>OX328266.1:33320090-34570090 GCA_946814005.1 Chamaenerion angustifolium | reverse complement strand
AAAAATTTCAATAAAATTTCAATAAAATTTCATTTATTACAATATCTCATATCTATTGTAGTGTACGTTTATTTAATACTTTCAAATTAAATGCATCATATCTTAACGCCCACAAAATTTAAGCAACTAAGATGTTACTTTACAAATATTTTAGTCTCTTTCCTAATATAAATACTCTTACCGACCAATAGTCTCAATCATATTTGTCTGTATTTTCTTTTGCAAACATTTAAAAATTGTTGTGCCAATCTTAACAAAAGAATATTTTGTTGGATCGATGGCATCGGTTAGAGTTGCCTTCTTCATCCTGTCTTTACTAATCATTTGCAATCTTTACCAAGAGGTTATTGCAGTTGAAGGACCATCCCCAGAAATCAGCGCCGACTTAGGTAATTAAAATTAACCGCATGCATAGTGTGAGATAATTATGCATGCATACATATCATGCGAAATGTATATTATATACATCTATAATACAATGTCATGAAATGCTATATATATATTGTTTTGAATATTTGTATTGTTTTGATTGCAGATATACCTAACCGCTTTGGTTGTAACCACTATTGTTGTCAATGGTATCAAAATCCTTTCTTAGGAACAGTGTCTTGTGTGGATTGTCGACCCAGAAAACGTGATTGTGGTATCAACTAAGGAATAACTTCTTTATATAAGTGTTGGAACATATGTTGTAAATGAAAACATGTTGCATATGTGGTATCCTTATAAGAATAAAACATGTTAACAATATATAGTTTATAATATTTTAATAAAAAAACAGTTTCACTAGTTTATGTTAGATAGAATTTATCATATGAACATGAGTGCTAATCTATACTAATTATAAAAAGATGGAAGAGTTTGTTTCAGTATATCACAATAAAAAGCTACTATTTTAACTCACATCTTGCCAATTGAAATACTCATTTTTCCGTATTAGAAGAGAGAGAGAAGACTGTTAATTTATTAAAGGGTTAATTAATTTAATGATTACACATCTTTGCTCAGTGTGATTAATTGATTCTTCGTTTTTTACGTGACTTAATGGTTACGTATCTTTGTAACTATTTAGTCACTTCGTTGCAGATAACGAGCACAAATGCCAGAACAGAAAGAAAGAAAAAGGACTAAACTACTAAAGTGATTAGTTGTAGAATTGTATCTATTTATTGAAAGATGTTCAATTCAGTTGGTAAAGTAGAGTTTGCAGCAACACGAATTGTGTAACATCGACACAGAAATCAAGACGAAAAATATTTACAGCGGTCAAACTATACGAAAAACATCACGAAGTGTTCTCTCTTTGACAATTCCCAGGTAAGAGGAACTTAAATTCTTCGAATTTCTCCAACAAGTAGGCCAGAAGATGGATTGCGGAGAACGAATGTGGGACTGCATTTCCCGATGATCTCCTTCAATAAGTTCCCTGTCGAAAGCATGTCGAATAGATCGGTTCCCTTGCAAATCACTCTATGGATTCTCTTGTCAACGTGTTCCCATACAAATCACTCTGAAGAAGACAAGGGCATTTCAGGTATTTCGCAGCCAAACGTAGTCACGCCCCTAGCACGTTAGGAGTGAACAACATTTTTTTACGGAAACTAACAGACTTCATCTAAAACCTACAACAACAAACATGTTTCATCAAAACCAAACAAAGTCTACGCATTTACAACAATGGGCAAACATATTACATTTTTTTCATATTTTTCCCTTAAATATTTTGTAATTACGTATATGTAAATAATATTTATAAAAAAATGAGTCATTAATGGATAATTTTTACTCTATCTAGGTATTCAACTTAATTTTCTCAATTTTGTTTTAGAGATTATGAAAAAAATATTTTCTTTTAAAAAATATTTTGGGTACCCGAAGACCGTATAATTTAGAAATATCATTTGTTAGTACCATCTCCAAATAAATTGAAAAAAAAAATAGATTGAATAGATAAACAAATTAAAAGTCTAGTATGAACACAACACCGTTAAGTATCCATTTAAATTAAGTTTTTAAACATTTAATTAATAATTACCGCAAAATAAAATCAAAGTAGATTCACTCATCAAATAATTAAAGTAAATTTTGTAAGTAATAAATCAATATGCATCCAAAGTCAACACGAATACAAACTAAAATTAGCGTCTTCAACCTGATCCTATTTCTAAACATATATCTCGCCCTACCTCGAGATGGACGCACATCAGGGCCCTTATCTCGACCCCGACCCCGGACGTTCCTCATCTTCACATGTCTTTGCACGACATCTCTATGCTCTTCCTCTTGAGTAGGTTGAGTTACTAGTAGTTGAAATTTGAGGTAGTCAAATATCAACTCGGGTATTTGTTTCTCCACGTTACTCGGCGTCACCGGTTCTTCCATGATCTGATCAAATTGATAAAGTTCACCACTGACTTTGAAGTCGTACCGAGCATTCTCAATCAAATCCTCAACATCTTTCTTATCTGAACTCGTTAGTTTCCTTAATTACGTCTTACCCTTTTTTAGCATCTTCTTAATAACATGCAACAATATAACGAAAATGTAATAATGGTAAAAATACTTAAGTTAATTATACTAATTAAACAATTGGAAAAATTAACTTACCATCACAATGGATTAGTTTCCATGCGTCTGAAAGTCCACTTTGGGTACGATCCCCACTTCAGCTTCGGGGTATCTTGGGGAGGGAGGGGTCTCGTTGTTCATCATCATTGTTCTGGGTTTATCCCACGTCATATATTCATTGTGGTTACGCCGACGAAATGGGGGTGGTTGATTATAACGGTTGTTCCACATCTCCACGTACAATTGATGCTTCAGAGATGTCGGCGACTTATCCCACCAACATCTATGTAGAATGTCTCATTTCATGGTAAGTCGAACTAGCGATAGACTTTGTCTGCCATGTGCCACTCAACAAGGTTGAAGTGGACCAATGACAAATAGAGCAAGCTAAGAATCGTCCACTCCATGCAAATATTCAGAATGTTTTAGATTCTTCGGAACAGTAGGGAAAAATATAGATTAATTATCCGAAAATATAAATTTCCTTAATTGAGAAGACAAAATCTAATTACGACACATTTATGTGAACCCTAAGTTACCCATCATCATTTAGTCTCCTAAGTTTATCTCTATACAAGTCACGCTCGTGGGTAGGGCTGGCAATGGTGCGGTGAAAAACTCATAACCATGGTTATAACCGTTACTGTTTAATATGGTTAACCGTACCATTGTGGTGCGGTACGGTTATGGTGATGAATTTTCTTCCCATAATGGTTATGGCTATGGTATTTGAGTTATACCCATGGTTATTATATAAATATAATAATTGTTTATTATTAATAAACTAATATATACTAAATAATGGAAGTTACTAGACATACATGTAATAAATAACCATGACGTTAGTTTTATATGTTTTTATTGTTGGCAATATAGATTTATGTATTTTTTAAAATAAAATTTTCGGTATTTTATTATCTTACATGTGTGGAATAAATATGGGTATACGGGTAAAACCATGGTTAATAACCACAATTATTTTAATGATTATGGTATTGAAAATTGTACTCGTAATGGTTATGGTTATGGTTATAGTATGTGGTTTAAAAATATAGTATGGTTATGGTATTTGTCATACTCGTACCATACCCTAACCATCGCCGGCCCTACCCATGGGGGTGGGGGTGTCCTTTGTCGTTTTCATGTGTAACCACCAACACTCAATCGGTTTGTCAGCTTTGGTGCTTATGGTGATCCTCGGTTTGCCTACGTTGATATGCTTCCACCACCACACCTACAACAGATAAGATGATTATTCGAATTAGTACATAAAATTAGAATTTGTTACTTAAGTTAAAATCAGATAAGATATCATCATACGTGTAGTAGCATATCGTATCCTAAGTCACTTTTTTTGGATGACAACAACTTTGCACACTTCATTGAATAAGAAGCTCAATATAGCATAACCCCAGCATTATTGAGATGTTTGGTTTAAATCTCACAGGAAATAAAAGTACCCAAGCGCTACTTTGTCCCCACTTGAGTTTGATAACAAACAATCATCGAAGAGGGCTAAAATGACCCTCTTGCTCTCTGCATGGACGCCTCTTCATTAGCTGGGACCAAATTCTGGCGAATCAGTATCCTTTTTAAACTTCCTCTTAACCAACTCACTTGCATGTCAGTGTCTCTTCTATCTCCTTCACTACGTTATGGGACGACTCCGAGCAGTTCAGGGCATAAGTCCAAATGCGGATACACCATCTCCAAGGGTCTCCCCGTACAAATAGGTTATTGGCGGACCGTTTCACTGTAGACCTAAGATCATTTGGTCATCCCTTAGGTTACAGTCATTAATTTCACCTCTAGAAAGGTGAAAACGTATGATCTTTGGGTGTTACCTCTCAGTAAGGGCGTGCATCAATCCCACATTGATTTCTAAATGGGATATATTTGCAGCCCAACCAAACCCGATTCTATCGACCCAATGTTGGGTCATATCATCTATTGGTCAGACTTTACCAGCCTGAATGTACTTATCAGGCTTACTGCTACATCGAACACTAGAACGAACCTATAAGTTATTCTATAATTAAATATTTGATAATACTAATTAACAATTTAATAATCACAAATACTAAAATTAGAGTTTAGGGTTGCTGTATCTGTAGTGATTAGTTGCGACATATGGCGAGACTGATTGTACAAAAGTGATGAATCATTTGTTTCATTCTTTGAAGGTATCGATAAGCTACCCTGACCATGATTATATTTGTACACCAAAATGGATTTTTAATGATTAACTACATTCAACTGAACCTAAACTCCAAAATTTTAAAAAATAGTGTTTTAAGCCTAATCAAATTTTGCATTGTAATTTAAATCAAACACATCAATTTTGTTCTATTTTATCATATTAGGCATTGACTAATTACACCAAATTAAAATCAATTGAACCAAAGATCCAAAAAATAAAAAATGAGGGTTTCAATATTGGACCTTAGAAAGGCAATGACAACTAGCTCATGGTGGAGTCGCGAGCAACGACGACACTGACAAGGCAAGGGCATTGTCTATTTTATCTACACATTACTCGCGATTGGAATTAACGGCTAGCTGTTGAAAATAATGGCTACAATTTGTTCGTGAGTCCCATTAGTGACCAAGTTTTAAAAAAATAATAACAAATTAACAACACTTATGTATCCGCAGCTGCCACTCACGATTAGAATTAAGACAATTCCTTACCTTGAATGATATTCGGATTTAGAACTATTTTAATGAATAACTTTTTAAAATAGACATTTAAATATTTAGTTATCAAATGTGACTATTTTGATAGAAAAACAAATTCAATATATCTAACAATAACCACACAGGAGGGAATCATAATCCGATTTGACTGAACCATCCTATGCCTCTTGTTCAACTGAATTGGAACCCTAAATATTTCTGTGGACTTGAGATACGACCTCATGTCTAACCGAAAATAATTATTGTAACAAAAAAAAAGTGTCTCTTAACCAAATTAATAATACTGGTGCGTTATAATAATTGTGCCCCTCTATGTATAATAGCCTAATTAAAGGCATCATCCTATCTGAACCTCCACATTTATTTTAAAAAGAACGTTACATTAATTATATTTCCCCTTCTTCTTCTTCTTTTTTGTGTGTGTATAAATTCAATTCCTTGTTTCAACCCAACCAAGTTTGTGGTCTCAATCTATATCATGTCGTTTGTCAAAGTTGCCTCGCTGGTCTTGTCTTTGTTAGTTGTTTTGAATGTTTGCCCAGAAGTTTTTGGGATCCGATCCCCTCTCCCCGATAGTCCACCTTTAGGTACGTTCCTTCCTTCCTTGCCTGACAATTAAGGTTCCTTGTACGTACCATATATCTTCTGTCTGGTGTTGAATGCTTGTTTTTGCTAACTATATATGTATGTATGTATGTAATGTTGTATATATATATATTGTTTCAGCTGGTCGATCCACATCAGGCTGGTTCGAGGGTGATTTTGGTTGTTCTGCTAATTCGTACTGCTGTGAGGTTGCTGGTTCGGACTATCTCGTGTATTGTATCGAATGCGTAGCCAACAAAAAGGAGTGCAGGGATCCACGGTAGGAGGCGGAGGCACTTATTAATTAGATCTGATAATTAAGAATGAATTAAGGAGGGGATCGATGATAAGTAATCGATCGATGTTTATTTATCTCAAGATAGATAGCTAAGGGTTAAGATATAAGACATCATCATACAATAAAGACTTTGTTTTAATAATAACAATGGAATAAAATGAAAACTTCCATAGTCTTATATATTGTCCACCTGAACATAAATTGAATGAAATAATATAAAATTAATCGTGTTAAAACAAAAGAAAAATGGATGTGCTCGTCGATGACCACAAGGTCGAAACCTAATATCACTACGGGAGAAGGCTCAGTTAAGGGCTCAAGGCCACGGCACAAGTATGATTGAGCTGTGAAAAATTTAATATAAGGATTATTAATGGCTCAATGATTATTGAGCCGTCCAAAAATTGAATTATCGGCTCAATTCTTTGAGCCGACATCTTTTTTACGCTAAAACTCTTTTTTTTTTAATCAAAATTCTTTTAGACGGCTCGAATACTGTCGAGACGTCATTAAAAATATATTTTTTTAATTCAAATTATTTTTGACGGCTCAATATAATTGAGCCGTCATTTAAAAACAATTTCTTTTAATCCAAATTAGTTTTGACGGCTCAATATTGTTGAGCCGTCATTTAAAAGCAATTTGTTTTTAATAAAAAATATTTTTCCGGCCCAATACGGTTTAGACGTCATTTAAAACTAAATTTTTTTATTCAATAATATTTTGGACAGCTCGATTAAAATTGAGCTGTCCCAACTAATAAAATTTCAACCTACTTCTCTGTCGAACCGCGCCTCTGCCAAAATAAATTTTTTTTATCCAAATTATTTTTTATGGCTCAATACTATTGAGCCGTCATTTTAAAAAAAATATCCAAATTATTTTAACGGCTCAATATTGTTGAGTCGTCAATTAAAAACAATTTTGTTTTTAATAAAAATTATTTTGGACGACTCAGTTTTGTTGAGCCGTCAATTAAAACGATTTTGTTTTTAATAAAAAATAGTTTGGACGGCTCAGTTTTGTTGAGCCGTCCAGTAAAACGATTTTTTTATTCGAAAATATTTTGGACGGCTCAACAATATTGAGCTGTCCAAACCAGCCCTATTACAGAATCGAACCGCGCCTCTGTCACAGACTTGTTCATTCTGAAATGCAGAAAGACACAGCTCCTTCCTTCTGAAACACAACTCCTTGTTCTTCCGAATCAGTAAGTTTTTTTTTTCAATTCCTTCAACGATTCGACCTTCCCGAGTCTTATACATGTCTTCCCTTCTTCGATTTCTGAGAGAAAACATCAAAAATCATCAATTTTCCAAACCCTATTTTCTACATCAAGCTTCGATTTCCAGGTAATAAATCCCTCTCTCTCTTTATGTAAGTTTCGTTGTTTGTGTAAGCTTCGATTATGTAAGATTTGTGGTTGGTGTAAGTTTCGTTGTTGGTGTAAGCTTCGACTATAGGTACGGTTTTGGTCGACTATAGGTATGGTTTTGGGTCGGATACTTAGACGTTTTTGATGTGTTTGTAGCATCCTTATGAGAATTGTTGCTGGGTTCGTTTTTGGTTAATTGCTGAGTTCGTTTTTGGTTAATTGTTGGGTTCATTAAGACGTTTTTGGTTAATTGCTGCTGGGTTCGTTTTTGTTAATTGCATGGTTATGAATCCCTTATATCAAAATATCTTATCAAATCTAGATTGTTGGGTTCTTCGATTTTAACATTAGTTGAAACTCAGTTTGGTATCTCTGTTAAAGGAATTATAACTAACAATGGAGTGAGCTTTTTTTAATTGTGCCTTGTTATTTAAGACTAAGAGCATTGTTAATGAGAGCAATTAGCTATACACTCCAAATAAAGTTGTTTAAAGGAAGCATTAAGTATCTTTTAGAAGTGGTTATGACTCTTAAATTTGAAAGTTATGTTCCTTTACATTTTTGGGAGAATGTCTTCTCACTATCTATTGGTTGATTAATATGACATTTTTCCTCTATTTTAAAGGATGTTTCACCTTTAGAAAAATGTTTGGTAAGGAATATTTTATGAAGTATTTTAGATTTTTTGGATATTCATATGATGAAAACAATTCTTAGTCTTAAAGGATATAAGCTGCTTAAAGGATATACTTTAATAAGTTTGCTCCTAGGTTAATACACTAGGTTAAAATTCGGCATGGATAGAAGTTGGATAAAATAAACAAGAATTAGCAAAGAGTATCAATCCGGTGTGAAAAAGTTAATTGAATTTGCTAATAGAAATGGTTTGGTTAATAGAAAAATGGCATGTCCTTGCCGTAAATGCAAAAATAGAAAATATCACGTGGCAGAAGAAGTATAAAGTCACTTGATTTGGAATGGTTTCTTAGTTGACTATACAATATGGTGTTTTCATGGTGAATCTTGTACACAAACTCAGCCCACTATGAACCAAGAAATGAATAGTCCTATAAGGAACAGTGAAATTAACAGTGATTTGGATGGACAAGGTGAATTGCGAGATTTATTTCATGCTACCATGGGATCTGGTTCGTCAAACACTGTGCAAGATAATATGTCAGTTGATGGTGATAATAACGCTTCAGGTTCAGAACAACAGAATGCTGGCCCTGAAAAAATTTCACCTCTTCAAAAATTAATGAGTGAATGTGAAAAACCATTATATCCCAATTGTGAATCATTCACAGTGATATCATTCATCTTACACATATGGAATATAAAAACAGTTGGTGGTTGGTCTCAGTAATCAATTGATATGTTGTTTGAGGTATTAAGAATTGCATTTCCTTCAGCAACCTTTCCGATTTCTTATTATGATGCTAAGAAGTTGATTACAGAATTGGGTCTTGGGTATGATAAGATACATGCATGACAAAATGATTGCACATTGTATTGGGGTGAAAATGCGCCGTTATTGAACCTATTTTCAGCCGACAACCAACGTCTCTCTCGTAGTGGATGGAATTTTCGAGCATGCCACACCAAAACTTTTATATAATTATGGTATGGTGCGACTATGATAAAAAAATATCCTTAATAACTACGGTGGTTGTAGTATTTGATCTATAATTTTGGTTATAACCATAACCGTATATATAAAAAAAAAAAAACTTATTATGTAAATAAATTTCAATATGTATGCTAAACTTGAATTAAACACGATTGTGTTGAACTAGAGTGTTTTAATAAATAAGTTTATATTTTAGAACCATAAAGACCAAAATGTAATTAACAAACACTAGAATAAAATATGAGTTATTCGATTATAGGTATCTGAATAAAATCGTAGCTAGTAACTGCAATTATAAAAACAATTATGACACTCGCAATAATTATGATTAGTACCTATGTTATGTAAATACATATATACTTGTTGTTATACATATACATCATTATCATCCCTAGCTACGATTTAATCACAGTAAAAAGATTAAAATATATTACAATTGGTTAGAACATCTGCATTAGAGAAACACGCAATAATTACTCATTCCTCCCCTTCATGACTTCATCGTAACGTCCTAAAAATCATAACACTGCAACTAAGTAATGAAACATAATAAAAGCTGAAACAGTTAATAAGACACTGTTAATATTTTACTATTGGGGTTTAGGGTTTAAAGTTAGATGTAACCTGAAAACTCGGCTTGGTTTGCAACTCGAAAAGTCAGGTCGGTTTGTAACTCGACTTCATGACCGTTGCTGGTTAGTCTATACCAAACTCAATGCTTTGCCGTCATGTACCGATCATTGTATACTACTTCAACACTCAAGTGAGGTAGTGTGTATTTTACTATAATCAAATCTTTTAGGGTGTAAAATCAAATCTTAGGATGCATTTCGATGATCTACGTGTAGGGTTCGAAACGCATGAATCGATTTAGAACTATACCTTATTTAAAAATTAGTTAAGTATGATTCGATACGTGTAAATCACTCCATATTTTCTGTAAAATACCGTACTATTTTTTAATCAATTACATTTTTTTTTTTTTAAACTGGGCAACTAATATAAAATATTCCTAGTTAAATTATAAACTATTAATCCAAAAATACATTAACAATTCAAAAAAACAATCAAAATCAAAATGACTTAATAATATCGTGGAGCAATTAAAATGAGTTAATTTATAAACAGTTAGAATTTAAATATTGTTTTTAATTAAATAATAATATATAAAATTAGAAACGGTTTTTAAAACGGAACGACTTACTTTTGTAGAACCAATTTTATATAGTTCGGTCAAACTGCATCCCTAACATTGTTTTTCTATTAAAGCTTTTAAAAATATTAAATTGCATAACTTTGCATAGGGGTAAAACCCACATCATTTAGAACTCACTCGAACCACAATAAGGGTAAGATGAAATCAATAAAGCGGTCCAACACCAAAGTCAAAGCTAAAGTGGACGCCAAAGCTATTTCAGGTCGCTATCGACCAAAGGCCAAAGCCTTCTACTGTTCGTCATGGAAGCGCTCGCCAAAAAAGTCAAACCTCTCAACTTTGTTCCCACAAACCGACACCGGATATATAGCCACGATATCCCGCGTATATCGGGCACATATTTTATAAAGATTACATAAGACAACTGCAATATTACATAATAACTATAATATCTGTTATCCTTATCTTTAACGACACAATATTCACAAAGATATTCAATTGCCCAAAACGGTTTGGTCTTCCATCTCTATAAATACTCTTGTTGTACATACGTTCATTACGTTTTTGAGTTCATACACATAGTATACTCATTTAAGCATCGGAGTGGGACCCAGATGCACCCCCTCTGTTGCGCTTTCCTTCTTGCAGGTTCATCGGAGCTCCGGTGAAAGCGTTTGTCATCATTCAATTGACATTCAAAACACTGCCAAGTCAGCATTCAGGAAATTCATACCCAATATTTGGCGTCGTCTATGGGAATACGAGCAAAAACAGTCATGTAGACTCACTCTAACCGCAATCGTCGGAAACAGGTTAACGAGCAATCCTCAGATAGCTCGGAATCTCCCGTCGCTTCACCACTCCATCAAGAAACTGCTAGCCAGACAATCCCTGACGTCGTCCCACCAAGACTGGCGCAGAAGCGTGTCGGCAATTCAAGGTCGGCCCCTATTTCGCACACCACTGAGATTCCAGTTTGACCAACCGTTCACGTGGCTGGGGAAACCATTCAGGTAACCGCAGAGATGTTATCCATATTGGAAACTATCATAGGACACGATCGTAGACAAGCCCCTACTCCTCATGAAGATCCTCGTCCCGCGGGGCCACATGAAGCAGAAAATGGAAATACACGTGTCACTGCTCCTCAAGAAGACCAAGAGATGACCTCAGGACACCAGTCCCTGCCTCCGGCCTCCACCGAAACGCTGATAGTCACCCACTCTGTCAATCAGTCGAGTACTACACCGACCGGAGAACAGCAACCCCAATTCACTCTTGGCCAAGGTAAGGAGCTCATCAACAAATGGATCAAGGAACAACGCGGAACCATTATGACTCCCTTCCAAGAGCGATCATCCCATCCATTCACCGTTGACCTTATAGCGGTCAGAATACCAAAGGATGTGGTGGCGAAGGTCATCCCTGAATACAGTGGCGGAGGATGAATCTTCATTGTTGGGTAACTCGAATGATGAAAATCACTTAGCCCTATTATTTCTGTCATTCCTCTCGGGTTCGGCGTCGTCCTAGTTCTTCGGTCTCCCTACAGGATCGATAGGGACATGGTCCATGTTAAAGATCAAATTTCTGGAGCGGTATATGGGCGAGCGCTAATTGTTAAAATGTGGTCTCCTTGGACGTCGTCAAACAGCATCCAGGAGAAACCTTGTCCGACGTCAATGGACGTTTTCACATGAACGTTACGGAGATTGATCGCTGAGTCACGGATGGGGAGATAATCCGAGTTTTTTACAAAGGGCTCAATGTGACCAACAAAGCCTCAAGAAAACTGCGCAACAGCTATCATGTTCAAGAAATAGAGACATTGGAAGAGCTGACAGTAAGGGCGAAAGGTTTCATAGACCTTGAAAGGGCGAATTTTGAAGTCAATCTCCTCTCAACCTCGCGATGGGTTATCGTAGAACCCCGGCGCGATGGTAGAAAGGAGAATAAGGATAAGAAGGATCGCGAAAAACATAGATCAGAAACCCCCGGACCAAGTCATCCATAGGTTCCCGAGTATTTCACACCTTTAAACAGGCAGATCTAGGCGATACTAGTCGAGATGGAAAGAACGTCCCTGGCAAGGTCACCGATGCCTCAGAAAAATGTCCAGCCAATGGGTAAGGAAACAGAGAGCTATTGTCATTATCATAAGGCTAAGAGCCACAAAACCGATGATTGCCGTATCCTCAAACGCGACATTGAGAAACTGATCTAGATAGGCAGGCTAAAGGAATTTGTGGTTCACTGAGACCGAAGTCGAATGCCCCCACGTAGAGCCTACTCGACAGTTCCGCTAGAACAATCTGGCCCATCCCAGGGCAGGCGGGTAATCAACCTAATTGTTGGAGGGTTTGGGGCCGTAAGCGAGGGGTCCAATGCAAGAGAGGTATATGTCACCCAAATCTCCACGGCTGTCCAACTGGGTAAGAGACCTCGGGCGAAAGAAGATTGTATTATCTCATTTTCCGAGGAAAATCTGGCGCATGTCACGACCCCGCACAATGATGCATTGGTCATCACAGCAGAAGTAGAAGGGTATGATATGAAAAGAATTTTGATCGACGGAGAAAGATCGAAAAACATTATATTCCTGGTCGCCTTCTAAAAAAATGGGCAAATCCAAGAAAGATCTTAAGCAAGTCGAATTTCCCCTCATCGGTTTCGCTGGGAGAACAACATATCCGCTGGGAGCTATAACCCTACCGGTAACTTTGGGCGAAGGATGGAATAGCATAAAGGTGTCGGTCGCTTTCCTAGTAGTCGACGCACCTACCTCGTACAACGTCATCCTAGGGAGGACCACTATCAATCCACATAAGATTGTGGCCTCCACAGTCCACCAAAAAATGAAGTTCCCCACGCCAAATGGGATTGGAGAAGTTCTAGCTGACCAACTGTCCTCACGACAGTGTTACGTGAACTGCCTCCGCAGGAAGAACCAAAGGGAAACCCTGGACATAGACAAAGCCTGGCCATAGTGAGGACAATGTTCGACCAGACCCAATAGAAGAACTGACGGAAGTCGAGATTGACGGTCCAGAAAATAAGGTGTGAATCGGAACTACCTTGAACGACGACCAAAGGGATGCCTTGACCTCCCTATTGAAGGAATACAAGTAATTATTCGCTTGGAAGCCCAGTGACATGCCAGGCATCAACACCGAAATAATTTCCCACAAGCTAAGGATAGATCCCTCAATCAAGCCTATCGCTCAAAAGAGAAGGTTATTCAGATCAGATAAAAGCTTGGCGATCAGGCAAGAAGTAGGCAGACTACTTGAGCCAAATTTGTCAGGGAGGTACGTTTCCAAAGCTGGGTCACCAACCCAGTACTTGTGAAGAAGTCAAACAGAAAGTGGAGAATGTGTGTCGACTTCTGCGACTTGAACAAAGCCTGCCCCAAAGATTCGTACCCCCTTCCGCGAATTGATCAGCTAGTAAATGCAACATCTCGTCACGAGATGCTAAGCTTCATGGATGCCTATTCATGCTATAACCAGATCTGAATGCACCCGGACGATAAAGACCACACAGCATTCTATGCCGACGGAGATATACTTTGCTATAAGGTGATGCCCTTAGACCTGATAAACGTGGGGGCAACCTATCAGCGAATTGTAAATCGGTTGTTCCAGGAAATGCTCGGGCGAAACATGGAGGCCTATGTGGGCGACATGCTCGTCAAGACAATCAAGAGGAGCCCTCATACATAAGACCTTCGAGAAACATTCGAATGCATGAGAAGGCACAGCGTTCGCCTAAACCCAGCAAAATGCCCCTTTGGGGTAAAATCATGCAAATTCCTGGGATTCATAGTCAGCGAGCGAGGTATAGAGGCGAACCCTGAAAAGCTAAAATATATAGAAGAAATGAAGTCACCAACTTGCCACAAGGAAGTCCAGAGCCTTAATGGTCTCCTGGACGCACTCAATCGTTTCCTCTCGAGGGCGAGCAACAGGTCCCTCCCGTTCTTCAAACCTCTCAGGGCAAACCGCAAGTTCGAATGGACGCCGGAGTGCGAGGCTGCCTTTCAATCACTTAAGCAGCACAAACAGACACTCCCGACCTTGGCGAAGCCCATTCCCAATGAACCACTCTTTCTTTATATAAGTATTAGTGAAGTCGCAGCCAGCGCAGTTTTAATAAAAGAAAAGGGAAATAAGTAGAATCCGGTCTACTTTGTAAGAAAATTGTATAATTCGGCTGAAATAAAATATATCAAGATTGAAAAGTATCTATATGCCATAATTATTGCTGCTCGAAAGTTAAGACTGTACTTCCACACACACGCCATAATAATCCTCACCAACAAGCCCCCCAAACACTTTCTGCTAAAGCAGACTCTTCAGGAAGGATGGTCAAATGGGCGACTGAGATAAGTGAATTCAAGATCAAATTTGCGCCGAAAACGGCCATCAAAGGTCAAACATCGGCAGATTTTATAGTGGAAAGTACTAGCAATGGTCTAGTAGAAGCAGAGAAACGGCAAGAACAGACAGAAGACAAAGGCAAAAGCTGGGAACTCTATACTAACAGATCCTCTTCAAAACAAGGTTCAGGAGCAGGATTAATTCTCATCCCCCCTAAGGGCGAGCCCTTGAAATATGTGATCGCCCTTACATTCAAGGCGACCAATATTGAGGTCGAATACGAAGCACGTATCACTGGACTACGACTCGCTAAGGTAATGGGCATAATGTCACTTAAGCCAAAAAGTGATTCTGAGCTAATTGTCAACCAAATCCATGGCACATATGAAGCAAAGGGAGAAAAAAATGAAAAGTACCTCAATATTGCCAAAAAACTCATCGCCGAAATTCTGACTTTCACGATCGAGTCCATTCATCGCCAAGACAACCATTTAGTTGATTCCCTAAGCAAACTGGCGTTCGAAGGAACAAGGATACAGGATGTGCAATTCCTGGAGCAAGCATTATACTCGGTCCTTGAAAATTGAGCAGAAGTCTTCAATATTCAAGAGCAGGATAACTGGATGACCCCATTCCAAAACTTTTTAAAAGAAGGAACCCTGCCAAAAGACGAAGGCAAGGCCACAAAAATAAGTCGCCTAGCCGCAAACTATCTTCTCATAGATGGAGAGCTCTATAGGCGAGAATACTCAACTCCTTATCTAAAATGCATCTCTCATCCCGAGACAGAAAGAGTTATGCATGAAGCTCACGAAGGAGTTGTCGTATGCCATTAAGGTGCACGCTCGCTGACGCGCAAAATCTTCAGGCTATGTTATTACTGGTTAACCTTGAGTAAAAACTGGGTTGAATTAACAAAGAAGTGTGTGACTTGTCAACAGTTCGAACCAATATTCGGTCGACCACCGACATTTCTATCCCCAATGGCAGGCGCCTGGCCTTTCGACCAATGGGGAATAGACATTTTGGGACCCTTTCCCATAGGCACTGGGCAAAGAACCCACATTCTCCTGACGATCAACTACTTTTCCAAGTGGATAGAGGCGAAAGCATTGGCCTCCACAACGGAATTTCAGGTGATCAAATTCTTAAAGATCCACATATTTTCGCGATTTGTCGTTCCCAAAATACTCATAAGTGACAATTGTCTACAATTCGTAGGAAAAGAGCTCAAATGGCTCTGCGAAGAGTACCATATCGACCACAGATTCAAACTAATGGACATGCTGAAGCAGCCAACAAAGTTGTCCTGGCAGGACTCAAAAAGCGAGTCCAAGCCTTCAAAGTAAACTGGCTAGAAGAGCTGGATAATGTACTATGGGCTGTCAGAACGACACCCAAAACATCAACAGGGGAAACGCCCTTCGGTCTGGTGTACGGATCTGAAGCAGTAGCACCCGCCGAAATAGCGGTGCCTACCCATAGGATCCTATACTTTAATGTTGAAGCTAATGAAATTGAACGCCTTACAGACCTCGATCTTGCCGAAGAAAAGCGGTGGCAATCAGACAACGCACAATCTAAAATGTGACTCGCGACCGCTCAATACTTCAATAGAAAAGTCAGTGCTCGCCAATTCGTATGGGAGATGGTTACGCGAAGTAATGAGTTCATAAAACTGGACAAACAAAACAAACTCTCAGCTAAATGGGAAGGTTCATACAAAGTAGTCGAGATTGCTGCGCCAGGATCCTACTACTTGGAAACCGCAGTGGGTGTAAGGCTACCTCGTTTGTTCAACTTCGAACATTTACGAGGTTTTATGCATAGCTTGTAAACAAAATGTTATGTCAATAAATCAAACCATTCATTCATACAAAGCATAGTCACTCGAACCAAAACAAAAATTCCCAAAGAATTGATGAATGATCGAAAGAAATGACCTAACGCATATAGACATACGAACAAATGATGGTGACAATACTGTTAGTCAGGAAAAAAGAGGATTGCGAATGAACATTACTAAGGTAACAATTCCTCTCCCACGAAGACCTAGAACGAGGAGCAAACGAACCATCAAGGTAACAGTCCCCCCCCCCCCCCAAAAAAAAAAAAAAAACTAGGCAAAAACTAAGACCTGATATAAAATGCAATGAACCGTTAAGGTAACAGTTCCCTTACAAGTTGGGAAAAAAAATAAGACCTGATTTAAAAGGCGAATGAACCGTTAAGGTAATAGTTTCCTTACAAATTGGGCAAAAAAAAATAAGACCTAATATAAAAGGCGAACGAACCATTAAGGTAATAGTTCTCTTACAAGTTGGGCAAAAGAATAAGACCTGATATAAAAGGCAAATGAACCATTAAGGTAACAGTTACCTTACAAGTTGGGCAAAAACTAAGACCTGATAAAAAAGGCAAACGAACTGTTAAGGTAACAATTCCCTTGCAAGTTGGGCAAACCAAAGACCTGATATAAAAGGTGAACGAACTCACATCAAGGGTAACAGTGCCATTACAAGTCGGGCATGACAAAGTGGGCGAACGAATCTAAGGTCAGAATTCAAAGGGTCACATCGGGGAGACAAATGGTCGAAACGGTACGAAAACTGTCAGCCTACCCCCTCTTTATGGAAGTCAAAGAGACAAGTCTACATAAAGCGCCCCTCGACTTCTCGCCAAACAATGCACCCATTAAATGCACAAAACCTTACAAATAAGGGTGATCGCCAAAAGTTATATTAAGCATCTCCTAAGACCCTCACAACGGTAGTGTTTGCCCAAAGAGTGGTGAATGAGCATCCATAAACCCTAGCAACCCAAAGTGTTCACCTAATAGGGTAGGAGATCAAACATTCCGAAAACTCTAAGCAACCAAAAACCGTTCGCCAAAGGATACGGAGGTCACTATCGAAAACCCTGTCACAAGATCAAGCTTGACCAAAGAAACTTCGCTCAAGCTTCGGGGGCAAATGTTGGGTATCGATAGTGACGGCCCAATTCGGGTAAGGTCTCAAAGGCCCAATAACTTTGCAGGGGGTAAAACCCACATCATTTAGAACTGGGCTGGCCAACAGTAAGGGTAAGCTGGCACCCGTAAAGCGGTCCAGCACCAAACCCAAAGCTAAAGTGTACGCCAAAACCCTATTTCAGGTCGCCATCGGCCAAAGGCCAAAGCCTCCAACTGCTCGCCATGGGAGCGCTCGCCAAGAGAGTCAAACCTTTCAACTTTGGTCCCACAAATCGACACCGGATATATAGCCATGATATCCCGCGTATATCCGGAACATATTCTATAAAGATTACATAAGGCAACTGCAATATTATGTAATAACCGTAATATATGTTATCCTTATCTTTAACGACACAATATTCACAAATATATTCAGCTGCCCAAAACGGTTTGGTCTTCCAACTCTATAAATACTCTTGTTTAACATACGTTCATTATGTTTTTGAGTTCATACACACAGTATACTCATTTAAGCATCGGAGTGGGACCTAGGAGCACACCTCTGTTGCGCTCCTCTTCTTGCAGGTTCATCATAGCTCCGGTGAAAGCGTGCAGTCATCATTCAATTGGCATTCAAAACACTGACAAGTCAGCATTCGGGAAATTCAGACCCAACAGTATGCTTTTTCGTTGACGGGTACGAGACCTTACATCATCTCCTCTCTTTAGTATGGAAGTCAAACAAACGTCAGATGATATGCAATTATCTCTATGTCAAACATTACTGAAAACACACGTTTTAGCGACAAAAATAAAATTTCGTTAGTAAAACATATTTTTACCCACAAAAGAAATATTTGGACGCTAAAAATAAAGTTTACCAACGAAAATAAATATTTCGTCGGTAAATATAGTAAAATTGTCTATGAAAATGTATGGTTGTCGGTACAATATAAAGGAACAAATTATAAAACCTATTTTTGCCGACGAAAAATTATTTGAACGCTAAATATAAATTTTGATGACGAAGAGAAATATTTCGTCGGTAAATATAATAATTTTACCGACGAAAATCCATTTATGTTGGTATAATATAAAAAAAAATCAAATTTTGTGTGACACTTTTCCTTTCCATTCTCACATTTTACTCCTGCTTCCCCACCCTAGACCATAGCTGAAGTTTCTATAAACAAAATCTCTTCTTTCTCCAGTTCTTCGTCTTTATGTGTCTATGAATCCTTATGTTGGAACTTTGGTTAGGGAAGCAAGGTCCTTTGATGACTCCCTTAGTGAATCCTTGCATTTGGAGACTCTGGCTTCTCAATCTCTGAGAAGCAAACCCTCAGTGCCCCGATATAAATGAACTAGCAAGAGAAGCAAACCGTCTCTGAGAAAATCCCTAATGTTGATGTAATCAACTCTATATAAACAAGTATCCCTACCTATTACCCCTGCTCCCACTGACACTCGCCTCTACACTCGCAATCTCGCACGTATTGTAGTTAAGCCTAATAGTCTCTATGTCAGCAGGTACTATTCTTTTTTTTTGTTTGTGTGTGTATGTGGAGAAATGGGTTTCTTCACTGAAAGGTAAATTTAGCTTCAGTCGATTCATGACGAAGTAACTTCTGCTCTATTAGATGCCCCCCTCCCCCATTTTCAGATTGAATTACACTGATTCACTACCGATTCCTTGCTTGTAGTCTGTTGGTAACCATTGATATATGAAAATTTGGTTTTTGGCGGCACCGGATGTAGTTGTAGAGAATTCCGACAATCCAAATGTGTGTCTTTAATGACTATAAAATCATGAAGTGATGAAATTTGAGGTTGAAAGATTGAATTTTTGAAATAACCAAATTTGTGGCTCAGATTTTAAAAATCGTGTCGTTTTTTGGATGAAAAGTTTATGAGAAAATAACGTTCTAATCTAGTTTTTCTGATATATATGTTAATGAAGCAATTTGTTGCTTTTGGTTGTACATAACTCATTTATTGAGAGACAGTGGATGTCACTTTTTATGATATCAACTCAGCTTCTGGGTTGAAGAAACTGATAGGTAAATAGGTATTTGCCGACGAAATTGACATTGTCGATCAAACTGATTTTGTCGGCAAAAACATAAGTTCTGGACGAAAAACTTATCTTTGTTGACAAAAATTCCGCCGGCAAATAAATTGTTTTTATCAACAAAATATTTGTGACATATTTCGTCGGTAAACTTTCGTCGATAGGGCATTCGTCGGCGAAATTTTTACCAACAAAATTCTATATTTTCCAATGAAATTTTTACTTTTACCGACGAAAAAGTTCGTCGGAAAAAACAAAATTTCAGTAGTGAATATGCAGTAAAACTTCTTCTACATATATATATGTATAAATGCAAACCAATTGATATCCCTCTAACATTCAAATCTCTTTCACTTAAAGAATGCTATGTCACCTCTTTCGCAACATTGTTGGAGGCTTGCAATATCTCAACTTTACTTGTCTAGATCTTACTATTGTCATAAGTATTGTATCTCAGTGTAAGTGTTGCCCTACGATGAATAATTTTCAGTTCCTGAAATGAGTTTTTCGATATATCACAAGACTCTTGACTTGAG
The DNA here is from genome assembly GCA_946814005.1 of Chamaenerion angustifolium. Lineage (NCBI taxonomy): Eukaryota > Viridiplantae > Streptophyta > Magnoliopsida > Myrtales > Onagraceae > Chamaenerion > Chamaenerion angustifolium. Next base: position 34,549,842 of record OX328266.1, on the reverse strand, counting down.
CCTTTCGTTAATGTCATAAACTTCCCAAAAAGTATATCCAATAGCGTTAAGAAGGAACCTATGTTTGCTTTCTCTTCCGTGGAAGCGAAATATCACACTTGTCCTTCAACCACAACTGACCTTACTTGAAAATCATTCATTATGCAAGATTATCTGTATGGTTCGATCACAACCATCACTACTTTTCTAAGAGTTATATATTAGCTTTAAATATATGACCACTTTATTTGGAAGAAGATCGTCAAATGACTAATATATTCGCCAAATCATTGACTCGTTAAACAGTTCCATCAATTCTAATTCAATCGATTTGGGGATGAGTATTTTTTTGGCCAACAAATCAAATTTATACACTTAACTCATGTTCATTACATCCATATCCGAGATCAAAATGGTGAGTAGCTGTTGAGGTGGCATCGAGACCCAATTTAACGGGCATCGCAATTCCCTCGAGTGTTTGGCTACCCAATCAGCTGTCCGGTTCGCTTTGCGTCGAACAAAACTCCATTTTATCGAACTAAAATAACTTGCCGCTTGTCTAATGTTACCCAAAATGTTGTTGGTCCGCCAGTCCTGTTCTTCCTCTGGCCCAACAATTGTTTGATCAAAACTTCCGAGTCTGACTCGACTATTACCTGCGTCCAATTCCTTCGTCTGGCGAGGTTGATACCTTGGAGTACAGCTCGTGCTTCCACATTTATCGCGCTTGTATCAGTTCCCCTCCATTAGCACCCATCGATCATAGCCCCTGTGTGGTCCCGTGCGACAACTCTGATCCCTCCCTTCCAATCCCGTCCGTTCCACGCCCCATCACAGCTCACTTTGATTGCGTCTCTTGGGGGTTTTGTCCACTTTGTATCTTCATTCTGCGGTGCTGGCCTTCGGCCCTTGTTTTTAAGCTGTATGTGTTGGTGCCATGTCTCGTTCGCCAGGCTCATTCCCTTCTCCATTACCACCCTTGGCTCGGGTTTTTCTCCTTTACTCTTGGTCTCGCACCTGCCTTTCCATATTTCCCATCCTAGTGACACCATCCACGTCTTAGTCCTCTCCCTTTCCTCCCCTACTCTTCACCAGCTTATCCACCTCCATCAACCACTCCACCCATGTTGGTTAGTGATTCGGTTCCCATCTAATACCCATCCCCCTGAACCACACAGCTAAAGTTCAGTCACACTTTAACAAGGCATGATCAATTGTTTTGGCTTTTCCACAGAAATGGCAAGTAGGGTCAATGGGGGTACCTCGTTTATGGAGTACCTCCGCTACCGGTAATGTTTTGGCACAGCTCCTCCACAGGAACTGCTTCACTTTGGGGATCGCTGCACCTCGCCACACTGCCCTCCATGTCTTTGTCTGGACCGTTGTCGATGAGGATGGTGCGTCGCGATGTTCTTCTTGTTCCTCCTCCATCAACTTATTGTATACCATTCGCGGTTGTGCATCACCCCATTTTGTTGTTGGCCAAACTAGCCTATCCTTCGGCCCCATCCTGTGCAGCTGGATTGCTTCTATGCATTGAGTCTCTTCCTCCGTGATCTGGCCTGTGAGTCCCTCCAGGTTCCATCTCGGCCCAGACCCATCAATGAGGTCTACAACCCTCATCGCTGGATCTATGTCTCGGCTCGTCTGTTCAATGAGTCTGTGGTCGTCTAGACATGGTATCCACTTGTCTCCCGTGACATGGACTGATTCCCCGTTGCCAATTTGTCATACTCCTTCCTTAGCTAGGACTTGTCGGCCCTCCATAATGCTCGACCACGCCCACAATGGTCGTTGTCCCTTCCGTGCTCCCAGAAACGTTGTGTTGGGGAAGTATATTCCTTTCATTATCCTTCCCCACATGTTGTCTGGTTCATTCTGCAGTCTCCATGCGGTTTTAGTGAGCATGGCTCTATTAAAAGTCTGTATATCCCTGAAACCCATCCCCCCTTCATCTTTGGGCCTGGCCATTTGCTCCCATTTTCGCCAATGCATCCGTCGTTCAGTTCTTCTAGCTCCCCACCAAAACCGTGCGGTGAGTGTTGCTATTTCTCGGCACTAGGTCTTGGGCAGCTTAAACAGGGTCATGGCATATGTTGGTATTTCCGTGACTACTGCTTTTATGAGCGTCTCTAGACCCGCCTCGTTTAAAAACAGGTTTTTCCATCTATTGAGTTTGTGTATAACTCTATCTTTCACGTACCTTAGCGCCTCTTTTTTGGATCGCCCCCACTGGGTTGGGAGTCTGAGGTATTTCCCTGCATCGTTAACCTCTTTGATCCCTAGGATGCTTTCGATCCTTGTCCTTGTCGTCGCCTCTGTTGTCTTGCCGAAGTATACACATGAATTTGCCAAATTGATGCTCTGCCCCGATGCTGCTCCGTATGTACTGACCAGCTCGGTTAGGGCCCTTGCACTTCGGTCGTTTGCCTTGATAAACACGAGTGAGTCGTCCGCGAAGAAGAGATGATGTATCATGGGACAGGTGCTAGTTATCCTTCCATCCATCTCCCCCCGCTCTACCACCTTGGTGATGTTCCTGGATATCACATCCGTGACTAAAATAAAGAGATACGGTGAAAGTGGATCACCTTGCCTTATACCTCTTGTTGGCCGAAATCTCCTTGTCTTCTTCCCATTTACGACCACGTTATATTGGACCTTGGTCACGCATTCCTTGATACATGCTACCCACTTGGTATCAAAACCAAGCTTCCTCAGTGTTGCGAATAAGAACTCCCACTCGATCCGGTCGTAGGCCTTATTCATGTCCAGCTTTAGAGCGCACTCATCTCGCCTTGTCTTCCCCTTTCTTCTAAGGTGGTGGAAAGCCTCATGTACAACAAGAATATTGTCGTGGATGAGTCTATCAGCAACAAAAGCACTTTGGTATGGTGTGACAAGTTTGGGTAAAATGGTCTTAAGACGGTTAGTAGTCACTTTAGATATAACTTTGTAGCTAGAATTGCAAAGGCTTATTGGTCGGAACTGTCTTGTGTGGGGGGGGTGGCACTTTGGGAATCATAATAATATCAGTGTATGTAAAACCAGGAAGAATGTTACCCGTTTCAAAGAAATCCCGGACCTCACAGATTACATCAGCTCTGACCACATCCCAATACCGTTGATAGAACAAGCCTGGAAAGCCATCAGGCCCTGGTGCCTTAGCCCCTCCCAAAATGAACACTGCATTCTTGATTTCATCCCACACTATCGGTGTTGTCAACCTTCGGTTGTCCCTCTCTGTGACCAGCCTCGGTGTGTCCCGCAGGACTTCATCGGGTTGTCTCGTTCCCTCCCTTGCATAGAGGTGTCGATAGTATTGCCCACACTCGGCCATTATGTCCAGTTTTGTCTCTAACTATGTTCCATCCTCTTTTTGTAGTCGTAGGATCTTGTTCTTTCTCCTTCTCTCAACCGTCGTTTGATGGAAGAATTTCGTATTGCGGTCGCCTTCCCCTAGCCACGTTACTCTCGACCTTTGTCGCCAGTAAGCCTCCTCGCGCTTCCATAACTCATTGAGTTTCACTTTTATCTTTTGCTCCTTCTGTTTTATATACCCCGAGTTGTCTCGGCTTTGCATCTCCTCCAACTGCCTTGTCAACGTTTCGATCTTCCTTTTCGTGTGTCCGAAGGTTTCTCGTCCCCATTGCTTGAGTTTCTCCCTGCATCTCGCCAACTTGTTGTGTAGTTTGGCTTGGCCCACATGCAGTCCGTAGTTCCATTTCCCACTAATTACCTCCTCACATCGTGGCTCCCTTGTCCATGCCTCCTCAAACCTGAAAGGCCGAGCACCCTGAATGTCTTTGTGGCTCGTTTGGATTACCAAAGGACAGTGATCTGACCCGATTGCTGCTCTGTGGAAGATCGTCAAATTCGAGAATTCCTCTACCCATTTATTGTTCACAAGTGCTCTATCATGGCGTTCTCGCACTCTCTCGTTGCCTTCCCTATTGTTACTCCACGTGAAGTTTTGCCCCTTGAAATCTGCATCTATTAGGCCCGCTTCGGTTATCATGCTGTTAAAAGCGTCCATCAACGCCCTTGTTTTGGGTGGCCCCCCTCCTTCTCATGGTTAAAACTGATGTCGTTGAAGTCGCCCATGCACATCCATGGTCCCCTTTTTCCCCTTTCAATCTCTCTTATTTTTGCCCATGTTCGGAGCCTCTCACTCCATCTCGGGTTCCCATACACCCAGGTGATATCGATTGCTCAGGTTGGGCTTCCGAATTCAATTCTGGTATCGATGATATTCGAACTCTAAGTTTCCACTGACACTTTTAACTCTTTCCTCCACCATAGAGCTAACCCCCCCTGATATTCCTTCCGGATCATCGTATGTCGCTCTGTCATAGCCTAGTATCCTCCTAATACCTTCACAGTATCCTCTCTTATTTTTTATCTCCATGATGAAGACAATGTCTGGCTTGTGTTTCCTACTCAGGTCAGCTAGTGTGGGAACTGTCAGATCCGATCTTAGACCCTGACAGTTCCACACAATTAGATTCATTGATTCAGTGTGAATGTTCGGGGACAGACAACATAACCCTTCTTTGATGTCTCGCCTTTCCTTGTTTTGTTGTCTCCAGTTTTCTTTTTCCCTGTCATCACGCTTCTTTTATTCTGTCTCGCCTCTTGCCCTGTTTCGGCCATCTCCAATTCTGGTCCTTCTTCTTGTGTATCAAAGGCTATCTTCCTTCTCTTGCTTTCCTCTGTGTGGTCATCCCCGTTCTCTTCGTGCTTTCTTTTTATCTCAAGCTTCTTCACCAACGGGCTCAATCCTGTTGAACTAGCTGTGTAGTGTTCGGGTTTCGAGTTGCTTTCTGGTTCTACGGGTAGCTCCACATAGTAGTCTCTGTGTGGGATTCTCGGTTGTCTTCTTCTCCAGAACTTCCTTTGTCTGCTCAGGATGACTTCCATTCATCTCGCCTTTGTCTGTACGTGTGGCTCCTTTCCAACTACACTCAATCTTATGTAGTCGGCTAGCTCAGTGTGTTCTGGCGTGGATTGCAGCATAGGTATCTCTACCATACTGTTTGTGTCTAGTATCATGGTCATGTCGAATTGTCTCCCCTCGGTTTGGACAAGTTCTCTACATTGGTCTGGGGTCTGGTTGTTCCCGCTTCCTTGTTCACTCTTCTCTTGTGGTTCCTTGGTGCCTTCTTCCTGTTGTTTTCCTTCTTTCTCTGAGCTCTTCCTATGGCTTTCGTTTCTGGGTCTCCGTAGGGAGACCATTGCCCTTTCCTGTTCCTATTTCATTGCCATCAGATCGCTCCACTTTTGTGTCCTCGCTTCCTCCCCAAGTTTCTTTTCTTTCCCCCATGAATCTGCATCCAAGCTCTCGTTTCTTTGGTTTGTCTGCTTGTAACCATGGGTCATACATTGGCTCTCGTGGGTCCTCTTCAGCCCGCACTAGCTCCCCGTTGCAGTTCTTTTCCGTGTGGTGTATTTTTCTGCACCCATACCAAAACTCTGGTAGTCTCTTGTATTTGATTTGTGCCCATGCATACTCCCCGTTCTGTCCGGCATACCAGAATCCCGCCTTGACTGGTTTTCTTTCATCTATAACTATCTTCATACGCAGGTAACTTCTGTCAAGTCCTTCCGGACCTATTGTGTGCTCAATATGTACTACCTCTCCTATGCTTTGGCCTATTAGCTGAGCGTTTTCATCATTCAATCTAGCCAGATCGAGTCCATGAATTTGGACCCAAACTTGTGTGCTCAGAAAATCTACATCCTCTATCCTCATCCCCCCCCCCCCCCCCCCCCCCCCCGACCAGCTCTTCAAGGATAGGCATTGTCCCTGAATAGCCTAGGGGAAGCTATCCATTACTTCCTCATAGTCCTGCCTCTGTTTGAATTCAATCATCATAACATGTTGGTTCAATTCCTTGATGCATATGTCTATGTACCTCTTCCATGTGTGGTTCAACACATTCTGGACTACATTCAATCTCGGTTTTTTGTCACTAATAATCATCCCTACACAGCATATCTTCCCTATCAGTCTAGGAGAAGCGTTCAGTTGCAGTACCTGTCTTTCTAGGCTTGTTCTATCATCGTTGTTGAGGTGTAGCCCTTATCGATCGCCATCCATGTTGCCTTGACCTGCGCTTGAAAACAAGAGACCTAATTAGTCTGGTTTGAGCACACACTAATTCGACTATTCAAGGTTCTCTGATCTTAGTTGTTGAGGCAATTGGTTTCGAGGGCTTTGTGGCGACTTGCTTGGTTTTCGGTCAGTGGCTTAGTTTGGTTTGGATTTGTGGCGGGTTTGGTGCGTTTCGGGGCTAGGGCGGTTGGGTGTAGTTTTGGTCTATGGGGTGGGGTGGGTAGAGTCGCGCCACGACTGACTGGTGTTGTGGGGGGTTGATTGGGTTTTGGTCTGGCTGATTGGCTAATTAGGGTTCCCTAATTGGCCATCCATGGATTCTTGTTCTACTAGGTTCGATGGCTGGGGGGTGGGGGCAGTGGCTTGTTGCTGCTGACTCGGCTCTTCCCGGGGGATTCCACAGCAGCTCCTTATTTGCGGAGGGTTCACTCACAGAGAGTAAGGGACGCACGGTGGCAAGGGGGCTCCGAAGAGAAAGGTATTTCACCGGGGAAAGAGAAACAATAAGGTCTCCATAGCAGTAGCAAGTTGTCCAGAAATTACAAGTGGGGGATGAGTATTTGAGATTACAATTTCTCGAAGTTATAAATATAAATAGGTACCTTTCTTATTAATTATTGTGTAAGCTTAATATTTAGTTCAAATTAACCCATTCGTATCAAGTATATGCAGATATTTTCGACCAAAATAAGAAAATGACAAGACACCCTAAAAAGACATGACAGATTCTTTTTGGCAAAAGGAAGACAATAATTAATAAATTGTGGAAAATGGGAGTCAATTTCACAACCATCCTATTTATCATTTTTTGTATAATGTATGGTTATTTCAATCTAGCGCGATTTTATGGGAAACTTATACCATATCTTTCGAGTCATGAATGAACATGAACAAAATACTCATTTTTCGTATCATAATTTATTTTTTAAATAAGTATATATAAAGTTCCACATTTAAGGAGAGATTATTTTCAAACCATATATTTCCAAGTCCTAGCACTTTTGTTAAATTTTATAGTGGGTCGACTAAAATTTAATAAATAAATGATAATTAATTATATAATTTAGATTTCATCCTAAATTTGATGTGAAATTCCACTTATATTATATATTCTAACAATTTTTCGCATGAGAGCTCTATTATGACACCAACATTTTTTTTTATCAAGTTGGAACTTAATTTTTAACAAATCTCATCTCATGTCCAGACTCAACCCGGACGCTAGTTCGTGAAGTTAAATGGGAAACAACAAACTCACATAGATATCCATAATGGGAAACAACAATCCAACTACGTTAATTGAAATTAGACTCGACACTATATTAAATTCTATATTGGGTCGAATCAAACTAAATAGACAAACCAAATACAATCACTTATACAATTTAAGTTCTATTCTAAAATCAATTAATAATTTCATGAAGATGCAAAATTGTTTAGGATCCCAACTATGTTTGAGTCCATTAACAATCAATACTTCAAGAATTTTTTATTCAAGATAATAGATTGATCATAATATCTCCCTATCCAAGAAGGAAACCACAAATACCAAGGAGGAAATGAAAGGAACATAAACTACCAAAAATTTGGCAGCCACTAGTTTTTCCTCCAACTGTAGGCCCCCAACCATTTCAACAGCAGCCACACATGGCTTTTTTGACCCCACCACATGTTTCGTGCATTGCTGTATCAACCATCTTTCTTCTTCCTATTGATTTGCAAATATCTTTCTTTCTTATTATCTACACAAACACTTCTTCACCACCACCACCACCACCACCACCCAATGAAGATACAGTGTGACGTCTGTGAGAGAGCTCCAGCGACGGTGATTTGCTGCGCTGATGAGGCAGCCCTCTGTGCCAAGTGCGACGTTGAAGTCCACGCAGCTAACAAACTTGCAAGCAAGCATCAAAGGCTTCACCTTCAGTGTCTCTCTAATAAGCTCCCAATTTGTGATATTTGTCAGGTATATGAAATATTAACTATTGGGTTTTTTCAAAGCTCAATTTTCTGTCATTTATTGTCTGTAAATAACTAAATATTTTAGTAATATATAGAAATTGATGGTATGGTCTCTCATTTGAAGAAAATAATGGTACAAGACAACATAGTATCTTTGTCTCTGAAGCTGCTGAGCATCTCCTAATCGATAACCTCAAAGAGATTCACTGTTTTGTTTAAATTTGAAAGATTTTGGTTCATATACTTGTGGTATTGTTCTTGCCCATTAGATTTCAGATGACATGAATGTTAAGTTAGTAGTTTTCTGTTCCTGATGGTGAATTCTTACTTATACACAGGAGAAACCTGCTTTCATATTCTGTGTTGAAGACAGAGCCCTCTTCTGTCAGAACTGTGATGACTCGATTCATCCTGCCTCTAGCCTTTCTGCCAACCACCAACGATATCTGGCTACAGGGATTAGGGTTGCTCTGAGCTCATCTAGTTGTTCCAAAGAAAGTAAAAAGACCCAATTAGACCCGCCAAGGAACAACGAGACTCAAATGCCAGTCAAAGTGTCTCAGAAACAGCAGACTTCTGATTTCTCACCTTCATGGGGTGTTGATGAGTTGCTGCAGTTTTCCGATTTTGACTCCTCTGACAAGGTATTTCATGAATTTTGACTACTTGATCAAGCTGTTCATAATGCTTTATATAGCTCACGATTGCTTCTGTGGTTTGTGTTTGTGCTTAACAAAGTTCATGGTTCCAAATCTGTCAGCAAAAAGAACAGATGGAGTTTGGAGAAGTAGATTGGATGAGTCTGTTTGAAGATCAGATACATCAGGAACCAGTAGCAGCAGCCGAAGTTCCTCAGCTCCCACTGCCAACTCCTAACCACTGCCCTCCATACCGAACTTCAAAATCCAACTCCCCTCATAAGAAGCCTAGGTTTGAAATTACTGCTGCTATTGAAGATGATGATGAGTTCTTCACCGTCCCTGATCTAGGTTGAAGATCACAACCTACTTCTCTTTTCACATAAACTAAAAAGAAGAAAGTTTTACAAGTTGTTGTGCTTATAGTGTTAGATTCCCAAGAGATGATAATATATAGTTTGTTGTTCCATACTTTGAGACTCTTAGAATGGCTATGGATGTACAATCATAAAAGTTGATATACTGCACCCAGTATCATTTCAAAGAACAAATGCAGATGGATGAAACATTTTATTCTCTAACAATAGATGAGTTTCAGTTTAGACGTTGGATTGCATTCTCACGAAACATGGAAATCAACTAAAATATCCAGTTAACACTAATATTTCCGAGCCACAAGAAGAGTGGAAACTGAGCAAGAGCAATGAAGAGCAACACATAATGGCACTTGCTTGAATCATAACTCCTCACCTCTGCAAAGAGGACTCTCTTCATCGTCTTGACCAAGAAGATTCCCGTGCAAAAGCAAGTCATTGGCATCAAAATGAAGTACATGAACCGCACAAAGAGCTTCCCTAGAACAGACACACAGAGACCGGCAAAAGTATAGCCACCATAGGCCACAATATCCAAAAACGGTGCCTCTCCGATGCTCAGTGTGAGTAAAGTCACTTTCAGAAGTGTTGCTTGTAGAAACCAACCTAGCATTCCCTTCACAACCATCCAATTCAATGCTTCGGGACTGAACCTGATAAGTTGTTACAGGGCGTGGTTTAAATTTTAATTTACTAAATTTGTCAAAGAAAATAGAAGAGAGGCAGACAAACATATGAGAAAATTCAACAATCTTACTGAAAAACTTTATCAGAAAGTAAAAAAAAAAAATGCATGTTGACATAATTAACAGTTTTGTTGAAATATTACAAGATGCAATTTGTCTACGAGGTCCCACTCACTAAGTTTTTCATGTTGTAACATCACTCAAATGTGGGAAGAGGGATCTGGTATTTCACTTACTTGCCCTGAAAACCCAATGAGATTCCAGCAAGAACAACATAAGTACCAAATGCCATACACGGGACATATAGATCGGGTGCATTGATATCATATAATGGAGATCTATAAGCGATCTTTCCTCCCACTGGCTCGGCTATTCGTGTCCAGTGCCCCTGAAAATACAAGTATGAACATAGATTAGTGAACAAAAATGAAATATCAACCGAAAATTGATGAGAATCGTGCTTACCCGATGAAGAAACGGAAGTAAAACCACCTTCAGTTTGTTTCGAACGTATTGGTTGTTCACTTGGAAGTAGTATGGTAGATTAGAGAAGTACCTGCATATCTGTTCCAAAGAAAGAAATGCGAGTACTATGAATTGATGAGCTTGGAGAAAGATATCACAAGGTTGTAGACTGATAAGAGGTCTTTTTCTTACTTACATTGCTCTGAACGTACTCGGAGCTCGATCCTAGAATCTTCTCCCCATAGGCACTGAGTCCGCCACGGATAAGCCCTGATCCACCTCTGTAAAATGGATTGCCAAACTGATGGGGTGGAGAGCTCACTGACATACCATATGCCCCAGGAAGTTCTGTCCCAATATTATTATCATACATAGCTGTGAAATAAGAACAGAGAAAGAGAATCTGTTAAATTATTTAACAAATCCCGTCTAGGGCTGGCAATGGTTAGGGAATGGTACGGGTATGACAAATAGCATAATCATACCATATTTTTAAATCACATACCATAACCATAACTATTATGGGTACAATTTTCAATACCATAATCATTAAAATAACCGTGGTTATTAACCATGGTTTTACCCGTATATCCATATTTATTCCACACATGTAATATAATAAAATACCGAAAATTTTATTTAAAAAAATACATAAATCTATATTGTCAACAATAAAAATATATAAAACTAACATCATAGTTATTTATTACATGTATGTACATTAACTTCCATTATTTAGTATATATTAGTTTATTAATAATAATTAATTATTATATTTATATAATAACCATGGTTATAACCATGGGTATAGCTCAAATACCATAACCATAACCATTATGGGTAGAAAACTCATCACCATAACCGCACCACACCATAATAGTACGGTTAACCATTTTAAACAGTAACAGTTATAATCATGGTTATGAGTTTTTCACCGCACCATTTCCGGCCCTACTCACGACCATGCTCGACCCAGACAAATGGGAGTCAACCGGAAACAACACACCCAACTTTGTCAGACACTAAATTCAACATCAGGCCGAGTAAAATACAATGAACAAACAGAGGGCAACCACTTATGAGATTTTAATCTAAAATCAAATTGTGATAGGAGAGTGTAACTCATTTGTTTATATGATGCCTAATATTTATGTAAACCACAATGTGATATCTCAAGCTCACAGTGCAAGCCCTAGGCTTCAACAGAATCATATCAAAGTCCCCTCTTTTCTCGAATCCAAATACCCTTGGTGAAGATTATACTAAACGACTTATTCTGGCAGATTATCATTCGATTTGAAACTCTTTAGGCACTTCTAACGTGCTAAGCAGTAAGTACAATCCCCAAGTACGATTATAATAAAGAATGAACAAATCCCTTGTTAGTGACAACATCAAAACCAACTGCCTGGGCCAAGCAACAGATGAAGCGAATGTCTCGTTACAGAACAACAGAGGTTTTAAAGTGTAAATCTGTTATGAGTCGGGTCAAGGATTAGCTAGCAATCGGGTAGGAATCAGTTGGTTAAATCTGTTATTTAGAGAATCAGTAGTTAAGTCTGTTATTTAGGAAATCTGTTAGTTGAATCGGTTAAGTTAGCTAGGCATGTTGAACCGATCCGAGTTGTATAAATACCGGTTTGGAACAACGATTATGCAGAATGAAAAATAACAACTCTTCTGTCCTCCCTCTGAATTCTGTCTCTTTCTCCCTCCTTGTCGGATTCCCGACAATTCACCGCAGCAACAGATCCCTAAACGGATCTGTCGCCTGCCACTACACCCCAAACATTGTTGGAGTGTAGCAGTGGTATCAGAGCTCAGCCTAGCCGCCGTGCCACCACCATGTCTTCGGCCAACAACCCACCTGCAGAAACCCGAGCTCAGCGAGATGCAAGGGTCGACGCCACCATCACAGAACACCACCAGGTATTGACAGAGCTTGCCCGCAGGATGGCCACAGCTGAGGAGAGAACCACAGCCTTCGAAGAGTACTCCCGTTCAGCTTTCACGGAGATGCGCCAGGGGTTCGCGGATCTGAAGCTGATGATCGTCGCCCAGGCCGCTCAGCATCCAGAAGCCACCCGCAGTGCAGCTGGCATCTTGGGTTCTGGCTCCAGCCTCTCGCAGGCCACCCCGACACCCAACCAAGTGCCACAAACACCTACCACCACCGTTCCTAGGACTCCTGCTGGACCAAGAACAGAGGACCGAGACACCCATGCCCAAGAAAATCGTGAAAACAGACACCTTTACCGCATAGGCAGACTGGACTTCCCTCGCTTCTCAGGCACAGATGTGGCGAGCTGGCTCTTCCAATGTGAGCACTACTTTGAAGTCGACGGAACACCCGAAGACTCGAAGATGAAGGTAGCCGTGATTCACTTGGACGGGGAAGCGTTGCAGTGGCACCAAGGCTACATTCGCATCCAGGCAGCCGAAGGTAATCACGTCTCCTGGCCCAGGTATGTGGAGGCTCTCAAAGCTCGGTTTGGGGACGAGCTCTATGGAGACCCAATGTTGGAGATGCGGAACCTGCGACAGGAAGGCTCCCTAGCAGATTATCAAAGAAGATTTGATGGCCTCTTGCATCGTTGGCAGCTGGTCGAACAAGTATCCGAGAAGACCGCCATTAGCCAGTTCATCGGAGGCCTGGAGATCCAGCTGCAAGGCCAGGTCCGTCTTCAACGAGTTCAAACCTTGCACGAGGCATTTGCAGTGGCCAAGCTGCATGATTCTGTACTAGCACCGCAGAGGACCTACAAGGCAGGTAACTCCATGTTCGTTCCAAAGAGCACACCTAATGTTGTCATGCCTAAGTATGCTGGACCAAACACTAGCCTTCCTAGGAACACCTACTCAAGCCCTGCTAACAGTCAATCCAGAAGCAGCTCTGCAGTTAACAACCGCCCAGGAACCGAGAGTCGAAGCTCGAGGGTGACCACCAGTCGGGAAATGGAAGCTCGCCGAGCCAAGGGGCTGTGCTACTGGTGTCCGGAAGTGTACGTTCTGGGGCACAAGTGCAAAGGGAAGCAGCTTTTTGTGATAGAGGTGGGTGGTGATGATGAAGAAGAACCAGAAGCTGAAGTGATGACCGAAGGAAAAACAGAGCATGCAGATCCGAGGGACGAAGCACCCGAGCTTTCGTTGCACGCCATATCCGGCCAAACGAACTGCTCCACCATGAGGGTAGAGGGCCGAGTAAACAACCGCACTCTCCAGCTGCTCATTGATTCGGGAAGCACGCACAATTTCTTGGACGAATCCATGGCCGAAAGATTAGGCTGTGTTACGGAAACGGTTCATTCCCTAAGAGTGCTGGTGGCCAACGGGAATGAAATAAGGTGCCATAGAAGATGCAAGGAGTTCAAGTGGAGTATGCAAGGACAGCAGTTCTCGACAAGCGTATATCTGATCCCGTTGGAGAATTATCACGCTGTATTAGGAGTGCAATGGCTTGCCACATTGGAGGATATCTTGTGGAACTTCATGACATTAACCATGAAGTTTCGATTGGGCTCGCAGCAATGTGAACTCAAGGGGACCAGATCGGGCTCAATACGCATGAATGGTTCGGCCAAGCTGGACAAGTTGCTGCACAAGACAGGGGACATAGCAGCTATCCAACTCTGCAGCATATCTGAAGTGGGAAAGGCAGGGGACTACTCCCATGAACTCTCGGCGCATGTTACAAGGGGAGAAGAAGTTCCAGCTGAGATCATGAATGTATTGGATCTGTATGAGGATGTATTCAGGGAGCCTCAAGGTCTGCCACCACAAAGAGAGGTCGATCACCGGATACCCCTCAAAGATGGGACCTCACCGATCAGCTTGAGGCCATACCGCTATCCGGCCCTGCAGAAGGACGTAATGGAGAAACTGGTGGAGGAGATGCTGGAAAACGGGATTATCCAACATAGCTCGAGCCCATTCAGCTCTCCAGTGGTGCTCGTCAAGAAGAAGGACCGATCTTGGCGTCTCTGTGTCGATTATCGAAGGCTAAATGAGGCAACCGTCAATGACAAGTTCCCCATTCCATTGGTGGACGAACTATTGGACGAACTCCATGGGGCAACTATCTTCACGAAGATCGACTTGAGGGCGGGATATCATCAAATACGGATGAACACGGGAGACATATGCAAGACGGCATTCCGCAAACACGAGGGCCATTACGAGTTCCTCGTCATGCCCTTTGGACTCACCAACGCTCCAGCCACTTTCCAAGGATTAATGAACCAGGTCTTCAAGAGGCAATTGAGGAAGTTCGTCCTCGTATTCTTCGACGACATCCTAGTGTACAGCCGAGATGTGTTGCAGCATGTAGAACACCTGCGGATTGTGTTGGAGCTGCTAAGGAGGAACACCCTGTTTGCTAAATTCAGCAAATGTAGCTTTGGAGGCGCGCAAGTGGAGTATCTCGGGTATGTGGTGACTGCAGCAGGGGTGTCAACCGATCCTGCCAAGATCGAGGCCATCAAGGAGTGGCCCGAGCCTCGCAATATCAAACAGCTGCGTGGGTTCCTAGGCTTGACAGGTTATTACAGGAAGTTTGTCCAAGGTTATGGGGCATTAAGCAGGCCACTAACGCAGCTACTTAAGAAGGATGCTTATCAATGGAGTTCCGAGGTCAGCCAAGCCTTCGAGGCTCTCAAGTATGCCATGACAACCGCACCAGTTCTGTCACTTTCGGACATGACCGAACCTTTTGTCATCGAGACAGATGCCTCCAGCTGCGGGATAGGAGCGGTGCTCATGCAAAGAGGACATCCGGTTGCGTTCGTAAGCAAAGGATTATCAACCAAGCAGCAGCTCCTATCAGTCTATGAGAAGGAGCTCTTAGCCATCTTGATCGCCATCAAGAAGTGGCACTACTACCTCATCAACCGGAAGTTCGTGATCAAAACCGACCAAAGGAGCCTGAAGTTTCTCTTGGAACAAAAGCTGTCAACACCCCTCCAACACACTTGGCTTGCTAAATTGCTAGGCTACGATTATGAAATCGTCTACAGGAAGAGAATTGAGAATGTAGCAGTCGATGCCCTCTCGAGAATACCAGGAGTTGAATTGCTCGCCTTGACCTTAAGCTCTGTTTCTTCGGAGCTATTAGACAAGATCAAGATCAGTTGGCAAGCGGATCCGACCTGCGTTCATCTGATACAGAGCCTAGAAAAGGGAGAGGAAATGACGAGGTTCACTTGGAAGGACGGGTTGCTGCGAAGGAAAGGAAAAATCGTGGTGGGTGCAGATGAAAGCTTGAGGAATGAGGTGTTGGTCTTGTTCCACGCCTCAGCTGCTGGAGGCCACTCCGGAGTCTCGGCCACCTTACAAAGGGTCGGCTCCATCCTCTACTGGAAGGGTCTAAAGAGGCACGTGAGGGAGTTTGTTCGTTGCTGCGATGTTTGCCAAAGACACAAATATGACAGATCGGCTACTCCTGGGTTGTTGCAGCCTCTGGGCATTCCCGAAGGTATCTTCTCAGATGTGACCATGGATTTCATCACGGGTCTTCCCAACTCCAAAGGCAAAGACGTGATCTTCGTGGTGGTGGACCGACTTACCAAATACGGGCACTTCATGGCTCTTAGCCATCCTTACTCGGCAACCACCGTCGCACAAGCTTTCATCGACAACATTTATAGGTTGCACGGGCTACCTAGCACAATTGTAAGCGACAGAGACCCGGTCTTCATAAGCTTATTCTGGAAGGAGCTCTTTAAACGGCTAGGCGTTTCGATATGCACCTCGTCGGCCTACCACCCGCAAACGGACGGACATACGGAGGTGGTGAACCGATGCCTCGAGCCCTACCTAAGGTGCATGGCGGGAGAGAGACCCACGACCTGGGCTAAGTGGCTTCCCCTCGCTGAGTGGTGGTACAACACTTCCTATCACTCAACCATTCATATGACACCCTTTGAAGCCTTGTATGGAGTCGTCCCTCCACTCCATGTGCCCTATTTGCCGAAAGACTCGAAGGTTGAGGAGGTTGATCGACTGTTGCGAGACCGGAAGGAAGCCATCAAAGTGCTGAAGTTTCATTTGAGGAGGGCACAAGACAGGATGAAGCTGGTAGCCGATCGGAAGAGGACTGGCAGAAGCTTCGAGGAGAATGACTGGGTGTTCTTGAAGCTACATCCATATGGGCAGCACTCGCTAAGGAAGCAGGGCAAGCAAAAGATGCAGCCAAGATGGTTCGGTCCCTTCTAGGTGCTCTAGAAGGTTGGACCCGTGGCCTACAAGTTGGAGTTACCCGAAACAGCACTAATCCATCCTACCATTCACGTATCCCAGCTGAAATTGGCTCATGGAGAGTTCCAGCACCCTGTATCACTGCCCGTCGAGTTCACAAGGAAGGCAGCTGGGCGAGTCCCTCAGTTCGTGTTAGCCAGGAAGATGGTCCGCCGAGGAAATAAAGCAGCCACCAAGGTCTTAATTCAGTGGGTCGGGCTTGGAGAAGATGAAGCTACCTGAGAATTCCTTGATGAATTGATGAAGAAGCACCCGGATACTGACCTTGAGGACAAGGTCGTTCTTTAGGGGGGATGTGATGTTATGAGTCGGGTCAAGGATTAGCTAGCAATCGGGTAAGAATCAGTTGGTTAAATCTGTTATTTAGAGAATTAGTAGTTAAGTCTGTTATTTAGGGAATCTGTTAGTTGAATCGGTTAAGTTAGCTAGACATGTTGAACCGATCCGAGTTGTATAAATATCGGTCTGGAACAACGATTATGCAGAATGAAAAATAACAACTCTTCTGTCCTCCCTCTGAATTCTGTCTCTTTCTCCCTTCTTGTCGGATTCCCGACAATTCACCTCAGCAACAGATTCCTAAACGGATCTGTCGCCTGCCACTACACCCCAAACATTGTTGGAGTGTAGCAAAATCCGTCACTTCAATGGATAAAGATAAACCGTATCGCTAACTAAGCCAATAATAGAAATCATGCATACAGTAGGGGTGAGGCGTCGTACCTGGAAATTCGATGATGTTCTCAAACTTTCTACGCATGATGGTGATGCAGATCGCTCAATCCTTATGTATGTCAGAGAGAGAGAGACAAGACAGGGAAGGAATGGAGAATGCTTCAAGGTCGGAAGAAGTTATAGGCATTCTTTTTGGCGTGTGTTCCTCGTCGCATCACTCTCCCAGTTGGAGATGACACGTCAGCCTACAAGCATAAATGTTTAAACTGCTGACTCGCAAATGAAACACGAAATTCCAATACAACCCTTGGTCTCGAAAAATTGGAACTTCGAAGATTCGTAAGATGACCTGACCCAAGGAAGAAAGAATCAATCTTTTTCCTGATTCAATTAGCCAGTTCGAAATAATCAACTTCAGAAGCAATTCTGTGTTGGAGCTGAATCTATCTCTGGATTGGGGCCATGGAAACTGCAGAATTAAGCGAAGCGCTCCACGTGCTCGATTTGGGTCTTTCGCAGTGCAAATGGCGGCTCCGGCCTTCGACTAAGCGTCGCCTTGAAACAGGTTCTTGTCCTCTACCACTCCTCGAGTTACTCTGCAATTTGTATGCTCATACATAGTACTTGATGTGAAATTTCATCTCGTTGCTACATCACGCGTAGGCTAAACCTGCTCCAAGAATTAGGTTTAATTGGTTCTTTTCAAGGAATTGATCCAATTTAAGCAGAGGGAGGTTGAACATACGTAATTGTTATGTTTCATTGTATAGCTTAAGCTTGTCTGTACTCTTACTGTGTAATTATTTGCTCGTTTTGGTAATGACAAAGACGGATCTTACTGATTAAAAAAAATAACTTAACTAAATTCAAATTTCAGCCGAAAGACGGGATTCTGGTAAAAGATCAATGAGTAAATCTATATTAGTGCTGTGTATTTTGATTGCTAGAAACACAGATATCCTGATCATATTAATTTTTCAAAATTTTGAGCTATTAGTTGAATGAGCTACAACTGTGATGTTGGTATTTCCGATTGGTGTTGGCTTTGCGGGACATGATATGAACACTGTCTACTTTTGCAGATGTTATGGCCTTATGCACAGGAATGAGGCCAGTGGTAATGGTAGACTATGGAGGGAAGATGCCTGAACTGCAAGAATACTTGTGCTCACTGCTAAGCTTTTGTCAAAAGGTTCGGTAGAGTTGGTTACTCAAGTCTTCTGATGATGGTTTTCTATTGAAATGATCCAGGAAGCGGTATCACTATTTTGTGTATTTGCAGGAATTATAGTAGTACCACACGACCACTCTTAGGGTTGTTCTAATAGATGTGGAACAACTATTTATATTTTGATATGATAGTTAATGATAAATCCTGTTGTGCCCTTCTTAATCGAAGACAATTTTCTGCCCCAGGAGTCACCTACTTTTAAGCATCTAAAGGTGCTAGTTATTGATGATATGATATTTCTACTACATTCTAAAAGGCTAGCAGAGTATGTGAAATGGAGCTTGAGTCTGGATGCAGGGCTGCTTTTCATCGACCTTGAACAGGATCCTCCAAAGGTATCATATTATAATACATTTTGCATAAATATATTCATTATAATATCGTAGCAGTGTTCATCTTTTCCCTCTTTAGTAGAAGCTGTTTTTCTTCAGATGATAACCCAATCAGAAAACAGCTTGGTAGGGGCACAGCTCGTATCAATCTGGAACCTCTTTGCACTTCATTTTCCATTGGAAGAACCAAACAAGGATCTCGAATCATGTAATAAGACAGATCTTGAGTGCAGCAGCAATACAACATCTGCTAATGGTGAACCCGGTCCTTCACAGAACTCCGAGATCATTGTTGATCTGAGCTGTTGCATGCAAGACACCAAAATTAGCATTCCAACCTTAAATGGGTATAGCTGTTGTGCCACTTCCTTTCTTCATATAGTAGAGTAGAACCATAATACTGGTACACTCAGTGCCCATGGATGATGCTGTATTGGTGTTTCTCAGGTGGCTTCTGGGTTACCCAGTCATATACTTGTTCAGCACTGAGCATATTGAAAACGCCATCTATAATCTGTCAACCAAGTACATTCGAATCTTCAAGGTTCTGGTGTGCAGGTACTTTCATTCTAAATCTATCTGTTCAGATTTAGACAAATTATTTGCTTGTTCGGTGAAAATTGTCACTGATATATGGTTTGTCGCAGGACGGTTAACCCCGGAAAGAATTCTCAACAAGAAGAAGAATTAATGAGGTATGAATGAATTTAACAAAAACCCGCAAAAAAGCTGTACATTGTATAGAATACTAAGTAGATTATTCGGTTGTTGTTGGTTTCAGTTTTTCAGTGCCATACGAGCTGAGCATGGGAGGAAGCAAGGAGCCTTGGGTGGAAGCATTTACAGGTCGAGTGAAGGCTAAGTGGAAAAGTAGCTGCAGAAATGCTTGGAAGTCTGTTCAGATGGAGGTTACTGAATGCTATCCTCAAGCCATTGTGCTGTAAACTGAATCTCTAGTAGCTATCAACTACCTATCGTCTTTCTCCACAACAAATTTGAGCACTTTGAATAAATTGCAAACTTCTCTCATTGTGCTTACTCTTTTCATTCATTGTCAGTATCTGCATCAGTTCTTCATCGTGCTTACTCGTTTCATTCACTGTATATTGATTTACACACGTTCTGGATTTGACTCAGCGAAGTAGGGCTGGCAATTTATGACACGACACGATCTGTTTTAAAGCGTATATGGGTTTGACCTTAATGGATCCCGTGTCTAAACAATTCTATACGTTTAGACACGAGACATGTTTAGACACGTTTAAAATTTATCCGTTTAGACACGAGACATGTTTAGACACGATTATGACCCGATTGCCACCCCTAGAGCCAAGTACATGATTATTCTACCCTTTTAATTTAATATCATTTTGACGCAGACTCCATTGTTGTTTTTGGCATTAGAACTCGGTCAAGGTGAAGAAGACCTTGTGCATTCACTTTTTCTCTGTGGAATAACTGCAAGACTCTATGTTAATATGACACGGACCAGTAGAATCAAAAACGGACCAATCAAACAAACCTTGAAAAACATTACATCAATCCCTTAACAAAGAAACAACAAAAGTAGAAATCTTAATCTTAGGTTTCAATGGTTCGTTCACCTGGTAGGATGTTCTTCATCTAGATCCAGCACTAACATCCACTGTAAATTTTGGGTTTGCTTCCATGTCGACCTTGAATTGGGGTTAAATTCCATTTGGTGCACATTTTGGTTTTAGAAGCAGAAATCCAACCAGTAGATCAATCGGGAACACGAAATTGAGAAATTTAGATCATCTGGAGATTTAAATTTTCCCACCAAAAATATATACAGATGCATCTGCAATTCCAAATGTGGAAGAAGAAGGAGACAAGAAGAAAGAAATTTCAATGTTTAATGATCGACAGCAGCCAAAGCACCGAAGCCTCCACATTTCATCATCTGTCTAAACTCTTTGTAGTCCACCCTTCCGTCGCCGTCGGCGTCCACCTTCATGATCATCCTCTTGCACTCCTCCGCTGTCCGGCCCTGCTTCAGACCCAGAGACACCAGGACCGATCGCAACTCCTCCACCGTGATGAACCCGTCGCCGTTCTCGTCAAACACGTTGAACGCTTCTCTCATGTCCTCCTCCTCGTTCCGCTCGTCCAAGATCGACCGGTACAGCAACTCGAACTCATCCACGTCAACGAATCCGTCCCCGTTGATGTCGATCTTGCTGATCATGTCAGTTAGATCCTTATCGGAGATGAAGATGCCGAGGTTCTCGAGGGAATCGGTGAGCTCCTTCTTCGAGACCATGCCGTCTCCGTTACGGTCGAACATCTGGAAGACGCGCTTGAGCTCCGAAGGGTCCATTCTCTTCTCTGGTGACGGCCTGGTGGGTAGTGGCGCCGGCAGCAAGGATGCTGTGGTGGTGGTGGTGGTGGTGAACCAGGAGGAGGGTAAGAAGGAATGTAACTTCTTGGGGACTAAATAGAGAAGGAAGGAATGTATGAGCTTGTAGAGGAGGAAAATTCTCAAAAGAACGGTTGGCATCGTCAAGCTTTGGTTGGTTTATGTTTGTCTGGATGCAGAGAGAAAAGTGCAGAGAATTGAGGAAGTGCAGAGACTCTTAAGTGGAGACACTAAAGAGTGAGTTGATGCATCGGGGAAGAAGACGCGTTTGGGGGGGACTGAGTTTTTATTTTACTAATATTATTTGTTTGCACCACTTCAAAGACGCGTTATTGTTATTATTATTATTATTATTCCTTTTATATTCAAATTATTTTTTCTAATTTTGAAGTATACACTAATGGGATTTACAGGTTTAAAAAAAAATTGATTCCATCACTATTGTTGGAATATTTTATAAATGTAATCTGCAAATTAATTACCAAACTAACTTCTATATTTTCATATTTATCAAACTAATTGTACTCGAAAATAAAGTTCATGTCTAGGACGTTAATTTAGTCTCATTCGCGGGTATAGACTAAAATGATAGAAAAAAACATCATTTTGACAAGAATTAAACCATGAACATATCGCTCTACTAATTTTAGACATATTTTTATACACTTTAAATATACTTATTGTTTGCCCAAATATACAGACTATTATATTAAGTATTTCATGTTTATTTATTAATATTTTTTAGTAATTATTTTATCTAACGTTATTTCCTTAATTTAACTATTTATCCACTATAATGTTTTTAATTTATTTACTTATTATAATTTTTTAAAATAATTTTCATGGCTCGTTTCAGATGAGTCGCGAAATTTATTTATTTTTTAATACAAAAAATAATAATGTATACTATAATTCTAATCATACAACAATAACTTGAATAGTTTACATACCAAAATCATAATTTTTGCATACAATACATTACATATCCGTAATTTCGCTTCATTAATTCAAAAACATGTATAATATGTTATAATAGTTCTTCATTCCTAACATTGTCTTGACTAAGACGATTCATTTAATTCATCGTTTTCTTGACTTCCACTAGCAGATTGTTCACTACTAGATACTGTTGATTGATGGGTTGCCTGACCATCCTATAAAAACATCCAAAAAATAAATTATAATATGCCCAATAATTAAGCAAATTAACTTATTAAATTAAATCTCAATTCGCAAGCAAAACTAAAACATCCTAAACACTAAAAACACCGTGAAAAATAATACTTACTTAATTTTCAATTGGTAAATATGAGGAACTCAAACCAACCATGGTAAAAGGGCTGGAATGACTAGAATGATGAGTTGTATGACCATCATATATAAATATTCAAAAATTAAAGTATATATAAGATGCAAGTCATGCAACATTTAAATATTAAACTAACTTAAATTATAAGATGCACAACAATTAAGCAAATTAACATATTAAACTAAACTTCAATTCGTTGGCAAGACTAAAACATCTAAAACACTAAAACACCATAATAATATATTTGAACTACTATCCATCAAACAGTAAATGTATAAAGTGATATCATTGCAAAATGTAAACTATATACTTACTTGATTTTCAGTTAGTAAATGCGAGGACCCCAAACCAAAGTTGTTAAAAGGGGGGACATCAGTAGAACCTCCTGTCATGAAGCTTTGAAAATAATTAAATCCGTTCATATTATTTTGCACGACCTGTAATTGCATCTGGAATTGTTTATACATCTCCCCCATCTATGCCTGCATTCTAGCTTCTTGTTGTCTCAATTTCTGGTTTTATATAAATATATATATCATTTCCAGGACCTTTTTCACCAGGGATGATCATTGACAATATAATAGACGACTTTTTCATGCACGACCAAAGCTCCATATTATAAGGGATTAATAAAACAGGTCATGTACTATAAGTTACACTCATCGTCCTAAATGGATTAAAACCATCACTAGTTAATCCTAATATGACATTACGTGGATCAGAAGCAAAATTTGGGTAACGCTCATCGAATGACTTCCACGCCAATGCATCAGCAGGATGTCTCAAGACTCCATCCATTGTTCGACCCTTAAGTAGTTTCTTGGAGTGGCGCCTATTGAATAGGCGCCACCATGGGGTGTGCGTATTGCCAATACGCGCTACCCAGGGGTGCGTGTATACCTATTTTTCGAAATATTTTTTCTGTATACTTACTTTTCTAAAAACAAATGCCTACTTTTTCAAAAATAAACTTGTTATATTTTAAATAATGTTATTGTGTTGGCCAATAACCAATATCAATTTCGGTATGTGAATTTTATTCTTAAAAACACCAAGTGAAAACAACAACGTATATACTAACCAAAATCTATTCACATTGAGACGGACGCCCTCTTAGCCCATAAGGTAATCTCTGATAAAAATATGTCAAATAAAAAACTAATGCCGATCATTGCGGATTGTAGGAAGCTATTGATGCAGTTCGAAAGAATGAAGTTCAGACATATTTTTCTAGAAGCGAATGCGGTAGCGGATATTATGGCGGGTATGACACTCAAACAGCGACATGTGTTTGAAATTCATAGCTCTCCTCTGAAGGAAACTATTATCGCGCTCCGGAAAGACGCTGTGGGCTTTTCTGTTTCGCGTATTGTTAAAGTTAGCTAGTTTTGGTTGTGCATTTTGAACTTGGGTGATTAATTGTCACCTATAGCGGTTATTTTAATCCATAATTATTTAAAAAAAAAACATATATACTAACCACAATTAAGATTTATATTTTTTAAACGATTAGTAAATTTAAATTATTTAAAAATATATTCTTTAACTTTTTCATTTGATGTATTTCTTCACATATAACTTCAATAATCTCAATCAGATTTTTTAGTAAACTAAAAATAAAAGCTATAAAATTATTATATTAGTTTTTTTCAAAAAGTAGGCATTGTGCAATTGTTTTTTTGAAATAGTAAGCATACATATAAAATATTTAGAAATCTGTATATAAGTTCTACCGTGGATAGCGCGTTATATTTTTTTACAAAATGCGCTACTTTGGGTTTCATTTTCGAAGAAATGTTATCCATGGGTATCACTTTTTCCAAAACGCTATTAGCTATCTATTTTGACGACTCGATGTTTAATTAAAAATTAAATTATGTATCTATTAAAAACAAATAAAAAAAATTATAGTAAGTAGATATTTTAATTGCGATTCAAAAATATTAAAATTGGACTTACGGATTAACTGTACGCTCTGTCATAAGTTGAGACATTAAAAATTGACTTAAAACAATATAACTCAGACCCTGTAACTCCAAACTCACCACGGTTAACAACATTTATGACAAAATTCAATTATCTGCCTAGGGTAACTTTTTGAATTTTTTTGATTAGAAATATATTTAATTTTTTAACCTAACATCGTTTGTCCTATAATTTGACCAGAATGATTAAATGCATTAGGTGATAAATTTAATTATATACTTACTAAAAAAAAAATCAAAAACATTACGGTGTGTAGATAATTTAATTACGACATAAATGACGCTAACTAGAAGTTGATTTTTGACTTTCAGACTGACCGTATAATACGATACGTAAAAACTATAATTATGTATATATAAATAGTAAAATTATTGTGAGGATAGTAAAAGTAATATATATATACATATATATAATTTTTTATGTCGTATTATACGGTCAGTCCGAAAGTAAAAATTAACGCCTAGTTAGAGTCATCTGATTCGTAATTAAATTATCTACACACTGTAAATATTTTTAATTTTTTTGAGTAAGTATATAATTAAAATTTTCATCTAAGACATTTAATCATTTCGATTAAATTATTGGACAAACGATGTTAGGTTAAAAAATTAAATATATTTCTAATAAATAATATTCAACAAAATTACCCTAGGTAGATAATTGAATTTCGACATAAATGTCATTAATTGTGGTGAGTTTGGACTTACACGGTATGAGTTATATTTTTTAATTCAAATTTTCATATTTCAATTTACGGCAGAGCATAAGGTCAATCCGTAAGTCCAATTTTAATATTTTTTGCATCATTTGAATCGCAATTAAAATATCTATTTACTATAATATTTTTATTTTTTTAATAAATACATAATTTAATTTTTAATTAACCATCGAATCGTAAAAAAAATGAAGAAAAAAAAATAGATAACTAACGCTATCCGGAGTAGCGCATTTTGGAGAAAAAAAAATATAACGCTCTACCCACTGTAGCGCTTATATACGAATTTCTAAATATTTTTTCTGTATATTTATATTTTTAATAAAAAAAATTGTAAAGTGACAAATTTTTTAAAAAAACAACTCTATTTTACTTAGTCATTTATATTTTATATTGGCTTCCTGTTAAATTTTAATGCATTATCTTTTTCAACAGTTGACTAATTATCATCCAAGTGTCAAAATATTATTACTTTTATCTTTCTATTCAAATTTGCTTAATGATAGATAAATTTCAAAAAGTAACTATGTCAGAATTTTTTTTTGAAAAAGTATGTATGCAGAATTTTTTTTTAGCACACTATGTATACGCGCACCCCGGGGTCGCGCCTAACGGACATAGGCGCACCCCAGGGGTGCGCATATTGCATAGGCGCACCCTAGGGATGCGCCATTACCACCAATTTTTTTTTTTTTTTTTATTTTTAAAAACAAATTTTTCAATAATGATGACTCGATGTTTAATTAAGTATAAAATTATATGTCTATTAAAAAAAAAATTTAAAAATTATAGTAAGTAGATATTTTAATTGCGATTCAAATGATGCAAAAAATATTAAATTTGGATTTACGGATTGACTGTACGGCATGCCGTAAGTTGAGATATGAAAATTGTACTTAAAAAATTATAACTCGGACCATGTAAGTCCAAACTCAACACGGTTCACGTCATTTAGGTCGTAAATCAATTATCTACGTAGGATAATTGTTTGGATTAAAAATACAGTGATTTTGTAACCCCCCATCGTTTACACCCAAATTTGACCGAAATAAGTAAATGCATTAGGTGAGAAATTTAATTATATACTTACTCAAAAAAAATCAAAAACATTACAGTGCGTAGATAATTTAATTACGAATTAAATGACGCTAACTATGCGTTAATTTTTTACTTTTAGACTTCCTGTATAATACAGTACGTAAAAAACTCTACATACGATACAAAAACTTCCAAATAGTATTTTGCACAGTAAAATCACTGTTTAACTACTGTGCAAAACACTATTTGGAAGTTTTTGTATCGTATGTAGAGTTTTTTACGTACCGTATTATACAGTCAGTCTAAAAGTCAAAAAATAACGCATAGTTAGCGTCATTTAATTCGTAATTAAATTATCTACGCACTGTAATTTTTTTGATTTTTTTTGAGTAAGTATATAATTAAATTTTTCACCTAATGCATTTACTTATTTCGGTCAAATTTGGGTGTAAACGATGGGGGGGGGGGGGGTACAAAATCACTGTATTTTTAATCCAAAAAATTATCCTACGTAGATAATTGATTTACGACCTAAATGACGTGAACCGTGTTGAGTTTGGAATTACATGGTCCGAGTTATAATTTTTTAAGTACAATTTTCATATCTCAACTTACGACAAGCCGTACAGTCAATCCGTAAATCCAAATTTAATATTTTTTGCATCATTTGAATCGCAATTAAAATATCTACTTACTATAATTTTTAAATTTTTTTTAATAGACATATAATTTTATACTTAATTAAACATCGAGTCATCATTATTGAAAAAATTGTTTTAAAAAAAAAAAAAAATTGGTGGTAATGGCGCCCCCTGGGGTGCGCCTATGTCCGTTAGGCGCGACCCCGGGGTGCGCGTATACATAGTTTACTAAAAAAAAATTCTGCATACATACTTTTTCAAAAAAAAATTCTGACATAGTTACTTTTTGAAATTTATCTTAATGATAACGTGACTGTCATACAAGGAACTTTTCGACAAACTCCATTCATTTTTGAGTGACGTCACTCTATATTTTAAGAAAAATAATAATATTACAATAAAGAGGATGATTTGGTTAGATAAAATGAATAGATCTTTCTCAATATTTTATATGTTATGTCACTCGTTAACCTTAATAAATAATACAATTAAATAATAATATTTTAAATTTCAGAGTACTAAAAATTACATGTAATTTAAAATTAATATGCTGACGTCACTATTACATTACAATAAATAAGTAAAATTTGTTTTTGATTTTTTTCCCCAAACTATACCTCATTCCAAAACCAAATACTAAAATAACAGTTTTTCAAAATTATTTACCAAACTATATCAATTCGTGATTACAAGTAGTGGGTATGAATTAACTTAAATTCTATTATCAACTCATAGTCACGTATAGAAATTTTGGTTAATTTTCACTCGTGACTATCAATCACGGATAGAACTTTTATTAAGCCTCACTCGTGACTATCAGTCACATGTAGGAAAAAAAATACTTGCAGCTCACAGTCACCAGTGAAGGTCCATTTTTTTCTATTTGTTAAATTTAGTGTAATTAGGTATAATTGCAATTTAGGATGCCTAATTATTTGAAATTGAGCATTTGTTATGTGTTTTTATTGTTATACAAGGGTTAATAACTTTTGAACTATAAGTTAGGACTCTTTAAAAAATATTATTTGAACTTTATATTTTCAAAAAGTGTGACCTAAACTTTTGAAATTGGGTCAAATTGTTATATATGTTAAATATGAATAGACAATGACGTGACAATACATGATTAAACCATAATTTTATAAAAAAAAAAATATATTTTTTAAGAGATAGAAGAAAACTCAAAAAAATGTAAAAGTAATAGGGAAAGTAAGAGTTTTTAAAATAATATTTTTATTAAAAATATAAATAAAGAAAAACATTAATGATTTTTTTATTTATTTTGAATTTTCAATAAAATATTATATTAAAAAAAATTATATTTTCACTATTAAATTTCCATTTTGTAAGATATTTTTGGATCTTTTAAAAATATTGTCGGACGTCGAATCCGACTTTCCCGACCCGTTTGGAAAATATTTTTAAATTTCAATTTTGAAAATGTCGGGTCTTGGCGAGCGAAGGGTTCGGTCGAGCGGGGTCATCAACCGGACCGAAAAATTTGAAAGAGTCGCCACCGATTAATTGAAGGCTAATCGGAATCCTAAAATTGCCTAGGGTACATGGAGTTTACATCCTAGGGCTTAAAAAGGTCTACGTCCAGAGAATCGAGTTCGGGGGTTTGATTACGTCTTGAAAGCTCGCGAGCTTATAATCCGCCCTTTCGGTACTTTAATTTGCTTTTGAAATGTTTTTTTTTTTTCAATTTTTGCCCGAATTGCCTGTTTTAATCATGCTTGGCCCAAAAAAAACTACATGCATTTTCTTTAAATTAAACAAACCATGTACAAACAATTTTTTTTCTTCAAATAAACAAGAGAGAACTAAAGTTAATCGTGCTCGAAAGAAAATGGTTCAACTCTCGAGCCATTTTAAACGTGTCAAAACATGCACGAATAATTTTTGAAAATATTAAGCTCGTTGGACTAATTTGTCCCATTTTAAGAAGTTATAGGATGTCCAAAAAAATATAGGGACCAAAATGCAATTTATAAAAATTTGAGCTGAATTGGACAAATATTTTCGAAAATTGCAGAAATGACCCTAAATTATTCTGGACTTATTTGTAACACTTGGTAAAGTTCTAAAATAACCCGAAAATTATTCTAGACTTATTTGTAACATTTTGAAAAGTCATGGAATGTCCAGAAAAATTTAGGAATAAAAATTGTAATTTTCGAAAAAAATATAACTTAACTGAAAACATTTTTTTTTAATTACAGAATTGACCCTAAACTATTCTAGATTTATTTGTAATACTTGGTAAAACTCTAAGAATAACCCGAAAATTATTCTAGACTTATTTGTAACATTTTTAGAAATCATGGAATGTCTAGAAAAGTTTAGAAATCAAATTGTATTTTTTTTTTAAGAGCTGAATTAAGAAAAACAATTTGCACAAATGGCCCAAAACTTTTCCGGTTTGGTTTATAACACTCGATAACGTCCCAGAAATGACCCGAGAGTCCAAGGACCGAGTTGTAACCTTCATCAAAGTTTGGGAATGACCTAAGTCAATTTTGAAATTTTTTTCACATATACATATATTATACATAATACATAATATATATATATATAGTATTACATAGACATAATATAAATAGATATTATACATATAGATAAATAGATAACATAAACATAATATAAATATATATTATACATATAGATATATATATAATATTACATAAACATAATATAAATATATATTATACATATAGATATATATAGTAATACATAAACATAATATAAATTATATTATACGTAAATATATAACATATGTATATAAACTCTTCTCTTTTTCTTTTTTTTTTTAACATAAATAATAACATTAGGAAATACAAATACAATATTAAATGCAAGAAAAATATACCTAAATCGTTCGGAACTTAAAAACCGTACGAGAAACCGAGATCGATAATTACCGATATATTTTTTTCACTCTCTTTTTTTTACTCTCTCTAATCACTCATCTCTTCCTATTTCTCTTCAAATCCTTCACTCACTCTTGATCTTGCACCCTTTCTCCTTTCTCCATTACATATCATAACTCTCATATTTATAGGAGGAGTTCTCTTCAATTGATTGGAGGAGTGTGTGATGCTCATCCTTGCATGCTTCTTACATGCTCCAACACATGGAAGGAGTGTGCCAACTTGTGGAAGGAGTGTGCCAACTTGTGGAAGGAGTGTGCCAACTTGTGGAAGGAGTGTGGAAGAGTGTGGATTGCTTGATTGCTCGATTGCTTGCGTACGGTATTTGACCCCGAGCCAAAATCAGGTGTTTACAAATATCTTATAGAGGTGTCACATCATTTTTCGTCTATATTTAATAGAAAACTTAATAGAGGTATCAATTTACCCTAAGTATCAAAATTTATGTAGCACTTTCAAAAAATAAAGTCCATGTAGTAATTTATAAAGTGCCCTAAGTTGGGTAGCGATTTGGTTATTAATTCAAATTATAAGCCATTATTTTAAAAGCGGTAAAATCCTAATTTTGAATAGTTTGGGGAAATTGACAAATTTAGGGGTTCCTCAGAAAACCTAGAATGCAAACCGAAAAAGAGAATAGAGAAAACGGAAATGAAGAGACGCCAAGACTTTGGGATCACTGAGAAGTGTTCCTTCATCTGGACTTCCCTCACCCTAAATAAACCCTAAGGAAAATAATTAACAAATACACCCTAAATGTTCAGCAAATAACAAAGCAACCCAATTAAAATATAAAACAACATAACAAGTTTTAAATAATAAAACTAATAAAAACGATCATTAGACAAACTCCAGATTGCAGATCGATCCTTATCTTAACATTCCCCATCAATCTGGAAGTTCCTGGTTTGTCTCCTTTTGATTAGCAAATATGTTTATCATCCCAATTCTTCCACAAAGTAGAAAGTGTTGTTGATTTCCAAGAGCTTTTGTAAATATATCAGCAACCTCATCACTTGTTCTAACATATCGAAGTTCCACAGTTTTCTCGAGTAGCTTTTCTATAATATAGTGACAGTCTCTCTCAATGTGCTTTGTTCCCTCATGAAACACGGGATGGTTAGCAATCTGAATAGCAGCCTTATTATCACAATGTAATGCAACAGGACTATGATGAGGACAACCCAATTCAACCAAAAGACTTCTTATCCAGATGATTTCAGATAAACAAGATCCCATACTACGATATTCAGATTCAGCCGAAGATTTAGAAATCGTGATTTGTTTTTTTTACTTTCCAAGAAATCATAGATTTACCCAACAAAACACAGAATCCAGTCATAGATTTTCGGGTTTCAATGCAGCTAGCCCAATCTGAATCACAGTATGCAATCAAATTTGTTTCAGAATCAGATGACATAAAAATACCTTTACCTAGTTCTCTTTTCACATATATGATCACTCTTAGTGCAACGGCTAAATGAGAATCCTTAGGATCCTGCATGTATTGGCTCAAATTTTGCACAACATATGGTATATCTGGTCTAGTGACGTCTAGTGATGGACAAATATAATAATTTCCCTATTAGTCTCCTGTATAAGGATACATCATCTAGGGGAGTATCATCCTTATTCATATGAAGGTTATCATCATATTTCTTACTAGTAAGTTTCAGATTCACCTCCATAGGAGTTTTAGATGTTTTTTTCCACTCGAAAGCTCAACACTAGATATCAACTCAAGAGCATACTTTCTTTGACAGAGAACAAGACCTTTTTCAGATCTAGCAATCTCAATGCCTAAGAAATATCTCAGCTCACCCAAATCTTTCATTTTTAAACTTTATTCCAACACATGCTTTAATTCAGTGATCAGTTTTTCACTATTACCCGCTATCAGCAAATCATCCACTTACACAAGCAACACAACAATCTGATCTCCATCATGCTTTGTAAACAGAGAATAATCAAGCTTAGATTGAACATAGTCAACATTCAAAAGAGAATTACTCAATTTAACATTCCATTGCCTACTAGCCTGTTTCAATCCATAAAGAGATTTTTTTAATTTGCAAACCAGATTGTTTTCACTTTTACCAAAACCATCAGGCAACTGCATATAAACTTCCTCATCAAGGTCCCCTTGCATAAAAGCATTATAGACATCAATTTGATAGAGAGTCCATTTATAAATCGTTGTTAAGGCTAAAATAGTTCGAAATGTGTTCATTTTCGCAACAGGAGAAAAGGTCTCGAAATTATTTATTCCATATTTCTGGTTATACCCTTTTGCAACTAATCTGGCCTTATATCTACTTAGGCTCCCATCATATTTATATTTAAGCTTATATACCCATTTACAACCAATGAGAGACTTACCCTTTGGAAGCGGTACCAGATCCCAGGTCCTATTTTCCTCAAGGGCTTGAATCCCCTCTTCCATCGCCTGAACCCATGCCTTGTCTTTCACAGCCTCAGAAAACTTATCAGGTTCAGTCAGTTGAGAAACTGAACTCAAGTAACATTGATATTCATCGGATAATCTATCATATGAAATAAATTTGTCAATTGAATGATAATGAGAAACATTTGAAACCTGATAGTCCTTCATCCAAATAGGAGGCTTAATAGTCCGACCTGTTCTACTTGTAGTAGGAACATGGGAATTATGAATGACAGGATCATCTTCTCCATCAGAATTAATCACTGACTCATCATGTGGATTATCTCCATCAGGTCTATGTTGAGACTCATCATTTGGAGTTTCTACTATGTCAATTCTGTTCTCCTCAGTTTTAGTTGACTTGGGGCAACATACATCCCTGGAGTCAAAATGAACATAGGGCTCAAGAAATACGGGCAACTGATCAATCTTACCATTCTCAAAAGGGAACACATTTTCATTGAATTGAACATCTCTATTAACAAAGAATTTCTTTTCATTTAAATCATATAATGTGTAACAATTTTGAGTCTTAGAGTATCCCATCATGATAGATGGGATTGCTCTGGAAGCTAGCTTGTCTGTTACCATCATATTCTTAGAATAGCATAAGCAACCGAAAGTACAAAGATGACTTACCTTCGTTTTTTTTCCATTCAGCACTCCAAGAGGAGACTTCCCTCCTAATATCTTAGAAGACATCAAATTTATCAGATAACAGGCTGTTAAAACACATTCTCCCCAAAACATATTAGGTACAGAAGCCTGTATTTTTAATGCCCTAGCAACTTCCAATAAATGCATGTGTTTCCTTTTGGTTCTCCCATTTTGCTGGGGAGTATAGGGACAACTGCTCTGGTGAACTATGTATTTTTCTTGAAAAAGGTTGTTCACATTCTCATTAAAGAACTCTTTCCCATTATTAGTCCTAAAACACTTAATCCTTCTTTTAAACTGAGTCTCAATCATATTGATAAAACTTTTCAGAACTATAAAAACATCTGATTTGAATTGCATCAAATGCACCCATGTCACACGAGAAAAATCATCAACCAGAGTCAGAAAAAAACGTTTGCTATCATGAGTATAATCCTGATAAGATCCCCAAACATTAGCATGCATAAGATCAAAAGAAGTATCTGCTCTTGATTCAAAAATAGGAAACACTTTTCTTATTATTTTGGATTTAGGACAAACATGACAATCGCCTAAATTCAAAATTTCATTCTTGGGTAGATCTAATGAAGCTACATGTTGCAAAGCTTTCAAAGAAGCATGACCAAATCTCCTATGCCACAACATAACATTCTCAGCAATAAACGACAACACAGTAAGTGCAGAATAAATCTTGGGAGATTTAAAAAAGTACATCCCAGAATCTTCACTGCCAGTCCCCAAGGCCTTCCCATTTGAGAGGTCCTGCATGATAGCATACTTAGGAAAAAATGTTGCAGAACAGTTTAATTCCTTGGTAAGCTTTGAAATTGAAAGCAAATTATGTTTAAAATCCCGAAGATACAACACATTCTGCAATTTTCTATCACATAAGAAATCCAGATTTCCAACACTTTCAACTTTAGTATATTCTCCATTAGGTAGCTGGACCTTAGTTCCAGCATCAATTTTCTCCCCACATAACCAATCATTTATGTTGGTCATGTGGTTTGTTGCTCCCGTATCTAAGATCTAACTATCATGGTTGTATAGAAAAGTTGAGTTAGAGAATATACCAGCAGAGTTTACTTGATTATCGATAGAAGTGGTAGCACCTGCATTAATAGCAGTGCTGCCTGCCTGTCCCACGGTTTGTAATAGCTTGTCAAATTGATCCCGTGTAAGAGTAACTGAACCTGGCATATTAGATCTCATAGAATATTCATTAGTAAAATGCTTAGGACCATTAGAGTTGAAGTTCCCATTATCAGCATTAGTTGCATTGGCTTTTATATTTGATCCTTTTGCCTTTAAAAAATCCCGATACTTGAAACAGTTATCTTTTGCATGCCCTTTTTTCTTACAAAAATCACAACCTCTGGCATAGCATCTTTCTACAATATTCCATTTCTTATGACAATGGGAACACTCTAGACTCTGATTTCCTTTTGATTTATCAACATTAAAATACACATTTGCAGAGGTGGAACCAGCAGAAGCATTCATTGCTGATGTGATTCCCCTCTGTCTCTCATCCTGAATCAACAAATTGTATGCCTGGTTCACGGATGGCAAAGGATTCCAAAGCAATAGGTGACTTCTCACCCCCTGAATAATTCTCATTCAAACCCATCAAAAACTGAAAAAGCTTTCGGTTCTCCTTATGTTCAATATGCTTTTTAAAAACATCCCTTTCTATATGGGGCAAAGCAGCAGCAGCATCATATTCAGACCATAACAATCTCAATTTAGTAAAGAATGTGGAAATATAATCTAAACCCTGACGAGTCATAACAATTTCCATATGAATCTGGCATGTTCTAGGTCCACTGATCTTATCAAACATTTCCTTAAGATCTTTCCAGACAAAGAAAGCATCCTCACAATACATATATCCACTTCCAAGATCTTTTGAAATTGAATTTATGATCCAACCTAGAACAACCGCATTACATCTATCCCACAGATGGTGAAAAACAGCATCATAGTTTTCTTTCATGCATGCTCCAGTGATAAAACCTAATTTGTTTCTCCCTAAGAGAGTAAATCTGATAGCCCTATTCTACATGGCATAATTCTCAGGACCGGTTAAAGTGACCGAAATCATAATAACACTAGGATTATCACTTGCATGTAAGTAAAGAGGATGGTGTGAATCTACCACAGCCAAGGCATCATGGTTAGCCTCATCGGTGGCAAGTCTCCCTGCCTCCATGATGGGTTTATCCTCAGCCATGATTAATATTGCCACATAATCAAGAAATATCAATCAGCAACTGACAACTCAAGAAACAAATCAAATATGTCCACACACAGAAAATAACTGCCAGACGAACCGTCATAAGCCTCAGATTAAAAAAACAAGGGACGATAAAGCCAAGATAGGTATAGATTTTACCATAATCGTTCCAAAAAAAGGAACAAAGAAAGGCAGATGAATCGTCAGAAATCGAAGAACAGGAACCCAATACTATAAGAATATTCACATAAGAACATATATACACCAAAAGAAATCCCAGAACTTACCGCGACTGAGATTATCGCACTGTTCCTATACAACTACAACCGACGAAACTATCGACAAAATATCTCAATCGTTCCAATCGACAAAAAAAAAGAAGATCACAGAAGTCATAAATTGCCTTTAACGCTCTGATACCATGACAAATTTAGGGTTTCCTCAGAAAACCTAGAATGCAAACCGAAGAAGAGAATAGAGAAAACGGAAAATGAAGAGACGCCAAGACTTTGGGATCATTGAGAAGTGTTCCTTCATCTGGACTTCTCTCACCCTAAATAAACCCTAAGGAAAATAATTAACAAACACACCCTAAATGTTCAGCAAATAACAAAGCAACCCAATTAAAATATAAAACAACATAACAAGTCTTAAACAATAAAACTGATAAAAACGATCCTTAGACAAACTCCAGATTGCAAATTGATCCTTATCTTAACAGAAAATAGTTAAATTCAGTGTAATTAATTATAATAGATACTTGGAACTAGTCTATTGGATATGGTTGAGGTACGATGTTTAGAATCAGAGTAGGTTCCGAGATAGAAATATAGAAACTAGTTAAATCGGTTCATGTTCATTTTTTATTTTTTTTTTTGCCAAAGTTCATGTTCATATTCCAATAATAGATTACCCTACTGAAACCGGAACCAAATACATATACCCAAACCAAATACATATGTAAATAAATAAATTTTAATATGCATATTTTTATATACAATATATAATTTTATACAAATTTGTAAAGAATATTAATATTCAATTTAGGAAGAAAACAATAACTTCAATAGGATCTAGCTAGGTACCTAGAACCTGTTAGTATCAACATATTTCTGATAGGGCTCGATTCTAATACTAACTAGGTAGGGTACGACTAAGAAAAATAGAAATCGAATTATATTGGTTAGGTTATATTGTTTGTGAGGATACAATAACCCATAATTGATTAGGATTATGTGTATATCCGTCAAATTGATTAATTATGTATTCATTTTAATTTAGTTTATATATTGGTAAAAGATTGAAATTATACTACCGTTTGAAAACTTAATTTAAATTGAAACTTAACTACGTTGATTCCTATAAAAATTTTAATTTATTTATCTATTAAATTTTCAATTTCTTTTAGAGATAATCCAAAAAAAAACTAATATTTTTAAATTAAATAGCTTTAAGGTAACCCCAAATAGCATTGTCTAGAGTATTTGTTTTTTCAACTATCTATAAAACAAATAACATAAATAGATAAACATTTAGAAATATAAGCAAAATAATTGTATTTAATTAAATAAATATAAAAAATTTAAATCACACAAGTTGCAACTACCGGTCACAAATTCAATTAACGATAGTTAGTACTGTCGTGCTACCTAATACCTATGACTACGGGTGAAACCAGATCGGTCGGATCGGTTTTTTGCTATTTCTGTCGGGGACCTATATTTTCGGACCGGTTTTTCTTCAAAAAAAAATCCTACCAAAAGACCGTATAAGGAAAAATAAACCGTCCATTCGGATTTCGGATTTTTGGACCGGATTTTCGGTTTAAACCGAAAAAACAAAAAATACACATTCAAAACCAAAATAAGTATTCAAAATCAAATTAAACAACAAAATAATTTGATTTAACAATGTTTACATAGATTTTTACTAAACCGATTAAACAACTAAAATAATTATTAAATAATAAAATTATTATTTGTTTGTATTCGTTGATTAATTATATTAATTAATACTAACTAATACAATATATAAAATAATATACATATAAATGGTCGGACCGGACTCCACGGTCTTTTTGAGTTGTAGACCGAACGGTCTAAAAAACCGTTTCAAACAAAAAAATCCGACCATAAACCGAACCATACATTTTCGGACCGATTTTTTCGGTTCGGATCGGTTCGGTTTTCACCGGATTTTCGGACTAACCGGTTTTTGCTTTCACCCCTACCTATGACTGATAGTCACATGTAAGAATTAATGTAACTTCTATTCGCGACTGTGGGTAGATGGTAAAATGTAAGATAATTTGGGTAAAATTTTAAAATATGCTATTTTAGTATTTAATTTTAGAATTTTAGAATGGGGTATAATTTTGTTTAAAAAAAAAACCTTGTTTTTCGTCTTTTTAATTTGAATAATAATTGAATTGAAACAAAAATGAATGGAGGAGACCGTTGATAACGGATCTTCTTTCTTTTTGCCAGCTGTTGATAACGAATCTTATGGACTTTTTCCATAGACATTGATAACGGGTCTGCGCCAAATGATTATTAAGATGCCTGGCCGGCCGGATGGCATAGGGACGGACCGATGGATTTTTTTTTTGGCCAACTCTAAAAACCGACCGATGGATCACTTCAACGGCTAAGCACGCGTGATTTCTGGGCTCCTGACACGTGTACTTTTATTATTTATAATATGTCGATAATAGTGTAGTGAAAAATTTATAAATGTACCATTATAAATGTTATTTTTTTATATGGTTAACTGTACAATTATGGTGCAGTGCAGTTATTGTAATAAATTTTCTACTAATAATTGTTATGGTTATGATATTTTAGTCATACATATGATTATAATTATAGTTATTATCAGTGTTATTAGAACCAGACTAACTCTCGAATCGGCGAGGGGTCGGTTCCTGGTTCGACTGGCCCAATTTGGTCGGACTCAGTTCGACGTGCGGTTCACTATTCACAAAACTGAAAATGCAATTATAAACTACATAGTTTCAAACACAAACATAATTACCTCAAACTACATAATCTCAAACACACATAAACTACATAATCTCAAACATACACATTGCTCTCAAACACAATATAACACAAGATAATTACCTCAAATTTTGAACATACATAATACAATAGTCTCAAAATCAAACACAATAGATCTAAACTTTAAACATAACTTCTAAATAGAAGAAGTTACTCGGTCGAACCGAATAAGTCGGTTTAATTTTGAATGTTAATGTTAAATAGTTTTATTACTTGTGACATAACTTTATGTATTTATTAAGATAACATTTATAATGTTTCATTACATTTCACATGGTGGTAATAAATATAAGTATGCGGTTAAAACCGTGATTAATAATCATAATTATGATATTGAAAATTATACATGTAATAATTATAACTACAATTTTGGTATATAATTTAAAAATACAATATAATTATGATATTTAATATATTCGCACCTACTCATTATCTGCCCTAATTATCACAATTTCCCGTGAAACCATTCGGACCGACAGGAGCCAACCACTAGATCAAAAAGTCAGAACTACTATTGACACTGAAGGGCCTCAACTTTGAAAATACTCATTTTGACCCTGTACGATGTATTTTTTAAGTGGATGGATGTGCTTTTGCCGTCACTTAATTATTATGAGCAAAAAGGTTACGGCTTTTTAAACTGAAAGGGACCAATCTTTTTCCTAGTATATTGTCTTCAAATATGTCTTATGATTTATAAATTTGAAGGTAATACTAAATGAAGAAAAAATATATCTCTAAATTTTAAGATAAAAAATAGTAGGAATATTTTTATGTGAATACCATTCATATTTTCTTACCCTTAAGTTATATTATATTATTTTATTTGTTCTAGAAAAATTATAAATTTATTTAAAAAGACAGAAAAAACCATTAGTGTAATTTTAAATGAAAAATATGGAAAAGAAAATTTAAAAGGAAAAGGCGAACTGTTATAAGATTTTTATGTTTAAAAATATATATTATATTCGTTTATATTAAATTTATTTTTTACTTTAAAAAAAAACAAGGTGAAGAGAGTGATTGGTGCCAACTAGAAAGTTGTTGGTGAGCTTGCACCAGCTCATTCTTCCTTATGTTGTGGACTGTGGAGTGAGATATCCACTTAATTATTATATATTATCAACTGGAGTGTTATTATTTCATTTTTTATTGAATTAATATAAAATCCTGCTTCTATAATTTTCTTCTATGCGTTGACTTCCTCTCCTATCTTGGCTGGATTGGCCGGCCGAGAAGACACATGAGATTTGGAACCGCTCCGATCAAATATAACGTGGTCAAGTTGGGAATCATTTCTATTTTTAATATTTTTATTTTTTCAAAAAAATGTGATTCTATTTTTATTGAATTCGATATAATTTTTGAGTATTTTTTTTATTTTAATCAAAACAAATTCAATTATAAAAAGAACCCTAATTCCATCAACCGAAATAATAGAAGTTCTATTTACAAATTCAATCAAAACAAATGTAACAGACTAGAATTTAATTTTAAATAGAACCCTAATTATAATTTTTGACTAGTGGTCAAATAAAAAAAATAAAGAAGTCTTCAATTTAACCACATCAGACGTAATAATTTTGTAGACACGAATGGAATACTCTCTCTCTCTCTTATTTGATTCTTGTTTCCAACGGGACTGAGACACATTATTAATCTCATCATAATAAATATATAAGTCTAAGCTTTAGGAATATACATTAATACACGAAAATAAAGTCATTTGATCATAGGATTGAATTCTAATTACTTACGTTGGATCAAATGTCGTATGCTTTGCAAAACTTTCAAAAAGGAAAGCTCGTATTAGGAGTATTTTTGAATGACAAATTTGAAAGCAAAATGTAAACAAGTATGGATTGTTGGGCTCGGATGTTAGTTACCCTTAAATGTAGTATAAATTCTGGTATTTATAAAAGTTAAAACCATGACCCAAATTAGACTTTTATTATGGGTTGAACCTGATTGACTGATAACTCTTAACCATATGTTATGGTATTTTTTTCCGCTTTTGATATGGGTCAGAGTCAAATCAGACAGATGAGTGGTGAGGTGATAACTATTGATAGAGAGTAAAATAACATTTTAACCGTATACATATATTTATTATTGCACGTAAAATATAATAAAACATCACGACTGTTATCTTAAAAAATACATAAAGTTGTGTTACAAATAACAAAAATAGTCAGCACTAATATAATTCAACATTAGAATCATTCAAAATTAACACTAATATCATTTAACATTAACATCATCCAATTACAGTTCACCATGAAATTATGGATTCTTGAAATCTAAAAATGAAAATCATGTTTATGTTATTAGTATTTACTAATATATTAATATTAAATTATAATTATATTTATAGAATAACCATGATTATGACTAAAATACCATACTATAACTATTACGAGTAGAAAATTTATCATCATAACCGCACCGCACCATAATTGTACGGTTAACCATAGAAAAAATGACAATTATAATTATGGTTTTTTGGTTTTCACTATATCATTGTCGGCCCTAGTATTTATTAATATATTAATATTAAATCATTATTATATTTATAGAATAACCATGAGTATGACTAAAATATCATAAACATAACCATTACGCGTAGAAAATTCATCACAATAACTGAATCGCACCATACAGATATGGTTAACCATATAAAAAATAACGTTATAATCATGGTTTTTAAGTTTTCACCGCACCATTGTCGTTTTTAATATAGAGGCAAAGTAATATAGAGGCATCCCTACATAGGGTTGTCGATGGTTAGGGTATGACAAATACCATAATCATACCATATTTTTAAATCACATATCATAACCATAACCATTATGGGTATAATTTTCAATACCATAACCATTAAAATAACTGTGGTTATTAACCATGGTTTTAACCGTATATCCATATTCATTCCACACATGTAATATAATGAAGGATCGAAAATTTTATTTTAAAAAATATATCAATCTATATTACCATCGTTGGACTTTGACGCCTTCAATCTTCAACAATTTCAAAGTTTCAATTATATAATTTATATTTAGTATATTATATAAATTATTTTATTAATAATAAATAAATATTATATTTATATAATATCCATGGTTATAACCATGGGTATAACTCAAATACCATAACCATAACTATTATGGGTAGAAAATTCATCACAATAACCGCACCGCACTGTTAGGATCTATAGATGTGGGGAGAAAGATGAACACAAAGCTTTTACTAGAGAAAACATTGTATTGCCTTAAGATGATTCAATACAAAGAGAATGAGCCCTTATATAGAGCAAGCTAGGTAACATATCAAGTAAACAACTAGACTAACCTAGACTAATATTGATTAATCTAGAAAACACTAGACTAATCTACATAGTACTCTCATATACACCCAAGTTCTTTGTTTTTCTTGATGTTGTATGCTCTAACATTCATCCAAGTTCTTGCTTTTCTTGATTTGCTGAATTTTGACCCCAAAACTTCCAATGCTTCTTTGGTCGTGACGAATCCCAAGTTCAATATCGATCAAATCTCCAACCGAATTGAGCTTGCACACCTTCATCTTCGGTGAGATACTCCACATTCAAACACAAGATTTTCAAGTTGAAATATAGACGAGAAGAAAGAAGATTCGATCATGCCATCGCGGTGCCATCTCGGTCATCTCGTCGTGGTCATGCCGTAGAAGAAAAAAACTAACACTAAAATCCGAATTCAACACTTCAAGCTTATATCAAATCCATTGTAAATCATCAAAACTTGGTTGCCCAAACTCAACATGATTACACATTTTCATGCCACCAAACCCGCAATTCGGCACAAATAATTCAGCATTGGTTGTAGAGGTATTGAATCAACAAATCTCAGCATAGAACCAGCAAATAACCGAGCACATTATCCAGTAAAATTCAGTAAAGAACCGCAGCAAACGAAAATTATCCTCGACTCTATATGCTTTGTGTTGGGCATTATGAACCTACAGCAAGTTCGTGCTGCTAACTTGCAGGAACTCGTGTACAAGTAAGGTC
The DNA here is from genome assembly GCA_946814005.1 of Chamaenerion angustifolium. NCBI lineage: Eukaryota > Viridiplantae > Streptophyta > Magnoliopsida > Myrtales > Onagraceae > Chamaenerion > Chamaenerion angustifolium. The sequence continues at coordinate 34,507,685 of OX328266.1, read as the reverse complement.
AAGATGGTATCATAAAAGCAGTGTGTCCTCTTTGCCATAGAAGTTCTCGACTCCTAATAAAACATTGTATTGAACAAGGCAAAACAGGGCAGCAATATCATTTTTTAATGCATTGTTGGGCAGCAATATCATTGTTTAATGCATTGTTTACTGCAGCAACTTTAATCTTCTTTGTTGTCATTGTTTAATGCATTGTTTACTTGCAAGCAACTTCTCAGCAACCTCTGCAATGTCATTGTTTGCATTGTTTAATGTCTTCTTAAAAGAAGCAGCGCAGTGCATTGCTTAATACAACCCAGACAACACAAAAAAACATAGATTATTCCACATATGTCGGCCACAATGTCATCACAGTCACACCGCAGTAAAATCCACAGAACTGAGCAGCATATCAGAACCGAGCATCTTCACAGAACCGATAAAATCCATGTTATCAAAGCAGCATATCAGAACCGAGCATATCAAAGCAGCATATCAGTGTTTTATTTTTCAAGAACTCCAGGAGATCCAATAAAATTCAGCAAATCAGGAACAGAGCAGCATATCAAAGCAAGAGCAGGAAAGCACATGCAATAGGCGCAGCAAGCATCATCTTCTTGAAAGATCTAAGACCAGAAAAACATCACCTTTGTGGGAGATTTCGTCGAACACTTGGCGTTGAAGCTGAGAAAGTTGTCGTGGAAAGAAGCTGCGTTCGTCAAACAGAATCTGCTGCTGTGGGAAGAAGCTGCGTTTGCTTGAGATGCCGCTTGAAGAGAAGATGCTGTCGAGATGAGATGCTGAAAATCGTAGGCGCTTGCTCGAGATGCCGCTTGAAGAGATTGAAGACCGACGAGATGATTGAAGAGATGACTTCAGCTGCAGTCGGCTTCGGTGAGACTGAAAAACGTAGCTGCACTTGCTGAGGGAAGATGCTGTCACGAGATTATTAAAGAACAACGAGATTGAAGACCGACTATATTAACGATTTGCAGCGGAAACAATAAAAACCCTAATCGAGTGTCTCTGATACCATATTAGGATCTATAGATGTGGGGAGAAAGATGAACACAAAGCTTTTACTAGAGAAAACATTGTATTGCCTTAAGATGATTCAATACAAAGAGAATGAGCCCTTGTATAGAGCAAGCTAGGTAACATATCAAGTAAACAACTAGACTAACCTAGACTAATATTGATTAATCTAGAAAACACTAGACTAATCTACATAGTACTCTCACGCTCACCATAATGGTACGGTTAGCTATGTTAAACAGTAACGGTTATAACCATGGTTATGAGTTTTTCACCGCACCATTGCTGACCATATCCCTACAAATGTAAGATAATCCACTTTATTGTTAAAATTCACTCTAAATTGTTTCAGGATAATATATTTTATTAAATTCTATTAGACGACCATAAAAGATTACTTTTTAAATATCATTAGCGTTAAGAAGAATACAAAAGTTCACCCTCACGAACGTGTCTTTTCAAATTATGCATCCTAATGAATTATTTTGAAGACTAATATTTTAAGGGGAAAAAAATAATATTGCACCATTTGTAACAATTTTTATTTTCAGAAAAATACGATTTATTTAATGAAAAGAAATCATGTCTGAATGACTAATAAAATTATTCTCTCAAAATAAGTTGAAGTAAATGAGAATGTGGACTAGAAGTTCATGAGGCGAATTGCCTTCCTTTTCTAGTTTGAATTGCAATCTAGTTAGTACACTCATTTGCTTCTCATTTGATCGCTTTCCAGGTGATGCTACTGAACGAACCTGAGTCCTTTAGGATTTTCAGAATGATGGAATTTAGCCTTTAGTTGCGCATTATCACCGGGGTCAAGAGAGAATTAATGATAACTTGTTAGTCTTATTCGATTATGATGTTCGACCACCCACATTCAAATGCTAGCGTGATTCCAAGTTCGATTGTGGTAGCTTCAAGAACTTCTGCACCTCGTCGTGTTTCCCTCCGATTAAGGTCGTATATAACCCGTTCATTCCAATCTCTCTCTATCATATGAATGCCTCTTCGATTGGTCTCTTCTTGCCAGGATGCTTCACAATTTATCTTGATCGAACCCGTTGAGGGGAGTTCCCAATGTTCGATTGGTCGGGGCAAGTTAGAATTCAGGGCAGATAACTCGGAACACTCCCGACTCAACTGAATTTCTTGGAGGGTGCGACAACATCTGACTATTATGTCAGTTCGGGTCATCTAGCTTAAACACGACACAATTTCGTTATTTTCATATGGTCCAGAAAGTGGTGACTCAAAACGTGTTACATCGTTCTTTGTCCTCTGAGTTGGACGTGGGTGGATTCGTGATTCTGTCAATTCGATGCATCATAGTTAACTCGATCAGTTTGTCGACAGTGATTCCCATAGGTGCGAACAAAACTTTTCTAGTCCATTGGCACTCAAAAGTAATATGCTCCACTGATTCCTCAGTCTCACAAATTGACAATCGACGGTAATACACATGCCTCTTTGATGTAGATTTTGGAGGACGACAAGTGGATATGAGAGGAGACACCACATACACTTTTTGATCCTTGGGATGCTCTTTGAGTGCTAGACTTTCTGCCATAGTTTCATATGGCAAGGTTGGTTATCAAGTCATTATTTGTTGTACTTGGGATCGCGATTTCACGTAGCCTTTCATACACGACATTGGTGTTTACTTCTCCAGAGACACTATGGGGCTATATGAGATTGTCTTTGTCCCTGTCGGACCGAATGGGATTTCGGTGTATACTGGCCAATTCAACTCCCATAGCGGTTTGTTGGATAGAATCTGTCTTCCATCTGACCCATCCTGATGGATTAATGAGACCATTTTGATATGGTCGTGTCTCGTTGTGGTTTGACAAAAGCCTATAGTTCAGAAGGTTTGGAACTTAGAGGTCGCCTTACACATTTGCCCATTCTCCATTGTCGATAGTCCACTTCCATGTTCTTTCAGTACGCCGTCGACCAAGATACTGGACCAACACCATGAGGTTTTGATCCTCTATGAGCTTGGAGGAACTCGGTGTTTCGGTGACAAAAGTCTTTGACAGTTCGAATCCAAAGGGCTTTTGGGTGCAACTCCGCTTTCCATGACATCTTGGTGAGCATTCCCACATTGAGAGCAGTGAAATCTGTAAAACCGAGTTTTCCATCCCGTTTTACAAGAGTGAGGATGTCTCATCGTTTCCAGTGGATTTTCCGCGTTCCTTTTGTCCCGCCCCACCAGAATCGAGTTATCATCTAGTCTATATCTGCGTACCAAATTTTTGAAAGTTGTAAGATACTCATAATATAAATGGGGATCGAAGTTACTGTAACTTTTATAAGGAATTATTTTTCGACCAAATTGATAGTTAGGTGGCGCCGACCTTGGAGCTTGCGACAGGTTCACTCCTTCAGTGATAACAATTTTTGTTTTTTTCGATTAATCTCATATTGTCGGGAAGTCCAAATACTTTTCTGGTTTGTTAACTTATCAACGTTATAGGAAAACAAATATCATTAATTATAGTGTTAATTACTTCAATAGTTACACATATTTTCCCAGTTTGATTAATTGATTAATCATCTTTTTTTGTGTGACTCAATGGTTAGGTATCTTTGTCCATTGTGAGTAATTGGTTACTCCATTAGTGAACCGTTAATTTTTCCTGTAGTTAATGTTTTTAACATATTTTTGAATTATTAAATGACTATTATCCCCTTCTCCTTCTTAAATTTCAGTTATTTATCTTCTACCTCTTGACTCGAGTTAACAATCGTCTGCATCAATGATCTGCTGAAATATTCTGAAATTTCCTAATCGGAGAACTGTATTAACGCCTGCAACACAATGACAATGTGAAAGCCAATTCATTATGGAGACTACAGGAACAGAAAGCAAATTGGGGATGGAACCAGATCAGCTTCCTCATCGCAGTCTAATTTTACCTGGATAAGGATGAAGATCCACAACTTTCGTCATTTCCCTGAATTCTTCTCCTCCTATGGTTCAATCTCTCTTCACCTAACGAAATCAATCTGATTCCAGCAACTAGAAATTCAAAATCAATAAGGGCATCTATCTTAAAATCCGTTCTCGTGACGTTCGTGCGGCTGATTTTAGAGGTCGTGATGTAGAGGAGGTACATGTCGAAGGTAATCTTCCAGCCTTTTGTCCTTGTTGGCCAGTTGAGTTTAAATGTCGACCGTCTCAGATCTGCATCCTTCTCCGCCACTGTCGTGATTTGCATAAGGGTCATGGCTTAATTGTATTGCATGTTGTTAGAGCCTTTCTCAAGAAGGACATCGAAGCAGAGGAGGGCCCTTGACTCGGTGATGCTACGCCAGATGGGGGAGTTACTCTGGGCAAGATGACATAGGGCTCGATGGGTCCTCAAACTCTCTGTTAGAAAGAGTAGACAAGTTTCCCAATTACTCCACCAATCACTCCGCCACTTATCCCACTACACCAACCATCCACAAATCACTTCATCAATTACTCCACTCAATATCCAACCAATCTCAATGTTTCTCCTATAAATAGTGTAGTTTGTTATTGTAACATAACAAGTTCAATATATACAATGTTCTCCCTAATCAAGTCCATATCATCTCAATTTAGTCCACACTTATAATTATAACATGGTATTAGAGCAGTGCTCCTGATTCTAGAAAATTAAAAAAAAAAATCAGAGATTAGGGTTACCACCCTTCAGCCACCTCAGCCGTCCAGTGGCCGTAGCCACCGTCGACCTGAGCAACAGGTTAGCCTCATCCTCAGTCTCAACAGTAAGCCACCATCAACCGTAAGCCACAGAAGACCGACAAAGCTACAAATTCTCTATAGAACGAACGAGAAGGTTGCGGAGGCACAAATGAGAGGACTGATGGAGGAGCTAGGGGAAGACAAAATGAAATGGTGTAGATGTCATGATATTATAAAATAAAATAAAATAAAAAGTACAAGTAAAAAGACAAAAAAGAGTGATAATGATGTTGGCAGCGAAACTGACGCGCGTGTGAGGATGAAATTGGATGACAAGTTCCAGCAATTGTAGGAGGCTCTACCGTGGAAATGAAGCAAATACTCTTCCACCTAAAGAATGAATGAGGACAAATGCTTAGGAGGCCTACCAAAGAAAATGAGGACAAATAGTTAGATAGGAGAACCATCATCGACGACTACATTAGGGATTGAAGCATGTCTGGCCGCGAAGCCTCCAGATGGATCACTGGTGGTTGCTGCGGACCATCCTGTACAAGAGGTAGTGCAGGGATACGGCGGAAGAGGGCCGACTCCTCGCTCATACGCCGGAAGAGAGTCGACATCGACCTCATCACGTGACTCTCAATAGAAGGCAAACAAACCCGCATGCGTACGAAAGTTATGCGGCGTACGACACCGTCCATGGGGGAAATGGGTGGCGGAGATTCGCGACCCGACGACAAGTGGAGTCCAATGACCGAGGTTTATCTGACTTCATAGGAATGAAAGAGGAAGAGCATGAGAAGTCGTCGCCGCCACAGGAAGAAGTGGTTGCGTCGGAATTCGAGGAGAAGGTAACCGTCACCGAGCGTGAAGATAAACCTTTTGTGTTTCTGATAATATTTTTTGTATTTTAAGGAAAGATATGATGTAAAAAAACGAAAGGAGAAAAAGGAAATGCGGGCTAATTCGAATAGAAAGATTAATGTGGTAGCAGTAGATAGATAGTGGTGATAGGCGCTGAAAGGATAAAAAGGGCAAGATAAGTGGGGCCGATGAGAATAAAATTTCTCAAGTAGGCCGAGAAGCCCAAAGTATACCAAGCCCGATGAGCTCCGGGAAGTGATAATACCGTGCAAGTTGAGCATTGAAGACTCCACTGCTCAACTTGAGAGGGGGTCGAAGAGAAGGAGGAGAATGGCGATGACATGAGTTTCTCCTTGTTCAAGTTGAGCATTGAAGACTTCACCACTCAACTTGAGGGGGAGTGTCGAAGAGAATCTGAAGGAGAACTTGGTCGAAGAGGAAAGATCTAGGTCAAAGAGAAATCACAAGAGTTCATTCGACACAACTGGAGGAGAGTTCGGTCAAAGAAGAACGAGCTCAGTCGAAGATAAACCAGAAGAGTTCATTTGACACGGCTGGAGGAGAGCTCGGTCGAAGAAGAACAAGCTCGGTCGAATAGGAACCAGAAAAGTTCATTCGACACAGCTAGAGGAGAACTCGGTAGAAGAGAAACCACAAAAGTTCATTCAACACAGCTGGAGGAGAGCTCGATCGAAGAAGAACAAGCTCGGTCGAAGTGGAACCACAAGAGTTCATTCGAAACAATCGTAGGAGAGCTCGGTCGAAGAGGAACTAGAAAAGTTCATTCGACACAGCACGACTACACCAACAAATTAGAGCAGCCCTATGGCAGCTAGACAAACCAAAGGTAGTCAACGAAAGGTTTTTCAACAATATCATTGACAAGTTAAACATTGGAAATCTCATTGTTTAACTTGAGGGAGAGTGTTAGAAAGAGTAAACAAGTTCCCCAAATTACTCCACCACTTATCCCACTACACCAACCACCCACAAATCACTCCATTAATGACTCCACTTAATATCCAATCAATCTCAATGTTTCTCCTATAAATAGTGTAGTTTGTTATTGTAACATATAGAATGTTTTCCCTAATTAAGTCCATATCGTCTCAATTTAGTTCACACTTACAATTCTAACATTCCCTTTCTTTGAGATTCATCCGGGGATGGAATGATTTTGTTTGTACCTCGATTTATTAACATTTTAAGACTTCATTGGAATTAGTGTCAGCGACGCTTGGGCAGTCTTGCCTATGTTCATGGTCATCGTGGTGACCACCAACTTGTGCATCTGATTCGATTTCCTGGTTGGAGTTAGCGGGGTGGGGCTGGTACCTCTTGTAGAGGAGGTGTAGTGAACAGTGTTCGATCTTAGGGTTTACATTAAATAAATTAATTAAAGAGTGGTAATATTGTCATTTTATATGTTATAATATTGACTTAACTGAGAAATTTAACGATAAACATTAAAAATAACCAAATAATCATATGCTCAAGCTTATGTAACCATTATGCACAAGTTTTAACCAATTAATCACATGCGCAAAGATGTCTAACCAATGAAACAATTAAAGTGAATTATAAAATCAACAAATTTAGTTAAAGGAACTCGAAGAAATCTTTAAAATATTAAAATGAAATCATCAAGATCAATATTTCAAAAAATAAATTGAACAAAACTAACTTAATATTTTATTTCATCAGTTTTAATATAAAGAAATTAATAATTACATTTGATTATTTAATTAATTACATGGACATGGTGTATCCACCGCGTGCTTAGTCTTAACAAAAATAAAATATTAGGACAAATATCAAATATGGATGTGTTGATGAGAAACATAAACTGAATTGGTCCTGTTCTAGTGCTTATGATCCTCATACGATAATATGTGTTATTCAATTTACACACAAAACAAAAAATACTATGGTTTTGGCAGGGTCCAACCCAGCCCAGGGTCGGGGTCCAACCCAGCCCAGGGTTCGACCCTTGGCTGGGTCAATTGAATTTAAGGGTTCAATTTTTGTTTTTTTTTCTTCAATTTTTGACTTTAAATTTTTTTTATTTATTAATAGATAAAGTTTTAAATATTTTTATAATTTTTCCGATTTTTTCATAAATTTTCCCTATTTTTTGAAAATTTTCAGTTTATTTTTATTTTTAAAATTAAATATTATATTATATATCTACGTGGCGCTGACGTGGTGCTGACATGAAAAAACTAACGGTTGACTAACAGAGTACCATAGAACAACATGCTCCAAACAAAACGGACCATTTGACCACATCAAAAAACATACGGTACCATCCGATCATATGACCCAAACTTATGGTAGTATTGGACCTATTAACCCATTTATTTAAGAACACAATAGAGTTTATTGATTAATTAGACAACTCCTATATATTAGGAGAATAAAGCAATCTTCTATATCAATAGCTTATTACTAAAAATGTATACCGTGAAAGGTTTTCTTGTCTTATATTACGAAATGCATATTATATTTTTTTAATTGTTACTCGAACTTTGGACACTTTACAAATAATTATTCGAACTTTACTTTTTCAAAATCCTCTTCCTGAAATTTAAGAGATGAGACAAATTGCAACCTCTGTTAACTTTTCTGTTTAATATGAATGGAAAATGATATGACATCACATAATTGATCTATGCTTTTTAAAAAAAAATACTTGAAAAATCTTTAAAAAATGGGAAATTATTAGGGAAAATATAAGTTTTTAATATAATAGTTTTATTGAAAATATAAAGAAAAAAACTAATTAATCATTATTATATTTTATTTTCAATAAAAAAAATTATATTAAAAACTCAAACTAATCATGTGTTGCAACATTATTTTTCATTCAAATGTAATGAAGATAATAATTTGTCTCAGGTGTCAAACTTCATGTTACATTTAAAATAATAATAATAATAATAATAATAATAATAATAATAATTTATAAAATTTTGATTATAGTATAATATTTCAATACTAAGCAATATTTATAGATAGAGTAACAGAGTCCTACCTCACCTCCAATCTCCTTAGTGGTCACCATCAATTACCCTAGGAACGGCTTGATTTACGGGTGCTTGGGTTTCGGAATGAGTTGGGCTTGTTTCATAATTTTTTTAGCAATAAGAAGGAGGAGACCAAAATTATTTTGGAAAGTTCTATGGGTAGAAGATCGGCTATTTTATACTTATATTTTTTGTTGAAAGACTATAACGCTCCAATAGTGTTTTTTTTTTACATTCTTGTCCTTACTAAATTTAAGGAAATTAATTATTAAAGCGACCTCATATTTTCGTAGTTACCAAACTACAGTACAGAATTTTGAAAAATTTATGTTTCTATCAAGTTTTGAACTCTATACATCTTACATACTAGCTAAACGTTTTACCACTACATTATTAATTTCAATTGTTTTTTTATATGTTTCAAATATAGTTATTGAAGCAACTCTCATATTATTGTATTAAATATCTTATGTTTATTTATTGAAGTTCTTTAGTAATTAACATATGTTCAACGTCGTTTGTTTAATTATAGTTTGATTTTAATTATGTATCTGATGTATTAATTTTTGGAAATGATTGAAATATAAGTAATATTTTAAATTTAGTATTTATAGGCTACCAGAATACTCATTTTGAAAACATATTTTTCAACAATCTCTAAAAAAATCAGAAAGAGTAGAGTATGTAGATAATTAAATTAGAGCTATAAAGACACATATGGTGTTAAATTTCAATTTTCACATCGATTATAAAATTTGGTCAAAGTTAGTAAAATTAGGAACACTATTTTGATAAATTTTATGATCGATGTAAAAATTGAAACTTAACATCATATATGTCGTTATAACTCTAATTTAATTATCTACATACTGTAGTCTTTCTGATGTTTTTAGAGATTGTTGAAAAAATATATTTTCAAAATGACTATTCTGGTAGCCTATAAATACTAAATTTAGAATATTACTTATTTTTCAATCATTTCAAAAACTTAATACAGTAGATACATAATTAAAATAAAATTATAATTAAACAAATGGCGTTGAATATATGTTAATCACTAAATAACTTCAATAAATAAACATGAGATATTTAATACAATAATATGAGAGTTGTTTCAATAACTATATTTGAAGCATATAAAAAACAATTGGAATTACTAATATAGTGGTAAAACTTTTAGCTAATATGTAGTAGTCTAGGGTTCAAAACTTTCTAGAAACATAAATTTTTCACAATTTTGGACTATAGTTTGGTAACTACGAAAATATGGGATCGATTTGATAATTAGCTTCCTTAAAATTAGTAGGGGCAAATATATAAAAAGTTATTGGTGTGTTATAGTTTTTTGGGTTAAATAGCAAGTAGCTACCTGAACTTTGGACGTTTTGCAACGAGCTACCCGAACTTTAAAAATTCAAAACGAGCTACCTCAACTTTGAAAAAGGTGCAAATAGCTACCTCCGTCCAATTTCTGACGAATTTCCGATGACTTTCCAACGATTTTCCGGCGGAAAATTGGACGGAGGTAGCTATTTGAACTTTCTTCAAAGTTGAGGGAGCCCATTTTGAATTTTCAAAGTTCGGGTAGCTCGTTGCAAAACGTCCAAAGTTCAGGTAGCTACTTGGTATTTAACCCTAGTTTTTTTTAACAAAAATGATGTGTATAAAGTAGTATTGCAAATAGAATCTACCAATAATTTTTTAGGGACCAAACGTTTGTGAAATCACACACAAATTGCTAGGGTAGTTAGGCTTTCCATTATATTTATTTCAGAACTTTAAAAAAAAAATTAGGAAAATAAGAAACTGTACATAGAGATCGTCAATTGCTATTTAAAACGATAAAATTAAGAATCTTATAACCTTATCATTTAAGTTTTATTATTTATTCTAAACAACACAAGAGACATTAATTTATTAGAAGATAAAGAAACTAAACTAAAATTTATAAATTAAAATAATTAATTTCAAAAAATAAGTTTTAAAAAAAAATAGGGAACCCCTCAAAGGTTCGACTTTTACAGCTTCCTTATTCCTTGATATATTTTTTACTTTTTAATAAATTAACCAACTTTATTTATTTGTATTAAAATTTAAAAAATGACTTTCAACCTTTAAATACAATTTGTATTTTTTATATATAAATTCTCCAATTCATATTAGTTCTATAATAATAATCATTATACTATCATGATAAACCTACTTAAGGATGATAGAGATAACTGTTTAAAAAAAATAATTAATATCGTGTAAAGGTACAAATATAATTACATTTAAATTTATCCTTTAAAAATATATATTTTCTCTTTCTAATTTTTTTGTTTAATTATTTTTAGATATTTAATTCTTATAGATGAATTTCTTACTTTGTTCATCATGGTTGAGGAGTCTTTGTGTTAAATCTATACAATTCCAAGATGGAACTTTGTAACTGCGATGAAGAGGGGAGAATTTTCCATACCTTATCCCCAACACGGCCACCCCGTGTGGGACCCATATTTTGATGTTGAATGTTGATGTGTCTCATTCTCTCTTTTTGTCATAATAAAGTGGATCAGCCATCCACCGGTCAGGCCAACATCATAACTTTTAGGAGTAAAAGTTATCAGAATTTTTGTAACTAAGGAGTAAGGACAAATAACAAATTTAATAAAAGGAAAATAAATATATTCAATATAATAAAATAACTTAAAATGATAAGTAAAATAAAGTTAAGTATCTTAATGAAACAAAATAATACATACGTGATAGACACATAATCGAAATATTAAAGTGAACATATTTATGATTTCTGATATATCTAATTTTTTTTTTTAAATACCTATTTATAAAAACGCGACTCCTAAAATAACTAAATAAATTGTATCCCTAACTTTTATTACTTCCGGGCGGTAGTCACACGGATAGACTCAAGGCTTAGATCGATAATTGTCATTTCTCATTTGATTGCTCACTCAAAATTTAAGAATTTTTTTAAAAAAAGTAGGCATTTTTTTTTTTAGAAAAGTAAGTATACAAAAAAAATATTTCGAAAAATAGGTATACGCACACCCAAGGTGGCGCCTATTCAATAGGAGCCACAATATTGTTTTTTTTTGTTCGATAACGATGACTCGATGTTTAATTAAAAATAAAATTATGTATCTATTAAAAAAATTATAGTAAGTAGATATTTTAATTGCGATTCAAATGATGCAAACAAATATTAAATTTGGATTTAGGGATTGACTGTACACTATGTCGTAAGTTGATATATGAAAATTTGACTTAAAATTTTATAACTCAGACCATGTAAGTCCAAACTCACCACGGTTAACGTCATTTATGTCGTAATTCAATTATCTACCTATGGTAATTTTTTTGATTAGAAATACAGTGATTTTGTAACCTAACATCGTTTGTTTTATAATTTAACCGAAATAATTAAATGCATTAGGTGAGAAATTTAATTATGTACTTACTCAATAAACATAAAAAAACATTACGGTGCGTAGATAGTTTAGTTATGAATTAAATGACGCTAACTATGTGTTAAGTTAAGTTTTGACTTTAAGACTGACTGTATAATACGATACGTAAAAAACTCTACATGCGATACAAAAACTTCTAAATACGATACGTAAAAAACTCTACATGCGATACAAAAACTTCAATTTACTGTTTAAAACACTATTTAAACAGTGAATGTACTGTTTAAAACACTACTTAAACAGTGAATTTACTGTTTAAAACACTATTTAGACGTTTTTGTATTAGATGTAGAGTTTTTTATGTATCGTATTATACAGTCAGACTAACAGTCAAAAATTAACACATAGTTAGCGTCATTTAATTCGTAATTAAATTATCTACGCACCGTAAATTTTTTGATTTTTTTGAGTAAGTGCATAATTAAATTTCTCACCTAATGCATTTAATTATTTGAGTCAAATTATAAAACAAACGATGTTAGGTTACAAAATCACTGTATTTCTAATACAAAATGTTACAAAAATTATTTGGTAGATAATTGAATTACGACATAAATGACGTTAACCGTGGTGATTTGGACTTACATGGTCTAAGTTATAATATTTTAAGTCAAATTTTCATATCTCAACTTACGACAGAGCGTACAGTTAATCCGTAAATCCAAATTTAATATTTTTTTGCATAAATTGAATTGCAATTCAAATATCTACTTACTATATTGTTTTTAAATATTTTTAATAGATACATAATTTTATTTTTAATTAAACATCGAGTCGTCGTTATCGAACAAAAAAAAATATTGTGGCTCCTATTGAATAGGCGCCATCCTGCGGTGCGCGTATTGCCAATACGCGTTACCCGGGAGTGCGTATATACATATTTTTCGATTCGTTTTTTATCTTTATTTTTTTTTAAAAGCCTACTTTTTCAAAAAAAAACAACCATCTCCGTCTACAAGGACAGTAATAACAATTTAGTTGGGAGATTGGGTTACATAAAAAAATCATCTAGCCAATGATTTTTTTCACAAATAAACATAACAAAAGCTTATCAACTATATTATTTTTACCTAATTTATTCAATTAATATGTGTGAAATAGAAACAATTTATATTATGTAATTACAAAACTCTTCACATCTACTTTGTAGGAAAAATAAGTAGATTAATGCAAGGACGAAGCCAGGAATTTGGTACAGTGGGGGCAAGAATTAGTATAGGGTACACAGTTGGACATTTCATCACACAGAGTATAGACTAAGAATCTGTCGAGTGACTAAGTGTTGCATACTTGCATGATTCTATCTATAGATCCTACTATGTAGGAAACTCAAAATTCGTATACTTTCACTGTGACCTAACTAGTGAAACATAAACTTAGTCAATATTGGATGTCAATGTATCAATGTTATCCTTTAGAAAGAACAAGACGTGACTTCTTCAAGTGGAGTGTTATGATCTTCAGATCAATAACAGAAAGCAAATGAGAGATTGCTTACAATCTAAGAAATAAAATCAGATTATCATTTCAAGGTAAGGTAAAGTCGTTACAGCCTTCTTCTATTTATAGCCTATACTTCTTACTATTTACACCTTAGTCCCTCTACCTTTAACACTAAACCGATCCTCAATCTATATGTATTTATACATATACCCTAACATTCCCCATCCAAGATCTAGTTCCTAGTTTAATTTCTTCAGCAAATCTGATACACCAACCAGCAGATATCTGAGCTTCACAAGCTGCCCGAGCTTCCTTGAGCTTATACACCTGTTGGAGTTAGCATACCATTGCCATTTTTATATATGAAGAGAACATCTCAACATATAGTTATAGACATCAGTTATTCCTGAAATTACTCAACATCCTTGAACTATGCCATATATCTACAACATTTGAACCTACTGATAATAACAGATCATACGCAATTCAATCATAGTACCATATATCTCAGCATATGCATTTCAATCTTTTCCCAGCTCAGATATATCACCTCAATTGCTTGAACACATAATGAGCATTATCAGAAATCCACAGATGCATTATATGCTATCAAACATGCAGTACATATCCAACCAGATTATTCATCAAGAATCCAGACTGCCTAAGCAGTTGTCCACTGTTCCAACTCTGTGCTTACCCAATCTCTTATATATTTTTTTTTATTTGATTTTTTTTCTTGGTAGAAGGGGTTGTGCCCTTTTCTTTTATTCATGACAGAAGGGTTTTAGCCCTTTTCTTTTCTTCCTCAAGAAACAGTTTAAAGTATCTTGACGTTCTCTTTAAACTGAATCTGTTTTTGGAATCAAGCCATGATATATACCAAGATCACAATAACAGAACTTGAATGCTTTGCATTCTGCTTTATTTTTCTTCTTTTTTTTTTCCAAAGATATAGAACCAGCACAGAGCAGATCATCAGACAACAGAAGGCAGTCATAGACAACTATCTGAACAAACAGAGGACAGCACATGCCTACTCGCAGCATAACACACAGTATGATTTTCTAATCAACAGTCAATACTAGAACAGTAATTACAAATGATATAAACGAGCCAAGAAATATTGAGAAGATATGCAGAAACATATGACATATAACAGAACGCACACTCCTGACTACCAACAATACGAACAAACACAGTAAATATAGACATAAAACACAGAGCTGGTAAACTCAAGAATAACCACATCATCAACTATACATTACAGATACCTCAACATATAGATGACAAGGAATGAACTAATCCATTACCTCAGATAAGGCTGAGAAAGAATTATGAACAACCATCCTATCACAGGTCAGCTCTTCAGCAGAGAACACACCCAGCTTTTTCCTACATGGTACAAACAACTTCTCTGTTAGTGGCTTAGTTAATATGTCTGCAACTTGATCATTGGAAGGAACAAAATTAACCAACACTTGACCAGAATTCACTTTTTCCCTGACAAAAAACAAGTCTATCTCAACATGTTTCATTTTCGAATGTTGTATCGGATTTTCAGATAGAGCTGCAGCACTCGTGCTATCAGTCCACACCGTGGGCACAGAAGAGAGAGTCAGCCCCATTTCAGTGAGCAAAGACTTCACCCAAATAACCTCACAAACTGCATTTGCAATGGCACGAAATTCTGCCTCTGCACTAGATCTAGCTACCACAGTTTGTTTCTTGGAGCTCCATATTATCGGGTTCCCATTCAGTAGTAGAAAATGACCTGATATAGATTTCCGATCACTAACATCTCCTCCCCAGTCTGCATCAGCAAATGATGTCAGAGATATTCCTTTCATTGGAAATACATTTGTCCTAAACATTAATCCATGGTCAATAGTATTTTTTAGATATCTAACTATATGTAAGACAGCAATCCAATGACCAACACTCGGAGTTTGCATAAACTGACTCAGCTTGTTCACTGAAAAATTAATGTCTGGCCTAGTCACACATATGTGCTGTAAAGCACCAATTGTACTTCTATAAAGCGTTACATTATCAAACATATCAGAGGAATTCACCATACCTGTTTTTGACAGGCAAGACCCAGTCATAGGCGTGACAAAACCAGAGACATCAGACATACCAAGACGATCAACTAACTCCTGAACATATTTCTTTTGGTTTAATAGCAAAAAGTCATCTGTGGCAATTACTTCCATGCCAAGAAAGTAGCTCAGACTTCCCAGATCCTTCAGTTTGAACACTTTATTTATTTCACTAATAACATCCGATATATCAGACGCAGAAGGACCAGTGACCACTATATCATCTACATATACTAAGAGAAAGACAGAAGACTTACCTGTTGTCTTGATGAATAAGCAGCTATCAGCAATTGATGCATGAAAATCCAGCTGAGAAACCAGAAAACATTTGAGTTTTTCGAACCACGCACGAGGAGCCTGTTTAAGACCATAGAGAGCTTTAGTTAGTTTGCAAACAAGAGGAACAGCTGATGACGAAACCTGTTCAAACCCAGGTGGTTGGAGCATATACACCTCCTCTGTTAGTTCTCCATGAAGAAACGCATTATTAATATCAATCTGTCTCAGATTCCACTTGTGCGACAAAGCAAGAGACAGAACAATCCTTACCGTAGCAGCTTTGACAACCAGACTGAATGTATCTTGAAAATCAAACCCAGGTTTCTGAGAGAACCCTTTTGCAACTAACCTTGCTTTGTATCTTGCAATGGTGCCATCAACATTTTTCTTGATCTTAAACAGCCACTTACAACCTATTGGAATACGACCAGATGGCAGCTCCACAATCGACCATGTCTTATTTTCTTGCAATGCAGCAAATTCCTCTTCGACTGCAGCTTTCCAGTGAGAAGAATTAAGAGCCTGATGAATAGACTTGGGTTCATCATTGACCAAGGCATCCTGTGATTCTACAGACATAAGTAAACCTTGAAGAGAGTAGTCAGTTTTCGACAAATGAGGATTGGTCGCCAAATGTGTATTGGTCGCCAAATGTGTATTGGTCGCCAAATGAGGATTGGTCGCCAAATGTGTATTGGTCGCCAAATGAGCACATTTAGATGGACATTTGGTCGCCATAGTTTTCGACCTAGTCGCCATAGGATGCCCATTACCAGAAACAACAGATTTGGAACTAGAGGAAGGAACAACAGCAGTAGATTCAAAGGAAGTATCGGATAGTCTATCATTAATTGGAACAAGACTAGACCCTTGCAACCTATAGCATAGTTATCAGAACCGGACCGGACCGGCGGTCGGACCGGGAACCGGACCCCTCTCCGGTTTGGTTCAGTTAAAAGACCGTTCTGCAAATGAACAGTGTTTGAACCGGGTCGAACCGGGCGATTTCTAGAAAACCGGCCGGTTTTCCAAAAATCGGCCGGTTTTCCAAAAATCGGCCGGTTTCCGGTTCACTTTTTAGTTGATTTTTTTTTTTCGGTTTTCGTTTTTTTTTTCCCGGTTTTCTTTTTTTTTTCGGCTGTTTTTTTTTTTTGGTTTCCGGTTTTTGGTTATGCACAAACCAATCGGTTTAACCCAATTGGTTAGACCGGTTCACTACTATTGTGTATTGTGTTTGAGAATTGAGAGTAATGTGTGTTTGATATTGAAACTAGGTAGTTTGTGTGTGTGTGAGATCATGTAGTTTGAGGTAATTATGTTTGTGTTTGAGACTATGTATGTATTTTAAGTTTTCAAATTTTTTACCCATTGTGAACAGTGAACCGCACACCGAACCGGGTTGGACCGGGCTGGACCGGCCGAACCGTGAACCGGCTCCCTCGCCGGTTCGATGTCCGGTCCGGTTCTGATAACTATGACCTATAGGTAATAGAAGGTATAATAGGAGAACATCTTACCTCTCTGGCTGAACCATCCAAGTCAGGCGAGACATTTCTCACCTCATCATGCAAGCTATTTCTCACTGCATCATGATCCCTGTTAACAGCTTCAATCGACTGCAGTAGGTGAATCGACCACCAGGAAAGTGACCGATACCTTGATGCTCTTCCATCCCTCGCCAAAAATCACTGGCATGGTTATAGCCCCCAGCGGATAAGTTGTCCTCCCCGCAAACCCAATCAGCGGAAAGTCGACCCTCTTCAGGTCACGCTTGGACTTGCCCATCTTCTCGAAAGCGTCCAAAAATAGGATGTCTGTCGAGCTGCCTCCGTCGACCAGAATCCTCGCAACTTCACAGTCGTCAATATCTGCTGTGATAACCAAAGCATCGTTGTGGGGGGTCGTGACATGTGCCAAATCATCTTCAGAGAATGAGATGACAATGTTTTCCTCAGGTCGGGGTCGCTTTCCCAACTGAACTGCGGTGGAGATCTGAGTGGCGTAGACCTCCCTGGCGTGCGACCCCTCGCCGCCTGCACCGAATCCTCCTGCAATCAGATTTACTCTCCTCTTGCTTCCCGACGGATCAGTTTGCTCAGTAGGGGCTGGTGAACGATGTCTCCTAGGGGGCGTTCGACTCCTGTCTCGCCCTGCCACGAATTCCTTCAGCATTCCCCCTGAATCAGCTTCTCTATATCCCGCTTCAGAATGCGGCAGTCATCTGTCTTGTGGCCCTTGCACTTGTGGTATCTGTAATAGCTCTCGACATCTTTCCCCATGGGCTGACCACCTCGACGAGGCATCGGTGGCCTCGCCAAGGATCTCCTCTCCATCTCGACTAGTACCGCTGAGATCTGCCTATTTAAAGGCGTGAAGTACTCAGGGACCTCTGGATGGCGAGGCGCCGGATTAGACTCGACTCGGGGCCTGCTGTCTTTTCCATTCTTCTCCTTCTTCACCTCCTTCTTACCATCGTGTCGGGGTTCAGGAACCACCCTTAGCGAGGTCGTCAGTAAGTTAGCCTCTGTGTTCGCCCTTTCAAGGTTTATGAAACCTTTTGCTCTGGACGCCAACTCCTCCAGCGTTTCGATCTCCTTCACATGGTAGCTGTTTCGCAGCTTCCTCGAGGCCTTGTTGGCCACATCCAGACCCCTGTAAAATGCTCGAATGATCTCCCCATCCGATATTCGGCGATCTATCTCTGTGACGTTCTGATGGAAACGTCCATAAAAGTTGGCCAGCGACTCTCCAGGCTGCTGTTTGACCGCATCCAGGGCGACCACGCTCTTCATCAATTGGCGTTCGACCATATACCTCTCCAAGAACTTGCTCCTTAACTCTGCCCAAGTTCCAATAGATCCTGCAGGTAGGACGAAGAACCAGGACGAAGCCGAACCAGAAAGAGTGGATGGAAATAGTAAAGCCAAGTGATTGGGATCATTTGACTTACCCAGGAGAGAAGCCTCGTGCTTGTTGACGTGTATGGCGGGGTCTCCTCCGCCACTGTACTCAGGTATGGCCCGAGCAACCACGTCTTTGGGAATCTTGATAGAGACGAGCTCGTCGGAAAAGGGGTGAGCAGATTGCTCCTTGAAGGGAGCTACGACTGTCAGTCGTCTTTCTTGGAGCCTTTTGTCGAGGAGATCGTCCATCTGGTCCACAGTGCAGTACCTGGGCGAGGTCCCTGATGGAGGAGGACCGAAAGGGTTGGCAGTGTACGTAGCCGCCGGCTCCTTGGTGTGTGCCGGAGGTATGGACTGTTGTCCTGACGTCATCTCCTGATCCTCCGGAGGCGCGGTGGTGCCAGGATTCGCGGCTTCAGAAGGCAAGGGCCCTGTGGCAGCAGGGCGGTTGTTTCCCTGAGGCGCAGGGGGATTGTTTTCTTGAGGAGCAGAGGCTTGACGGCGCGCCTGCCCTAGGATGGCCTCCAGCAGTGAAATCATCTCCGGAGTTAAATGGATGTTTTCCCCGGCGATGTGGACAGTCTGCGGAGCTAGAGTCTCGACGTGGTTGGTAGCTGGGGTCGGTCTGGAATTACCGACATGCTCTCGGGCCGTCCGCAGGGGGACGACATTGGCTCCTGCCTGGCTGGCAGGTTCTTGTTGAAGCGGGAAAGTGGCGGCGGAATCAGAGCTATCTGAGGATCGCTCGCGAGTCTGGTTCCGACGGTTGTTTTGGGATCGAGTTCTCATGGCTGAATTGCTCATTTCCCACAGACGGCGCCAAATGTTGGATCGTGAAATCCTGGATGCTGATCTGGCAGTGAATTAAATGCCAGACAAGGATGGAAAGATGCTTCTGCTTCAACTCCGGTGAACCTGCAAGTAGGGGAGCGCAACAAAGGGGGTGTTTCTGGGTCCCTCTCCGATGCTTAAATGAGTATATATTGGTGTATATCTCAAAAACGTAAGGAACGTATGTAAAGCAAGGGTATTTATAGGGTAGGAGAAATCAAACCGTATAAGGCAGCTGAATATCTTAGTGTATATTGTGTTGCTGAAGATTCAGATCATGGGATATGGCAGTTACTGCGAGATATTGCAGTTACCATATCTAATCTTTAGTGAATATGTGACCGAGATACAAACAGAATCTGTCAGATCAAGCTCAGATGCTTTATTATTAAAACCAGCATCACATGGAATAAAGAAAGGAGTAGATGTATAGTTCTTAGTAGGGGCAGACGAAGTAAAGAAACTTCCTTTTGAATCAGCAAAAGGAAATGTTTGTTCATGAAAAGTAACATTCCTAGAAGTGTAAACACGTCCAGAGGCTGACAAGCATTTATATCCTTGATACTTTGTACAATAGCCTAAGAATACACAAGGTTCCGAACGCATGGCAAGCTTATGTTTATTAAAGGGTCTGAGATGTGGAAAACAAAGACATCCGAATACTTTCAGAAAAGAGTAATCAATGTGCAGTTTTAAACAGACACTCATGAGGAGATACGTTCCTAAGACTAGATGAGGGCAATCTATTAATGATAAATGATGCCGTAAAGAAAGCATCAGACCAATAATGAAGAGGTACCGAAGATTGAGCTAACAAGGTCAGTCCAAGTTCGACCACATGCCTATGCTTCCTTTCGACAATCCCATTCTGCTGAGACGAGTAGGGGCATGTAATCCTATGATGCACTCCAAACTGAGGAAGGTACTTGTCAAGGAATTTGAATTCACCACCCCCATCCGACTGCACCGCCTTCAATGAATAGCCGAGTTGTTTTTCTGCAAGTTTATGAAACTCAACAAAATATTTAGTGACATCACTCTTCTTCGGCAAGAAATAAATCCATGTGTATCTACTAAATGCATCCACAATGCTTAGATAGTAGTTGTTACCGTTAGAAGAGCACACAGCTGGACCCCAAACATCTACTTGAATCAGTTCTAGAGGATGCACATAGACAGTGTTAGATAATGAATAAGGCAGCTTCTTACTCTTGCCTATGGCACAAGCTTGACATAAGGACATGTCATGCTTGATAGGAAGATTGTGTAGCCTCAGAAAACTGGTGAGAATTTTGGACGACGGGTGTCCGAGCCTCATGTGCCAGAGCTGAGCTGAATCTTTTGATTTTAAAACAGCAACCAAACATTCTATTGCTGTATGAGATGCACCATCAGAAGTAAGTAGATTAGAGTTACTTGGAGAGTCAATAACAATCTCAATTGTATTATTAGAAGTATCAGAACATACTGAAACAGAATCAGGCAAACTAGATTTATTAGTAGAAACTTCAGAATAACCAGAATTCAAACTACATGGTATACTAATAGAAGAAATAGAGGGTAGATTGACAGTAGTAGAGACATTTAAACACTCTGCATTGTACGCTTATTCCTAAACTGATTCAAATCTAGTCTATATAATCCCGAACACTCATGGCCTTTGAGAAGAGCTTGCTGTGTCTTCGAATCACAGATGACACAATGAGACGCATGGAATTCAAAAAAACACATCGTTATCCTTGGCGAACTGTGATACAGAAAGAAGATTTTTAGTAACACCTGGAGTAAAAAGCATGTTATGCAATTGCAGGGGCCGAGAAACAGATGGAAGACAAGTGGAACCTATAGCAGCTATATTTAAGGAAGAGCCATTGCCTACAACTACCTTACCTAGTCCAGAATATGGGGCACAAGCTTGGAATTGACTTGGATGCATGTTCGTCAGGTGATTGGTAGCACCTGAGTCTGGAAACCAGCTAGAGTCATTTTGAATGACAGGAGCAACATATGCTAAATTTACCTGAGGATTTCCATTCATGGACTGTGTGTCCAGATTGTACACGCTTCCTGTTGTAAATGAAGCAGCTCCAGATGGCACAAAAGGAGTATGAAGCGAATAAGGATATGGCTGATACGCAGGCTGATATGGTAGTTGCTGTGGCATGACATTAGCAGCAGGCAAACAAGACAGACCAGAGAACGGAAAACTATTCTGAAATGAGCTTGGTTGATAAGATGAATGAGGAAACACCTGATGTGGAGTGAGTGAAGGCTGATGATGAGGAGCAGATGTCGACTGATGCATAGGACTGGCCGAATGGAATACAGAATTTTGCTGAGGCTGAGCCACATTTGATGAGTAAGAATGAGTAGAGGAAGCAGGCTGATGCAATTCCACAGGATCTTCCCATTGTGACGAACTAAGGTTTACACTTGGTTGATTGACATTTGCAGGATCTGTCACACCTGTGAAATTGACATTGAATCTATGATAGCATCTGTGTACAAGATGCCCAAATTTCCCACAGAGTTGGCATTGAGGTCGATTAGAGCCATAGCCCCTCCCACGACCTCGGCCACGACCATTACCATAAGATGAGTTGTTAGCTTGAGTCGATTGATGTTGTGATGTTCCTTAACCTGTCATATTATTTGGCAAGGCATTGTTCGCGACAGCCGATTCCTCTACTGCTTGAGATGATGAGCTTCCATTCTTCATCACCGAAAGCTGATTCATAGCCACATTCACTGAAATACTGCTGTCAAACAGAGAATCACCTAATCTAGCTTCTGCATCAAGCAAAACAGAGCTGATGGATGCCAGATCATACGGATTCCTACTGGCGTGAATTACAGATACTACATTATCAAATTGTCCCTTAACACCATTAAGGATAATGGAGATTTGCTGCATTTCTTCAATCGGATGTCCACAGCTAGCCAAGCTGTCGCATGCCGATTGAATCAAGGTTAAGTAGTCCCTCATTGACTGATGAGGTAACTTTCGCACCTTTAATCTATCATATAGATGCATTATCCTTGTGGTAGAGGCTGAAGAAAAGTCTCTATGAAGCTTCAACCATATGGAAGAAGCTGTCATACATCCTACCAGGCTACGACTTACCTGTGATGAGACCGATGCCAGCATCCATGACGCCAACGAGCTGTCTTTTTGAACAAACTTCTGATAGTCTGGATTAGGTATAGGCTCACCATCATTTCCAGGTAGTGTAGGTGGAACTGTGGCATTTCCATACAGGTGTGCCTCCAAGTTGTGACCTCTAACAGCTAGGAGGACTTGCTGCCGCCAAGACTGGAAGTTTTCCTCTCCTTCCAATCTGGACACTTTCTTGTTGAAGAAGCTCGCAGTACCTTCATCCATTGTAGATAGAGTACCAAAACAGAACAGAATCGAGATCCAGATGAATACCGAATAGAATCAACTAATCTCAGCAGAGTTTCAGTAGATAATCACGGACAAACTATCACGATCGACTGACGATCAACAATTGCAGAAACAGAGTTATGAAAACAGAAATCACCTCGCTACGGATGTAATCGCAGGAAGGAATAGCTCTGATACCATGTTATGATCTTCAGATCAATAATAGAAAGCAAATGAGAGATTGCTTACAATCTAAGAAATAAAATCAGATTATCATTTCAAGGTAAGGTAAAGTCGTTACAACCTTCTTCTATTTATAGCCTATACTTCTTACTATTTACACCTTAGTCCCTCTACCTTTAACACTAAACCGATCCTCAATCTATATGTATTTATACATATACCCTAACAAGGAGCACCGGTTGTTTGCCCTACTCTTCAACTTCCCTCCAACTGAGGATTATTCATAAATTCAATTTGGTTATCACGAACTAACTAATTCAGTTCAAACTAGAAAAGAAGTGGGAGTTCAAAGTAGCCACAATACAATTATCTATTTGTCTGCAAATGAAACATAGAATATTGGAGTTGCTCAATCTTGTCAACCTCTTCTTGACATTCTCCACGAAAGTTATAATACTTACATATCTGGACAAGCCCTTACGTGCACCAAGTAGAATTGAGTTCTTGAGGTAGGTAGAGGAAATCTTTGATCCACCCTACATATCACATAAAACATAGGACAAACCTGATACTGATTACTCTCAAATCTTTGCTGCAAATGAAAGAAGACTTCAAGTGGAACCAGTCACATTTGATGATCCACCATTTCTCGCACGTTGATGGATAACAGTGGCTTCCTGCCTATTCATTTTTTTCATTTCTTCATTTGTACCTATCTTCAATTTTCTAGTGGGGGTAAAACTAAAATTATCAAAAAATTTACACTATTGACTTGAAAATTTAGAGGGGCAAATTGCTCCTAGACCTTAAGTAGCTTCGTCCCTGGATTAATGAACCATATGACGACCCATGACTTCCCCATGACCTTTCTCAAAATGGGGCATCGATGTAGTCAACATGATTTCTCCCAAAGGTGCCCAATGGTCATCAATTCATATTAGCGGCGATCGATTATTTCACCAAGTAGGTAAAGGCTATCACCGTGGCATCAATAACGACAAAGACCATTGAATTTTTTATCAGCCATGACATCATCGTGCGTCATGGGATGCCAAAATCAATCATCACTGGCAATGCCAGAAATCTAAATGGGTTGATGGGTTGTGATCAAGCATAAAAATTTATCTCCATATCACCCATAAATGAAGGACACAGTGGAAGCAGCAATTAAAAGGCTGACATGATAAACTGCTTTGGGGCACTCAGGGCATATAGGACCTCAAAATGGACCTCAACAGGAGCAACCCCATTCTCCCTTGTTTACGGGACCAAAATTGTGTTGCCAATTAAAGTAAAAATCTCGTCAGCTAGGATCCTCACTGAGGTAGAAATGGACGAGCCATACTGGGCGAGATACAAATACGAGCAATTAAACCTCATAGAAGAAAAGTTGTTCATCGCTCTGTGCCACATGCAATTGTACCAGAAACGTATGACTCGTGCATTTAACAGGAAGATGCACCCGAGAGAATTGCAAGCAGACAATCTAATTCTCAGAAGAAAAAAAATCCTTCAAGTCAATCTAGACTCTCGAGGCAAGTTTGTGCCTAAAATATGAAGGGACTTATGTCACCAAATAGACTTTCAAAAGAGGAGCCATGATCGTTACTGGCATGGACAACAAAGAACTCCCCAATCCAATCAATGTGGATGCAGTAAAAAAAACTCGTAATCAGAAAGCGAGCCTCCAAAAATGAGAGAAATTTCCGCTAAATCGAAAATCCGAAAGGGCGGTTTAGGCAAAATTTAGGGAAGATGACATGATTAAAAATCCCTAAATAGGGTGATCATGGAAAAAGGAAAGGAATCAAATCCCTGCTAGGTGGAAAACCCAAAAGGGCGACCTAGGCAAAAAATAAGGGAACTGAGAGGTGCAGTAAAAAGAAAAAAATACCGTAGCAAAAAGAAAGAAAATCAAGAGATAAAAAAATAAAAAAATGCTCAAAAGTGGACGATAGTGATTCCCACAATATCAATAAAAAGAAGTTGTGATCAGCATTAATTTGAGTTGCCTCGAGAACTTGCATGGATACACCTTGTGAACATAGCATGAATGACTTTAGGGAACTCCATCAAGAAGGAATCCAAAGTCGATTAATGATAAAATAGTCTGAGAAGTCCGCACATGCAGTCAGACATCCAAAGTGAATTACAAGCTGATGAGCGAAGTCTTTAGGTGTTCAACCTCCGCAAGTCATTCTCGACGACCAGAACCTGTACTTATCCAGCTTCTGGGAGTCACAAGTCGACAAACGGGGCATTTAGGTGCTCAACCTCCACAAGTCGTCCCCGACGATCAGAACCTGTAGATGTCCAGCTTCTGAAAGTTACAAGCCGACGAACGGGGCCTTGAGGTGCTCAACCCCCGCAAATCATCCTCAATGATGCTTCTGGACAGAAAAATCCTCAACTTCCAACTCGTTGATGGCAAAAATAAAACGACGAGCGGAGCCTTTTTGGTGTTCAACCTTCGCAAGTCATCCTCAACGACTAGGACATGTAGTTATCCTGCTTCTAGGAAAAAAAACGACGAGCGGAGCCTTTAGTTGTTCAGCCTTCGCAAGTCATCCTTAACGATCAAGACCTGTAGCTATCCAGCTTCTGGGAATAATATTAAAAAAAGATGAGCGGCGCCTTTAGGTGTTCAACCTTCTCAAGTCATCCTCGACGACCAAGACGTGTAGTTATCAAGCTTCTGAAAAAACAAACTGACGTGCAGAGCCTTTAGATTTCCAGCCTCCGCAAGTCATCCTCGACGACCAGGACCTGTAGTTATCCAGCTTCTGGGATTCACAAACCGATTACTGAAGCCTTTAGGTGTTCAGCCTCCGCAAGTCATCCCCAACAAGTCACAAGCCGATGAGTGGAGCCTTTAGGTGTTCAGCCTCTGCAAGTCATCCTCGACGACCAGGACCTATAGGTGTCCAGCTTAGGGGTGAGCAAAAACCGGTCTGGTTCGGTTTGGTTCGGTCTTGGGACCGAGACCGAAATTTCCGGTCCATTGATTTCGGTTTTGAGACCGAAACCGAGACCGTTTGGACCGTTTATATGGTCTTGGTTTTTTCGGTTTTGGTTTGGTCTAGACCATTTGGACCGTTTGGACCATTAGACATAATTTTTATATACTTTTATATTTTACCAAAAATATTAATCAAATAAAACAAAATTAAATTAATCAACAAAATATATGTAACAAAAATGATATTTATCTCATACTTCATCAAAATATCATCTCATTCTGAATTTTAACAAAATTCCAACATTCCAACAAAATATCATCTCACCAATATTCCAACATTTTAACAAAATATTCATGCTCCAATATTCCAACATTTTAACAAAATGCTACTACATTCCAACAAACACAATACTACTCTAATATTCTAATAAAATACTCGTATTGATGATAGTTTTGTCCATGGTCTTTTTTGTGTTACTCCTTAACACGACGAGAAATATCATCAACCTAATAAAAAAACATCACTCAAGAGTTAGTTAACTCGCAAACTTTAAAGTTTATTTAATATTGAAAATAATAATTACTTACACATTTATGTTAGGTCATCGTCAATGAACATTGTTGGCAAATTTTCCTCCAATTCCCTTATCTCATCTGTGGACTCTGAAAATAATAAACATATTTAAACATTAATAAATATTCAAAATAAGTGTATTAACAAATTATAAAATACGATTGTTTACCTTCACATTCTTCATCACATTGATATTTTGGAGATTTTAACCAATCTTGTGAGCAAATTAATGCCTCTACCATACCTGGACCCAAAGAACTTCGATACTTATTCAATACACGTCCTCCAGTGCTAAAAGCACTTTCAGAAGCCACAGTAGACACAGGAATAGCCAACACATCTCTAGCCATCATCGCAACAATGGGGTACCTTGAACCGTGCTTCTTCCACCATGACAAAATCTCAAAATCTGAACTATTATCGAGAGCTTCTTCCAAATACTTTTCTATATCAGACTTTTCACAGAGATCATAAGTTTGTATCCCTGTTTTACGCTTAAATCTCAAATTCAACCAATCGTCTTGATTGTTAACAACTGTATTAGTTCGAACTCTCGTAGTTGAACCTTCAATAGTGTCACAGGTGCTTGACCTATTTAAAGATCTCTCATATTGCTCAAACATTAATTGCACTGTTGAATGCAATTCATTCTTTAGCTCAGATGCTGTGTCAGTATCATAACATTCTTCAATGATATACTCAGCAAATCTCATTTTCCGTCGAGGATCAAGCACAACAGCTACGTAAAACAACAAGTTCACCTTCTTCACATTTCCCCAATATTTATCATGCTTTGCCTTCATTTTTTCAGCCATTGACCTAAATACAGGATCTTGGAGATATTCGGTAATCTGAATTGCGATCTTACAAATCTCAAACATGCAATCATTACTTGTAGCATAGTAGTATCCAGACATACGAACAGTGGCATCATAAAATATTTTTAAGAAAGGCAAAATAGCACTAGCCTCCTTCCAATCATTTTCAGTTGGCAATCCTGTACTCTCTCTAAGCTCTGATACATATTTAGAATTTCGCTTGTACTTCTCTAAAAACTCAAATGCTTTTCTGTACTTAATAGCTGAGTCTATCATAAGAAAAGTAGAATTCCATCTAGTTTCAACATCCAAGCATGGGTTGCCTGTCCAAATGAGTCTCTCTTGTTCCACAGCATACTTAAACTTTTGCATTCGAGCAGGAGATAGTCTAAAAAACCTAACTGCATAACGGATTCTTAAGATGCTTTCAGATAACTCACGCAGTCCATCCTTTACAGTTAAGTTGAGAATATGAGAAACACACCTGACATGAGTAAACTTTCCTTCTAAGATTGATGTATTCCATGTTTGAAACCTTTTCTTCAAATACTTGACTGCAACATCATTAGAAGTTGCATTATCAACAGTCACTGTCAAAACCTTATTTATATCCCATCCAAGCAAACATTTCTCAATAGTTGCACCAATCACATCTCCAGCATGACTAGAAATTGGACAAAAGTTCAAGATTTTCTTCTGCAACTTCCAATCATCATCAATGTAATGAGCAGTCAAAGACATATAAGATAGATTCTGAATTGAAGTCCAAGTATCAGTAGTAAGACAAACTCTTTGCTTGCTTTTTCGAAAATACTGCCTTAATTTGAACTTTTCTTCATTAAACAAGCTGATACAATCACGGGCAACAGTAAAGCGTGAAGGCAATACAACACTGGGTTGCAAACTTTCCACAAATTCTCTGAATGAATCACTCTCCACAAGACGAAACGGTTTCTCAACATCAATGATCATTTTTACAAGTTTTTTTCTAGCAATATCATTATCAAATTTCCATGATGTCTCTTTGACCTCAGGTGAACATGTTTTCTCCTTCTTATTGTCTTTCTTTTTATTGGGAGAAAAAGCAATGCACCGACTAAGATGATTTTTCATCCCACTAGTTCCTGATGAAGAACGACAAGAGTAGATATTTTGACAATAATTGCAAGAAGCCTTACTATTGTCATCCGCGAGTGTCTGAAAGTGAAGCCATATTTTAGACCGAAATTTCCTGGAAGTGCTACTACTTTCGGGTCGTGGAGGTTTTGACGCAGTTGCAGATACAACTTCAATTTCTACACCTGGATTATCAAATGATGGATCAGCGATGGATCTCGACTCGGCAACACTCTCACTAACACCTATTGTTGAGGACATCTGCAATTGCAAACAAATACATTAGATTATTACTCCATGTCATACAAGTGTACTCCATGTCATGCCAATCGATTGGGAGGGAGTAGAGTATATTTAAATAAAGAGATTTGATAGCCACAGAAAAAAGAAAGATTGTGACTGTCCGTACATTTTGCTTGAATTCCGAACTGTTGGATTATTGAGAAGTAAGCTTATAATCCCAACAAGATAAAACCATTTATTAGCTCTTTCGCATACTCTTATTATTGAATTTCACCTGCACTTCACAATTTAACATGTCCAAACTTGATACTAACGGACCATTTACTAGATTGTGCTCACCAAAGCTGTTAGAGGAAAATAGTCAAACAGGTCTGTAAATATCTTCAGAGCAAGGAAAGTCCCTATACTAGTGATTATAGTGGTGGATACAATAATACCCCATCACTGAATTCAGCTGCACCTTCAAGTTATCATGATACCCAGGTAAAACTAAATCCTTAATAGTAAATTTTACATGTAAACCTTTGTTCTTAAACGTGTTTCTATACAATATGGTGTTAACAGATTTGTCCGATTTGTCTCTCCAAACAGAAGAACATGGCATTTGGTTGCATTGGCAATATTATCTGTTCAGTATTAGTAATAACAGTCTTTTAGGCATTTCATCGAACAGTTTGCGTGCATACATAAATATACATTCATGCCCATGTAATTTTATCAAAAAAACTTAATTTATAGGATTAAGTGTCAAGGAGGAGATTACCATGGAGAGGAGACACGGATTGGAAGTGAAACCAATGACACCCTTTGATCGACTGAGCGTGTGAAAAATGCCGTCTGTGAAGAATGGCGAGGAGACACAGATCTTCTTCTCTGCCCTGTCTGTGACCGCGTGTGAAGAAGCAACTTGGAAGAAGATGAAGATTTCTCCCTGATCGGCTGAGCGTGAGTGAGAAGATGAACTGAAGAACTTCACATAATGAACTGAGCAACAGCCCTTCTTCCTATCTATTCTGTGAAGACTGAAGCGTGAGTTGTTGTTTTTTTAAACAAACCGGTCCGGTTCGGTCTAAATGGTGTCCAATGGTTTAAGACCGAAATTTAGACCAGAACCAATAAAACCATTTAAGTGAAACCGTTGGTTTCGGTCCACAAATGGTTTGTTTTTTTTGGTTTGGTCTTGGTCGGTTTTGGTCTGGTCTTGGTCCAAATGGTCCAGCTTCTGGGAGTCACAAGCTAATGAGCATTTAGACGCTCTGTCTCCACAAATCATCATCAACGATCGGGTCCTATAGGTGTCTAGATTCCGAAAGTTGCGTGATGATGTTTGTCTACTATGTAAATAATGAATAAAGAGGAGCCAAAATCACTTGTTTGTCTTTGAACACACACTCATGAGATCACTTCCATGAGCGTGTGTTCAAAGAGGGGCAACTGTAAACACCTGATTTTGGCTCGGGGTCAAAATACCGTACACGAGTAACCGAGATGAGAAAAATCGAGACGAAGAAAAAAGCAAAAATTAAATTAAATAAATCCTGAACCCCAAACCCTAAAACCCTAAACCCTAAACCCTAAAATCACAAACCCTAAACCTTAAATCCCAAACTCTAAACCTTAAACCCCAAACCCTAAAATCCCACACCCTAAACCTTAAACCCCAAACCCTAAACCCTAAACCTTAAACCCCAAACCCTAAAACCCTAGACCCTAAAATCCCAAAGCCTAAACCTTAAATCCCAAACTCTAAACCCTGAACCATAAACCCCAAACCCTAAAATCTCAAACCTTAAACCCCAAACCTTAAACCCCAAACCCTAAACCCCAAACCTTAAACCCCAAACCATAAACCCCAAACCCCAAACCCCAAACCATAAACCCTTAAACCCATGACACCCATTTTTGGCCAAACACCCACCATGCCATCCATTTTCGTCCAAATTTCCACCATGGCACAAATCACTCCCAATTGGCACCAAAAGTCTCCTAATTGCCATCACCATTTGACCACTTTATCACCTTTGCTCATCCTTAGCCAAATTCTCTCCAATTATCATCAAAACTTCTCCTAATTGTCAATCACCTCCCAATTGCCAATCACCTTTGCCCAATTACTATCACATTTGTCATCCACCATGTACTGTCCATGTTTATCATCTATTTGGAGGAGAAAACTCTACAAAAGCAAGAGATAGCTACGGTTGAAAGGAAAAAAGGAAGAAACCAAAGGATAGTTTGGAACAAGCTTGTCGTAAGCTTGTTCACAGAAATGTAAAGAAAAACAAATGAAAGAAAGGAAAAGAGAAGAGAAGAAAAGAGAGAGAAAAAATTCAAAGTGAGGATTTGAGTGACAGTGAGTGAAAAAAAATAGATAGAAATTGATTGAAGAAAAATCAGCGAATATCGGTATCGGTTCCTCGTGAGGTATCTAAACCAAAGGATAGTTTGGAACAAGCTTGTCGTAAGCTTGTTCAAAGAAATGGAAAGAAAAACAAATGAAAGAAAGGAAAAGAGAAGAGAAGAAAAGAGAAGAAAAAAAATTCAAAGTAAGGATTTGAGTGACAGTGAGTGAAAAACAAATAGATAGAAATTGACTGAAGAAAAATCGGCGAATATCGGTTTCGGTTCCTCGTGAGGTATCTAAACTTCGAATAACTTAGGTATATCTCCTCTCGTGCTCGATATTTGTATTTCTTAAAGTGAATGAAGTTTGTTTCATCGATACTATGTGTTAATAGTTTTATTTCATATAAGAATCGTACTCGGTTTTAAGTTCGGTATAACTTTGGGGTTATTTTAGACATTTGTGAAAGTTATGGGGGGTTGTTTCAGTAAAAAAATAATATTTTAGAAAATGAATTAGGTCATTCCCAAAATTTGATGAAGGTTACAACTCAGTCCTTGGACTCTCGGGTCATTTTGGGATTTTACCGAGTGTTATCAACCAAACTGGAAAGGTTTTGGGTCATTTGTGCAATTTTCAAAAGATTTTTCCGAATCAGCTCGAAATTTTAAACAATTGCATCTTAGTTCCTAAACTTTTCTGGACATCCCATTACTTCTCAAGGTGTCACAAATTAGTCAAATATGCTTCGTAGTTTCAAAATCATTTGTATACGTTTGACACGACTTAAAATGACCCCAAAGTTAAACCACTCTTTTTTAGCACAATTAAGTTTATTCTCTCTTGTTTATTTATTTTAAATTAAATCAAAAATTAAATGAAAGTGCTTGTATATTGTTAATTAAAAAAAATGCATGTCATATCTTTAGCCAAACATAATCAAATTGGACAATTTGGGTAAATCGGGCAAGTTGAAAAAAATATAAATTCAAAAGCAAACTAAAGTACCGAAAGGGCAGATTATGGGCTCGCAAGCCCTTAAGACGTAATCAAACCCCCGAACTCGATTCTCTGGACGTAGACCTTTCCAAGCCCTAGGATGTTAACACCATGTACCCTGGGCAATTTTAGGATTCCGATTAGCCTTTAATTAATTGGTGGCGACTCTTTCATTTTTTCGGCCCGGTTGTTGACCCCGCTTGACCGGACCCGTCGTTCGTCAAGACCCGACATTTTCGAGCGAAACACAATGAAAAATATTTTCCAAAACGGGTCGTGGAAAGTCAGATCCGACGTCCGACAGTAGTTATAGAAAAACTTGAATCAACCCATATATATGTAATTTATAATAGTATATAAATGATTGTACCTTCATGACATCTAGATATATGTCTTATACATACACAACTGAAAAATATTTTAAGTGAATTTATTAATGGGAAAAGTATGAACAAGATGTAACTTGTTTGCCAAAATTGGTAAGTGGTGCAACTTGTTTTGAGTCATTGATTTATGATGTACTATGTTTCAATTTGTAAGTTTTAGATGAAACATGTATTTTACAATTATTTGTTCCGTTAAAATCCGTCACATGCATCGCACGTGACATCTAATTTGAACGTCAATGATTTTTTTTTGAAATACCGAAATTACCCTTACCTCTATTTCTCTCCAAACCTGATAGAAGTTTCCTCCTCCCTTGCAGACCCCATTCTGAAAATTAGCCTTCCCATTGATGGAGTGAGTCTAGATAACTTCGCATCCCTCCTGTGCAAATTGCATCTTATTTTGATTTCTGTGTGAATTCCTCGAACTATCAATGATTTAAGATATTGAAGGAGATCAAATTGAAATGAAGATCGTGTTGTAAATCAGTCCAATCACATACTGGTAAATATCATCAATCAGAATCTTGATCCAGATGCATACCTGTGATTTAATCTCTTTACTCAACTTATGGATCAACTACTTTTTGTGAGTGATTTTCTATTCATTCAAAGATGAGATCTTTCCGGAAATTTAGTATGTTAAACCATCTAGCAAAATTATGTGCTGAAAGTTTGATACTTTGGACCTTACCTGTTCTTTAGAAGCCTCAGATTTGATCTACTGCATTTAGAGTTCCATGTTTGTGTGCTCACTTTTAGGAATATGGTCCATATCTATGTGGGAGTTTTCTTTATTTGTATGTGCTTCATTTTTGCTGACTCTTCTGCATGAGCATTTACTTTTTGGACCTTGGTTATGAAGGGATTTATGTAGAAAAATGTACATTTTCTTCCCTTAAGTAGATAAATGATAATACTTCTACAACTGCAATTGCACTTGCAACTTCTGTCGATATCAAGTTAGCAGCCTTGAATCCAATGCAGATCTAAATCTCTTCAAAGATAATCCATTGTTACTTCATCATTAGGAGAATACAATGAGTGACTTGAACTAGCAATGCCAAATTAGTTTATCGACTATATTTGTCTCTCATATAATCAACATTTACTTCCTTATCACAATTCACAAGGTACTAGAAAGAGAGCATATATGAATGCCTACCATAAAGTGACCGAGAAACTAGAACAATGTCTAAATTTGATTTCCGTTGAGAAACTTGACATAGCAGATGATGTCAAGGAACAAGTAACGTTCCCCATTTTAAAATTTTGTATCCTTCGTAAAAATTCCAAATTTTGTACTTATTCATTACTCTATGTAAGGATTATCTTATGCAATTTTCATCATTTTGTCAGGTTGGGCTTGTTCTTTCACAATTCCTAAGAGCCAAAGAGAGGAACATTCAACAAAACATCGATTTGTACTACAGTCTACTATCTCTTCATAGCTGGAGCTCCAATGCAGCAACATACCCAATTGTTTTTAAAGATTTAGATAATAAATTGGACTTGATGAAAATAGGTGACCTTATAATGGAGTCCATAGCTCTACATACATTGATTTCAATTAGTGATGGGACATGGTGTAGCTGAACGGGAATGAGTGAGATAGGTGTACTTGCGAGAAACGAGGATGGCGAATTGATAGGGGGAACGAACAAATGGCTAAAGGGACGGAATGTTGATGTATTGGAAGCCGAGGCGATCCTCTTAGGTGTGCGAATGGCGAACGGAAAAGGATGGCACAAAGTCATATTTGAGTCAGACTCGATGAGAATTATGGAACAACTACAAGGAAGGACACAATATTGGCGAAGTGCAGTGGTATGCTCGAAGATCCTAACATTGGCAGGAAATTTTGAGTCGGTACATTGGTCAACGGTTAGACGCACATCAAACGAAGGAGTTAACTGGTTTGCCAAACAGTCGAGATTGGAAGTGAGATTACATGATTGAGTTTTATAACCCCACTTCCACTAGTGTTTATTTTAAGGAATGATTGTATTTCGTTTGATGGAAACAATATCGATGAATGAAATGAGAGTACTCTTTTGTGATAAAAAAAATAGTGATGGTGATCTAAGGGAAAACACCGAGAGAATGTCAATGCTCCTCAAGAAAATCAAAGATTTTGTGCAGACAAAGAACTATGACACAGATCTTCCTGGGAGAGTAAGCTACCTTCGGTTCCAGTCGGTTGTCATGGTCTTTATGGCCACGGCTCCAGTCGCCTGAGGGTGGGGTGAGGTCGGCCAGTGATGGCCGACCCACCCCCGTGACCAGCCTTGGTGGTTGGCCATCTACCAAGGGCTGGCGGCTGCTGCAAGGGTTTAACCCTAGCAACAGGTTCATCTTCCCATTGGGGAAGATGAACAGTATCAGACTGGTTCTTTGTGAACCGGACCAGCCTAACGTGAAAATGAACGATTCTGGTTCGGTTTAATCTGGTCGGTTTGAGTCGACCGATCCGATTCGGTTCAGACCGACTGGTTGGGCCAGTTTAGATGGTTTTGTGCTGTCTGGACCGGTCTAAACTAATTCGGAGGCGTCGAGCCACCTAAATTGACTTGAAACAAATTTTGTGCTGATCATGGATCCTCTATGGGTCCCAGTGTTTTATTTTAGTCTGGTAAATGTGCCTGAACCCTTTCATCAATAATTATTGGGTTGATTTAATTAATTGTTGGACCAATTTAAATTACTGGGAGAGCCTTATATTGCTTTATGTTGCATGACTGGATAGGTAGAATACTATGTGAGTTCCTTGAGATCCTTGGATTACTTTGTGTTTTCTGTAGGGTAGATAGTTTTGCCTTACTTTATTTAATTGGCTCTTGACTTCATGACTGGTAGAATTGATTAGGTTGTGATTGTTAAGATCTCAGCATAGTATGTGAAAATTGTCTAACATGTTAATTATTTTTGTTTGTTGAGACTTTAGTCCATGAATTTCTATTTATTGAGACTTTGGTCACCAAAATTTTATTCATGGTGATTTTGATCCCCAAACTTTTGGTTAGGGTGACTTTAGTCCTCAAAGTTTTGAAAATTACAAATTAGCCCCAAATTAATTTGTTTTTGAAAGGTATCAATATATATGTGTGTGTATTGACATGTATGGTTTGTTTGTTTTGCTTGCATGTATTATATTACCTAGATAGGTAGATCTAGTTTTTGCTTAGCATAGATAGCAAACCTTTAGGATTGTCCTTATTAGCCTTTCAGAAGTTAGGATGAGTACAAACTACACCTAGGAAAATGTTCTTTAGTGTGAACCGGTCGGTTAGTTTGCGAGGTTCTCCGAATTTCCTTGAATAATGCTAGGACAATTGTTTTGTGTAACAGTCGAACACTTTGCACTACAAGAATGTTAGTCTACAGCTGCAGACTAAATTTCTCGTCACTAAATACTATCGTTAGATAAAGCATTCTGTGTCGACATTTAGTATCGTAGTTATACAACTGATTTAGTGTCACATAACTTGTCGTTGCTAAAGCTCATGTTTTGTGTGGACTTCTTCCATTGTAGAATAGCTTAACTTGAAAAAACATTAGTGTCAAGATAACATCGACATTAATACAGATAATCAGTAACAAACAAAAGTTTTACTGTAAAAAAGTCTATTTAGTGTCTAATGTAGTTGTTGTAAGTTATGTATAAACAATTTCGGTTTCTATCCGTCACCGTTATCAATTTGTCGTCACTAATGATTTCTCAAATAAGTTTGGGAAAGATTGGACCTAGAGGAAGTAAGAGTATTTTTGGTTACTCTGATACCTCCAAGGGTTATGTGTTTATACCGAGCAAGACAGTGGGAGTGTTACCGAGATAGAATCACGAGATGTAACGTTTGTCGAGAACGAATTTCCTAAGAAGGGAGAGATTGATTTGGATCGATCTCTATATGAGATTCAAGATCAATTTGAGCAGACACCTGTTAATTCGAGTGGGAGAGTTGAAACCGCAGATGATGAATCAGTTCGTCGTCCGCCGGATTCATCGCCTGCTGGAGCGAATGGAACAGATTCTGCTCCTGATGATCTTGTTGACAGTGGGAGCATTAGGGATCTTATTCTCAGTGGGAGTGATCATTGTTATACCTTGGTAGTAGTGAGTTGTTAGGCCGTGGGCTAGAACATAAGTTTTCCTCCTAACGATATGCATTCGAAGGTGCTGGAGAACTAAACACCCTAATGTCTGACGATATGGTTATTGTGCCGTAAAACGTTAGAGAAACTCTCAATGGGACCTTCTAAGAAGAATGGACGAAAGTAATGGAAGATGAGATGAACACTTTGGACGAGATGAAATCTATAAGGCAGAACGGTGTTTGGACACTGGTCGACCTTCAAGAGGACATATAGCAATAGAGCTAAATGAGTTCTTAAGATAAAGCTCAAGGCTGATGAAAAGTTGAGTATCACAACTCGATTGATTATGGCTATTGGAGTGAGTCTAGATTTGGAACTGCACTAGATAGACGTTAAGACCATCTTACTCAATGATGAGTTAGAAGAAGAGATCTATATGGAGCGATCTAAATGCTTTGTGCTGAAAGACCATGAGCACTTAGTGTGCGAACTTCACAAATTGATATGTGCTCTGAAACAGTTCTCTAGGCAATGGTATTGCATAGTTCATGATTTGGTCGTGGAAAATGAATTTCTCTTGATGGATGATAATCATTGCGTGTACACTAAAAGGGTCTGGACCGAACTTTGTGTTTGATTCTATATGTAGATGACATACTCATAGCCGAAAATATCTTGGAGTTCCTCACACAGGTAAA
This sequence comes from Chamaenerion angustifolium, assembly GCA_946814005.1. NCBI lineage: Eukaryota > Viridiplantae > Streptophyta > Magnoliopsida > Myrtales > Onagraceae > Chamaenerion > Chamaenerion angustifolium. The sequence goes on along the minus strand of OX328266.1, from coordinate 34,470,274 downwards.
GGTATGTTTGTCTTCTCTGTTTGGGATGCAGTACATAGGTGAGTCGGCGTACATCCTTGGGATTCAGATCTGATCGTCGTAGAAGGCAGTTGCGGCTTTCACAGTAAAGCTACATAAACAAAGTGTTGGAAATGTTCAACATGAGTAGCTGCGAACAAATGAAACTCCAGCTTACGTTGGTCAACCTCTCAAAATGGATATATGGACGAGATAAATAAATTTTGTAGGTAAGTGCAGTCGGAAGCCTGATGTGCGCAATAGTGTGTACTCAACCTGATATTTGTCATACAGTCGACATGGTATGTAGGTACCAAGCTGAACCCAGATTGAAGAAATGACAGACAGTAAATAGGATCATGTGATATCTTAAGGACATCGTCATGCTCTATGCTAGAGACTTGCTAGAGATCCGAGAATCTCTGGATGACTGGGTATAATGATACGGACTATGGTGGTGACTTTGATGAGAGAAAAACCACCTCAGACTTTATGCTTTGCTCTCCAATGGCGACATATCGTGGATGAGCAAGAAGCAGTCGCACATTATGTTGATCGCCATTGATGCCAAATTTGTGGGTATTGTGTGGACCACTCAGTAGGTTGTATGGTTGAAGATATTTCCGGATTGATTACTGAGTCATTGGAGTCGCAATATCTGTGACAAAGAAACCCAAGTATCATAACAAGTCATAGCGAAACAATGTTAGAGACGTGGTTAGACACAAGGTGATGAGTTTGAAGTACTTGTCTACCGATGAGATGGTTGTGGATCGTCTCTTCAACCGTGAAGAGGGAGTCTTTAGTGAGGCATGTGTAGTCTCTAGGACTGTGTAGACTTAGTTGATGTACTTCATTGGTTTTATTTCCCATACAATGTTCTTTAACTTGAATTATATTTGAGTATGCATGTTTTCACAGTTTGAGTGTTTTGTATGTTCTTACTGTGATTGTTTATTGATATATGTCAAAGTGGATTAGACCACCCTCTCACACGGGTGATAGCTTCTATGCCTTTGTGGCTAGGTGAGTTTAGTGATGGTTTCTAGTTCTGGAAGTTTGTTGGGATGACCAGAAAGGGCTTTGTGTTCAGAACTATCTCATTTCGTACTACGACAGATTTTGGTATGTTAATCCACTCAGGGGTTGGATGAGAGTCTTTGTGACTTTTGGTTCGGGTACTTTGTGTGCCTAATGGACATCTGTACATCATTTGGACATATACTCCATGGGAGAGGAGATATGTTGTAGCGCGCGTTCCATACCGCGACACACCCAAAACGACCATGGGTATGACCCAAGATGTGATCTTAACTCGGAGTCGTGTGATACCAAGAGTTCTTTGCGTAAGAGCCACGTACGTACCCTCGTTACTCTGAATAGAGACTTCAGGTTCAGTTCAATGTTTGCTATCTTAGTTCGTGCTCGATGGGTGCGCTCAAAAGTACCTTGGACCCGGTTCTAGAAAAACGAGTTGGATTGTGCTGATTGTTTTGTGGGAAGAGGATGGTCATTATGGGATCTTCTCAATATTGTGTCCACTAGGTGGCCACCAACTGCGGCGCCGACTGCGGTTGTGGGCGCAATACATATATATGTCTGAAAGATCCTTGTGTGGTCAGACCTGGAGAAAGATTACATGACCAAGGGTGCATGACACATTTCCACTGCTGGTGTGAGATTCGCGATTCGCTGCAACTCCTAACAGATGCGCAACACCTTGCTCGTTGTACCTGCCGGTCGCACGGCTGCTACCTCGTATGTGACTTTACTGTATAAGGAGAATTCGTTTTTCTGGTGCTGGCTTAATGAATGAGCGCCCCCCACTTTGTGCGAGTGAGAGATGTTGGTTTTGGGGGATTGAGTCACCCATTAGTGAGAGCCCATTCTAATAAGCTCAGTATTAGATATTGGCCCAAACCATTCCCTTTATGTATAGGGATGCTCAGGGTTGGAAAACCTAAGAATAATGACGATGTCAATGATGCCCTGCCGCACTACAGTTTAGACTGAGGTAAGTAACTGTGGAAACCTAGGTCACTGCCCGTTAACCCGTGATCCGAACCTCAGGTAGATCCGCTTCCGCTAAGTCAATCGTTCAAGGAGGTAACCTTAAATATGTGTTTAATGTTGTGCCCTAAACGATTGCATGTTTCGTACATATTCCAATAATTATTGATGTAAAATTAAACTTAATTTGCATAAGATAATTAAAAAAAATTCAAAACTCTAAATATTTTTAAGAAAATGATCGAATAATAGGAAGCAAGAAACACTATTAAAGGGAATCACGATCGCTCGAGCAATTTCTTAAAAATGTTTATAAATTTTAAATATTATTCCATCACCTTATGTAAATTAAGTTTAGTTTTATATCAATAATATTTTAATAAAATATATAATTTTTGAACTATTCTTATATTATTATAGGAGTCAGAACGATATTGCATTCTAAGACCTCACATGTAAACAAATCAACAACGTGCACGCGCATAGTATATGTCATACTCGAGTTGGAATAATAAAAATGTCTCATAAAAAAAAATCGTGCGTACAATTAGCGGTTCAATTTGGTATGATACTCTTTGGTTGGTCCGTCAGCACCATCCATTCCATGAAGGACTATAGAGTATTTCTCAGAATTATTTATGTCTATTTGTTATTATTGTTATTTTCCCTGTATTGCCAATTTGCATTCACATAAAAGGAATTCGTGATTTTGTCGGGAGGAGAGAGAAAAGGCGACTGGGGGAATCTTCAATCTCTGCCCCCTCGATCGTCTCCCTTCCAAGGTAACTTGATCACGATCTTCATCATCTGTGTACCGTAATTCCTTTCGCATTGGATCGTTCCATTTTTATCTATCAATCATTTGCTACCCTCAATACGCTTACATAGCCGTTTGATGCATTTGATCAAATTTTAGTTATTTTTCTTTAATTCCAATCCTCTGACTCATCGGTTGCTCGTAGATCGCGATTGCAGTTGCTGAATTGTGTTGCAGAGTGTCAGTTCAATTCGAGCAATCGGTACCTAAAGCAGTTTCGAGAGAAAATTTCGCTTTTTATGAATGATTTTTATGTTTATTGAAATTTGCGGGAACATCAGACGTGTGATTTGTCTTCCATGTTGTGTTTGTGAGCCCGCTCTCTAAATCTTAGTACAATATTTCTGGTGTAGTTCAGTCCTGGTTAAAAATGATATAATGGTAGTAGTTAAGGGACCTGGCATCGCCATGGTGGGCTTGCACAAAATAATGTTTCTTCATATGCATCTTGAGGATGAGATGATTTAGAATTGAGTTTGCTATGTATCTGAGTATCTATTTGATGTTACTACATTTTACTTGGCGGTTATATTCCGCTTAGGAACTGCTTTCCTAGTTTTGCAGGGGAACTGGTGATTTACTGTGATATTTCTGACATAAGATTTGGTTAAATCTCAGGGTTTGGTCTGAATTTCCTCCTCAATGGGGGTTATGTCAAGACGGGTTATGCCCGTCTGCGATAACCTCTGTATTTTCTGTCCTTCATTGCGCCCAAGGTCTAGGCAGCCAGTAAAGCGGTACAAGAAGTTACTTGCTGAAATTTTTCCTCGTAATCAGGCAAGTCATACTTACACGGAAAAGGCTTTTATTATTGATTGTTCTGGTTTATTTTGGTTGTGAAGTTCTACATCTACTTTTGAATACCTCATTTAAAGACTTTTTAGTTGAGGAAGCAGATTATTTTTTGATAAAGATGGTGATGTTTTTGTTTTCAGGATGCTGAACCCAATGATAGAAAAATTGGCAAGCTATGCGAATATGCCTCAAAGAACCCATTAAGAATCCCAAAGGTCAGTAATCTTATAAATTTTGCGTGAAAAGGTCAAAATCTTTTGCCTTATGTATGTGAAGTTCCTATTACTATTTTCTTAGCTGAACTGAGGTTCAAGGGTGTTCAACTTTTTTGTCTCACACTCGCTGCTCTTAAACTAGGCCAACTCTGTAGCATATATTGTTTTAATCCAATTAATACATTGAAGACCTGAATTTCGTAATTCTACATGCAGATTACAGAGTACCTAGAGCAAAGGAGCTATAAGGATCTGAGAAATGGGAACTTTGGATCAGTTAAAGTTGTGTTGTGCATTTACAGGAAATTTTTGTCGTCATGTAAAGAGCAGCTGTAAGTTTTAATTCCTGATCTTTTACTTGCCTTAGGAATTATTAGCTCAAGAAAGTTATATAGTTTCAAGGATAAATGGCAACTACATTGGGAGTCTTTCATTAAAAAATTGGAAGGAAGTTTGAGCAGCTATTGATGGGTTGGATATCATTGGCAAAGCCAAAGAGTTGGTATTCCCAACTAAAGCTGCATCCATCATAACTTGGGGTCCCTAAATATCATTTAGTGGATCCTTTGTTTAGTAATTGATCCTTCACGTGGACTGGGAGCAAAATTCTATTTGTCTGAAGGTTTATGGCGCTTACCCTTATATTCGATGCTTCATTCCCTGTTCAGACTACTGAAGCTGGCTTGCAACAACAAATTATTGCAGACTGGACACTGGGAATCATTATATCTCCTGCAGTTTTTTGGAAAAAAAAGTTCTGTTCTAGCTGTTGAAGTTTAAACATTTCTTTTAGCTTGCTAGATAACTAGCTGCTTGTTTGGTTTGTTTTTTCTTTGTTTTTGTTGTGGGAAAATGCATCTGCCGTTTTGCTTGATGTAAGGGTGCAAGCTTGGGAACTGTAATGCTTTTGACATGGTTCTGATATAGCCTCCGCTACCTGTCTTCAAAAAGTTACTATAATTCTTGTCTTTGGGTTTCTCTTACACCTATAGATATAGTGTTTAGGTCATCATTTAATTTTTTTCCATGGAATTTTCTGGTAACAGCATTTGTATGCTTGATCTCATATGCTTTAATTTTCTCCATTGTAATTAATATGTGAATGTGAAAATAGTAAAACACGGTAATTAGACTTTTTAATAGCTAGAGGTTAAAGGAAGTTGGTCTTTAAGCGTAGGCATTCATAATTTAAGAAAGTATGGTTATGAATTTCATTTAATGGAGCTTTTGTTGCATTTCCATGAAGTAGTTGGGAACATTACTTAGAAAAGGGTTTGACATGGGTTGTTAAGGGGTTGTTATTTTAGCTCATATGTAGTACTTTGTAAGTTTTGCTGGGACAGCTTCACTCTCTGAGTCACAAATATAAACACAGTGGTTGTCTCCTTTTGTTTAGCAAAAACTAGGCTATTTAACTTTGTACTATATCTGAAAGCTTCCTTGCAAGTTACCCTTCTCAAATAGGACATTCTTGGATTGTGTTGCAGGTCATTATTTGCCAGTAGCTTACTAGGGATTGTTCGCACATTGTTAGAACAGACAGACCAGGACGAACTGCAGAGTCTTGCTTGCATGACACTCGTGGATTTCATGAATAGTCAGGTACGCATTAGAAATTTAGATGCAGGTAACACACAAGTTGACCAATGGAACAAAAACTGAATATTTTTTTTATTGTATTTTTTTATTTTTATATTGAAGTCCCTGTTTTTACTTTTAATCATAATTCCGTAGTCCCAGATTATAAAGTTTGGATTTGGACCATTGGTTGACATTACTTTGAACATATGAGTCTGATTTGTTCAATCTATTATCTATTTTCAGTTTTATAGTATGTTCATGTTCTAATATGCGTAAAACAAATTAGGTGGATGGCACCTATATGTTCAACTTGGAGGGCCTGATCCCGAAGCTCTGCCAGATGGCTGGTGATATAGGAGATGATGATAGAGCTCTTTGTTTACGTTCAGCAGGAATGCAAGCTCTAGGGTGTATGGTAGTATTTCTTTCCCTAATAAATGTTAACTCAACAACATTCTCTACTGCAATGTTCTCTGTACATTCTTTTCTGACCACTCTTTAAATGGCATTTATGTGGAAAACCATGAATAAATATTTAGGTTAAAATACATATTTACCCTATAATATTTATTTGAATTTTCCGATTAATGTTTGTTTTTGAAAATTTCGTTTATTAATATTTGGTTATCGGTCGAGTTCCCTTTGGCCAAAAAAAAAATCTGTCGAGTTCCCCATTCCGTCAAATTTTCCATCCAAGCATAACAAAATATGTTTTGAAAATTGTAAAAATAGTAGAATACTTTTTAGAATGTCCCAATCTAATCTTTCAAAACTTTTCTATAGGTTACAATTAAGTTTCGATTCGATCAGGATTAAGAGGTTTAGGGTCTAGATTTTGACCCTGACCATCTCGCCCATGGGTGGGTTTTGGTCTGAATTAAGACCCAACCCCTAGCCCAAATCGAATTGGGCCTAAACCGAACCCCAATTCGATTAAGGCTTGATTGAGTCCCAACTGAGGGGATAGGTCTTGACCCCCATACTGGCTCTCACCCTTGGGTGAAGTGGACCCTTGGGTGAAGTGATCTGGATCAAGACTAGGATCCTAGCCCTTTAGATTGGAGCATAATTGAGTCTCGATCGAATTGAGATTCAATTGTAACATATAGTAAAATTTTCAAGAGTTTAATTGTAAAATTCTAAAAAGTATTCTGTTATTTTTGTAATTTTCAAAACATATTTTGTAAAGTTTGGATGAAAAATCTAATGGAAGGGGGAAACTCGACAGATGACCAAACTTTCAAGAATGAAATTTTTAAAAACAAACATTAAGGGGATACTCGAATTGTGCCCAAACATTAGGAGAAAAAGTCGTATTTTACCCTAAAATATGTAGTACTTATGTCTGTCAAATACCAATTATTAGGTATTATTTATTTATTTTTAGCGATGCTGTTGTGTTATCTCTTAACTTTAAGTTTCGTATCTATGTGCATTTATTGATCTATTTTGAAGGCAAATCGTAAATGTCTTTCCCGATATCTCTATCGAGAGACTAAACTTCTTTGGATCATATAATGTGTTGATAAATGATTTTAACCATTCTACAGCTAAAATGATAACTCTAAAATTAGTATGCATAGTTCCCCACCCCATCAAAAAAAATGCAATAATTGGTTTATACCAATTCAGTATTGATGTCAAAGCTTTGCCTTTTTTACAGTGGTGCACTTTTAGTCCCTGATAATAATCCAGTCAACGAAATAGATTTGGTCTCATAGATCAAGCTTTAGCTTGCAGTATGATGGCATAGTACACTACTAAACCTCTGATCAGTCTGGAGCTTGAGCTACTGTACTGAAATTCAAAATGTGTCCTTGCAGCTGTGACTTTAGAAGTGTTCGAGAATAGGCAATCTTTATATTCATTATCATTGGTATTCTTGTAACATATCATACTTGTGAAAGATGGGTGTTAGCTTGGCCCAGTAAAAGATGCAGCACCTTAATCCCATTCTCTATCCCAACTGCCAAAGCCATGAAAATGAGCATATCCAGTGGCTAATAGAGTTCATATATCCTGCACTTACTGCCATAATAACAGACTTTTAAATTTGAGTTCATAGTTAAGTTTCATTGAAACATGTATGGAGATTTACTGATTTCTTGTTGGTTGATTACTGTTGCTGTATTACTATTTTTGTAACATTAATGCCCAAATTTACCGTAATGATTATTGTCAAGTCAGTGTGTGCCAATCAGCTATGGCTATCGGTCACACTCAATGGCATCATTTCCTTTCATAGTTTATCATGTCTTCATCACCTCTAACTACATCATCTTACTATTTCGCCCCTAGGTTTTGTTCATGGGGGAGCATTCACATATTTCTTTGGAGTTTGACGAAGTAAGTATTCTTTGATTCTACACATAGTCTGAGGATTTAAATATGTAGACAATTTGCAATATCCCTTTAAATGTTGAAAGATTAAGATCATGTTTGTCTATTTATAGCTTTATGCATCATATCTTCTGAGAACCTTGAATGTCGTTTTGAGACAGATAATATCAGTCATGTTGGAGAACTATGCATTTCTGCTACCAAGTTCAGAGAGCAAGAAGGAAGAAATGAAAAATCTACAATATGACCCTCCACAGGTTGGAGAAGACCTTAAAGTAGATAGCAAACCATCACCTCCTGACATAAATAAGCAGTTATCAATAGTTGTGGCCAATACTGATGTGGACCCGGTGTAAGGCACTTTCCTGTATTTTCTAACTTTGTGGAGTATGATGGTATTACATTGTTGACCTATATTTCTAATACACACTCTCAGGGATACTGCCAGGAACCCATCATACTGGTCTAAGGTTTGCTTACGCAATATGGCCAAGCTGGCAAAGGAAGCTGCAACAGTGAGGCATGTACTCGAGCCACTTTTTCAGAAATTTGATACTGAGAATCATTGGTCAATAAAAGAAGGGTTGGGGTACTCAATCCTGGTGTATTTGCTATTACTTCTAGAAGAGTCAGGTCAGATTCTGAGGACTCAGTAACTTGCTCACAGATTAGTTGCTTCTACTAAAAACTACATTACTTTTAAGGCTATACTTATTATGCTTTTGCTTTTTGCATCAGGAGCAAATTCAGATCAACTTTTCTCTATTCTAGTTAAGCACCTGGATCATAAAAATGTTGCTGGAAGACCTCAGCTTCAAATAGATATACTTGAAGTTACCACACTACTTGCACGTAAAGCAAAGCGGCGATCTTCAGTTACCTTAGTAGGATTAGTCGCTGACCTGATAAAGCATCTGAGGAGATGCTTGCAATCCTTAGCTGAAATGTCAGCTGCTGGAGGCATGATCGATAAAAAGAAAACAAATCTTCAGACTGCCTTGGAAAGTTGTATTTCAGAGCTTGCAAATATAGTAAGTTGATGCTTTGCCCTCTACTATTTCTGGTACTTCAAGTATCGTCTTGCCTCTGTGGATATACCTGATCTACTGATCAAAAGACAAATGATGCTACAATTCAGATTTTTTGCATGATCTATAAGTAACTTGAATCACCAGAGCCCAGAAAAAACTAAACCAAAGTCAACCCGGTACATGTTTACTCTCTTTTTTTGTGCCTTTTCTTTTTGGTCTCTGACGTTTCTATCATTTGTTGGGTATTCACCCTACAAAAATAATGTTAAACATGATCACAGAAAGGAAAAGTAAATGTTACAAAGTTTCTTGTTGCCTGTTTATATTTGGTGTAACTTTTTTGTTGTCAGGATGAAGCCATGTTGCTATAGTGGAGTAGTTCATGTTTAATGATTTCCATATATTCTGCCTTGTTAATGATATTGATGTTTAATTTGATATAGGATCTATATGCCAACATAATTCCTGAATCTCAAAATAGAAATCTCACGTTTCCTTGAATTAACAACTATCCATTGGCAGGTGGGAGACACAGGACCTATTCTAGATATGATGGCTGTGATATTAGAGAGTATCCCTGCTGCGGCAGTTTCTGCAAGATCAACAATTTTTGCTGTTTATCGAACCACTCAGATCATCTCCTCTATCTCTAATGTATCATATGATAAGAAGGTAATACAATTGAACAATCAGCATTCTATTGAACAATTGCTCAGATCATTTCCTAACTATTATGATCATCTAACATTTTAGGTTTTACTGATGGTATTTTCAGGCTTTTCCTGATGCTTTGTTCCATCAGCTACTCCATGCAATGGCCCACCCAGATCATGAAACACGCGTAGGGGCACACAGTGTTCTCTCCACTGTGCTCGTTCCATCTTTGCTTTCTCTAAAGAGGAAGCATGTTGAATCTCTTCCTATGAGTACTTCAATGGAAGCATTAAATGGAGGTTTCTCACCTAAGGACGAAAATCCGGAAATGAATGTTCAGATGGAGGAACTCAATCATGTTTCAGATACTGCTGGGGAAAAATATTTGCCTCTTGCATTTCACTGCGAGTCTTATTGCTTTAAGCTTATTTTGGCTGATGGAAACATGGTGTGGTTTTCTAATAATTTTTTATGCTTTCTCGTGCTTATTCTTGGTTTTAAAGATAACAAGAAAAAATATTCATATTTGAGTTTAATACATGTTATTTGCTAAAAAATTGATATTTGCTTTTTCTGTTTCATATTTAAAATGACTGCCAGGAACGAACTTCCCTTAGGTTGAATAGTCATCAAGTGAGTCTATTGCTCTCATCAATCTGGGCTCAAGCAGTATCCGCTGAAAATACGCCTGCAAATTTTGAGGCAATGGCGCACACTTATAGCATGGCTGTACTCTTTACTCGCTCTAAGGTATGTTTTCGGTTTCTTTTACTTTCACATGAGCTTGAATCTGTGTTCCTATTTATGGTCACCCCTATATTTTGTCAGGATTTCTATAAACCTTTAACGTGAAGTATTTGAATTGGAATAACCTTGCATGTGGATTCTTTCTGGTACTTCTCTATATGATGTGCTGACAAGATTACAGTGATCACAAAACATTTTGGTGATAGCCATCTATAATGGGTCATGTGTCTAGTGAAATTTTCAGAAAAAATTATTTTATGTCTTACGATGAACTCATATACATCCATAGAATGTAAACTGATAGGTGATTAAATTCTCCCACTTATATGACGTAGTTTCTTCATTGTGTGCCAAGTGCCAACACGATTCTTGAGGATAAATGTGTAATGATTCTAATATATGTATCTAATCTCTGCTGCCATTTTTGTTCTGGTGGCAGAACCCCAATCATGCAGCTTTAGGGCGATGTTTCCAGCTTGGTCTTTCGCTTAGGAGCATCTCTCTTGAGGTAAAAGGTACGTGGAAGAAAGTAATTTTCCTTTTATGTATTTATTTATTTTTATTTTTTCCTCACCTATACTTAACATAGATAAGTGAAAGTTGTTCAACACAGTACTCAACATAATCATGCTGTGTTATGTGTATTTGTTAGGATGCTTACACCCATCCCGAAGAAGATCACTTTTTACTTTGGCATCCTACATGCTTATTTTCTCAGCTATGGCCGACGATCTTCAAAAGCTTATTCCACTAGTTAAAGCGTCACTAACAGATAAAACGGTTAGTTCTTTTGTTGCCCTCTGATGCATGTTCACCTTCGTCTGAGATTCTTCCCCTCCTGAACTTTTATATTAGGGGTAAAAACACTTTCTCACTAAACATTTGAGCAAAATCATTCCCCCAATTCTTTTTGAGCACTATACCTCTTAAAGCTTCTGCAAGTTGTGTGGTTACCAGAGTCCACTTTTTTAAAAAATAAAAAATTGGATGGAAATATTAACATGTGCATGGCACGGAACATTTCCTGCTTTTAGGAAATATCAAAATAGTCCTCAAAACATTTTTTTTTCTTTCAATTATATACAAAGTTGAGATGGAAAAGAAAATGGATTCAACCATGAGTCTCGATAGACCTAGGACCAGCCCGGGGGGTTGTGGTCCCAACTCAGATCAGGTCCCATCAATACAAAAGGGACCCTGGTTGGGGTCAATCAAGTCCTATGGTTCTAACCCATCTTATTTTTACTTTGGTTTAAATTGAAAAAAAATGAAGTTTGAGGTCTCTTTTGACATTTTAAAATCATTTAACCTAACATGACATGCAGATGTTCCACTTCCCATCTGATAGGACAGAAAGTGGACTTATGAGGTGAGGGTAACCACACAAACCTGTCGAAAACATAAAGTGGTACTGCCCAAAATGTTGGTGGTGGAGGGGGGAGCGGTTTCCTTATATATAATTGTCAAAGTTTGAGATTTAAAATTTGTACTGCACAATTTGTATTCAGGATTAAGTAACAAATTAGTTTATCTCAATAGATTGATCCTTATCTCAAGCTCATCGAAGATATCAGGCTACAAGCTGTACGTATAGAGACTAATGCAGGAGCAGTACCATATGGATCAAAGGAGGATGAAGCAGCTGCACTTGATTCACTCTCAGCAATTGGCTCAGATGATCAACGGTTGAGAGAAATTATACTTTCTCACCTGGTAGCCAAATACTCGAGTTTACCTGAGGTACAACACAATCTCCTCCAATGTCACCCTAAACAGTACAACACAATTTCGTTCTTTCTTAGCATAGATTAAGTATCCTATATCATGTAGACAAGGTATACGTTTATGTAGATCTCACCAATGTCCCTGTGCTATCAAGTGTCAACGGATGAACACGAATAACATGTCTTTTCCTCCTTACCTCTGACAATTACTTTTACAACAATAGACACTTCAATCAGTTGCCAAATGAATTTGCCTGAAGTAAATAAGACCTAGAAAGGAGATAAATGGCAAGTTAGGTCTAATTTGCTCGGTGGAAAATATGTGCATGAAGCGTGGGTGTTATACATATTTCATGGTTCAATGGGGAGTTGCTAAGCTTTATGAAGTATATGAACTAAAGTGAGGATAAAAGACAAAAAAACGTTAATACTGTGAAAGCATCAAGTATGCATATGGGAGTTTTCTTAGAATAACAATAAGTATATTAGTGTCTTGACTCATACATTTTCTTGCAGGATGAGGTATCAACATTCAAGGAACAATTTGCACAAGACTTTTCACCTGATGAACAGTATGCTCTGGGGACTCTGTCATTCGTGGAGACATCCAATTCCAAGCCGTGTTCTCCTCTTGGCCATGTCAATTTTGAAGACCTTGGTGAGGTAGGCTATCTCTAGTCTGGACTGGAGCATAAGGTTTGTAAGTTAAGTTCTATACTTGATATTTGATTAAATGATGTTTCCTTTCAGGTGGAACCTCTTGACTATCTAAGTGATGATGATAGATATCCTGAACTGGGAGGAAGCCAGTCAGGCCGTAAATCATCACCCTCTTCAAACACAGGTGATGTTCTAAATGTCAGCCAGCTCATGGAATCGGTAAGACCCACATTTTGCCCACATGATCTGTTTGGATGGCATGTTATCTTCATTTATTCTCTATTATTCCTGGGATCTCAGATCTTATGCGGACAGTTAAAATTTATTAATGCACGCCATTATATATATATATATATATATTTTATGAAACAACCTACCCAAGAAATTTTGCCTGAAGAAATTCATATATAGGATCTTCTATCTCTTTCCTTTTCTCAACACCTTATACGTGGAAAAGACTTGTTTCAGTTATACCAGAATCGTCCAGAAAGATAAGATTGGATAAGCTTAGATTACAGAAGATCAGTGCTGCATTTTCAACTTTATAAATTTCCGATACTGTTTTGATCTAATAATTGTGCGGATAAATGAACATATGAAATGTTTGCTGCAGGTTCATGAAACAGCTCGGCATGTTGCGAGTGTCACAGTTTCCTCTGCATCAGTATCGTATGATGAAATGACTAGTCAGTGTGAAGCACTTGTTTCTGGAAAACAGCAGAAGATGTTGGTTCTTCAAAGTTTCAAGAATCAGAACAACAGCAAGGCAATCGTTGTTTCAGGTGCACCCACCACAAACAACACCGAACCTACATTCCCTAACTTGGTGAGTATATGTTGTGCTGTATTTTTGTGTCAATTAATTTACCTGATGTTACAATTTTTGTGGAATCTTTGCTCCTTCTCAGAAGGTGGAGTTTTCAGAAGAGGATCTCAAGTTGATCAACATAGAGCATCTGCGAGGTGGGGATCAGAGTCGTCTTCCTAATTCCTACAGACAGTACTCTTTCAAGCTACCGCCAGCAAGCCCATACGACAAGTTCCTAAAAGCGGCTGGTTGCTGAGGGACACTATAATACCACCCCAACTCAATGTTTCCGCTCACATATATATATATATAAATATCACTGCTGCCCTTTGGTGATTTGTTATTCATATCATTCTTTGCACCCTTCCTTCCTTCCATCGTTGAATCTGTATATTCCAATCGAGTTGTTGCTTTACCTGCGCTTGTGTGTTTCCTGCCTTCCTTACTTGCCAACGTTAAAGAGAATTGAGAATATTAGGCTATTGTGTTAACTGAGATTTGGATTGTGAGTCGTGGAGCGTCTTGTACACTTTTTTCTTATTATTCTTTCACTATTTCTGCTTTACATATATGTATGTTGGTAAAGATACATCATCCATTCATTATGTTAAATGTAAAAATTGGTGGTTGTGTAGTGTTCTGTTCTTGGCCAAAAAAAAAAAATAGTGTTCTGTTGGACAACAAACTCAACATATTTGCGTTACGCATCGTATTCAGTCAGCCGTCCATAAGGAATCTTCGTAGTCGGTCAATCCATAATGAATTTTAGTGTTGATTATGAATATTTGTTTTATTTTTATATCTTGACTTCAAAATCTCTGGTTAATGGATGAAACTATGGATAGTTATAGTAGTGCGGGTAGGGTTTACTTATGTGGTCTCAGGCATAGTTATTAGAACCGGTCCGGACTGTCGGGCCGACCGGGATTGATCGGGAACCGGATCCCTGTTCGGTTTGGTTCAGTTAAAAGACCGTTTTGCAAATGAACAGTGTATGAACCGGGTTGAATCGGACGGTTTTTGGAAAACCGGCCGGTTTCCGGTTCAAATTTTCAGTTGATTTTTTTTTTTACAAACCAGTCGGTTTAAACCAGACAGGTTCGGTTCTCGGTTCGATCCTGTGACAGGACCATTATTCCTCTGTCACTGTTCAATACTTGGGTCTTGTCTTAGGGTCGGGTCCCATAGTCAGTACTTCCTTTGAAAACTAAAGACACTGAAGAAGACGAAGAAGAGGAGGAGCTCTCAGTCTCAGTGAAGAAGTTGCAGCAAGATTGTTCCTTTTGCTCATCCCATCTCTCATGAAGGAAGAAGGAGACCAAGATTGTGACAAGATTCTTTATTTAAATTAATAACACTTCTTCATTTTTTTATTCAACCTTTTTCTTCTTTTGTTTTTGTTTATTCATTATTATTAGTTTATTATGGTCATCCACTAGCACCGTAACTTATTTTTTCATGTCCACAACTAGGATATTTTTTATTTTATCTTAGGAACAGTGAACCGCACATTGAACCGAGAACGACTGACCGAATCGGGAATCGGTCACCTCACTGGTTTGAGTGCCGGTCCGGTTCTGATAACTATGGTCTCGGGCCATAATTATCTAACTATTAACCACCATCTCAATAACTACTTTTGACGATGTGCCTAGGAAGATGTGATGGCTCATGTATGGTTTGGTTGGCCGACTAGGATTGTGATTTAGGAAACAGGATCAGACGCTAAATTAAGAAAGATATGATAGTGGAAACCTGTTGGTACACCCTAAAGGTGATGTACAAGTTGGTCGAGTTATAGACAAGAGAGAAGATAGAGGGTAGAGAGAGAAAGTTGTTTATATATCATTCTTTTCATGCCTTCATAATAGATGGAAGAAACTAATATACGTGCTAGACAGTACTCTTGGACTGCCCTAATGACTATGACGCAATAGACACACTAATAGAATTATTTGGACTCACAGACCAACCCGAAATACGAAAACGACTCGTAACAATGCACCCTCCCTACGGAACGACCTTGTCCTCAAGGTCGAAATCCGTGTACTGCTGTTGAAAATCCTCCAGATAGTCCCATGTAGCTCCTTCGTCTGTCAGACCTTCCCATTTCACTTGAACTTTGGTGGTTGCACGATATCTCTACGCACCATCTTTCCTGTGAGTATAGTCTTCGGTACTCTCTGGGAGGGACACACTACTCCTGCTGGTAGTGAAATGGACTGAACCATATCTCCATGAGCTAACTTCAACTGTGAAACGTGCACCATCGGATGGATCAACGTTGTGCTCGACAAGTTCAACTTATAAGCCACCAAACCAATCTTCTCCAATACTGTAAATGACCCATACCATTTTGGTTGCAACTTATATGCTCCAGTTTTCCTCATTGTGTGCTGACTGTAAGGGTGAAACTTCAAGAATGCCGAGTCCCCGACCACGACGCTCCGATCAGACCTCTTTCCGTCCGCAACTTGTTTCATTCCGTTTTGTTCTCGAGTTAAGTAGAATTTGAGCATCTTGATGTTCTCCTCCATGTCACGGAGCAGCAAGTCCACTTTGGTGTTATTTGAATCTCCTGGAAAGTACGGTACGCAGAGCGATGGCACGAACTCGTACAAGGCCTCGAATGGTGTCACATTTATAGTCGAATGGTATGATGTGTTATACCACCATTCGGCAAGAGGTAACCACTTGTACAGTTCGTAGATATTTCCCCAGTCATGCAACTAAGATAGGATTCTAGACACCGATTGACCACTTCTGTTTGGTCGTCTGTCTGCGGGTGGTATGAAGATGACAAACACTGTATTATTCCCAATTATTTCAGAAATGGGGTCACACGACGATGCTGCTAGGAAGGCCACGAAGCTTGTAAATGTGATCAACAAACACTTGAGCTACAACAACAGCTGAATATGGGTGGTTTAATGCGAGGAAGTGACTGTATTTGGTCAACCTATCAACAACCACAAACATGACATCCTTTTGATTTAGGCCGCCTCGAGACAAAGTCCATCGAAATGTCCGAGAAAATCGCATTCAGGCTCGATAATGGATGCAATAGACCGGGCGATGTTGATCTATTGTACTTGTATTGCTGACAAATTCTGTAGTTTCGCACGTATTTTCATACGTTTTTGCACATTTCCTTCCAATAGAGTAGATATGATATCCTCTTGAGTGTAACAGTTGCCCCCGAATGTCCACCCATTGATGATTCATGGAATAATGTCATAATGTCTTGCCGCAACTCTTTATCACTCCCAACCACTAGTTTTCCCTTTCGACGAAGCAACCCTTCAGTTATTGTAAACTTGGAGGGCTGTGGTTCCCTTGGTGACTGTTCGAGGAGTTGAGAACAGCTAATATCCTGACTCCAACTCTTTTTTATCTGGTCTAGTAGTTCAGTTGATGTGGTGGATAGTGCCATCACGAGCATCTCAGAATTCTGCACTCGGGATAGCTCGTCAACTACAGCTTTGTTTGCCCCTTTCTTATACATTATCTCATAGTCGTAGTCAAGCAACTTAGCTAACCACGTGTGTTGTAATCCTCTGTTCGAGCAAAAAATTGAGGCTCTGGTGGTCGGTCTTGATTAAATGACAGTCAATTAAGTAGAAATGCTACTTATTAATCGTTAGGAGGATATCTAGGAGTTCATTCTCATTAACCGAGAGTGCTTGTTGATGTTTGGACATGGACTTACTAATGAAAGTCATTGGGTGACCGCGTTGCATCAAAACATCCCTAATCCTGACGTTAAAAGCATCAATATCTACTGTGAACGTATCAGTCATGCTCGGTAGTGTCAATACCAGTGTTGTCGTCATTGCTGATTTGAGAGCTCGGAATGCCTACTCAGCCTCTACTGACCATTGAAAGGAGTCTTTCATGAGCAACTCAGTTAATGGATGACTAATAGATCCATGTCCCTTAATAAACTTCCTGTAATAGTCGGTAAGTCCAAGAAATCCACGAAGTTGCTTCACTGATAGAGGTGTGGGCCAGTCCTTAATTGCCGCCACCTTGGAAGGGTTCGTAGAGACCCCCTCTCCCATCACAATATGCCCCATATACTCTACTTGAACACCTCCAAAAATGCATTTGTACCTCATCACATACATAGAATGTTTTCTCAACAACTAACGATATTTCCAACTGCACTATATGTTGATCCATATCCTTGCTATATATAAGGATGTCATAAAAAAAATACCAATACGAACCTCCGTAGATGCTCTTTGAATATGGCGTTCATGAGGCTTTGAAAGGTAGTCGGGGCGTTCGTGAGCCCAAATGGTATGACCATGAATTCATAATGACCATCATGAGTCCTAAATGCAGTATTGTGTATGTCAATTTTAGCCATATGAACCTGGTGATATGCGGATCGCAAATCGACCTTCGTAAAAACTGTTGCACCTTGCAGCTATCTAATAACTCGTCTACCAATGGGATCGAGAATTTATCATTGACGGTGAGGTTGTTGAGGCGTCTATAATCTATGCACATTCTCCAAGAGTGGTCTTTCTTTATCACTAGCACAACCGATAAAGAAAAAGGACTCGAGCTTGGTCTAATGACCCCATTTTCTAGCATATCAGCCACCATTCATTCGATAATGTCTTTTTGAGGTACCGGGTAGCGGTAGGGTCTCAAACTAACTGGTGTTGCCCCTTATTTTAACGAAATTCAATGGTTGACTTCACGTTTAGGTGGTAGTTCGGTTGGCTCGTGAAAGAGATCTTCAAACCTAGTTAGTAGCTGCTCCAACTTTGCATTCATCCTGTCATGGTTCTACACTTGTGTGGTGAACAAAAATGGATGATCACCTGATGTTTCACATAATAAGATGTTGCACAATTGTACTGAAGCCACGTTCTCCCATTTTGCCATCATTTTCTTCATTCGGTTAGGGCTACTCAATTGTAGAGAGTTGGTTTCATTATCACGCAATTCACAAAACTTGGTCCCTTGGATGAATTTCATCGTCAACTCTCGAAAGTTCCAAAGGATGTCATCTAACGTTGATAACCACTGAACTCCTAAACCATATGGTAGTTTTCCAATGGTATTAGGAATACATCTGCCTGGAAGAGCTGCCTCTGCATCCACCACTCGAAGCCCTTACAAGTGCGATTACAAATCATCTTGTTACCATTTGGAACCATGACTCGGACAGGTGATATTGACTCAGTAACACAACCTAATTTCTCAGCAATTGCAAAATCTACAAAATTATGGGTACTACCGGAATCTATTAGGATTTGTAATATTTGATTATTGACTCGGCCTTCTACCTTTATCGTTGAGCATCCCACAGTTCCGCTGATGGCGTGGATGGAGATCTCTAGGTTATCCTCCAATGTGATTTCGGCAGTAACCCAGTGTCTTCGTCCACAACATTATCATCCCTCACTTCAATCATGAATATCTGTTTTCCCTTACAATTGTGCCTAACCACCCATTTTTCGGGGCACCAATAACAGAGCCCCTTTGCACGTCGGGCCTCTATTTCATTGCTAGTGGTGAACCACACGTTTCGTCCCCCCGTTATATGGTTTATTCACACCACTACAAGCACTTGACCTAACAACATTTTACATTCTATAACTAATTGGCATGACAACACTAGTATATGTATGTGTCAACCCAGTAGCATTAGACCCACCAGAACCAGTCCCATAACGAGAAAGTGGAGCATAAGTAAAATTACGGTGCATTGGAGTTTGTTTATGAGCTAGCACTGTTTCATGGAGTCTAGCCACATAATAAGCAATCCATGAAGTGATTGAGGACGCTGCAGGCGAACCATCTCCTGCAACTGGTATTCCAAACCCCCTATGAACTGTCTCACAGCGCCGCGTTTGGATACTCGCTTGATCAACTGAACTTTGTGGAGGAGGGTGTCGAACTTCCTTTGGTAGTCTGCCAGTGCTCCTTCCTGATCTAAATTCCTCAACTCCAACATAGGATCACCATATAACTCGTCACCAAATCGTGCATGAAACACCTCAACATACTCTGCCCACGTGAAGGTTTTCACATGCATAGCTTCGACCCTCATGTACCCCTGGTGCCATTGAAAGGCCTCTCCTTCCAAATGAATCGATGTTATCTTCATCTTAGAATCCTCGGGTGTTCTGTCGATTTCCAATTAATGTTCGTACTGATACACCCAGCTCACTACATCAGCAGTTGCGAAGCGAGGAAAATCTATCTTGCTGACTCTGTACGCGTGACGAGGTTCACGAAATTCGGCGTGATAATCTGCAGTGCCTAACTGTATAGGGATGGTGGATTGGACGACGATCGGTGTTGAACGGGACACTTCTATTCCTCCTGTTCTCGACCCCAGTATTCTCGCATCTCTCGTGGGTTCCGGGCTCTTTCCCCGAGTCTTGATCAACAGTTTCATCTCGTCAAAAGATGCACGGTGGTTACTGTGAGCATCTTTGATCTGTTTCGATAGGTCGGCTAGGGATCTACTGTGCTCCTGCAATATCCGGTTGTGTTCCTGCAATGTCGTTTGCTGCTCCAGCATGGTGTTATCCACTCTAGTGTCGCGTTGGGCGCGAGTTTCGTTGACGGTAGCCATCGACCTTCGCTAGGAAGCTTCCTTACTAGGTAGGTCCTCTCCCGATTAGCAGCGGCGGTGGCGACTTTGATACCAAATGGTACGCCCTAAAGGTGACGCGCAAGTTGGTCGAGTAACAGACAAGTGAGAAAATAGAGGGAAGAGAGAGAAAATTGTTTATAATATCATTCTTTTCCTACCTTCATAATAAATGGAAAAAACTAATATACGTACTGGACATTACTCTTGGGATGCCCTAATGATTATGACGCAACAAACACACTAATAGAATTATATGGGCTCATAGGTCAACCCGAAATACGAAAATGATTCGTAACACCCGTCATATCTGTCTTTGTGAATTCAAGGAAGGAGTGATTGAGAAAGCTGGGTAATTTATATGACTAAAATTGAGATAACAGGAAACATTGGGAGAAGGAAGAAAAATTTCTTGAACCTTTTATTTATGGGTAAAATACGACATTGTTGTCAAGATCTTTAGATCAAAGATGAGAATTGAGAGAAAAACATAAGCAAATGAAAATGATTGATTCAAAGTTAGTTAAATATGTTACAACGAAATCTATTTATACTTAACTAGTCGTAGATAACTTCTCCTAATTACACTTTGATCCTTAAACTTTGGCATAACTGCACTTATATCCTAACATTCTCCATACTTGATTTGATCTTGAAAACCTGAATTGTTGATGAAAATTGAATTGCAATTGTTGAATGAACTGTAGAAAACTAGATACATAATGGTGACAGCATCCTTGACATCAGAAGTTGAACTCCTTTGCTTTGCTTGAACTCATGAAACATAGAGTTCAAATAACCCACTGTTACTTCTCTGACCGGCGTCCCCGTCTATCTATCATCCAAGCCAAAGCACCAGTTTTCTCCACACACAAATGTATCCATATCAAGACAGTTCAAAGCACAATCCTATACTCATAATGCATTTACATTAGAACATTCACATATGATATTATCACAAGCACATATCATGAATCATTTCCTCAACAGTTTCACTATAAAACTTCTGCATATGCATCATTGATTACACATCAAATATGTCACACACCTGTACTTAACATGTCTAAACATTTCTGAGATATTCATCCCATCATCATACTAACACAACACCAGTCTACCTTTTTCTTCTTTTATATATCCTTTTTCATTTCAAATTGATTTCTTTGATTGAGTTTTTTTTCCTTTATTTGATTCACTCACATATTTTCACTGCAATTTTACCTTGACAGAAGAGTTTTAGCTCTTGTCTTACCATTATAGTTGAATGATATCAACCATCATCTTTTCTTCCTCAAGAGCATCAACACAAGTATCTTGTTATTCTATTGTGAAGATAACTCTATTTTTGGAATCAAACTGTACCCTATGCCAAGTCAGTGATCTAATATTACTTGAAGATCAAAGAAAAAGGGAGAACATGTATAGACAACAGTACAAATGATGGAAGAAATCTCAGGGAATAATCAGTTACGTACCAGTACAAGCAGAGAGACAATTCAATATATCTCAAAGATGCATAAGAAGCAACATTTATAGAACATAGAGCAATGACAACAGATGTAATACTCATTGAAATAACACCAATGATCACGAACTAATAACTGCAGAATGAAATAATCATGATGCAATGAAACTGATTGAACAAGACGATTCAATGGAATAGAACAAAGCACTTTGAAACTGCAGATGATATCAGTTGAGAAAAAAAACAAAGAGACATACTAGAATTACCTGAACCTATACATGCTTTCAATGCAAAGGTGAGGACAACTCCTGAAGTTCTTGAACAGAGAACATAACAAGCTTCTTTCAACATGGTACAAATGTCTTCCCTGTTAATGGTTTTGTTAACACATCATCCACATTCTCATTTGCTGGAACAAAGTTAACTATGAGATCCCCATATTGAACTTTCTCACGTATGAAGAACATATCAATCTCGACATGCTTCATCGTAGAATGATGAACGAGATTTCCTGACAGTGCTACAACACTGGTATTATCACTCTATATCACAGGAGGAGATGGCAGTGTCGACATATTTCCTGAAGAAGATATTTCACCCACATGATTTCACACACTGAATTAGCAATGACACGGAACTTGGCTTCTGCACTGGAACGAGAAACCACTGACTGTTTCTTTGAGCTCCAGATGATTAGGTTGCCATTGAGAAGAAGATAATGTCCAGATATAGACTTCCGATCAAGGACATCACCCCCCAATCAGTATCTGGAAAAGAAACCAATGACACATCAGTAGAAGAACAAGGAGCTTGGCAAAACAATATACCATGATCCAATGTGCCTTTCAAATATTGAATGACATGAAGAACAGCAGACCAGTGGCTGGAACATGGTGTCTGCATATACTGGCTTAACTTGTTGACAACAAAATTAATGTCAGGCCTGGTGATACATATATGTTGCAATGCACCTATAGTGCTTCTATAGAGGGATTCATCATGAAACAAGTCAGTGCACATATCCATACCTGAGCGAGTAATGCACGTATTTGTCATAGGAGTGGGAAAAGTCTTTGCATTAGAGAGACCAACCTTTGATATCAGCTCCTGAATATACTTCTTCTGATTAAGGAGCAAATAGTCATCACCAGTGGATACTTCCATTCCGAGAAAGTACTTAAGATTATACATGTCTTTTAGCTTGAAGTGTTCATTGATAGAGAAGATAACTTGTTCAACCATTGAAGAGGACGACCCAGTGATGACAATACCATCTACGTAAACAAGTAACAAAACAAAGGCATGATCATATTTTTTAATGACTAAACACCTATCAGCAATTGAAACATGAAATAAAAGAGAATGAATAAGAAAGGATTTCAGTTTTTAAAATAGGCACGAGGAGACTGCTTCAAACCATACAAAGCTTTCTGTAACTTGCAGACCAAACCAGTTGAACCAGATGGAGAGAGCTGCTCAAACCCAGGAGGTTGCACCATGTAAACCTCCCCAGTCATGTCTCCATGAAGAAATGTGTTATTAATGTACACCTGCCTTAAACACCACTTGTGAGTTAATGCAAGGGACAAGACAATCCGAACAGTTGCAGACTTCACAACTGGACTGAAAGTCTCCTTAAAATCAAATTCAGCCTTCTGTGAAAGACCTTTTGCAATCAGCCTAGCCTTGTACCTAGCTATACTGTCATCTGCATTTCTATTGATTTTAAACAATCACTTACACCCGATGGGAATCCTACCAGCATACAGAGAAACAACTGACCATGTTTTCTTGTCCAGCAAAGCACTCATCTCATCATGAACTGCGCTGGTCCACTGTGGGGAAAGCAAGGCTTCATGAATGGATACATGTTCTTTATAAGATAAGTCCTCATCAGAAACACAAGCATACGTAAGAGCTTGAAAAGATGACTTAGTCCTTGTCATCATAGGGTGGGTGCTCGGAACTGGAGCAAATGGCTTAATCTTGGACGGTGACCCAGATGCAAGCAAGACAGGAACAAGAGATGACCCCTGAGGAACATGGATACAAGAAGACATGTCACTTGAAACACTAAGATTGGACAAAGAATGGGGTAAGGATTCTAACTGAGACACATGAACTAAGGAGCTGTTATAAGGAACATAACGAATAGAACTAGGTTCTAGTGAAATAGAATCATCAGGAACATAGGGTAAAGTAGGAGAGACTGAAGGTGATGAGAGAAGAGAAGGACTGACCAGAGTAATGGTTGTCCGCAAATGTAGTCTGAGATGGAGAAAGGGAAGAAGAAGTGGAAACCACATAATGAAATGGAGCAGATTCATGTGATGTTGGAACCTTAGGTGAAACATCATAAGACACAGCAGGTCAAAACATAGGATCAATAGGAATAAGAAAAGGTTTTGAAACTGGAACAAATTTTTGGGAAAGAGAACCAAAGAACTCACCATGAGGATCTGCAAACGGAAATGTATTTTCATGAAAAACAACATTCCTTGAGACATAGACCCGACCAGGCGAGGAGAGGCATTTATAGCCATGATGCTTGCCTAAGAAGACACAAGACTCGGATTGAAAAGAGAATTTGTGATTCTTAAAAGGTCGAAGATGAGGAAAGCATAAACAACCAAATATGCGAAGAAAAGAGTAGTTTGGTTTAGTCTTAAACAAAAGCTCATGTGGAGAAATATTACCAATGGAAGAGGAGGGTAAACGGTTAATCAGGAAGATAGACGTGAAGAAAGCATTTGTCCAGTAATGGAGAGGGATAGAGGACTGAGCAAGGAGTGTCAACCCAAGCTCCATAATGTGACGATGCTTGCGTTCCACCATGCCATTATGTTGACTGGTGTAGGGACATGTGACACGATGAATAATTCCATGCTGAGCAAGGTAGGGGACAAGCACTTAAACTCCCCTCCAGCATCAGACTGAACTGCTTTCAGGGAACGACCAAGCTACTTTTTAGCCAGTAAATGAAACTCATGAAAAGCCTCAGCTGCATCACTCTTCCTGGCCAAAAAATAAATCCACGTATACCAACTGTAAGCATCAACCACACTAAGATAATAGTTAGAATTTCTTGATGTATAGGGGGATGGTCCCTAGAAATCAATTTGAACCAGCTCAAGAGGAGCCTTATATTGAGTTTCAGATGACAGATAAGGTTGATGTTTACTTTTCCCAATGGCACAAGCCGAACATTCAGATAAACACATGCTTAACAGGAAGATCATGAAGACGCTGACATTTTGTCAAAATTGAATTAGAGGGATGGCAACTTTTGGGACTTTTGGGACTTAAAGAAGCAAGGAAACATTTAAAAGAAGGATATAGATCATCATGCAACACATCACGATAAGTATGCACACAGTCTGAATTAGCATCATGCTTAACAAACAGATTATCACCATCAAACACATAAGTTTTATTGACATATGTTTGTCAAGGTATAACAGTATTTGGAACAACATTTATAGTAGAATTCAGATGAGCAGACACTGCAACATCATTAGCAAATGAAGTACTACTTCGATGAACAAAATTGAAAGACATAAAAGCTGACATATCAAGTTTATACAAGCCATCACACTCAAACCCTCGGAGAAGCACTCTGTGCAAAATGGAGTCTCTAACCAGACAGTGTGACGCATGAAACTCAAAGTGACTTGATTGTCCTTGGCAAACTGAGAAACAGAGAGGAGATTCTTAGTGACACTAGGAGTATATAACATATTATTTAACATAAGCTGCTTGGAATGAGTTAGTATCATGGAGGAACCAATAACGAAAATATGTAAAGAAAAACCATTCCCTACCAACACCTTATCTAGACCTGTATAGGTAGTTGTCACATGAGGAACTGGAGGAGCATTGGTGAGATGGTTTGTTGCACGAGAGTCAGGGTACCAGTTTGCATCAGTATGAACTACAGGAGCAACACAATTGATATGAACTAGATGCCCAAATTTCCCACACAGTTGACACTGTGTCCTATTACCTCCATAGCCCCTGCCACACCCACGTCCTCTGCTAGGATTGGCTTAC
This sequence comes from Chamaenerion angustifolium, assembly GCA_946814005.1. Lineage (NCBI taxonomy): Eukaryota > Viridiplantae > Streptophyta > Magnoliopsida > Myrtales > Onagraceae > Chamaenerion > Chamaenerion angustifolium. Next base: position 34,444,761 of record OX328266.1, on the reverse strand, counting down.
TGATATGATCCTGAAGTAGTTTGTTGCTGAACTTGATATTGCGACGTTGCTTGATGTTGAAGACTTCCATCACCAAAAGCAGAAGAACCGTGAACAGATTTCACAGAATCAAGAGATTTTTGAAAAGCAGGTTGATTTACCTCAACATTAGCAGTAACAACATAATCAAACAGCATTTCCAACTGCCTAGCTTCAACATCCAACAGAACCGAGCTCGCAGATGCTATGTCATATGGATTACTACTTGCATGAATCACTGAGATCACATTATCAAACTGACCTTTCACGTCATTGAGGATGATCAAAATATGTTGCATCTCCTCAATTGGATGCCCATAGCTGGCCATACTGTTACAAGTTGTCTGAATGCCAGTAAGATAATCACGCATTGACTGATGGAGCAGTTTCCTAGCTTTCAGGCGATCGTATAAATGCATAATCCTTGTGGTTAAGGATGACGAAAAATATTTGTGCAACTTCTGCCAAATAGACGAAGCATTCATGCAACCGATCAGACCGCGACTAACCTAAGGAGACCCAAAAGCCAACAACCAAGAAGCTAACGAGCTGTCCATCTGCACCGATTTCGCATATGTCAGATTGATTTGATCGATTCCATTGTTATCATGAACGAATTGAGGAACCACCTCAGGTCCAAACATATAGGCTTCGATATTATAGCCACGCACTGAGAGGAGAACGTGTTGCTTCTAGGACTCGAAGTTCTCTTCTACGATTAATTGCACGACCTTCTTGTTCGCAAACGGTGGAGTAACGTTTTCCATTAATGCAACCGAGAAAAAGATGAAGAACAGAATCAACTGAGCTTTGATACCATGTCAAGATCTTTAGATCAAAGATGAGATTTGAGAGAAAATAGATGCAAATGAAAATGATTAATTCAAAGTTAGTCAAATCTGTTACAACAAAATCTATTTATATTTAACTAGTTGTAGATAACTTCTCCTAATTACACTTATATCCGAACAATTTCCCCCTAAAGTTTGCTCCATTTTTAGGTTTTCTCCTTAAAGTTTAAAATTTTAAGTTTTCATCCTAATGATTGGAACAAATAAAAATTACCCTCTTTCAGTCCAATTGTTGTTTACTTGTGACAAAAATGTGATCAAGTACCAAACACGTGAATTTTAATATTTTTAATGGATAAAATTATCCTCCATCCTCTCTCCTTCAGATCTACTCTTTCATTTGCCCTCCTTTAAGTTTAGAGTTTTACAATCAGACTCTCAATAGATATTAAGCAGTCTGATGCAAGGATATCCGACTTCGAGAACAGTATACATTAACTTTTGAAGATCAGGAATCGACTGTACAACAAAGTTTGGCTCTTTCTCCATTCTTGACTTCGGCTGGATCGCAACATGCACAATCTGCTTGCGAAGCCTAGAATCTCTTCCTGTCGGGTTTACAAATTTCCAAGATTTAGGTGACGGACGCCTGAAATAATCATAATCGATAAAACTGTCGGAGTAAGAAGTGTGTTTTTGGGAGAAAGCTTTACCCTCACCGCAGTCGTCATATGAAATAACCCATCCATCCACCGACAGCAAATCCCAGCCTTGAAGATCCATAGCGCTTTGAACCTAAACACGAACAATCAATCAATCAATGGGGGGTGAAATGGATCAGGAGGAGGTTTGATTATGTCGCAATTGGGCAAGAGGAGGCGTGTGCTCTTCCACTTGGAGGAAAGAATGTTATCATTACTGTGGAAGCTTAATAACAATGAAGCTTAATGTGAGGAGGAGTGTCCTCTTCCTCTTATTTCCTTCTACAAATTGAATAGATTTGGATTGAGTTGTGTTATGTTGCTGATCAGACATATTTTCAGTTTGGATATTTATCGATGATGTTGTTGCTCATCCTACCTCTGTTTGGAATTGAAGAAACCCAGTGGTTCAGAATACATGAAAATGAATGGTAGTTTAGTCATTTACAAATACTAAAAAGTCACGTGTATGACATATGATTTATTAAAAAATCTAAAAATTGAGCAAAGTTTATAGGAAAATGTCTTATTTTACCATTGATTTTTGAGTTAATTACCTCAACCGTTACTTATGTTTGCACATGTGACTGAACGGTTCAAACATGAGCTCAACCGTTACTTATGTTGGCAGATGTGATTGAACGGTTACATCCGTTAATTATCTCTGTTAAACTTGCGCATGTACTGTGCACGTGACCTTCTTCAAAATTAAAATTCCTAATTTACCCTTCTCCTTCTCAGTACTCCCCCTTCATTCTGATTCAATTTGTCCAGGATCCGGTTCGTCTTCGATGGCGCCTCCAATTCGCAGAGTAGGTCTGCCAATTCGTGCGTGCGTGTTTGCTATCGTGCACCAGGACACGACACGAAACGCACGAAAGTTCAACACGAAACACACGAAAATGTAATCGTGTCACGGACACACGACACGAACACGACACGAAATTTATTATCTCAACACGACACGAACACGGTAACACGAAAATATTCGTGGAAAGTCGTAACACGATAACACGATTTCACGTTTTCACGAAAATAACACGGTAACACGAAAATAACACGGTAACACGAAAATAACACGGTAACACGATTTCACGTTTTCACGAAAATAACACGGTAACACGAAAATAACACGGTAACACGAAAATAACACGGTAACACAATAACACGATTTCACGTTTTCATGAAAATAACACGGTAACACGAAAATAACACGGTAACACAATAACACGATTTCACGTTTTCACGAAAATAACACGTTAACACGGTTGACGTTCGCACGATAACACAACCTAAATAACATAAACACGTCCCCTCAAATGCAAACAATCGTGTTATCGTGTTATCGTGTTTTGAGACCTAAACACTAACACGACACGAAAAAACAATCGTGTTATCGTGTTCGTGTTATCGTGTTATCGTACCATCAAAGGCAAACACGAACACGACTTTTTCGTGCGTGTTCGTATCGTGTTATCGTGTCGTGAGTGAAATTGCCAGCCCTACCGCAGAGGTACACTTTCAGTTTCCTCATTTCCTTCATTTCTTGCTCGCTTCTCGGATTGCTCGTTCATTTATGCTTTCTTCGATCTGGAAACGAAACGACCCGACCAGGTTTCGCCATCCTAGAATTCGAACCCATACTGGTGTGCCCTCGTAAGCTCGTGGAGTTGTACAGCTACTCCACCCTCGTCAACTCCCTCTTCGGCCGATGCAACGATATTACTCTTGAAACTATCTCCTCAGCTTGTACCTTTGACATCCTCCATGGTAAGTTTCCGACCATTACTGGTGCTTAAGTTCTTAAAATCCTGAAATTTACAGAATTTATTGTCAAAATGTGGGGAAGTTGAGACTACACGCTTCGTGTTCGACAAAATGCCTATGAGGGATTTAGTTCATAATGTTTGATGCTATCTAAATTTGAAATGATAGTTACTCATGGACTCAGTATGTTTCTGTTTTCCTTGTTATGCCCATGGTTTATTAAAACAAATAGTCGATGGTGGACTTAATTTAGGTACTGTGAATTTTGCTATAGTGGTTATTGTGTTCAATATTTCCTTAATTGCAAAGTCATTCTTGAGCCACGAGCACAAGAACAGGTTTTTGATCCTATCTCTTTTACCATATTTGTTATATAGTTGTTGAGCTTTAATAATTAACTTGGGAAGTTGGTTTCATATAGCAATGAATAATGTGTCTGGAACGGAAGTAAATGGACAATGGAAAAAACAATTGTTAGTGTTTTATCTTTCTATTTTGGACATAATTTGGTTTTTGTCACACAACATTGTTTGTGGTTTATTTCCAGGGCATTGGGATGAATCTCATGGGAGCACTTCCACCAACAACTTACGATCGAGTGGAGGTATAGTTTTTTAGCGCATGATAAATGAAAATAGATTATTTTTCTATTTTAGGAAATTGTCGACTATCTGACCAAAATATTTACCTGAAAAAGGAATTTTTTTACACTGTTTGATCAACTTTTCAATTTCTTATATGCGTTTGTCGGGAGTCGATCTGGGTCTAGTGCTTGGAAGGCGATTATCCTAACCGTTGATACACCAACACAGTGTTCATAAAATAGTTGTTCTGTAGCCTTTTTATTATAACTTCAGGTGCAAGATATCATATTTGAATGCAAGAGAAAGGGTGAAGACATGAAGAAGAACCTATCCCACAATGAATGGAGTCTAACTGTTCAATCTGATCCCGAGGCAATCTCCATGACCCTCATTCCAATCAGATCATGCAATTTTGCCAAAGTTTCATGAATGAAATTATAGGTACTTGGGTCCAGATAAGGTATAACTACGATTTGTGATCAATTTATGAGGTCTTTCTTTTCTAATTCATTTAATCAGGTTGCTGGGCTGTTTCATTTCAGGACCTCCCGTTAGAGGATATGGGTGTTGGTACTCGGGAAGTGGAGAAGAAAGGGCGGAGCTGCTTGATTTTTGTAGCTAGGTTCTGATAAAACTTGATCAGATATTCATATAGAAAATAGAAAATTGTTGTATGAATTATGAATTCGTTTGATGCTACTTGATGTTTGTTTAGCTGGATTTTCATCAAACAGAATCATATATTCAAAAAGAAAATGAAATGGTTGCAAATGTGGTAACTTATGTTTGTGGAGAAGTTGTTAAATGGTGTTTTATCTTCTCTTAAATGTTATTAAACGGTTACTTTAGTTTGGACATTTTGTTACATAACCGTTACTACATCATAATCCATAAACATAAAAGGGGTATAATCGTCTTTAAATTAGGTCACGTGACTTGCACGTGACAGTAAGACGGAAATATGTGATGGAAACTTAACGGAATAACCGTTCAGTCACATCATCAAACTTAAGTGACGGTCCAGTCACGCAAAAAAAAAGAGTAACATTTTAATCACACGTGTCAAACATAAGTATTTTTTTTATCAAATTAGTCGTTTTACTTTAAGAAATAAAACGCCGTGACTTTTGGTCACGTATGTTCGTACATCAACTCATTCGCTACTAAACATACAAAGGGCAGTGGTTGCCATTCGACCCAATCGTTTAGACACACTGCCAATCTTGCTTGCTTTGCTATCCAATTCGCACATTCGTTGCTCGCTCTTGGAATAGCTCGCCATTGCACTTGCTCGACTTGTGTTGCTAGTGCTCGGATATTCAGTATTATGGTTGACAATCTCCAATGCATTGGGCCCTCCACGATTTGTTGGTGAACCGTTTGTGAGTCCTTTTCAATGATAATGCTTTGCCATCCCGCTTATATTACTAGTCATACTCTTTCATGTATTGCTATAGCTTCCATCGTTTCGATGTCGTCGCTCCTTTGCCTCCGGTTCATTCCGCCCACGACTTTCCCGTTCTTGTCCCGTGCTACCACCCCTATGTCGTCTCTTTGAGTTTACTTGCACCATGAGGCATCACAATTTATCTTGATCATGTCGCCCGTCGGGGGGGATTCGATTGTTGGTTTGGCTCTTCCTCTAGAGGAGGTATTGGTTGGGTCGATCGGTGTACTCCCCATTGCTCCTCGTATGCTTTCTTGGTTTCTATGATCACGCACCTTGGGTTTGGTTGTTTCGCTTCAAAGGCCGTCTTGCATCTCGCTTTCCAAATGTGCCAACATGTGAGGAGTATTAGGGCCCACCTTTTGTCATTCATTCCGCTCCCCCCATGCGTCTCCGCTCGTCTCCTTGTGAGCCATTCCTCCATATTAGTCCCATTTGGTCTATCAACTCGTAACCCGATCAATTCGGCCCATACCGGTTCCGTCCATCCACATTCTAAGATCATGTGCTCCCTTGTTTCGACTTCGCCGCATATTGGACAACTTGGCGGCACATTCATCCCTCGACGTGCCATGTTTGCTTTAACGGCTATAGCATTCGTAGCAAGCCTCCATATGAAGTTCTTCACCTTTGGGATTACATTTGCTTTCAATATGGCCCTCCATAGGTTCACATTTCTGTTCGGCCCCGGATTTGGTTCGGTCCTCTCCCTTATCTTGTGGTAGACCGATCGAACTTGGGGGCTTCCATCCTTCGTGTGCGGCCATATGATTCGGTCTCGTCCCCCGTTTCGTGGCAACAGCATGTTCATGATGTGGGCTGCATCTTCTTGGTCTACCATGCTTCTCACGAGGTTCTCATTCCATGTGCCATTTGGTAGGATGAGCTCGCTTAGCCTTAGGTTCCCCCCGTGTTCCACTATGATATACCCATTAACTCTTTTGCTCTCCTTTGTGTATATCCATGGGTCCGCAAAAACTCTAATGTATTCTCCCGTACCAATCAACCACATTCCTTCTCGGCCATGTAAAATGCCCGTCTATCCCTAAGAGGCTCGACCTCTATTTCTAGCCTCAAGTAATGAACATCGTGGGAAGTATAGTCCTTTTAGGACTTGCGCGCATAGGGTGTCAGATTCGGTTATGAGTCGGCTTGCCATCTTTGTTAGGAGGGCCGTTTTTAAACTTTGGAGTTCCCTAAAGCCAATTCCCCCCACCTGTTTCGCTCTTGTTAGGACCTCTCATCTTCTCCAATGCATTCTCTTTCCTTCCGTTGTTTGCCCCTACAAAAAATCCGCAATGAGGGCATTAATTTCCGAGCACCATGTTATTGGAAGACAGAATACACTCATGACATACGTGGGTATCGATGTGATGATCGTCTTGATGAGCACTTCTTTCCCGGTTTGATTTAGTGTTTTAGGCCTCCACCCTCCCAACTTTTCCCTGATTTTTGTCTTCAAAGATCCCAAAGCCTCCTTCTTTGATCGCCCCCAAATCGATGGTAACCCTAGGTATTTACCCTGATCACCCGTGCCTCGTATATGGATGGCTTCCTCCACTGCCCTCTTATCACTTAGTTCGACCCCCTTATTGAAGAAAACAGTGGATTTGTCTCTGTTTATCCGTTGTCCCGATACCTTACAGTACTCATCTAGTATGCTCCATAGGCCTCTAGCGTTCTCGGGCGTACCTCGTATGAAGAACAGGGAATCATCTGCAAAGAATATATGGTGGAGTTCTGGGCATTGTCTTCTTAGAGTGATCCCCTGTATAGTTCTGTCTCCGGCTACCCCTTCCATTCTCCTTGATATCACATTCGCAAGTAGTATGAATAGGTAGAGTGATAAGGGGTCGCCTTGTCTAATACCCCGTGTTGGTGATATGTGGTTTGTTCTTTCCCCATTCACCACCACTTGGTATGTTGTTGTCCCTATGCATTCCCTTATCCACCCCAACCATTTCTCATCAAAGCCCCGCTTCCGTAGTGTGGTGATTAGGAACTCCCACTCCACTCTATCATACGCTTTTTGCATGTCAATCTTCAAGGCACACTCCACTTTGTTTTCGGACTTGTTCATGTTCAGATGGTGGAAAATCTCATGCGCCACCATGATGTTATCCTGGATGTGTCGACTTGATACAAATGCACTCTGAAAAGGAGTGATAAGCTCTGATAGATAGCATTTCAATAGGTTCACCAACACTTTAGAAATAATCTTATACAGAAAATTACAACAGCTTATTGGCCTAAACTCAGCGGGTCTCATCGGGATCGACACCTTTGGAATCAAAACTATATCCGTATTGTTTAGGGGGTTTAGAAGCATACCTGTTCGGAAGAAGTCCTTGACCGCGGTGATGACGTTTGCCCCCACAATGTTCCAGTTCCTTTGATAAAACAGACCTAGGAAACCATCCAGACCTGGTGCTCGTGACCCGCCTAACTGAAACGTGGCCGACTTGATCTCAGCATACGTCACCTCCCTAGTCAAGTTTGCATTCATCTCGGGTGTTATTTGGTTCAATATATATATATATCTTAGGAATTCGTCCCTCGGATCAGTTCGTTCCGCGGTAAACATATTCCCAAAGTAACGATGTAATTCATACGCTATCCTTCCTTCCTCTTCTATCCACTCCCCATTCTCTCCCCTTAGTCTACATATTTGGTTTCGTCGCCGCCTAACTATTGCGGTATGGTAGAAGAACGTTGTGTTTCGATCTCCATCCCTAAGTCATTTGATCATCGACCTTTGCCTTCAATATTTCTCCTCCCTCGTCCAAAGTTTTTGGAGTTCCCCTTCAAACGTTTATCTTCTTGTATCCCATTGTCATTCATCCCCCTTTGAATTATTCCTTCTCATTGCCTCCTTCGTTTTTGCAATTTCCTTCATGTTATGGCCGAAACATGACTTACTCCATGCCGTGAGTTGTACTCGACACTTATGAAATTTCTTGTACACCCCTTGTATTGCACTTCCCCTAATCGGTCTCACCCATGCATCTCTTATTACCTCTTTACATTCCAGTTTTTTGAGCCACATCGCCTCGAATTTAAATCTTCTCCTAGCCCTTTTCCTTGGTTGTTTGAGTTGGACCACCATTGGTGCATGATCCGACCCAATTGCTAGCTCATTAATGCAGCTCCCCCTCTCGAACCGTGATGCCCAAACCGTGTTGATTAACACACGGTCTAGGCTCTCTCTTATCCTTTCCGTCCCATTCCGGTTGTTACACCATGTGAACGGATGACCTTTTGCTCCCAAATCCTCCATTCCAAGGTACTCAATGACTTGCTTGAATTCATCCATTTGTCTTTCAGACTTTCTTCTTCTACCTTGTTTTACATGTAGGTGGCAAATTGTATTGAAATCCCCAAGTATCATCCAAGCTCCTCTTCGGCCCCTACCTAATGCTTTTAGGAGGGTCCAAAGTTGTGTTCGTTCTCGGGCCTCCGTACTTGCTTAGACCCATGCTACATAGGTTGGTTCACTATTGCTATCCATATACACCTCGCAATCCATATGGTTTGGATCGGCAGGTAAGACCTTGACTCTAGTATCCACCTTCCACCACAATGCTAACCCTCCAGACGAACCATTGGGGTTCACATAGTGCTTATTATCCATTCCCATCCTTGTTCGTATCTTCTCGAAGTAGGTATCCCCATTCTTTATTTCCAATAAGAATATGATGTTTGGGCGATACCTTTTATTGAGATCTAGTATGTGTTGAATTGTCAAGGCCGACCCCAAGCCCTGACAATTCCATGAGATCGCACTCATTCGGCACCCGTGGCTGTTTTGGGACAGCCACCGGAACCCTGTGTTTGTGCCTCGCCTTCTCCTTGACCCTCTGAACCCTTTGGCTTCCTTACCACTCTCTTCTTCCGGTTAGGGTTTGCCATGTTTGCTCGATGCCTCAGGCTCGTGCGTACCCTTGGCTCTTTGTTGATGATGACCGAGTTCGGTCCCCTTAGCCTCTTCCCAACGGGTTGGTCCTCCATGTCCTCACCCGACCTTTTGAGCGTCATTTTGTCGAGGTAAGGGCTTAGGCCGGATGTAGTGGTTTCTTCCATCATGTTCGGAGATGTGGGAGGTGTATCTGGTGGGTTTTCAACTATGTAGTTTTGGATCAGTATAGTGAGCTCGGTCGGGTATGGTTGGTTTGGGTTGTCAAGTAATCATGGGGTGGGTTATGTAAGTGGTGTGTATGGGAGTCTTCGGTTTTGGGTCATGTAGGTGGTGGTGGGGTGGGTTTGTTATCCTTGTAGGTAGGGTTGGCTTGGGGGTTAGGGTACGGGTGGTGGGCGAGGGTTCAGCTAGTCACTTCTTGGTCGGTTAGCTAGGCACGGTATGATTGGGTTGGCTTGGTTTTGGTTGGGGGTGATATGGGGTGGAATGTATGATGATGGCTTTGGAGTTAGGGGGTTCGTCGATTGTCATTTCACCCGTCAAGTAGTCGGTATTGGGTCGGTCCCCTCCCATGCTCGTTTGCTCGGTCTCCATTGGGTCTGTTTCCTTTTTTGTTCTGGTCTGTGTCCCATCAACATCCTCCTTCTCCCTTGGTTCGTTGCATGATGTCCCCCGTCTATTTTGTTTTGGTGCCCTTTGCGCGACCTTATCTTTAGCCTCGACCATGATATCAAACCACGACTTCCTCGCGGTTTGGTTTGGTTTTGTGCCCTAGGCCTCTTCTCCTACCACGTGTTTTCGAGGTGAGCCATGTTTTGGTTTCACCCCTACAAGCCATGGTCTATACGCCAGGGTATCTGGGTCATGCTCGACCCTTTGCACTTCATGTTTGCATATTTATGCCGTGTGCCCCAATAAACTACAACCATAGAAAATATCAGATAAACGCTCATATTTTATGGTTACCCATTTCTCTTCCCCTATAGAGTTCTTCCACTAAAACCCTGACATCAATGCTATTTCCACATTCAATTCTACTTGCATCCTCATATAGCTTCTACATATTCTCCCATCAAACTTATCAATTTCTAGGCACTTTCCTACCATATTCCCAATCTTCTAAGCATTGGCATCATTAAACTTTTTTGGCCCTAGGTTTTGTACTTGGATCCAGAAGTTTACCTTATTGAAGTCGACCTCCTTTACTCCCACTTTCGGATTCCAACTCTTTATGTTGAGTATATGACCATTCACATGAGGACCCCCACTTTCTCATAACCCTCAGGTCTGTTTTTGTCTCCGGAACCAGAACTAGACTGCATTGTGTCTCCGTGGGTGCAGTCGCCATCTCCTCGAAGCAAGCTGAAAAGGATAAAAACACAGGGACAGGTTAGGAAAATACTGATATAGCTATTATGTTTGGTTTCTCTGTGACTTCGACGATCCTAGAGGGACGCATGGTGCCAGTTGAGGACGCTCCGAACGACCAGGGAGGCTGGTGAGCTGGTGTCGATCGTGCAGAGGCCAGCTGGAGTTGCAGAGCCTAGGTTCGTCGCCCAACTGGTTTCTTGTCGTAACCGCTCGGGGCAGGCCCCTCTCCCCTGTGTTGCTGTCGGGACCACCTGTGCCAGTGATGGTGGAGCTTCAGTGGCTGTGTCTCCGGTGTGATGATCGCCGATGAGCAAGAAATTCGATGAAACAGGGCCTCCGTTCTTCACGTGAGCCTTGGTCTGCTTCGACTTGTTTTCTGCATGGCAACGTTCAATCCACCACAGTGTCCGCTTCCTTGTATCTTGTGATTGGTCAATTGGAATGTTGGCAATAAATGCCAAGCTGCAATAAGACAATTGGAGCAGCTGAAAAAGCTTCTATCACGAGGAACCCTGGGAAACCGGGGTTTTCTTCGGACAGTGGAGAGAAGCGAGTATTGAACACGCGCCTTGTAATAAATAAACAAAGGTAAGATAATTAACCATTGATTTATTTATATATTATTATTATTATTGCTCTAATTTATTACTTAGTGGAGGAGATTGAAACTTTAGAATAATGTTCTTTCGGCCGTGTCTCTCCCTCCCGAACTCCCACCTGATTCAAAGAAGAATCGGAACTTTGTCTGTAACGATTCCTTTCTGTTTTGCAAGAACTGAACTCAACAAAATTAGTATGCGCAATACAAGTCTGTCTTCTCTGCTCCTCCACTCCAAGGCAGAAGATACAGACTCTGAGCCAGACCCAGGTCAGTTTTTCTCGTAAAAATCCTTCGGTCCTCCGTATAGGCGTATAGATTGCTGTCTGTTCTTGCTAGTTCGAACATTTGTCTGTCTTAACATATCTGGAGGCATTGGTATTTTCGTCTCCTTGCTTTCGTATTTGAATTTGTTCAATCGATGCTGTTATTGTATCAGAGCTTAGAGTCTTCGAGAGGAGAAAGAGAGCGAAAAAGAAAGCTGAGGTTCAAGAGGAAGAACTAAAGCAGGAAAGCACCATTCAAAAGGTACGATTTTTCTCAAATGTGCTTCTCATGAATGCATAGACTTGTTTGTTGAACTTTTGTTGAAACGTACTTTGTAAATGAAGCGCCATCTTTCTATTTGTTCTTATTATGGTCTGTAGAGTCTGTTAATTGTACTGGAAAGTTGAAACACGAGGGAGTAAATGACATTTCTTCCAAAAATCTTCAATTTCCGTTAAGTCTTATGGTTGGTGTATGCTTTTATAAGATTTCTGAATTCCCTTGGGTGCATAGGACAGTGGAATATCTAACACGCCTTTCATTTAGTTTCTTGAAATGCCTGGTTCAAAAGATATTGTTTTGCTGCTACCAGAATTTGGTTTGACTCTTTGCTGCCTGGCTTAAGTACTGTCTAAAAGGTTAAGTTTCTAGCTTGACTGCAAGATGAATCATTTGAGTGTCCGTTCCTGGTCATTGCAGCGACGTGAGCTCCCTGATATCGAAGATTTTGCTTATAAGAAGGTCAATGGATCTACCTCCTATTCAAGTAACTTCTCTTTCAAACAGAAAGTGTATTTCTTATTTGTCTTTATGTTTAGAGGAATATTGTCTCTTCAATGAGATACTTGTACTTTCTGGAATCTGCAGTACAGATGCTTCAAAGGACCATGAGAGTGAGACTAGGCAACAAAATCTTGTTAGCATGTTGATTAACGATGTACTAATTTTTCAATAACCAGTAGTTACGTTGGGAAACCACGCAAAAGTTAATAAATAAAATAATAGAATGGGAAGTATCTTCTTAGTTCCTATCATTGGCAACACCGTTCGTTTCAATACTCTGATTGATTTAGACTTCCACTTCTGTTAGGGGTCCCGATATGGTTTTCATATATGCACGTCATCTTTTTTTATTTCTTTGTAGACAAGAAGGTAATTTAACTAATGTGATTGTTCCTGCAGAAAGTTCACATCTTGAGCTAGATGTTGTGCCTCTTGTAACTGGAGCAACATCTGAAATTACTTCAGGACGAGGTAATAAGCGATTGACTTTGGTCTATATTTGATTACAAGTACCTTACCTTCAGAAAGTACTAATTCCAGAGGCCATGAAGTACTAGTTCAACTAACCACATGAACAAACCTTCACTCAATTTTTGTGCACTGTTTTTTAGTTTTACAAGATTTTTGAAGACTTCAAATTTAATTCCCGTACTGCTTATACATGAGTATATTTTTATTTTAGTTATAGCTTTTGGGTGGTCTCCTTTTTCAATTTTGGCCAATTAGCAACTTGGAGCTTCCCGCAAGGATTAAATCCAATTTATAGGGTTAAGTATCAATTCCTTATCTGAACTTTGAGGTTCCAAACAATATGCCTGTTGAACTTTTTTTAAACAAATTTTGCTAGTTGATATTACATAAAGTTGCAGTTTGCTAACTTCGTGTAATTTATTATTAATTTGTGACGGAAACTTGCATTTTCTTTATAAACTTACTATGTCTTTTGTGCAAATTGCTATTTAAACTTTTCAGAAATATGCAATTTGCTAATTAAATTTTGCCAAAATTTACACTTTGCTAGTTAAAGTTTGAGAAAAATGCAATTTGGTAGTTGACACGTGACTGACACGTGCATGTCTCCGTCACCTTTAACAACAAATTAGATGAAATTAGCAAATTGTAATTTTTGTAAAGTCAACTAACAATTTGTTCAAAAACAAGGTCACTAGCAAATTGTCTAAATTCTCACCGTTTAGCTAGCATATAGACAGTTAATCCGTAAATATATTATAGATATTATATTATAAACTTTATATATAATATATGGGATAATTATTATTATATAGAACACTTAATTATCAATTATACAGGTACATATAAAATATTATATTCTAGGACTAGATCTAATTGTGTCCTAATATGTAATAGCTCTAGTCCTAAAGGGCGAAGTAATGAATAAAGATGTAATCAGTTAATTATCAGAAACTTAGTTACAGAGGTTGGCACTCTCTCTAAAGAGCCAAGAGATCAGATTATCTCTCAAACGAGGTCCAAGGTTTTCAAGCTGCCTTACAAGCTCTAGGAGACAGTAACATTGGTCGTGGAAATAATAAGGAGAAGGTTGACCGTCAGGTCCATTGCCCTTTGACTCGATCCATAACCCGAGCACATAACACCAACCCACCAAATATTCCAACCAACTCATCAACTTAGTAAATTTTAGAAATTCATTCTGTTGACCCCCACAAAGTCATGGGTAATTTCTTGAGGATGGTCTCTACTTGGGTTTGTGAACGAATTACTTTATGCCTTTATGGTTTTCCAGCCTCCTTTCATTATCATAGCTGCTTAAGCTAATTGAGTGAAATTAATTTATATATGATTACAGGTAAAGTTCCAGCTAACTGGGAGATTGTCCTCGATGGGATTCGTAGAATGCGGTCCTTGGAAGATGCACCAGTTGATACCATGGGATGTGAGAAAGCGGGAAGTACTCTTCCACCCAAGGTGAACAAATTACCATCTACTATTTTTTGGTCATTTGATAAGGCATAAAAAGAAGTCTTGTTATTAACTGGTTAATTTGCTTCCTAATTTTTTTATTTAATTGATTCGGCTAAACTAATATCTACTCAACAATGTTCAATAATTGATTTTTCTTGGTGTTGCCATGTCCAGAATTCTTGTCCTGTCTGATGAGATTTTGTTTGTTGAGTAACTTCAGTCGTATATTTTTTTCTTGTTGAATAACTTAGTTTTAAGTTGATTTCTCAATTACCACCTAAGTGGTTTTACGACCACGTGTAAATACCTCATTTGCTAATACTCTGAACTTGACAAGAATACTACTTTTTGTCAGGAGAAAAGGTTTGCAGTCTTGGCGTCGTCACTTATGTCAAGCCAGACAAAGGATCACGTTACTCATGGCAAGTCCACTTAGTTTATACATTTCGACAGTCTACATCTACTGTGAATATCCCCCTCATTATTGTCAAACCGTTTTAGTATGTGAACTTTAAAACGTGCTACCTTTTACTCCTCCATTGATGAAGTCGGAAATCTGTATTTTAGTTTTTTTTCTGGCCATCTCTCTTTTCATTCCAATGCCGACTATACAAGTAGCTCAGCAATGTGTCTGTCATTATATTTCTCAGTGACTTCAATTTGTACATTTTGTTGTTGTTCTGTAACAAAAGCCGAGGAGTTAAAGCTCAGTGATTATTTTCTGTTCAGTCAATTAATTAATCATTCATAAAAGTAACTTGGGCTATGCAGGAGCAATTCAGCGTCTTCTTGAGAATGGCCTACTAACTGCTGATGCTCTAGACCAAGCAGACGAGGCAACCATCAAGAACTTAATATATCCTGTATGCATGTTTTTGTTTTCAGCAATTTTCTGTTGAAAAGTTCCTTTCCTCCCATTACTTATGTTGTGTTCTCAGGTAGGTTTCTACACGAGAAAGGCTACTAATTTGAAAAAGATTGCAAAGATTTGTCTGACCAAGTACGGCGGTGATATCCCGAGCTCACTGGAGGAGCTGCTGTCTCTTCCAGGAATAGGCCCCAAAATGGCTCATTTGGTAAAACTACCGTTTAGTTGCTGTACATTGAATGAACTAATATCTCCTACTCATCCCATTCCCAAGTTTAGAAAGCTTATTCGTTAAATTTGTAGGTAATGAATGTTGCGTGGGAGAATGTTCAAGGAATTTGTGTAGACACACATGTCCATCGCATTTGTAACAGGCTTGGTTGGGTGTCTCGTGCTGGCACAAAGCAGCAGGTAATTCACTTCAGTTATCTTCAGAATCAAGTAAAGGTTCCAATAATCTAAATGTGTTTGTGTGGCAGAAAACATCAACCCCTGAAGAAACTAGAGTGTCTTTGCAGCTGTGGCTTCCAAAGGAAGAATGGGTTCCCATTAACCCTCTCTTGGTATATTCTTCTCACTAGCTGTATATCATCTCAATTCTCTTTTAATGATTTCCGAACCAAACAGGTGGGATTCGGACAAACAATTTGCACTCCTCTGAGGCCACACTGCGACATGTGCCAAGTGAGCTACCTCTGTCCATCTGCGTTCAAGGAAGCTGCAGCAGCAGCTAAGCCAAAGAAGAAGCTTCATTAGTCCTCTCCTGCAGCGGCAATGGCAGTGGGAACATTTTGATGGACATTCTGCTTCACTTTTCTGATATATCTGCATTGTGTGCGGACATCTTGTGCAGATAGAGATAACGTAGTAGATGAAGATACCATTAAAAAAAAAGGGTTAATAGAAGCTCCGAGGATATTCACCGGTATGCCAATTCTGATATTTTCAATAATTCAGTTCCTATTTTGGTGTTTAGTTTTTAACTTTTTATAATGGTAGTTATGTTATAAGAAAACAAGTTTTTAACCTTAAATGATCCCCATCCCATGTGATTGTTCTTTGCACTATAATGTTTGATGGGGTCAAAGTGAGTGAGGAGACTGCTCTCTCTACTTGTAGTATGTGTTTTGTTTATAGTTCCTATGATCTACTTAAAAGATTTCAAAATTTTCTGGAAAAAGCCTGAAGGCTCGCAGCATTTCGAACATTAGCACGCATTTTACGCTCTCTCCCTCCAAAATTTCCAGGAAAAGGGCTTCATATATACATTTTTCTGTGTCTAAATTGACCTCAGTAAACTAGTGTTCCTCCAACTTGTCACTTATCATCCGTTACACTTGAAATATTAAGGATTGAAGGGTTGAGTTCGTGTGTTTGGAAGCTTGGCTTGTTTGTGTGTTGCTGCAAAAGGTTACTAACCATTGTAATTTGTTTAGGGACTTTTCTGTACGTAACTGTAAGTTTGAGGGGTGTTTATGTTTTCTGTTATTTGTTTATGTTAGAACTAATTTAACTGTTTTCTGTTTGGGATGAATTAGAATATAACGAAACTTCCGAAAGATAATTAATTAAAAAAAAAAAGATGACTAAATAATATATATAGTAGTAGTACCAAACTAACTATTATTTTATGTTATAGTCACAAATTAGTCACATATATGTATGGTTAGACCTATTAATATGGTGGGGGGTTAATTACCAAAAAAAAAAACTTTGGTCGAAAACCAAACAATAAACTAAACTTTTTTTTGGAGCAAAAGACAAACTGAAGTTAAGTAATTGAGCAATCAGGAAATTCAGTTCAAATTTTCGTTAATTATGGACAGAATTTTGAACAATAAACGGAGTTATGGAGTAGATTACCGTTATACTCTTCGCAACTCAAGTCTATGGGGTAGAGTTTCTCAACCAACAACTTTTCCTCGACTTCGACCTCTCCCTCGAACCCCTCCACTACCTTTCTCCGTTTCAACCCCATCAAATAAACTCCAACTCTGCAAACACCAGTACCAACACTGGGTTGGGCTCCGTCTCGCTCGACGCGACGGTATTCGGCTTCCACAACGGCGTTGACGATCCTTCCAATGCTTTGTTCTTCAACCGCCACAAGGTGCTGCGTTCGCTCGAGGTCATGTTGCAGACTGGTTCTCCTCCCACTCTATTCCAGAAACGTGCGACTAAATTGGGAAACCACGAGATCTCTGACTCGAAGAGAAATAAGGTTGTTGACGACAGAGACTTCGACGACGACTTGTTGGGGATTAATTATGACTCCGATGACGAGATCAGTGGGCAACTGTAGAGCTTTCAAAACCAAGAATCATTCGCTAGAACAAATAATTGGAGCAATACCTGCTAAAATGACTGCATTAGTCGAATTATTCCTCGTGAGATGCCTCAAACCCTCAGTATCTGAGATACCATCACCAACAAACTTGTTCTTTACTAGCAAGCTCACCTCACTTTGCCTCACAACGCCTCCTGAGATTTCATCACCACTGTGACCAGATTTCACAGTATTCTGCTCCTCGTTACCTGCATAAACCACCATAGCTCATCAAATAATGAGCCCATCAAAATTTATGCAGGTATCAAATAATGAGCCCATCAAATAATGAAACAGTTTATCGAATTCCATGAGGAACAAAGCGTCCTTTCTCAACTCATAGCTCCTCCGGAACATTGCTGAAGGTTTTCATCTTCGATAGTTCCTCAATCTTAGCGGCCTCTTGGGCATGACTGTGGAAAGGATGGAGGTGTCCGCTTCGACTTCTTCGATGGTTGGTCTTGACGGGATGGACCTATAGATGACCATGATTTCGTCCACTGCTTCCAGCATGGCTGGTGAATGAGGGTCTTCTTGCCTTTGCCTTTCGGTCACGGAGGACAACTGAGAGGGATGATCTGTTATAAGGAAGTTGAAAGGGTATAATGGTAATCTGCTCCATAACTCTGTTTACTGTTCAAAATTTTGTCCATAATTAACGGAGATTTGAACTGGGTTTCCTGATTGCTCAATTACTGAAATTCAGTTTGTCTTTTGTTCAAAAAAAATAATTTAGTTTGTTGTTTGATTTTCGACCAAAGTTGAGTTTGTTTTTTAGTAATTAACCCTATGGCGGGTCAATGAATTTAAGAGTTTTTTTTTGAAAAAATAGGTATTGTAAATTTTGTTTTTAGAAAAGTAAGTACATAGAAAAATATTTTGAAATCGGGGTAGCGCCTATTCCAATTTCCAAATCGTTTTTTTAATATATATATTTTGATGTTTCGATGTTTAATTAAAAATAAAATTATGCATCTATTAAAAAAGATTATAGTAAGTAGATATTTTAATTGCGATTCAAATTATGCAAAAAATATTAAAATAGGATTTACAAATTGATTGTATGCTCTACTGTAAGTTGAGATATAAAAATTTGACTTAAAAAATTATAACTCAGACCATGTAAGTCCAAACTCACCACGATTAACGTCATTTATGTCGTAATTTAATTATTTACCTAGGCCAATTTTTTTATTAGAAATACACTGATTATTTAACCTAACATTCTTTTGTTTTATAATTTGACCGAAATAATTAAATGCATCAGGTGAGAAATTTAATTATGTACGTACTCAAAAAAAAATATATAAAAATATTACAGTGCGTAGATAATTTAATTACGAATTAAATGATGCTAACTATGCGTTAATATTTTACTTTTAAACTGACCATATAATACGATACGTCAAAAACTCTACATACGCTATAAAATAATATAAATAGTGATTTAAAGTTTAAACAGTGATTTAAATAGTGATTTAACTATTTAAGTATTGGAAAAATGTGCGTAGCGCGTATACCCAAATTTCGATTTATATATATATATATTTACTTTTCTATTTTTATTTTTTACAATACCTATTTTTTTAAAAAAAACTGAATTTAATAAAGAAATACGTTTGTGTCATTTGAAGATTAGTCTGTAGCTAACTTTTAAATTTAATAATGGGAGTGTGACATGAATATGTTAGTTTATTATTGAATACATTTTTTATTTTTCTGAAACAAATATATGTATATATATATATATTAGAATACCTTTATTGTTACGGACAATAACTCTGAAGGACCACCGATAGTTCTGATCTAGTGGTTGAGAACGCTGACTTCCAAGTGGTTTGACTTCAAGGTCAACTAGTGTCTGAAAGACTGACCTCTTAACTCTAGGTTGTCGGTGGGGCTACGTTGACGGGGCAAGTGCAAGCGCTGGTTGTTTAGAGGGATAACAACTCTGATGAGACCGCCGTAACAGGAAAACTCGGATATTACGTAGCGGAATGAGACTAGGGTCGCCACTACTAGTCGATTCCTTATTATTTGGCCAAAAGAATAACTCTTAAGGCATGGGGTCGTCAGGAGTCAAGTGACGCGTCTTAGCTAAGACCATTGTTTTCTTTGTTTAAAAAACAAAAATATTGTTTATAAATAATCTCTATATATATATTAATTTGGCTATGATGTATATTATGTTGACAATTAAGCAAAATGAAAATTTCTAATCAATTCTATTGGTCCACATAGATTGTATTTTACAATTGCCTATGTGACATCATATTTTTGTACATGTGGATACTTTAAAATTGCTCAAAAACACCACATTGAACCTTAAAAACCGTTTCAATTTATCACATTTATTAAAAACAAAAAATTAGTTAATATTTTCAAAAAACAAACAAACTTAATTATGAATTTTTAATATATTTAATTCACAAATTTATATTGGTAGGTTTTAGGGTTGTAATTCAAAATTATTTCATTAGGGTTTTATTAATTTCAATATATTAAAATTTTCAATTAAAAATAATAAATTACACAAATTTATTTATGAGTATCTATCTATCTATATTAATTTGACTAGATTGTATGCAATTATGGCAAGTAAGTTTTTTGATGCATTTTCTTACTCCTAATGTCAAATTAATAAATTCTAATTGGTTCATGTCAAACATACAATTCTCATTCTTAAGTGGCATGTCATATTGCCATGTAAATGACTTTAAAACTTTCAAGCTTTCTTATTCATTCTCAAAATAAGTTACAAAGCCTTAATTATTTCTCTTTATATCACATGTATATTTATAACTTTCTCTAAAATATATTTTATGTAGTGAAATTTATACAATACTAAAATACATAATATTATATCATATGAATATAAATTATGCACAAAATAAATTTTTATATTATAAATTAATTAAGAATCATCTCATACCTTATTATAATTTCATTTTTAATATAAAATTGAACACGTGAACTAATAATAATAATATTATTAAAGTGAATTTTAACAATCTTATAAAAATATATGATATATTTATGGACTCAAACATAATTTTTCAACTAACAAAGCGTTAATATAAATAAATTGACGTTTTTTTTTCTATACATTTTTCTATAAGTATATGACACTACTAGAGGTCATAAAATTTAGGTTAAAAGTATTATATGAACATTAAGATATCGTTTTGCAATATTATGATAAATATCTTTCAATATATTTTGTTAGTTAAGAAAATAAAATACTATTTATATGATTAAAATTAATAAAATGAATAACTACTAATGATTAGCATATGCCACTAATAAAAGTCATAAATTGTTTTTAAAAAAAAAATGTTAATTGGCATTGTATTAATAATTTTTAATTATTGATTCATATATTTTTAATTAATTTTATAGATAATTATACTTAATCTTTTTATTCTATAATATACTTTGTAGTATTGAAGCACATGGAGTAGCGTAAACACCTGATTTTGGCTCGGGGTCAAAATACCGTACGCGATGAACCAAGACGACAAAAATTGAAACGAAGAAAAAAACAAAACAAAAATAAATCCTATACCCTAAACCGTAAAACCCTAAACCCCAAACTCTAAAATCCCAAACCCTAAACACTAAACCTTAAATCCCAAACTCTAAACCCTAAACCTTAAATCCCAAACCCTAAAATCTCAAACTCTAAACCCCAAACCTTAAACCCCAAACTCTAAACCCTAAACCTTAAACCCTAAACCCCTAAACCTCAAACCCTAAAATCCCAAACCCTAACCCTAAAATCTCAAACCCTAAACCCTAAACCTTAAACCCCAAACCCTAAACCTCAAACCTTAAACCCCAAATCATAAACCCAAACCCTAAACCCCAAACCATAAACCCCTAAACCCATGGCACCCATTTTTTTGCCAAACATCCACCATTGCATTCATTTTCGTCCAAATTCCCACCATGCCCCAAATCACTCCCAATTTCTCCCAATTGGCACCAAAAGTCTCCTAATTGCCATCACCATTTGACCACTTGATCACCTTTGCTCATCCTTAGCCAAATTCTCTCCAATTATCATCAAAACTCCTCCTAATTGCCAATCACCTCCCAATTGCCAATCACCTTTGCCCAATTGCTATGACATTTTCCATCCACCATGTATTGTCCATGTTTATCATCTATTTGGAGGAGAAAACTCTACAAAAGCAAGGGATAGCTACGGTTGAAGGAAGAGGAAGAAACCAAAGGATAGTTTGGAACAAGCTTGCCTTAAGCTTGTTCAAAGAAAAGAAAGGAAAAGAGAAGAGAAGAAAAGAGAGAAAAATTCAAAGTGAGGATTTGAGTGATAGTGAGTAAAAAAATATAGATAGAAATTGAGTGACGAAAAATCGGCGAATATCGATCTCGGTTCCTCGTGAGGTATCTAAACTTCGAATAACTTAGGTATATCTCCTCTCGTGCTTGATATTTGTATTTTGTAATGTGAATGAAGTTTGTTTCATCAATTTTATGTGTTAATAGTTGTATTTTGTATAAGAATCGTACTCGGTTATAAGTTTGGTATAACTTTGGGGTCATTTTTAGACATTTGTGAAAGTTATGGGGGTTGTTTCAGTAAAAAAATATTTTTGAAAATGAATTATTTCATTCCCAAACTTTGATGAAGGTTACAACTCGGTCCTTGGACTCTCGGGTCATTTTGGGACTTTACCGAGTGTTATAAACCAAACTAGAAAAAATTTGGGTCATTTGTGCAATTTTCAAAAGATTTTTCCAAATCAAATCGAAATTTTAAATAATTGCATCTTGTTCCCTAAACTTTTCTGGACATCCCATTACTTCTCAAGGTGGCACAAATTAGTCAAATATGCTTCGTATTTTCAAAATCATTTGTATACGTTTGACACGACTTAAAATGACCCCAAATTTAAACCACTCTTTTGTTTTAGCACAATTACGTTTATTCTCTCTTGTTTGGTTATTTTAAATTAACTCAAAAATTTAAAAAAAAACTGCATGTCATCGCTTTAGCCAAACATGATCAAATTGGACAATTTGGGTAAATCGGGCAAGTTGAAAAAATATATAAATTCAAAAGCAAACTAAAGTACCGAAATTGCGGATTATGGGCTCGCGAGCCCTTAAGACGTAATCAAACCCCCGAACTCGATTCTCTGGACGTAGACCTTTCCAATCCCTAGGATGTTAACACCATGTACCTTAGGCAATTTTAGGATTTCGATTAGCCTTTAATTAATCGGTGGCGACTCTTTCAATTTTTTCGGTCCGATTGATGACCCCACTCAACCGAATCCATCCCTCGCCAAGACCCGGCAATTTCAAAATGAAATTAAAAAAATATTTTGCAAACGGGTCGGGGAAAGTCGGATCCGACATCCGACAAGTAGATAATATTATATAAAAATACTAATAGTTTTAACATTTTTTAAAAATATGCATAATTTTTATTATATAATGTTAAATTAAATTTATCCTTAATTATTTTTAAAAATGTAAAACTAATATATAATAAAAGTTATATAATTTTATTTAATATATATATATATATATATATATATCGCGCAACGCGCGTATCAATTTTCTAGTATAATAATATTTAAAAGGTGAGGTTATCAAACCCTCTAAATCTGTAACTACAAAAATGAAAGTTGTTTGGCCTCTTTGTTTTATTCATGGTTGTCATAACTGGACATATTATTGAGCCGGTTAAGAAGTCGATTTTTTCGAACTGCATTTTGCATGTTTAGTAGATAAGCCATTGAAGTTTGGCAATCAGCTTCAAAGTGCACCAGACCCTCTCCCTGACTTGTTTCTTCGTCTGTGATGGGGTTTATAAGGGACGCCTTATTTTAATAAACCATTATATCACTGACCTAAATAAAATCAATAAGATTTATATAAACCAGTTATGTAAGGCGTCACCTCCATGAAGATGTTAGAGAGGCGTCAGCCTATAGAAGGCGTCGCCCCCACGTGTCAGGATAAGGCCGCATTAAATGGAGGTCAGACATCATTAAATGGGATCAAATATCTAAAATATTTGACGATAAGGACCCCTGACCCATCCGAAGGTCAGTTTGACCTCAGTTAAAAAGGCTAACTAAGGTAAAAAAGAAACACTGTTCATCAGGTTAAGTAAAGCCTATAAATACCAGCATTCATTATCATTTATTACATTCTAATTTTTCACCACATCCACATAAAAGCTCTTCAAAGCCTTAGACTGACTTAAGCTTCAGAGAGGAATAAACGGGTCAACCCGAAGTTGTCAATCTGTGCAGGTGAAACCCGAGAGGAGCGACGCCTCTGTAGAGAGGAAGACTTTCAGGATCCAAGGTAAAAAGGAAACACTGTTCATCAGGTTAAGCAAAGTCTATAAATACCAGCATTCATTATCATTTATTACATTATGATTTTTCACCACATCCACATAAAAGCTCTTCAAAGCCTCAAACTGACTTATGCTTCAGAGTGGAATAAACGGGTCAACCCGAAGTTGTCAATCTATGCAGGTGAAACCCTAGAGCAGCGACGCCTGTGTAGAGAGGAAGACTTTCAGGATCCAACAACTGGCGCCGTCTGTGGGATGTTTTGAGCAAAATATTGTCATGGCTCTTGCCAATACAAGAGCTAAGAAAACTCAGCAGCCGGAGGTAGGAAGTTCACTCCATGATCTGCAACAACACCTGACGCTTTCAGCTTTCATGCCAAGGTTTTAGAGAAACTCAGGAGCGGCGCTCCCAAGTGCTTCGGCCCCAATAGGAGTCTAGGCTCGAGTACTGCCATCTCAGCAGACTCGAGCACCGCTCATGCCGACACAGTCTCATATAGCTTCATCAGGAGGAAGAGCACCCTCAGCAGTGCCTACTGCCCAAGAGATTGTTACTCCCGCGCTTATAGCGGCGATAGACGAGCTTTTAAATTGAAGAGAGCTTATGGACGCTGCTCGTGCAGCTCGTCTTAACGAGCATCATCGCACGGGTGAAGCGACATCAGAACCCCGAGAGGTTCCCGTAGTTGGACTGCCAGCTATGGCAGATCCTTCGCCCAGAAGCGTCGCTACGCTAGTACCCGCAGTAGTAATGGCTTCTCCTCCGGGTGAAATAACCCTGGATAAAGTGAGGGAGCTTGTTGCTGAGGCGAACAAGGAACAACCTGGCAAAGTAATGCCCGAAGTGAGAGATAGAGCATCACACCCCTTCACGGATTAAATTCTGGATGTAGAAATACCAAAATCCGTCCAGATCCCTAGGATTGAGATGTATCGAGGGGAAGGTGACCCCGTGGAGCATGTCCAAAGTCATGAATCTTCCCTATTGGGAAGATCTATAAATGAAAAGCATTGTGCAATACTTTTTCCCTCAACTTTGAGCGGCGCTGCCTCCCATTGAAGGAAAATTTTATCATCTAGTACATGGGTGGTAGACAATTGCTGAAAAGCGGGGGCACTTTGGATCATTTCCGACAAGTAGGGGAGGAAAGTTTGGGTGATTTTTACAAACGCTTCAACCAGGCTCTAGCTAGAATCGATCAAGTCATCACCGGAGGTGAGACAATTAGATCTTTCGTTAGAGCGCTAGGTCCTAGGGGTTCAGCTTTACATGACAGTTTGAGCGTCATCCCTGTTCACACCATATCAGATCTGGCAGCGAGGGTCAAGTCATATATTGACCTTGAAATAGCCCGGGTAGGAAGAAAATCTTCTAGATATCATATAAAGGAGGTACATGAGGGAAAACGGCCAGAGCAAAAGCCACAAAAAAGTCATCCCCAAGAGGATAAACGAAGCCGTCCCCAAGAGGACAGGCGCCGCCCCAATATCCCTCGTCCACAGCGAGAATTTTTTGAGGCTTTCACGCCTTTAAACCAAGAGATTTCTGTCATATTAAGTGAGATGGAGAGAAGGGACTGGGTGTCGCCACCATTGCCTCGAAGAACAGGAGGACCTATGGGCCCCTATCATGAACAGTATTGTCGATATCAGCGAAGCAAAGGGCATAGTACTGATAGCTGCAAAACTTTGAAGAGAGACATTGATGCGCTTATCCAAAAGGGACTCCTCAAAAACTTCGTGACAAAAAGGGATCGGAGTCCTAGCCCACGAAGGGAAAGAAGGGTGTCGCCTAAGAGAGAGGCGGGAGATGAAGGCTCTAGAGGTAAACAAGGGAATGTACGAGTGATCAGTGGTGGCTTTGCCTCGGGAGGAGAAACTAGTAGCGTTTGAATGGTGTATGCTACTCAGTTATCTGGAACCTCTAAGGCAGGAAAGCGTCCTAGATCGTTGGATGAAACTAGTATTACTTTTACAGAAGATGAGATGGATCATGTGACATGCCCACATGAGGATGCACTGGTCATCACTGTTGAAATTGCTGGCTACGACGTGGAGCGAGTGCTTATCGACTCAGGAAGTTCGACAGATGTTCTTTTCCTTGACGCTTTAAAGCAAATGGGAAGGAACGAGAAAGACATGAAAAAGGTGAACTTCCCACTTTTGGGCTTTGCTTTAACTCTCACATATCATGTAGGAGCCATTACCTTACCAGTATTCATAGGTGAGGGATGGAAATCCTTAACAATGGACATCACCTTTGTCATAGTCGACACCCCTGCAGCCTACAATGTGATATTTGGACGATCTACCCTGAACCCTCATCGAATGGTTCATTTTGCTTATCATCAACTCCTGAAATTCCCAACGCCTCATGGGATAGGAGTAGTAAAAGGCAATCAGCCTGGAGCAAGGAATTGTTATGTACAATCCACTCGACACCGAGTGTTGAAGGGAAAGGAGACCTTATCCATCCAAGTAGAGGGGGATTTAAGGGAAGGGAAGGTTCTCCCAACGCTAGTAGAAGGACTAGTGAAAATATGGATAGATGGCCCTGAAAAGGTCGTCCAGATTGGAGCGACGCTTCCATAAGAGCAGGCTACGATTTTTACCCTTCTGTTAATTGAATTTCGAGAGCTCTTTACTTGGAAACCGAGCGATATGCCGGGTATAAGTAAGGAGATTGTTACCCACGAGCTCAATATAGACACAAGTATCAAACCGATCGCTTAGAAGCGACGACCCGTGGGGGAGGAAAAGGCCATAGCCATTCGACAAGAAGTGGCAAGATTAATTGAAGCTCAATTTATCAAGGAAATCAGATTCCAGACATGGGTCGCAAACCCTGTACTGGTAAAGAAAAGCACGGGCAAATCGAGAATGTGTGTCGACTTTAGGGACCTGAACAAAGCATGCCCTAAAGATTCATATCCATTAACGAGAATTGACCAGTTGGTCGACGCCACTTCAGGGCACGAGTTACTAAGTTTCAGCAGGCGACGCTCACCACACGGCTTTCTATGCAGACAGTGATATATATCACTATACTGTTATGCCTTTTGGGCTCATTAGTGCTGGTGCCACTTACCAAAGGATGGTCAACAAACTTTTGGCGGGTATGATAGGGGTAAGCATGGAGGTTTATGTTGATGATATGTTGGTAAAATCCATCAAAAGTGTCGATCATACAAAAGACCTCATGAAAACTTTCTAAGTTATGAGTTTTCATCAAGTGCGATTAAACCCCGCCAAATGTGCATTCGGGATCCAATCTTGAAAGTTCTTGGGGTATATGGTGAGACAAAGGGGAATTAAAGTAAATCCTGAGAATCTGAGCGTCATTGAAGGCATGAAAAGTCCCACTTGTCACAAGGAGGTACAAGGTCTAAATGGAAGGTTGGCGGCGCTAAGCATATTTTTATCCAAAGTTGGGGACAAATTCCTACCCTTCTTCCAAGTATTAAGGGCCAACAAAAAGTTCGAGTGGACATTACCATGCGAAGAGGCGTTTCAAGAGCTGAAGAAGCATTTTCGAACCCTACCTCCACTAGCTAAGCTAGAAAGAGGCGACACTTTAGTTCTCTACTTAAGTGTCAGTCCAGTGGCTGTAAGCTCCGTTCTTGTAAAGAACATAGAATCTGGGCAGGTGTTAGTTTACTATGTATCTAAAGTCCTTTCAAAGGCAAAAATAAACTATGTAGAATTTGAGAAGTATCTCTTTGCATTGGTAGTTTCTGCTAGAAAGCTTCGCCCCTACTTCCACGAGTATGAAATCACTGTATTAACTAATCAACCACTAAAACATTTTCTCCAAAAACCAGATGCATCTGGAAGAATGATAAAGTGGGCGATAGAGTTAAGTGAATTTCGAATCCAATTTGCTCCAAGGACAACCATTAAAAGTCAAGCTTTGGCAGACTTCATAGTCGAGTCCACCCATGGCCAGGAGGAAGCGTCGCCCGCAACAAACATCTTGCCTACAATCATCATAGAAGAAACAACTTATGTATGGAAGTTTTACACAGATGGATCTTCATCCATTGAAGGCTCAGGGGCAGAATTGGTTCTAACTCCACCAGATGGAGGGGAATCTTTAAAATACGCCCTGGTTCTAACCTTTAAGGCCACCACCAACGAATCTGAATATGAGGCGTTGATAGCGGGTCTAAGGATAGCCAGAGGTATAGGCATCACATCTATTAAGGTATACTGCAATTTCCAGCTTATGGTTAATCAAGTGAAGGGGGAATATGCAGCCAAAGGAAAGATGATGAAAAAGTATTAAAGCGAACCCAAAATTCTGAGTGAAGGCTTCACCCAATTTGAGATTAACGCCATTCCGAGAGAAGAAAATGAAGAAGCGGATGCTTTGAGCAAATATGCCTGGCAGCACACATCCTTGAAAGTCCATTTCGTCGAAATTGTTTCATCTCAAGAAACCTATGAATGTTTTAATATTCATAGCATCGATACATGGGCGACGCCTATAAGCGCATATTTGGAATCCAGGATCGAACCATCAGAAGAAGCGAAGATGAAAAGAATGAAACGTATAGCGCCAAGTTATACCTTGATTGATGGAATCCTTTACAAAAAGGGATTTTCTACGCCATTCTTATGATGCGTCGCTCAACCTAAAACTACTACTATTCTCAGAGAGTTACATGAAGGATACGCTGCTTGCCATGAAGGGGCTAAGTCCATTATTAGAAAAGCCTTGAATCAA
Source organism: Chamaenerion angustifolium (assembly GCA_946814005.1). Lineage (NCBI taxonomy): Eukaryota > Viridiplantae > Streptophyta > Magnoliopsida > Myrtales > Onagraceae > Chamaenerion > Chamaenerion angustifolium. The sequence goes on along the minus strand of OX328266.1, from coordinate 34,416,314 downwards.
GGGTATTATTGGCCAACAATGACAAAGGAAGCAGACGAAATGGTGAGAAAGTGTGAATCATGTCAAAAATACACTCCAAGAATTGGGCATCCACCATCCGAATTGGTACCTATGCGCGTCGTCTGGCCATTCGTGCAATGGGGAATCAATTTGGTGGGTCCATTCCCCATGTCTAGGCAAAAGTGTTATATCATAGTAGCAGTGGATTATTTTTCAAAGTGGGTAGAGGCTAAAGCTCTGGCGTCGACTACTGAATTCCAAGTGGTGAAATTCTTGAAATCTAGAATTATATCCAGATATGGAATTCCGAGTATTCTTGTCAGTGATAATGGCCCTCAGTTTGCTGGAAGAGAGCTAAAATACTTTTGTGAAGAATTGCACATTGAGCATCGCCATGCCTCGGTAAGGCATGCGCAGACAAATGGGCAAGTAGAAGCGGAAAACAAAGTTATCCTCAATGGTTTGAACAAGCGCATTGATGCTTTGAAAGGAAAATGGACCGATGAACTGGATAATGTTCTATGGTCTATCAGGATAACACCAAAAATATCCTCAGGAGAAACACCCTTTGGATTAGTATATGGTTCAGAAGCGGTGGCCCCTACTGAGATAGCGGTCGCATCACATCGAGTAACACATTTTGAGGCGCCGCCTAATGATGAACAGAAGCGCGTCGACCTCGATTTGGTGGAAGCTAAAAGATGGATATCCGATGAAACTCAAGGAAAGATGAGGTTGGCCACTGCTAGATATTATAATCGACGAGTGTTATCTCGCCAATTTTTCGTGGGGGAGATGGTATGGAGAAGAAATGAATTCTCACACCTGGATAGGCTGAATAAAGTATCTCCAAAATGGGAAGGGCCTTATAAGGTTGTCGCTGTCCCTCACCCCAACGCCTATGTCTTGGAGGATGAGTAAGGAAGAAAGCTAAGGAATACTTTTAATGCGGAGCATTTGACAAAATTCTATGCTTAGATTGTAATTTACAATGCCATTGTAAATATATCAAGTATTTGAATATTACTAATGAGTATTGCAAGTTATTAAAGCCATTGATCTAATAAGTGTATATAAGTTCAAAGAGAGTCGACGCCTTGATAAACATGCCTTGATTTCATTATCGAAAATGATGACTTACAAGATAAAATGTTCAAAGGCTAAAACATTACAAAAACAAGAGCAGGAAAATATTAAAAGTCTTCAAGTGGCTTTTGGAGGAGGATTGGTTTTTGAAGGACCCTTAGGTGGAAGGGCGCTGGGCTCGAGCGCCGCCCTCTTCTGTCCAGCCTTAGCTGGGAGTGTGCTATCAGGCTCGGGCGTCGCCCTCTTCTGTCCAGCTTTTGCTGGGAGTGTGTTGCTGGTCTCTGGCGTCGCATCTGATTTCTGGCTTGATTTCGCCTTTGAAGCAGCAGCTTCGGCTTCCATGTTCTGCTACTACATCCGTAAGAAAGCCTGAAAGCCCTTTACTTTCTCCATAGGGAAGTTTGGCTGAATCTCGTGGATTTCGACGATTAATCTTCCGTATATACGGATGATTTTGGCAACCAAGTGCCTCTCAGCAGCTTCCTGAAAGGCGGTAGTCTGCTTGAAAGACTCCACCGCCTCCACTTTGGCAGTCTCTATTTGAAGAAGCGCCGCCTCTTTCTCCTTCTGTATAGCCTGGAGTTGGAGAAAAGCTGCCTCTTTGTCCTTTTGAGCAGTCTCAGCTAATATGAGCATCGCCTCCTTCTCCTTAGTTAAGGAAGAAAGGTTATTCTCAACCGCCTCCTTCTCCTTAGTTAAGGAGGACATGTTCTTCTCAGCTCGGCGGCCATTTTCTCTGTTCTGGTTAGAAATCTGCTCGCATTCTACTAGCTGTTGGGAGAATTTGTTGGCCTTCTCAATAGCAAATCGAGCCTTCTCGATGGCTCCATCTTTGAGCTCAAGCTCCTCATCCAAACGCTGGCGGAGAAAGGTGTTGTCCTCCTCGAGCTTGGTCTTTTCCTTCAGCCACTCAGCTATCTCCTTTTCAAGATGAACAACCTTAGCAACCCTAACTGCATTGTCCTCCATAGCAGCACATGTGTGGTCTAGTTGCACTACTAAGGCGCCGACCTCAGTCTCTGTAGCCAAAAGTTGTAGACAAAAGGTTAGACGAATAAAAGGAAGAGTAATAAAATGTAAGCAAAAACTTATAGAGGCGACTGAGGTGAGATGATTCTTAACAGCCCCTTCGACCCATTGAGGATCGAAGTGGAGCTGGCAACGATCACCAGGAAGAACTGACCCGCTCACGATACGTAGAGCTAAGTTAAAATGAAGAGGGGCTCCTTCGGGAAGCTTGACTTGAAGGGATGTTCCTTCTGGAATGTTCATATTTTGTAGGCGACGCCAGGGCTCCCAGTTCATCAGACGATTCTCGGCCACAGGTGTCTCGTAGAGGTGTCGCCTCAAGTCAAATTCCGGACCTTCGGTAGGACCCAAGGGAGGATCCACTGACATGACACGGGGAGACGCCTGAGGCGTTTCTGGCCTAGCAGATGGTTGTTCGGAGCGAGGCGTTCCTGATCCAGTAGATGGCTGGACGGAGGGCCTAGGAGACATCTGGGATGTCTGGGCGTGCGATGCCTGGGGCATGGTATGTTTAATAGGAGAGGGAGACCTCGCAGGTGGGGCTTGTCGAAGATGTGAAGGGTCGAGAGTAGAAGAAGAAAGCCTCCCACCCTCAGGCGACGCTGTACCAACAATCAGTTAGCCAAAGCCTTTACAAAATATGGTAAAAATTCTTGAAAATAAAAGAATACCCGTTGGCGGCGCTGTGTCCTCGGTAGTTTCATCCAATACTATAGTGTTGGAGGGATCGACAGGGTTGGTCTTGTCCCTCTTAGAGTGACGCTTTGAAGCCATAGACTTAGCCTTGTGCTTCCTTTTAGAGGGCTATTCTTCTTGTATTGGTGGAAGAATACCAGTCGCTGCCTGGACATAGCATCTAGAAGGTTGAAATAAGTAATCGAAATCATCATCTGCAAAAGAAAAGAAAGGATTAGAAAAATACCCAGTCAATCTCTGGTTGAGGATTTGACGACTTTAGCGCCGCACTGGCGATCATTGCCTCTGTCGTATCCTTAGATATGTAGGAGAGTCTCCCATTTGAATGTGCTATGTATATGAGGTTGAGGGTATCTAGATCCTCATCGGAATACTCGGTGAAGGAAGGCAAATGATCTGTCCGAGGATTTCTTAAGGCCCAGGCGATGCCACCAAAGAAGAAAAAATACTTGGTTTTCCAATCTGAATTAGTGGACTTACAACCACCAACCAGGTTTTTTTGGCATTCCAGATCCAAGGGTTTTGCCCTAGGCGTCGCACGTTCCAACCCTTTGACTAGGGGAAACGAGTTTGGAAGAGAAAAATGTTGAAGGCATTGAATTGAAGGCGATAGAAGGATCGGAATAAAGACAAGGAGTAAGGCCAGTTATTTTCAAAGCAGAGGATGCTAAAACCTACCCACATGCGTATAGCGTTAGGAGTCAACTGGGTAGGGGTGATGCCATAGTAGCGATACAATTCTACTAAAGAATCACAGAAAGGGAAACGAAGCCCCGCCTCTATTTGACTCAAATAGATCGTGGCTTCGTCTTCCCTGGTAAAGCATACCCGATCGTCCCCCATTGACTCAGGGTAGGGGAATCGAGGTTGGTCCTCATTACTCATACCCGAGGTTTCGACTGCCCATGCGAAGTTTTATAGGGTAAGAAGGTTTTGTTTAGGGTCGATAGCAGGAAGGGGAAAATTAAGAGCGTTACTGGAGATATTGCAGGAATACGCCATGACTTTCTTCAACAACTGGACTTCTGATGGTGTTACTCGACAGCGTGCAATCGTGGCGACGCTCCTCTTAAAAGGCGATGAATATCAGTTTTTAGAGAGAGAAACTAGAGAGAAGGCAGAGCAAAAGATTCGAAAGTGTTCAAAATGGAGGGACCACTCCTATTTATAGTGGACCCATGAAGAAATTGACAATCATTGCAATGGAATCCGAAACGTCACCCAAAGATGACCGTTGGATTAAAACGGAATTTAAAACGTTGTTTTTTGATGTACCGTTGGATTGCTGACGTCATCACACTGTTATATTGAAATTCAAACAAAACCAAAATATCAAGCAATATGGACCGTTGGATCATCGGAAATCACACGGATTGCTAATGTCATGGGGGCAGATGAAACGATTTCTTATTTAAGGGAATTTAAATTTGAATTTTACCGCCAGGAAATTTTAAAATATTCCCGCCATTAAAGGCTCATCGACGCCTAGAAAATTCCAGGTGTCTTAACACCTAGGAAATTTAAAGGCTCATCGACGCCTAGAAAATTCCAGGTGTCTTAACACCTAGGAAATTTAAAGGCTCATCGACGCCTAGAAAATTACAGGTGTCTTAACACTTAGGAAAATTAAAGGCTCATCGACGCCTAGAAAATTCCAGGTGTATTAACACCTAGGAAATTTAAAGGCTCATCAACGCCTATGAAATTTGCAAAGGTTACTTAGTAAATTTCATATCAAAGCGACGCCTATTAAAACAAAGAACCCAGTTGAGGCAAATTAAGACTTATAGAAAGTCGAAACTCACAGAGAGATTCTATCCAATCAGGACTAATACTCCAGTTTGGCTTGGGGGGCAGATAATGGGGTTTATAAGGGACGCCTCATTTTAATAAACCCTTATATCACTGACCTAAATAAAATCAATAAGATTTATATAAACCAGTTATGTAAGGTGTCGCCTGCATGAAGATGTTAGAGAGGCGTCAGCCTATAGAAGACGTCACCCCCACGTGTCAGGATAATGCCGCATTAAATGGAGGCCAGACAACATTAAATGGGATCAAATATCTATGATATTTGAAGATAAGGACCATCCGAAGGTCAGTTTGACCTCAGTTAAAAAGGTTAACCAAGGTAAAAAGGAAACACTGTTCATCAGGTTAAGCAAAGCCTATAAATACCAGCATTCATTATCATTTATTACATTCTGATTTTTCACCACATCCACATAAAAGCTCTTCAAAGCCTCAGACTGACTTAAGCTTCAGAGTGGAATAAACGGGTCAACCCGAAGTTGTCAATCTGTGCAGGTGAAACCCGAGAGGAGCGACACCTGTGTAAAGAGGAAGATTTTCAGGATCCAACAGTCCGTGTCAATCTATTTCTTTAATTACTGTCACTTCATGCCTTTGAGATATTAGCTCATTGAGCTAAATACTAGGATTGGACATAAAAAAAATGACTGGGCAATTCGTATCGTATCATTTTAGAATTGATTCTACAGATATTAAAAAAAAAGATATATAGTCATAGTTATCAAAACCGGACCGACCTTCGAACCTATAAGGAGAACGGTTCTCAATTCAAGCAGTTTGACCTGGTTCAACTGGGTCTGAATGTCCGGTTCACTACTTTTTCTCTTTCAACCCTCCACTTTCCCCCCCTCCCACCACCACCACCTCGTCACCTTCCAACCCGTCACCTTCAACTCTCACCATCAGCACCTCCTGCTCCCACTTCCACCCGCCATTCAGCAACTCCCTCCCCCAGCTTGCAAGTAAACGCCGACTCTTCCTTCGCTACCACAGATTTCATCACCGATGGTGCAGACTTTGCCGACCGCGGGGACCTGCGACAGGAGCCTGTTAGTTGCTAGGCGAGACTCTGACAGATGACGTCAAGCTTGGAATTGATGGATGAGTGTAGTGGTTTGAATTCGACAAGATCTGAGCCCTAATCGCTGCACCTTCTTCGCATTTCTCAGTGACATTTCATTGAAAACCTTGCGCCTAACATGGACACTAGTTTGGTTTCTTCTACTCTCGCAATCCTCTCAGCAAAAACCCAGATCTTGCTCTCCAATTCATAACTCGGGTCGACTCTAGAAGCTTAGATATCAAAACTTGATGCGTGGCGACTGCCATCACCTCTCGCCTTACATCGATGTAACCCGCCATTCACATGCTTAAGAAAATCATGTGCAATGGCGCTTCCAATTCTGTGGAAGAGGTTTTTGAGGAGCGTGTGGTCTCACGGGAGCAATTCGGAATCAAAAGTAGTATAATTTTCGATTTCTTGATACAGGTTTGTTGCGAATTGAGTAAGTGTAAGGAGGCAATGTAGTGCTTCTACATGATGAGAGAGAAGAGGATATTGACAAAAGTTGGGAGTTTCAACAGTATATTGAGTATTCTAGTGAAGTTGAATAGAAATGAGGTTGCTTAGGTTTTGTATGTTGAGATGTTTAGGTTGCAGATCAAGTTGAAAGAATCGGAAACCAGTCGATTTTCAAAAAATCGGTCGGCTCACACTGGTTCAACCGAGTCCACCATGCATTTCTATCTTTTAATTGAACCAAACTGTTTAGGGGACTGATTCACCGTCGAACCCGGTCGGACCGGCAATCCGGTCAAGTTTTGATAACTATGTAAATAGCAATTCATACTAACTATAAAAACGTTGTATATCATTTTTTTTCTATATATATTGGATATAGTATATATATATATATATATATATATATATATATATATATACCCCGCGATTAACCTTAATTTTATTTATATAAACTCAGTATGATTAAAGATGCAATAGTGTATCGTTGTTTCTCTTAATATTTGTTTTTAAATATTTTATATATTATCAAACTTAGTATTAAACTTAAAAACTTATAATATTTATTAGTATAGTAATGAACAATTAATTGTAATTTACACAATTTTTAAATTCGTGTCAAATACATAAGGCAACTATGTAAATACTCTCATTCATTGTACTATAAATACACTATAAGACCGTGACTTGGGTCAGGTCCTCAAATCATCTCTTTAGTAAGACTCTAAAACCAAAGTAGTTAACATGGTATTATAGCAACCCTCCTCTAGTTGTACTATAAATACACTATAAGACCCTGACTTGGGTCAGGTCCTCAAATCATCTCTTTAGTAAGACTCTAAAACCAAAGTACTTAACATGGAATTATAGCAACCCTCCTCTAGTTGTACTATAAATACACTATAAGACCCTGACTTGGGTCAGGTCCTCAAATCATCTCTTTAGTAAGACTCTAAAACCAAAGTACTTAACATGGTATTATAGTATCCTCTAGTATTAACCATAACCCACTAAATCATACCACCAGTGTATTAAAAAGCGTCCGGCTATGCACCTAGGTGCTTGAGGCGAGGCGCTAAACTGACTCTGTGCCTGGGCTATGTTGAGGCACAAACCCTTCCATGAAGCGCTCGCCTTGTTGCGCCTCGTCGCGCCTCATCTTGAAGTGTGAGGCGCTCGCCTCTGCCGCCTCAGTAGGAACTCCTTTGCCTTCACGTAGGAACTCCTTTGCGTTATTTTGTCCATCTCCGCACGGTTGCATAAGGTTTTGTACATCAATTTTTGAGTTTCAACTTACTGTACAAAGTCACACTTTTCCTGCCATGTGTAGTACATGTGTAGCTCCACTATCTTGTTTGCATAAGATTTTGTATAACAATTTTTGAGTTCCAATGACATTCTTATCTTTAATAGTTGTGACACTGTTTTTTTAGTGTACAAAACCACACTTTTTCTGCCATATGTAGCTCCACTATCTTGTTTGCATAAGGTTTTGTACAACAATTTTTGAGTTCCAATAGTGGCATCACTGTTTTTTTTATTGTATAAAATCACATCATACCTTTTCTTGTCCCACCATGTGTGCCATATTTTTTAACAAGTTGTTGGTGTAGTCTTATCAATTGTTTTGTATTTTCAAGAAGAAAATTCAGATTGGACTCATCAAATGTATATATTGTAAAAAAAAGTGTTGAATTTCTCATTTTGATTAGATTTTTTATTGGAGTATTATATTTTCATTGGAGTATTATAAATATATTTATAATATATATTATCACCATTTTAACATATATTATATAATATTTTATATATTAGGTGCGCCTCATTCAATAAGGCTAGCACCTTTTGTGCGCCTCAATTTTGAGGCGATATTTAACATTTGCGCCTTGTTGCGCCTCAAATTTTTTAATACACTGCATACCACAGGAGATCAATCTCATTCTCACCACCTACCTTCTATGTCCTTCCCCAATTACACCAGGATGCTACCTGCCTTCACTCCTCATCTTCCTGTTATTAGGACTGCTAATTTTTTATGCAACACGATACAAACACACACAAAAAAATTGTGTTTGTGGAAGCATATGACAGAACGATAATACTAAATTATTTTCGTGTTTAGGTATCAATATGGATGATAAATCGTACATATGTGCATGTTATCGTGTGTATTAATTCATTTATCGTGTGACACTTCCTAAACACGAACACGCGCGATAAAATTATTGTTCATGTCGTGTTATCGTGTTGTCTTAATTTAGTCAGATTTATATTCACATGCGAGAGTTATAAGGAAATATCAAAACGTCATATTTTACTAGTTTTTAATGTAGAATTGACAAACTTTAAAAATTAAATTTTTAAATAGACTTTTAAAAGCTATTAAAAAAGGTTTGTTTAGAAAAGTATTTAAAAAATAAATAAATTTTCAATCCCAACTTTATCGTGTTATCATGCGTGCCGTGTTCTGATACATAAACACGACTTGAAAATACTTTCGTGTTATCGTGTTTGTGATATCGTGTTACCGTTCTGTTATATACTTCCACAAACACGATTGTTTTCGTGCATATCCATGTTGTGTTATCGTGTTTCGTAGGAAATTGACAGCCCTAGGTATCAGAACACGGCACATACACTAACACGATAAAATTGGATTCTTTTTTTCAACTATAAAGTTAGACTAGAAAGTCTATTTTTTGAATACTTTTCTAAACAAGTCTCATTTAATAAAATTTTAAAAGTATATTTAGATATTAAATTTATAGGGTTTGTCAATTCAACATTAAAAACTTATGAAATATGATATTTGAATTGATTTTACTATGAACAATTCGTTATTTATATATTTTCTTATATATATCGCATGTGAATATATAATTGATTTACTTAAAACAACATGATAACACAACATGAAAACGCATGAAAAATTGTGTGTCCTGTTCGTGTTGAGGAACATGACATGATAAGTCTATGGTGCGTGTTCGTGTTTGATAAGTGTCACACAATAAACGTATTGATACACACGATACACACGATACACACGATTCACTCGTCATGGCAACACTGACTCACTCGTCGTGAACCTTCGTCACTCTGCCTGGGTCTGTTCCGATCAGTTCGTACATAGCATGTTGACCTTCACTCTGTCTCCTCCGATTCTTCGTGAGCTCCAAAAACATAGGACCTCCCGCAAGGTGTGCTAGACTCTCGCTCGACGCTTGACTGACAAATGTTTCGCGTGAGAGATCATGCTAAAACGTGACTTTCATAATTCATTCTAAAAGCTGACACATACATTGTTGACTACGTCAATGTTGTGAAGGAAATTGTCAATTCATTGGAGGAGATCAATTCCTTAATCACCAAGCGTGATTTGGTGGTTCAAATCCTGACCGGGATGCCCTCTAAATACAACCCTTTCATCACTACCTAGGGTAACAATGCTACTTATGATTTTGATGATTTGCGCACTCATCTTCTTGTTTTATAACAATAGCTTTCTCGCCAATCCAGGACCATTAATGGGCAATGGTCCGAGCCAATCTGAAGTTTGTGGATAACCATCGAGTACGGGTGGGTTCGGATCCAATCCGGATTCACTATTGCTCGGTCAAGTCTCTCCTGGATTCGGTCCTCCCCCTCCCTATTGTTACACCAAGTAAAGGGTCAGCCCTTGTATCCCATATACGCCAATCTTGACTCGCGCATCATATCATTAAACGTGTCCATCGTACTCGCTTGTTTCGGCCTTCCCCCTCCTTCTCCCCCGCCAATGCTACTTCATTAAAATCCCCGACGCACATCCAAGGGCCTCTCCGATTTTGAGATATTTGCGTTATTTCCTCCCATAACCGGAGCCTCTCACCCCAGTGTGTACTGCCATAGATCCATGTAACATGCGTCACTCCGCCACCGTTAATCTTTGTGATCGTCGTATCCATCATGTTCTCTGTCTTGACATGGATCACGACCCTCACCTCACTCGTCCACCATAGTGTCAATCCACCCGAGATCCCTATCGGGTTCACATACTCCCCTCCGCTCATCTTCAACTTCCTCCTCACCTTTTCACAATATCCTTCCGTGTTCTTCGTCTCCATCAAGTAGATAATATCTGGTTTGTTCCTCCTCGTGTGATCGACAAGGTACGGAATTGTCAGGGCCGATCTCAATCCCAGACAATTCCACACCAGGTAGTTCATTGGTTCTGGGTATCTGTCTCGGGACAGCTACCAGAACCCTGTTGTGTACCCTTGTTCTTTGCCGTGATTATCCTCCTCCGGACCATTGCTACATGGTGGCTTCCCCTGCGACCCCTTCCTCTGCCCCTTGGCGAAGGTTGTCTGCCTCCCCTGTCCTCCGTATATCCCTTCTGCTTCTTTCCCTTCTGATCAGTCCTATCCTCCCCCTCCGCTTCGTCGTCCTCTTCATGTTTCCGCTTGAGATTGATTTTTTGGATTAAGGGACTGAGGCCCGTGGGTAGGGCCGTCCCTTCTCCACTGGTGGCAGGTGATACTGGTTCTTCTACAAAGTAATTCCACGCTTGAACCTGTACCTCGTGGAGCTCCAACTCCATCCCCAAGTCGGCCGGTGCTTGGGGTGGGGTGCTTGCTTCCGAGGTCATCACAAGCCCCTTTCCCTTTCCCTCCTTGGTTCCAAACTCCATCGACCTCTCTCTCGGTTCTGTACATGGCCCCTCTGTCAATTGTAATAGTCTCCCCTCCTTCGGTTGGGTCATGTCTCCTACCACTGCTTGCCTTTCCGAGTACGCCTTCTTATCGATAAGGAAGCCCGTGCTCACGGTTCTCTCGTCCTTCCTTCTCCACCCCGCAGCCTCTTCCAAGCCCTGTGCTATAGAATATTGGCCACCCTCCCGACCGACCACCTTGCCCTTCCCCTTCCAGAGTTGCCTTCCCTCCGCGCTTCTTATCTGCTCTTCTCCTCCATCCTCCGTATCTGTTTCCCGTCTCTCCCCGTGCATGTACAGGACCATGTCCCTCCCTTCCTCTTCGTTCCCTCTCGGCTCTTGGCACACCCGAGGCCCCTCTTCCTCTTGAGGCCTTGTGCGCTCGTCGGATTGAGTTGTGGGTGGGGTATTCGACCCTTCCCTATCTTGTTTCTCACGCATTAGGTCTTTCCAACTCTTCCTCTTGGTCTCGCCCATGGTCCATACATCGGACCTCCTTGTGCTTCTTCAGACAAAGTTATTTCTGTGGTGCACACCATTTCCGTATGTCCGATCCTCCCACAACCGAAACAGAAGTCGGGGAGGCATTCATACTTCACGGTGACCCTTCCCATCTCGCCACTTCTTCTCGTGTAACATAACCCCACCAGGAGAGGTTTGGAACTATCCACTTCCACTTTTATTCGGATGTAGTCCCTATCCATTCCCAGTGGACCCATGATCTCATCCACCTCAATGACCGATCCCAAACTTTTCCCGATCGCCACTGAGTGGACCCAGAACCTGTGAATCTGAACCCAGAACTGAACCATGTGGAATTGTACTTCTGTGATCCGCATTCCCTGTCTCCATCTTTTCAAAGATAAACAACTCCCATTGACTGCCCAAGGAGACCAATCTAGTGCATCCACCAGCTCATCGATTCTTTCAAATTCGAACAAAATTACATCCCCCGTCATCTCCTGAAATCTGATTCCTGCGTATCGTCCCCAAGCACTTTGTAATACACTTTGGATCACAGCGGGTTTCATATGCTTGTCACAGATTACTCTCCCGACACATAGATTCTCAGCTGGGATATCCACATTTTCCGGGATCTCAACATAATTCCCTAGCAATGTTCTATCATCACCTATTCTAGGGGCACAAGCTCGGGCTAATCTATCCATTCCTAAGGCACTACTTAATCGAAATCAAACTATTACCACTAAATTGCTAACTAAGATAGTATTACCTACTTCGGTTCCCTGTGGGGGAATTGCTCCGACTCGGTTGGTGGAGGTGAGGTTGTCCGAGTCGGGATTATGGCTGCTTGGCTAGGTGTGATTTTGTCTCGAGGCCAGCTTCCCATTTCCGGCGTCCATGACTCCTCCCTTATCGCCCCGTCGTGCCTTCACCTCAGTCGAGACCCTCCCTTCCTTGATTTCGGTGGCTCTCCCTAGCTACCCCCCCCCCCCCCCCCCCCCCCGCTTACTCCCTCCCCAGGCACCGGACCGAGTTCCCCTACTGATTGAAGGACCAATCAGTGAAAGTTGCCCGGCGTACCTGTGGCTCTCCCGAACCTCTCCCTCACCTTTGTAATTGGTGGCTCTCCCTTTCCCTTCTCCCCGATTGAGCCCATACGAAGCTTCCTCACGAGCTCCTCTCCCGATTGACCGGACCAACAGCAGGAATCGCTGTGACGATGGGCGATGATTGCCCGACAAATCCCCCACGAAGCCTAACCCTAAATAGCCAATTTGAAGGACCAATCGGTGAAAGTTGCCCGACGTACCTGTGGCTCTCCCGAACCTCTCCCTCACCTTTGTAATTGGTGGCTCTCCCTTTCCCTTCTCCCCGATTGAGCCCAGACGAAGCTTCCTCACGAGCTCCTCTCCCGATTGACCGGACCAACAGCAGGAATCGCTGTGACGATGGGCGATGATTGCCCGACAAATCCCCCACGAAGCCTAACCCTAAATAGCCAATTTGGGGCAGAGACCGTTACGGAGAGAGACTCAATTGACGATAAATTAGTCCAATTGAATTTGTTTTCTCAATTTACAAAATTAGGGATTTTAATGATTGATGACTATGCGATGGAGATGCGCGTGACGACGATAATAGTTGGTTGACCAAGCGAGGTAACGACTGTGGTCGGACAAATGGAGCAGTAAGTAACATCATTAACAACTAAACAATCGTTATTAGATAAGGAAAAAAAATACAAAATTGCATAATGACTAATGAGAAAGAAATTCGTTCACGAGTAGACTCAGTTTTCTAATTTTAAAAAGTTTGGTATTATTTTATATTTGATATTATATAAGGGTTATTTTGTAATTATTTATTATTTATTTCTATTATTTAAACCCTGGCCTATAGTGAGAAATATGTCCAAGATCATCCCAGTATTCTATTTCTATTGTTGGAAACCGTAGGAGGAATGAACGAACGCTTTCATCAAAGAAAAAAAAACGACGCGAGTATTTGATGATATCTAAGGCATTCTATTAATGGGTGTCTTCTCCATCATCAATGAATTACTTAAATAGTACACTGAGAAGAAAAAACCTAGACGACTGAAGAATATTCTAGACAACTAAATAAAGACTCTAGAGAATGCTAGAAAGAAAGAAACACCCTATAACTATATATAATTAATATTTAGTCCCTAAATATTGCTAACTCCAATACTCCCCCTCAATCTGATAAGAGACTCAATCATCTTTTAAAATAAACAGATTCTTCATTCCTAAAGACTTCTTCAAATGTTGAAATTGCTGTCCTCCCAAGCATTTTGTAAACAGGTCCGCAAGCTGATCTTCAGATTTAATGTAGTCGGTCTTGATTGTTCCATCAACAATTTTCCCCCTGATAAAATGGCAATCGATCTCTATGTGTTTGGTCCTTTCATGAAAAATGGGGTTAGCAACAATTTGCAAAGCAGCTTTATTATCACAAAATAGATTAACAGGATTTCTCTGTTCTACTCCTAATTCCAATATAAGACGCCTTAACCATATTACTTCAGATAAGGCACTTCCCATACTTATATATTCTGCCTCTGCAGAAGACCTGGATACAGTGGTCTATTTTTTCACTTTCCAAGAGACCAAAGAATCACGTAATTTAATGCAGTAACCAATTACAGATTTTCTACTCTCAATACAACCTGCCCAATCTGAATCACAATATGCTACTAATTCAGGTAAAGATTTAGAAGTGAGTAGAATACCCAAACCTGGTTCCTTTTTTACATATCGAACCACTCTAAGAGCTGCCTCATAATGTGATTTCTTCGGGTCTTGCATGTATTGGCTGAGATGATGCACACAATAAGCAATACCAGGTCTAGTAATGGTTAAATATAGCAATTTTCCTATCAATTTTCTATAGGAATTTGCGTCCTGAAGAGGTAAATCATCAGTATTAATATTAAGATGCTTATCATATTCTCTACTAGTCAACCGAATGCCTACTTCCATAGGAGTCTTGGCTGGTTTACAACCTGACAGACCCAACTCAGAAATCATCTCCATAGCATATTTATTTTGATTCAATACCTAACCTTCATGAGACCTAGCAATTTCTATTCCTAAAAAATACTTCAATTCTCCAAGATCCTTCATCTTAAAACTGTTTTTCAAAACATATTTAAGTTCTTCAATCAATATACTGATGTTACCTGAAATAAGAAGGTCATCAACATATACCAATAAAACAACAATATCTGAACCATTTCTCTTTGTAAACAAAGAATAATCCAGTTTACTCTGAGTTTATCCATTCTGAACAAGAGATTTTGTCAGCTTTAAATTCCATTGCCTTGAACTCTGCTTAAGACCATACAAGGATTTACGCAATTTACAGACCATATTATCATCTCCCCCTGAATTGGTAAATCCTTGGGGAAAATGCATATATACTTCCTCATATAGATCTCCTTGTAAAAAGGCGTTATAAACGTCCATTTGGAAAAGAGGCCATTGATTTATAGATGCTAAAGCAAGAACAGTTCTAACCGTGTTCATTTTAGCAACCGGGAAAAAAGTTTCAAAATAGTCAATTCCATGTTTTTGATTATACCCCTTTGCAACTAATCTTGCTTTATATCTTTCTATACTACTATCATAATTCAATTTTACCTTGTAAACCCATCGACAACCAATGGGTTTTTTACCTTGAGAAAGATGAACAAGATCCCAGGTTTGGTTCGCTTCCAATGCAGTAATTTCTTCCTGCATGGCACGAACCCAATCTGGATTCTTTTCTGCTTGAGCAAAGGTGGAAGGCTCCTCAACTTTTGATAAAGATGTTAAGAAGGCCTGAAAAGGAACAGATAACTTCTGATATGAAACAACATTAGCAATGGGATGATAAGTGAAACCATCAGTCATTTGATAATCTTTGTGCCAAATGGGAGGTCTTACAGCCCTCCCTGATCTTCTCGGAACATACTGTTCAGTTTGGGACGTATCGAACTCAGAGACAAGCTCATCATCATTACTAGAGTCCATGACCTGTTCAAACTCAGAGACAAGCTCATCATCATTTGGTATACCAACTTCTTCAAAATGAGACAGAACATTGTAATCATGTGAAGTATCATCATTCAATTATTGCTCACAAAATAATGGAAGTGAGTCAACTTTCTCAGTTTTAAAAGGAAACACATTCTCTAAGAATTTAACATCACGGGCCACGAAGAAAGAATGAGACAACAGATTATATAGTCTATAACCCTTCTGGGTTTATGAATATCCCAAAAATACAGCAGGAATAGCACGAGAAGCCAACTTATCAGATACGACCAGATCCTTAGCATAGCACAAGCAACCAAATACACGTAAATGGGAGATATCAATCCTTTTACATGTCATTATTTGCAGGGGCGATTTACCTTCGAGCAGCTTAGATGGCATGCGGTTTATCAAATAGCAAGCAGTAAGAACACATTCCCCCCCCCCCCCCCCAATCTATTAGGGATAAAACCTTGTAATTTTAAAGCGTGAGCCACTTCTAATAAATGTCTGTGTTTGCGTTCCACCTTACTGTTTTGTTGGGGGGTATATACACAACTGCTTTGGTGTATAATTCCCTTATTCTTAAAAAAATCATTCAAACTTTGATTGAAAAATTCCTTACCATTATTAGTACGAAAAATCTTAACTGATTTAGAAATCTGATTTTCAATCAAAGTAACAAAATTTTTAAGAATAAGAACAACATCAGTTTTACTATGCATAAGATAAACCCAAGTGGTTCTTGAAAAAGCATCCACAAACGTAAGAAATAACCTCTTATTATCATACGTTGGGCTATGGTAAGACCCCCAAACATCCGCATGTATCAAATCAAACAAATTTTCAGCTCTAGATTCAGAAATAGAAAAAGGAAGTCTAGTGATTTTGGCCATTGGACAGATAGGACAATCCCCAATGACCAAATTTTTATTCCTAAACATGTTCAATTCATCAACAAATTGTAAAGCCTTAACGGATGCATGTCCAAACCTCCTATGCCATAACATTAGCAAATCATTATTCCTTGAGGAAAGTAAAGAAACAGACTCTGGAATGAGTTTAGAAACATACTGAAAACAAGGTTGAAAAACATATAGTCCAGACTCTTCTTTACCAATCCCCAAGACCCTCCCACTTGAGAGGTCCTGCAGAGTAACAGATTTGCTTAAAATATTACAGAACAATTCAACTCAGATGTAAGTTTGGAAACAGAGAGCAAATTATGCTTGAAACCTGACAAGTATAACACATTTTTTAAAACATGATTTGAATCAAGCATGTAATCACTTATGCATACTACATCAGCGCGAAGACCATTAGGCATTAATGCACTAGACTTAGCAGCATGTTTCTCATTTAATAACCAATCAGATCTATGAGTCATATGATCAGTGGCTCTAGTATCTAGTATCCATAAATCATCATTTTGTAAATGAGAAGATGTGCAAATCATACCTGCCATATTAACCTGGGCATCTGAGCTTGAGGCTCCATTTGAGGCACCAGCAAGGTTAAAGGCTTGAAGGAATCAGTCAAATTGTTTAGCGGTGAAGCTCACTCCACCCATCGTGTTTATACTGCCACTCATGGTGGTAGCATCAGAAGCAACAGAGACATTATCAAAAGAATTAGTACCAACAGAAGCAGCAACATTAGCCTGAGAGTTAACAAGAGATTTTCCCTTGAGGAAATCCCTGTATTTGAAACACTTGTCCTTCACATGACCTTTCTTCTGACAAAATTCACATCCTCTACTAAAACATTTTTCCTTCGTGTGTCCTTTCTTGTGACAGTATTCACACTCAACTGTCGAAAGGCTCTTAGATCTGTTAGAAGAAGGACCAGAAACAGCATTTGCAAGCATATATCCACCCAATCCTCTACTGCTCTCCTCTTGAACCAACATACTGTACGCTTGATTCAGATAGGGCAGTGGAGTCCAAAGCAACAGATTACTTCTCACATTTGAAAAAGTTTCATTAAGACCCATCAGAAATTGAAAAAGGCGTTGATTATCTTGATGTTCAAGATGTTTTTTCAATTTCTCACATCCACAAGACGGCAAGGCACACGCAGCATCATACTCAGCCCACAAAAGCTTGAGTTTAGTGAAAAACGTTGCAACCGAATCAAGACCTTGCTGAGCAACAACAATTTCTCTATGCAGTTGGTAAATCCTAGATCCGTTAACCTTATTGAATCTCTCTTTTAATTCCTTCCACACTAAACATGCATCAGTGCAGTACATAATACTGCTCAGCAAATCACCAGAAACAGAGTTCATTATCCAACCGAACACTACTGTATTGCCCCTATCCCAAATAACATGCAACGATTCATCCAGTTTCTCCTTAACACAAGTCCGATCTATAAATCCCAGTTTATTCTTTCCAACCAGACTAATGAGCATCGCACGGCTCTATATGGCATAGTTATCATGGTCAATCAGTTTAATGGAAATAAGGCTCAAACCTGGGTTATCAGATGGATGTAGATACAACGGATGGTTCGAATCAATATCGTGTGCAAGATCTGTATCCATGTTTCCTACCTCCGTGTCTGCAGCCTTTACGATCACTTCCACGTTTGCAGGTTTTCTTTCCATTTCAACAATCGGGACAAAATCTGAAACGAACAGTCAAGAAAAGAGCAATAGATCCCAATGCCTTTCAACTGTGGTAGCAGTGATTGCACAACAGATCTTCTTGCTCAAAAGGAATGAGAAACAGAAACAACGAAGGAATCACGAGATTTCTAAGAAAGAAATCCAACCGAATGCCGTTGTAAACAGCACAGAAACGCAGCACAAGATCGGGAAGACTCCGGCACAAGAGACGTCTCAAGGAAGAGACACCGCACCAAGGAGTTTTCAGTCAACGGAAGAGATATCGCACCAAGGATCGAAGAGACTCTGCAAAATTGCCTCAGATCCGCTTTGATACCATGTTGGAAACTGTAGGAGGAATGAACAGTTTCATCAAAGAAAAATAAACGACGCAAGCATTTGATAATTTCTCAGAAGTCATTCTATTAATGGGTGCCTTCTCCATCATAAATGAAGTACTTAAATAGTACACTAATAAGAAAAACCTTAGACGACTAAAGAATATTCTAGACAACTAAAGAAAGACTCTAGAGAATGCTAGAAAGAAAGAAACACCATATAACTATACATAATTAATATTTAGTCCCTAAAGAATGCTAACTCCAGTATGTTTGCATATGATACGCCTACCTTCCTCTGAAAGGAATGTACAGTGACCAGTATGATGTGATGATTATTGAAAATAAATAAAAAACGATTCATTTATTTCAAATTTTCTTCTTTTCTATTATGTTGATAGTCAAGTGGACTTGTGTTAGTCAGTTCTTAGCTTTACTACCTAAATATTAAGCTATCTGCAGAGGATTTACAGATTCATTGGACGATAATGACGAGTTGTTGTAATCCCCATCTAGTTCTACTTGTAACGAGTCTGGTTCTGCTTCTTCAAGGTCGCCAACTCATAGACCTGCTACTGCTGATGTTTTTCTCCAGAAGAAACGATGTCGTTCCGTCATCAATTCCACCAATCCCACCAATCCCACCAATCCCACGGCTCTTCGATGATACGTGGAAGGCTTCCGATACCGGGGATGCTTCCGATACCTGCTATTTCTTCGATACCCTGTGCGATTGGTACAGAAGCTTGGTTGAGACTGTGGAAAACCTAGTTTTCATCTCTGTTACCTTCGTCTTCTCTGTTATTGTTCTTCTCGGGGTAGAGATGATCGTGTCGGAACAAAGGCGAGGCAATTCTCACCGGAGATCAATTCCTCCATCGACGGAAAAGCCTACGGTAATATTTTATTTATTTATTATTTTGCCGTATTATAGAATAGAACAATGGGGGTAAGAGGTCCATAACGGTACGGATTTGATGACAGTATACTAAATATTATTATTTTACGATCGCATTATGTTTTACGCACATACTTTACCTATTAGTATTGAAAATATGATATGATTTTTAATATCATAATTTTACTTATATACATAATATGACAGTATGTCATTTGCCTCAAGGGGTGATAATTTAATCACGATGGTTCATCGATATGCAATGATCGGGTTTGAAGTTAGTATTTTTAACATGATATAATACAAGAATATTTTATGTGTGTCGTCTCATGTTGTCATTAAGTTGCCTATAAATTATTCTCATATATATACATCTTTTCATTTAGGGTGCTATTTTATTAATCCTGTCCTTTTAAGTTAGTAATATTAATTATTCAATCGCACAACATGAAATTTGAATTAAATAACTCATTGTAAAATATTTATTTTTAAATTAATATTCTAAATATATATATATATATGTTGTTTTAATTATTATATTATTAATACTCGTGAAATAAAAAATATAATATTATAGGTTATTAAAAAGTTATGGGATAATTACCAAATAGGTACCCCAACTTTACATGGTTTGGCAACTAGGTACCTAAATTTTTTGTTTGCCACAAATAGGTTGCCAAACTTTGTGAAATTAGCAAATAGGTACCTACCGTTAATTTACCGTTAAGAATAAACGGAAAATAACGTGAGGAGCAAACAGGTACCTGAACTTGACATGGTTTGACAAAAAAGTACCTGAACTTACACGAATTAGCAAGTAGATACCTGAACCGGTTCAAAAATCGGTTCGGTTGAACCACTTTTTTATTTTATTTTTAAAGTAGAGTTTATACACCAAACACATGCATGACTCAACTCCAGACGTTCTTGGTGCATTAAGGAAGCATCATGAACCCATCGCTCGGGTCCATCACCATCCTGACCCCAGCGATCCCTATTATCCCCGGTCGGGAAAAGACCGCTCTCGACTTCGTTTACGTGGTTGTCGATGTCGTTCGGGTATTTCCTTAGTTCAACCCCCATAAACCATATTTAGATGCACATGTGTTTGGTATATAAACTCTACTTTTCTAAAAATAAAAAACTGATTCGACCGAACCATATTTTGAACCGGTTCAGGTATCTACTTGCTAATTAGTGTAAGTTCAGGTACCTATTTGTCAAACCATATCAAGTTCAGGTACATGTTTGCTCCTCACGTGATATTTTCCGTTTATTCTTAACGGTAAATTAACGGTAGGTACCTATTTGCTAATTTCACAAAGTTGGGCAACCTATTTGCGGCAAAAAAAGTTTAGGTACCTAGTTGCCAAATCATGTAAAGTTGGGGTACCTATTTGATAATTAACCCAAAAGTTATTCATATCTATTTTAATAAAAGAAAAAATTATAATACATAAAAGATATGCTTATTTGATTAAAATACCTTAAATTACAAAATATGACAAAATAATATATATATATACATTGTCGATTTTATTACATGATAAAATAATAATATTAATTATTTGAGTAAACAAATTCTAAAATTAAGCTTAAAACTTAAAAGTAAAATTTGTCGATTTTATTGCACTAATCAAGTATACGATTTTCTCAGTGTCAGAAGTTCGTAGCGGGACGGAATCTGACAAGGGTAAGAAACGGAGCAACTCCCCATGTCTCGAGTTCCTCCTCCGCCATTTCGACCTCTCAATACCCAAGAACCACCGGAGTAGCCGACCTGGTTAATGCCACAACAAGCCGTACCAACAACAGCAAGCATGTTAATTTGGATCGCCAGAGTGAATCAATGTCTGAGAGTCGTATCCCTCACCAGAGCTTCCTCAAATCATTTTTTGTCGAAAACTCAGGAAAAAATGGTCTTCCTGGCCAGAGAGATTGTAATTTAAGACGATGGCTAGAGAATAGGAAAGCATTAGGTATTGGGCCTTTGATGGAGTTCAAGGTCCCTGGATCTTCCGCTACTGTTAACTATGTCCGTGATGACATTAAGGTTCTAATTAGGTATTTCATTACACAATCTCAAACTTCATTAATAGTGTGTGAATATGAATTGCATTCATTTCTGCTTCAGTGCTTTGAATCAATATTTGTATGAATAGATCGTTGGTTGGGTTTCTTCAAGACAAGCACGATCAAAGTTGCTGCATGAATGGGATCCTCATTGATGACATATTTGTGGGGGAAAAAAGCATCAACATAAAAAACTTGAAGCTCGTAGGTTTCAGTGAGGAGATTCAGAAACAGAACTACTACAGCCTCGGAATCATAATCAAGATAGTCATATATGGGGAGACCAAACAAGTCCCTTACGATATGGAACATTTTGTGACGCTTTTCAACAATCCGATGTAAGCTTCCATATATGATTTACTTTACATACATAACTATGTATTGGACATGTATAAATCTTTTGTGTCTGTTCTTTGAAAACAGGCAACGCAAGAACTTGTTCAAGGTACATGTAGCTTTGATGAGCAGGAAACGGATCAGAGAATTTTTCATGTTTCTCGGGGACAAGAAGAATTTGCTGAAACCGAACCTACGTTTGAAATGTGATAAAGCAATCAACGAAATGACAGACATTGATGATTGGAGCAGTCTTATCGATACCAAGAGTCCACTCTACAAGGTTTATACGACAAGAAACCACTACAATGTTAAAAGTAAATTCGCTATGATTCGTTTCTTCAGAAATGCAGCAGTTCATCTAACGGACTACTCAAACGGAGTGAGTCTATTCTATTACACTTTTTCGATTACTTGACATGAGCTATATGATCAGAAATACATACTAGATTTCTCTGCCGGAGTAGAGCATGGAACTATAAAGCAAACATTATGTTGAACAAAAGTGTACTTTCAACAGTGGATCCATACTATAAGCATTTCAATAGTAGCTTGGGATGCAAGTTAGATATTTGTTGTGTCTTAATGCTGTTTTGTGACCTTCTGTGTCTGTAGGGACAAACGTTTCAATTAGAAGACAGTGGTCTGATAATCCTGGCCAGCTTCCCGAAGACAATTGCAGACTTACAAGAAAGGCTTAACCACCATGGAATACTACAAGAATTCGTGTAAGTGTTACTCTTTTTGTCTTTAATCTGAAGCTAGTAGTGAAATCTTTCTAGAGTTAACCATCACTGATATCAGATGCTAGTAAAACACTTAACTGGTACATACAAATCTTGCTGATTTATGCACAGCAGTTCGCTCTGATTCATGATGCTCATGTCATTATAAAACTTATTAGTGTTACTTTGTTAAAACAATTTACTAGATGACTTTTTTTCTTTTCACAAATAGTTAACTGAATACATACAAAGTGACTAGCTCCGTTTAATGCGTTGTTAAATGAGAACGGAAGCCTGCATATCGTTTGTTGTCTTGCTTAAGTTAATTTTGTTATCTTCTTGTTCTTTGTGCAAATTGCTCGTTAAAACATTATAAATATTGCAATTGTGTAAGCTGGATTTTGGAAAGTTTTGCAATTTGGTAGATGGATTTTGATAGCACATGATAGACACATGCAACTTTTCATCCTCATTTAATAGCAAATTAGATGAAGTTAATGTATGCAACTTTGTATAAATTTGTCTAAAAAATTTATTCATATCTCCAAATTTAGTTGCTAATGAAACCTTCAACCTTATCTAACACTACAGCTTCCATTATCTTTGTTGTCCCAATATTAGGGATGAAAACGCCATGGACTGAAGGTTCGATGATGCTTGAAGGGATGCATAAAGAGGCTTCTTTAACTGAGGATTACTTTTGTAACATGTGTATATTCTCTCTTGTAGTATATATGTAGGGTGTTAACTTTTGACCCAACCCGTGGGTTATCCGCAGTTGACCCGCCCACGGGTCGTGTTTCGATCAGATATTTTAACACGACCTGGATGACCCTTAAAAAAATGGGTTGTGTTTGGGTTAGAGACTTTGACCCATGGGTCAACCCGTAACCCATTGACTCGTCGTGCTTGGACTGGACAGAGCGGTCAACCATGACCCGTTACCACTATATATATGCATTATAAAAAAGTAAAGCTTTATTTTATTTTTGTTAGAAAATGAAGAATAGATTTATTCTTCAAACATAGATACATTACCATATAATCTGTATGTATATACACAAAATCAAGTTAGTTCTTCAAAAAAGAGCTATCAAGCGAAAACGTATCTTCATCCGAGAGGCCTTCGTGGCCATCAAACTCACCAAGTCCCAGTAAATTCTCAATCGGGACTTGATCGCTGAACGAGATGTCTTCTCTCCCAAACCAATCCCTCTTGAAAGATAACATCTTTTCAATGGGGAAACTGTCGCCGTCAAGAGATAAAGCGACTAGCTTTGCGCAATTTGAACTTGAAACCATGGTCGAATTTCTTCTCATGTTCTTGATCGATTTTGAAAACTCGAACCTCCCTTTCGAGTCCACTGTAGCCAAAATGTCCTTGCGCGGTGAAATACAGAAATACCCAACTTTTTCTTCTCCATCCATCTCAAATTTCAGCTCGAACGGCCAAAATAAAGGCTCGCCGTCACTAACTTCCAGTAAAGCTGTTCCTGAGATGGAGGATCGATAATGAGAATCATCAAGATTCACCAACGAGATCATCCGATTCAATCCGTCCTGATCGAGATCTTCCATTTTTGGAGACTTGGAATCGTTGCTTGGTGAGGAAGTTAGCATCAAAATCTCTGCTTCTTCGCTCGGCAGTTCTCTTCCAAGAATGAAGGATTCGTCTTCTTTAGTGAGACTCGCTCTCGTCAACCAATCACCTGCTTTAGTGGCACTGGGTCTTGACACCCACTCGGCGACTTTACTGATGCTGGATCTTGACAGCCAAACATTCAGACGTTCATCGAGAAGAAAGTGAGACAGCGACGATCTGCATTGTTCAAAGTAAGCGTTGGTGGATGGGCGATCGGTGGATAGCCACGTGTATTCCTTTTCATCTGCGAGTCTTTCCTTGTTGATGATTTGCTTTTCAAGATCGATGTCTTTCTTCACATCTTTCTTATCAACAGTGGAATTGGGAAGCTTTTTGGGGTCTGATGGGGGATGCTTGTGATTCGACGAAGAACTCTTCTTCAACGATTTCTTCTTCTTCTTCTTTAGAAACGTCAGGTAAGACACCGATGTGTTCACTATAGAAGAGAATCTGCATTTTGCTATGAACCCCATGAGACCCAAGTATCGCCGTCTGCTACATTCCAAAACATGCATTCATTCAAATTTATATATATATAGAACACAGAAATTAAATTCCCTATAGATCAGATCACTCCACTGATTATGAATCTGGTAATAAACTCACAGTGTCATTGATGCGTAATAAGAGATGGATATTGAATAGTAAATTACAGAAAGAAGGATATAAATCAGAAGAAGGTTTGGTGACGTACCACCGGAGATGACAATGAACGGAGGTGTCCAAATGAGTATGAAAGGTGTCATTTTTGAATGCAAGAATAGAGTTATCGAGAAGAAAGATCTTCGCTACATCCCAGGCTGAAGTTGCGCTTCTTCTCTTGATATGACAGTTTAACCGTTCACATGCAAAAAATAGAAGAAGAAAAAAACTTCCATTCCATTTCCATTAGATCCACATTTTAACACTATACAAAGAGATTATGTCTCATTGGATCGCTAATAATTAGCGAATATAATAGGTTTTTGTATTAAATGTTTTTCTGAATAAAAATAAAAATTGATGACCTAATTAACCAACCGAATCTGGGAGTAGACGTCGCGTCATCATATATCGTAATTAAGAAGTCATGATAAAGAATTTAAGAAATTAAAATCCCATTTATAAAATTCATTCATTCATGAAAAACAAAAATACAAGCAATGATTGATCTTATGGTTCCAATTGTAAAGAGCATTAAACTATAAGGTTAAATACTTATTTGCTCATTTATATTTGACAATAATAAATCTTGTAACTTCTCTCTCACCGGACCGAAAACCCCCAATTTGCTTAGGGTTTCCGTGCAGGTTGTCTTCAAGCTGTCTTGACAATCAACTTTGTCCTCTGACATTAATTGTCATTTGCGAATCCAGTCAATCAGTAAACGACGAATTGGAGCGAGGTTTGAAAGAGACGTTTCCATGCAAACACAAAGAAGAACGAAGACTTGAAGCGTGGTGGAGCCGTGGTCAAACTTCGCCGGAACAACCGAAGCTCGCGTCGTTTTCTTTAACCTGCCTTCCCTTTCATTTTCTTTGTTTTGCAGGAAGATGCCAGCTGTGGTGAGGGCGCCGAACCCACGAAGTGGCGATGGACCGTAGCTCCAGCTCCGACGAAATGAATAGAACCCGGCGACCTGCGCTGTACCTCGACTCCAACGAGCAGCTGCAGCAGGGCTCATGGTACGTGGGCAAGCTTATAGCATAAAAATCGGTAAAGATGAGAACAATACATAGTGTGCTCCGGAAGGCGTGGGCAAGATACGGCAAGGTCGCCATATCGGAGGCGGAGGTGGGGATCGTTTTACTCGAATTCGAAAGGGATGAGGATGCCGACCAGATCCTCGATTTTTCACCTTGGGAAATAAACAGGCACATACTGAATATCAAAAGATGGGAACCGAGCATGGGAGTAAAGGAAGTGGAATTCAACATGGTAAACTTCTGGACCCAAATACATGACCTAGGCCTGGAGCGACTGGACACATTGCAGTCGGACCTGACTCTAGAGATGGTACTTCAATCCGCCCACGAACTAGCTGATGGAGGCACGTTCCGAGACCATCTCAACGAGTGAAACTCTGTGAAGGAGGTTTTCGAACTCGCGCTGGTAGTAGGAAAAGGAGCCTTCTTGCTGAAGGTTCTTCATTTCCAGCATAGAGTCGCTGAAAAGCTCATCGCCAAATTGAGATTTCAGGGCTGCTACGTACACCGACCATGAAAGAGTCCTTCCTTCGGCTACTTGCATCTTGTCGTAACCCTGGTTCCATTGGAAAGCCTCTTCATCCAGGTGGATGTTGGCAACCTTAAGCTTGGCTTCATCCTCTATTTCGTCCATTTTGAAAAAGTGTTCGCATTTGAACAACCAACTGGCGACGTCTGTGCCGGAGAGCCTGGGGAAGTCGATTTGCCCAGCGCGGTAACGTTGTCGGTTCTCATGTTTTTGAAGAGCATAATAGCCCGTTTTGACTAGTGCAACCCGAAATGTTGTTGTTGCGAGAGGTGGTGGCGTCATGGCGGTCGTCCGCGCGGTGCTCGTGCCGGAGCCGAGGATGCTGAACGTGCTCCTTGTCGTGTCTGGGTACATGGCAGCGTTGGAAGCGATCATAAGCTTGATATTGACGAAGCTCTTTCTTATCTCGTCAAATAAACCCGAGTGTTTGCTTACTAGGGTTGGGCATGAACCGGTTCGACCAACCATACCTTTACCACATTTTAAAGAGGTACGGTTTACTGCTCCAAATTTTGGCCGATTTACTGTACCGGTTCGGCCAAACCACTTTATATATATTATAAAAAAAACTAATGTAGGATTCTTTATCAAATGAACAAGTAAGAACAGAACGATATTAGAAACGATGTAGGCTTCATCAAATTTCCACCAGTAATTAGGAATTGTTAAAATCAATGAACAATCAAGAACAAATCAGTGAATCACCAGTTCATCAAAATCAATTACTTACAATGCACAAAATCAAAATTTTCAGATTTACTTAGAGTTAAGACCTGCAAATCTGCAATTGAATCCCTAATTCCCTACCATACGAAACCCTAACAGTGATTTCAGATCGAATCCCTACCTGCTGCTACCCTGGCTCGCCTTTGCTGCTGCTGCCCTGGCTAGT
This sequence comes from Chamaenerion angustifolium, assembly GCA_946814005.1. Lineage (NCBI taxonomy): Eukaryota > Viridiplantae > Streptophyta > Magnoliopsida > Myrtales > Onagraceae > Chamaenerion > Chamaenerion angustifolium. The sequence continues at coordinate 34,389,251 of OX328266.1, read as the reverse complement.
CGCACCACCCGCTGCTGTTGCTGCCCTGGCTAGTTGCACCGCCTGCTGCTGCTGCTTGCCTCACCTGTTGTTGCTTCTGTTTTGCTCCCCTCGACACCTCGCTTCCCTTCTGTTGTTGCTCGCATCGACGCCTCGCCTTGCCCCACTTGCTGCTCGCCCTGCCTGGCCTGATGCTCGCCTGGGACGAAATGTGTGGAAGAGTTGAAGAGGAGTGGAGATTAAGAACCAACTAAAGAGTGAAGATGAGTGACGAAGGCCAGTTGACTGAAGAAGTGAAGAGTCTGGATTGGCTTAGTGATTTAGGTTAGTTCGGTCTGGTTTAGTAATTAAATCGAATATTATATTAAAACTGGTACAAGAAGTGGTTCGGTTTACAAGATCCAGTTTTTTTATACCTCTTCCAATTCATCTCCCCTAAAAGGAAGAGGGGGCTCCTCATCTGGGGAGCCCGACAACGTTGGAAACCTGAGATGAAGCCATCTAGGTTTGGGGAGGAGAGGGCTCATAGAGGAGCAGATACTACGATTGTGAGGGGGCAGCCCCTTGTGGAAGAGGAAGGCCTGACCGTGACTAGTGTGGAGGTTAGGAGACTCGTTGTGGTGCCACCTAGAGCCACCGTGACCCCAATTCTCTCAATGGGATCACAGGTGGTTCAGGGGGACACGACCAGTCCGAATCGAAGAGAATTACAGACTGAGAAGATGCAGGTTGAGGAGAGCAATCTAGTCACAATTCAGGTCTAGTACATGGCAAGCTCTCCCGAACCGAAAGGTAGTAGTCTGAGGCACACCTCACCAAGAAGATACATCATCCCTAAGAAAATCACTAAGATCAGCCCCATCCAAAAGGAATACTACGTCGAGTTCCCGTCCGAGCAAACATCACCTGCTCGGGAAGGGACCATTGTCACACCAACGGGTCTGAGTCCGTTAGTGAGGAAGATGTCAATAAAGCGCAAAGGGGAGAATAGCACGGGGGGGGGGGGCGAAACCATGGAGGAGGAGGAGTTGAAGAAGAGGTGTCTCAGAATAGATAAGAATACACCAACCCCGGGCGATGATAGCCCAATTCGAGGCTTGACGAACCCTAGTAGGGGGAGGAGGGTAACAAAGAATACACAGAAAAAGGAAATCAGAAAACTTCAAATTGACCAAACGACTCAGGAAGATGACATAGAAACGAGTTCCGGTGGATGTCTCTTCACAACCACGGGTGCCCAATGAATGCTCTGATGTGGAACTATCAGGGGTTGAGATCGGACCTGACAGTTTCCCATCTAACCGATCTCGGGAGGAGGCACCAAACAGTTATAATGTTCTTGATGGAGACCAAGAACAAGGAGGCGATTTATGAACGAATTATGAAGAAGAGCCGAATGGAGAACACGTGTTATGTAGACCTAGTGGGCCTATCGGGGAGCTTAGCACTATGGTGGAGGAAGGAGGTAAGAATCAGAATTATTAAGAAGTCGAGTCATTACATTGATTCGATGGTCGATTGGGAAGGAAGGGGCGATGAGGTTCGAATCGCGTGGGTGTATGGGCATCCAATTTGGGAGGAGCGAGTAAAGATTTGGGAGGAGATAAGTCGTCTAGGAGTCATGGTACGAGGATCATGGATGTGCATTGGCGACTTCTACGATATAATTTACACTTATGAGAAAGAGGGGGCAGGCCGAAAGATAACAACAAAATGGACACCTTCAATACGTTCATCGCTAGCCTAAGGATGGGGGACATGGTTTTTAAAGGTAATCCCTATACGTGGTCTAATAATAAAGAAGGCGAGAATCGAATCTGGGAACGCTTAGACCGTGGCCTAGCAAACGGGGAGTGGTTCACAAAATTCCCAAAAGGGGTCATATTCCACAAAATGACGATCGGTTCGGACCACCCTCCCTTCTCCTAATGCTAGACCAGGCCGAGACTAAATGAAGGAGAGAATTCCGTTTTGAATCGATGTGGATGGCTGATAAAGGGTGTGGGCAAACCATTAAATCAGCTTGGGGATCGAAAACACCGACCGAATGGAGACCGATATACCACATGAAGATCAATAAGTGTCGAACCAAGCTAGCCAAGTGGAGTAAGTCTAGTTTCGCGAACAACAAGAGGCAGATTGCCAAGATTCAGGATCAGATTGAAAGGGTCCAAAGGGAAACCGATGGAGACTATGAAAGCGAGGAGGAAAAATCCCTAAAGAGGGAATTGACCGAATATTGGAAGAGGGAGGAAACATATTGGAGCCAAAGGGCCAGGGTCCGATGGCTCGGCGAAGGGGATAAAAACACCTCCTTCTTCCACAAGACTACCTTGGAGAGACGATGCAGAAACAAGATAAAAAGTATCCAAAGGGATGATGGCACATGGACAGAATCAGAAAAGGAGATCAGGTGGGAGTGTGAACAGTTTTTCCGAAACCTCCTCCAAACGGAGGGGACCACAGACCCACACGACATCCTACAATGTGTAAGCCCAGTGGTCACCAATAGGATGAATCATAACTTACTCAAACCAGTCACAGAGGAGGAAATTAAGACAGCGGCCTTTCAGTTGGGGGGTTCTCGGGCTGATGGTCCGGATGGTTTCCCTGGGGTGTTCTATCAGAGATACTGGGAGGTTGTGGGACCTGATGTCATCCATGCGATAAATATCTATTTGTCAAACGGTACACTCAATCCTTGTTTTTTTGATACAGATATAGTTCTGATCCCTAAAATCCAAAAACCTTATAAAACATTTCAGTTTCGGCCTATAAGCCTTTGTAACTTTGTTTATAAGATATTATCAAAAACTTTGGCGAATAGACTACAATCTATTCTCCCGAGTTTAATCACTCATTTCCAATGAGCTTTCGTGGCAGGCAGGTTGATTCACGACAACATCATCGTGGATCACGAAGCTTTCCACCATCTACGAACACGTAAGAAAGCTCGGGTGGAAGAGTGTGCGGTTAAGATCGACATGAACAAGGCTTACGATAAGATCGAGTGGAGCTTCCTCCTAAACACAATGAGAAGGATGGGGTTTGATGTGAGATTGATACTCTGGATCGAGGGATGCATAACTAGGGTTCGGTACCGAGTCATCATCAATGGGCAAAACACGAGCAGCTTTAAGCCAACACGAGGTATTAGGCAAGGGGATCCCCTATCGCCCTATCTATTCCTGTTTATGGAGGACGTGTTATCACGACTGGTCATCCAAGCAGTGAGCCGAAAACAGTTGGAGGGCATAAGAATCCGGAAAACATGCCCGATCATCCACCACCTTCTATTCGTGGACGACTCTATCTTCTTTATTCGAGCGGATGAGAGAAATGCAACCACACTAAAGAAGATTTTGGAGGAGTATGGGCGTACCTCAGGACAGAGCGTGAACCTTCAGAAGTCAAGCATCCATTATAGCTCGGGAACAACCCAAGGAAGCCGAGACCTCACGGGCCGAATACTGGGGATAGGGGAAGCTCGGGACGCGGGGAAGTACCTAGGCATGCCAACGGTTTGGGGCCGATCCAAAAGAGAGGCCTTAGGGTACCTTAAGGACCGAATATAGAGCAAACTGAGCGGATGGAAGAACCTTTACCTAAGTAGCGTGGGTAAGGAGATCCTCCTCAAAGCGGTCATTACCACCATTCCGACCTACGCCATGGCCTTATTCAAACTACCTAAGACGTGGTGTGGGGAAGTGATGACGATGATGACCCGATTCTGGTGGAGCCAAAGCCCGGACAAACGGTCAATCCATTGGAGGAAAGGGGAGTATATGACAAAACCGAAGGCATTGGGGGGATTGGGGTTCCGGGACATCAATACCTTCAATGATGCCATGCTCACGAAAACGGCGTGGAGGCTTCAAAACAACCCGGATGCATATTGGGAGAGGGTCATTAAGGGTATCTACTACCCCAATTCCGACCTATTCCAAGCAAAGAAAGGGGGTCGGGCTTCATGGGCTTGGTCGAGCATCTTGGAAGGGCGGGAGGTGCTTAGAGAAGAGGGCATATGGAAAGTCGGTGATGGGAAGTCGATCCGAATGTATCAAGACACTTGGATCCCAGGGGTTCAAGGTAATCGGTTGATGGGGGAGGTGACCGAGGAGAGGGATCGAGATAGGAGGGTCGCGAAGCTCATTGGAACCGACGGGAGAGGTTGGAATACGAGACTAATTGAGGGGGCCTCAACCGAACCAGAACACATAGCCATCACAGCCATACACCTCCCGAGCATCCCAACTAGGGACAAGGTGGTATGACCGACATCTACATCAGGTAAGGCGCACCCAAAACTGGTCTATAGGCAACTAAAGAAAAGGACCGAACAGGAGGTGACGAGTAGAGGATCGTCATCGCGAAGGATGAATCCAACGAGTTGGAAGGACATATAGAGCAGCCCAACCATCCCAAAGGTAAAACACTTCATATGGAGAAATTGTAATCGCGCGTTGCAGGTGAAGGACGAGCTCCATAGGCGCGACATCAATGTGGCACCAACCTGCCCCTTTTGCGCTGAAATAGATACCATGGACCATGCACTCATGGAATGTCAATGGGTAAGGTCAATCTGGTTCGGAGGCATTGGAGTACGATGGAAAGAGGCCACAGGACCAAAATGGGAGGAATGGATGACGACAGTCATGGCAAAGGGGGGGGGGGGGGGGGAAGGCACGGGATGTGGGGGTAGCTTGAAGATGACGGTGACAACCATGGCTTGGGAGATATGGAAGGAGTGATGATGGACGTACCATAACAATGAACAACCACGATCGACCCTTACACTTGAGCGAGGTCTCAAACTGGATCGGGAAACGGGGACGGTAGTGCCACAGCGAACTGAAGCAACCACAAGAAGTAACACAAACAACAACACGACATGGCGACCACCGGAGCAAGGAACGATAAAAGTCAATTGTGATGGTGCTTGGGACAATAGCTCGGCCAAAGGAGGCACGGGTGTGATAGGAAGGGACGACAAGGCCAACATGATCGCGGGGAGAAACTCAACGACGAGGGACATTTCGGCGGAAAACATGAAGGCCCAAGCAATTTTGCAAGGCGTGGAGATGGCAATTTATCACGGATGGACGAAGGTAATCATCGAATCTGATTCTGAAAAGATGGTTAAATTGCTAGATGGATCGGCCAAGAACACAGACTGGCGAATGGAAAATATGGTCACCTCGATACAAGAGGCAGCAAGCCACATTGAATCAATCAAATGGTGTTGGGTAAGATGAACCGCCAATATGTGCGAATTGGATTGCTAAGCAATCGAAAAGAGAGATGTGTCCAATAAATTGAACTCGTACACCGCCATCTAATCTACTATATTTGTTGTTATTAGACTATTCGAATACGTTAGTTGAATGAAAGTTTATGTCGGAAAAAAAAAAATTCATCTCCCCTACTATATTTCTCGGGACTTCCGTTCTTGATTTTGATTTCCCTCTGGTGTTTCTCATTACACAAAGAATCTCTATTGAGGTGGCTTTGACGTAGACTGACAGACTCCTCTGTAGAATGGCTGCATTTGTTTTGATTCAGATTTTGGAGGCAATTCCACTGATTCTTCGATAACTCACTCCATAACTGAAAATTCTTCTACATGGAATTTTTATCTGACAATAATTCAACCCTAAGCTACCTGCGATTCCGTTCGCGATTCAATTGCAAGTTGCCTGCAGTTATTTCTGCAGTACAGACATCAAATTGCAATTTTTGAGTTCGATGATTTCTTGACCTTAAGGTTGGTTCTGAGTCTCCATAACGGAGTGAAGAGTTACCGAAGATGACGCTCGGATCAATGCCAGGGAGCTCCAGTGTTACGTTATATTAAATAAATCGCATATGCTGATGGCCGAATCGGGCCAGACTTGCGGGTCTCGGGTAGCATATTAGTCCGGGTCGGGTAGAATAATACCGTAACCGGTTTTGGATCTCTGTTATAATAAGCCAAAGGGATTCTGTTTGAGGCATTCAATGAAAAATAACGAATTCTGTCATTCTCCCTATATTCTTCTGTTTTCTTCTCCCATTTCTGTTTTCACAATCTGTTATTGCGCCAATTGTAAGTTTGGCCTTAACACTTGGTATCAGAGCCAGGCCAGCCGCCACCTTTCACCGCCGGAATTGTTGTAGGTAAGGAGAGGATCTACCTAGTAGGGAAGCTCCGTATCTACAATCTTCCGGACATGGCTGCTGCGAATGAAACCAGAGCTGCTAAGGATGCAAGGTATGAAGCTTCGCTGCAAGAACACTCCAAGATTCTTGACAGCATATCAGCAAGGATGGACATCACGGAGGAGCGCACTCAAGCCTCGTTCACCAGAATGGAGACGATGATCTCTGCTCTTACGACCAAAGTCTCGGAGGCGATGAAGGACACAGGAGTTCTGGGGTCGGCGATGGGAACGCCGAAATCATCATCCGTTGCAACGGGAGTCACGTCTCACAACACCTTACCACGTCCACCTGAAGGTAAGGATCCTCCATACCAACAGGTGTACAGAATCGGTCGCCTCGATTTCCCGAGGTTCTTAGGAACTGATGTATCCAGTTGTCTCTTTCAATGTGAGCACTATTTTGAGGTGGATGGGACACTGGAAGAGGCTAAACTGAAGGTTGCGGTGATCTACTTGGAAGGGGAAGTGTTAAGATGGCATCAAGGGTTCATGAGGATTCAAGCAAAGATGGGCAAACGAGTATCATGGGCTGAGTATATGGAAGTTTTACAGGCTCGATTTGGGGATGAGCTATTCGGCGACCCTGTTTTGGAGATGAAACACCTGCAGCAGGAGGGCTCCCTATCAGAATACCAAAGTAAGTTCGACGCCTTGTTGCATAGAATTGGTTTGATCGAGCCCATATCAGAGAAATCAGCAGTGAGTCAGTTCATAGGGGGTCTCGAATTCCAGCTGCAAGGACCCGTAAGGTTGTAGCAACCACAGACTCTGCGTGAAGCCTATGCCGTATCCAAGCTTCACGACACTATTTTATCAGCTCGGCCTAGACTGCAATCGACAGCTAAGTTTTACTCCCCTGCTTCTATGCCTAAGAATTATACTACTGCTGTTAGTGCCAAGGGATCTTCCTACAATACTGCTGCTGTTAGTACTGCTTTGCCTAAGATAGGGAATGTAAACCGTACCCAAGCTGAGAACCGAACCCCTAGATTGACACATAGCAAGGAACTAGAGGCCAGAAGAGCAAACGGGCTTTGTTATTGGTGCCCAGAGAAGTACACGATCAGGCATAACTGTAGGGGAAAACAGGTCTTCCTGATCGAGGTGGAGGATGGAGATACTGAGGCAGTCATACCCGAATCAGAGGACAGAGTGAATAATATGGAAACAGGGGAAGATGTAAAGGAGACACCCGAGATTTCACTACATGCATTGGCTGGTACGTTTGGATGCTCGACCATGCGAGTCGAAGGAGAAGTGAATAATAGAAGGATCCAGCTACTGATTGATTCCGGGAGCACGCACAACTTCCTCGACCTGTCAATAGCTGCAAAACTGGGGTGTACAACCGAGAAGGTGCTGCCACTGAAGGTGCTAGTGGCTAATGGAAGTGAGATGTCATGTGACAGAGTATGTAAGAATTTCAGTTGGAGCATCCAAGGTAAGCAGTTCACGGCAAACGTCTTCTTGGTACCATTGGAGAGTTATCACATGGTGTTGGGTGTGCAGTGGTTGGCAACCTTGAATGACATACTGTGGAACTTCGGCACGTTAACGATGAAGTTTGTAAGGGATAACGAGTTGTGTGAATTGAAGGGAACCAGAAGCAGCTCGGTGCACTTGAACAGCCCTGATAAGATCAATAAGCTGCTCGAGAAGAAGAATGACGTTGCCTCGGTCCAGTTGTGCAGCTTGTCGATTCAAGCACAGACAGAGCAGCATCCATTCCTGTTCTCGGCGAGGGTGGAGGATGGTGGCAAACCAGCAGTGGCAATCAAGGAGTTGCTGTCCCGATTCCAGAAGGTGTTTGAAGAACCCCGAGGACTGCCTCCTACCCGTGAGGTTGATCATAGGATACCACTAAAGGATAGCTCCATCACCGTGAGTTCCCGACCCTATCGCCATCCAGCTCCGCAGAAGGATATAATAGAGAGGATGGTAAGAGACATGCTGAATTCCGGAGTGATAAAACCGAGCTCTAGTCCATTCTCGTCACCTGTGATTCTCGTGAGGAAGAAAGACCAGTCGTGGAGACTTTGCATAGATTACAGGAGGTTGAATGACATAACGATCAAGGATAAGTTTCCGATACCATTGGTAGATGAACTATTGGACGAGCTACATGGAGCCACTATCTTCTCGAAGATTGATCTAAGATCGGGTTACCATCAAATCCGAATGGCTAAGGAAGACACTCATAAGAAAGCCTTTAGGACCCACGAAGGGCATTACGAATTCCTAGTGATGCCTTATGGCCTGACGAATGCTCCAGCGACATTTCAAGGACTTATGAATTGGGTTTTTAAGGAGCACCTGAGGAAGTTCGTATTAGTTTTCTTTGATGACATCCTTGTTTATAGCAAGGATTTGCCACAGCATCTGGAACACCTCGAGAAGGTTCTGAAGTTGTTAGAGGAGAATACCTTGTTCGCTAAGCTTTCAAAGTGCACATTTGGGGGTGACCGAGTAGAATATTTGGGGCATATTGTCACATGTAAGGGAGTCTCTACGGATCCGGAAAAGGTCAAGGCAGTTAAAGAGTGGCCTCTTCCTCAATCGCTCAAACAGTTAAGAGGATTTTTGGGTCTTACAGGGTACTACCGCAAGTTCGTTAAGAGCTTTGGGGCGATCAGTAAGCCTCTCACGGAGTTGTTGAAGAAAGATTCTTTTAGTTGGACAGAGGAAGCTAAGGAAGCATTCCAAGAACTGAAAAGAGCCATGATCACTGCACTGGTCTTAGCATTACCGGATATGAATGAAACCTTCATTATAGAAACAGATGCATCTAATAAGGGAATCAGAGCGGTGTTAATGCAGAAGGGTCATCCCATCACGTTTATAAGCAAGGGACTCTCCCAAAGGCAGCAAGTCCTTTCGGTTTATGAGAAGGAACTTTTAGCCATCCTGTTGGCAATTAAAAAGTGGCATTTCTACCTGATCGATCGCCACTTCGTGATAAAAACGGACCACCGCAGCTTGAAGTATTTGTTAGAGCAGAAATTGACAACACCTTTGCAGCACACTTGGCTCGCAAAACTGTTAGGATACGACTACGAAATATCCTATAAGAAGGGAATGGAGAACATTGCGGCAGACGCTCTATCCCGAATTCAGGGTCCTGAATTATTAGCACTTGCGGTGGCATCGGTATAGACAGACCTCATGGACTGGATTAAGAACTCATGGGCTACGAACCCTACGTGTAGCAGCCTAATTCAGGAGCTCAGTAATAATAAAGGGTCTTCACGGTTCTCTTGGACTGAGGACGGACTAAAGAGAAAAGGAAGGTTAGTGGTGGGTCATGATGAAGAACTCAAGAACGATATACTGAGACTATTCCACGACTCTCCATTAGGAGGTCACTCGGGAGTCACTGCGACCCTACAGCGTATTAAACCACTGTTGTATTGGAAGAGTCTAAAGAAGCAGGTACGAGAGTTTATCAGAAAGTGTGACATCTGCCAGAGGCACAAGTACGACCGCGCGGCATCACCTGGATTGTTACAACCCTTGCCGGTACCCCATACCATATTCTCCGACATTTCCATGGACTTTATCACCGGACTTCCAAAGTCGGGGGGTTATGAAGTAATTTTTGTGGTGGTGGATAGATTGTCGAAATATGCCCATTTCATGCCCTTGAAACACCCATATACAGCTGCAGTAGTGGCCCAAACATTCATTGACCAGATTTACCGTCTGCACGGCCTTCCGAGTAACATAATTAGTGATCGGGATTCAGTATTTATCAGCGGTTTTTGGCAAGAGTTGTTCAAGCAGCTCGGAATCTCCCTATGTATGTCATCTTCGTATCATCCGCAGATAGACGGGCAGACAGAGGTAGTCAACCGTTGTCTAGAGACCTACCTAAGGTGTATGACGGGAGAAAGGCCGACAACGTGGGTTAAATGGTTACCCTTGGCGGAGTGGTGGTACAATACCTCCTTTCATTCGACGATAAGGATGACACCATTTGAGGCACTTTACGGGTTAACTCCTCCGCTACATGTACCCTATATTCCCAAAGATTCTAAGATCGAGGCGGTAGATGGAGTGTTAAGGGAGAGGGAAGAGCATATCAAGTTGCTCAAATTTCACTTGGAGCGTGCAAGGAACCGTATGAGGCAGTCGGCAAACAAGAAGAGGTCGGATAGGAGCTTTAACATTGGTAATAAGGTGTTCCTCAAACTTCATCCCTATAGTCAACATTCTATGAGGAAGAATGGTAAACAGAAGTTTCAACCGATGTATTATGGTCCGTTTGAGGTGTTGGATAAGATAGGCGAGGTAGCCTATAAGTTAAACCTGCCGAACACGGCTCTCATTCATCCAACAGTCCATGTCTCTCAGTTGAAGCTGGCTCACGGAGAGACGAGTCACTTCACACCGCTTCCGAACGGATTCTACAGCAACACTACTCGCATTCCTAAGGTGGTCCTTGATAGTAAGATAGTCCGTAGAGGTAACCGAGCGGCAACGAAGGTTTTAATACAATGGGAAGGTACCGAGGAACAGGAGGCGACTTGGGAGTTTCTCGAAGAATTCAAGCGTAATTATCCGGATTTCGACCTTGAGGACAAGGTCGTGGCTTAAGGGGGGAGTATTGTTACGTTCTATTAAATAAATCGCATATGCTGATGGCCGAATCGGGTCAGACTTGCGGGTCTCGGGTAGCAGATTAGTCCGGGTCGGGTAGAATAATACCGTAACCGGTTTTGGTTCTCTGTTATAATAAGCCAAAGGGATTCTGTTTGAGGCATTCAATGAAAAATAACGAATTCTGTCATTCTCCCTATATTCTTCTGTTTTCTTCTCCCATTTCTGTTTTCACAATCTGTTATTGCGCCAATTGTAAGTTTGGCCTTAACATCCGGGTACTTGGATTTGTATCCGGACAGGAAAATGTCGTATTTCGGCAATCTCTATGTGCTGAGATTGACTGTAATTTCTGGAATTGGAGGATTGCTCTTTGGCTATGATACAGGTATCTTGAGTTATCTATATCCTGGAGTTCTGTTTGCGTTTACGAAAGACTTCTGGCCTGGAACTTGATTAAACTTCCATGTGAAAGTATGTACGTATTTTATACGGTAGAATAATATCATTGACCCAATGCTCCTATCCGTACATTTTCCTGGGTTCAATGTATTGTTGAATTAATTAACTTTCATTCAGTCTTTTTGTACCTTTGTAAAGTTACCTAGTTACTTTGATTTAAATCGATTTTGAGTGAGAAAAAAATAGTAAATCAATCTTAATTCATTTATGAACTTTTTTTTGGTAAGAAAAAATCTACTAAGTTCGGTGTTTCAATCACGGTAAGTAGTGTTCTTAGAGCTTACTTTGTTTGCTGCCTTGCATTTATAGTTGTGACATATACTGCCACCTCATCAAGCACCAAAGAATATTATGCTGTTCCGGGAACTGAAATATTTTTCACATTTACTGATTGTATTTGTAGGTGTCATATCAGGCTCTCTTCTGTATATCAAAGACGATTTTGAGGCAGTCAGTAAAAGTAATTTTCTCCAGGTAATAAAGCCTAGGCTTCCTTGTAGGATTAGCAAGTTAAGACATCCATACTCTATGATATGTTGATTTATGCTTTTATAGTGGATCATGTATTCCAACTTCAGTTTTGTTTTGCCTAATGAACTGAACATAGTTTCTGCCATGATCTATTTCTTATCTTGACGTAATGTGACTTGGATTTGGCAGGAAACAATTGTTAGTATGGCCTTGGTTGGTGCAATTATTGGAGCTGCCTCAGGGGGGTGGATAAATGATGTTTTTGGGCGTAAGAAGGCTACACTTCTATCTGATGTTGTGTTTGCAGCAGGAGCGGTTGTCATGGCTGCTGCACCCGACCCGTATGTGCTTATTTTGGGCAGGCTACTTGTCGGACTTGGTGTTGGTGTTGCTTCTGTTACCGCTCTTGTATACATTGCAGAAGCTTCACCATCAGAAGTTAGGGGAGGACTTGTTAGCACCAATGTACTTATGATCACTGGAGGCCAGTTTATATCATACCTTGTTAATCTTGCTTTTACTGAGGTCAGCTTAAAGTTTCTGCGCATCTTGCCATTTTAATATCTGCCTAGATATAATGATGCAGTCTCAGTTAATCTCATGCTTTGGCTCATCATATTTTTGATCCTGTTACATGGACATTAGAAGTTCTATCTTGAAATTGAGTTACATATTTCAGTTACTTGAGATTTTGGTGGTTGAGATATGTACTTTCATATAAAGAATAAAGTCTCTATCAAGATAGTATTCCTAAAACTCCTAAACGCAGTATCATAATACAATCAAGATGGTTTTGCTGAAGTTCTGAACATCACTCTGTTTTGTCTCTCGATCATCTGATCCCGGTATCGAGTACTGTGAAGGGAAGATTTAAGAATGAGACAATGTTAATCGAGACATTTTGAATTTCATATCTTCCTCTCTTGAGATTCATTAAGTTTGGAGTCAGTTATATGCACAATGTACAGGGCTATAATACTGTGGTCTCTTGCTGAAACGATGTCGTTCAATATATACAATTGTCTCCATTGTCTGCCCAGAGAAAAAGAAGTGTCCGTAGCTACTATCTGTTAACTATTATAGCGGAAATGTAGTATATTGAAGTTTTGTATTGCATTCAATTTAATGTTCATTGATGACTATTACATCTATTTGTACTACAAGTATGATACACAATTGTCCAAAAATACAACAACTATTTATCACTAACTAGACAAAGACACAAGGAATCAAGGAAAGGTGACATTATTACATAAAGCATTCTTTTCTAATGTTTATTGTTGAGCATGTGTAGGTGAGGAATATTCCTCAAGGTGAAGTCCATGTATGATGTTTCAACACTCCCCCTCAAGTTAAATAGTAGGATCCCCGATATTTAACTTGCACAACACGTTTCTGAAGTTGGTTCTGTTAACAGCTTTGGTGAGTATATCTGGAAGTTGATCTTCATAACGAACAAACAGAATCACAATAGTTCCATTCTCTAACTTCTCTTTTATGAAATGTTGATCAATCTCAACATGCTTGGTACGATCATGTTGGATTGGATTCTCAGAGATGCTTATAGCTGCACGATTATCACACATTATCTTACATGGTTCCTGAATAGGAAAACCAACCTCAGTTAATAACTTGTATAGCCATAACACCTCTGTAAGACCTCGAGCAATTCCTCTGAATTCTGCCTCAGCACTCGACAGTGCCACCACTTTCTGTTTTTTACTCTTCCAAGTTACCAAGTTTCCTCCCACCATGGCAAAATAACCTGAAGTTGATCTTCTGTTAATCGGATTTCCTGTACAATCCGCATCTGTGTATGTCTCTATTCTGAGATGTCCATTCTTCTGGAACAGCACTCCACTCCCTGGTGAACCCTTTAAATATCGAAGGATTCTAAGAGCAGCTTCCATGTGATATGCTTGCGGTTTATGCATGAACTGACTAACCACACCGACCGCATATGCAATATCTGGTCTGGTATGTGAGAGATAGATCAATTTTCCGACTAGATGTTGATATCTAGCTTGATCTGTTGGTTCAACATCTTCTCTTATCCGTAACCCATGATTTGGCATCATTGGTGTCTCAGCTGGTTTACAATCCATCAATCTAGTTTCTACCAACAGGTCTAAAATGTATTTCCTTTGTGAAATGAAAATACCTGTTTCAGACCGTAGTACTTCAATTCCCAAGAAGTACTTGAGTTCTCCAAAATCTTTCATCTCAAACTCTTGGAATAGATTTTTTCTGAGCTGAACAATTTCTTCTTTGTCATCTCATGTAATGATCATATCATCTACATATACAATCAAACAAGTTACTCGACCTTCCCTTCTTTTAATAAATAAGGTGTGATCAGAGTTACTTTGTCTATAGCCATATTTCTTCATGGCTACTGTAAACCTTCCAAACCATGCCCTTGGTGCTTGTTTGAGCCCGTAGAATGCCTTTTTCAATATGCACACATCTGCTTGTTGAAAACCTGCAGTGAAACCTGGTGGTGGTTCCATATAAACTTCTTCTTCTAAGTCACCATGCAGGAAGTCAACCTGGTGTAGCGACCAGTCTTTGTTTGCAGCTATAGAAAACAGGACTCGAATAGTATCAATTCGAGCAACAGGAGAAAAAGTTTCGGAATAATCAATACCATAGGTTTGAGTATATCCTTTGGCCACCAATCTCGCTTTGTATCTCTCTATGGATCCATCAGCCTTGTGTTTTACAGTAAATACCCATCTGCAACCGACTGCTCGTTTTCCATGAGGCAGCTCACACTTCTCCCATGTTTGGCTTTTCTCTAGAGCCTCCATCTTGACCCCCATGGCTTGTCTCCACTCCTTACTTCTTAAGGCTGACTCAACATTGTTGGGTATGGATTGAGTATATACAGCAGTAGCAAATGCTTGAGCAGTTTGTGTTAGACTCCCCCTTGCCAAGTTTGCTACTGGATAACGACTTTTTCTTGGGCTGTATTCTGGTTCATATCTGACAGGTGGAACTCCCCTGTTTCTTCGAGCTGGCAGTACATATCTTTCCTGTACTGGTGATTCTTCCAAGCCATTATTTGGAGATATAATAGAACCAGGGGTAACCCAATTAGTATTACTAACCTCCGGAATATTCGTAAGGATTGACAGGGTTGAAGCATCAGAGACCTATAAGATGGGAGATAATGTCTCGGTGGTTCCACCAACTTGCCCTGTTGGAACTATTTGAGGAAACACTGGAGTGGTCACAGTAGTCTGGATCAACCAATCTAATGGAGTACGATAAAAAATCTCCCCCTGGACAGAAGATTGGGTGGCATAATAGAATTCTGTTTCGAGAAATGTACAATCCATAGTAGTGTACATACAATTATTTTTTGGATTAAAACACAGGTAGCCTTTTTGATGAACCCCATATCCCACAAATACACATTTGACAGAACATGGATCGAATTTAGAACGATCTGTTTTAGGAATATGAACAAAAACAGAGCATCCAAAGACATATGGTTGTAGTGTTAAGGCTGTGGAGACACTCATATGACTTGATAAAACCTGAAAAGGAGTTTGAAATTGAATCACAGTCGTGGGAAGGTGATTCATTAGATATACAGATGTAGCAACAGCCTCGGGCCAAAATGAAGTTGGAACGGATGATTCAAGCATTAATGCTCTAGTCATTTCTAAAATATGTCAATGTTTTCGTTCTGCAACTCCATTTTGTTGAGGTGTATGCAGACAAGATGTTTGGTGAATAATGCATTTATCTTTGAGAAACTGTTGGAGAGCAGAATTAACATACTCTCCACCATTATCTGAGCGGAGAACTTGAATATTTGTGTTATATTGAGTTTGTACTAAGTTGTGAAATTCTACAAACTTAGTGATAACTTCTGATTTGATTTTAAGAAAATATACCCAGGTCATACGAGAATAATCATCAATAAAAAGCACAAAATATCTAAAGCCATTACTTGACATACATGTGCTACTATTTGGAGCTGGCCCCCAAACATCAGAATGTATAAGAGAAAAAACTGACTTGGCCCTAGATTCCGATGTATGATACGAGTTTTTATGTCTTTTAGCACGAATACAGGTTTCACACACGATTTCTTGACTTGACGGAAATAAACTAGGAAATAATTTTTGAAGGTACCCCCAGATGGATGACTCAACCTCCGGTGCCACAACCATTGTTGCCTCGTGACTGTTCCGTGAGCAAGCATTGCAGTTCCGTGTTGAGTCACTTCCTCCACATAATACAGACCTTGATGTTCAATTCCACGTCCGATAATTTCCCCCGACTGAATATCCTGTAGTAAACACAAATCGGGATATATTAGTACCGTACAGTTTAACTCTCGCGTGACATGGCTAATAGAGAGTAACTTGCATGCTAAGCTAGGCACATAAAGACAATTCTCCAGTTTAATATTTGAGGAAATATTAACAGTTCCTCCTCCCTGAACCGGTACCAATTCTCCATTGGCTGTTTGTATCAATTACCGTCGTGGATTTGACCAATTTATAAAATCATCTATGTCATAGCTCATACTATCCGTGGCTCCACAATCTAGTAACCATTTTCCGGATATATCTTTTTGAGTAAAAAAGGTACGAGCAATTTTATCATATTTATTTATTCCGATAAAATAATTTGGCCCGAATATGGACCTACAGGCTGACCCAAATCCGGACCAATTCCCTTCTCTGGCCCAGCTCCTCCATTCGGCCCAACTCCTCCAGCAGCTTCCTGGCCCGCATGGTTCAGCCCGATTTGGCGCGGCCCACCCGATCCAGCCCAGCTCCCATCTGGTTTACATTTTAATTGAGGGTGGGGGGGTGTTTTGGGATTTACCCCCTCAGAACATTACCTGATGGCTACTGCCTGCTCCCGTGCGATTTTAGGGTTTGTGCTGAAGAAACCCTAGCGGCGGCGCCGCTACTTCCTTCTCCATCGTGGCCAAGGCTTCCGGCCACGAATCGGTGCCGAGCTTCCTCCTGCTGGTTCCAATACTCATGAGGACCGCCGGGCCTCTCAAATCCTTGCCATCCAAGCGGTTCGGCCGGAGCCCTAGCCATGGCGACCACCCCTCCTTGGTTCGGTTGTCCTTGGAATGGCGGCGGGTGGCCGTACCCTTCGGTGTTGTGACTCCAATCGTTGCGGTCGTTCGCCACCGTGGCGATTGTACCTCCAGCGCCAGCTCCATCTCTCTGTTAGCTCCTCCAACTTTCGGGAAACCCTACTAAGAGGTAGCATTCGGTTTTATCTTGTATTTGCTTACCACAGTGTGTACACCGTAGGTTTTTCCGATCAACGCCACCGACCCAGCCTGGTTTGCCCTTGCCGGCGAATTGCTGTGGCCTGGCGGTGTGACCCGGACCACCTTCTCCTGTGTTGGCCTCGGGAAAGTGCTGAACCACCAGACCAGCTCTTACACCTGTCCCTCCTTGATCGGTTACGGTGACAGCCCCCACGATAGCTCTCCGGTCCCGTTCCGATCGAATGGTTGAATACGCCTTTTCAACTCCCGGTAACGGTTCAATCCTGAGTAAATCACGTTTTTCGTTATCATATTCGTTACTTACAACATTTAGAAATTGATACAACTTAGATTCAGCCCGTTTTGTATTCCATATCTGTATGTCCTTCGGGTAGTCCATTGGATTCGGATCTCGTTGTTCAATTTCCCGCCATAATCCTTGTAACTTGTTGTACAAGGATTCTAACGAATCTGTACCTTGTCGGGTATTGTTGGTTCGGCATATGAGGTCGAAAAGTTGGACTCCGTCTTTGGCTTTACTATATGTTGCAGCTAGGCCATTCCAGAGATCCTTCGCCGTGGGGAACTCGGCATATTGGTTGACCAATACCGGTTCCATGTTGTCGAGCACACTACGAGGTCGCCTTGCTCCCATTGTAAGTATGCCGGTTCATTCATTTTGGGTGATGCCGGAACACCCAAAAGATGGTGAAGCTTTCCTTGGCCGCCTATCTTCATTCGGATTAGGCGTGCCCACAGGGAGTAGTTTCCTTCATTTAGCTTAATGCTTAAGCTAATATTGGATAAACTGGCGGTTTTATGAATGGTGTTGGTTTGTGGCAGGTTCGAGAACATCGCCGCCCACTGAGCTGGAAACGGGTCACCACCCGTTGGGGGTAGTCTCAGTAGTGTGAGTGTTGTCCCCTTCAGAATCTGCCATGATTCAGGTATGTCGGTCGGCTCCGGTAAAAAATAGTTATGATTCAGTCAAAAATCAGAGCAATAAATAGATGCCCTTGAACATTGAACTATGCAAAATACAAAAGAAATACTCCTCTTTTCTATTTAATCAATTGAGTTGGACCGGTTTGGTTTGTTTTATTATGTCTGATTCAAAAATTGTATAGGTTGAATCCATTTTGATTTGAATATTTAGTATAAAATAGTACAAAATACGAGTCGATTCGAACTAAATTAAATATAATGTTTTGAACTTACTTACTTTAACCTTAAAAAATTGGTTTTATCTTGGAACTAATTCGGTTGAATATGTTCAAACCAGATTCGATTCAGTTTGGCTTAACTAGGTTTTTTGAACAACCTTAGTGATTTTGGATGTGATATAAGAAATAATATTAGCATTACTACGATCATATATGTCGAGTAAAAATGTAAATAAAATGCTTTCATCTATATTGAACTTCCGAGTGAGAAGATATTGAAAAATTACGAAAAATCGATGTAAACTTAAAGCGATACCATTATGAAAAATAGATGATTTTAGATGTGAAATAAGAAATGATCTTAACGTTACTACGATCATACCTACGAAATCAATGTAAATTTAAAGGAGTACCATCGTGGAAGATAGGTGATTCCTAGTTCTTTACCGGATAAGGACAGCAAGACTGACAGAAGTAACATGAATGACAGATGCAACAAAAGTTGGAGGCAACATTTATGGACCTCGGGGAATATCAAACGTGTCCAACACAGTTCGACAAAGTACGTTTATTACATGTTAGAAGCTATTTACGATCCCTTAACCTCTGGTTTATGTACTCGATCAGTAAAAGCAACTAACTACAGTCAAAGCTTAACCCGATGAATAGTACCAATATTTTGGCTATAAATACCAGTCATTCAAATTTTTTGCAAGGTACAAAAAAAGTCTTTGGATATACATATTACTCTAAATTCTCTCATGTCTAACTTAAGCATTGGAGGGTAAACAAAGGGTCATGCTCGAATCTTCCTTCTTGCAGGTTATAGAAGGCTAAGAAGTTGTCGACTTCATGCTAGATTTGGATAAAAGTTGACGCCAGAGCATAAGATCCCGACGTGTGGCACAGGAATCTCGCAGGATCCAACAATCACTAAAAGTTGCAACAGAAGCATAATCAAAGACAATACACATCTCAGTGTAAAGGACGAATAATCTCAGTGTTATCTTTGTCAGCTGAAGAGTAATATGAGCTGAAAGAATAATCATATGATTTTGCTTAGTAATATTCCAAGCTGATTCTTTTCATCAATCGAATTGAAATGAATTTTAGTTTTACATTTTTTTTCCATAGGAGGATGGATTCTTGAGATTGATGCACAAGCGCTTTAGGCATATAGAAGAACTTGATAGGTGAAAAGGGAAGGAATAAGCACGGAAAAAGTAGAAGTTACACAGTTGGATTGGACCGAAGGAGGGAAATAAGGGGGACGTATCTGACATTTCAGATTATATTTTGTTTAATATTTATATTTTAGAACACGTGCAGCGCACGTGTTTGACTTTAACGGTTAAAATGACTGAAAATATAACGTTTCATCTCAAACCAATCAAATCAAACGTAATAAATCACATACAAACAATCCAGAACATGTTGCATCAGATAATGGTTTGAGTAAACATATTACATATTTTCATACTTCCCCTTTCAAGAACTATTAACTCTTCCACGTATTAGTTTTGGTCCCAAACTTACCAAAGTTTAATTTGGTGTATCATATGACACTAGTGCAGATTTAATGGGATATGATAAATATCAATTTTTTACGTATCATTGTGGATATACATTTTAGTATCAATTTGTAACTATACTAACTGTTTTTAGATTTATTTTTTTTCAAATTTAACCATAATTTAATAATTAATTACCAAAATAACTCTCCAATTTTCAAATTTCCTAAAAAGGTAAAATTTCGCGTTTAAAGCTTTTCTTTTTGAAAATATTTTTGTGGAGGGGTTTAAACCCATGATCTCCACCTTGTAAGTTAAAACCTTCTACTACTAGGCTACTAATGCCAATTGATTTTTTTTACACTCAAAATATATTTATTGCGCTAATTTTAAAAGTGAAATATTAAATAAATTTAGAACTAAACATTATATCATGCTTTAATAATGGAAAATTCTACCACTAAAATATTTTTACCTATTATTTACTATGCACTTAAATTAAAATTATTATACCAAATTTTAGATTGATACCAAATTATGCACTTAAATTAAATTTATTTCCAAAAATGACCGAAATGCATTTTTAGTGTTTGTAGACTACCGAAATGCTCATTTTGAGAATATATTTTTATCAAATATTTCTAAAAAAAGTTATTGACAATTAAATTACAACTCTAACAAAATATACATTGTTCAGTTTCGACCATAAAATTTGATCAAAGTCGAGTTCCTAATTTGAAAAACAAATCCTCTCTAAATAAATATTTTGGTAGTCAATAAACACAAACTTTATAAAATGAATTAACACAAAAAACTAGTATTTAGATAATTAATTTAGAACACTAATTAAAAGAAAAGACGTTAATTGAAGTTATTTACTAAACTGGAAAACTATATAAACAAGAGATATTTGATTAAAAAAATATCTAAATTTGGTATAATAATTGTAATTTAAGTGCATAGTAAATAACTCGTAAAAGTATTTTAGTGATAGAGTTTTTCATTATTAGAGCATGGTGTACTATTTGGTTCTCAATTTATTTAATATTTCACTTTTAGAATTAGTGTAATAAGTATAATGTATAAGCAAAATAAATCAATTAACATTAGTAGCCAAGTGGTAGAAGGCTGGAACTTTCAAGGTGGAGATCTTACGTTTGAATCCCCCATAAAAAAAGAAGCTTCTGAACGCGAACCCCATTCATGTTCATAAATTTTAGAAAATTTATAAATGCGAATGCCATTTTAGGAAATTTACAAATCGGAGGATTATTTTGGTAATTTATTATTAAACTAGGGTTAACTTATTATTTTTAAATCATGTTGTTAACTACAATTTTATGGGAGATTCTATTTGCAGACCATCGACTACTTTATACAGATCACTTTTTTTGAAAGACTAAAATGCCCTAATAGCATTTTACATATTTGTCCTTACCAATTTTAAGGAAATTAATTATCAAATCGACCTCATATTTTCGTAGTTACTAAATCGACCACATATTATCAAAATGGTGAAAAATTATGCTTCTAGCAAGTTTTGAAGCCTAGACCTCTTACATACTAGCTAAAAGTTTTACCACTATACTAGTAATTCCAATTGCTTTCTTATTTACTTCAAATATAGTTATTGAAGCAACTCTCGTATTATTTTATTAAATATCTCGTGTTTATTTATTGATGCTCTTTAGTAATTAACATTTATTCAACGTTATTTGTTTAATTATAGTTTGAATTTTATTATGTATCTACTTATTTATTTTTTTAAATGGTTGAAAAATAAGTAATTTTCTAAATTTAGTATTTATACACTACTAGAATATGCATTTTGAAAATATATTTTTTCAACCATCTTAAAAAAAAAAAAAAAAATTATAGTATTTAGATAATTAAATTAGAACTCTAACGACATATATGGTGTTAAGTTTCAATTTTCTTATCGATTATAAAATTTGGTCAAAGTAGTGTTGGTAATTTTTGATAATTTGACCAAATTTTATGGTTGATGAGAAAATTGAAACTTAGCATCATATGTGTTAGAGTTCTAATTTAATTATCTACATATTATAGTCTTTCTGATTTTTTTAGAGATGATTTAAAAAATATTTTCAAAATGAGTATTCTAGTAGTTTATAAATATTAAATTTAGAAAATTACTTATTTTTCAATCATTTAAAAAAAAAATTGATTAGTAGATACATAATTAAATTAAAACTACAATTAAACAAACAACGTTGAACAAATGTTAATTACTAAAGAGCATCAATAAATAAACATGAGATGTTTAATACAATAATATGAGAGTTGCTTCAATAACTATATTCGAAGTAAATAAGAAAACAATTGGAATTACTAGTATAGTGGTAAATCTTTTAGCTAATACCTAAGAGGTATAGGGTTCAAAACTTGCTAGAAGAATAATTTTTCACCATTTTGATAATATGAGGTCGATTTAGTAATATAAAAAATATGAGGTCGATTTAATAATTAATTTCCTTAAAATTGGTAAGGACAAATATGTAAAATGCTATTAGGGCATTTTAGTCTTTCAACAAAAGTGGTCTGTATAAAGTAGTCGATGGTTTGCAAATAGAATCTCCCCAATTTTATTCATATACCTATATTTGAGATACCCAATTTGTTTCTACTAATTCTTATAAAATATATCTTTGAACTTTTTGGTCATAAAAACAAGCAACTAAAGTACCATTTATTTTCTTATTATATAATATATAATGTTATTTTTATAATTACGATTATAAATCTAATATCATAATCTTTATAATTATAATTTTTGAGTAGAAAATTTATTATTATCATTATATTAGTACAATTAATAAAACAAATATATGAAAATATAATTTTTAAATATTTACCTAGTTATTATCGACGGTAATCATATTCAATATTATGACCACCCTTTTTTATATTTGCCTTCAATACAGATTCATTCATACATTGAGTCCATTCCAAGTTATACTAAATAGATAAAGTAATGCTAATGCAATGAGTTTTAATTTTCAAATAAACGTTTCCTAACGTCGACGCAAAAGTTATACTTTGCTGCCCATCTATTACAAGTTACAACTGTTATATATATATACATTTTCTACAAACTCAAAAAAGTGATATTGAATGGAGAATTTTAGTAAACTTAATTCCTTCCAAATCTTCCTAGCAACAATAAAGAGTCTATTCCTTTCGTATTTTTCCAGCAACAATAAAGAAATTATATCTTCCTTCTTTTCCCAGCAACCAGAAGGAATCGAGTTCCTTACATTAATCCAGCAATCCTAAACAATCACTTTGTTCTTCTTCTGCAACCTCTGCATACCATAAAAAAATCTCTGCTCAATTTGTTCTTCTTCTGCAACCTCTGGCTTACATGCCATAAAAAAATCTATGCTCAATTTGTTATTCTTCTGCAACCTCTAGCTTACATACCATAAAAATCTCTCCTCACTTTGTTCTGCAATCTCTGCCTCACTCACATTTGTACCACGAAAAGTTCTCACCTTCCCGTTTGCTACCATATCATTTAGATACCTGAATACTCTCATCCAAAATGTCTACCGAGATCGTTCGTGTTGTATCCAAAGTCTATGAGGTTATAGGCCCTACCCTTCTTCGGCAGTGTGGCTATGCAATATTCTGCAACAACTATGTTAGTGATCTAAAAAATGAGATTAAGAAGCTAAAAAATGCCTCCACCAGGGTTCGACATAAGGTGGATCATGCTGAAAGTGTCAGGGACATCATTGAAGATGATGTCTTGACGTGGCTTAGTAAGGTAGACCAACTCATCGTGTCGGGAAACCAGATCCTTCAAGAAAACAATGTAAGCTGTTTTGGATTTGTTCCGAATCCCAAAGCACGCTACGTACTGGGTAAAAGGGCAAAAAAGTGTTTGCCAACTTTTAAAGAGCACTTAAATGAAGGGAAATTCGACGAAGTCTCTTTCCAACCAGTTGTGGAGCGAATTGTGGAGGTCAAAGTGAGGTCTGCAACATCTTCTTCCGCTGTGCGTTACGTTGAACTCAAGTCACGTGCCTTGGTCCTTAAGAAAATCGTCGCAGCTCTTGATGTTCACAACAAAATTGGAGTTTACGGTATGGGTGGAGTTGGAAAGACCACCTTGCTCAAAGAAGTTGAAAAGATAGCCAAGGAATCTGGTAAGTTTGATGATGTTGTGAGTGCTTTTGTATCTCAAACTCCAGACATTGAGGGCATTAAAAGCAAAATCCGCAACAAACTGAAAAGGCTGGAGTCATATGGCGATGACGCTAGTAAAAAGACACTCCTTATATTGCTAGATGATCTCTGGGAAGAGTTCAAGGGCATTGGAGTACTAGAGAACGATATCAAAGTGAAGGTCAAATGGGTAATGACGTCTAGAAAGCAGGCTTTGCTTGCCAAGGAAATGTTTTGCCACCCGACTTTTTCTCTTGGAGTCTTGGATAAGGAGGAAGGGTGGCACCTCTTTCGGGAGCTAGTGATGAGCAAAAACAACGTCGAGGATTTGAAGAGGACTCCTGTAATTGTTGAATTGTTGAAGAAATGTGCGGGGCTGCCAGTCTCCATCGAGGCATTAGCTACAATATGGAAGAATAAGGGCTTATCCCCTACTGATCTTATAAGTGTAAAACAGCTAAACCTCGGCAAGGAATCAGAAGATGGCTCAGTATCCCTAGAGTTGAGTTATAGTTATTTAAGAGATCAAGATGGGAAAGAAGAAGCTAAACTACTGTTCAGAACCATCGGTCTCCTTGGAACACCAACTGTTCCCATCTTGACTTTGCTCAAGTATACTGTAGGACTGGACCTGTTTGGAAGCAACACCAATGACAAAATCATGGAGAGAACCAGAAGAGAAGTCATCAGATCTGTATGCACACTTCAGGACTCTTCATTGTTGTTGGAGAGCGACGATAACAATCATGTCAAGATTCATGATTTGGTTCGTGATATTGCTGTCAGAATTGCATCCAGAGATGACCATGCTTTGATATTCAACCCTGAAGAAGGTGTAAAGGGTTGGTCAATGGAAAAACTGAAGGACTGCACATCTGTCTCTTTGCCTTACTCTGCTCTTCCTATGATTTTTTATAAGGGATGGGAATGTCCAAATGCAAAGATATTTATCATGAGAGTTTCATCTGAACAAGGTACGCTAAGACTATAATTATCAATGAAAAAGGTGGTGTATTTATAATATTGCATGAGCTGATACGTCATCTACCATGTACATATAGGTGGTCATGTTGAACTTCCGGATTCCTTTTTTAAAGGTATGGTAAAACTAAAGATCATTGATTTGCGAAATGCCCGGCTTACCTCGTTGCCTTCCTCCATTCATTCTGATGTTCAAAATCTTACGACATTGTGCCTTGATTACTGTTACTTGGAGGATGTTGCTTCGATTGGGAAGTTAGAGAGTTTGCAAGTACTTAGCTTTGTTGGCTCTGAGATTGGTGAGCTACCAGAAGAAATTGGTGGGCTGACAAACTTGAGAATGCTAGATTTGAGCAAATGCTTAAACTTAAAATCGATCAAACCTGGTGTTCTAGGAAGGTTGACGCGTCTAGAAGGGCTCTATTTGAAAGAAAGTTTCGATAGATGGAAGATCGAAGGAGATGACCGACAACAAAGCAATTCCAGTCTTGCTGAGTTGAATAATATGGTTCAGCTAAGCACTTTGGAATTACGTGTTCGTGATGATTCCAAACTCCCTTCAGCTTTACCCCTTGGAGATTTGGTTCAATATAAAGTTCTTATGGGTGATATGTGGGACTGGTCTAGTGAATACAAAGAATCTCGAACATTGAAGGTTAAAGTGAAGTGGGATAACATCATGACAGAAGAATGGCTCCAATCCGCTTTGCAGAAGATTCAAGATTTCCATTTGGATGGTTTGAGTGGAACTAAAGAAAGCTTTCATGAGGTATGCTGGGAAGGGTTTAAGGAACTAAAGCATCTTCACCTGCAAAATTGCTCTTCAATTAAGAGCATTGTATGGTCCATGGAATGTTTGTCTTGTGTTGCTTTTACGATTTTGGAGTCAATGCATCTGGAGAATTTGGAAAGCCTGGAGAAGATTTGCAATGGACTTATCAACCTACCGTCTTTCAATAAACTGAAAGTCATAAGAGTCCAATACTGTCATAAGCTTAGAAATATTTTCAATATCTCATTCATTAAAAGCCTTTCGGAGCTTGAAGAGATCGAAGTAAGTGACTGCAACATGGTTCAAGAGATTCTTATTGCTGAAAAGATGGATGATGATGGAGATGGTGGCACCAATGAAGATGATAAGAAAGTTATGATATGTTGCTCCGACAATCGCTTTTGTTATCCAATTAAAAGATCTTCTGAAGTTTCCAAGACACAGTATGATACTGAAGAGAGTTCTTATGAAGATTATGCGTTTAAGTTGGATAATTTACATAGCTTGACGCTAAGAAACTTACCCAAGCTCACGTCCTTTTTCACCAAAGAGACACCAAGCAGTGACTCCACGAATATCCCTCTACCTGCTTTTTTCAATGATCAGCAGGTAATGCTAGAGATTTTCTTAGCTCTTTCCAATACTCTTTTACATATTTTCTGCAGAAGAGAGAATTTAGAAATGTTAAGTTACAAACAATTTCGTGTGATTTTCATGAAGCAGAATAGTTGTTCATCCTAATTCATTTTTGATATTATCTGATAGGTGTCGTTGCACAATACTAAGGCTCTGAAGTTCTATTCACGTTCCAAGTTCAAGGAGATTTTATCAAGCGATCACCTTACTCTAAGTTTGGGTAATCTACGACGAGTAGTGGTAGATAACTGCACCAGGATAATGGCATTTATCGATTCCAGGATGTTGTTAAAGCTCGTAAATTTGGAGTCGTTAACTATTGAAAAATGTGAGTCGTTAGAGAATATCTTTGATCTCGAAGGGTTAGATGCTAAAACTGGAAATATTGAAATTCTTCCAAAGTTGTTTGAGCTAAAGCTAAGGGGATTGCCCAAACTGGTACACATCTGGAAGAATAGTTTCAAACAAATCAAGGGATGTCGGAATCTAAAAATGTTGGAGATTCATGAATGTGACAATTTGTCATATTTGTGTGGTTCATCAATGTGCAAAGGTATGGAAAATCTAATAGAGATAAATATAGAGCAATGTGACATGATGGAGACAATTTTTATGGAGGAAAACGAATCAACAAAGGATGCGTCCACCATGATCCAACTAACATCCTTGAAGATCATAGAAATATCAAAATGTCCAAATTTAAAGGCATTCCTTTTAAGAAATTGCCGTACGGCCTCAAATCACGTGTGTTCATACCTCAACCTCGACTACACCAAAGCTTTTAAATGCAGCGGCAAAAGCATGACATGTTGGTGCTCTGGGAAGCAAGATTCAATTCGAGGGGATACATGTATATCCTTTTTCAGTAAGAAGGTTAGTTATTTACCTTGGCATAACTATGAACATGTCTAGAGGTGTCATAATTGATTTTACACTATTTCATATGTAACTTCGTTCAGGTTTCCCTTCCGAGTTTGGAGTCTCTGTTTCTCTCTTCATCAGGGAAGTTTGAAATGATATGGTGCATCGAGCTACCAACTGATAAATCCTACTTCAACCTTGAAGTCGTTAAGGTAGAGTCCTGTCATACTCTTTCAGTTGTATTTCATGCAACTTTGATAGAGAGATTACAAAAACTACAACGCCTTTGGGTTGGAGATTGCATGAAGCTGAGAATTGTAGTTAATCTTGATGTTGATCGGAAAGACAAGAAAAAGCCCAAGGAATTGAAGCTATCTCAGTTGCAAAAATTGACTTTGATCGGTCTGCAAAATATGACACATGTTATGGAGCCGAGAGACTCTGACATTCTTGTTGCCTTTCCAAACTTGAAACAACTTATGGTGAACAACTGCTCCAAGTTGATGTATCTCATACCCACTTCTACAGCAACAACTCTCTTGAAATTAGAGACACTATCCATATATTCTTGCATGGGGCTACGGGAAGTAATTCATGGAAAAGTTAGTGATTGCTATAAAAAGAATGTTATCAACTTCCCCCATTTAACGCTCGTAGTGTTGATTTTTCTTCAGAGTCTAACTCACTTCTCTTCTGAGAGTTATTTATTTGATTTTACATGCTTAAAATATATACACATAGTTGGTTGTAAAAATTTAGAGACGCTAGTGAAGCCAACATCAATTGTTCATGATTCGGGATCACCAGCAACTACTGACGTACAAGCTTTATTCAATAACAAGGTTTAATTTCTTTCATGATCCCATTAACACACTGTTGCAGTATTTTGAAAATTAGTGCTTTATAATTTACTAATATTATTTTATTTAATAGGTTAACCTTCCAAATTTAGAGGAATTGGAGATTCAATCTACTAATGTAGAAGAGTTGTGGTGCAACGAGCCACTGGCAACTTCTTTTTGCAAGCTAAAATCCCTTACGGTTTGTGGTTGTGATAGACTTCATAATATTATTTCATCTTTCATAGTCAAGAGGCTGCAGTATTTGGAGGTTATGGAGATATGGGGATGTGAATTACTAGATGATGTCTTCAAGATTCCATCAAACGGACAAATTCCATCAGTGCATGATTCCAGAGTACTTGAAGGACGTATTACTGAACAAAACAAACAGTCAACTAACACTTTGGAGCTCCTGTCGTTGAAGAGTCTATCACTCAGTGCAATTGCTGGAGCCATAGTAGAATCAATTCTTGAAAAGGTATGGCCACACACATCTATAATTCTATATATCTCTTCCTTTTCTATACTGTTGAAAATTGCTTCACTCGCTGCACAGGTTCCTTATTTTTCGAAGATTTAGGCATTAGTACGCAACATATTTTATTTAGTTTAGAAGCTGTTTTTAGTCATTTAAAACATGCGTGAGATCTTTCTGTTCCACGCTTATAGTCTTTCTGGTTAATTTTTCTTCTATAAATTGTTGTACAACAACAAAGAATAAACATGCCGAGCAGGTTTTCCTCCATGAAAGACTTCTTTGCGTGCCCTCAAATAACACATTCAAGTCATCTAAATAACCATTTTGTTCTTTATCGAAAACAAAAACTCAAGATTGCAACTTAAGTTGTGTTTATTCAACTGCAAATGAGGAGTATTTATACAAGGAATTGAGAAACTTGTTTCCTATGTAATAGCTAGCACATGTTTCACATGGCACTAGCAAACTAAAACTAACCACTAACTTAGTTCCTAAAAACTAGCTAACCTGATTTATCTAGCATTTTCCTCTTAAATCAGGTGCCGCAAACTCCTAATTTTTCCTTAAGGAACTCAAATATAGTAACTAGAAAAGACTTAGTAAAAATATCTGCGATTTCGTATTCTATTTTGCAGTACTTCAACTGGACTTCACCATCCTTCTGGATCTCCCTAAGGAAATAATACTTGACCTTGAAGTGCTTGGTGCTTCCATGAAACACTTGATTTTGAGATATGGCAATTGCTGCTTGATTATCTACAAAATTCTTTGTGCTTTCCCCTTGATTTTCTTTGAGATCCTGCAATAGCTTTCTTAGCCAAAGTGCTTGATTAACTGCTACTGTGGCTACAATGAATTCCTTTTATGCAGTAGATTGAGCTACTACTTTCTGCTTCTTTGAACTCCACGGGAAACATCCTGATCCAAGTGTAAATCAATAACCATAGGTGCTTTTCGAATCATCCTGTGATCCATCCCAGTCACTGTATGAATAATCAGTTAGTTGGAGGCACTGATTTCTGCTGAACTTAACTCCAAGCTCCTGAGTGCCTTTGAGGTACCTCATTACTCTTTTTGCATCCATCATGTCAAGCTCATTATGATAATTTAAAAACCTAGAAAGAACACTTACTGAGTGGAGAATGCCTGGTCTTGTTGCAGTGAGGTACATTAGGCATCTGATTAGTCTTATGCAAAGTCTTTCATCTGCTGCATCAACTCCATCTTCCTTTCGCAGCTTCTGTTTGAGATTCATTGAGGTGCTTACTTCCTTGCATTCCTCCATCTTGAACCTTTTTAGGATTTCTCTCAAGTATTTCTTCTGGAAAATGAACACTGCATGCTCTGTTTGATTGACTTCGATGACCAAAAAATTGGTCATTTCTCAGAGATCAGTCATCTCGAATATCTCCATCATCTTCTGCTTGAATTTTTCCACTTGAGTGAGGTTGCTACCTGTGATAATCAAGTCATTTACATTGAGGGAAACAATCACTGCATCAGTATCTGTCTTCATGACATAGATAGTTGACTCACTTAGGCTATTTTTAAAGAAAAGATTCATCATATGCTCATTTATTTTGTTATACCACGCCCTGGGAGCTTGTCTCAGACCATATAGGACCTTCTTAAGTTTGTAGAGCTTTTCTTCTTGTCTAGGGACACTGAAGCCTTCAAGTTGCTCGACAAAGATCTCCTCCTGAAAATCGTCATTTAGGAAGTGTGACTTGACATCCAATTGAGTGATCTTCCGCCCCTTCTGCGCAACAATTGAAAGGAGTAGTTGAATGGTGTCTAACCTGGCCACTAGAGCAAACATCTTAGAGAAGTCAATTCCCCAGACTTGTGCATAACCCTTCACCACTAACCTGCCTTTGTGCTTGTTTACTCAGCCATCATGATTTAATTTGGTCCTGAAAACCCATTTGACACCTATCACTCTTACCAATTGCCAAGTCTGATTCTTCTCAATCATAGTTAGTTCATCTTCCATTGCACCACGCCACTTCACATTGGCTTTAGCTTTTTCTTAGCATGCAGGTTCGAGAACTGCAAGGTTACACCTCTGATAAATATCTACAAGTGATTTGGTTCCTTTGATTGGTTGACACCTGGTCATTTCCATTTTGCTATATTTGTTCTCTCACTGACCCCATTTTGTTGAGGATAACAGTGAGTTGAGTCTTTATTCCAGACTCTTTGCAAAATAAGTTGAACTTGTCTGAGGTATATTTAGTGCCATTATCTGATCTAATGACTTGAATCTTACAATGGCTTTGGTTCTTAATCCAATCTTTGAAAGCTTGAAATATCCCAACTACCTTTGACTTGAATTTCATGAAATAGATTCATCACATTCTAGTCAAATCATCAATAAAAAAAACGCTCCCATTTAACTAAGGAGTTGCTTGAGGACCACAAATATCTGAGTGGATTAGTTACAATTTTTAAGTTGCTCTCCAAGTTGAATCTTTAAAGGGAAACCGTTTTTTCTTGCCTAACAAGTAAACTTTGCAGGTTAGTAGTTGCTCCTCCATGTCTGGTAACCAGTTTCCACTTCATATTTCCGCATCAATTGCAATGCATTGTGATGAAAATGGCCCAATATTTTATTCCAAACTTTGATGAATTGACCTAACTAAGGCAGCTATGTGCTCCAGCTCAAGTGGATTCAAGAATAAACTCTTCCCTTGCATCTTTATCTTGAATAACTCTTGTCCATTTGGATCATTAATGAAGCACTTTCGATACTTAAAGAGCAATTTGAATTTTTTCTCGAATAGTTGACCAACACTTAATAAGTTTTGATCAATTTCAGTCACGTAAATAAGTTCATCAATTAATTTCGTACTTGAGTTGCTTTCAATTGCAACTGTCTCTTTTCTCTTTACAGAGATGTATTCTCCATTTCCAATCTTCACCTTGGAATGTACTGACCTGCCCAGATGCTTGAAAAGTCCTTCATCACTTGTGATATGGCTTGTGCAACCACTATCAACCAACCATCTACCACTTGAAGCACTTGAGGTGAAGCAAGAAGCAACGAATAACTGTTCTTCTTATTGTTAGACTACAACTTGAGCTTCTCCTCTTGGCTGAGTGTATTCGTTTCAGTGTGAGCCATCTTTAGACATCTTATACACTTCATGCCCAACCTCTTACAACACTTGTAGTGAGGCTGGTTCCTTTTTCCACAGTGTTGACAAGGAAAAACCTTTGGGCCCCTTGCCTGTTGTACTCGTCTCAGATTCACCAGTTCCTTTCTTTCTTTTCCACATCCTTTCTTTGCTTCTAGAATTCAAATGCAATTTGGATTGCAGGGCTCCTTCAATGACCCTTTCTTCACGCATCACCCTCCCCTGTTCCTGAGATTGCAAGGTACTGAGAAGCTCTGTCAATCTCTGTGTTGACAAGTCTTTTGTATTCTCCAGTGAAGCTATTGTAACCTCAAATCTTTCAGGTAGAGAGACTAAGACCTTCTGCACCAATCTGTTGTCTGACAGATCAGTTCCTATGACTCTCACCTTGTTGGCTATGCTGACCAGTTGATCAAAGTATTCCTTTATGGTCTCTGATTCCTTCTTCTGTTGTCTTTCGAATTCTCGAGTTAAATTCAGAACCTTCATGTCTATAATACTCTCATCTTCCTTGTATTTGGCATCGAGAAAGTTCCAAATATCTTTTGCTGACTAATATGACATGATCCCACTGAATATGACAGAAGTCACAACTGCATAGAGACAAGGTTTGACCTTTTCCTTCCTTTGCTTCTTTTCCTTTTGGACTTTGATATAAGCTAGTGTTGGATTCTGGGGAAAATTAGGAGCGTCGTAATCTTCTTCAACTACTTACCACATATCACAATCCTCCATGAAAGTTTCCATCTTTACAACCCAAGCTTGATAATTCTCACCATTGAATTTTGATGGAGACATGGTTGAGAAAGACCTGTCTTCCATTTAGGTGAGTTTTGGGGATGATTTCGTGGATAGTTTTTGATAAGGAAATCATTCAAACCTCACAAATCCCTTAAGAATATAGCTATGATACCAATGATGTTTATAAGAAATAGAAACTCAATTAAAGATTGCAACTCAAGATGTGTTTATTTAATTGCAAACAAGAAGTATTTATACAAGGAATGGAGAAACTTGCTTCCTAAGTAATAGCTAGCACATGTGACACTAACATACTAAAACTAACCACTAAGTTAGTTCCTAAAAATCAGCTAACCTAATTTATCTAACACATTTCAATGGAAGAAAACTCATCCTCCTTTTTCAGCAAAATGGCTTCATAAATATTTGATGGAAATAATTATCAATTTTGGACAGTAAGGATGGAAGTATACTTGGAGGGATGTAATCTAAGGAAAGTTGTAGTGGATCATTCATAAATTCCTCCTCTGACAAACAATCCAACCATGGCTAACATAAAAATTCCATAGAGATAAGAGGACAAGGAAAGCAAAAGTAAGTCATGTCTCTTTGATGCAGTGTCTTCAACAATCTTCAGTCGAATCATGGCTTGCAAGTCAACCAAAGTCTTCTGAGAGGTTCTCAAGGCTGAATAATAAGGCTATGAAATAATTCGAGGGATGAAGACATTAAATCTAACCCGAGAATTTGTAAGGCAGCAAATGAAAGAATATGAGATAATAAAATGATACTTTAACAAATTGGTTGAAATCGCAAACAAGGCAAGGATGCTTGGAATTGATGTTCCTAACAGTAGATTGGTACTAAAACAAATCCTTGTATCCTTAATTATAAAATTTGAGGCAACAATAGGTTCTCTGGAAGACACAAAGGATTTGTCTAACACTCAAATTGATAAAGTTGTTAACTGCGTTACCAACTCAAGAACAAAGAAAACGCCTATTGTAGAGGGTGCCTTGACTGTGAAATTTCAAGCCTCATAGAAAAAAGAAAAAGGAACAGTCACAACAAAAGGTAACATCAAATCAATGAAGATTTGAACAACAATCAAACTTCATATAAAGGACCCCCCCCCCCCCCCCCCCTTAAAAAAAATCCACCTTATCAACATGATGGAAAGAAAGTATTTCCACCTTTCAGAGGTTGGAAGAGACCTTATGTAAAATATAACAAATGCAATCAGATCATACATGGACTAGTGATACGCAAGTAACAAAAGAAAGTTGAAGTTGCTCAAGTCACTAAACAAGTTAGTGATGAAAATCAAATTTTGTGACTTAATGTTATTCGTATCAACCATGCCTTAGAGGATTGGTTCACAACCGCTTCCTAAAAGTGTCCAGCCACGACGGATGGCCACGGGGGGTCGGACACCACTGGACAACATCACCCGTCCCCCTCCCTCTCTCATGCGACTTGAGTCGCGACCACAATGGCCACGACAGCCAGTCGCAGGGCTACAACCACGAAAGTTGTGGCCCCGTCTGAGGTGGTCGTAGCCACGAAGGTTGCGACCCTTCTCTTCGGCTGCATCCAGTGGGTGCGACCCTTTTTCTCGGCCTGAGACGCGGCCACGAAGGCTGCGACCAGAGGCCGTTGAGCCGCAGCCACAAAGGATGTGGCCAACTGGGGTCGAGCTGCAACCACGAAGGCTGCAGTCAGTCAGGGGCTGAACTGCGGCCACGAAGGCCACCGCAACCCCTGATTCGACCTCAGAGTGGTTGTTTCCTGCAATTAGACAATTCGGAAACCAACTTACTATGACTCTCATACCAATGTTAGAATGTACGAAACATGCAATCGTTTAGGGCACAACATAAACACATATTTAAGCTACCTCTTGAACGATTGACTTAGCGGAAGCGAAAGTGGATCTGCATGAGGTTGTGATCACGGTCTGCCGGACGGGAGGACACGCCACGTGTTAACGGGTAGTGACGTAGGTTTCCACAGCTACTTACCTCAGTCTAAACTGTAGGGCGACAGGGCATCGTCATCATCAAGTTTTTCAACCCTGATCATCCCTATATATAGAGGGAATGGTTTGGGTCAATATTCAATACTGAGTTTATTATAATGGATTCCTATTAATGAGCGACTCAATCCCCAAAAATGAGAGGGGGCGAATGAGAGGGGGCAGTTCCCAAAAATGAAGATGTTGTGTTGAAAGTTGCTTTAATCACTCCAAGAGTTTCTTACTTTCCTACGATTTATGTATTAGATAGCAATAAGTTTTACTTAGTCTATATGTTGTTCAATCATTTAAAATATTTGGCAGATCTTTCTATTCCACGTTTGTTGTCTTTGTGGTTAATTTTCCTTTTATAAATTGTTGCACAACATCACAGAATAAAGAACTGACATCTGCAATAATCCATTCTTTCTGTCTAATTTACAGGCTTACCTCCCAAATTTAGAGACTCTACAAGTTCGTATTACAGAAATTACCGCGTTGTGGCATAATGAACCCCATGTTGGGTCATTCTGCAAACTAAGACATCTTCAAGTAGAACATTGTGGACAACTCACAAGGATCATTCCATCATTTCTGCTGAAAAGGATGAACAATCTTGAAAAGCTAGATGTGTTAAGTTGCGATCAACTACAAACCGTAGCTGAGTTGAGAGCGTTAATTGAGCCTCTAGGAAGTGAAATCAAACTCCCGCACTCCCCTTTTGAGAACTTGACTTCCATACAAGTGGAGTATTGTGACTATCTCATAAGTCTTTTCACCATTTCATAGCGACCATATGAATATGGACCAGAAACAAGTGAATGTCGTGATGAAATTCTCCTTCCACATTTAACAAGTTTAAGACTTAAAGGATTGCCAAATTTGAGCAACTTATTTCAGGATCAGGAGGGGAAATACTCACTGGACTTGTCTTCGTTGGTAGAGTTTTTATTGACTGACTTTAGAGCTAAGGAATCAATCACTCAAAAGGTAACAACACTGTTTTAGCTTCAACACTAAGCTAAGAGGGTTTGTTATGTATTTATTATACTGTTTGTCCTTACGTACTCTCGTGGTCAACAGGTGATACTTCCAAAGGATCTTAAGATACGTGAGCCTGACATCCCTTTCTTTGGATCAACCACCACTGTGGCGATGAATATCATGAAGTCATTGTATCAGACAGAAAAAACCAGTCAAATCATTGAGGTGCTTGGGGTGATGGACGACTTCCTGAAAGAGGAACTTGTAAGGATAGTCAAGGAAGAAGAAACAATGTTCGATGAAGTGCTGGACTGTCGGTTACGGCCTGTTCATTTTGTTCAAGACTTATTTGGAAGCGTGTTGGGTATTGTGTATGGGATTGCAGGAGAACTAGAGAGAGCACAACGTCTTCGTAAAGCTCTGTTGAGTAATCGAGAAAAAAAGTTACTCTTAATAACGACACTTACGTCGGACGAGACAAAAGCTGCCGGGGTCCCGTCGTGTGACCCAAAGTGTTTGAAGCAAATCGTAATATCTAATGAAACACAGGATCTGATGAAAATAGGAGATCAACTAGTCATCCAAATTGGTTGCAATGTAGGACAAAGGTGGATCATTTTCGTCTCAGAGATGTCTAATGTAAGTAAGGAAGTAGTTCAAAAGTTTAAATGTCATATGTATGTCATTTTCTTAATCATATATATATATGCCAATTTTAATTACTTCTCCTTTTCGTCCAAACAAATTCTATAGATGAGGTTTCCCCGGCTGCAGCAGCAACAACAACTTCAAGTTGACACCAACACGGACAATGAAATCTCTTCCTTTGTCGGAGCAAACACCCATGTCATGAATCATATCATCAATGCCCTCCTAAACAGTAATATTCAAATCGTTGGGTTGTTTGGAAAGGAAGGAATCAAATACTACCAAGAGATGTTAATGGAACTTGTACGTCTAGTCAAGAAAGAAGGCAATCTGTTCGATGATATAGTGGATTTAGATGGAAATAACATGGATGAGAGTGACATTTTTGAACAACTCAGAGACGATACAGGAGCTGGATTCCATGAAAGAACACAATTGGATCTTGGTAAGAGATTGTTGAATAATAAGGAGAAAAGAATTTTATTACTTATATTGAGAGATCTGGATCATGAATTGGATTTTCATCAACTTATTGGGATTCCGCGTGACAGGCTCTTCGACTCAAAGTTGTTGAAGAGCATTCTTTTTTCTAAGAACAAAGAGGTGCTGGACAAAATGGGCACTCAACAAGTCATTGACATTACCAACCTATCCTCAAATTCCCTAAATTACTGCAGAATATTAGACGGATATGTGGAGATGTCTGATCTAAGGAAATTAGGTGATGAATGTGGTTGCGATGATCTGGCAGAACTCTTGGCTAAGAAACTCAAGAGGCAAGGTTTACGTGCATGGGAGAATGCATTCCAACATCTCAAAGAATCTCCATTTGAATATGAAGCGCAAAGAAGAGTTATAAACTCACTTTAGGGCACAACAATGAATTCCAGTGTTAGTCCATATGTACATACATACATATATCAGTAAGTAGAACTCTAGTGCTTTCTGTATGTCTGTAATTGGTTACTCAAGTAAGAACAATAAGCGGAATAAGATCATTTCGTGGATTAAACTAAGATGTGCCTACAGTCTCTGTAAAGCGTGTGTTGATTACAATCTGTAACGTCTGGGATAGTTGGTGATGAATATTATTTACTAGTAATAAATCGATAAATAACGAACCAAAAAATTATTTATTAAACACAATTCAGATACCAAACATGTTCTCTAACATAAAAAATCATGTTCTAACATAAACTAAAGAAATACGAGATTAACGATTCAATCGATCTCAACTCTTCGATACAAACATATACATATTTACTTGCCATAACTCTGATGAACTTACAACAATGAAATGCTTACCAAACTGTTGAAGCATTTCTGCAGCATAGTATCTTTTGTGTCCTAATTGCTTCAAAATGAGATTAATTAAGTCGAACGATATAGAGAAGACCGAAATGTGCCTCCTAGAGAACCACTAAAGATCGACAAAGCATCTTATTAACACACAGTAAGTAAGTAGATTAAGAAAAATATCACTAGGAACGATCATACATGAAAAGAAGACATTGACAAACTCTTTATATGTTTTCTGAAGTTGCTCTCCGAAGCTAGGTCACCTTCACCATGA
This sequence comes from Chamaenerion angustifolium, assembly GCA_946814005.1. Lineage (NCBI taxonomy): Eukaryota > Viridiplantae > Streptophyta > Magnoliopsida > Myrtales > Onagraceae > Chamaenerion > Chamaenerion angustifolium. Next base: position 34,351,757 of record OX328266.1, on the reverse strand, counting down.
GAGAGTTGTCGCCACCCGCCGAGGTCACTCAGTGGTGGATATTTGTCTATTCAATAAGGATACAGTCGTGCAGTGCAACAGGAAACGAAAGCAACTGGAACTGCTCACCCCTTTGCCAAACTCCACCGAAACAAACCAAACATTACAACAATTAATTCATATAGGACAGTAAAGCCTCGATGTCAGGTCCAATCCAATCCAGTTGAACAGCAACTCAGTCCTAGACAATAAAGTCAATCCAAAACCTAGGAATCCTAGGCTTGTTCATGAACCGGTTCAGGTTGAACCAGTTTAGAACTGAACTGGTCTGGTCTGTAAAAACACTGTACTTTATTTTGTTTCTAAAAAAACTGGTCTGCTTTATGGAAAAAAGAACTGGTCTGGTTCGAACTGATTTAGAACCGCTTTGAACTGTTCTAGTCTATTTTTTCTAATAGTGTTGGTTTAGAGCCGGTCTGGTTCAAACCGGAACCGAACTGGCAAAAAAACTTGTGCTCACACTGAAACTCTGAAACAGTCCAACAGAATACATCAAGTTGTATTAAAAATAAAATACACTGAAAGTCATCAACGAAATACATCTTTTAGAACATACAAACTAGAAAGTCTGAAACACACAATACATCAACAGACAACATACAATACAATACAAACATACCAAAGTCTTCAAATCTACTAACCATTCAAAAGCTGAAACTGAACACATCCAATACAATACATACCGAAAGTCTTCAAATTTACGAACCATTAATTGTTTGAAACTGCACACACACAATACATACAATTTAAGACCACCTCAAGTACAAATTACCTTAACTGATTAATTACCTTAGGTGTGATCTCGCTAGTGAAGAGAAATGACCTCTAAACTTTGTTGAGGATTCTCCTTACGAAAATCTACAAAAGGGAAAATACAAACACATATATGAATCATGCATGTAAACACCTGATTTTGGCTCAGGTTAAAATACCGTACACGAGGAATCGAGCCAAGAGAAATCGATATAAAAAAATATTATAATAAATAAATATATTTAAAAAAATATCTAAACAAAATATTTACAAAAATTTGGTATATATATAGAAGGTAGTGTCGTGAAAGGAGATTGAAGAGGTGAAGAAAAATAATAGAAAAAAAGAGTGAAGAAAAAATATAAAAAGAGTGGAAAATCGATAATTATCGGTCTCGGTTCCGCGTACGGTATTAAACCTTCAATGAGTTAGGTATATTTCTATCATATTCAATATCATATTTGTATTTTCTAAATGTGAAATAAAATTGAGAGTAAATATACATATATTATATATTTATGTATAATATACTTGTTAATATATATATATATATGTATAATATATATTTATATTATGTTTATGTTATCTATTTATCTATATGTATAATATATATTTATATTATGTTTATGTAATACTATATATATATATATATATATATATATATATATATATATATATTATGTATATGTATATTATGTATATGTGAAAAAAGAATATTTTCAAAAATGACTTAGGTCATTACCAAACTTTGATGAAGGTTATAACTCGGTCCTTGGACTCTCGGGTCATTCTGGGACTTTATCGAGTGTTATAACCAAACCCAAAAAGTTTTGGGCCATTTGTGCAATTTTTGAAATATTTTCTTTAATTCAGCTCGAATTTTTTTAAATTTGTATTTTGATTTTCTAAACTTTTTTGGACATTCCATGACTTTTAAAAGTGTTACAAATAAGTCTAGAATAATTTTCGGGTTATTTTAGAACTTTTACAAGTGTTACGAATAAGTCCAGAATAGTTTAGGGTCAGTTCTGCAATTTTCGAAATATTTTTCCAATTCAGCTAGAATTTTCAAATAATTGCATTTTGGTCCCTAAACGATTTTGGACATCTCGTGACTTGTCAAAGTATTACAAATTGGTTCAACGTGCTTAATATTTTCAAAATCATTCATGTATTTTCTCGAGCATGATTAATTTTTTTTTTCTCTTTTGTTTATCTATTTGAAAATTAACTCAAAAAAAAGAAGTTTGTACATGGTTTGTTTAATTTAAATAAAAGGCATATAGTACCGAAACGGGCAATTCGGGCAAATTGAAAAAAATTTCAAAAGCAAATTAAAGTACCGAAAGGGCGGATTATGAGCTTGCGAGGTTTTAAGACGTAATAAAAACCCCGAATTCGATTCTCTGGACGTAGGCCTTTCTAAGCCCTAGGATGTTAATTCCATGTACCCTAGGCAATTTTAGGATTTCGATTAGCCTTCAATTAATCGGTGGCGACTCTTTCAATTTTTTCGGTCCGGTTGATGACCCCTCTTGACCGAACCCGTCGCTCGCCAAGACCCGACATTTTCAAATGAAAATTAAAAATATTTTTCAAAAGGGTCGGGGAAAGTTCGGATCCGACGTCCGACAATTTTACGACTCTGCTGAGGACCTCTTTTAGAGGGTTTAGGCTTTGTCATGTTTGCTTTGCCATATTATATTTTTCCATATCCGTTTTGATCGTTTGCTCATGCTTGCAGTTTCAAATTTTGTCCAAAAGACGATGTAATTGTATTAATAATAAAAAAAAATTAAATTTTTGTTTTGTACACACCACGTTGGTTACTATTACCCGCTCGGACCTGGAGCACATTAAGAGCTTAGGGAGTTTAGTAGGGGAATGCGCCCGGAGCGGTTTGGACCGCCGGCACGTACCCAAACAACTCAACTCGATGATCAGAATGGGCCTATGATCCTCTTTAGGGGGTGAGGTTCCGCTAGTTCAGAGGACCTAGAAATTCCTTCCATTTAGAACAAAAGCTCAACACCGCGTTTAGTCTTTACCAGTTTGTGTGTATTTCCATTTTTGGGATCAACTAATGTAAATGAGAATTCAGCCCAAGTATTTGGATACGAGATTGGCCCACAACCCATGAAGAAATTTGGCCCATGAAGAAGTTTGGCCCATTGATGTAAATGTGTTTTGTTTTGGCCTTAGATCATGACATGTATAGGATTGGGCCTTTTGTATTATATATTCCAAACTGTTGTAAATGTAATACGAGTCTTACTAATGAAGTTAAATTCTCGCACTTGCACTGCATTTTTCAAAAAAAAAAATTGTAAGTTCCGTTCATTCAATCTTGTATCCTTAAGACGTTTCACGTACCATCTTTTGTAAGGATGAAAAAAAATCATTGCCCTCACATTAAGGCCATACAGCCCCCTACGGTCGAATTTGCCTCAATATGGAAAGCCATGACAAAAGAGAATCAAAAATACGTGAACAAGAAGATTGACGAGGTTCACGAGCTCGTAAACTACAAAGTCAATTGGATTCTGCTTAACGCCTTGTCTGAATCATGGAATATGGAAAAACGTGTCTGCGTGATTAACAACAACAGAATACGTTCACAAGTTCCATTCGACACCAGCAAGTCCGTCTTTCAACCCGGATGAGATAATCAGGGATAGATCCGAACAACCACCGTCATTCTAGCAATGTGGGAGCACCTTGGAAAAATGTGGGGGCAACATAGCTAAGTTGAATGACACCCTTGAACAGTTCATACGAAGAACGAGGCAAATAAAAAGATTTTCAAAATACATGTCCTCGACCTTCGTTCGAACCAAGGAACAAGCAACAAATTCACTCAATGAGCTACGTCGTTGTGTGAAACATCTTAAGAACTAGACATCGATTGGCCAAATCTTTATAAAGTTTTTTTGAAAAAAATAACTTTTGCCATACATGCAATCAAAGTCTACGAATGGAATGAACGGAACATGCAGAATTTTTGAAATCAATCATGCATGATCAATTGTATATTCATCCTTCTTACTATGGTATTTTGGATTTAAGTTTTCGGGAATCCATGCGACATTCGATAATTCCAGTACCTCAAGAATACGATGAGAGAATCATCCTACTAGAACAAACCATGTACGCCATGAGTTCCCGCACAGTGCAGTCAATCGTTGGCATGACCTCCTAGGTCGAGCAGATTTTTGCTTTTCTAAGCTCTAGGCAGCCGTGACTACCACAGTATCCCTGACATCGTCTTCCCGAGGAACACTACTGTTGTGGCATTTCATCAAACCATGTCAGACATTTTTGCCATCCTGACCAAGCTCCACCTCCTACATATGGCCATCCTTGACAAGACTCATTTCCCACATATGACCTTCCCACACCCGAAAGGACAAACGAGATCTACTCCGAGAAAAACCTGTTACCTGAGGAAGAATCGACTTATGCAACTATCCGATCAAGGAAAGGACCAGAGATAAGTAATGGGTAGCGCAACAAGCAGGGACGCCGAGGTTCTCATCGTCAGAATTGAGTCCATCTTCTATGTTACACATCGCTTAGAGGAAGTGGCAATCAGAGTCAAACCGACCCACGCCACCAAATCACATTCAACCACCGGAGGAGGGAATGTTGTTTTACAAAGTAAAGGAGATGAGAAAAGCAACTCCCTGTCGTTTGATCGAGCTGAAGCAGAGGCGACTTAAATAGAGCTGAAGATACTCCGTTGTTGACATAGGGAAGACGCCATCAATATGTCATTGTGGACACGGAAGAGACACCATTGTTGACTTCTGCATAAGAGTCACCATTGTTCACACGGGACACATGCCGTTGTTGACTCCTGTAGAGGAGATGCCATTGTTGACGCTCGTCGTTGTTCACAATAGGGGAGACGTCGTTGTCGATGTAGAGAGATGCCATTGTTGGCAGCGTCGATCGGAAAGTTTTGAAATGTAGTCACTACGGAAAGTTTCGTCACAGCAAGGCGGAGTACTTCCAACTGATCGGATTCCCTGAAGAGTGGAGAAACCCATGGAGGGACAACAACATCGACGCCAACAACGTTGTCACCACGACGATGAAAGCTGCGAAGAAGAGAAGTAGAACAACAATTACCTTGTGTTCTTATTTGCGTCCTTGCGTTAAAAAAAATTGGCAACACTCGCACCCATGAGTACATTTTCTTCGGGAAACCAAAAACTGCCAATGGAGATCAAAATCAAAGAAGTTTCAGCCTATTGTTGTATCGAAGAATCATACGGTCAACCATGACTCACTGATATAAAAAGATACCCGGGGTACGAAGTTCCCAGAGAACGCCACAAGAAAATGTCTGAATGGTCATGCGAGGAATGATTTGCAATTAATTTCTGAGTGGCCCGACTATACCCATTTGAAATGCGTGAATGCTAAAGAAGCTTAACATCTAATGGAAGAAATTCATGAAGGTCGTTGCGGCCCACACATGAACGTGCAAGACTTGGGTACTTTTGGTTCACCTGACGTCTGACTGTATAAAACATGTCCAACAATATCACATCTGTCAAGTGTACGCGGACCAAATCCACGCGTCATTGCACGAGCTCTATTCCAGGACTGCCCCACGGGCTTTCTCAATGTGGGGCATCGATGTAATCAACATGATTTTCCCAAAGGCGTCCAATGGTCATCGATTCATATTGCATTAATTACAATCAATTACTTCATCAAGAGTAGAGGTTATTACCCTGACGTGAATAACGGCAAAGGCCATTGAATTTTTCATCAGCGAGGACATCATCGTGTGTCATGGGATGTCGAAGTCAATCATCACCGGCAATGCCAGAAATCTAAATTAGATTGAGTTGTGATCAAGTGTAAAAATGCATCTCTATATCACTCACAAATGAATGGCGCAGTGGAAGCAGCAATTAAAGGATTGGCATGATAAGCTGTCTTAGGCACTCATGGCATACAGGACCTCAATACGGACATCAACAGGGGCAACCCCATTTCCCTTGTTTACAGGATTGAAGTCGTGTTGCCAATTGAAGTAAAATTCCCGTCAGCTAGGATCTTCGCCGAGGCAGAGAAGGACGAGTCAGAGTAGGCGAAATGCAGATACGTGCAATTGAACCTCATGACAAAAGGCGGCTCATCGCGCAGTGCCACTGGCATTTGTACCAGCAACGCATGGCTCGTTCATTTAACAGGAAATTCAGTCCAAGAGAATTACAAGCAAGCAATCTAATCCTCTGGGAAAAAAAATTCGAGTCATTCCAGACTCTCCGGGGCAACTTTGTGCCTAAATATAAAGGGTCTTATGACGCCAAATAGACTTTCAGCAGAGGAGCCATGATCGTTACCGACATGGACAACCAAGAACTCCCCAGTCCAATCAATATGGACGCAGTTAGAAAATACTATCCTTAAGGAGTTCGTAACCAGAAAGCGAGTCTCCAAAAGTGAGAAAAAATTCCCGCTAAATTGAAAACCCGAAAGGGCGGTTTAGGCAAAATTTAGGGAAGAGGGGCATGATTGAAAATTCCCCAAAAGGACAATCATGGCAAAAGGAGAGGAATCAAATCCCTGCTAGGTTGAAAACCCGAAAGGCCAACCTAGGCAAAAATTAAGAGAACCGAGAGGTGCGGTAAAAAAATACCGTAGCAAAATAATAGAAAAGCGAGAGATAAAAAAAACTTCAAGTCAATCCAGACTCTCGGGGCAAGTTTGTACCTAAATATGAAGGGATTTATGTCATCAAAGAGATTTTCAGTGGGGGAGCCATGATCATCACTAACATGGACAACAGAGAACTCCCCAATCCAATCAATGTGGATGCAAAAAAAAAAACTCGTAATCAGAAAGCGAGCCTCCAAAATGAGAGAAATTCCCGCTAAATCAAAAACCTGAACGGGCGGTTTAGGCAAAATTTAGGGAAGAGGGGCATGATTAAAAATCCCTAAAAATGACGATCATGAAAAAAGGAAAGGAATCAAATCCCTGCTAGGTTGAAAACCCAAAAGAGCGACCTAGGCAAAAATTAAGGGAATCGAGAGGTGCGGTAAAAACAAAAATACTAGAGCAAAAGGAAAGAAAATCAAGAGATAAAAGAAAACTCAAAAGTGGACGACATTGTTTCCCACTGTAGCAATAAAAAAAAAGTTGTGATCAACATTAATTTGAGCTGCCTCGACAACTTGCATGGATACCCATTGTGAAGATAGCATGAATGGCTTTAGGGAACTCCTTCAAGAAGGACTCCAAAGTCGATTAATGAGAAAACAAACTGAGAAGTCCGCACAAGCAGTCAGACATCTCGAAAAAGGGTTTTTACCTCCAAAGTGAATTACAAGCTAATGGGCGGGGTCTTTAGGAGCTCAACCTCCGCGAGTCATCATCAACAATCAGGACTTGTAGATATTCAACTTCCGAGAGTTACAAACCGACGAACGGGGCCTTAAGATGCTCAACCCCCGTAAGTCACCCACAACAAAGCTTCGGGAAATAAAATGAGCGGAGCCTTTATGTTTCAGCCTTTGCAAGTCATCATCGACGACCAGAACCTGTAGTTATCCAGCTTCTGGAGTCACAAGCCGACAAACGGAGCCTTTAGGTGTTCAGCCTCCGCAAGTGATCCTCGATGACCAGAACCTGTAGTTATCCAGCTTTTGGGAGTCACAAGCCGACAAGCGGAGCCTTTAGGTGTTCCGCCTCCGCAAGTCATCCTCGATGACCAGAACTTGTTGTTATCTAGCTTTTGGGAGTCACAAGCCGACAAGCGGAGACTTTAGGTGTTCAGCCTCCGCAAGTCATCCTCGATGACCAGAACATGTAGTGATCCAGCTTCTGGGAGTCACAAGTCGACAAGCGGAGACTTTAGGTGTCCAGCCTCCGCAAGTCATCCTCGATGACCAGAACCTGTAGTTATCCAGCTTTTGGGAGTCACAAGCCGACAAGCGGAGCCTTTAGGTGTTCCGCCTCCGCAAGTCATCCTCGATGACCAGAACTTGTTGTTATCTAGCTTTTGGGAGTCACAAGCCGACAAGCGGAGCCTTTAGGTGTTCAGCCTCCGCAAGTCATCCTCGATGACCAGAACATGTAGTGATCCAGCTTCTGGGAGTCACAAGTCGACAAGCGGAGACTTTAGGTGTCCAGCCTCCGCAAGTCATCCTCGATGACCAGAACTTGTAGTTATCCACCTTCTGGGAGTCACAAGCCGACAAGCGGAGCCTTTAGGTGTTCAGCCTCCGCAAGTGATCCTCGATGACCAGAACCTGTAGTTATCCAGCTTCTGGGAGTCACAAGCCGACAAGCGGAGCCTTTAGGTGTTCAGCCTCCGCAAGTCATCCTCGATGACCAGAACCTGTAGTTATCCAGCTTCTGGGAGTCACAAGCTGACAAGCGGAGCCTTTAGGTGTTCAGCCTTCGCAAGTCATCCTCGATGACCAGAACCTGTAGTTATCCAGCTTCTAGGAGTCACAAGCCGACAAGCGGAGCATTTAGGTGTTCAGCCTCCGAAAGTCATCCTCGACGAACAGGACCTGTAGTTATCCAGCTTCTGGGAGTCACAAGCCGACAAGTGGAGTCTTTAGGTGCTCAGCCTCCGCAAGTCAACCCCAACGAGTCACAAGCCGACGAGCGGACCCTTTAGGTGTTCAGCCTCCGCAAGTCATCCTCGATGACTAGGACCTGTAGTTATCCAGCTTCTGGGAGTCACATGCCGATAAGCGAAGCCTTTAGGTGTTCAGCCTCCGCAAGCCATCCTCAACGAGTCACAAGACGACGAGCGGACCCTTTAGGTGTTCAGCCTCCGCAATTCATCCTCCATGACCATGACCTGTAGTTATCCAGCTTTTGGGAGTCACATGCCGATAAGTGGAGCCTTTAGGTGTTCATCCTCCGTAAGTCATCCTCAACGAGTCACAAGCCGCCGAGTGGAGCCTTTTAGGTTTTCAACCTCCGCAAGTCATCCTCGACAACCAGGACCTGTAAGTGTCCAACGTCTGGGAATCACCAGTTGATGCAAGTTTAGACGCTCAGTCTCCACAAATCATCGTCAACGATCGGGACCTATAGGTGTCTAGCTTTCGAAAGCTGCGTGATGATGTTTGTCTACTATGTAAATAATGAATAAAGAGGACTCAAAATCAGTTGTTTGTCTTTGAACACACATTCATGAGATAACTTCCATGAGCGCGTGTCCAAAGAGGGGCAACTGTAAACACCTGATTTTGGCTCGGGGTCAAAATACCGTACGTGAGGAATCGATATAAAAAAAATTAATTAATTAAAAAAAATATCTACTAAAATTTTGTATATATAGAAGGAAGTGTCGTGAAAGGAGATTGAAGAGGTGAAGAAAAATAATAGAAAAAAAGAGTGAAGAAAAAATAGAAAAAGAGTGGAAAAAAATATTGATAATTATCGGTCTCGGTTCCTCGTACGGTATTAAACCTTCAATGAGTTAGGTATATTTCTATCATATTCAATATCATATTTGTATTTTCTAAATGTGAAATAAAATTGAGAGTTTATATACATATATTATATATTTATGTATAATATACTTGTTAATATATATATATATGTATAATATATATTTATATTATGTTTATGTTATCTATTTATCTATATGTATAATATATATTTATATTATGTTTATGTAATACTATATATATATATATATATATATATATATTATGTATATGTATATTATGTATATGTGAAAAAGAATATTTTCAAAAATGACTTAGGTCATTACCAAACTTTGATGAAGGTTATAACTCGGTCCTTGGACTCTCGGGTCATTCTGGGACTTTATCGAGTGTTATAACCAAACCCGAAAAGTTTTGGGCCATTTGTGCAATTTTTGAAATATTTTCTTTAATTCAGCTCGAATTTTTTTAAATTTGTATTTTGATTTTCTAAACTTTTTTGGACATTCCATGACTTTTAAAAGTGTTACAAATAAGTCTAGAATAATTTTCGGGTTATTTTAGAACTTTTACGAGTGTTACGAATAAGTCCAGAATAGTTTAGGGTCAGTTCTGCAATTTTCGAAATATTTTTCCAATTCAGCAAGAATTTTCAAATAATTGCATTTTGGTCCCTAAACGTTTTTGGACATCTCGTGACTTGTCAAAGTATTACAAATTGGTCCAACGTGCTTAATATTTTCAAAATCATTCATGTATTTTCTCGAGCATGATTAAATTTTTTTCTCTTTTGTTTATCTATTTGAAAATTACCTCAAAAAAAAAACGTGTGTACATGGTTTGTTTAATTTAAAGAAAAGGCATATAGTCTTTTTGGGCCAAGCATGATCAAAATGGGCAATTCGGGCAAATTGAAAAAAAAAATCAAAATCAAATTAAAGTACCGAATGGGCGGATTATGAGCTTGCGAGCTTTTAAGACGTAATAAAAACCCCGAATTCGATTCTCTGGACGTAGACCTTTCTAAGCCCTAGGATGTTAATTCCATGTACCCTAGGCAATTTTAGGATTTCGATTAGTCTTCAATTAATCGGTGGCGACTCTTTCAATTTTTTCGGTCCGGTTGATGACCCCTCTCGACCGGACCCGTCGCTCGCCAAGACCCGACATTTTCAAACGAAATTAAAAATATTTTTAAAAAGGGTCGGGGAAAGTTCGGATCCGACGTCTGACAATGCATGTTAGATAAAATTCAATGTAAGTACAAGTTAAATCTTTAAAGCAATTTTAGAACTTAATAAATAACATTCTCGAGTTTCTCTATCTCTTCAAAATCTTCTTCTGCTAACATGTTAGAAGAAAACCCTTTGATCCAATCTTGAGTACAAATGAGATATTCAACCATCTTAGGACTCAAACGACTACGATAGTCATCAATTACTCTACCTCCTGTGTTGAAAGCACATTCAGAAGCTATAGTTGAAAGTGGTATCGCTAACAAATCTTTTGTCATGTTAGACAGTATAGGAAACCTAGACGAGTTGACTTTCCACCAATTCAGTATATCTCTGTTTGGTTTAGTTTAATCATATGTCTCTCGATCTTCTCTCAAGTACTTACTGAACTCGGCTATTGGATCAACCCGCATAGTGGTACCTGATGCTTTCCAAAACATTGCATTAATATTTTAACTAGAGATCTTGCCAAAAATATAAAATGAAAGTGTTTTCATGAACACAATTTCTTAAAGTGGCACTCCCTATCAAGATAAGGTCATCCACAAACAGAAGATGAGAAGCGTGTTAGTAAAATCTAGGACAATTAAATAATAATTTTTGAAATAAAAAATGTATAAAAATATTGAATGGCATGCAAATTGACGAAATTGCCCCTAGAAAATTGATTTTGTAGAAAAATTACTGAGTCCCGTATCAAAACGGTCTCCTTAAGACAATTTCACCCCCTCACCGTAAGTGGTTCGTGTAAGAGGAAAAATTAGGACGATTACCTCTCAGGATAACACAGTGTCGTCAAGGCGAAACAAACACGGTGTTTCCCTTAACCGAACTGAAAATACCTGAACTCGGACTTCGATGGAAATTCGAACACACCTGGAACTCAGATATGACTTAACTCTGGAGCAATATGTCTGTTGGTAATTTTCGGATTTTTAGAGTGTATCAGATTGTTTTTTAAATGAGAAAACCCAACCCTATTTATAGGGTTTATCGTACTCAGTGTAACCAAAATTACCAACAACTATATTACATTAGGAAACACTCAATTATGAAATATTTCATTAGGAAATATATTATTAATAGTATTCTCTTAATATGGAAAATGCGTAAAGATATATAAAAACATGGTACCAATATCCTAGGTATATTATTCAATATTGTGGAGAATATTTCCTAACATATTATATCAACAATCATATTTCCTAATATATTACTTCATTCTTCATTTACCATTCACAAGTAAATTTCGGTCGGTTTAACGCTAAACTTGTCCAGGTCAAATCAAATCGGCCCAAGGGATGGGCCACGACCAACAATCCCCCACATGAATGGAGAAATGAGAGAATTCCTAGACGTTCTAGACTCGGAATAGGAGTTCAACGGTCAACACCTGCATAGGATAGGTAGGTGTTACCCTTTGAGTCTTCCCTCGTGAAATTACATTGACTTTACTAGCTAGTCAGTAGATTGATGTCCTTGAACTGTCCGTTGTTGGTGTAAATGATAATATAACTCACACAGATATCATCATAGTATTGTTCAGTTCACGTATTCAATCCATGGCCATTGCGTGGTTCTTCAAGTGTTTCTAAGAATTGTGCCCTCAACAATTCCTTTCGAAGCGGACCCTCTTCTCACTTGCATAAGTAATTCCTTATCTCAAGTGTTACTCTAACACTCTACATTTATGAATCATTAAAAGCACTTGCTTAACCTCATCCACTATCGCCACTGTTTCTCATCATAGGAATAAACTCGGGGTTTAAAATTCCCCACAGTGATCTAACCTCACTCTTGTGATTAGGTTGTCCCTTTGAACCTAGATCTTGGGATCTCCAGTCAACTAGGTTGGGTTTTTCTTCTCAAAAGTGTTTACTGCACGGACTTCAGTCCCATTCCTATCGATGATTGACCAACTTGCTCTTTATTTAACTCTTTGGTTAACGGATCTGTTATATTATCCTTCAATTTGACATAATCGATTGTGATAATTCATGTCGAGAGCAATTGTCTAATGGAATTATGTCTACGATGAATATGTCTAGACTTACCATTATACATATGAATTTGTGTCATGCCAATTGCATATTGACTATCACAATATATGCTTATTGTAGGCACTGATCTTGGCCACCTAGGAATATCCTCAAGAAAATGGTGTTGCCATTGAGCTTCTTAAGCACATTTATCAAGTGCTATAAACTCAGATTCTATGGCGGATCTGGATATAACTGTTTGCTTAGATGATTTCCACGATATGGTTGCACCCCCTAGGGTAAACACGAATCCACTTGTGGAGTTCGAGTCTCTTGATGTTGATATCCAATTAGCATAAGTATATCATTCTATAACAATTGGATATCTCGTATAATGCTGACCATAACTATGAGTATATCTCACGTACCCATGTAATCTCCTGATTCCATCCCAATGATCAGTACTTGGATTACTCGTGTATTTACTCAACACGACAACGTGTGATATATCAGGTCTAGTACAAATCATCAAGTATATAGCACTATCAATAACCCTAGTGTACTCAACTTGAGAGATGTTTTCTCCTGTATTTCTTGAGAAATACTTATTTGGATCTATTGGAGTGCAAACCTCCTTTTTGTCATCGTTGTTGAATTTCTCTAATATCTTATCGATGTAATGAGATTGACTTAGAGCAATTCCTTCTGATGTACGATTAATTTTAATTCCCAGAATTACATCAGCAAGGCCCATGTCTTTCATGTCAAATCTCGAATTCAACATATCCTTCATGCATTGAATCATCTTATTGTTACTTCCAACGATAAGCATGTCATCAACATAAAGACACAAAATGACATAACCTTTATTTGTATCTTTCACGTAGATGCATTTATCACATTCATTTATTTTAAATCCTTTTTCTAGGATTACATTGTCAAATTTCTGATGCCACTGTTTCAGTATCTGTTTTAGACCGTACAGTGATTTCACTAGTTTACAGACTTTCTTTTCTTGCCGTGACGCAACAAAACCCTCAGGTTGTTCCATGTAGATTTCTTCCTCTAAATCTCCATTTAAGAAAGTTGTTTTCACATCCATTTAAGAAAGTTGTTTAAGCAATGTCGCTATTCTGAGTATCATTCTTATGGAAGTTATTATCGTGACCGGAGAATATGTGTCAAAATAATCAAGGCCTTCTCTATGCTTGTAACCCTTAATTACAAGTCTAGCATTATATTTATCAATTGATCCATTTGTTTTTATTTTTATTTTGAAAATCCACTTGTAACCTAGTGGCTTGGATACAGGAGGAAGGTCGACTAGGTTACACGTGTCATTTTGCAAGATGGACTCAATTTCACTATTGATTGCATCTTTCTTTCCATGAGGTCCTTCTGAAGAATTTACGGCTTCTTCAAATATTTGAGGTTCTGCTTCAAGCATATAGGTGAAAAAATCTAGATCAAGAGATTTTTCTACCCAAACTCGTTTACTTTTCCTGGGTTCTACCTCAGGTTCTGCCTCAACATTTTCTATGTCTAGACCATTTATTTCAATAGTCTCATATCTCATAAGTTCGTTTCAACGAACTTGCATTCCCGCTAGATTTAGTCTGAAATACGTATTCAAAGAAATATGTGTTTCTTGATTCCATTATCGTATGTTTATGTATATCCGAAATCTTCGAATCATGCACAAGAAACCAATAAGCATTACTATTTTGAGCATATCCTATGAAGATGCAATCAAAGTTTTTGGTTCAATGCTAACCTTTTTAGGAGGAGACACCATCACTTTAGCAAGACACCCACACACTCAGAGGTGATTGAAAGAATGTCTTCTACCTTTCCATAATTCGAAATGTGTTTTCTCTTCTTTATTTCGGGGTACCTTATTTAAAAGATAATTGTTACTTAAAATAGCTTCCCAACACATGTTCTGAGGTAACCCAGAACTTATCAACATTGAATTCATCATCTCTTTCAATGTTAGATTTTTCCTTTCCGCCACCCCATTTGATTGGGGTGAATAAGGAGCGGTGACCTCATGTATGATTCCGTGTTGAGCACAAAACTCACCAAATGGAACATCATATTCACCACCTCTATCACTACGCAACATCTTGATTTTCTTGTTAAGTTGATTTTCAACTTCTTGTTTACAAAGCATGAACTTTTCTGTAACTTCATCTTTACTCTTCAACAAGTATACATAGCAATATTTTGTACTATCATCCACAAAAGTAATAAGCTACTTATTTACGCCTCTCGTTTGGACAAACTTTAAATCACAAACGTCGTTATGTATTAAATCAAGAGGTTTTGTATTCCTTTCAACTGAATGAAAGGATGACCTGGTTGATTTAGCCTCAACACATATTTCACACTTATGTTTGAGATCAATTTGAAGTGTAGGGATGTGATTCATGTTAATTAACCTTCGCAAGGTATCATAATTAACATGTTTTATTATACCATGCCAAAGATTAGGAGACTCAATCAAGTAAGCGGAAGAAACAATTTTATTCTTGTTTATCTTAGGCTTAATAGCCATTACATTGAGTTTGAACATACCCTCAAATTCATAACCCTTACCCACATATGTCCCATTTTTTGTGAGTACAAATTTGTCTGACTCAAATACAAGACGGAAGCCATGCTTGTTGAGGAGAGATCCTGACACCAGGTTCATGTGAATGTCTGACACATACATCACATTCTTCAATGTCAGTTCTTTCCTGGAAGTCATCTTCAAAATGATGTTTCCTTTGCCCTTGACCACGGATGAGATGGAATTCCCCATGTACAAGCTCTCCCCAGAATCAACTTCTTCAAATTGAAGAATATTGCTTTATTGGAACAGACGTTCTTGGTGCTTGGTGACACCTATGTCAACCCATCACTCCCGGGGGTTGGAATCAACCATTCTCACCTCAGACACCATCGTAGACAAGTTGATGTCGTCAAGGTCTTTAGTGATTTCATGGATCATGTTGGTCTCCTTTTTCTTAGGAAACCTGCAAGCATTAGATTTATGGCCAGTTTTATTACAGTTATAACAGACGCCAATAAATCCTTGTGGTTTGGGTCCCGACTTCTTCGAGACTCTGTCCTTAGGGACCAGAATGAATCTTTTTTTCTTCTTCTGCTTTGCCCATGCTCCACCACATTTGCCTTTGCGGAGGCCATCGTGTTCATAGGGCTGATTGGAATTCCTCGTGCACCATTCATGTACTGCTCTTTCACATTGATCCTTTCGAGCAGCTCGAGCATGGTCATCTTCTTCCGCTTATGCTTCAGGTAGACTTTAAATACATTCCACGCTTGGAGTAACTTCTGAATTATGACAGCTACTTCAAGCGACTCCGCGAGTTCCATCTTTTCGGCATGGATACTCTGGAGGAGGAGCTGTAGATCTATCACATGTTTCATACATGGTTTGTTATCTATCATATTATAGTCAAACATGCGACTAACTAGAAATTTCTTTTTCCCGGCATCCTTAGACTCATACTTTTGTTCCAAGGCATGCCACAACTCCCTAGCAACCTTTGTTTTATTATATACATCATACAATGTATGGCTTCTTTGTGTATGGCTTCTCTCCATTCTGGATATTGAAGTGCTATGTAGACATTTAGAGGCTCACTCACATCAGCTGAGGTTTCTAACAAAGCATTTTCATAAGCCTTGGATTTAGACCGGGTGATCATGCCGTGTATCGATGGTTGCGGGACAGGTCTTGATTGTGGTGGATCATTGCGCATGGATGGTGGTGGAGGAGGAGATATAAGTCCTTAAAAAATCACGGTATTCTCATTAGTAGACTGAAGTATATTAGATATGGATAAACTCATATCTAAGACAGGTGAGGACACATTGGGTAAAAAACTTGTGTTGTCAGTTAAAACAGTAGACATTCTGTTATCATTCGAAGTTTGAGTTTGTGAACTATTGGCATCAGTTGGTATTTCAGTCAAGAAGATTATGTTTGGATCCAGAGTGTAAGAACATACAGCTGGAGAATCTGAGCTCCTGATTTGAGACTGTGGAGAAGGAAATTCTTGTATATCCGCTTGTGCATGTGATAAAGAATTAGCATCATTGCTTGGAGCAATTGAAATGGGCATGAGAATTCCTGTCAATCCTGAGGTGAGCCATGAATCTGTGTAGGATGGATTAACTGGGTAGGAGTCATGAGCATCAAAAGAGATAGAAGAAACATATTGTTTATTGCAGTAAGGAAACACATACTCTTCGAAATGAATATGTCTAGACATGTAAACTCTCAAATTCGATCAATGCACTTGTAGCCTAAATGAGTTGAAGAATATCCAAGAAACACAAATGGTCTAGATCTGTAATCGAACTTATGTTTATTAAAATCACGAACATGAGGAAAACATAGACATCCAAACACACGTAGTGGATTATATGCAGGCCCTTAGACAGAAGCAGAGAGACCTCGGTGCCGAGAGACAACATGGGTTGAGGTAGGCAAAGGCCGAGGTGGTTCATCCTCAGGGGGGAATCGACAACACTGGCGAACCCCCGAACGAACAATAACACAAGAAGAGGGGAGATGCCTAGGTCCAAAGATAAAGGCCTAGACACGGGGGAGCTGATCCGGGATGAAGAAACGGTAGAAAAAGATCGGAGACTCATGGAGATTCTGACACACACCAATATTCCAAGGGGAATGCCTTACAGTGATGACAACGGGGCAGACCCGCAGGGTCTAAACAAACTCATACATAGGGCAACTGAGGCAGGAATATTGGGTTTGACATACGATGGGGGAAGCCCCAAAGGGCAGAGCCACCTTTCGGACATGGGGGAGAGAATCCCAATAGAGGAGGGGATCAAAAAGACTAAGATGAAGAAGAGGGTCTACTCCAAGGATGAAGAAATGGGTTATGGTGGCTGTCCCAATACAGCCACGAGTGCTCAATGAGTATTTTGGTGTGGAACTGTCAGGGGTTGAGATCGGACCTGACAGTTCCCCATCTAACCGATCTCGGAAGGAAGTATCAACCAGCAATAATATTCATGATGGAAACAAATAACAAAGAAGGAGTATGCGAAAGAGTGAGACGAAAGCTGAGGATGAAGAATAGATGCTATGTGGAACCTATAGGTCAATCAGGAGGGCTTGCATTATGGTGGATAAAGGACGTTAATATGCAGATTCTCCAAAAGAATCCCCATGTCATAGACACAACAATTCGATTTGAAAGGGAGAGTGGCGAGGTAAAGGTCACGTGGGTGTATGGACATCCGGTTTGGGAGAAAAGAGTAAAAGTATGGAATGTGATCCGACAAATGGCACGAAATAGAAGGGGAGGGACCATGGATGTGCATTGGAGACTTCAATGATATCAGTTACTCATACGAGAAGGAAGGTGGGAGGGCCAAAGGCCAAAATAAAATAGATGCCTTTAACTTACTAATCTCGGATCTATCAAAGGGGGACGTAGGCTTCAAAGGTAACCCCTACACGTGGTGCAACAATAGAGAGGAACCTGAGCGGATAAGAGAAAGGCTAGACAAGGGGATAGCAAATGGAGAATTGTTAAGCAAATATATGAACACCGTCCTATTCCACTAACCGGCCATAGGATCATACCACAATCCAATGATACTAATGATTGATCACCAGGATAAAAGGGGAAATAAGGAATTCATATTTGAGGCTATGTGGACGGCGGATGAAGGATGTGAGCAAACAATCAAACGAGTGTGGGCCTCCAACACAACAACCTTTCAAAGACCCGCCTTTCACACTAAGATACGAAGGTGCCGAACCAAACTGGTCCAATGGAGCAAGGCAAACTTCTAAAACAATAAGGTGAAAATAGCCGAGATCCAGAGCAAAATTGAAAGGGCTCAAAGGGAGAGCAACTCGTCATATGCAAGTGAAAGGGAGAAAGCTCTTAAACAAGAACTATCAGAATATTGGAAAAGGGAAGAGACCTATTGGAGCCAAAGAGCGAGGATTCGATGGTTGGGTGAGGGAGATCGAAACACCACCTTCTTCCACAAATATATCCGGGAAAGAAGAAGTAGGAATAAAATCAAAAGCCTACAACGAGAGGATGGGACATGGACATAATCAGAACAAGAGATAAACCAAGAGTGCAAATGGTACTTCAAACACTTGTTCCAATCAGAGGGTACGACAAATTCAGAGAATATACTGGGATGTGTGCAACCAGTAGTAACAAGGGCAATGAACCAGAACCTCCTCAAACCGTACACTAACAAAGAAATCAAACGAGTCGCGTTCAACTAGGAGGGGCAAGGGCCCTAGGTCCGGATGGATTCCCTGGGTTGTTCTATCATAAGTATTGGGAGGTTGTGAGACTTGATGTCATTAATGTGATAAAGAGCTACTTGTCAAATGGTACACTCGATCTTTGCTTTTTCGATACAGACATAGTGTCAATCCCAAAAGTGCAAAATCCCTTTAAAATAACTCATTTTCGACCTATTAGCCTGTGCAATTTCGTTTATAAAGTGATGTCCAAAACACTTTCTAATAGATTGCAATCCATATTACCATTACTAATCACCCCTTTCCAATGGGCGTTTGTGGCATGCAGACTCATACACGACAACATCATAGTAGCTCATGAGGCTTTCCACCACTTGAGAACAAGTAAGCGAGCACAAGTGGAGGAATGCGCAGTTAAGATCGACATGAATAAGGCCTATGACCGAGTGGAATGGAGCTTCCTTCTCAATACTATGAGAAGGATGGGCTTCGATGAAACTTGGATTCGATGGATGGAAGGCTGCATAACAAAGGTCTGATACTGAGTCATAATTAATGGAAAGAATACGTAAAGCTTCTCACCCACATGCGGTATCAGACAGGGGGACCCCTTATCCCCTTATTTGTTCTTATTTGTGGCTACGTATTATCAAAACATATCATACAAGCGGTGGACAGGGGACAAATTGAAGGAATCCGGATTAGAAGGATGTGCCCGATTGTCCACCACCTCCTATTCGCGGATGATTCGATCTTCTTCATCAAAGCGGATGCACGAAACGCGAATGGGCTCAAATCAATACTGGAGGAGTACAGTCAAACGTCAGGGCAAAACGTCAACCTCCAAAATCGAGCATCCATTTCAGCTCCGGGACGACACAATGGAGTAGAGGAATGATGAGCCAAATACTGGGAATCGAGGAAGCACAAAATGCGAGGAAATACCTTGGGATTCCCATGGTTTGGGGTCGATCAAAGAGAGAGGCACTAGAGTACTTAAAGGATAGGATCTGGATCAAAATGCACGGATGGAAGAACCTATATTTAAGCAATGTGGAAAAGGAAACTTTGCTCAAGGCAGTCATCACTACCATTCCAACATACGCTATGGCTCTTTTCAGACTACCAAAAACATGGTGTGGAGAGATGATGGCCATGATGACACAGTTTTGGTGGAGTCAAAACATGGATAAAAAAAATGATCCATTGGAGAAAGTGGGAGCACATGACTAAGCCAAAGGATAAAGGGGGAATGGGCTTTAGGGACATCAACACCTTAAATGAAGCCATGCTTACAAAACCGGCTTGCAGACTCCATAATAACCAGAGGCATACTGGGCTAAGGTAATTAAAGGTATCTATTTCCCCAGCTCCAACCTATTTCAGGCAAAGAAGGGAGGACGAGCATAATGGGCTTGATCGAGTATACTTGAAGGAATGTGGGTACTACAAGAAGAAGGCATGTATACTTTCCTTTCCGCGTACTTGAACTGTCCTTTCCGCTATCGCGTGGAGATGGTTGAACATGCGCTTAAGGAATGTTGTTGGGTACGACCCATATGGTTCGGTGGAATAGGAGTTCGATGGGAAGGACCTTCCCAACAATCTTGGATGGAGTGGATAAAAGAGATAATTGAGGTGGCCAACAAAAGAAACGACGACGGATCAATCCTAAAGACCAAAGTAGAGACAATAGCGTGGGAGATATGGAATGAAAGATGTCGGGCACACCACCACAATGAACAACCGCAAATGGACATCACTCTTGACCGTGGGCTAAGACTAGCTCAGGAAGCATGGGATGCAAGTTAGCGGAACCGAATGAAACTAGGGAAGAGGACCACCAAACAAAGCACCCAGAAATAGAAGCCAGCAGGACAAGGTACGGTAAAAATAAATTGTGATGGCGCATGGGTTATGAGGAACGGAAAAGGGGGAACCAGAATAATAGTACGGGACGAAGCAGGAGCGGTGATCGATGAGCGAAACTCATCGATACGGGATGCATCAGCGATAAACATAGAAGCCTGAGCGATCCTACAAGCGGTGGAGATATCGACGAACAAAGGATGGAAAGAGGTCATCATCGAGTCGGATTTTGAGCAACTCATCAAACAAATAGATGGGTCGGCACAGGAAAAAGACTGGAGACTGGAAAATATCATCAACACGATAAAGACGATATCATCACAAGTAGAGAGGATCTCATGGAAATGGGTAAGTCAAAAAGCGAATAGATGTGCGAATTGGATTGCTAGACAATCTAATAGAGAGATGAGTTTGGTAAATTGGATATGTGAACTACCATCTGCTCTAATTTCCTTATTGTTGTTAGACCAACCAGACATTATGCAGTTTAATGTAGAGTTTATTTTGGCCAAAAAAAAGATTATATACAGGGAGTTTATTGAACAATTTTTCAAAACGTGATTTATTATTCAGCACATGCGTGGGAAACCTATTAATCAGATAAACAGAATATGCAAATAAATATGTCCAGAACCTGAATGGGACTGATCCTTGGGCAAGTAAGGTAAGACCAAGTTCAACTATATCTCTGTGCTTCCTCTCAACAATCCCATTTTGTTGAGAGGTGTAAGGGCATGTAAACAGATGTTGAATACCTGCAGAGACTAAATAAGAGTAAAATAACCCTAGAAATTCACCTTCATTATAAGTATGAACATATTTTATTTGATGATTTAATTGTTTTTCGGCAAACAAATGGAAGGATTTAAAAACATTCACAGTATCACTCTTGTGAGAAATGAAATATATCCAAGTGAACAGAGAAAATGCATCCACAAAACGTATATAGTATTTAGAACTATTTGACCAGACTGGAGCAGGTCCCCATATATCCACTTGAAGTAATTGGAGAGGAGAATTGTACATTCCCTCAGCAGAAGCGAAGGTAACTTATGACTCTTCCCCATTTTGAATGCCACGCATTGCTGAGTTTTGTCGGTTTTGCCAGTACAAGGTAATCCGTATGGAATGACATGTTGTAACACTTGAGAAGATGTGTGACCAAGTCTTTGATGCTAAAATACGATGAAACAGAAGAGACATGAGCACTGATACTATAAACATGTGCATTAGGAATAAATTTTCCAGGACTAGGAACAAAATTTTCAGAACTAGGAACAGAATTTCCAGTTGTAGAGGAAACATTCACTTTATTGAGATCACTTGTTTTATTCATATACAAAGGCGGAATATTAGACATTTCTAAGGCAGTAGGATACACACCACGAACAATAGTTGGGTTACTACTGCTCGAGGCTGAACCAATACTATTACTAGGTACCGAACTAACATCAGAGGTATTTCCTAAACTACCAGCAGAATTACTGCAATTGCCATCTTTATTGAGGTCTACATTTTTATTATTACTAGTGAGAAATGAAGAGCATGTAGGAACATAAAAAGAACAGGACTGAACACACTCATTTGTAGATAAGAGCAGCTTGTAGAGTCCACCAAACTCACATCCCTGTAGGAGTTCTTGGTGTGTTTTCCGATCCTTTGCAACATAACCATTTGGAAAGAAAACAAAGTAAGCATCATTATCTTTAACAAATTGAGACACAGATAAGAGATTCTTGGTAATATTAGGTGCTACAAGAATGTTACGAAGAATAACAGAGCGATTGTTAACATGAAGTTAAGATGTACCTGTATGAGTAATTTGAATTGTATTAGGGGTTGCATTAGGAACATTCAAGGAGGAATTGGTAAGGTGATGTGATGCTCCAGAATTAGGAAACCACGCCAGATTCAACCCTCCGATATCAGAAGAGGTGCTGATATTTGCATTAAGAGTTGTGTGGGTTGCACCATTTTGATTGACTCCGATATTTTCCTCTCGGATGATGGAAGGTGGATAGAAATGAGGATGAGTTGATGTGAAGTTGTTTTTATAGAACACTTGAGGTGAGGCCTGCGAAGGAGAAGATAGATGCTAAGCTTGTTGATGAAAAACTGATACTGAACCAGTGTTGTTTTGATGTATTTCTCGAGGCATAAAGATTTTGGCTTCATGAACTTGTCCTCTGTTTCTAGCAGGATGTTGATTTTGTGTGGGTTGCACCATTTCGATTGACTCCTATATTTTCCTCTCGGCTGGTGGAAGGTGGATAGAGATGAGGATGAGTTGATGTGGAGTTGTTTTGATAGAACACTTGAGCTGAGGCCTGCGAAGGAGAAGATAGATGCTGAGCTTGTTGATGAAAAACTGATACTGAACCAGTGTTGTTTTGTTGTATTTCTGGAGGCATAAAGAACTCAGCTTCATGAGCTTGCTCTGTTTCCAGCATCGAGCCACAAGGTGCCCAATCCTCCCGCACAACTAACATTATGGTCGGTTGATGTTGAAATTATTTCCACGTCCTCGTCCTCTTCCATATGGTCCATGAGTGTTATTCTGATGATTTTACATGTGAGATGAGTTTGAGGGATGATATGGAGCTCCTTGTCGAGATGGATATGTAGCATGAAGCTCAGATGGAGCGGACTGTCTCGGAGTCGGTCCAGAGGTGGTTTGAGCATTGAATGTTGTCGAGTGATTGGTGAGATGCATAATGTTGTCCTGTTGGCATGCCTCAACATCAAGAAGTACACTTGACACTCTTGCAAGATCATAAGGTTGACTGTTGGATGTGATTACGACAACAACATGCTCAAATTCAGGTGTAAGGCCAGCTAAAATTGTACTGATTTGCATTGTTTCGGATATGGGATAATCTGAACTTCTGAGGGTGTCACAGAGGAGCTAAATTCTACCAAGGTATTCCCTCATAGATATATCAGGTTTTCTTTGGGATTACGGAGAACACAAAAGTCGCATCACACGAGTAGTATAAGCAACAGAAAATAACTGATGCAACACATTCTAAATTTTGAAGGATGATCGACATTGCACAAGATTAGGAAGTAAAGATGATTATACCGATGTTAGATTCCATAAAGCCATAGCACTATCCTGTTATTTAAATGTACTGTAAGATGGATTAACAATCTTGGTTCCCTCCGCATTTGTTATGAACTCATCTACACGGGCAGAGCCATCAAGGTATCCTTCTAGCCTATGGCTGGCTATTGTAAAGTTGATTTGTTGTTTCCACTGTAAGTAGTTAGTTTCATATAGTTTTAGGTGAATCGTCTTGTTAGTGAAGTCATTAGGATTAGATCTCATGCTAGGGTTTGCAGCCGTGGGGCTGTGTAGTGGTGGTTGAGGCGGTGCGAAGCTAGGGTGGTGCAACTAGGGTTTGTATGTCTAGGGCTTGCAGCCGTGGGGCTATGTGGTAGTGGTTGAGATGGTGCGGCTAGGGTTGGCTTGGCTAGGGTGAGGTGGTGCGGCTAAGGTTGGTTTGGCTAGGGTTTGGAGTCCAGGGTATGAGCAGCGGATGGTGGTGTCGTGACTTGCCGCGGTGGCGGTGGCTGACTTGTGTGAGTTATACGATAAACCTAATTTTGAAAGCTCTAATACCATGAAAGGTTTCTTAAATCTAAGAGAATTGAATATAGAAAAGTTACTTGTATTCTTATTGTATCTTGAAGAATAGGTACAATGGTATATATATATATATATATATATATAGTAAAGCCCTACTGTAGAAACCCTATACTATATATAGAGATATAAAACCCTACTGTAGATATATTCTACTTATTACAAAACGGTATTTTTACTTGAAGTAGACTAAATGTTGACCACTTAACTTCAATCCAAGCTATATCATCTAACAGAACCAACCCTATATATAGGGTTTATGGTACTCATTGTAACCAAAATTACCAACAACTATATTACATTAGGAAACACTGCATTAGGAAATATTTCATTACGAAATAGTTTATTAGGAAATATTTTATTAATAATATTCTTTTAATATGGAAAATGGATAAAGATATATAAAAACATAGTAGAAATATCCTAGGTATATTGTGCAATATTATGGAGAATATTAAGAGAATATTTCCTAATGTATTATACCAATGATCATATTTCCTAATATATTAATTCTTTCCTCATTTACCATTCACAAGTAAAATTGGGTCGGTTTAACCCTAAACCGATCCAGGTCGAATCAGACAGACCCAAGGTCTGGGCCACGACCAACAAAAGGAATAACAGTTTCTTCCAATTCTTAAGGGTGTCCACCTACCACTTTTAGTTAGGGGTGAAACCGGTTTGGTCAGACCGGTTTATTGACTATTTCGGTCGGACTTCAATATTTTCGGACCGGATCTTTTTCATAAAAGTATCCGACCAAAAGTATGTAAAATTTTAAAAAAAAAATGTCCATTCATAATACGATTTTTCGTTTTCGGTTTAAACCGAAAACACACAAAAAAAACATTCAAAATTAAATTGATTGAATAAACTTTGAACTAATCGAAACACTTAAAACATTTTCAACATCAATCCAGCAATAGGTGAAACATTCTAATCTATTAGCATCCATACAGCCATTCATGTGGTTGATTAAACATCCCTCATCAGTTATCAGCAACCATCCATGCTGGTGGATTTTCTGAACTCGTTATGCATGTTTCAAGAAATACACATTTTAATAAATCAATAAAAAATTGAAGTATACAAATAACATACATGTAAAATAGAATAATTAATAAAAACTTAAATTCATTACCTTCAATTTGGTTTATGTTCGAAAGATATTCTTCAATGTCAATTAAACTTGTCGGACTCCATAACCAATCTTTTGTGCAAATTAACGCTTCTACCATAAGTGGACGAAAATCGTCAAGCACTCGGCCTTCAGCGCTAAAATTACTCTCTGAAGTTACTGTGGAAACTGGAATTGCTAACACATATCATGCCATCCTAGCGAGACTAGGGAATTGCCCTCCATTCAACTGCCACCAACTCAAAATATCAAAATCAGATACATAAGTTTCACAAGTTTCAACCAAATATTTTTCCAACTCACCTTTATTTTCCATTTGAGTTACGGTTTCACTCATAAACTTCATTGTTAGAAAATATGCACCATACATTTGACATGATGATTTTAAAGTGACTGACTCATCTTTATCCTTTTTGCTGGACTGATCAATGTCTGAAGGTGACTTTATGTCACTATTGTATTCTTCAACATATTTTCAATTTTGTCTAGGATCAAGTATAACTGCTACAAACAAAAGTTGATTGACAGTACAAATATTTCCAAAGTATTTTACATACTTCTCCTTCATATTTCTAGCCATTTGTAGAATACGTATATCATTATCACTACAATACTCATTAATTCTCATAGAAATTGCACACATTTCTACCATATAAATATTAGAAGTAACATATGACGAACCTGATATACGCTTGGTAGCGTTATAAAACAGCTCTAAGAAGGCAAGACACTAGCTGCATGATCTCAATCTTCCTCATTAGGTAATGCTTTTGACAGTCTGATTTTTTTTTTAATCTCCATCATAGCAAAAGCACGTCAAAATTTTAATGATGATTTCAACATCAAAATGTTGATTTCCACCTAGTATCTACATCTAAACACAATAGACTTTTTTTCATCTATCTTTTCAGCATCAATTATGCATTTAAAGTTAAGCAAACTTGCTGGAGAACTCCTCACATGTTTAACTGCAGTGTGAATTCTAAAAATTGAACCATCTAACTCTTTTAAACCTTCACGGACAATTAAGTTCAAAATATGTGCACAGCATCTTACTTGTAGAAACTGACCATGCAATACAACAGAATTCCAAAGTGTGAATCTCTTCTCCAAGTAATCAATTGTTACATCATTTGAACTAGCATTATCAACTGTGATTGTCATCACATTCTTTATTCCCCAATTAATCAAACACATCTCAACAACACAACTTATTACATCACTGAATGGCTAGAAATTTGACAAAAGTTGAGAATTGTTTTTTGCAACACCCAACCATCAATCATATAATGTGCAGTCAGACACAAATAACTAAAGTTTTAGCAAGAGGTCCAACAATCTGTTGTTAAGCAAATTCTTTGAGAATTTTTTGAAAATATTTTCTTTAAAGCATCTCTTTCATCCATAAATAACTTATATGCATATTTTGCTACTGTAATACGAGAAAGACATTGAAATTCAAGATTTAAATATTTTGTAAATTGATTAAATGCATCATTATCAACAAATCTAAAAGGTAACTCCATATCAACAATCATTCTTGCTAGCTCGGTTCGAGCGCCTGTTAGGTCAAATTTTGACACACTATCAACTTCTTTAGATTCAGACACAAATGGTAAAGTCTTTTGTTTTTTTATCGTTTTTCTGAAAAGGATACTTTTTGCATCTGGTTAAGTGACTACGTAAACAACTTGTACCATTTTCAGATGCACAAGCATACCTCTTGCCATAATAATTGCACCAAGCGAAATTACTATCATCCTTATCCTTTTTAAAGGGATCCCATACCTCAGACCTTAACTTCTTCTCCTTGTTGAGCCTAGATGGTATAGTAGCACTGATTGTACTTGTAGTTTGTGTTGGTGGGACTTCATTAGCATTATCTTGTACAGGATGATGATCATGCATGTGTCTCTGCCATAATCTGAAACAAATAGGAAAAATAAAAACATAATGAATATTTAGACTCATACGTTTTGTAAATTTTCAATGTGCATGTAACAAAATCTTTTTGATTTTAAAGAAATAAGATTTAACAAAATTTTGAATACATGATTTAAACAAAATTGATAACAAATCAATGATATTCTTTAACAATATAGAGAGACGAAAAAAGAATACTGATTTAAAAAACAGATCCTTGAGTTTTAGAATCCAATTATACCTGAGTATTGATGATGATTGATGAAGAGGGGAGACAATGCATGCAAGATTCGAGAGGGAAACTGTGAAGAATATGGAGATTGGAGTTTGCTCGAAGAATCTGAAATTGGTGGAAGTCTAAGTGGAGTCATGGAGAGAATTTGAAACTGAAGTGGAGTCTCATACTAACTGAAGTGAGACATAAATGGAGTATAAGAAGACCGTTTAAGAAAAAAAAAGCTTCGGAAATAAGCAGATAGGGTTACAGTTAGGGAGGGTTATGGGAGAAGAAGAGAGAAATAGGGTTATAGTTAGGGGAGAAGAAGAGAGAAAGGGATGGGTGGGGGAGATGAAGAGTTGGAGAGAAATGATAAGACTAACTCTTGGAAAAAACGTCCAACTCTTGAAAAGATAAGTCTTGGTATATGTGTGATCACTCTACAATTCTTCATATTAATCAGTAGTTAATTTATTATATATAGTTAATTCGGTCGGACCGGACTCCATGGTTGTTTAAACTCAAAGACCGAACCAAACCGAAAATCTGAAATAAAGAAAGAAAAAACTTCCGTGAACCGAACCATGTGTTTTCGGATCGTTTTTTGGTTCGGTTCGGGCCGGTTCTTATCATTTTTTCATACCAACCATATTTTACTTTCACCCCTACTTTTATTTTCTTCTTTAATGAGGAAATTAAGGTAGTCCATGCAAAAGATGAACAAGTAAGGAGATAAAGGATTCCCTTGTTGAAGACCACAATAAGAAATAAATGGATCTAACTTACCACCATTAAGCAAGACCAGTCTTCAATTGTTGTTAATCGATCCCCGAGTGGTAGCAAAGCCTTTTTGAGCACTTAGCTAACTCTCCTATGACATGGATATGAATGTGTCACGATTCGATAATTTTCATATTCGAAACCCAATGTCCATCTTTGGAGGATGTCGACCATTGAATTTAATTAGTTTTTCTTTGCGTGTAAGCGAGTAATTCATGACATCATCAAATATGGTGTGAAATGTCCATTAGGAACTTACGGATTTGGGAACTGATGTCGTTTCCCTGATGGACAAAGCATATCGAAAACTAGTTGACGTGTTATATCGAATTTGAACACCCTAACAACAATATGTTCCGAATGGAGGGGAATATCTATTATTTGTGTAGTGTGAGTGTGCACTATCGAAAACGATTTTGGACAAAGAGGCGGTTGATTCAACCTCATAGAGGTGAGTCTCGCGGAGGCCAATTATGTTGGAGTTGGATGCTTTATCAATAACAGGCTTGTGACAAATAGATGTGAATTCTAAAAGCATAACAATAATATTCTATTCTCTGATTCATAATCTGTATTGACAAACTTTGTAAATTTATTATTGTATAATGTTTTTACTATGTATTCGGTAACAAATTTAATACTCAGATGTAAGAGAGTGTGTTGTTAAATAATTATATGTAATTAGAAAATAAATAACATCAAAACAACATTGGATAAAAAAGGGTTAATTACCTCAATCGTTACTTATGTTGGCACATGTGACTGAACAGTTCAAACTTGAGCTCAACCGTTACTTATGTTGGCACATGTGACTGAACGGTTACATCCGTTAAGTA
This sequence comes from Chamaenerion angustifolium, assembly GCA_946814005.1. Taxonomy (NCBI): domain Eukaryota; kingdom Viridiplantae; phylum Streptophyta; class Magnoliopsida; order Myrtales; family Onagraceae; genus Chamaenerion; species Chamaenerion angustifolium. The sequence goes on along the minus strand of OX328266.1, from coordinate 34,322,633 downwards.
TCTCCGTTAAACTTGTGCACGTGACCTTCTTCAAAATTAAACTTCATAATATACCATTTTTCTTCTCCAGCACATACTTCTCATTCTCCAATACTTCCCATTCGTTCTGATTCAATTCGTCCTTCAAATCCAGGATTCATCCTTCGATGGCACCTCCATAACCCAACTCGTAGAGGTACACTTTCAGTTTCCCCATTTTCTTCATTTCTTGCTTGCTTATCCGGTAATGGATCCGAGCGTCGAAGCAAGGTCCGAAATCGCTTTCTTCGATATGGAAACGACACGACACGACCAGGTTTCCTCGGCTCGTACCTTTGACATCCTCCAAGGTCAGTTTCCGACCATTACTGCTGCTTAAGTTCTTAAAATGTTGAATTTTACAGAATTTTTTGTCAAAATGTGAGGAAGTTGAGACTGCACGCCTTGTGTTCGACAAAATGTCTATGAGGCATTTAGTGTCTTGGAATGCTACGATTTCTGGTTGAAATTGTAAGTAGAGACCACTTCTTACAAACAAATATTGAAGTTTTCGGTGTAAATATTGTAAATTTCACTTCCATTTCTGTGTTGGTGTGGTATGAGGTGTATATTCAGGTGGAAGTGCACAAATGGCTGAGAGTTCGCTCAATATCCATGGGGATGAGATGCTCTATTTAGGGGTAATTGGGATTTTGAAATCTACATAGTAATGATTGATGAAATATTGTTCAAATACAAATGATTTTATCTTAAAAAGAATTATGCCTGAAAAACATGAAATTAGTAGGATTACTTCAGAGCTCTTTGTGGCAATAGGGAGAGGCAACATCTTGGTACCATGAGACACTCGATTGTCCTTGCTCTTGACATGGATCGAGGCACTCTATGAGGACTTTAGTTGGATGAGAAAAGCTTCTAGAGGCATGGATCGGAAGCTAGTTGAGAATCCATTATTTTTTTATTTATTAAAACATTGTTGCTTGTGAAACTTAGTTTCTACTTGAAATACATTTGCCCAGAAAATCTTTACTGGAAGTTTGTGAACTTTGTAGGTCATTTGCCAATGACATTTGTCTGTAACTGAAATATGAAGAACATTGTATCGTTGCAAAGGTGGTGACTTATATTTGTGGAGAAGTTGTTAAATGATGTTTTATCTTCTCTTAAATGTTATCAAACAGTTACTTTAGTTTGAACATTTTGTTACCTAACCGTTACTACATCATAATCCATAAACATAAAAGGGGTAGAATCATCTTTAAATTAGGTCATGTGACTTTCTCGTGACAGTCAGACGGAAATATGTGACGGAAACTTAACAGAATAACCGTTCAGTCACATCCTCAAACTTAAGTAACGAAAAGATGAGTAACCTTTTAATCACACATGTCAAAGATAAGTAACTATTGAGGTAGTTAACCCATAAAAGAAAGGGTTACCTCAACAGTCACTTATGTTGTCACATATGATTGAATTGTTGAACTTTGTCCTGAACAATTACTTATATTTCAAAATGTGACTCAACAGTTATGAAGAATTTTTATGAGAAAAAATGATGCTCTTCTCCTTATCTTATTCATGTTCATCTTCTTCATTTTCAAACTCTTCTTCCTCTATTCGAACCCAAAATCTGATTTCGAACACATTTGCGCAAATTTGATTTCGAAATCATATTTTGAGACATGAGTATGAAGAACAAAGAAAGAATAAGATTAAACAAAAGGAAGGGTAAAGTCATCATTTTAGTGACAATTTAATCACATTTGTCAAATTTAAGTGTCTGAATATAACAAATTTAACCAAAAAGTCACATTTTTGAAACGTAAGTGACCGTTTAACTACACAAAAAAATATAAACGACTATTTAGTCATATAGTGTCAACATAAGTGACGGTTGAGATGATTTACCCAAAAAATAGATCAAATAAAGATTATATGAGTCTAGAAAATTTACATCTATGTTTCTATCTATCTATATTAATTTATTTAAAACTTTTAAAATGTTTGCACATAAGAAATTTAAAATTCTTTCCCTTACGTCAAAACAGTTAGTTGTTATTGATCTATGTCACATATAATTCCGTTACATTTTACTAAATTTATAACCGATATCACATGAAGACTCTAAAATACATCATAAACGTGTAAGCGTGACTATTAAGATATAACTAGGTAACTATATCAATGAGATTATGTAGCTATTAATTATTGTCGACAGCGGACTGGATAGAGAAATATTGTTTAATTTAATTAATTAGGTCATTGAAAATCTTATTATTATTATTATATAAGAATATATAATATTTAGTGAGATCAAATCACTCTACACTCTACAGAAGCAAAAACAAGTGGATGGTATCTAATTGGGAATGATTCCCCATATATGCCGGATCGAAATCGCTTTCTTTAGTAGATAATATTAAGCTTATAATAAAAGGAAACATATGAGAATTTAAAAATGTAAAGTTTGATGTGCATGTTAGGGTTTGAATATGTTAGGTTTATCTATCTTTTTTGTATTGTGATAAATATATGTGAAGTAAATTTTAGTTAACTCTCTCGTACAAGTAATTGAATTCTTATCTCGTTAATGAAGGGGATGAGACGTGATTTCTATTTTGACTTTTCCAAGGTGATCAAAAGAGTATTGACCCAAAAGACATTAATACAAGGAGACACGTATATTGCATGAGAAATAAGAAGTAATTATAGGTCTATAGATTCACTTGTAGTAGACTTGAAAGAAATGTCACATGATTTGGTTTTGCAAACACGCTTTAATTAACAAAGATTATAATCTAAAAAGTGTTACATACTCCGTCAAATTTGTTACAATTTTTCGTCATACCTATTGGTCGCACATCTATTTACCCTATATTGGACTAGTATAGGAGATTGAGAATTGACGGTTTCTCAATGTTGACTAATAGACATTCATTAAGTAGAAGATTTTCAAAAAGTAAGTATAAAGAAAAAAATATTAAAAAAATACATACAAGAAATAATATATTTTAAAAATAAAAAATAGGTGTACTCCTAGATAGCGAGTTGAGCAAACATTTGCGAACTCGCTACCCAGAAATTTGCTCAACTCGCTACATCGGTAGCGTGTTGAGGAAATTGTTCAACAACTATCTCACTTACTACTTTTTTTTACGCTTCTACCTAGGTGATATATATATACACATATAATATATATACATAATTACATATAGTATACACAAATAATATAGATTTACATACATATAAAAAAAAAAAGTTGTCCAAAAAAAAAAACATACATATAATTTATATAACGTTTGATCAAATATATCGTACGGTCAGTTCGAAAGTCAAAACTTAACAAAATTAACGTCATTTATATCGTAATTCAATTATCTACATATTACATTTTTATTTTTATTTTACTAAGTATACAATTAAATTTCTCGTCTAAATCATTTTGTCTTTTCGATCAAATTATAAAACAAATTTAGTTAGTTTAAAATTTTAATTATATACCTACTTAATTTGTTTTATAATTTGATCGAAAAGACAAAATGATTTAGATGAGAAATTTAATTGTATACTTACTAAAAATTAAAAATACAATACGTAGATAATTGAATTACGACATATATGACGTTAATTTTGTTAAGTTTTGACTTTCGGACTGACCATACGATATATTTCCGTATGATATATTTCATCAAACGTTATATAAATTATATATATGTAAATTTATATTATATGTGTATACGATATGCATATATATTATATGTGTGTGTATACATATATATATATCACCTAGGTAGAAGTAGGGCTGGGCATAAAAAACTGGTTCGGCCGAACCGTACCTGAACCGTACCGAACCGTTTGGTTTTGAACTGGTTCGGCCGAACCGATTCAAAAACCAAACGTTTTTTTTTGTAAAAATATGGAGTGGTTCAGAAGAGGTACAAAAAACCGGTTCGCAAACGGTAAATCGTACCACTTTTTGTACCGGTTTTAATATACTCCTAAACTACTAAACCAGACCAGAGTTAACAGACCAGACGGTTTGAGCATTAATAAATTCAATCGTTCTTCACTTTTTATTTTTTATCCACACTTCACTTCAATTGGTATTGGATGATGCTTGATGAAACCTCAGTTGAGAATTTTTTTTTTTTGTGACGAAAAAAAAGAATATATTTTTTGTTATGTATGAAGTGGTTCGGCCGAACCGGTTCTGAACAGGTACAGTAAATCGGTCAAAATCTGGAGCGGTAAACCGTACCGGTTTTAAAATGTGGTAAATGTTCGGTTCTGAACCGGTTCATGCCCAGCCCTAGGTAGAAGTGTAAAAAAAAATAGTAAGTGAGGGTAGGTAGCAAAATTTTGCTCAACTTGCTAAGGTGTGTCTATTTTCAGATTTCTAAAAAAAATATATATATTTATAAATATTTTTTTCTTTATACTTAGCTTTTTAAAATTGTTTGTTATGTAGGAGTAAGATATGCAGGGGTACGGCAGATCTAGGTAGTGGGTCCACTAGTTATATATATAAAAGCATAGTTATTAGAACCGGATCAGCCATCGAACCAGCGAGGGGCCGGTTCACGGTTCGGTCGATCCAACCCGGTTCAGTGTGCGGTTCACTGTTCATAAGGGAAAAAAAAAACTGAAAACTTAAAATACATATATAGTCTCAAACACAAACATAATTACCTCAAACTACATAGTCTCACACACACACAAACTACATAGTTTCAATTTCAAACACACATTACTCTCAATTCTCAAACACAATACACAATAGTGTCAAAATCAAACACAATGACAATAGGTTTGTTTAAACCATATAGTTTAAAAAATCTTCGTACATGGACGGATGACAATGGTCATGAGATTCTCAACCTTTCTGAATTTGGAAGACCCGAGATGCTATCCTCGTACATGGACAGATGCATCCTTGATTTTTTCTTCATAATAAAAATCATTTGATCACATGATAAAGACTTCATATTTTTTTCCTAATTTTTATTTTCAAATAATAGTAAACTGGGTTAAATACTAAATTGTTACTGATTTTGTTTTCTTTTTTTCGACTTTCACTAGTTGAACTTACACTGAAGTCCAACTTGCTAGTTCTATCCATCTCTCTCACATAAACATATATTTGGAGCTTTGATTGGATGACTAGAGCACGCACTTACAGATTTTTCATGTGAGACTTAAGAGAAATGCAAGAAGGAACTAGCAAATTGCACTGCAGTAGTAGTGAAGAGTAGCAAAAAAGAAATTCAGCTAACAACCATCTGATCAACAACAAGTTAAGTTGTCAATTTGGTTTTAAATTTAATGGGTAAGTATGAGAGACAAATGAAAACCAAATATTCTTCAAACCCGTCTACCAAAAAGTAAACCTTGTTTAATGTAAGCTGGTAATTTCATGTTGATGGCATTCCGAATAAACTCAAGATTTGCAGCCAAAAATAATGACAAAATGCAGTTACAGAAACCTAGTTACAGTAACGACGACGACCTAGAGCTGGCGACCTAGAGCTGGATCTGCAACTGTGAAGAACGACGAAGTCACGAACAAATCAAACAAACCTGGAGTTGGACCTGCTGCTGTGAACTTCACTTCTGATAACTCACAGTGTGAAGAACGACGAAGTCACTTCTGATTCTGAACTTAACCTAGCAGTGAACTGGTTTAACACTGCACAAACAAACCAATCGGTTTAAACCGAAAAATCGATTGGTCTGTAAAAAAACACTAAAAAGGTAACCGAAAACCACCCGATTCAACCCGGTTCAAACACAGTTTATTTATAAAACGGTCCTTTAACTGAACCAAACCGGACAGGGGTTCGGTTCCGGTCAGGCCCAGTCGAACCACCGGTCCGGTCTGGTTCTGATAACTATGTATAAAAGTATTTTTAATATTTGTTTATTAACATGGGTAAATATTAATTAAGGATCCCACTTACATAAAATGTTATTTAGCTAGTTTTGATGGTGCTCTACTTATTTGTGGAAGGTGTTGGGTTCGATTCCTTTTACTAGCATATTTGCTATCCTTATTTTCTCAATAGTGAAGCTTCCCTTATAAGAAGATCAAGGCAAATGCAATATTTTTTTTGTAGGAAGCTAGATTTTTCTCCTTTTGTTTGGTATTCAATTTTGTCTTCTTCAAATACCTAAGCTATGCATTTGTTCATCTATTTTTATAATTGTGTCATTCGCTAGATAAACATCATTTTAATTTTATGTATTAATTAGTATGATAATATTGTTAATGCGCTTACAAATATCAATATTTTGTACTTGATTAATATTGATGTGTTTCATTATTGATAAATAAATACAATTTTTTTAATGAGGAACCCACTTAATTGGGTTCCTAGATCAGCCGCTGGAATACTTTATGTAATATGTAAATGGTTAAGGATCTAACTATTTGATATCTAGATCCTGCACACACACACACACACACGCATACACACACATATAGTGTCTATGGTTCTTCTTAATACTAATTACAAACTCTAAAAGTACTACACATTAGTAGACCTAAGTGATGGTTATGGAGACCATCTTACATACTGTGATACTACTTTTTTTAGGTGAGTTGAATTTTGATTTCTTCACCTAAATATACCTCAATTAATAATTAAATACCAAAATATGCTCGATTTAAAAAAAATGTATACCTACCCGCGATTGCACTGTGTCGTTAGTTCCACCCGCGACTCTTAGTGGCGTGTGGTTGAGCAATAAATCTCACCCGTGACTGGGAGTTGCGCGTGGGGTTGCTTAAAAATACAGCAAGCCCCCACACCTATAATGAAAGTGTGGGTGTGAGCCGTGGACGTAGCCAAATTGGTGAACCACGTAAATTCTTGTGTCGTTTTGCATTTCTCTTAATCCATCGAGTCCCAAGATCCTGCAAGGTGGAAATTAGCAGCAGCTAATATCCCAACAATTGGTATCAGAGTCTTCAGTTGGTGAATTAAAGGCAAGGAAGACGTTTACAAAAATTATTATGTGAAATAATTTTTCGTATTCATCATATCTATTCGAGTGGGAGCAATGGCGCTAGAGAAGAAGTCCAAAATTTCTCATTTTGATGGAATAAATTTTGGATTCTGGAAGATGCAAATAGAAGACAGCATGTACCAGAAGGATGTTTATTTGCCTTTGGGTAAGAAACCAGAGGAAATAAAAGAGGTCGATTGGGTGGTACTGGATCGGAAAGCTCTCGGGCACATAAGGCTATCACTGTCAAAATCAGTGGCTTACAACATAAAGATTGAAAAGACAACCGCATCTCTCATAGCGGCCCTCTCCAGTATGTACGAACAGACTTCTGCGACAAACAAAATTCATCTGATAAAGAAGTTGTTCAATATGACGATGTCAGAAGGAACACCATTCAGAGATCATCTCAGCAAGTTCAAAGAAGTGACAGAAGAGCTAGAAGTAATGGGCATGACGTTCACTGAAGAGATACGTGCCTGTCTAATTCTTGGGCAGTTGCCCAACAGTTGGAAAGCCACAGTCACTGTAATTAGCGGATCTGCAGGTAAAAAAAAACTCTGAAGTTTGATGATGTGGTCAACATCATTATGACTGAAGAAATGCGAAATCAGTCGAATGGCGCTTCTAGCTCAGGGTCAGCTTTGAACGTAGAGAGCAAAGGCAGGAATTCAAAGCACAATGGAGGAGGCAACAAGTCCAAGTCCAAGAGTGGGAGGTCACAATCTCAGAATCCCAAAAATTCCAACAATTAGAACCAGAAGGTGATCGAGTGTTGGAACTGCGGGAAGATCGGACACTACAAGAACCAGTGTAGATCCCCGAAGAAAGAGAAGGAAGTGAAGCCTGAATTAAACATCGCAACAGAAGAGGCAGGCAATGTTTTGATGGGTGCTTGACTCGAGAGCTTCCTTTCATGCGACCTCTAACAGAGAACTCTTAATGAGTTATTCACCAGGTAATCTTGGCAAAGTATGTCTTGGTGATGATCAACCTTGTGATGTGGTTGGCAAGGGTGATGTACAGATCAGGTTAAATGGATCTTTGTGGAAGTTAAGGGATGTGAGACACATTCCTGACTTAAGAAAGAATTTGATCTCGGTGGGGCAGCTCGCAACGGAAGGTTATGTCACAACCTTCAATAACGATACTTGGAAGGTTTCTAAAGGTGCGATGACAGTCGCTCGTGGCTAGAAGAGTGGTACATTCTATACGAAGACGAACACTGGTGGGTCAATTGCAGTTGCGGACAGCAAAGACGATCCAAATTTATGGCACCAGAGACTTGGTTACATGAGTGACAAGGGTCTCAAGATACTGCATTCCAAGGGAAGAATACCATACTTGAAGTTAGTTGACACTGACTTGTGTGAAAGCTGCATCTTTGGGAAGCAGAAGAGAGGTAGCTTCATAAAGAGTGGCAGAGCAGAAAATGCTTGAGCTAGTTCACACGGATGTTTGGGGTCCAACCACTATCTCATCCATTGGCGGAAAGTCATAATTTGTGACTTTCATTGACGACCATTCCAGAAATGTATGGGTTTATTTCTTGAGACATAAATCTGAAGTATTTGAAATGTTCAAGATATGGAAAGCCATGGTAGAAAATGAGACAGGTTTAAAGATCAAAACTTTGCGATCCGACAACGGTGGTGAGTATGATGACATGGAGTTCATGAAGTTCTGTTTTGAGAATAGCATCAGACTAGCAAGGACTGTGCCAGGAACACCACAGCAGAATGGTGTAGCAGAACGAATGAACCAGGCGTTGACTGAGAAAGCCAAAAGCATGTGAATACATGCAGGACTGGAAAAGCAGTCCTGGGCAGACGCAGTCAATACAGCAGAATACTTGATCAACCGTGGACCATCGGTTCCACTAGAGTTCGGAATACCAGAAGAGGCTATGGGAAGCTTGACTCCAAGTCACTAAAATGCACCTTCATCAGATATGGTGGATATAAGCTTGGGTACAAGTTCTGGGATGACCAGACCAAGAAGGTGAGCAAAAGTCGAGACGTGATATTCAATGAAAAGGTCATGTACAAGGACAGAAATACACTACAACCCAGTAGTGTAGCACATAGCGATCCTATGTACGTTGATCTAGATGATATCTCGGACAGAAGTATAGTGCAGCAAGCAGTGGAAAGTCCTCAGCCAGAGGAACAGACACCGTAGAGCAGCACACAACAGACTGATCAACCACAGTCTCCATCTTCTTCATCTCCAGTATTGAGAAGATCTTCACGGCCTACTATACCAAATAGAAGGTACATAAATTATTTGTTGCTTACTGATGCAGGAGAACCTGAATGCTATGATGAAGCATGTCAAGGAGAATTCTCTAGCAAGTAGGAGCATGCAATGAAAGAATAGATGGATTCCATTATCTCTAATCATACATGGGAGCTAGCTGAGTTACCCATTGGAAAGAAGGCGTTACACAACAAATGGGTGTATCGAGTCAAGGAGGAACATGACGGTTCCAAAAGGTACAAGGCGAGACTTGTAGCCAAGGGTTTCAGCAGAAAGCAGGTATCGATTACACCGACATTTTTTCCTCGGTTGTAAAACTGACGACCATTCAGTCAGTTTTAAGTATTGTTGCAGCAGAAGATTTGCAACTTGAGCAGTTAGATGTCAAAACTGCTTTCCTCCATGGTGATCTCGAGGAGGAGATATACATGGAGCAGCCGGAGGGTTTCTCAGAGAATGGCAAGGAGAAACTCGTTTGTAAACTGCAGAAGAGCTTATATGGGTTAAAACAAGCTCCAAGGCAGTGGTACAAAAAGTTTGATGGTTTTATGCAAACAAATGGCTATTTTAGATGCAATGCTGACCATTGTTGCTACTTCAAAAGGTTTGAGTCCAACTATATTATTTTGCTGCTTTATGTCGATGACATGTTAGTGGCAGGTTCAGATATAGGTGAAATCAAACGATTGAAGAAGCAATTGTCCAGTGAGTTCGAGATGAAGGACTTGGGTGCAGCAAAGCAAATTCTTGGGATGAGAATCAACAGAGACGAGCCAAAGGGTACGTTGGAGTTATCTCAGGCGGAGTACATTGGGCGCGTTCTCAAACGATTCAGCATGGATGTCTCATGTATGTCATGGTTTGCACACGGCAGGATATAGCTCATGCAGTGGGAGCGGTAAGTAGGTTCATGACCGATCCTGAAAGGCAACACTGGGAAGCGGTCAAGTGGATACTAATGTATCTAAGAGGCACTACCGATAACTTCCTGTGTTTCAGAAGAAACGAGCTGAGACTACAAGGGTTTGTAGACTCAGATTCGCTGGTGAGGTAGACAACATGAGGAGTACTACCAGCTATGTATTTACCGTGGGGACTACTGCAGTCAGTTGGATTTTGCAGATACAAAAGATAGTAGCGTTATCAACCACAGAAGCGGAATACATAGCAGTCACTGAGGCAAGCAAGGAGATGATCTGGTTACAAGTGCATAGTGACAGTAAAAGTGCGATACATTTGGCAAAGAACTCTGCATTTCATTCGAGGACCAAGCATATTGGACTTCGTTATCACTTCGTCAGGTCTCTACTAGAGGATGGAGTTTTAACACTCGAGAAGATCAATGGCAGCAAAAACCCAGCTAACATATTAACCAAGTCAGTCACCACAGAAAAACTTAAGTTGTGCTCAGCTTCAGTGGGTCTTCAACAATAGAAGACAGGTAAGTCTCACACCCAGTTCACTTATGGTTACAGGTGGAGTAAAGTCTCCAAGTGGTAGATTGTTGATGATGGAGACTTTCGGGCCACCACCACCACTTACTGAAGTGGAGCACTTGCTGAAGTGGAACACTTGTTGAAGTGGAGCACTTGCTGAAGTGGAGCACTTGCTGAAGTTGAGAAGCCACTCTTCTGGTGGGCAAGCCACTCACCAAGGTGGATAGGCCACTCCTGAAGGTGGACAAGCCACTGAAGATTGCCAACTTATGTGGTCTATAAGAACCAACAATGTCTGAAGGAAAATGACTTCATATTTGAACCACGAATTTGAGAGAAGAGTTGGTTGTTGGTGTCTTGAGTGTGGGAGAAAATAGTGTTGTATTGTTAGCCAGAAATATGGAGTGAGTGTTTCAGAGTGTGATAGAATTTGTAACACTATTTGTCTATAATGAAAGTGTAGGTGTGAGCCGTGGACGTAGCCAAATTGGTGAACCACGTAAATTCTTGTGTTGTTTTGCATTTCTCTTAATCCATCGAGTCCCAAGATCCTGCAAGGTGGAAATTAGCAGCAACTAATATCCCAACAGAAAGACTATTACAATGCACATATGTTGAAGATGTTTATCGAAAAGACCTTCAAAATCTACCACAATCTTCCTCCTTGTAATTGCTAATGTAAAAAAACTCTCTTTCTTGGGTTTGTTTTTGGAAAACCATACCTTTAGGAGGACACTGTGATAGGTTGGTGTTAGGCTTAAGAAACATATACCTTCAATAACAAGAAACACAACTTAAGAAACACATACACTAGCAGAGAGAGAACTACCAGCGACAAATAGGTTGGTGTTAGGCTTCGCCTGCTATTGCTGCTGGGTTGAATCCAAAGTCGGCGGCGACGGAGAGAGGCCGACGGAGAGAAGGGGTTGGAATCCGCTCTGCAGAAGTCACAAGTGAATCAAAGCATGGAACTGGAGGAATCCGAAGAATTCAAACTCACAGTCGGCGACAGAGAGAAGGTTGAGCAGTGCTGGAATCCAACTCACGAAGAAACTTTTTCGGAGCTGCGTTGGCTCCACCGGAGCTGCTCAACTTCGGAGCTGCTCAACTTCTTAGTTCATAGTTGTTGTCACAAGAGCTGCATTGGCTCAAGTTCGGAGCAAATGTCACCGGAGACGTTGCTTCTTGCTTGGTCCAAATTGGTAGAAGACTCATCAATTCAAAAAAAGTTGAAAATGAAAAAGTCTGAGACGTTTGCTTGGTTTGGTGGGATTGCTCTGCAGAGGCTGCAAAGATTAGACAACGGTTGGATTCTATGTTGTTGGATTGTTTCCAATCCAACGGTGAATAAGTGTAGGCATTTATATGTGTATAAACGTGACACGATTGACACGACACGATTAGTTAAACGTGTCTTTATTCGTGACGCAGGTATGCACAACACGATTAGACACGAATAGTTAATCGTGTTTATACAGATATCCACAGATCTGAGTTGTTTAAACACAATTATTAATCGTGTCTAAACGTATAAAAGTTGTTTAGACACGGGATTCATTAATGTCAAATTTATATACGCTTTAAAGCAGATCGTGTCGTGTCATGTCAGAAATTGTCACCTCTAGTGGCAAGGATGACGAAAACATACATACATAACTAGAGGGACCGAACTGTCAATAGGAAAAAGATGTGTGGAATTTTTTTGAAACCCCGTGGTCAGTTATAAAATATGTAGTAGACATGATAAAAGTATTTTGCAATTATTCTATTAGAAAAATATAGTTTAATTTAAAACGACTTCTTTTATTCCTTAAAAAATGTAACTTATTTGATGGAATATGAAATTAAAAAATCATGATTACGCGATTTTTTTTCCTGTAAAGAACTATTCCCAAATTAGAAAGAATCGATCGGATTCTCTACATTCATTCATGAATTGTTCTAATTACCTCACAAGTTTCTGTGTGGACCCTGAAGTTTTTTTCTTATACAATGAAATATCTAAAATTAAAGAAAGTTGCAATTGGTAAATCAAACTCTAGGCTTCCTTTAGTAAGAAATAAAGGTTTATGGCTATCTATTCAAATCGGTAAAAGGTAAGGGGCAAAGAAATATTAAAGATTTATTATAACGGATCCTTTCTACTAAATCGCCGAAAAAAAAAGCAATTTTCTCTTTTTACTAAATCGCCGAAAATGGGTCCGACTTTTTCATCCCCTCTTCTCTGGCTACAGCTTTATAAACCAACCATCTCCCCCTCTCTAACGCACACCTCGAGATTTGAGAGACGGATTTGGAGAGAGAGAATGGGAAGGATTTCTTCTGAGACCGAATCTCCGATTTCCTCCACACACGATGATGCCTTGATCCGCTTCGATCGGAGCATCGATGAGCAATGGCCGTTTGTTAGCCCGACCTTCATGAAAGACGGCACTAGGAAGGGTTTAAGCAGATCCGGAAGCAAGATGATGAAGAAGAAGACGAAGAACCCGGTGCTGCTTGAAGGCTACGTGGAAGGAAACGGCGATGAGAACGATCTGGGGAGAACCAAGAGCTTGACGGATGATGATTTGGATGAGCTTAAGGGATGTTTGGATCTAGGTTTTGGATTCAGCTACGATGAGATTCCTGAGCTCTGCAACACCTTGCCAGCGCTGGAGCTCTGTTACTCCATGAGCCAAAGGTTTGGTGACGAGAGCCAGAAGTCTCCAGACAGATCGTCGGAGTCGACGGACTCGGCCTCTGATTCTACAGCCAGCCCCATTGCTAGTTGGAGGATCTCAAGTCCTGGTAAGAAGTTATCTCAATTCTTAATATAGTTTTGGACGAGTTACCGGGTTCGTATGATTGGTCTGTGCTTTGTGTAGATTGGTTATGTTAGATCTTTGATTATGAGGTAAAATTCAGCCGGGCCGACATATGAATTAGGTGGCTGTATTATCTGGGAAGCTAATGTAAACCTTCACCACGTTTGTCAGTTCGTGTTGCATATGATCATGTCTATGCAATCAAATGGAATAAGACTTCGGACAGTTCTGCAATTACTTTCATTTACTATTCGGCGAACTACTCTTATGCTTCGTGATTCTTATCGAAATTTGCATTATATGTACTTCAACAGTGTTTCAAGCTGAATACTGCTTTTGTTTGGCCTTAAATGTACAATTTTCCTTGTAATGGCTGCGTTTATAACTTCCCGCTGTGACTCTTTTCCTGTGCAGGTGACCATCCAGAAGAAGTGAAGGCTAGACTGAAGTTCTGGGCTCAGGCAGTGGCCTGCACCGTCAGATTATGCAGCTAAATCATGGTGCTTGCTTCAGTTTTGCTTTATCAAAAGCAAAGTTGATGCAGATTTTCTTCACAATCTGGGCTTCCATTACCAGCACCTTCAAGAACATGGTGTTCTTTTCAGGGTACTCTTCTTAAGCATGGGGTGTACCTTGATAAACACATCAAAAGAAGGAGGACTGGCTTTGGAAAGAGTACAAGAAGGGTCCGTTAACGCTGCAGGTTCGGGATTAACTGAATAATTCATTTCCTGATTCATTGTCCTTCTGAGCTAAGATCTATCCTAAGATGATTGTATCAGGAACTGTAGAAATAATAAGAGCCAATAAGAGTTCGTATATTGTATTTCACTTGGGTTGGTTTAGAGCTGGGGCCCAACACTGAAAGTGTTGGTGGTTTTTTGCAGCTAATGAGAGACTAACTTCTGCAAGCCTCTGTAATTGCTGAGGTAACTAATCTAACCGGTTGAATATGGTGCAATTCCTTGGTTTGATTGCTCAATTTGGTCCTATTGTACTGTCCCAACCCCGACTCACTAAGAAAAATGCTAATTTTGTTATATCTATCCCATGGATAGATGGCTTATAACTTGGGTCTGGACCATTGAAGAAAGAAGGAAGACGAATTGAAGGGGGGAAGGAACAGCAACTTTGCTTCTTCTTCTAACGACCTACCTTTCTAGGTCCCAGAGTTTCTTTTCTTTGAAGATTTACTTTTCTGTCTTCTGTACAAACATTGCAGTATTTGCGAGCTGTGATTGCATTGCACATGATTCAAATGTCTTGATTGATCTTTGTGTAACTGTGAGTTGTGATATTGGTGATTCTCTGACCCTACTACTACAAACTCATAATCGGGCATTATTCCAGTGTGCTGGCTGTGATATTGCCAAAACCTCCGACCCTACTTGTAAAGAACGGTCGGGTCGGCCTATCTAGCAGCAGTCATTAATTTGCAGGCAGCTTGCTGCTGCAGACACATTATTTTGACAGACATCAAAGACGTTATAATGGTGCTGCAGTAATCGGTTGTGACTCGATTTAGCAGCAATATATTATTGCATTTAGTACCAGATTTTTGTGCTCATAATTGAATCTTCCGTTCCTAAGAAAAACGGATTTCACAAAATTATCGTCAAAATCCGTCAAAAAAACTGTCAGTCAACGCTTCCAGAAGTTTCAATTATTGGAATCCTCTCCACACCGCAACTTGTTTTTTAGACATGTGGAAGCCTTTATGATTGATTGTCCTATCTGATGTTATTATATTGGGGTTTTCCCAGTAGTTCAATCATCTACGAAAACAACAGTGGGAAAGCATGCATGATCTTCTTCAATTATCTTGTATAATGTTCTCTTCAGTAAGCATATATGCCTTTGAAGAAAAGGTTCTTCAACTCTTTGATGTAGAAAAATGCTCTGTGGCTCACGATTATTGTATCCCAACAGAGTTTATGAATTCTATCTCAATCTTGTTGATCTTCAAATGTTTTTTAAATAGATTGACAAAAATTGAATGGTCACAACACCCGATCAACCATGTGGCATTCAACGTTGTTGAAGTTGATTAATAATGACACTTTAGTCAAACATAGATGCTCATTCTCCATATACATGAGGGACGTTCTCAAGAGTTCACGTGTGTACTAGCTCTATTTTACCTTAAATATTCCAAAAAGTATGTTAATGTCATCTATAAACAATACTTATAAGTACTCTCAAAGGCCACCAACTTATCACAGTACAATATCACAGTTGAATTGATGGGCGTTGGACCACCAACTAATCGTGGAAGGAAGGGTTTCTCAAGAATGAAGAAGTGGACAACCCTTCAAATTCTATACAATCGGATGTACTATGTGGAATTGTTAGCAATTATAGTTAGTGATAGATAGAAGTGTTGAAAAAATGGGTTAAGTTTAAGAATTCAAGAAAAAAAAAATCCGAAAATGAGAAATTCTTCTACAGTTGTTTTTATTGTCCTCCTCTGGCGATCTTGTTAACGTTCGTTTAAGTGTTTTTGGTCGTTGGGTTGACCTTTCTTTCATCTTGAACCGTCGTGTTTGGTCTACCTGTCTGAGTTCATGTGTTGCTCTGTTTAGTTAGGAGAAACTTCGTGTTAGTTTCTGCTCAACGACACTATTATATCTTAGGAGGTAATCTTTCTGTAAACTCTCAAGTACGAACCTGCAAGATGAGGGGGAACATAATTTTGTTAAGGAGACTGAATCTCACGAGTCTCAGTTCTCTTTGTCATTTTTTTTGGAAGGGGGAGGGGACAATTTTAATGTCATGCATTATGATCTTGAATTTTAGTTATTCTGTCTATTGGTCCTTACACTTTAGTCCACTCTTTTGTATTGCTAACAACCTTAAGCCAATTTTTGTTATTTGCAATAAAATTTTTTGGTTGGATTAATGTTTAATTAATTCTGAAAAAATTTCAACTAAGAAAATTGTGAATTTTTGTGTTTCATAAAGATTATGATGTTCATAAAGTTTGACTTGATTTTGTAATTAGGTCAAAACTTGCACCAAACCCTAAATGGTGAATGAAAATTATTCCAAATTGAGTATTTTCAAATGCTCATCAAGTTTCTATCTTTATAAATAAGATAGCTTTCTCCCTTTCAAGAATCCAAGAAGAAGAGAATTAAAAAAATGAGTATCTCTTCTATATTTATTCTTTTTCTCCAGCGACCGTGTTGATATTCCTCAGTCTTCGACCGTCGTGTTCGACCCGTCTAATTGGGTTCAGGTGTTGTTCAATTATGTTAGGAGAAATTTTGTACTAGTTCCTACATGATGACATTGTTATATCTCGGGATGTGATCGGCGTAAACCCTTCGGTACGAACCTACCAGAGGTGGGAGACAAAATTGGCTTAAGGAGACTAGACACCTCATGAGTTTCAATTTAATTTTTTCTTGTTTTGATGATTTGTATGATTCTAAATTTTCTACCTATTGATTTGTAAAATTTTAGAACGTGATAATTTAGTCCAACCCTTCATGTGACTATCAGAAAGAACAAGAAGCAAAGACCAACACAAGAACTAATATGGTTTAGACAATTGGTGGTTAATTTATCTATTATTATGTTTAAGTTGTGTTCTTCTATGTCAATCTTGTCATACATTAAGCATGAAGTAACAACAACCAATGTGATGATAATGTCCTCTTTGCCTTCTGTTAAAGGAAAGTTGGAGATTGTGACAATTATAATGTAAGAAGTTTTTCAACTTTAATTCACTCCATTCATTCTCAGTCGTCATTCTTTATTTTTCCCTTTTCCTTTTGGAAACCGTAATTCTTTATCTAACTCAAACTATCTTGAAATTTATTTTCGATTTTGTAAATCCAACTTATTAATTAAGGAACAAAATGCAATCCTACTATAATGTCCATGTATTTTGTATTGAGACAAAAATAAATTAATTCTTGAATCTTCCACATTATTACTGTCAAAGAAACACATTACCTTAATGAAATAATAAGTCTCTCTCTGCTAGGTCTATAGTGAGTGAATAATCAAGCCATCCATCAGCTTCTCGTTACATCAGGAATTGCTGGGTTTCATCTCAATCAAGGCCACGGGGGAAGGGAAGGTGGGAAGCGAAAGCACGGAAGGATAGAAGGAGTAAGATAGAGGCGAGTTTGGACGCTAATTGGAAGCTTGGACCGACATTGACGGGAAGTGCTGCTCGTCGGAAACCCTAGGTGGAGGATACTGCAAGCGATAATGGTGGTACCGTGGACACCAGAAACGAATAGAACCGCCTGAGACGAAAGCCAAGCCATGGCCAAACCTATAATCCATTCACCGATTCGCCGACCACCTAGCCATTATCACCACAAACCGAGCCGGACACAAAAATCGATCCATCCACTGAATCGAGGGAAGGTAATATTATTTCAGTAGTATAGTAATTGGTAGCTTTTATATCTTATTCTCAGAAACGAACTGATGGACCATCCAAACCGAGCTCATAAGCCCAGGGAAGGTGATGATAGAACAATACAGGAGAAGTTCGTGGACATACCGGACAATGTGGATATATCGGCGGGCAATCTATGTGTGGGTAAGGTTATCTGCGATAAACATGTAAAAACCACAGTGGTACACAATGTACTGCAGCAAGCGTGGGGAAGATACGCGGGTATGAGAGTCCAGGAGCTACACGGGGGAAGTAATCCTCTTCGAATTCGAAAGGGAGAAGGACCTCAGGGATGCAATGGATTGGTGCCCATGGGCAATCCAGGGCAACTGCCTATCTCTAAAACGATGGCAACAAGGTATGCGTATTTCAGATGTTCAATTTCACATGCTGCAATTTTTGGGTCCAGAAACATGGCTTAGAAGTAGATAAGTTTAGCAAGATGAATTTTGAAAGGATTGGGGAGAGTATGGGACGGTTTTGGAGGTGGATGAGATAATGGGGTCAATGGGTTTAGATAGGGACTTTGTTCGGATCAAGGTGGAAATCGACATCACAAAGCCACTCCCGGTTGGGTTCTAGTACACAAGACGAAATGGAGGGATAGGTAGAGCTTCAATCAAGTATGAACGACTACCGGAGTTCTGCTTTGGTTGCGGAAGAGTGGGTCACATTGAGAGGGTATGCAACACAGAAATTACAGTCTCTGAGGAAGAAGATGGATGCCCAATGCCCAATACGAGCAGTTCGACCGAAGAGAATACAAGAACAATGCAGATTTGTGGGTAAGAATCAAGGGAAGACAGCGGGGGAAGCAAAACGAAGAAGCTGGAAAGATCTAATGAATGAAAGACATAACTGAGAAGAGAACCTGACACCACAGTCTAGGAAATCAGACGAAGGAAGAGGAACACAACCCGGCAAGGCAGTGAACAGAAGTCAGTCGGATCAGGGGAGTAAAGGGGGCGGGCAAGAACACCAAAAGGGGAAACTAACCGTGTACGAGTAGGGGAAACCATGGAACAGACTAACAATAGAAGGGGATGTGAGGATGGAGGGCAACATGACAATGATTAGGAGTTTGAGGAAAACAAACCTTGAAGAAGGTAGCAGGTCCTTGGGGGCGGACTCAGTGGCAAGGTATGAAATGGTGTATGGCAAGGAGAGTGAAAGAGACAATGTGAAAGTTAGGTGGACTCAGCCACGGAGACAGTATGGAGTGACTCATCAATACCACCAAATTCCAAACAACCTGCTGGGCACCCTTCAGATAATGCAAGGGCCGGATCAGGGCCATAGGGACAACATGGCGTGGGAGAGCACAAGTACGAAAGAGGTGCACAGAAGGACTCGACTGGGCACTAATGCATCTATGATAACCGAGCTACTGGATGAGGACAGAGACATGAATGGCCCAGGGATGGAATCATATCTTCACGAGGTATAGGTGCAATCATGGAACTACATAGTGGAACCGCCAGACTCGCCAGCAGCAAGTAGGGAAGGGCTGATCATACCCACAGGTCTCAGCCCACTCATTAGAAGGTTAATTTGAAAAGAAAACATGGGGAAGAGTATGTGTCCGAATCTGAAGAGAGGGTTGAGAAAATCCTAGAAAAAAAACACAAAGGGCTAAAGGAGGATGTGCAAAAGGGGAAGTTGGAGCTGAAGGCGAGGGCCAAGGGCAGGAAAGAGGGTAGGCAAGGAAGCAAAGTACGAAGAAAGATAATCACGACAAGAAGTAGGGTCGTAAACACGGGTTCTCGTAGCTATCCTGAAACAGCTACAAGGACCCAATGAACTACATAGTGTGGAATTGTCGGGGGTTGAGATTGACCTTGACAATTCTGTACCTCGCCGATCTCGGAAGGAGAACCAAAGTCGAAATCATCTACTTAATAGAGACCAAGAATACTGAAGTATAATGCGAAGGAAGTGGATGTTGTCATACATAGCAATGACGAATACATGATCGACACAATCATAACAAATACTAGTAGAGGAGGAACCATGCATATAACGTGGGTATACGAGAGCACGAGTTGGGGGGGAGAGACTCAAGCTTTGGGATAGACTAAGACTGATAGCACATACAAGGAGAGAACCATGGATGTGTGCTGGGGACTTTAACGAGATAGCAATGGAAGTGGAGAAGCAAGGTGGACGACCGAAGCAACCAAGGAAAATGAAGGATTTTAATGAAATGATGAAAGACACGAGGCTAGTCGACATGGGATACATAGGCAATCAGTTCACTTGGTGCAATAATAGAGGACAAGACCAAATCAAAGAGCGTCTTGACAGAGCCATTGTTAACCCGGATTGGATATGAGCATATCTGTTAACCCAGATTGGATACGAGCATATCCAAATTCGGTGGTGATACACAAGCTGCAAATAGGATCCGATCATTGCTCTTTAGTAGTACAAGTGGAAAGGCAAAACCCAAGAGCAAAAGGCCCTTTCGATTTGAGAAGGTGTGGATGGAGAAACAAGAATGCAGGGACATAGTAAAAGGCGTATGGGAGGGAAGAGCAGGTACCCATGGTGGCATCCACAATAGGTTGGGTCGATGTCGTAATAAACTGCAGCAATGGAACAAGATCAATGCGGTTAGCAATAGGAAGCTTATAGAGAGCATACATAGTGAGTTGAGGGTGGTGCAGTAGCAGCCGAACAACCAGTATAGTCGAGCTATGAAAGAGAACCTGAAAAGAAAGCTGGAAGACACATGGGCAAGAGAAGAGGAATACTGGAAACGAAGATCACGGGTCCACTGGATGACAACGGATGATCGAAACACAACATACTTCCACCAAGCGACAGTCGAGAGGAGGAGACAGAACAACATAAGTCGAATGAAAAGACGGGATGGGATATGGGTGGAGAACGAAGAATATATAATGGCTGAGTGTGAGGATTATTTCCGTGACTTTTTCTCAACTGAAGGGTCAGTAGGGATACAAGACCAGATGATCAGCGTACCGAACCTGGTGGGAGAGGACGAGAATGCAGCCCTTATGAAGGTGGTGTGCAAGGAGGAGGTTAAGAATGTGGTATTCCAATAAGGAGTAAACAAGGCTCCAGGCCCAGACGGATTCCTAGGATTGTTCTATCATCGCTTCTGGGACGTGCTCGGGGAGGATGTATTTCAATCGGTAAAAGGTTTATTTGAATCGGGTAAATTACTTCCAGGTTACTGTTATACTAACATAATATTAATTCCTAAGATTCCTAACCCTGTTAATACATCACATTTTATACCTATTAGTTTATGCAATTTCAGTTACAAAATCATCTCCAAAATTCTATCCAACCGTTTAAAAGCAATCCTACCAAAGCTTATAACCCATTTTCAAAGTGCTTTCGTCTCAGGCAGGTTCATTCATGATAACATCCTTATCGCACATGAAGTATTCGATCATCTAAGGACCAACAAGACAAGTGGGAGAGAAGAATGTTCGGTCAAGCTGGACATGAGCAAGGCATATGACCGAGTTGAATGGGAGTTCGTACTACAAACACTCAAGGGATTGGGTTTTTCAGATCAATGGTGCCGATAGATAGAGGAGTGCATCTCCAAGGTACAATACAGCGTGGTCATAAACAGGAAGAAGATCGCCAGGTTTAGGCTAACGAGAGGGATTAGGCAAGGAGATCCACTATCTCCTTACCTGTTCATACTCGTAGAAGACGTTCTATCTCGTCAGATCATCCGAGATGTGGAGGATAGAAGGTTGGAGGGGATCCGAATGAAACGAGCGTGCCCGGATATACACCACTTATTCTTCGCGGACGACTCGATCTTTTTCATGAAAGCGATTTGAGGGAATGCTCGGACCCTAAAGGAAACAATTGAAAGGTATAGTAAGGAATCCAGGCAAAGGATCAACTTAGACAAATCGTGCATACAATTCGGCAAAGCCACAAAGGAGAAAATGAAGTGACAGATAGCGGAAATACTAGGGATAAAAGCAGTGGCGGATGCGGGAAAGTACCTGGGTCTCCCGACTAATTGGGGGAGATCGAAGAGAGAAGCCATGAGTTACTTGAAGGATAGGGTCATCAAGAAGATACATGGATGGAAGTCTATGTTCTTGAACAACGCCGGGAAGGAGATCCTGATTAAAGTGGTAATAACAGCGATCCCTACCTATGTGATGTCCTTATTTAAATTGCCTAAAATGTGCTGTGAAGACATAGCGAGATTAATAGCACGGTTCTGGTGGAACGGACGGGACGAGAAAAGGAAGATGCAATGGGTTCGTTGGAGTCTCCTAACCCAACCGAAGGATATGGGTGGGATGGGCTTCCGGGACATGATGGACTTCAATAAGGCGATTTTGACCAAAACGGCATGGAGGCTACAGAATGATGAAGGGTCAATGTGGGCAAAGGTCTTGAAAGGACTATACTTCCCGAGAGGGAACCTAATGGAAGCCACGAAAGAGGCAAGACCATCATGGGCGTGGTCCATCATCTTAACGGGAAGAGACATCCTAAAGCTTTAAGGAGTATGGCAAGTAGGAACGGTAGAGTGCAACATGACATTGAAAGATGCTTGGATACCGGGCATACCCAACCATCGAATAAGCACCGACCACGGAGAAACAGAGGGAGAGATCCTAATGGTGGACCAACTAATTGATACCAGTCGGAGGAGATGAGACCTGTCTAACATCCAGCACCATTTGACCGAGGGGGATAAGACAACAATTACTGCAATCCATCTCAGCCAGACACCGGGCGAGGACAAGCTGGTGTGGCCATTTGTAGCAGATGGGGTGGCAAGGCCGCGACTTGTGTACAGGAGGCTAAGGGAGACATCGCAAACCATAGGAACTTCTGGGGCTGAGGGACCCGATAGACCGAGGGGAAGGAACTAGCGAACTCTATCGCAAAGTGACACCATCCCTAAGGTAAAAAACTTTATGTGGAGGGCATCCCAGTGAGAGCTGAACTGATGAAACGGGGAATCCAACTGGACAAAATTTGTCAGTTTTGTAATGAGGTTGAGTCAGTGAGTCATGCGGTGTTGGGTTGTGGTTGGGTGAAGAGGGTCTGGTTAGGGGGATGAGGCTGCGGTTGGATATTAACGTGGAGGCGGATTGGAATGGTTGTCTAAGGTCAATGCAGGAGATGGGAGTCACAGGCGGAGAGGCGGGTTGAAGGAGGCGGATAATAGGGGAGACCATGGTGTGGGAGGTCTGGAAGGAACGCTGTCGTGCTATACACAACGAGGAGAACCCGAGGTCGGAGGTGGTGATCAGGGCAACCCTCACATTAGCAGACGAGACGTGGCGTCTGAAGGCAAGGGTCGAAGTAGTAGGGCACAACCGAGGCAGAGGACAAAATGACCAACATTGGAGGAAAGCCAAGGCAAGGTGTCATGAAGGTAAATTGCGACGCGGCGTGGGACCAGAGCACGAACAAAGGTGGCACGGGTGTGGTATCAAGAGACTGGAACGGTACCATACTAGCAGGTCAGAATGCATCAAGACCCTTGAAGCGAAAGCAATCCTACAAGCAAAGGAAATGGTGGTGGAACATGGATGGGCCGAGGTAATAATTGAGTCTGATGCACAATATGTTATTAACATTCTCTAGGAAGGACAACTATCAAAGGACTGGGAATTGAAGAATGTGCTGACAGACATAATCGAGTTAGCGAGGAGAATCCCAAGTATCCGATGGCGATTTGTTCGAAGAAAGGCGAATAGGTGCGCAAATTGGGAAGCTACGAAGTCGAAACAGGGGATGTGTCCACCTAGTTGGGCTATAATACATCCTCCTTCACTAGTTTCATTGTGTTTATCGAATATTATGAACTCTACGTTTGATTAAATGAAGTGATTTATTGGCAAAAAAAATGAAATAATAAAATAGTTGGGTCGGACGGACCAGTGGAGCACTCTCCTATTAATTTTTGGATGAATCGAGTTCTCAGTCGCACTACAAACTCATAATAATAATTTAAGATATGTATTTCAGAAGTTTTTTTTCTTTTAAAATAATATGTTTTAGTTATTTATAATAAAATGAGAAAAGTAAAAAAAATGGTTCAACATCTTTCCATTTTGCGTTATTTGGTAAAATCTATCTATCTATATTAATTTGGTTAAATCATATAAAATGTTAACAAATAAGTTTTTTATTGTTACTCCTAATATTAAATTAGCATTTTCTAATTGGTCAATGTCAATCATAAAATCATCATTCTTAGGTGACATATCATGTAAATCATTTTAAAATCCTTCAAAATCTCTCATTCATTCTCAAGATTAGTTACAAAAATTCATATTATTTATCTCTATTCCACATTATAATTATGATTTTTCTTTAAATATATTTTATGAAGTAAATTTATATAATAATAAAATATATAATATTTTATATTTTAAGAATATTAAGTATGTACATACTAAAGTTTAATTTTACAAATTAAATATAGATCAAGAATACATTTCATCGATCACATAATAATAATACTCTTATTAAAATAAGACATAAGTCACATATAAACATCACCTATTTTATTACAATAATATCAAAATAAATCTTAACAATGTCATGAAATTAAATGTTATATATTTATAAACTCAGTATAAGTTATAATTAAAAAAAATAGATAAAATATAATATGTATACTAAACATTAGAGATTGTTACTACTTAGCATTATTAGAAAAATACTAATGTTTTTATACAGACGTAAGACGTTGATAGAAGTAATAAACCCTAAACGTTAAGTTAAGAGTATTATATAAACATTAACATATTTATTTTTTTACAGTTTTATTAAAAACATTTTATATATATTTATAACTGGACATATTTTTGAAGGGAAAAGTACCAAACTGGTACCCGAACTTGTGGGTGATTAGCAAGTAGGTACCTAAACTTTTTTTTGTAGCAAATAGGTAGCCGAACTTTCTTAAATAAGCAAATAGGTACCTACCGTTAATTTCCGTTAAAAATAAACGAAAAATGTCACGTGAGGAGCACGTGAGGAGCAACCAGGTACCTGAACTTACACGAATGAGCAACCAAGTACCTGAACTTACACAAATGAGCAAGTAGGTACCTGAACCGGTTCGATCGAACCACTTTATTTATTTTTTTAAAAAAATTAGGGTTTATATACCAAACACATGCATGGCTCAACTCCATACGTTTTCAGAGTGTTCCTTGATGCACCGAGAACGTCTGGAGTTGAGTCATGCATGTGTTTAGTATATAAACCCTACTTTTTTTTTAAAAACAAATAAAGTGCTTCGACCGAACCGAACAAGTTTATATACCAAACATATGCATGGCTCGACTCCAGACGTTCTCGGTGCATCAAGGAACACTCCGAGAACGTCTGGAGTCAAGCCATGCATGTGTTTGGTATATAAACCCTACTTTTTTTTTAAAAACAAATAAAGTGCTTCGACCGAACCGAACGGGTTTATATACCAAACATATGCATGGCTCGACTCCAGACGTTCTCGGTGCATCAAGGAACACTCCGAGAACGTCTGGAGTCGAGCCATGCATGTGTTTGGTATATAAACCCTACTTTAAAAAAAAAAGTGGTTCGACCGAATCGGTTCTTGAACCGATTTAGGTACCTACTTGCTCATTTGTGTAAGTTCAGGTACCTGGTTGCTCCTCACGTGCTCCTCACGTGACATTTTCCGTTTATTTTTAACGGAAATTAACGGTAGGTACCTATTTGCTAATTTTCATAAGTTCGGCTGCCTATTTGCTACAAAAGAAAATTTAGATACCTATTTGCTAATCACCTACAAGTTCGGGTATCAGTTTGGTACTTTTCCCATTTTTGAATTATTAAAATACTATTTATATAATAAAAATATAATATCCTATTCCTATTGCTAAAATAAATAAATAAATTACTAATGATTTTAATAGTCCTTTATAAATATATATATGCACTAATATAAGTCATAAACCTATATAAAATTATTTAACTTAAAAGTATTAATTATTATTTTATTGTTAATTGTAATATGATTATTGGCTTATGTGTATTTTTAACTAATTTTATGAACAAATACACTTAATATAATTTATAATTTTTGTATTTCATAATATAATTTATAAGAACTTATCTATTTAATTAATTCATGCATTTTTCAATTTTAATATTTTTATTGTGAACAATTTAAATTTATAACAATGATTTTTTTGAAAAATTATTATAGTGTGTATTTATTTAAACTTTTTAAGCTCTATAATAATAATTTTATTTTTTAAAAAAATTATTTTAGTTTATATCCACTTAAAAATAATTTAAATAAGTGTTATATTATGTACTATAAAAAATAACTTATATTATATAAAAATATTAAAAAATAAACATATTACTAAGTACGCAAAGCGCATACCAGATATCTAGTATGTTATTTTTCATTGTTAATAACGTCTTCTCGTCACATTCTTGTTCGTTAAACTTTGTTGATTTGGGAAAGTTTGCTTAGATGACTGTATGTAATTAAGCAACTTATCAAGAAATATAATATTTTAATGGGAAAAGTATGAAAAAACAACTGAATGTTTGTTTTTTGCAACTACACCAACATGTTTTTTGACGCAAATAAGTTAACCCAGATGTTTCATTTTGTTGGTAATTGCACCTTCCGTTAATTTTACCTGTTAAGTGTCACGTGGAAGTCACGTGCAACCGTTTATTTTGAACCAATGCAATGTAGAAAGATGTTTTTACCCCAAATGGTTTAAATTCATCATCTTCTTCATTTTGAACGAGCTTCTTCTGTCTACGCAGCTCCATATCTGTACGCAGCTCCATATCTTCTTCATCTTCTTCATTTTGAACGCAGCTCCATATCTGTTACGTAATAGCATCCATTGTTTTGATCCGACTGTTGAACTAATATGCTACGTAAGGCGCACCTGGGTAATGTTAGAGAAAGAGATGGCGAGATCAAAACCCCTGAGCTGTTTGAAGTCGTCTTTATCAACGATGTGGAGCTGGCCATATTGGTTGGAGAAAGAAGGGCTCTTCTAGGAAAATTGAATTTCAAATGAGAGCTGCTCGACTTACTCTTTTTCGAACCTTTTGCATCTCCAAACGACCAGATGGATGCCTTTGTTAATGTAAAGTAATTTTTGGGTCAAGTGTTTGGGCCATTAACTTAGATTAGGCCTAAGTGTAGATTTATCTAGAGATGGAGTCTTCTAGGACCTAGATAGTTTCTAGGAATTTCTACTAGTTTTTTGTTCTAGAGATTTCCTAGGTCTAGAGTTTTCTTAGTCTAGAGTTTTCTTTAGCTCACTATAAATAGGAGTCCAAACCATTGCATGTAATCATCCACCAAAAAAGTGAGTAAAAATCCAAGTAATACAAGAGAGTTCTCCTTAAGCATATTTAAAGTGTTCTTCAATCTAGATATTTGAGTTCTTACTTCGTGATCTACATACGGTCTTGGGCAAGTGCAATCTAGCACTTCGATTCTTTACATGGTATCAGAGCCACTCTTGTGGTGACGCGGTTCAAGTCAAGATCGAGGATTCAAGAACTCAAGTACTCTAAATATGGATGTTGTCGCTCGTGTCTGGGATTGGGATGGAGTTACTCAACCCTTCCAATTTCCGAATTTGGAAGTCTTGCATGGAGTTGTATCTCCTTAGCGAAGACTTGTGGGACGTCGTTGGAGGGAGTGAAACCATTGCACCGGAGGAGACCAATACAAATGGTGAAGCGGTCAAGAGTTGGAAACGGAGGAATGCCAAGGCGGAATTTGCCTTGAAGAGGTCAATATCATCAAGGGTGTTTGAGCATATCTCGCGATGCACCTCTGCCAGTTCGATCTGGAAGACGTTAGACCAACTCTACAACAAGAAGAATGAGGCGAGACTACAGATGTTGGAAACCGACCTAGCAAACGCGAAACAAGGTGAGTCTTCAATTGCACAGTTCTTTCTCAAGGTAAAGAACTTGTGTTCGAAGATCAATATGTTGAATCCGGAGGAGCCAATTTCGGAGGCACGG
Organism: Chamaenerion angustifolium; assembly: GCA_946814005.1. Lineage (NCBI taxonomy): Eukaryota > Viridiplantae > Streptophyta > Magnoliopsida > Myrtales > Onagraceae > Chamaenerion > Chamaenerion angustifolium. Next base: position 34,294,713 of record OX328266.1, on the reverse strand, counting down.
ATAAAACGGAGCATTATTCGTGGATTACGTCCCGAATATATACCGTTTGTTACGTCAATTCAAGGATGGGTTCAACAACCTTCCTTGGAGGAGTTCGAGAACCTCTTAGCCTCACAGGAGTCGTTGGCTATGTAAATGGTCAGAATCAAGCCAGAGGAGGACCAAAATGCACTCGTGGCCCAAAGACGTCCAAACTTCAAGGGACATGTCAAGGAGAAGGATGCTCGTAAGAAAGGTGATGTCATGGTGGAGTCCAATAAGAAAATTTTCAAGTGTTACCGTTGTGGAAAACCCGGACACTTGAAAAGGAATTGCCGAGTCAATCTGAAGGAGAGCAATGTTGTAGAATCGAAGGTCTCAACAGAAGATGAAGAATGGGCGAAATGCTTTATCGCAGAGACTACTTCTACATCCGCGCTTGCAACCAGGAGCCTTGAAACAGAGTGGATCGTTGATTCTGGGTGCGGTCACCATCCTACAGGGGACGAAAAACAATTTTCAGATCTCCGACGCCATGAAGGAAAAGAGGCTATAGTCACTGCGGACAACACAGTCCATCATGTCAAGAAGGAAGGCACTGTTGTCATCAACAGTAACAATGGTGCACCAATTAAGCTGAAGAACGTTTATCATGTTCCCGGGGTAAAGAAGAATCTCTTATCTGTGGCGAATGCGGTTGATTCAGGTAACTATGTTTTATTCGGCCCAAAAGATGTGAAATTTCTTCGGAACATTGAAACGTTAAAAGCAGATGTTGTTCACACTGGCGCGCGGGTAAATGACGTGTACGTCCTATCAACTTCAAGCCCTTATGTGGAGAAGATGAGCAACAATGATAGCTCATATCTTTGGCATAGGAGACTTGGTCATGTAAATATGACTAAGCTAAAATTGATGGTGCAGAAGGAGCTGGTTAAAGGTCTTCCAAAGTTGACTATTGACGATGGAAGGATTTGTGAAGGATGTCAATATGGGAAATCTCATAGACTCCCATTTGACTTATCTATATCTCGGTGCAAGTCTCCTCTGGAACGGATTCATAGCGATGTAATGGGTCCGACACGAACTCCATCTTGCTCAGGATTTCACTATATGCTGCTCTTTATTGACGATTTTTCGCGGTTCACTTGGGTTTACTTCATTAAACACAAGTCAGAAGTATTTTCCAAGTTTCAAGAGTTCAAGGCGACCGTGGAGGGGGAACTTGGTACGAAGATTAAAATCCTGAGAACTGACAATGGAGGCGAATTCACATCAAATGAGTTTTTCTCTTTTTGCCGACAACATGGCATTAAGAGAGAGTTATCATGTCCAGAGACGCCTCAGCAAATTGGTGTAGGAGAGTGGAAGATTTGACATCTATCAGAGACATGTAAGAGTTGGTTGCACGACAAAAGATTGCCTAAGGAGCTATGGGCAGAAGGTATGAAGTGTGCAACTTACGTGATAAATCGAATGTCGCTCAGTCCTAATAATATGAAATCTCCTTACGAGTTAATATATGGAGAAAAGCTCACTGTGAAACACCTCCGAATTTTTGGATCGATCTGCTATGGTCATATCCCGGAGTCTCAAAGGAGCAAGCTGGACCAGAAAGCCAAAAAGTGCATCTTCGTAGGCTACGACGAGCAAAGGAAAGGATGGAGATGCATGGATCCCCTAACGCACAAGTTTGTTGTGTCAAGAGATGTCGTATTCGACGAAGTATCGTCATACTATGAGGAAAATAGTGAGATCGAGCATGAATACTCTTCTAATAAAGAGTTCATATATCTTCCATCGTCATCAAGGATGGAAGCCGCTTCAAGAGAGGTTCATGGAGAAAGGGGGAGTCCAAGCCCTCAAGAAGACAACCATGAAGAAACGGATAATGAAACAGTGGCAAACCAAAGACCAAGGAGATCAATTATTAATCCATCGCGATACCGGGATGAAAATTTTGTCACCACTTATTCATGCTTCTTTGCAGGACCGATAGATGAAGAAGAACCATCGTCATACAATGAAGCCAACGGAGTAAAAGAGTGGGAGACTGCGATGGAAGAAGAGATGAAGGCTCTTATAAAGAACGAGACTTGGGATTTGGTTCCTAAACTCGAAAGTGTTAATCCAGTCACATGCAAATGGGTTTATCGAGTCAAAAGGAAAGCTGATGGGAGAATTGATAGATTCAAAGCAAGACTAGTGGCTCGAGGATTCTCTCAAAAATATGGCGAAGATTATGAAGAGACATTCAGCCCCGTGGCAAAAATGACTACGGTACGTTCTCTTTTGGCTATAGCTGCTAGTTTTAGTTGGAAATTGTGGCAGCTTGATGTCAAAAATGCCTTCCTATACGGAGAATTAGATAAGAATATATACATGGAGCAACCACCCGGATTTACATCTCAAGAGCATCCAAATTATGTTTGTAAGCTCAAGAAGGCACTTTATGGGCTGAAACAAGCTCCAAGAGCTTGGTATGGAAAGATTGCTCAATACTTGCAGTTTTGCGGATATGGCGTCTCTGACTCGGATCCAGTTTTGTTCATCAAGAAAGGAGAAGGAGTACATGTGATTGTTCTCTTATATGTGGATGACATGATAATCACTGGCAATAACAATGAAGAAATTTTTCGTCTTCAAGAAGAACTGTCAGTGCGATTTGATATGAAGAAGCTTGGAGAGTTGAGCAACTTTCTCGGTTTGGAGGTCGAGAATTCACGTGAAGGAATCTTTCTATCTCAACAAAGTTATGCGAGGAGAATGGTTGAAAAGTTTGGCGTGAAGCAAGGAAAGATACGTTCTACTCCACTAGATGTTCACGTGAATCTCAAACGTGATGAAGGGTCTCTTTTACCCGATCCTCGACCTTATCGTGCTCTTGTTGGAAGTTTTCTTTACTTAACTATTACAAGACCCGATATTTCCTTCTCGGTTGGGCTCGTTAGCCGATTTATGCAAGCCCCAAGGAAGCCTCATCTAGAGACAGCAAAGAAGATTCTGAAGTATATCAACTCCACTCTAGATATGGGGCTACTATTTAAAGCCGGAGTTGATTTTTCGATTTGTGGATTAACGGATGCTGATTTCGGGGGAGATCTAGATGATAGAAGATCTACATCCGGGTATGTTTTCTTATATGGAGATACCAGTATTTCATGGTGTAGTAAGAAACAAGATGCGGTATCTGTTGGGTATCGATAGTGACAGCCCATTAAGGAAAAGGCCTCGAAGGCCCAATAACTATAGAGGGGGTAAACCCGTAACATCCGAACCGGACAGGCCTCCATAAAATGACCCAGAACCGAGCCCAAGGACTCTGAGAACGCCTTGAGTGCTCGCCATTCTTCATTAAGGCCGCGACATCTCACTGCTCGCCATGAGAGTGCTCGCCCCGAAGAGAGTCTTGCCTCTCTCCTCTGGTCCCACTAAACCGTTAATAACAGAGTGGCCAGGATATCCCGCGTATCTCGGTCACATATTCACTAAAGATTAGATTTGGTAACTGCAATATCTCGCAGTAACTACCATATCCCACGATCCAAATCTTCAGCAACTCAATATACACTAAGATATTCAGTTGCCTTTATACGGTTCTATCTCTCTTACCCTATAAATACCCTTGCTTTACATACGTTCTTTACGTTTTGGGTTTTTTTACACACATATACTCATTTAAGTATCGGAGAGGGACCCAGAGACACCCCCTCTGTTGCGCTCCCCTACTTGCAGGTTCATCGGAGATGGAGCTGAAGCGTCATCCCAACCTTGTCTGGCATTCAATTCACTGCTGTTAGGATATAAGTATAGTTATGCCGAACGTTAAGGATATAAATATATAGAGTCAAAGTTTAAGGATATATATATATATATATATTATATACATATATATATATTTTATATATTTTATATATATATATATAGATAGATAGATAGATATAGATAGGAAGTGACCAACGGATAGTTTTAGGATATATATATATATGCATTCGGTGTAACAATAGCTCAAGTAGAAAAGATATCTATTTCAGTTTTATCTATTTTTTCTTTTATGTCTTTGATCTAAAGATCTTAACATGGTATCAGAGCAAGGTTGATTTTGTGCCGCCACAACCCTAGGCCGCATCAACCCTAGGTCGTCACAACCCTACGCCGCGCCGTCTTCCTTGCGGTTATCCATGGAAGACGCTACTCCACCGTTTGTAAACAAGAAGGTTGTAAAATTGCTTGGAGAAGAAAATTTTCAGTCCTGGAAGAAACAGGTTCTGCTAGCGGTGCGTGGATATAATCTTGAAGCATATCTACATGGAACCGTGGATATTCCACAATTTGTTCGTGACAACAATGGTCGTGATCAAGCCAATCCAGCGTATGGAAAATCGATGCAGCTCGATAGTTCGTTAGCATCTTGGATGTTGGCGTCTGTATCTCCTCAGGTTAGTCGAGGTCTAATTGGTTGCATGAATGCATCATCTATTTGGCAAAAACTGCACAGGGATTTTTTGTCTTCATCAACCACTCGGATTATGCATTTATATGATCGCCTGAAAGTCTGGAAGCTACTTCATCAGTCCATGCGTGATTACCTAACCGACATTCAGACTACTTGTGATAGTCTCGCCAGCTGTGGACATCCAATTGAGGAGATGCAGCAGATTTCGATCATTCTTAATGGTGTGAAAGGTCAGTTCGACAATGTGATTTCTGTAATACATGCAAGTATAAATCCTTATGATATAGCATCTGTGAGCTCGGTTCTATTAGATGCCGAAGCTAGGCAGTCTGATATGATCTTTGATTCGGTTGTTACGGCGAATGTTGCGGTAAATCACACTACTGATCCAAAAACTTATGATTCTATGCACTCTGTTAATGCTTCTCCTGTCACTGGTGAGGGAAATACTTCGCATCAGGTACGATCGCAACATCAAGGACATCAACACTCTAGTTCAGGAGCCTATCATCAGCAAGGTAATTCTGGCAGAGGACGTGGCCGTGGTAGGGGATATGGAGGAAACAGAACACAATGTCAATTGTGTGGGAAATTTGGACATCTAGTGCATAGATGCTATCAACGATTCAACGTGCACTTTACTGGAGTCACCGATCGTGCTCATTCATCCTCTTCCACACCTTCTGCAAACCTGTCATCTGCTCAATGGGATGATTCAGTGGATGATGCCTCTCCATATCAAAGTCATGTTGCTGCATATCAACCGTCTCCAGCCTCTGCATATCCGCACCAATTAGTTCCACAGATCGCCCCATCTCCTGGTGTTGCACATCATGCTCCGGTTATTCATCCATACATGCCTTCGGCTGCACCTCCTATGGTTTGTCCTCCTCATCATACGCCTACACCAGCTGTCTATGGTCATTACCTGCCATCAGGTTGGTATGCCTTTTCTCCTATGGTCTCAACCAACTCATCAAGTGGTCAACCCAACATAATGCCCTCGCCGCAAGCAAATCGTGCATGTGTTGCTCCTGTAGTTCATACTGATGCAAACTGGTATCCTGACTCTGGAGCGATAAACCATCTTACTAATGCTCATCCTGTTCCAAAGGTGACATCTCCGTACACAGGTCCAGGTAAGGTACTGGTAGGGAATGGCTCATCTTTACGTATTTCTGCGATTGGATCTTCCATGATTCCTACTCAGTCTAAGCATCTTATGTTAAATAATATGTTATATACTCCCAGTGTTACTAAGAATCTCCTCTCTGTTTCTCAGTTTGCCACGGACAATGACGTCTACTTTGAGTTTCATGTGTCGCATTGTTTGGTTAGAGATTCCATGTCGCACAGAGTGCTTCTTCGCGGATTTGAGTGTGATGGCTTGTATCAACTTGATCTGTCAACTTTTAGATCTGTCAATTCAGTTCAGTTTAGTAGTCCTTCTATTAATAATAATGTTGCAGTGCCTGGTCAATTGAATCATACTCTAAATGTTGTTCCAAGTGGGGTTACATCCTCACAAAATTTAATCAATAAAAATATTTTGGTTGATAATGATTCTTTATATGCTGGACCTACAACTAATTCTGATTGTGTGAATGTTGATAGTGATCTGATATTTGATGATCTTTCTTCTTCTTTTAAATGTTTTGTTGCATCCTTAAGTCCCAAAGGTTCATCTCAGTTGTGGCACATGAGACTTGGACATCCTTCGAATTCCATTTTGACAAAAAATTTGCGTCTTCATGATCTTCCTGTTAAACATATTTTTTCTGAATGTTCGGCTTGTGCTATAGGTAAAAGTAAACATCAACCTCATTTGTCGTCTGAAACTCAATATAATGCTCCTCTTGAACTGGTTCAGATTGATGTTTGGGGACCCTCTCCCTACACATCCAGCAATTCTAACTATTATCTTAGTGTGGTTGATGCTTACAGTAGGTATACGTGGATTTATTTTTTGGGCAAGAAGAGTGATGCTGCTCAGGCGTTTCAAGAGTTCCATGTACTGGCCGAGAAGCAGCTTGGTTGCTCTCTGAAAGCTGTTCAGTCTGATGGTGGTGGGGAGTTTCAGTTCTTGTCCTCTTATCTTGCTCAACATGGAATTATGCATTGTGTCACCTGTCCCTACACCAGTCAACAAAATGGTATGGTGGAACGCAAGCATCGTCATATTGTGGAGCTTGGCCTGACTCTTCTTGCTCAGTCATCTGTTCCTCTGCATTACTGGACTGATGCTTTCTTCACGCTGTCTTTCTGATTAATCGTCTACCTTCATCTTCCATTGGTAATCTTTCTCCCCATGAGGTTTTATTTAAAACTAAACCTGATTACTCTTTTCTTCGTGTCTTTGGTTCATTATGTTTTCCTCATCTCAGACCGTTTAAGAATCACAAATTTTCTTTTCGTTCTGAGGCTTGTGTTTTTCTGGGATATTGCTCTAAGCATCATGGGTATAAATGCCTCTCATCGTCTGGTAGGATTTATGTATCTAGAAATGTTGTTTTTCATGAAATGACATTTCCTTTTGCTGATCCTCATGGTGAGTTCTTTGGTTCTCTTTCTCCTAAATCAGTTCCAGCTTCAAAACCTTTTTTTATTCCTATTGATTCTATATTTCAGTCTGACGGGTCTTCTGCAGTTTCTCCTGATATTCCAACATCCCATGACTCTGCTCCTTTTCGATCGGTGGCATCCCCCTCTTCATCTGCTTGTTCTCCACCTCAATCTCAGTGTGTGGACACTTCTTCCTCTACACCTGCGTCTGTGCGGTATGTTCCTGATCATGACTCCTTAGTCCCTGTATCTCAGTTAGAATTATTACCCTCTTCGATGCCAAATCCACTTGCACCTGGTTCTTTGTTAAAGGCTCAATCATCTGCTCCTGTATTGAGCACTCATCCAATGATGACACGATCCAAGGCATCTTTACAAGCTCTTACGTCTACTTGTGTTTCTACTGAGGATTTATCTTCCAGAGAACCTCTGTCCATTCATGAAGCCTTGCTTTCTCCACAGTGGGCCAATGTTGTTCATGATGAGATGAGTGCCTTGCTAGATAATAAAACATGGTATGTGGTTTCTCTGCCTGCTGGAAGGATTCCCATTGGGTGTAAGTGGTTGTTCAAAATTAAAAGACATGCAGATGGAAGCATAGCTAGGCACAAGGCTCGGCTAGTTGCTAAAGGTTTTTCCCAGAAGGCTGAATTTGATTTTCAGGATACTTTCAGTCCTGTTGTGAAGGCTGCAACTGTTCGGATTGTATTGTCTCTTGCGCTAACTCATAAGTGGTGCTTACGGCAGGTGGACATCAATAATGCATTTCTTCATGGAAATCTGACCGAGGAGGTATACATGGTGCAACCGCCTGGTTTTGAGCAGCCTTCGCCATCTGGTTCTGCTATTTTGGTTTGCAAGTTACAGAAAGCCCTATATGGTTTGAAGCAGGCTTCGCGTGCCTGGTTTGAAAAATTGAAATCCTATCTTATTCAGTCTCTTTGCTTTCATGTTTCTACTGCTGATAGTTGTTTGTTCATTAAGAAAACTGATCATGGTTTTGTTTTGTTACTTGTTTATGTAGATGATATTGTCATCACAGGTTCATCATCTTCAATGGTTGAACAAGTTATCCGTTCCATCAATGATCACTTCAAGCTAAAAGATCTGGGGAATCTCAATTATTTTTTAGGAATGGAAGTTTCCACTGGAGAAGACTATTTGCTTCTTAATCAAAAGAAGTATATTCAGGAGCTGATATCTAAGGTTGGTTTGTCTGATGCAAATGTTTTTCCTACTCCTATGACAGGTACGTGCATCACTCGCTCAGGTATGGATCAATGTACTGAATTGTTTCATGATGAGTCTCTCTATAGAAGTACTATAGGTGCATTGCAGCATATATGTATCACCAGGCCTGACATTAACTTTGCTGTCAACAAGTTAAGTCAGTATATGCAGGCACCGTGCTCTAGTCATTGGTCTGCTGTTATTCATGTCATTCGATATTTGAAAGGCACACTAGATCATGGTTTGTTGTTTCGCTCAGCTCCTTGTTCCTCTACTGATGTGTCACTGGTTTCTTTTGCAGATGCTGATTGGGGAGGTGATGGTTCTTGACAGGAAGTCCATCTCTGGCCACTATCTTCTTCTCAATGGCAACCCCATCATCTGGAGCTCCAAGAAGCAGTCAGTGGTTTCTAGGTCCAGTGCTGAAGCCGAATTCCGTGCGATTGCTAATTCTGTGTGTGAAATCCTGTGGGTGAAGTCTCTTCTTCTAGAAATAGGTTTGACTCTGCCATCTCCTCCGGTGATATGGAGTGATAATACCAGTGCTGTAGCATTGTCAGAAAATCTGGTTCATCATTCAAAGATGAAGCATGTGGAGATTGATTTGTTCTTCATCCGAGAAAAAGTTCAATCTGGGGAACTCATAGTCAACTTTGTTCCAGCTAATGAGAATGTGGCTGATGTGTTAACGAAACCATTAACAGAAAAGACATTTGTGCCATGGAGAAAGAAGCTTGGTGTGTTTTCGGTTCAAGAACTTCAGGAGTTGTCTTCACCTCTGCATTGAGCACATGAATAGGTTCAGGTAATTCTTGTATGTATCTATGACTTGATCTGTCTTTTCAGCAGCTGGTATCGTTTGTAGTCTTAAAAGTGCCTTGTTCTATTCCATTGAATGATCTTATTCAATCAGATTTAAGGCATCATGATTATTTCATTATGCAGTTAATAGTTCGTGATCATTGATGTCATCTAGATGAGCATTACATTTGTTGTCATTACTCTGATTTCCATAAATCCTCCTTATTATGCATCAGTGAGTTCCATTGAATTTTCTTTATCCTGTACTGGTATGTAACTGCTTTTTCTTTGAGTTTTCTCATCATTTATATTGCCATTTATACCTGTTCGTCTTCTTCTCTGCACCTCAAGAAATATCAAGATCACTGACTTGACATAGGGTACAGTTTGATTCCAAAAATAGAGTTATGTGCACAAGAGAACGACAAGATACTTGTGTTCATACTCTTGAGGAAGAAAAGATGATGGCTGAAACCATCCAACTGTATTGGTAAGATAAGAGCTAAAACTCTTCTGTCAAGGTAAAATAACTGCAGTGAAAAAAAAATATATATATATATAAAAAAAGAGAGGAAAAAGAAATCAAACTCTCAATCAAATATTTGAAAAAAAAATGATAGATAAAGCAGAGAAAGGAAGACTGGTGTTAGGTTAGTATGATGATGTGATGAATATCAAAGAAATTGTTCAGTTATGTTAAGTACATGTGTGAGATATATTTGATGTGTAATCTATGATACATCTGCAGGAGTCTTTATAGAGAAAACATTGAGTGGATGATTCATGATGTGTGCTTAAGATAATATCATAAGTGAAGGTTCTAATATAACTGCATTATGAGTATAAGATTGTGTTTTATTAATCTGTTGGTATGGATACATTTGTGTGTGAAGAAAAACAAGTGCTTTGGCTTGAATGATAAATAGCTAGAGAGACTGGTCAGACAGAGAAGCATCAATGGATTATCAGAACTAAAATCGCTGATTCATGTGTTCAAACAAGGCAAAGGATTTCAAGGAGGCAAAGGAATTCAAAGTTTTTCCAAAAGCAAATCAAGTATGGAGAATGTTAGGATATAAGTATAGTTATGCCGAACGTTAAGGATATAAATATATAGAGTCAAAGTTTAAGGATATATATATATATATATATTATATACATATATATATATATATTATATTTTATATATAGATAGATAGATAGATAGATATATATAGATAGGAAGTGACCAACGGATAGTTTTAGGATATATATATATATGCATTCGGTGTAACAATAGCTCAAGTAGAAAAGATATCTATTTCAGTTTTATCTATTTTTTCTTTTATGTCTTTGATCTAAAGATCTTAACAACTGCAAGATCAGCATCCAGGATTTCACGATCCAACATTTGGCGTCGTCTGTGGGAACGAGCAATTCAGCCATGAGAACTCGATCCCAAAGCAACCGTCGGAATCAGACCAGGGAGCGATCCTCAGATAGCTCTGATTCCGCCGCCGCTTCACCGCTTCAACAGGAACCTGCCAGCCGAGCAGGAGTTAATGTTGTTCCTCTGCGGACAGCTCGAGAGCATGTCGGTGATTCCAGGCCGACCCCCGCTGCTGATCAAAACGGAGCCCCGGCACCGCAGACGGTCCACATTGCGGGGCAGGATAATAATTTAACCCCCGAGATGGTCTCCCTGCTGGAAGCCATCCTAGGACAGGCGCGCCGCCAAGCCCCTGCTACTCAAGAAAACAATCCCTCTGCTCCTACGGAAAACCACCGCCCTGCTGCCACAGGGCCCTTACCTTCAGAAGCGGAAAATCCTGGTCCCACTGCGCCTCAGGAGGATCAGGAGATGACGTCAGGTCAGCAGTCCCTACCTCCGGCACACACCAAGGAGCCAGCAGCCGCTTGTACGGCCAATCCTTCCGGTCCTCCTCCACCCGGAACCTCTCCCATGTACTGCACTGTGCATCATATGGATGACCTCCTCAACAAAAGGCTCCAGGAAAGACAGTTGACAGTCATAGCTCCCTTCAAGGAACAGTCCTCTCATCCTTTTACCGACGGGCTCGTCGCTATCAAAATCCCGAAGGATGTGGTTGCTCGGGCCATACCTGAGTATAGCGGTGGAGGAGATCCCACCGTACATGTCAAAAAACATGAGGCATCCCTTCTGGGTAAGTCAAACGATCCCAATCATTTGGCTTTGCTATTTCCATCTACTCTTTCGGGTTCGGCTTCGTCCTGGTTCTTCGGCCTCCCTGCAGGATCAATCGGAACTTGGGCAGAGTTAAGAAGCAAGTTCCTGGAGAGATATATGGGCGAGCTCCAGTTGCTGAAGAGTGTGGTCGCCCTTGACTCAGTCAAACAGCAGCTGGGAGAGTCGTTGTCCAACTTCTACGGGCGTTTTCATCAGAACGTCACAGAATTAGATCGCCGAATCTCGGATGGGGAGATCATTCGAGCCTTCTATAGGGGGCTGGATGTGGCCAACAAGGCCTCGAGAAAGCTGCGAAACAGCTATCACGTGAAGGAGATTGAGACGTTGGAGGAGCTGGCATCAAGAGCAAAAGGTTTCATAGACCTTGAACGCGCAAACATCGAGGCTAACCTCCTGACGACCTCGCTAAGGGTGACCCATGAACCCCGATGCGATGGTAAGAAGGAGGTAAAGAAGGAGAAGAAGGGAAAGGAAAGCAAGCCCCGAGTCGAGTCTCTTCCAGCGCCTCGCCATCCAGAGGTCTCTGAGTACTTCACGCCTTTAAATAGGCAGATCTCAGCGGTACTAGTCGAGATGGAGAGGAGATCCTTGGTGAGGCCACCGATGCCTCGTCGAGGTGGGCTGCCCATGGGCAAGGATGTCGAGAGCTACTGCAGATACCATAAGTGCAAGGGCCATAAGACAGACGATTGCAAGATTTTGAAGCGGGACATAGAGAGGCTGATTCAGGGGGGAATGTTGAAAGAATTTGTAGCAGGGCGAGACCGAAGTCGAACGCCCCCCAGGAGGCATCGTTCGCCAGCCCCTGCGGATCAAGCTGAGCCTTCTGGAAGCAAGAGGAGAGTGAATCTGATTGCGGGAGGATTCGGTGCAGCCGGCGAGAGGTCAAGCGCCAGAGAGGTCTACGCCACTCAGATCTCTACAGCAGTTCAGTTGGGAAAGCGGCCCCGACCTGAAGAGAACATTGTCATCTCATTCTCTGAAGATGATTTGGCACATGTCACCACGCCCCACAACGACGCTCTGGTCATTACGGCAGATATTGACGGCTGTGATGTTGCAAGGATTCTGGTAGACGGAGGCAGCTCGACAGACATCCTATTTCTGGACGCCTTTGAGAAGATGGGCAAGTCCAAGCGCGACCTGAAGAGGGTCGAATTTCCGCTGATCGGGTTTACGGGAAGAACAACTTATCCACTAGGGGCTATAACCATGCCAGTGATTTTTGGCGAGGGGTGGAAAAGCATCAAGGTGTCGGTCACTTTCCTGGTGGTCGATTCACCTACATCCTACAACGCCATCATAGGGAGGACCACGATCAACCCAAATAAGATTGTGGCCTCCACTGTCCACTAGAAGATGAAGTTCCCTACTCCGAACGGGATTGGATAAGTGCTAGGAGATCAGCCTTCCTCGCGGCAATGCTATGTGAACTGTTTACGCAGGAAGAACCAAAGGGAGGCGCTCGCCATCGAAACAGAGGCCGACCCCCGCGAGGACTTGGCTCGGCCAGCACCCATGGAAGAATTGGAGGAGGTCGAGATCGATGGTCCAGACAAAAAGGTGCGCATTGGGACCACCTTGAAGGAGGATCAGAAGGAGGCCATGACCGCCCTCCTCAAGGAATTCAAAGAGCTCTTCGCCTGGCAGCCGAGCGACATGCCAGGAATCATCACAGATATTATCTCCCATGAGCTCAGGATAGACCCCTCCATCAAGCCAATCGCCCAAAAGAGAAGATCATTCGGGACGGATAAGCGTTTAGCGATCAGGCCGGAAGTCGGCAGATTGATTGAAGCTGACTTCGTCAGAGAAGTAAGATTCCAAAGCTGGGTCGCCAACCCAGTTTTGGTCAGGAAATCAAACGGCAAGTGGAGGATGTGCGTCGACTTCCGCGACTTGAACAAGGCTTGCCCCAAAGATTCATATCCCCTTCCGAGGATTGATCAGCTGGTCGATGCTACCTCGGGTCTTGAGATGCTGAGCTTCATGGACGCCTACTCAGGCTACAACCAGATCAGAATGCATCCCGACGATGAGGCTCACACCGCTTTCTATGCTGATGGGGACATTCTGTGCTACAAGGTGATGCCCTTTGGCCTTATCAATGCCGGGGCAACGTATCAACGGATGGTGAACTGGCTATTCCAGGACATGCTGGGAAGGAACATGGAGGCCTACGTGGATGATATGCTCGTCAAAACTATTAAGGGAAATCCTCACACGGCAGACCTCCGCGAAGCTTTCGAATGCATGAGAAGACACAGTGTTCGCCTGAATCCGACCAAATGCGCCTTCGGGGTCAAGTCCGGTAAATTTCTGGGTTTTATGCTCAGTGAAAGGGGAATCGAAGCAAACCCAGAAAAATTAAAGGCCATAGAGGAAATGAAGTCGCCAACCTGCCACAAGGAAGTCCAGTGCCTGAACGGCCGACTAGCTGCTCTTAACCGCTTCCTCTCCAAAGCAAGCGACAGGTCCCTCCCGTTCTTTAAAACCTTGAGGGCCAACCGCAAGTTCGAGTGGACGCCAGACTGCGAGGAAGCATTCCAGTCCTTGAAGAGACATATTCAAACACTCCCAGCTCTGGCAAAACCCGTTCCAGGCGAGCAGCTTTTCCTTTATCTAGGCATTAGCGATGTGGCAGCCAGTGCTGTCTTAATAAGGGAGGAAAATAATGTTCAGAGTCCAGTGTATTTCATTAGCAAAATGTTCAACTCAGCAGAAATAAAATATGTCCAGATTGAGAAGTATCTCTATGCCTTAGTTATTGCTGCTCGGAAGCTGAGACCTTACTTTCATGCGCACGACATCACGGTCCTCACCAATCAACCTCTCAAAAACTTCCTGATGAAGCCAGATTCTTCAGGAAGAATGGTCAAGTGGGCGATCGAGCTCAAGATCAAATTTGCGCCAAAAACGGCCATCAAAGGTCAAGCACTAGCTGATTTCATAGTGGAAAGCATGAGTAACGGTCAAACAGAAGCAGAGAACAGGCCAAGTCAGTCAGCAGATGACAATCAAATCTGGGAACTCTATACGGATGGGTCTTCATCAAAAGAAGGCTCGGGGGAAGGTTTAATTCTTATTCCTCTTGAGGGCGAGCCTCTGAAGTACGCGATCGCCTTGACATTCCCGGCGACCAATAATGAAGCAGAATATGAGGCTCTTATCGCTGGACTCAGATTAGCAAAAGGAATGGGTATAACTGCGCTTAAGGTAAAAAGTGACTCAGAGCTTATTGTCAATCAAGTTAATGGCGCCTACGAGGCAAAGGGAGAAAAGATGAAGAAATATCTCGGCATCGCCAAAAATCTGGTCGCGGAAATCCCAAATTTAGCGATTGAATTTATTCCTCGCCAAGAAAACCAGATGGCAGATTCGCTGAGTAAACTAGCCTTCGGAGGGGCGACAGTCCAGGATGTACAATTTCTGGAGAAAGCTCTATGTTCATTCCTGGAAAGCAGAGCAGAAGTCTTCAACATCCAAGGACAAGTCACATGGATGACACCGTTCCAGAATTATTTAAAAGAAGGAATCCTCCCGGAGGACAAAGGTGAATCCACGAGGATTAGAAGACTAGCAGCGAGTTATCTAATCATCGATTGAGAACTCTACAGAAGAGACTACTCAACACCTTACTTGAGGTGTGTTGCTCATCCTGAAACAGAAAAGGTTCTTCGAGAAGCTCACGAAGGGGCAGCAGCATGTCATGAAGGTGCTCGATCGCTAAGCAGGAAAATATTCAGATTGGGATATTACTGGCCGACCTTGGGAAAAGACGCAGCTGAGTTAACACAGAAGTGTGAAATTTGCCAGCAGTTTGCACCACGATCGGGTCGACCATCGACATTATTATCCCCAATGGCGGGTGCCTGGCCTTTCGCTCAATGGGGAATCGATATATTGGGTCATTTTCCCATTAGCACTGGTCAGCGTACTCACATTATAGTGGCAATCGACTACTTCACTAAGTGGGTAGAGGCGAAAGCTCTAGCTTCGACAACAGAATTCCAGGTCATCAAGTTCCTGCAGGTCAACATATTCTCCAGGTTTGGCATTCCTAAGGTACTCATCAGTGATAATGGTCCGCAATTTGTTGGAAAGGAGCTGAAATGGCTCTGTGAAGAATATCATGTGGACCATCGTTTCAGCTCAGTACATCATCCTCAAACGAATGGGCAAGCTGAAGCAGCCAACAAGGTTGTCTTAGCAGGACTCAAGAAAAGGTTTCGAGCATTCAAAGGGAACTGGGCAGATGAACTGGAAAACGTATTATGGGCAATCAGAACAACGCCTAAAGCGTCCACAGGAGAAACGCCTTTCAGTTTAGTGTACGGATCAGAAGCAGTAGCACCATCCGAATTAGCAGTGCCTACCCACAGAGTCTTACACTTTAATGCAGAGGCAAATGAGATCGAGCGCAGAACTGACCTCGACTTAGCAGAGGAAAAGAGATGGCTCTCGGAAAAGACACAGGCAAAGATGCGCTTGGCGACCGCTCGGTATTTCAACAGAAAAGTCAGCGCTCGCCAATTTTTCGTGGGGGAGATGGTTATGAGAAGGAATGAATTCACAAGGCTGGACAGTAAAAACAAACTTTCAGCCAAATGGGAAGGACCGTACAAAGTAGTAGAGATCGCCGCACCAGGATCCTACTAATTGGAAACCACCGAAGGCGAGAGGTTACCCCGTCCATTTAATTCTGAGCATTTAAGAAGATTTTATGCATATCTTGTAATCAAACTGTTATGTCAATAAAAGAAAGCCATTCCTTCATAAAGCGTGTCCACTCGAAGCAAGCCGAAGCCAAAAGCCCTGACGCCAAAGTCAGGCCAAAAGCCCTAGCAACAAAGCTAGGCCAAAAAGCCCTGACGCCAAAGTCAGGCCAAAAAGCCCTATCGCCAAGGATAGGCCAAAAGCCCTAGCAACAAAGCTAGGCCAAAAAAGCCCTAGCAACAAAGCTAGGCCAAAAAGCCCTAACAACAAAGTTAGGCAAAAAAAGCCCTAGCAACAAAGCTAGGCCAAAAAAGCCCTAGCAACAAAGCTAGGCCAAAAGCCCTAGTAACAAGGCTAGGCCAAAAGCCCTGACGCTAAAGTCAGGCCAAAAGACCTATCAATAAAGTTAGGCAAAACAAAAAAGCTCTGACGCCAAAGTCAGACCAAAAGACCTAGCAATAAAGTTAGGCAAAACAAAAAGCCCTGACGCCAAAGTCAGGCCAAAAGACCTAGCAAAACGTTAGGCAAAATAAAAGCCCTGACGCCAAAGTCAGGCCAAAGAAATTTTAGGCGATCACTATGGATGATAAAGCCTGAAAAATTACAAATTCCCTGTTATTATGCCAACACCTCAAAGGTTAAAACTTCAAAAAATGTAATATCTCTTTGAACTTAGAAGTTTATGCTTTTAAGTGCCAGAAGTATTATCCTTAGAAAGTTCGACTTATGCTTGGTCTAAGGCTTTAAGGGTCGACGACATTACAAAGCAAGAAAAAGTGGAGAGTAATTATGATTAAGACATTTGATGAATAGCCAAACATGTTCAAAAAGGCTCATGAATATAAAAGGCATTCAATACAAAAAACCAAGTCTTAAGAAAGTAATTACAAACCAAAACGAAAATTACAAAGACAGCTATCTAAAAAAGATAAAAATAAATACGGTCGCCAAAGAGTTGGAGGCTTCAAGCTTTGGGATCCTCGGGGGCAAGGGTGCTCTGCTCGCCTTCGGGGGCAGGAGTACTGGGCTCGCCTCCAGGAGCAGCCTCTTCAGCAACAGCGGGCCGAGAAGGGCGACTCTGCAAGAAGCTCTTCAAGGATGCAACTTCCCCAAGGGGAAAGTTGGGGTCGACCGCCTAGACCTCCTCCACCAGGTCTTGAAGAAAATCGGCAATCGCCGACTTCATCACCTTCAAGGCCTGGTCCTCAAAGTCTTCGGAGGCCTTGAACTCCTCAACCACGGCTTGGGGTGAAGGAACCGCCTTTAGCTGATCAGTCAGCCGGTTCTTCTCCTCCTCCAGGGCGATTCCCCTGGCTTCAGCAGCATCCCTCTGGGCGTCAGCAGCGGCCCTTTGCGCCTCAGCGGCGACCCGAAGAGCGTCCGACTCGGCCAGCTGAACGCGAACCTCCTTCAACTCAGCCTCTAGGCGAGCCCGGACCGCTTCTCCTTCATCAAGGCACCGATGAAGGGCTTCAAAATCCTGAAGGGCAGCCGCCACATCGGCCTCCCTCCGCTTGATATCAGCAAGGAGGCGCTGCTCCTTGCTGAAATACTCTGACCGGGCATTGTCTACCAAGTCGATCGCCGCGTTAGCAGTCGTCTTGATAGCCTCCAGCTGCCCAGGGGAGATCCCCGTGCTCCGGTATTGCTCCAGCTCGACAAGCAGGTCTGAATGCTTGCCGGCGAGCTCGCCGAAGACACGGCCGATCATCACCTCTTCCCGAACGAGCTGACAACAAAAGAAAAATGAGAATTGTCAGGACACGAACAAAAGGGAACGACTATGGAAAAAGGAAAAAGAAACGAGGCCTTACCAGAGCGACTCGTTCGTAGTGAGACCGAAGGAACCCCTCGATCTCTGGAAGCTCCGTGGGGACAAACGAACGGTCCTTGGGAGGAATTATCCCATCAAGGAGCCGCATGCACAAGTCTGGGCTACCCCGGAGGCTCTTCTGGGCAGGGCACCCCTTCTTCAAAAGGTCCCCACAAGGGAACCAAGCACCTCGAGAGTTCGCAGCCTTGAGCGGCTGGAACAAGCTCGCCATGGAGCAATAATCCTCCCCAGGAACCCTTGAGGAGCTGGGGGCATCGGAACCCTTCTTATGGGTCCCAGACTCCTTCGGGGGGACCGCGGACGCCGTAGGAGGTGGGGGCGCCAAAGATAAAACCCTCCCCTGGCCAGCCGTAGGCCCCTGGGGGGAAGGAGGGATGACCGCCGAAGCAGTAGCCTTCCCTTTGCCAGTGGAAGGACCCTCAGGAGGAGGAGGATGCTGTTCAACAGCCGGCTGCTCCTCACTCCTGACCTTCTTGGCAGGTGGAGGAGAAGGGTCTCGAACCACGTCAACCGTGGACTCTTCTGCGAAACAAAAAGAAGAAAGACGCGTCAAATAAATGCAGGAAATTTAGAAACAAGGCGGAATATGGAAATAATGCAATGTGAAACAACATACCTCGCTGGCAAGGACCAGCAGGGGCCGAAGGAAGGGCCTCCTCTGGTTTCCTCTTGGACGATCACCTAGAGGGGGGAGGAGGAGAGCTCAGCAGCACCTGGTCGGGGGACAACCCCGCCGATTCCTGGTCATCAAAGAGACCTATCAGTTTTCGGCTCTTGCTTACGACCTTGCATACAAGTGATAAGACAAGATAAGAGTTAGAGAATTACCCAATCATCAAAGATTGGCGTGGCTTGATGAATGCCCGCCATCTCAAGGGCATTCTCAGTAGTCTCCGCCACTGAGCGGATGGACTTGAACTGGGATGACCGATGCAGCTGGTACAGGTCGTCGATGGCATTCCGGTCACTCCCTGACAATTCTTCAAAGGAGGGAGGAAAATCCTTGTCCGGAGCAAACAATTTCCAGGGTACACCCCCCTTGTACAAGAAGTAAAACTTCTTGTAGTTGGAATTAGTGGCCCGGAAATCATAGACCAGGCGGACATGGACGTTCCAAACCCATCCCTGAGGGCCTCCCCACTCTGAAAACTTCGGCCAGCGGGATTGGAAGTGGTGGAGGTGGTTTGCCCCTGCTGCCAGTCGGAAGAAACACCGGAACAAGGCCAGTGAATACACCCATTCCTGGCGTAGGCACAGGAACTTGAAACCGACCCACATCCTGAGGGCATTCGGAACAAGATGCGTGGGGTGAATCCCGTAAAACTGACACAAGGTCTGTAAATCCTCACAGAGAGGAAAACGCAACCCAGCATCGATCTGGGCCGCATAAATGTAAACCTCTCCGTCGTGAGGAAAATGCAGACCTAAGCCAGGATACCTAGGAGCATCCTCCACGCTGAAGCCACCGAGCGCCACCACGGTCTTAAAATAAGCCTGCTTCAATTCATTAGGCTTGACGTCTACTCGAACAAATTCAAATATTGCAATGATAAACATAAAAAGAAAAGAACAGCAGGAGATATCACCAAAACAGAGCGTCGAAAGAACAGGGATTTACCTTTCGGAGAAAAGATGGGCGTTTGAAGCACAGACCCATCTACCACCACTGGGGTGGTCGCGGGCCTCCCCACGTCAAGCTGTTTCCCCGCTGAGGAGGGCACAGCCTCATCCCTAATGGTCAAGGGAACACTGGCATTCTGAGGGGCGCTGGCTTTGTTAGCACCCTTGATGGCCATGTGTTTGACTCTCTGACTTCTGGGGGCCATGGAAATGGTCGAAAGGAGAACTGAAGAGGATTGAAAGAGAAAGGAGAGGGATTCGCAAAGAGGCTCTGGAAATTTGGAAGAGTGAATAAGCGTAAAGAACAAAACAGAGAAAATGACGTTTCTTATATAAGCCCCAAAAGGAGTAACCGCCACGGACAAATCGAAGCGACACAGAGAATAATTGCACCTTTTTGGAAAAAACCGAAGCAATGTCAGAATTCCAAGAGACACCTCGGGGAGACAAACGGTTGGCTGGTGCAGACAGCTGTCAGACTACCCTAGGTTTACGGAAAAGTAAATGTCAGGCGTGCCTCAAGTGACCGTTCGATTTCTGGACAACTGTGCAGTTATTAAATGCTAACAAGTCCACTAAGGAGACAAGAGGGTCGCCAGCGCACTAATAAGCGCTATCAGAAGTACCTCGGGCAGGTAGTGATCGCCTAGCCAAGAAAGATAGACTTTCATAAACCTAGATTACCTCGAGTGATCGCCAAAGGGGAATAAAAGGAAGGATATCTTTTCAGCTTTGAACGAAGAAAAAACCGCTCGCCAAACGAGCTCAAAATGCCTCAAAGGTCATGAACCAATACAAGAAACGAGGAAAATCGAATCTGAGACGTCACTATCTAAAACCCTACCAGGGAATAAAGCTCGCCTGAAGAAACTTCAATCAAGCTTCGGGGGCAAATGTTGGGTATCGATAGTGACAGCCCATTAAGGAAAAGGCCTCGAAGGCCCAATAACTATAGAGGGGGTAAACTCGTAATATCCGAACCGGACCGGCCTCCATAGAATGACCTAGAACCGAGCCCAAGGACTCTGAGAACGCCTTGAGTGCTCGCCATTCTTCATTAAGGCCGCGACATCTCACTGCTCGCCATGAGAGTGCTCGCCCCGAAGAGAGCCTTGCCTCTCTCCTCTGGTCCCACTAAACCGTTAATAACAGAGTGGCCAGGATATCCCGCGTATCTCGGTCACATATTCACTAAAGATTAGATTTGATAACTGCAATATCTCGCAGTAACTGCCATATCCCACGATCCGAATCTTCAGCAACTCAATATACACTAAGATATTCAGTTGCCTTTATACGGTTCTATCTCTCTTACCCTATAAATACCCTTGCTTTACATACGTTCTTTACGTTTTGGGTTTTTTACACACATATACTCATTTAAGCATCGGAGAGGGACCCAGAGACACCCCCTCTGTTGCGCTCCCCTACTTGCAGGTTCACCGGAGTTAGAGCTGAAGCGTCATCCCAACCTTGTCTGGCATTCAATTCACTGCAAGATCAGCATCCAGGATTTCACGATCCAACAGTATCTTTGTCGACCACCGAGGCAGAATACAAGGCTTCTGCTCTTGCAGCCCAAGAATGTGTCTGGCTTCGAAGATTATTTGAAGATCTATATATGCTTATCAACAAGCCAGTTACACTCTATGGAGACAATCAGAGTGCCATCAAACTTGCGAATAATCTGGGCAGATTTAAGAGAAAGGTTGAACAAGGTAAATGGATCGAGGGTTTTTCAACTCCACCGTGAAATTTGTCTTGTTCAGCAAGGTGTAGATACTATTTCTACTTACTTTACTAGATTGAGGATGATGTGGGAGGAATTTGCTGCTATTACTTGTCTGCCCTGTTGCGGTTGTGAACAGTTCAAGAAACATATCGAGCATGCTAATAATCTGAAACTGTTTCAGTTCTTGAATGGTCTGAATGAGTCCTATTCTGCGATTAGGGCTAATCTTGTTATGAGAGAACCTCTTCCATCTATTAATCAAGCGTATGCTGTTTTGGTGCAAGAAGAAAATCAAAGGGGTATTTCCAACAATCTTTCTATGTCTTCTGTTGATGGTTTGGCTGGGTATTCAAGTGGAAGTTCTAGCACTTCAACCAAACCACCTAACAGGAGAAATTGGAATCTTTTCTGTACATACTGTAAAGGAAAAGGTCATGATTATGACCGATGTTTTAAAAGAAAAGGTTATCCCCCAGGTTGGAAGTTTAAAAACAAAAATGAAATGTCTAACAGTGCTGTTGAGACACCTGTTTCTTCAGGAGTTTCCACACCGTTATCATATGCTACGCCTGGCACCTCGACTCCTTCTGATGAGCAATCCTTAAGGCCTGTGATGTTAACAAAGGAGGGACTTGAACATATTTTTGAGCGCCTATCTCAGGACTCCAAAACTGAGGCCAAAGCCAATGCTTCAGGTAATTATGATTCTTTTGATGTATATAATGCTGATTCTTGGATCCTTGACACTGGTGCTACAAATCATATGTGCTCTAGATCTGATTGGTTATCTAGGTGTAAATCTAGTATGTCTAGAGTTCATTTGCCTAATGGTGCATATGCTGCTGTTAAAGGTGTAGGAGATGTGTTTATAGATAAAAACAGAAAACTTTCGAATGTGTTGTATATTCCTGAATTTAAGTACAATCTGATGTCTGTGGCTAAACTTACTAAGGAATTATCCTGTTCTGTTACGTTTTTTCCTTCGCATGTTATCATCCAGGACCTCTTCAGTGGAGTGGTTCTGGGGATTGGTAAGGAAGCTGCTGGATTGTACCTCTTTAAGTCTCTTCTTTCTACAAACCTGAGCATGAATGCTACCTGTTCTTCCACTCCTGCTTCTTTTCTCTGGCATAAACGTTTTGGGCATGTGCCATTTCAAGTCCTTTGTAAATTGACTGATTTGAATTTGAATGGTGATTCGAACAAATGTATAAATGATTGTTCTGTTTGTTCAATGGCTAGACAATCTAGACTTCCATTTTTGAGAAGTAATAGTAGTACCTCTTGCAGATTTGAGCTTGTGCATATGGATGTTTGGGGACCATATAGTGTTAATACTCATGATAACAAGAAATATTTTTTTACTATTGTTGATGATTTCTCTAGGAATACCTGGACTTACTTGTTATCATTGAAATCGGATGTTATTGTTATAATTAGACATTTCTTTCAATTAATTGAAAATCAGTTTGATTGTTCTATTAAGAGAATTAGATCTGATAATGGTCGTGAATTTTTAAATGAGAACTGTTTCAACCTGTTTAAAGAAAAGGGAGTTATTCATGAAACTAGTTGTCCTTACACTCCGCAACAAAATGGTGTTGTTGAGCGAAAGCATAGACATTTACTTGAAATTGCTCGTGCATTGAAAATTGAAAGTGGTGTTCCTATGAAATTCTGGGGTGAATGCATTCTTACTGCATGCTATCTTGTGAATATGTTACCATCTTATGTTTTGAATGGTATTCCTCCTATGGAAAAGTTGACTGGAAGAAAAACTGATTTCAAGCACTTGCGTGTTTTTGGTTGTCTGTGTTTTGCTAAGATTCTGAATAATCTAGATAAATTCAGTTCTAGATCTGTGCCTGCTGTTCATATGGGATATTCTCTAACTCAGAAAGCTTATAAGTTGTACAATTTGAATACTCAATCTTTCTTTGTTAGTAGAGATGTTCAATTTAAGGAAAATATTTTTCCATTCAAGCAGTCTCAGAATAATATGGATTCGCCCATTTTTCCTGATCATGATTTGTGTGATGATTTTGTGATTGATTCTGCTAGTCCAAATGAAAATAGGAATGAAATTTTGCATGATGATAGGACTAGTATCAATGACAGTTCTGTCCCTCATGAGGTTGAAGCTTTGCCCTCTAGTGATCATATTGGTAATGATGAACATGTGTCTGAACCTAGGAGATCTACTAGAGTGAGTAGGGCTCCCTCATGGTAGTAGGACTATGTTCTGAATTTGATAAATGATACATCCACTGTTTACCCTATCAGCAACTTTATTTCATATGATGGCATTTCTGATGAATATAGACAGTTTGCATGTTCTGTTTCGAAAGTCACAGAACCTGTCTTATTCAAAGATGCTGAAAAGGATAAAAAGTGGGTTGATGCTATGAAGGATGAGATTGTTGCTCTTGAAAGTAATAATACATGGTCTGTTGTTCCTTTGCCTGATAACAAAAATGTTGTTGGTTGTAAATGGGTGTACAAAGTTAAATATAAAGCTGATGGATCGATTGAAAGGTATAAGGCAAGATTGGTTGCTAAAGGTTATAGTCAAAAGGAAGGTATAGATTACAGTGACACTTTCTCTCCAGTTGCTAAAATGGTAACTGTTAGATCTATTATGGTTGTTGCTGCCGTGAAAAATTGGCATTTATATCAGATGGATGTGTTTAATGCCTTTCTTCAAGGTGATTTGGATGAAGAAATTTATATGGAACTTCCTCAAGGTTTTTATAAACAGGGGGAGTCTGGTACTAACCTGGTATGCAGGTTACAGAAATCTTTGTATGGGCTAAAGCAAGCTCCTAGACAATGGAATCGAAAATTGACTGAAGCATTACTCAGTCATGGGTATGAACAGAGTAAGTATGATTATTCTCTGTTTGTCAAACGTAAAGGAGCTGATATTTTTATCTTACTTGTCTATGTTGATGATCTGTTGATCTCTGGCAATAGTAATGATCTGATATCTGAATTAAAATCTGTTCTTGAACATCATTTCAAGATGAAGGATTTAGGGGAATTAAGATACTTCCTTGGTCTTGAAGTTGCTAGATCTGAGATTGGTATTGTGCTTAATCTGAGATTGGAATTAATTTCAGAGGTTGGCTTGCTTGGTTCAAAACCTTGTAAAACCCCTATAGAATTAAACCAATCACTTACCTCTGACGCATATGATGAAATCTTTAAAACTGAATCTAAAGATGAAGTTCTGTCTTATGCAACTTTTTATAGGAAAGTGATTGGAAAGCTGCTTTATTTGACCATAACCAGGCCTGATATTTCTTTTTCTGTTCAAAAGTTAAGTCAATATATGCAATCCCCAAAGCAGTCTCATCTTGATGCTGCTTTTAGGATTATCAAGTATGTGAAAAATCAGCCTGGTTTAGGGATATTTCTGTCTGCATCTAGCACTCTTAGTATGTCTGCTTATTGTGATTCTGATTGGGCTACTTGTCCTAAAACTAGAAAGTCTGTTTCTGGATTTTGTATTAAACTTGGTGATTCTCTAATATCCTGGAAAGTTAAAAAGCAGAATACAGTATCAAGGTCCTCAGCAGAAGCTGAGTACAGAAGTATAGGTGTTACAGTTTCAGAGGTAATATGGTTAAAAGGATTACTATCTGAACTTGGTATTTCTCATTCTGATCCTGTTATGGTTTATTGTGATAATAAAGCTGCAATTCAGATTTCTACTAACCCTATGTTTCATGAGCGAACAAAGCATATAGAAATCGATTTCCATTTTGTTAGGGAAAAGATTTCTGCTGGTATCATCAAACTAGAGTATGTAAAATCCATGGAGCAAACTGCTGACATCTTTACGAAAGTGCTTGGGAATCAACAGCATATCTACTTATTGAAGAAGCTGGGAGTTAAAGACCTATTTGAGAATGTTAGCTTGAGGGGGAGTTTGAAAAATACAAGCTAAACATTCTTTGAGGATGTATTTATAATTTATGTTTAGTTTAGGTTTCTTTTGTGTTTTCTAGTTAGTCTGGTTCATTTGATTTGGTTTGTATTGAACCGTTGTGGCTCTACAACTTCTGGACCGTGTGTAATTATTTCCTTGGTAGTTTTAGTATTTAACCAAGCAGTGATGATCAGAGAATCAGGTGATCTGCCAAAATATCTCTTCGTCTTCTTTCTTTTCCTCTGTATTCCAGAATCCTCTTTACCCATTCTAGGGTTTTCTTCACAGTTCTCAAGCCCACGCAGTAGCTTAGATATTTTGGTGAACTTGGGGAGGAACGAAACCCTACCGTGCTCTGTCTCCACCGTCTCGAGCAACCCGAATCGGAATTTATCAAGCCCACGCAGTAGCTTAGATATTTTGGTGAACTTGGGGAGGAACGAAACCCTACCGTCCTCCGTCTCCACCGCCTTGCTGCGGAAATCGTGCTGCTCAAATACGTAAGGGTTTGATCCTTCTTCTTCTTCTTATTATTATTCCTCCCCCTGCCATGGATTTCTCTTTCCTTTGCCTTCTTCCTCTTGCCTCTTCCATGGGTCGGTCTCCTTCTTCTCACTATACTTCTCCACGCACTGTTTCGAGCAGACCTGTTTCTGCTGTGCAGACCCTGCTTGGTGTTCGCACTGTTTCTGACAGTCCCTCAACTGCTTACTCTAGCTTCTGGATTCTGTATGTTCTTTTTCTCCACGACTGCCGCCATGTCCATGCTCCTGCTTCTGTTTGTAGTAGTCCTGGCACCGCTCCTCGAACTGTTGCTGCTAACAGAATAGATTGGGGGGTATAAAGGGAATATAATTCTACTAATACATCATGGGGGATAGGCACGTTCTTTGAATTTGACGGAAAACGAACCAGCAATGACGGAAATGTGTATTTACCAACAAATGAAAACATGTGGGTGTTAAAACAAACATTATGGGTGCAATTATCAATCTGGGCAAACATCCGGGTGTTTTTTGTACTCCTATTTTAATAAAACTATATAAAGATACATACCAAACCTCGTTGAACTGGTATTGTCCCAACGCCAATGTTATTAGAATCAGATTAGCCCTCGAACCGGCGAGGGGGCCGGTTCTCGGTTTAGACTGTCTGACTACCAGTTCATCGGTTGGACCGATCAGTTTAGTGAGTGTGGTGAACCGGTGAAAATGGTGATTTTATTAGGGAATTAGGGTTATGAACTTAGGGTGACTGATTGCTTGCTTAGTTGAGAAAAAGACAGAAAATATAAAGAACCGGAACCGATCGATTCTTCAAAAATTGATTGATTTATACCTATTTAATCGGGTTCAACGTACATTTCAATCTTTTATAAAAATCAAACCATTCGTCCAACCGACTTTCCGATTCAGTTTTAATAACATTGGTTTGAACCACCTCAATTTAGAGAGTTATGATTTGGACTCGTACCTAATACCTCTTAATTCGCAGTGACACGAGTAGGAAATTATATTTGTGGACAAACATTTTTTTTTATAAATTACTCTTAATAAAAAAAATTATATTTATACATTTGTCCTTCTACTCCCTTCTCTATCGATTTTCTACCCAAAATATACCCCATTTGAAAACCAAATACGACCAAAATAACTATTTTTAGGGTAAAATATCACATTGCCCCTTCAAGTTTAAATCATAAATTTTTATTCCATCATGTTTGGTCAAAGTGCAAGTTTGTCCCTCCGTCATTTAACATAATTAATTTCGAAAATTGCAAAAATAACTGAAAACTTTCAAAAATATCACAATTTAACTCTTTCAAACTTTTTCAAATGTTACAATTGAGTCCTGATTTGATTGGGGCTCAGATATGGATCTTGGCCCCGATTGACCCCCCATGGGTAGGGGACCAGGTCTGGGTTATGACCCAGACCCATACCCGAGCCCACCCGATTGGAGTATGGTTCGACCCAATTTTGATTAGGGCTCGATTGATCCCCAATCGGGGGAGATTCAGTCTGGGTCTTGACCCAGACCCGGTCCTCCATTCATGGGGGGTCAGTCTGGGTCAAGACCCAGATCCGAGCCCCCTCGCTTAGGGTTCAATCGATTCTTGATCGAATCAGAACTTAATTGTAACATTTGAAAATGTTTGGGTTGACTAAATTGTGACATTTAAAAAAACAAAAATCTGTTATTTTTGCAATTTTCAAAACTTATTCTGTTAAATTTGGATGGAAAATTTGAAATGGGCAAACTTGCACTTTGGTCAACACATGAAGGAATGAAATTTTACGATTTAAACTTTATTGAGAACTAAAAATCCGACCAAACATTAGGAGGCAATGTCGTATTGTACCCCTATTTTTAAAATCTATTTACCACACTAACCAACACGTGATTGCCAGTCACATTGTGTAACGACAGTCTTAACTGTCATTCCTAAACCAACTGAACCCTACCCGCTACTAACAGCCATGGGTTAGGTTGTTTTTTTTGAAAAAATAAATACAATTATTTTATTAAGAGATATCTCGTTGTTTATACTTCTACTTATCTATTTAACCTAATTTTTTTTAGGTGGTGAAAAATCAATACTATTTGGGATCACCGTTAAGTAACCTATAATTTAGAAATATTAGTTTTTTTTTGTACTATTTTCAAAATAATTTAAAAAATTAGATTGAATGGATAATTAAATTAAAAGTCTATACGAATCATCATCGTTAAGTTTTGATTTAAAGTACGTTTTAAAATAGTGATATTTGTTTTTCAAAAATTAACGCAACAGAAAACTAAAGTAAAGTGAATGCTTCATCAAATAGTACTTAATATGAATACATTTTAATTACACCTTCCAACTCGGGCGGTCGTCATCTCGACCTCGAATGTTCCTTATTTTCCTGGGTCTCGGCGCTTCATCTACCTGCTCTTCTACTTGAGTAGGCTAAGTTACCAGTGGTTGGAGAATGGTTACGTCGAATTGCCAGTCAGGTTGATCTGCCTCAGAACTTAACATCACTGGTTGTGCCTTGAGCTAGCCGATCAAACTGATCAATCACATCGTAAGTTCGTGACTATAATGACAAGTCTGGATCAATTTCTCTTCATGTTTCTTCAAAGGACCCATAGTTATCTTCAACCACTTTTTATCCAGTTTGGTCACATGACACCACCCCGCATCTGTAGAATGAAATCGATTAAAATCAATATAAGAAAAAAATCAATTATGAAAATGGAAACAATTAAAAATGTAACTCACCATTAATATGGATTGGTTTTCATATGGTTCAAACTGCACCAGGGGTATGATCGACGCTTCTTCTTCTAGGTCCACGCGTGAGGATGGAGTCTCGTGGATCATCGTCACTGTATACCACTGTACCACACCATATAGTCAGAGGTGGGTAATTCAACAGGATCCAGTATCGGAAGTCTGACCATGTTCGCCCACAACTCTATGTATTGAGCATGCTCAGTGATCCACGAGACACGCGATAACTTATCCAACTAATGTATATGCAGTCTATTCCATTATTGACAGTCTTCAACGAGATCTGGGATAGGTTGTTCAAAGTTGAATTGACGATACATGCGGTCTGGTATGTGTCACTCAATATTGTTGAAGTGGATGTGTGGCAACCGAAGCACGCTTATCCATCCCAATCCATACAAATGGGTGAGAGGTTCTTGATACAGTTAGGGGGTTGTAGGAGTTCCAATCTATGTGAAAATATGAAATGTATGTCCTATTACTTAATAAGATGGAATAGATCTAGTTACATCAAATTAATATGAAATATAACTTACATGTGCATCATTGAATGCCTTCATATCATCTCAATAGAACTAATGGTTGTGGGGTATTGAATTTTTATTTGACGTCTTATGTTCTAGACAGTTATTTAGAATGTGAAATACCAGCAATTGTACTATACATAATTAATTTATGGGTTAATTACTTAATTGGTTACACATGTTTGACCAATGTTCAAAATGGTTACACATGTTTCAAAATGTGATTAATTGGTTTTGAAATGTGACTATTTTGTTTTTTTACTATTCACCGTTAGAAATCACAGTTAAGTCACTATTTAGATACGTAAAATGACGTAATTACCCCTAGAATCATCTTCAAGAACACATCATCATCTTCAAGAACAAGAATCGAAGAACCCATAAATTTGATTTCTGGGTTCTTGAAGTTCTGTATTGCAGTATATGTTATCACCAAATGTGATTAAATGGTCATACATGTTTCTCTATAATGTGATTAAAAGGTCATACATGTTTCTCTATAATGTGATTAAAAGGTCATACATGTTTCTCTATAATATGATTAAATGGATACTGTTGTTTGAAATGATGTGATTAAAGAGTTCGACATGTTACCCACAATGTGAAGAACGCAGAAATGCAAGAACCCAGAAACAGCATTTCTGGATTTAGAACCCAGAAACATCAATTTATGGGTTCTTGGAACCCAGAAACAGCATTTCTGGGTTCTCAAGAAGATCAAATCGAATTTGATTCGATTTTGATTCTTCAATCCTTCCATGTGTTCTTCAATACAACTAAGGGCATAATAGTCATTTCACAATTCAATAATATGTTAAAAAAATGAATTAACGTTAAAGTTAACGGTTTACTAACGGAATAACCAATTAATCACATTTGGAAAAACATGTGTAACCAATTAGTCACATAGCAAAACCAATTAATCACATTTTTAAACATGTGTAACCATTCTGCACAATGGTGAAACATGTGTAACCAATTAAGTAATTAACCCTTAATTTATGGATATATGTTTGTGTTTTTTTCCCAAGTTCCCACCGATGATGTTATTCATCATTATGTGTGTCTACTCTAAACCTTGAACACTACTATGTATAATGTATGTATATACAAATACGAAAAAGATATAAGTCAGCACATAAAATTAACACTATTGTCCTGAATTTAGGCAACGCACCTTTACTATTGATTGACCCACTTAAAATGTAATCCTGCAATTTATTTTACATAATTTGAAACTAACTACGGATTATTCCGTATTGACTGTCATATGGTAGTATTTACTTTGCCCATAAAACAGTAAACAAATTTGTGAAATGCAAGTTACAGTAGTACTTAAGATTAGTTAAATCAAATGAGATAGAATAATCGCTAAGGGATAAACAAGTTGGATGGATAACATAATGTAAAAAGAAATTGCAAATTATTGTAAGTTTTTGGAAATTTTCTCTAAATACGATTTGGAAAACTAAATATTAAAGTAATTTCATTTTTTAATACAAAGATAGTTCTATCGTGAATGAAATTTGCATCTACGTAAGAATTAAACCCATGATCCATAATGTAACAACTCAAAGTTTTACTATTAGACCACTAATATCACTTCTTTTTTTTTTTGCATACTTAAATTATACTTCAACAATACTTAAATATAGCATCACGGTTATAAATTATATATATAAACAAACATATGTTACTAATAGGGAGTTTGATTTGCGGAACAGAGAAGAAATCAAAATAAGGAGTTCATATTTTTTTGTTTTGTTACCCAAAATTGTAGAATACACAAAATCAAAATTTCTTAAAGTTTCGAAATAGTTTTTTGTTTTGTTTTTGGACGGAATGCTTATTCTGGAATAGAACAAACATGTACTAAATCATTTTAATTAATTACAAAAAATTCTAAACCTAAATATATTCGCATAATTAATTTAATTAAATTTATTCTAAAGTTTCTAATATATTATATATTATTTTTTTATAATCATATTTTTAATAATTTAATTTATTGTAAAAATTCTGATATATAATATTTTTGTTTAATTATATTTGAATTTAAATGATTCTAAACTTTTTTTTATTAATTTATTTTAAAATATCTATTAAGTATTTTAAATTAAAATAAATAATTTTATAATTTAATTTACTAGGTATTAAATATATTTAAACAAATAATATATATACCATTTGATTTAATTTCTATATATAATTTCATCCAACAAACATTTAAATATTTAATTCCATATTTCTATTCTACTTTAAATAATAAACTAAATATTCGCATTCTGTTCCTTTTAACGTTCATTGAACTAAACATGCCGAATAATTTGTTTGTGACCCTTTGAGGGGAGGGCGTTTCCGTTCCGATTACTGAACACTAAGTGGAGAAGAGAGCCAGCTTGAGGCAGCCACAACCAACTGCTCCTGTCTTGCCTCTTATACACCTGCGTTCGCTTGACTGCAAATCAGAGCAAAGAGGCCTCTTCTTCCTTCCCTCCCTCTCTCAGAGTCAGTTCAAGATTCATCTCTCTTCTTCTACTGTCGTATATTGCACCAACGCGGATATCTCACATCAGCTGAGCCGCTGCCATCTGAATTGTGGTTGGCGGAGCTTCGGATCTGCCAGTTTTCATCAGTTTCCAGCTTGATTGTCTCCAGAAAATGCAGTTTTGAGGTGAGCAATGTCAATTATGCCGTTTCATTTGCTAGATTTCCGTGTATTATATCGCTGTTTTAAAGATTGCTCCAGTTTGCTTATCATTATCGCGAGATCTGAGCTTCTTATTTGGATTTATCTTTCGTATCCTAACCGAGCAGTTGGTATACTATAATTGTGATCATGTCAGAAATTGGCTCAAGCCATGAAATTGTCCAATAGAGTTAGAATAGTAAGCCACGATCTGGCTGAATTTTTTAAAAGGTGCATTGGAAGTGGTTAATATTGAAAGTGAACTCGTGATCTGATGAAACTGAAGGCAAACTACACGTAGTGAGATTCTCTAACATGCTGTTTCCATTGCATGTTGGCATTGAGATTCTCTAACACTGCTGAAGGAAGGGCGTGGGACATATATGGATGTGCTTGTTCATTAATTTTTTGTTAGAGTTTCTCTTCTTTCACCTGACCATGATTCATTCAATCTGTAATGTGATCTCACGTGTTTCAATCATAATATAGGCATTATAGAAATATTTTTTACTGGCTTAGCCAGGAGCTGGCAGTATGTGTCACTTGGTCCATTATTATTATTTGTCACTGCTTCATGGGAATTTCTTGGCTGAAGAATGTTGGTGCTTGCGTGAAAAGACAAATTGTTTACACTTAAATAGAACAGGTGCAGCTTAACTTGAGCTGGTGGCTAAAAGTTTTTTTTTTCTTCCTGGAATAGTATGTTGATTCTTATTTGTGAATAAAACTATTCAAACTTTGAACCATCTCCCTGTTTTGCTGTCATAACATCTGTTGGTTTTTTAAATTTTGTTATCCTTTTGACATGGTTGACAACTTCATCAACAAAGGGCATGCTGGCTCTCCATTTATTCAGTTTATGTACTCGCTTTTTGTAACTTCTCTTCTTTATTATGTTCAAGATACATCTTTTAAGAGTTTAAGGCTGACGGACAATGAAGAACGGCGTTGTAGAATGCAGTTTATGTCACTCAAAAATTCCATCTCCAACCACTAAATCTGTGTCAAAGGCTTATGGAAAATATAGAAGCAGGGTCTCATCTAAGCAGAAAGCCCTCAACATACTTTTAGTTGTTGGTGATTGTATGTTAGTTGGTCTACAGGTAATTAATTTCAGTTTCTTTGTTTTGCTTTTCTTTCAAACCTTGTATGAGTTTGATTTTATTTGACTTTGAAAGGTAAAGTAGCTGTTAATTTCTCATTTAAAGCTGTAAATGATGAAAAGGTTTCCTGATTACTTTATTACTTATTTGTTGCCAGCCTGTGCTGGTTTATATGTGCAAAGTAGACGGAAAATTCAACTTTAGCCCTATCAGCGTGAACTTTTTGACAGAGCTAGCAAAGGTCATCTTTGCTATCGTTATGCTTCTAATCCAGGTAACTTGTGTTTTTTTTCCCACTGTAATTGTCAAAATGAGACCATTAGTTTAAATTACTTTGTACTGAATTATAGGAACAGAGATGGGTCGGGGAATCCTCAGAACCCATAGTGCAACTCCCCGATTTTTCACTGTAGATGCTCCTCCAGTGTTTCTTGGGGCAGAAATGTTAAAAAATATATTCTGGAAACTGTCTAAGAACAATGCAATAGTGCTTGAAGTTCATTAGGAATTCTCCATAATTGCACCATGTATCTATACTACTCCTCTCCCCTTGAGTCTGTACAAAGTGGTACAAAGTTTCTATGTCGGGCCAAGTGTATTAAAAGGTGCTTGGCTCAGCGCCTTAAGTGCTGAGGCGCACAAGGGGATCTGCGCCCCGACCATGTTGAGGCGCAGGCCCTTCAGTGAGGCGCTCGCCTCACTGTGCCTCGTCGCGCCTCAACCTGAGGCGTAAAGCACTCGCCTCGTTCATCTTGGGTTTAGGGTTTGTATTTTTTACCGCTTCCAGTCGTCTCTTCGTCTTCAACCTTCTCTAGCAACATACCAAAACAGAACGTAATCCAGTAGCATGACTTTTCATCTTCAACCTTCTCCATCCAGCAACAAAGCAGACAACAAACCTTTCGTGATTGTCTCCTCTGGTTTTGTGCCTCAGTAGTAAATAGATATGTGAAGAACACTTTTTTATACTGCAATTTTAGACTTCCAGTAGTAGCCATTCTTCAATAGCAGCACTGTGACACTGTTTTTTTTATAGTATAAGGCCACATCATAACTTTTCGTGTCATGTGTAGCACATGCTTGCTGCCATATTTTTTAATCAAGTTGCTGGTGTAGTCTTGTCAACTGTGTTGTGTTTTCAAAGAAATCCGGATTGGACTCATCCAAATGTATATATTACTGAAATTTAAAAATAAGTATGTTGAATTTCTCTTTCATATATGATTAGAATTTTCATTGAAGTATTATAAATGATATTTGCAATGGCTGTTATTATTATCTTTATTAACATATGTTATATAATGTTTTATATATTAAGTGTGCCTCATTCAATGAGGCTAGCGCCTTGTGTGCGCTTCAAAATTGAGGCGATATTTAGCATTTGCGCCTCGATGCGCCTCAAACTTTTTCTTTTTAATACATTGGTTGGGCCACTTTACTTTGTCATATATTGGCTACGGGAGTTTAGTTGTATCATCTCTAATTAACCTTTTTCAACTTTCTTTCTTGTGCATGTATTTCTGGGGTACCTGCTTTAAATTTGAAGGTCACATATAGAATATTTGAGGTCCATTGAAGCATTTAAGCTGTATTTTAATTACAATAAATATTTGAAGGTTAGATAAATCATTCGGGGATATACAACATGCCCTTGTTCGAGAATGACCACCAATTTAAATTTTATTAGGGAATTGGGGAAAATTTGGGGAAGGGATATTGTACAGAGCGATAGGGAAATCTATTACAGTAACTGTGGGGTTTGCCTCGTACATGAAGTAATTTGTCTTAAAAAAGTCTAAAAATATCATTATTATTAGCGTTAGTAGTGGTATTATCGCTAGAGATAGTTTCTTTTGTAGTGGGATTCTCAATTTACTGTTTCACTGTATAGGCAAATAACCAAAGACCTGGAGAGAAGCCATTGCTATCAATATCTACTTTTGTGCAGGTATTGCTTAATTTTTCTGTGATCTCCGTGTCTTCTTTTGAGATATCATGTTGGTTGCATGTATGCTTGCTCTTTGTGTATAATAGTTATTACTGCATGGGCTTTTCTTTTGAATTTTGCTTATCGTTGAAGGAATTTGCTATTGTGACATTATCAAAGTTTTTTTTTGGCCAATTGACATTATCAAAGTTAAAGTCCTAGCTTTTATCATCTTATTCTCAATTTGATTTAGTTTGTTTACTTTCTACAGGCAGCACGCAACAATGTGCTTCTTGCTGTTCCAGCTTTTCTTTATGCTATCAATAACTATTTGAAGTTCATTATGCAGGTATTTTTTAATAGCATTAATGTCCTGCAAAAATATAGCCTGTATAAAGGTCATTCTAGCAACTTTTTATCTTATTGGGTGAAAAATCAAATTTATACAAAGAAAATGTGAAGAAGCAACTTCATTGTGCCTGATCACGAGAATCAATGCATCTCCATCAATATACTTTGCCATTAAGATAGTTACTATCTTTCACTGCTGACAATATTTTTTGTTTCATAGATTTCAGGATGTGCATATTTTAATTTGATCATAATTTATTTGTTGCAGCTCTATTTTAATCCTGCAACTGTCAAGATGCTTAGCAATTTGAAGGTACTGTATGAGTTATTGTTACCTTCCTACACACAGAATGATTTATTCAAGATTATTGGTCTCTCTCTCTCCATGCAAATCTGCTGACGCATGAGAACCCTGTTTCTTAATAAGCTTGCATTGATCTTTCTTCAATATGAGTTGTAAACCTCTTGGTAAATGTCTTACCTCAATCATGCAGGTTTTGGTGATTGCTATCCTGTTAAAAGTAATAATGAGACGTCGGTTCTCTATTATTCAGGTGAGTAATATCTTCTGATTTTCACAAAATGCATTGATTATTTTAATCCATCTCTCCTTCTCTATCTCTCTCTGAGACAAACACAAATACATGCACACGCAAACACTACCACTAACTCAAACATCTAAGACACTTGCTAGTTGCTACTGTCTTTATTCTTAGACATTCGTCATTTATGAGTTTTATCTTTTTCTTTTTCAGTGGGAAGCCCTTGCTCTATTGCTTATTGGAATCAGTGTGAATCAGCTGCGTTCGCTTCCAGCAGGCACTTCTGCAATGGACATTTCAATTGCAACAGTTGCATACATCTACACAGTGATATTTGTAAGTTCTTGCTTATTCCAACTGTTTGTGGTTCAAGTAGCATTAGTAATATGTAGCTCTTTAAGCTGTTGTATGAGATCTTCCAATGTAGATCACCTAACCTTAATCGTGGTTTTTTCTTTTAATATACTTATGGTGGAAACTGGAAACACATTGCAGGTTACTGTTCCATCGTTGGCCTCTGTCTACAATGAATACGCTATGAAGAGTCAATATGACACTAGTATATACCTTCAGGTGCTATACAATTTTATGTCACATGTATCTACTAGACTTTTTTCTTATTAATATTAGAAGCTAGGATTTATCATTGGTTCTGCGCCAAGGTAGTGCGAACCCATTACAAAAGAACAGGAAACTAAAAAAAAGAGTACGGGTAAATGGTTCACAGACTGCTAGCATGTCTATCATCTTCTTGAGTACATTTAAGTCCCACATATAGCCCCCATTACCCCAAAATTTCACAAGTCTAACCCAATTTGCTGTGAACATGTCCTCCTGACCTGATTATGTATGCGCTTGTTGTATCTTCTATGCCTTCCTCTCTAAATAACCCTAAACCCAAATATCAACAGGAATCATCTTTGTGTAATTCTGTATCCCTTTAGCCACCCTAATTCCATACCACACAAAAGATTGATGTGATAAAAATCTAAGATTAGTCAACAGAATAATATAAATAGCAAGGAAAAATCATGACTTTAGATCTCAGTTCAATAGTTTGTGTGCATAAGAAACTTTCAAATATTTGCTTAGACACTCAGAGTTGCATACACCTTTTTTCCACGCAGAAATTGTTCATGAATTGGAGTTTGTTTCTTTCTGTTGCAGAATTTATTCTTATATGGTTATGGGGCTATATTCAACTTTTTTGGGATTCTGGCAACTGTCATTATTAAAGGTATGAAATTAACTCTCATTTAATATAATATAATTATTTCAATCTGAATTGATGTGCTTTATTAATTGATAATATCAACTATCATTCCTTTGGTTAAACTTTTCCCTCGATTTGGATTTGCTTGTTTTGTACTCAGTTAGAAATTCTGTTTTTTTTTCCTTCTTCTGGATGAATTCTGTTTATTTAAGTGACATTACTATTGGTAAAAGGTACGTTAGTAGCTACTGTACATCTATACTAAAACATTTCTATGTTCCGATCATAGATATTTTTTTATATGCAGTTCCAACACCTGGTTATATGTATCATTATTCCTGTCATTGTACCCTTAACCTCAAGACTGAAAAAAATAGAAAAACTTGTTTGTAATACTTCACTGTCCTATATTATATTATATTATATTATGCCTCAGTATACTTTTGGAAAAGCATTCAGTAATGATGTTGATGGTTCATTTCAGGACCAAACAGCTTCAATATCCTGGAAGGACATTCAAAAGCAACGATGCTTTTAATATGCAACAACGCAGCCCAAGGAATTTTATCATCCTTTTTCTTTAAATATGCAGGTATTAAGTCATAAATGCTCAGATTCTTTTCAATCAATTTAAGCTCTATCTAATAGGTCCATAATATACATCTCTCATTTAAAAAAATAATGGTATCTGGTGCCTCTCACATTGATGATTTTATTTATAATCTTGTTTGACTCGATAGATCATAGAGTACATATTTGTTTACAAATGAATGGTAATCCCTTTATGGCCATTACACTAACTTAAGTCTTAATCGTATGAATCTAGATACAATTTTGAAGAAGTACTCGTCAACAGTAGCGACAATATTCACAGGAATAGCATCTGCTTTCCTGTTCGGGCATACTCTTTCCGTAAATTTTTTGTTGGGGATTTCTATCGTATTTATCTCGATGCACCAGGTTAAGGAAACACGAGTGCCACTTTTCTAATGAAAAGCAAACATGTCAACTGTTTTCCATCTCAACTCACCCTGCCTCTAACTTTTCCCTGCAGTTCTTTTCTCCACTGTCAGAAGTAAAAGATGAGCCACAAAACGAAATCATAGATGAACACGAGAAGCACTGGTAACCTTCTTCCGTCCCCCTTTAATCTCGATCATTTATGAGTTGCTGCATATGAAAAACTCATAAAATTGGATGGTGTATTTTGTAGTAGTAGGATATTGCTTTCTGTGACGCAATTATAGCGCTTTCATTCTTACATTTATCTTTTATGTAAGAGGATGAGCATATTCTGTTTCTTGTTTATGGATCAAACTGTGTTATGACTGTCCATCCATGTGATTTCTTTTCCAGGTCAAAGGATTCATTTATAAATATGGTATCTGGGGCTAATGATGAGGTGTGATGGTTTTCGTTTTGTTCTAATTATCGAGTATTTTACTTCCCTCACTCTTTTTAACATTAACTTGGTTCTCTCCAGGCAAGTCACCCTGTAAACGAAGAGAGACAGACACTTCTTCCCAGATAAAAGTTTACCTGTGTGGTACGTAAGGAAGACCTTGCTTCTTTATACCTCTCCATCTGCTATTCGTACGTGCAAGTAATGTTGATAAATAAAAACCTTCAAATTTCCATGGTTTATGTAAATCGAATGATCTGTCTTGGGAAAATATAGCGGTGTCACTGAATACCATTCATCACTAGATATTGCATGCTTGTGATTATCTCCTATTCCAGAAGTATCGTGTTTGAAAAATGAAATTCTAAAAAAAGGGGGATAGAAACCAGATAAACTACTTTCACTTCCAAATAAATATTGCTCTGGGATGCAAACTAATTTATTTTCATGCCTTTGTGTTTACAGGAATTTTGGTTGAAGGTCATTGTTTCTGCTGCTTATATAGTACGTGGTTATAATAGATACAGATATATCTCATTTATTAAACTAGGAATCAAAGCAAAATAGGATATATGCTCTATGACGTAAATCTGTTGCTGCCTAGGGATTTACCTTGTATGGTTTCTTTCTGTCAACTTTGCAGAATATATTCTTTCTTTTTTTTTTGTTTCATTTTTCTGGGTTCTTTTGTTTAACCATACGAATTTCATCAATGACAATAGTCTTCTTCTTTTTTTGCAACTTCTGCTACTTTATTTTATTTTTAAAAAAGTGTTTGCTGTTTATTTTTTAAGAAACCGTGCGTAGCCTAGCCCTTTGGTGCGACATGTAGGTTTGTTCATTTAAATCGGTTCAGCCAAAATGGTCTGGTTATGGTCTGGTTTGAACTAGTTCGACCGAATTAATTTCAAAATCAGACCAGTTTTTTAGGCTTCGAGTAGACCAGTTCAAAATAGTGGTTTCAATTCAGTTCGAATCGACTCGTTTTTTATATAGGTTTATACTTAAATTTAAATAAAACCACTTTAAACTATATAATTTTAGAACTAGTTTGAAACAAAATAAATCAAACCAGTCTGAAATTAAATCAAACCTAGAGTTGTCTTCAATAAACCAAACCTAAAGATGTATTAGACTCTCGTATGTTGATGTTGAACATAATTTCAGTTGCTTGTGGAACAAATTTTCAGTCGGTTTAGTGTGTTTTTTGGTTGGTTCAATGTGTTTTTTCAGTCGGTTCAGTGTGTTTTTCAGTTGGTTCAGTGTTTTTTCAATTTGTTCAGTGTGTTGGACAGGATTTTTAGTCCGCTCAGTTTTGGTTTGAACCAGATTATTTCCTAACCAAAATTGTTATTAAAAAATCAAACCAGACCAGTTCGAACCGCTTCTGAATCAGTTCGAATCAGACTAATTTTTTTACCTAAACCAAACCAGTTTTTTAGAAACAGAAAAAATACTTATTTTTTACAAATCAGACCAGTTCAGTAACGAACCGATTCAGGATCGAACCGGTTCAAAACCAAACCAGTGTTTTTAGGCTTCAAATAGACCAATTTAAAATAGTACCAAAAATCCAATTCGAATCGGTTCAACTCGACTCATTTTTTTATACTGGTTTATACTTAAATTTAAATCAAACCACTTTAAATATTAAACCATCTTTAATAAACCAAGTCGGTCTGATGTCTCTCAACCATCAATCTGATGAACCAAACCAGTCTCCAGACTTCCAGACCAGTATTCTATTCGGCTTCGTCCTATTCGGCACAAGTGTTTTTGCTGGTCCAGTTCTGGTTTGAATCGGACCGGTTCTTAACCAACCTTATTATAAAAAATAGACCAGAACAGTTCGAACATGTTCTGAATCGGTTCGAACTAGACCAATTCTTTTTGCCATAAACCAGACCAGTTTTTTTAGAAACAGAATAAAGTGCTGGTTTTTTACAAATCAGACCAGTTTAGTTCTGAACCGTTTTGACCCCGAACCAGTTCTTGAACAAGCCTACCTAGACCCTAACACAGACTCAGCCTGAATCAAGTCCTGACGGGTACTCAATTATAAAATATAGAAAAGTTTCAAAAGGTTTTGTTGTGACATATTTTTTTGTTATTTATGCAATTTTCAAAATATATTATGTTAAAATTGGATGAAAAATTTGGCGTAAGGGGTAAATTCGATTGTTCATGAAACATGAAGAGACGAATGAAATTTTTGAAAACCAATTTTAAGTGAGAAGCTTAATTTTGACCCAAATATTAGGGTGACACAACTGTATTTTACCCTTCTTTAATATCACCATAACTAGGGCCGAAATAGTTCGATAAAAAATATGAAAATTGTAGTTGTTCGTACTGTTTTTTAATACGTTTTTTTTTTTTTGCCAATTCTCGTTTCATTCGATGAAATAAAATGTCATGACATGTTGTCACATTTGTTCGGTAATCATTATCTAATAAACTCATAAAAGAAAGTGGGGGTCTTTCGACCCAATCGCTCAATCGCACTCCCATGCGGGGTTGCTTTGCTATCCAGTTCGCGCATTCATTTGTCGTCTTTGGTATAGATCGCCATTGCACTTGCCCTTGTTGTCTTTCTAGTGCTCGGATGTTTTGTATTATCGCCGCTACTCTCCAATGTCGTGGACCTTCCCGTATTTGGTGTATTACGGTCTAGGAAATTGACTCGATAACAATCTTCGTCGAGTTCTTTTGTGTCGCCAGTCAAAGTCCTTCGATTATTGTCGTGACTTCCATTATCTCGATGTTGTCACTTCACATTTTTCGATTAGTTCCTCCGGTTAGTTTCCCTTTGGTGTCTCTCGGCACTACACCAATGCCCGCTTTAGACGTTCGCGTGCACACTGATGCATCACAGTTTATCTTGATTATGTTCCTCCACAGTTTCTCCCATTTGTGGTCCATTCGTGCCCAACCCGCCGTTGGTTCCTTTCGTCTGAGAGTTTCATTCTCATCGTATGTTCGCTGGATAGTCATGATCACCTCTGTTTGGTTCGGTGGCTTGGCTTCGAATGCTGTCGTGCACCTTGTCTTCCATATTTGTCAGCACGTGATTAGGCATTTGATCCATCTTGCCTCACGTATCGGCCCTTGTACTCCCGGTTCCGTTCGTCACGACTCTAGCCATTTTATCAAATCCGTTCAGTCCGTACCGTTGACTCTCACACCTAGTGCCCCGAACCAGACTAGTTCGGCCCAGCTACATTCAAATATCTTATGCTCCCCCATCTCAGTTCCTCAACATACCGGGCAGCTAGGTATCACATTCATACCTCGTCTGGAAAAGTTATATTTCACTACAATCGCATTCGACGCAAGGCGCCATATAAAGTTCTTTACTTTGGGTATTAGGTCGGTCTCCCATATTGCCTTCCATAATGGGTTGTCATGTTGTTAGCTCTCCACGGTTGGGGCTGCCTCCACCTCCCATAGTCTATGGTAGACGGATCGAGGTTGTGGTGTGTCACCTTCGTGTACGACCATATGTATTGGTCCCTTCCTCCTTCGCATGGTATCGTTATATTTAAAATGTGTTCGGCATCCTCCTCGTAGACCATCCTCCGCACGAGGTTCTCATCCCAGTTCATGTTCAGTTTTATTAGCTCACTGACCATGATGTTTCGGTCAGTTGTGGTCGTTTGTTCCTCTATCACCCTAAACCCTTGCTTCAGGTACACCAACGGATCGTTGAAGACGTTGATTCTCTCACCTGTGCCTAGCGCCCACATTCCTTCCCTTTTGAGGACGTCCCTTTCATGTATTAGGCTACTCCATCCCCAAGATGTCAACTCTCCCTTTGTCGCCTCGAGGAAGATGTCATGGGGGAAATACAATCCCTTCATTATTCTAGCACATAGGGTATTTGGTTCGGTCACTGTCTTCCCGCCATCTTGGTGAGCAGAGCCGTGTTGAAAGTTTGGAGTTCCATGAACCCTAGCCCACCCGATTGTTTGGACTTGGTTAGGACCTCCCATTTCCGCCAGTGTGTCTTCTTTCTGTCCACTATTAATCCCCACCAAAAGTCCGTTATCATTGAGTTTATTTCCGCGCACCAAGTTTTTGAAAGTTGGAATATACTCATGACATATGTTGGGATAGCCGTGATTACCGCCTTTATCAAAATTTCCTTCCCTGCTTGGTTTAGTGTTTTTTATCTCGAACCGGCTAGTTTGTCCCTAACCTTGTTCTATAGGAACCCCATTGCTTCCTTCTTTGACCTCCCCCATATCGATGGTAACCCTAGGCATTTTCCCGGGTCGCTTGGGCTCCTTACTTCCAGCGCTTCCTCCACTGCCCTCCTCTCATTCGGCCCCACCCCTTTGTTAAAGAATAGGGTCGATTTTTCAGTGTGATGCTTTGTCTGGATGTCTTGCAATACTTGTCCAAAACCGCCTTTAAGTGCCTAGCATTCTCGGTCGATCCCTGTAGGAATAGAATGGAGTCATCTGCAAAAAAAACAAATGATGTATCCTGGGGCAATTCCTTT
The DNA here is from genome assembly GCA_946814005.1 of Chamaenerion angustifolium. Classification (NCBI taxonomy): domain Eukaryota; kingdom Viridiplantae; phylum Streptophyta; class Magnoliopsida; order Myrtales; family Onagraceae; genus Chamaenerion; species Chamaenerion angustifolium. The sequence goes on along the minus strand of OX328266.1, from coordinate 34,252,111 downwards.
GAGTCTTTGTTCCCGCACTTCCCGCTCGATGTTCCTTGATAGTACATCAACCATCCGTATGAAAAGGTATGGTGACAGTGTGTCTCCTTGTCGTATACCCTGTGTTGGCCTGATTATATCTGATCGCTCTACATTTACCACCACTCGGTATGATGTTGTGGTTATGCAAGCTCTGATCCATCCTATCCACTGTTCATCAAAGCCCCTTTTCCTTAAGCTCTTTAGTAAGAACTCTCATTCCACTCTGTCATACGCCTTCTGCATGTCTATCTTTAGTGCGCATTCTGTTTTGTTCCCCGGTCAGCGTGTCTTGAGGTAGTGGAAAGCCTCATGAGCCTCTGAAATGTTATCATGTATAGATCTCCCTGCTACAAATGCACTCTGGAAAGGGGTGATAAAATCTGGGGTTAATTACTTAATTGGTTACACATGTTTCACCATTGTGCAGAATGGTTACACATGTTTCAAAATGTGATTAATTGGTTTTGCTATGTGACTAATTGGTTACACATGTTTTTCCCAATGTGATTAATTGGTTATTCCGTTAGTAAACCGTTAACTTTAACGTTAATTCATTTTTTTAGCATATTATTGAATTGTGAAATGACTATTATGCCCTTAGTTGTCTTGAAGAACAGATTGGAAGGATTGAAGAACCAAAATCGAATCAAATTCGATTTGATGTTAAAATCGAACCATAAAATGTTATTCTGGGTTCTTGAGAACCCAGAAATTGCAATTCTAGGTTCTCAAGAACCCAGAATATGCTGATCTGGGTTCTTGAGAACCCAGAATATGCTGGTTTGGGTTCTTGAGAACCCAGAAATTGCTGTTCTGGGTTCTCAAGAACCCAGAAAATGCTGTTCTGGGTTCAAAAGAACCCAGAAAATGCTGTTCTGGGTTCTCAAGAACCCAGAAAATGCTGTTCTGGGTTCTCAAGAACCCAGAAAATGCTGTTCTGGGTTCTTCAAGAACCCAGAACAGCAATTTCAAACATTTCGAATGGGTTCTTCACAATATAGGTAACATGTACAACCTTTTAATCACATCATTTCAAAAAACAGTATCCATTTAATCACATTATAGAGAAACATGTATGACCATTTGATCACATTTTGTGATAACATATACTGCAATACAGAACTTCAAGAACCCAGAATCGCAATTTCTGGGTTCTCAAGAAACCAGAAATCAGATTTCTGAGTTCTCAAGAAACCAGAAATCAGATTTCTGGTTTCTTGAAGAACCCAGAAACGTGATTCTGGGTTCTTCAAGAATCCAGAAACGTGATTCTGGGTTCTTCAAGAATCCAGAATCGCAATTTCTGGGTTCTCAAGAAACCAAAAATCTGATTTCTGGTTTCTTCAATTCTTGTTCTTGAAGATGATGATGTGTTCTTGAAGATGATTCTAGGGGTAATTACGTCATTTTACGTATTTAAATAGTGACTTAACTGTGATTTTAACGGTGAACAGAAAAAAAAACAAATAGTCACATTTCAAAACCAATTAATCACATTTTGAAACATGTGTAACCATTCTGAACATTTGTCAAACATGTGTAACCAATTAAGTAATTAACCCTAAAATCTGACAGATAAATTTTCAATTTATTCACCAACACCTTTGATATTATTTTATACAGGAAATTACAACAGCTTATGGGTCTAAACTCACTGGCATGGGTCGGGTTTGGTACTTTAGGGATCAACACAGTATCAGTTTGGTTAAGGTGGTTTGGTAGGTTACCTGTTCTGAATAAATTTTTTGCTGTGGTGATGACATCTGGTCTCATGGTGTGCCAATTCATTTGGTAGAATAGACTTGGGAAACCATTGGGACTTGACGCTCGGGACCTCGCTAACTGAAACGTGGTTGATCTTATCTCCTGCTCTGTCACTTCTCGCATTAGTAGGCTTGGCCAAATAAACCGGTTCGGGCGAACTGGTCTGGTCTGATCTGGAACTGGTTTGGTTCGAATCGGTTCGGCCGAACTAGTTCCAAAACCAGACCAGTGTTTTTTGCCTTCAAATAGAACAGTTCAAAATAGTACCAAAAATCCAGTTCGAACCGGTTCGACTCGACTCGTTTTTTATACTGGTTTATACTTAAATTTCAATCAAACCACTTTAAACCTATATAATTTTAGAACCGGTTTGAAGCAAAATTAATTAAACCGGTCTGAAATTAAACAAAACCTAGATATGTTTTCAATAAACCAAACCTAGAGATATATTAGACTCTCGTATGTTGATGTTGGACAAGATTTTAGTCGGTTGTGGAACAGATTTTCAATCGGTTCAGTGTGTTTTTCAGTCGGTTCAATGTATTTTTCAGTCGGTTCAGTGTTTTTTCATCCGGTTCAGTGTTTTTCAGTTGGTTCAGTATTTTTTAAGACGGTTCAGTGTGTTGGACAGAATTTTCATCCGGTTTAGGTTCGGTTTGAACCGGAATATTTCCGAACCAAAATTGATATTAAAAAAAACAGACCAGAACAGTTCGAACCGGTTCTGAATCGGTTCGAACCAGATCAGTTCTTTTTTTCTTAAACCAGACCAGTTTTTTTAGAAACAGAAAAATGTACTGATTTTTTTCAAACCAGACCAGTTCAGTTCAGAACTGGTTCGGGGTCGAACCGGTTCATGAACAAGCCTACGCATTAGTTTCGCATTCATGTCATGCGTTATGTGGTCTGTCAAGAATGTAAGTACTTCCTCCCTCGAGTCTCTATTCTCCGATCGGAACATCTCCCCGAAGTATCCTCTGATATCCAGTGTTATCGTTATGTCATTTGTCAACCATTCCCCATTACTTCCTTGCAATCGACATATGTTATTTCTAGTTCATCTAGCCGTTGTTGTTAGGTGGAAAAAAGGTGGTATTTCGGTCTCCTTCTTTCTACCACTTCACCCGCGACCTTTGGTTCCAATAGATTTCTTCCCTCGTCCATAGGTCGCGGTGTTGCCTTTTGAGTCTCTTCTCCTCCTGAATTGCAATCTGGGCTATCCTTCCTTTCATGTGGTTACTAAGTGTCTCCCTTGTCTTAGCTATCTCCTTTGCATTATTTCTGAAGTGTACTTTGCTCCTTGTAGTGAGATTTCTGTGGCACTTTTTGAGTTTTGCACATACCCCATTGATTGATACATTCGGTTGGTGTTGTCCCCATGCTAGCTCGATCACATCCATTTTTTAAAATACAATTAACTATACCATTATGATGTAATGTGGTTATGATCATAAATTTTCTACCGTAATGGGTATGACTACAGTTATGGTATTTGATTCATAATTGTGGTTATAACCATTAATATATATACATCGCCCCTTAATGTTTAGTTTCGAAAGTTTCTGTCCTAAATGTTTGAGAATCTGTTGAGTTTCCCTTTCCGTCAAATTTTATGTCCAAACTTAACAAAATATGTTTTGAAAATTACATAAATAAGAGAATATTTTTAAAAATACCACAATTTAACCCTTCAAAACTTTTTTAAATGTTACAATAGTTCAGATTCGAATGAGACTCGATTGAAATCCAATCTAATGGGTTAGGGGCTAGGTCTTGATCAGACTTGCTCGCTCATAGGTTGGGGGCTGGTCTAGGTCAAGACCCTAGACCAACCCCATGGGAGGGCAACCAAGTATGAGTCAAGACCCCGAGCCCCTTCTATTGAGGCTCAATCGAGTTCCGATCGAATTGGGACTCCATTGCAACATTTGGAATAGTTTTGAAAGGTTAAATTGTGATATTTTTAAAAGTATTCTATTATTTCTGCAATTTTCAAAACATATTTTGTTAAGTTTGGACACAAAATTTGACTTGGAAAACTCGACAGATTGCCGAACATTAAGGACAAAAGCTTTCGGTTTTAAACATTAGGGAGAAATTCAATTTTGACCCAAACATGAGAGGGCAAAGTAATATTTTACCCTATATATATAAAATAACTTATCATGTGAATAAATTTTAATTGTATGTAGAACTTGAATTAATTTTGACCGTATTGAAATTAATGTATTTTAATAGTTAAGTTAATTTTTTACAACAAAATAATTCGAAATTGAACTTTAGGATCAAGCTCCGCAGCTCTTTATTGCGCCAACTTTTTTCTTAATTGAACTTCAAACTCACAAACTTAGATGAAATATATGCATCTAGTGAAATCCCATGTTCTCATTGTTTTGTGGACGAGCCGCCACATATTATGTTCGTATGAATGACTCCCTTCAAAACAATTCACTAATAAAGTGACATCTATCTTTATGTGCTTTGTGCGTTTATGAAATGTAGGATTCACAACAATTTAGATAATCGTATTATTATCACATCTCAAGGTTGTGGGAGTTTGTATGCGAAGTAATTCACGTAATAAGCCTCTCAACTAAACAATCTCGGATACTACCATGTTCATACTTCTATATTTCCCTTCCGCACTGGACCGAGAGATTATGATTTTCTTTTTTTGACTTCCAAGAAACCATTGCACTTTCCAATTGAACACAATATCCCCTCACCGATTTTTGAATCATAGGATAAGAAACCCAATCACTATCATAATAGACTACCATGAGCCACAACTCATTAGTGGTTGGAATATATAGTCCCAACACCATATTTGCCTTTATATACCGCACAATTCTCATAGTCGCATTCATGTGAGAAACTTTCGGATCATGTACTTGACTCAAAAGTTATACCGGGTAAGCAATGTCAGGTCTAGGCATGGTCAATAAACAAGTTGATCAATTATTCTTATATAATGATCCTCATTTACAAGCCTCGCATCATCCTTATTTGTGTTAAATAGAGTATCATAATCACTCGTAGTCAACTTAACATTCAGTTCAAGGGGAGTCGCTACAGATTTTTGTTCTATCAAACTGACATCCGATATCAATTCAAGACAATACTTTTGTGTATTAAGTACAATAAATTCCTTTGATCGTGCTAACTCGAATCCACGAAAATAATATCTCAACTCCCTCAAATCCTTGAGCTTGAAATGAAGTTTGAGTATTCTCTTCAACTCATTTATCATTTTGATGCCTAAACCCGTGATCCTAAAGTCATCGACATAAACAAGGATATCAACTTGATTTCGACCCTAAAACTTGCTAAACAAAGAATAATTATACTGACTTTGAATGTAATCGTGTCGTAGGAGACACTCAGTCAATTTAATGTTTCATTGTCGAGATGCTTATTACAACCAATATATAGATTTATGAAATTTGCACTCTCATAGCATTTGTTCCTCCATCACCAAACCCTTGAGGTATTTTCACGCACGGAGTTGTGAATGGGTGGGGGCAATTGCCCCTGCTGACTTTTAATAAATATATACATAATATCCTATAAAAATTAATAATTTTAAAACGTTTCCCCACTGAAATTTTTATTGAAGAAGTACAAATACATTTACTATTTTAGAAACATAAAATGAAGCCGGAGAAAAGTGAAGGCACAGGTGTAAAACTGGAAGAACATAAAACAAAACTTTCACTAATCTATAAAGTCAATTTTCATTTTTTTTAATCTACCTTACACAGTTATATAATTTGGGAAATGATAAATTCACAGATTACTCTATACATATAGGGTAAAATACGAATTTTGCTCCGTTTATAGGTTTCCCCTTTAAAATTTTAAATTTTAAATTTTCGTCATAATGTTTGGACTCAATAAAAATTACCCCTTTTCGTCCAATTGTCGTTTACTTGTTGCGGAAATGTGATCATGTGCCAAGCATGTGAAGTGTTAATATTTTGAATGACCAAAGTATCATCCTTGCTCCTTGCTCTAACCAAATTAACAAAGCTCCTTGCTCTGGCTAGGAGACATTTCAAACGGAGGTGCCGGAAGTGGGTCATCATCGACAATTGCTATGCAGTCAGCCCGGGTGTGGTCATTCAGAGGTCCCAGAGGTCAGATTTGTGAAGATTAAGGGAACCCACACTTCGCTGACTTTAACCTCGTCCCTAAGGGTTGGGGTAGCAACGTCTTCCCTTGGATTGCTGCCATGGCCACTGCCTGTCCTCTGCTCGAAGAGATTCATCTCAAGAGGATGGTGGTCACAGATGGAAGCCTCGAGTTTGTGGCTAAGTCTTTCAAGAATTTCAAGGTCCTAGTTTTGTCTTCTCGCGAGGCATTCTCCACCGTGTCCGGCGACTTTCTACTCGAAGTAGTATCTGTCTCCACATGAATATGGATGGATCTTGTTCTTATTCTTCTGTAGTCATTTAGGGATAAGAATATAAGATATTCCCGGCCATGATCTTGTTAAATTTAAATATCGGGATCGAGCGACACCCAAATAGAAACCACAATATACAACTCGGGTTCCATCCTAAAACAAATTGGTGATAGGAGGAGGTAGCCTTGTTGTATATATGGTGCCCAAATGTGTATTACACCATCGGTGTGGTATTTATTATGTCACGGTGTAATATTTTCAAGAGATATTTGATTCTCCATATAAACCGAAGACAACCCTACCACTAGTTGATTAAAGGTTAAAAAAGCTCATCCTTTTGAGTATAGACAGAGAAAATAACACATAAAAAAAATGGAAGATGAAGATGCCCCATTTCTGTGGTCCTTCTTAACCCACCATTACTTGCTAATTCTTCAACAAACATATTGAGCTCTTTGGTCAAGAGGGATTTGTTCATGAAAAAGTTGCTTCCCTAAACCCTGCTGAGCTGAGATTTGTGCCGAAAAAAGTTACTGAGAATTTGGGATTATATTTTTCAATTACCTGCTAGAATGGATCTTACACCAAAGACAAAACCCATATGAATCCATGCTAGCAAAACAAATAATTGATGATTTTTGTCAAGAAAAATCGAGGCAGAAGATTCCTCCTTCGATGACCTGTTCCTGCACGAACTAGACAAGGATTTGAGTTTTGTGACGATGCAACTACACCTCCTGCGGCCATGACAGAGCAAGTATACTTAGACAATGATAGAGTCACATCCTCTGACGCTCACATCCTCTTAGGACAATTTTGTTTGTTCAAAATATTAAAAAGTCGTGTGATCTGCACATGACTTTGTTTCCGTCAGTATTAAACGACAATTGGACGAAAATGGGTAATTTTTATTCGATCCAAACATGAGTACTAAAATTTAAAATTTTAAACTTTAAGGGGAAACCTAAAAACAGAGCAAACTTTAGGGGTAATGTCGTATTTTACCCATACCTATATAAAAGACGTTTTATTCTGTCTGGCAGTCAAATTTACATTTTCTCAAGAAGTTGAAAACAAGTCAATTCTTCCACATTCCATATCTAGAACTCCAAAATTGCCATAATCAATATGAAAGGTACATTATTTTTCCCTTCAATTACCCGTATATCAAATTTAGAAAGTGATAGAAATCAAATTTAAAAATAAAAAAGTAGATAATTACATCTTCAATTAGACGAAGAATAACCGCATAAAGAGTCGGCTAGGAAAAGTTTTGTGTATAGATGATTTCGCAATTAGCTTTGTGTAGGAAGAGTTGACTAGGAAAATCTATTAGCTTTCTTTCTTTTGCAATTTTCTTCCTTGTGTGGTATGTGTGGCTGTGATTTGTGAAGTATGAATAGTAGCGTTGTTCAAGTTTCTTTTGTGTGTGTGTGTGGCTTCAAACTATTAGGTTTGTTCAAGTGGGTTGTAAACTAGTAGCTTGTAGAATTTATTTGGGAACTATAAAATCATTTATATATTTATTTAAAAGAATTACTTGTACTTAAATGTTTGTTTATTGTTTTAGGTATTGATCAATTTTTCAGTAGAATTAAGAGAAAGTCTACAGACGAAGAACAAATTTCAAACCAAAAAATAAATGAGAAGTTGTTGAAGCAAAAATATGAAGAATTAAATTTAGATGATCTACCATTAGATCCTAGTTTGAGAGAAAAAAAAACAAGTTTATCATCCAAATGATCGTGACAAGATCCGAAGCGCTTATTTAGACAAGGGTTCAAGTCAACCACGTAACCAGGAGTTTCCTCAAAGAACAATTGGTAAGGTATGTAGTCGTTTTATTTCAACTTGGTTTGATGACTATGGAGATTGGTTGGAATATAGTATTTCACAGGATGTCGCATTTTGTCTATGTTGTTATCTTTATGGTAAAAACAATAGAGATCAAGGAAGTGGAAATTGTTTTGTGATGGACGGATTTACGAATTGGAAGAAAAAAGAAAGATTTGATAAACATGTTGGAGTTGTGGGTAGTGATCATAATGAATCTTGGAGCAAATGTCAAGATTTATTGAATTAAGAGCAACACATTTCAAGAGTTTTTTTGTAAAATAAGAGGATAAACTACGCAAAGAGTATCGAATACGATTAACTGCCTCACTTGACTGTGTTCGATTTCTTTTGAATCAAGGATTGGAGTTTCGTTGTAATGATGAAGATGAAGAATCTCTTAATAAAGGAAACTTTCATGAGCTTTTGGATTTTCTGAGCGGTCATAATGAAGATATTAAGAGTGTTGTAAAGAATGCTCCTGATAATGCAAAGATGACATCTCTTGATATTCAAAAAGATCTTCTTCGAGCATCGGCAATGGAGACTACACGTGAAATTATTAGAGATCTTGTGGATGAACCGTTTGCGATATTAATTGATGAATATAGAGATGTGGCAGTTAAGGAGCAAATGACAATCGTTTTGAGATATGTAGATAGTAAAGGGCGCGTGGTGGAGCACTTTTTTTTGGCATTGTGCATGTTCGAGATACAAAAGTCTTATCACTCAAAGTAGCGATTGAAGGGTCACTCTAAAAATCTAACCTATCCATATCTAGATTGCGTGGGCAAGGATATGATGGGGCAAGTAACATGAAATGTGAGTTGAATGGACTAAAAACTTTGATTATGAAGGATAATCCATCTGCTTATTATGTCCATTGTTTTGCTCATCAACTGCAATTAGCACTTGTAGTCGTAGCTCAAAAAAAAATCACAAATTGCTTTTTAATACAGTAGCTAAGATCACCAGCATGGTAGGGCTTCGTGTAAGCGAAGAGATCTCCTTCGAGAAAAGCAGTGATTTTAAAATGATTGAATCATTTGGTTGTGGTGAAGTTTCAAGTGGATCAGGCTTGAATCAAGAGAGGGGTCTTCAAAGAGGAGGTGATACACGATGGGGCTCCCATTATAGATCATTGACTAATTTGTCTGATATGTTCTCTTCAGATCTTGAAGTCCTCGAGTTTATTGAGAAAGATGGACAATCTCAACCTCAAGAAGGTGAAGCATGCTCCCTAATAAAAATATTGTCTGGTTTTGAGCTTGTTTTCATCTTACACTTGATGATAAACATATTGTCAATCACTGATGAATTATCACTTGCATTGCAGAGGAAGGATCAAGACATTATCAGTGCTATGATTTTAGTCAAGTGAGTTAAACAACATATGATTGATTGACAAGTGCAGGAACTCAATCACTGTTTCAATGAGGTCAATGCTTAATTGCTTCTATGTGTAGGTTGTTTGAATCTAGTTTATTCTTTTGCAACTTTTGATAAAGCGAGGGTTGTTCGTCACGCCCAATTTTATCCCTCGGATTTTTCTGAGGTTGATCTTCATATTCTTACCAAACAACTTGATATAATTATTTTTGACATGAAGTCAAGTGTTAAGTTTCTAAATCTCAAAGGCATTGGCAAACTCTCTCAAAAGTTGGTTGAAAAGGAAAGACATATTGTGTATCCATTGATCTATTTGCTCATGAAGTTAGCATTGATCTTGCCAGTTAGCACTGCTTCTGTTGAAAATGTTTTCTCGACGATGAAGATTGTGAAAAATAGATTGCGAAACAAGATGGGTGATTGTTGGATGAACGATTGTTTAGTTACTCTTATTGAAAAAAAAAATTTGTACTATTGATAATGATATAATTTTATTATGTTTTCAGAATATGAAAACTCGTTGAGAACAATTGTAAAATTTAATTAGAAATATTATTGTGTATTTTGCCCCCACTGACTCTACATCATGGTTTCGTCCCTGGGTATTTTCATATACACTTCCATTTGATAAAGATATATTTGTTTAACTGCGACAATGCATAGAATAGTCTGAACGGTAACCATTTTCACCACCAAAAAAAATGTTTCGATGAAGTCCACCCCTTCCTTTTGTGTCAACTAATCTAACCTTGTATTTCTGGATAGTGTTATCTGAATTATACTTCACCTTATACAAATGCATAAGTAGAGGTGCTTGGGCCATAATTAGATAAAAGGGTAACATCAATATTTAGTAACGAACGATCAGTATCAGAAAAAATATTCAGTGGTGGGGTAGAAAATATGGACGGACGGGCATCCAAACCTTCTTGAGATCGAAAAGGAAATACATGTTCCTTGAAGAAAACATCCTGACTCACGAAAATAGCTTCGGTTTCCAAATTGAATAGACTGAGGTCGAAGCTTGTCGATGCATATGGATTTACTCCAAAGCACAAGCAACTGAAAACTCGCAAGTGACGATAATCGACCGACTTCTTATGTAATACCTTATAGGGAACTGCATTGTTTAACACTGAGGAAGGCATAATGTTGATCAAATAAAAAGCGGTAAGAACACAATAGTTCCAAAACTGATTCGGGATACCGACTTGAAACTTTAGAGCCCGATCAATACTCAATAAGTGACGGTGCTTTCGTTCTAGTCTGGTAGATGCCAAGTAACAGTGCTTTCGAAACCCTATTCTGTTCTATTATCACTTCGAAAACACTTAACCATGCAACCAACCTGAGTGTGTACAAGAGATGAAGTCACGGATATGAGAGAAAACATCATCCTTGTAACGAAGCATGTAAAGCCAAGTCGAGTGACTATAATCATCAACAATAGTAAGAAAGTAACAATGACCATGTAGCAACTCAGGGTGGACCCCAAACATCAAAGTGAACAAGATCGAAAATAGTCTTGGTCCAAGAAACGCTCAACGGAAATGAATGATGAATGTTACAGTAGAATGTAAGTATATTATGTGTGTTTGTCCCGCATTGATTAGGGGTGTCAATGGATTGTTGTACCTCGCAAAGTCATGGTGCATTAACCATAACTTGCCTTGCAGGAGTGCGATTCGTGATTTATGAGACAATTTTAGTAGAAGGAAGTGGTTAGGGCAACGTGATTCATGGTATTCGGGACATAGTGCAGTGCCAATCTGTCTTATTAATGATTTTATATATAGTTTTATAAAAATATAAGAATCATAGAAAATAATTTGAAATATATATTGGTATTTGACGTTTGAAATTTGTGGTTTGAATTTATGTTGATTGCAATGTCAATTTCAATTAGGAGAAAAACGTGGTGCGACACGATTTTCTCCCTGTTGAGATTATCGTAAAACTAGTATGCCGTTGAGTGGGTCGGTGCGCTATGGGTTGCCCTGTCACCTTGGCGATGCCAGACTGGTAGAACGTATTAGCTTCGTGGGATAAAGATATTATCCCACCGTACATAAATGATACAAGCCAATTGTATCCAACACAATCGTAACAGAATGGACAGAGTCCAAGAGAGAGAGAGAGAAGAATAATAGGGAGAGAGACAGAATATTTCTGTTATTTGTCAAAACATACTCGACTCAGTGCAGAACAACCCTTATATAAGAGAGTTTACTGCTAACCTAAGGTTTATTACTGACCACACAGCCATAACTCTAGTTAACTAGGTTCGGGTTGCATCAACATTCCCCGCCTATAATGAGACATTGACCTCAAGGTCAAAATCTGGGTATTTACTTCAAAAATCATCAGAGAACATCCATGTGGCATCCTCTTTAGTCGACCCCTTCCATTGTATCAGCAGCTTGGTTGCATCCCGATTTCCCCTCTTAACCATTTTCCTCTCCAATATAGCTTCTGGAACCTTTGAGCTGGACTTCATGAAGCTCTTCGGCAGGGGTATACCTTGGCCCATAGTTCCATACGCCAGCTTCAGTTGGGACACATGAACCGTGTTGTGAATTAATGCATCAGGTGGTAGTTCGAGTTTGTATGCTACTGGCCCGACCCTTTCCAGAACTTGATATGGCCTGAAGTATCGTGGCTGCAATTTTTGAGCTCCCCTGTGGCGCATCGAGTGCTGAGCATAGGCGTGGAGTTTCATGAACACCCAATCTCCCACCTCAAATTCTCTTTCGGATCTCTTCTTGTCAGCTAACTGTTTCATTCTGTTTTGAGCTCGGGTAAGATGGAACTTGAGTAGTTTGATGGTCTCTTCTCGGCTACAGAGTAAGGCATCCACGGTTTTATCATTCGACTCCTTTGGGAAATAAGGTATATGGAATGGTGGGGGGTAACCATAGAGAGCTTCAAACGGTGTTGTCTTGATGGATGAGTGCCAGGAAGTATTATACCACCACTCTGCTAATGCCAGCCACTTAGACCACGACGAAGGTCGTTCTCCCACCATACATCGCAGATAGGACTCTACGCATCTGTTCACCACTTCGGTTTGCCCATCTGTTTGAGGGTGGTAAGCCGAAGACAAGCAAAGGGAAATGCCTTGTTGTTTGAAGAGCTCTTGCCAAAAATTACTCACAAAAACCGAATCTCTGTCACTTACAATCTGGTTAGGCATTCCATGGAGCTTGTACACATTGTCGAGGAATATTTCAGCCACAGTCGATGCAGTATAAGGGTGACTCAAGGCCATGAAATGGCTGTATTTGGTGAGTCGGTCGACTACTACGAAAATAACTTCCTTTCCATTGGACTTCGGTAACCCAGTAATAAAGTCCATAGATATATCAGTGAAGACCTCGTGTGGCAATGGTAGAGGTTGCAGTAGTCCGGCCGAGGCTGCATTACCTCACAATGTCGAATATACTCCTTCACAAATTTCTTGAGCCCTTTCCAATACAGCAGACTCGAAACCCGTTGGAGTGTGGGAGTAACCCCTGAATGACCTCCAAGAGCAGACCCATGAAACAGTTTGAGGATGTCCTCCCGTAGTTCCTGATCATCACCGACTACTATCTTTCCTTTCCTTTTCAGCAATCCATCAGCCAGACTCAATCGAGATGATCCTTGTCCATTTTGCAGCTGGTGTATCAACTGGCTATAACTCGGATCCATGGTGTAACTCATCTTAATACGCTCCATCATGTCCGTGGAAACGGATGAGAGGGTCAGTGACTATAATTCTGAACTTGGTATCCTCGACAAAGCATCAGCAACCTTATTTTTAGATCCCTTCTTATAACAGATTTCGTAGTCATACCCGAGCAATTTTGCAAGCCACGTATGTTGTAGTGGGGTGGTGACTTTTTGCTCTAGTAAGTATTTCAAGCTCCGATGATCCGTCTTGATGATGAAGTGACAATCTATTAGATAGAAATGTCATTTCTTTATTGCCAACAATATCGCCAATAGCTCCTTTTCGTATACCGACAGCACTTGTTGTTTTGGTGCCAACGCCTTACTTATGAATGAAATCGGATGTCCCCTTTGCATTAACACCACCCCTAATCCATATCCCGAGGCGTCCGTTTCAACCACGAACGTATCATTCATGTTAGGAAGAGCTAAAACTGGGGCAGCCACCATGGCTTCCTTGAGCTTTGCAAACGCCGCAAGTGCTTCATCTGTCCACTTGAATGCATCCTTTTTGAGTAGGGTCGTAAGAGGTTTACTGATGGAGCCATAGTTCCTAACGAATTTGCGGTAATAACCGGTTAACCCGAGGAACCCTCTAAGCTGTTTTACGGACCTTGGTGTCGGCCACTTAGAGACTGCTTCTATTTTGGCTGGATCCGTAGATACACCTTGTCCCGATATAATATGGCCGAGGTATTCAATCTGCGTTCCTCCAAATGAACATTTTGACTTAACAGTACATGCTCCTCCATGACCTCAAATACTAACTTCAAATGTTGTAAGTGTTCTTGAAGGCTCGAGCTATAGATCAAAATGTCGTCGAAGAACACCAAAACGAACCTCCTCAGATACGGTTTGAATACTGAATTCATCAATCCCTGGAAGGTTGCTGGTGCATTTGTCAACCCAAATGGCATTACCTTGAATTCGTAGTGGCCTTCATGAGTTTTGAATGTTGTTTTATGGATATCCCCTTCGAACATTCTCACTTGGTGATAACCCGACCTCAAATCCACCTTCGAAAAAATCGTGGCACCATGTAATTCATCTAACAGCTCATCCACCAAAGGTATCGGAAATCGGTCTTTAATAGTGAGGTCATTAAGCCTCCTGTAATCTACACACATCCGCCAGGAGTGATCCTTCTTCTTGACTAATACCACCGGTGACGAAAACGGACTCGAACTCGGCTGAATTATACCCGTATCCAACATCTCTTTGATCATCCGTTCAATAATATCCTTTTGCGGCCCCGGGTACCTATATGGTTTCTGATTAACCGTGACCCCCTCCTCCTTGAGTTTGATTCGGTGATCCACTACCCTGCTTGGCGGTAATTCTTTCGAAACACGGAAGATCAACTTGTGTTTCTCTAATAGCTCATCCAACTCTCTTGTTGAGTCTGATCCTTCTTGCACTTCTGTTGAAAATATCAGGGAGTTGTCCTTCTCTTGCTCCCGTGTTTGGTACAGGGAGATGCGGCAAAGTTGCACAGAAGCAACTTCTCCCTTCTTTGCCAGCAATTTTGACAACTGTTCAGCTGATGAATACTGCACCGAGTTTCCTTCTCCTCCGTTCAACTGACAAACATGTTCCTTCCATGTAAACTGCATTGTCAAGTTGCTAAAATTCCACAAAATGTCTCCCAAGGTCATCAACCATTGTATTCCAAGAACCATATGGTAATTTTCTAGAGGAATGAGGAAAACATCTGTTGAAAACGACTTCCCTTGCATCGACCAATTGAAGTTCTTGCAGATCCTGTTGCAGCTCATGCTGTTCCCATTTGCCACTACCACTTTCATGGTGTTTATTCCTTCCGAATTACACCCCAACCTCTTAGCTATACCCACATCCAAGAAGTTATGGGTACACCCGGAGTCTATAAGGATTTGCATCCTTTTGCCCTTCGTCACCCCTTCTATCTTCATGGTTGAACAGTGCATCGTCCTACTAATAGCGTGGATCGAGATTTGCGGTGTGTCCTCCATTAAACATTCTTCCTGCGGAACATTCACTTGCTCTTCCTCTATTAGCTGCTCATCCTATGTTCCTTCACGTACCTCCACTAGAAAGAGTTGGTTTCCCTTGCATTGGTGTCCGACTACATATTTTTCAGGACACCAATAGCACAATCCACGGGCTCGTCGGTTCTCCAATTCTCGGCTTGTCATTGCCTTCGTTGCTGGACTTTGTGACTGTCCCTTGTATTTACTAAAGGGTACCACTGCAGCTCCCCTTTCCAGCTGTGGCTGATTGAACCTGCTACCATTGAGTCCAACACTACTACTACCAGCATTACCACTACCAGGCATTCTCGTTTTATACTAGACTCCCATAATATCTTCATGTAATTTAGCTAGAGCATATGCTTCGTGTAACGATGTAGGTCGGAGTAAACGTACCGGTCCTTGCAATGTCGATTCGAGACCTCCAATAAAGAGGCTTAGTGCAGAGCTTTCCGACACTGTCTCCACTTGTTGTACTCTGTTCAGGAGTGCATCAAACTTCCTGAATTAATCTGTCAGAGAGCCTTCCTGCTTCAAGTTCTTCATATCTAGAACAGGGTCCTCATATAGTTCCCTCCAAAGCGTGCTTGAAGTGCTACGACGTAATCTCTCCATGACAACCTTCTTCCTTACTGGTTCCAGACTCGGGTGAAGCCTTGGTGCCACTGCAGAGCATCTCCTTCAAGATGGATTATGGCAATCTTTAACTTCATGTCTTCGGGTGTTTCATCGACCTCAAAATAGTGATTACATCTGAAGAGCCACCCCGGTAAGTCGGAGCCATCAAACCTCGGGAAGTCGACCTTACCAATATGATAGTGTCGACGATCTCTGTCTCGTACGGGTTCTGGTTCTCGGTCTCGCACCGCCTCAGGTTGAACGGTGATTTCCTCCGCTGGAGGAATGTCGGTCTTGCCTATCTTATGCTCCGTCAGATTCGTTACCTTGGCCGTCGATAAGGGTGAGCCCGATGCTGACCCCAGGAGGCTTGCACCTTTCAGCATGTCGGACTGCTTCGCCGATACTCCCAACAGCATCCCTTTCAGCTCCTCGAAGCCTGCCTTCAGCTCCTCAAAACATGTCATATGCTTAACACTAGCCACCGTGAGCTTATCGTTGGACAATCGAAGAGCATCCAGAACTTGTTTATGCTCCTCTAAAGTTGATTCAAACCTCGCATCCTTTTGGTCTCTCGTCTCTGTCGCCATACTTCTTACGCCTGAAGGAGAATGTTGATGATGACGGTGATACGGTGCAGGATGGTGGCTCTGATACCAAGATGATACAAGCCAATTGTATCCAACACAATCGTAACAGAATGGACAGAGTCCAAGAGAGAGCGAGAGAAGAATAATAGGGAGAGAGACAGAATATTTCCGTTATTTGTCAAAACATACTCGACTCAGTGCAGAACATCCCTTATATAAGAGAGTTTACTGCTAACCTAAGGTTTATTACTGACCACTCAGACATAACTCTAGTTAACTAGGTTCGGGTTGCATCAATAAATTGTACAAGCTGATTTCAATTCCAATTACTATTTTCTCTTCTTCCCAAGTATCAGTTTGTATCCGTCTGGATCACTCACTCCTCATGTGCTTATTCCATTAATAACACACAACAATTTGCTTTCAAATCAATCATTCGCAACAAAATCAATACATACAAATGCCACATTGCCGTATCAAATTACAATCTCTTCAAACCAAATACACCTTGGCATGATAGTCTCGTTGAAAATAAATTTGCAAACTCTGTCGGTTCAGATAAACTAAGCACGCATCATTCATCATCATCCACTCCATTCCTATATCAACATCATAATCAGAATTTAAGAAATACAAATAGTGATAGCAGCAGCTCTGATCTTGTGTAACTTTGCCATTATTATAAAGCTTCTTGTTCGGTGGCAGGGGGTGGTGCAGGAGCAGGCACAGTGGACTTCAATAGGGGCTGAAGAGCCTTCACAACAATGCTCATATTGGGTCGGAATTCGGATTCATATTGCACACACAGTGCTGCAACAGCCGCCAACTGTTCCAACATTCCCAAATTAGACAACTCAAATCATAGCTATTTCCAATAAGCAACAATATAACATGATTGGGTTCATCAGATCGAGTATCTTTTATTACTCAGATGAGCTCATCTCAAGTGGGTTTAGAAACATTGTTTACCTTGGCAACAGCTTTTGGAGGGTATTCGCCTTTGAGCCTTGGATCTACACACTGCTTCACTTTGTCTTCACTCAACCTAGGAGTAGCCTGAAATGAGAATATTTATCGATCAAAATTCTACATATACTTTATCAATCAAGTTTTAAACTGCCATCAGACAAGAGGAGTGAGAATTGAGTAAAAGAAGAGAATTGAGTAAAAGAAGAGAATTTTTTTTGTAATGATCCATTTTGACTAAACGGACTTACCCAGGTAACTAGACTCTGCTGACCACGGGGCATAGTGTGATCCACAGGCTTTCTCCCAGTTAGAAGCTCCAAGAGTACCACTCCAAAGCTGTACACATCGCTCTTTTGGGTCAATTGTCCAGTCATGGCATACCTGCAAACCAAATTTTTCATGTTCCAAGTCATACTAATCACTAAAATCCATTAGAATATGTTTGTTTTATATGGTAATTCTTTTATAATCCTCCATAAAAACACACTTTTTAGAGACAGTCAAATATACACCACGACGCTGAGAAAAAACAAGGAATTGGAGAATGACTTACTCTGGAGCATGATAACCAAACGTTCCTAGAACTCTTGTAGAGTGTAAGCGTGCAGCCATATCAGGAGCCTGGTTTGACAAGTTGAAATCTGCAATCTTTGCTTTGAAGTCTTCAAACAGTAGCACGTTGCTGGATCGAATATCCCTGTGAATAATGGATGGCTGGACCTTCTCATGCAAATACTCCAGACCTCTTGCTGCATCAACAGCGATTTTCACTCTCTGCATCCAGTCAAGCACAGGACCTGGCTGTGCACCTTGAACTCCCTTTCTCCCTGTAGATGATTGGATAAGCAAATCTTGGTTATATATATATACTTGTTAAATTTCTCTTCTCCAAGTTGAACTAGAAATGGACAAAATTCTATTGCATACCATGCAACACATCATGTAAAGAACCCATTGTAGCAAATTCATAACCAAGAATGCGAACATTTCCTTCCATGCAATAGCCAAGTAACTGTACAAAGTTTTCATGCTTCAGCCTTGAAACAGCTGAGAGCTGCAAGTCACATATATCAGCAATCAGATAAATAATCACAGAAGTAGATAACAAAACCAAATCAGTAGGAAGTGAAACTGCATAAAATCTTAACAAACCTGGGTAAGAAACTCCACATTCGTATCAGGCTCAGAGGAAACATCAAGCTTTTTGACAGCCACTGCTTTTTCATCATTAAGATTCGCAAAGTAAACTCTTCCATAAGATCCTTCACCTATTAATGCCTTCGATCCAAAGTTATCTGTCTTTTCTTTTACTTCCTCCAAAGACAAAACAGGAACTTCAATAGGTGGTGGTGGTGCCTTTTGTGCATCAGGTTTGATAGGTGCTGCAGTCTTTGAACCCTTGTGGCCTAAAAGATGTTCAACATTAAAAAAAATGGAATATTAACTATAATCACTCAATAAAGTAGAATGATAACCTTTATATAAAAAGCTCTCAGTTGATAACAATGCAAAGTGAAATTGTACCATCTGCATGGTTCCCAGGACTACTTAGGAGGTCATCAGTTGTTGCATAAGATTCCTCGACTTGACAAGTGCAGCAAAACCACCTCCGCATCCTGTCCCTCTTTCTCATGTAGACGTATTGGTCACCAGAAGTATTCTCCAAGTCCAGACGCATAAAATAGTTGGGAGATGATGCATCCGCCTGTTTAACCCAGTAATTAAAGTTTATTCATTTTTCCGATAAATTCATAATCCATAAAACTACATCATTCACCATCATCCGTTCTCCATCTCTAAACCTATTAACATGAAAAACACCAAAAGTAGGCCAATAAACTATGGAAACTATTCTTTAGCCCACAAGACATCAATGGGCACTGGAACGAGCAGGAGACAAACCATTCCCCAGCTTCCGAAAAGGTAAACTCACATCATACTTGGAATACAATGTTTCACTGAAAGCAAACTATTCAACTTATTCCGCTTTAATTCAAATGACCTGACCTCGGGCAAGTCATTTCAAGACAACATCAATAGATTGAGTCCATAGCACACCAAAATGAGGGGGGGGGGGGGGGGGGGGGGGGGGGGGGGGGGGGGGGGGGGGGAATGACTACAGGTAGCTACATTCCATGGAGCAGAAATTCAAGTATTACTAAGAGAGGGGGAAAGGCACAACCATCCTCACCTTATGACCAAGGTGATATGAGTCACGTTCCATTAATACTCCCCGAAATTCAGAAAAGCAATGAGCAATCAATCAATCAAATAACAAGAAACCCAGAAAGCAAAGCTGCCGACAGAGAATTAACGAGCCGAAAAGGAGAAATCTTCCACCGTCTCCGCCCAATTAACGAAGTAGAAGCAAAAATGAAGAGCCGGAGACAGAAAACCCTAACTTTCACCGAGATGAAAGTAGGGCAGCGTGATTGCGAAACAAAAGCAGCGAAAGACAAATAAAGAGCAGGAAAGGGACAGATAGACATCACCAAATAAAGCATAATAGATCAAATGACCGAAATCGAAGGAATAGATAATTTGGAAACAAAATCTATTCCAAGGAAAACAACATACCTGTTCGTTCTCTCTCTCTCTCTCTCTTTGGTTGATGGGCGATGGAGGAGAGGGAAGGGGAGTTAGTAAAGACAGGTAGGATTTGAAGAGCTTTTGCTTGCTTTTGGATGTCGCCTTCTTTTCGTTCCTTTGTGACAGAACGACAGAGAAGCACCGCAGCGTGGTCTGTCTGGTGAAGGCAAAGTGCAAAGTATATCTTATCCTTATTTACAGTACAACCCCCTATACTATTACTTGTTCACAAATAACCCCTAATTTCGATTGACCAAATTACTAATTAAAATAACGGACACAGAGTGAGATAACTAAAACTCTTTGGAATAAATTGCATCGTATGAAAGTAACCATACTAACCCCACCTAGGGTCCTATAAAGTAAACAATCTATCATCATTACATCACATTCATTTCCTTATATAAATAGTAACACATAAGAAAAATAAAAATAAGGTGAAAATATAGAAAGTGAGATTTAGATTCTTATGTCTATAAAAAAGAAATATAAGAAAAAAGAGGTGACAATATCAGCTTGATTAATTCCACCATAATCCAACAACTCTAAACCCTAATTTGAGGGTAAGAAACAACTAAACTCTAAACCCTAAATCCAACCACAATATACTATACAACAAGACTATGAACAAACTCAATAAGAATTCAGTTAGAGGATGAATAGTGGATAACGGAAACCCTACAAACATGAAAGGAAGGATGAAGTCATAATTTAAATAAGTTTCATCATAATTTAAATAAGTGTAAGGATTAGAGTGGAAAGAAAATGGAAGGGCTAAAATGTACTATTTTGAAAAATTAACTAAATTAAAAATAAATATATTTTTTAAAGTTAAAATGGTATAATATCAAAAAGTTTACATCCTTCATCTTAAAAGGTTTCTCGCATCTAATGTCATGATCGGATCATTTTTATTATTTGAAATGTAATGTTATCTTTGAGAGGGTGTCCACTCTTAGCTCTAAATAGTTTTTTTTGTGCACGTGAACGGGTAAGTTGTGGCATTATCAATTAAGGTGTGACATGTTCTTCTAGCCCTTACTGGTTTGAGAGTTAATGTCGTTTTTTTATGATCGCCAAAGTAGTCTGAAACCAATCAACGTGTTTTAACGAATTAGATACCTTAACGACGATCTCTTACGAATGGTTGAGAGTATCTCGTTGGAATTTGAGACTCATATGCACGAGAAATAGCACGTTAGTAAGACAAACAATATAACACTGAAACTATAGTTACATCGTTCAGTATATCGACGTGCAATAGCGGAAGCGTGCGAGATTGTCGGCGGTTCGGAATCACGACAACGATAATGGTCGGGAGGAACGTCACATGAACAAAGCGTCTCTCAGTTTTGACAGTGAAAACCCTAAGACAAAATACAAAAATTTTATGAGGAGAGTTTCATATTGAATATGTCAGCTCAGCCGAGAGAACATAGTCATAATGTATATTGTTTCATATAAATTCGGGGTCAGTTACAACCAATGTTATCAGAACCGGATTGGCGGTCCGACCGGGAACCTGACTCCTGTCCAGTTTGGTTCAACTAAAAGACCGAAATGCATATGAACAGTGTTTGAACCGGGTTGGACCGACCAATTTTTGGAAAACCGCCTGATTTCCGGTTCTAGTTTTTTTAGGGTGGTTTACCTTTTTGGGTGGTTCTTTCGGTTTAAACTGATTTCTTCGGTTCGACCAAGTAATTTCTTCGGTTTAGAAGTTATGTTTAAAGTTTAGACCTATTGTGTTTGATTTTGAGACTATTGTGTTATGTATGTTCAAAGTTTGAGGTAATTATGTTGCGTTATATTGTGTTTGAGAGTAATGTGTATGTTTTAGACTATGTAGTTTGTGTGTGTTTGAAACTATGTATTTTATAATTGTATTTTCAATTTGTTTTTGCTTGTGAACAGTGAACCACATGTTGAACCGGGTTGGATCGACCGAACCGGAAACTGCCCCCTCGCCTGTTCGAGGGCCGGGCCGGTTCTGATAACAATGGTTACAACGGGACATCCCGGGCTTTCCTTTGTGCAGGTATACAGAGCAAACATCTAGAAGGAGAATACGGTGTATGTGATCCAACACATTGGCGCCGTCTGTGGGAATCATTGAGCAAAAGTCAGCCATGGTTCCACCTGCAACACGAGCAAAAACCATTCGTGAATTGAATGATGAAGACTCACTCCAAAACCTGCAGCAGCATTTGGGACAGACATCGTACATACCAGTACAAATGGTGCTGCCTCGATCTGCTCAAGAGTGTTCCTGAGGAACAAGCAGTTCCTGAGGAGCAAAGATACGATAATGACATACCAAGACCTGCGCAGTCTCATATAGACTCGTCGGTTGTAAGGGCGCCGCCTCGCCGTGTGGAGGTGGCCACAGAGTTCATATTGACCCCAGCGTTCATAAACTCTCTCGACGAGCTTTTGGACAGAAGGGATCAAAGGGCAGCTGCTCGGGCAGCTCAAAGAGCGAGCGCTCAGGCAGCGCATGAAGCTACATCAAGGCCACGAGACGTATTGGGAAATCCACCAGAAACGAGTGTTGTCGCGGCGGGCGCCATTGTAACAACAACTCCTGCTCCTGGAACGCTAAATGAAGAAAGGGTTAAAGAGCTTATCGCCCAAACGCTAAAGGAGCAAAAGAATCGAACTATGCCTCACCTACGAGATAGGACAATGCATCCATTCACTCCAGAGATATTGTCAGTTGCACTACCAACCCATGTGCAGCCAACTTTTCGGATAGATACATACAATGGAGATAGTGATCCTGTCTTCCACATACAAAGACATGAAAATTCTTTGCTGGGGAGGACAAGTGAAGAGATGCATCTAACATTGCTTTTTCAGGCTACTTTGGGGGATGTACCTGCTCATTGGTTGTTCAATCTCCCTAAGGCATCAATAAATTCATGGAGAGAGTTGAAGGACAAGTTTATCGTGCAATACATTGGAGGGCGTCGCCTACTGAAAAGTGTGGAAATGCTCGATCATATCAGGCAAAAAGGGGAGGAAAGCTTGAGCGACTTTTATTCTCGATTTAACAGAGAATTAGCTTAAATTGACCAAACCATCACGGAAGGGGAGACCATTCGCGCCTTTATAAGGGGATTGGGACCAAAGGGTTCAACTCTGTATGACATCTTGAGCGTGATACCAGTCAACACCGTGGAAGACATGGCTGCTAGGGTCAAGTCTTACATAGACTTGGAGATTGCACGAGAAGGAAGGAAGGTCAGCAAAGAGGCGTTCAAAAAGGATCATGCGGAAGGAAAAAGGCATGAGCAACGCCCTTCAAAGTCAGCACAGGATGACTGAAGACACGATGATAGGCGTCGCTCGTTTGGACCTCGACCTCCAAGAGAAGCTTTCCAAAGCTACACTCCCTTAAATAGGGAAATCTCCATTATCTTGACAGAGATGGAGAAGAAGAATTGGGCGACACCTCCACCACCTCGAAAGCCTGACACGGTTATGGGAAGTAATCCTAACCAATATTGCAGGTATCATCGATGTAAAGGACACCACACGGATGACTGTCATATCCTGAAGAGGGATATTGAGAGGTTGATCCAGCAGGGGCACTTGAAAAACTTCTTGGCCCGACGCCAGAGAAGTAGGAGTCCTAGGAAGGCGTCGCCTAAAAATGCACAAACTGGATCAGGGCCCAGCATGCAGGAGGACCTAAACATGATAAGCGGAGGCTTCTCCTCAGGGGGAGAAACATGTGCAGCAAGAGAGGGATATGCCTCTCAAATGTCAGGAATCTCCAAATTGGGGAAACGCCCTAGGGAAGAAGAAGAAGTGATCATTTCTTTCTCAAAAAAAGAAATGGGGCATGTCACCTCCCCACATGATGATGCATTGGTAATCACCATGGGCGTCGACAGATTCAACATGAAGAGAGTATTGGTGGACTCGGGGAGTTCTACTGATATCCTATTTCTGGACGCCTACAAACGGATGGGGAGAAAGGATAAGGACTTGAAAAAAGTCAATTTTCCATTGATGGGCTTTGCCTCACACACTACCTATCTAGTTGGAGTTGTGACTTTGCCAGTTAGCTTGGGTGAGGGATGGAAAGTGTTAAACTTCTAGATCACTTTCATTGTTGTGGATGTGCCTGCAACTTACAACGCCATCTTGGGGCGTTCGACGTTAAATCCAAACAAGATGGTACATTCCACATATCATCAGTTGCTGAAATTTCCTACACCCCATGGTGTAGGGATTGTTAAGGGTGATCAACCTGCGGCGCGTAGCTGTTATGTCCAGGCCACGCGTCACCATATCAAGAAAAAATCATCCTTGGCGATTCAGACAGAAGAGGATCCCAGGGACGAAATAAATCGTCCTCAGCCCGTTGAGGGGTTGAAGAAGGTGGAGATTGATGGCGTAGAAAAAGAAGTACAAATTGGAGCGACGCTTTGAGAAGAAGAGGCGGACGCTCTTTCAATGCTTCTCATTGAGTTCAATGAATTATTCGCCTGGAAGCCTAGCGACATGCCAGGCATCAGCAAGGATGTCATTGCCCATGAGCTCAATTTGGATTTGAATGTCAGGCCTATTGCTTAGAAGCGACGCCCTGTTGGTGAAGAAAAGGTGATTGTCATCAAGTAAGAGGTCGGAAAGCTGATAGAGGCCAAATTTGTGAAAGAAATCAGGTTTCAAACCTGGGTGGCCAACCCTGTGTTGGTCAAGAAGAGCAATGGAAAATGGAGGATGTGCATTGACTATCGCGATTTGAATAAGGCGTGTCCAAAAGATTCTTATCCTTTACCCAGGATAGATCAATTGGTCGACGCCACTTCAGGTCATGAACTGCTCAGTTTTATGGATGCGTACTCTGGTTATAACCAGATACAAATGGCGGATGGTGACGCTCATCACACGGCTTTTTATGCGGATAGTGACATATATCATTACACGGTGATGCCTTTTGGTTTGTTGAATGCAAGAGCCACCTATCAAAGAATGATCAACAAGCTTTTTGATGGCATGATAGGCGTCACCATGGAGGCCTATGTAGATGATATGCTGGTAAAATCCATAAAGAGTATTGATCATGTTGAAGACTTGAGGAAGACATTTGAAAGGATGCGCCTTCACCAAGTTCGCCTGAACCCAGCAAAATGTGCCTTTGGCGTTCAGTCAGGCAAGTTTCTGGGGTACATGTTGAGCCAAAGAGGGATAGAAGTCAGTCCTGAGAAAATGTAAGCCATTGAGGCTATGAGAAGTATGACTTTCCATAAGGAGGTACATATCTTAAATGGAAGGCTAGCAGCGCTCAGTCGTTTTCTAGCAAAAGCAGGCGACAAGTCACTCCCCTTTTTCCAGGTGTTGAGGGCTAACAAAAAGTTCAAATGGACTCTCGAGTGTGAGCAGTCTTTTCAGGATCTAAATAAGCACCTCAAGACACTACCACATTTGGTGAAGCCTTCCAGGCGACGCTCTTTCCTTATATTTAAGTATCACACCGGTTGCTGTAAGTTCAGTGTTGGTCAAAGAAGTAGGAAAAGGCCAGGTGCCAGTGTATTATGTATCAAAAGAACTTGCTAAATCTGAAATAAACTACTTGGAGGTTGAGAAGTACCTTTATGCGTTGGTAGTATCGACAAGGAAGCTACGCCCTTATTTCCATGAACATGAAATTACAGTTTTAACAAACCAACCGTTAAAACATTTTCTGCAAAAGCCAGATGCTTCGGGGAGAATGGTCAAATGGGCTATTGAATTAAGCGAATTTAGAATTAAGTTTGCTCCTAGAAACGCCATTAAAGGTCAAGTATTGGCGGATTTCATTGTAGAATCCACATGTCCTCAGCCGGCGACGCCTAAAGAAAAAGAGAAAGAAGAAAATCCTTGGATACTTCATACTGATGGATCCTCATCAGTCGAAGGCTCGGGGGCAGAATTAGTGTTGACGCCACCAGATGGAGGAACACCATTAAGATACGTCATATTTCTCACTTTCAAAGCTACGAATAATGAGGCAGAATATGAGGCTTTGGTTACGAGATTAAGATTGGCTAAAGGATTAGGCGTCGCCTCTTTACATGTATACTGTGATTAACAATTGGTGGTGAAAAAAATCAAGGGGGAGTATACGGCTAAGGGTGAAAAAATGAAGTTGTATTGAAAGGAAGCTATGGTGTTGGTAGCAGGATTCAAACAATTTCAAATTGAAGCTATTCTCCGAGAAGCGAATCAAGAAGCAGATGATGTAAGCAAATACGCTTGGCAGGCGACGCCCAAACAGGTGCATTTTATTGAAACCAATCATGGAGGTTGTGTCAGCATTAATTGTGCAAACATAAATGTTATCATCGATTGGGCGACGCCAATTAGAGCATATTTAGAATCAGGAGAACTCCCTACAGATGAAGCACATTCTAAAAAGATTATTTGATTAGCACCTAGCTTTCGAATAATTGATGGTTTACTGTATAAGAAGGGTTTCTCCACGCCCTATCTTAGATGCGTCGCACATCCAGAAAACGTTACCATTTTAAGAGAGGTACATGAGGGATATGCTGCCTATCACGAAGGGGCAAGGTCAATTATGAGAAAAATTTTAAACCAAGGATATTATTGGCCTAAAATGAACCAAGAGGCGACGACTTTGGTTATGAAATGTGAATCATGTCAAAAGTATAGCCCAAAGATAGTGTGTCCACCAGCAAACCTTACTAGTGTGTGTGCAGCATGGCCATTTGCACAGTGGGGAATCGACTTGGTGGGACCATTGCCAAGATCCAAGCAACGCACCTATATAATAGTGGCAGTTGATTATTTTTCAAAATGGATTGAAGCAAAGGCGTTGTCATCAACTACTGAATTTCAAGTTATTAAGTTCATTAAATCAAGAATTGTGTCTCAATATGGAATCCCAAGTGTGTTGGACAGTGATAATGGCTCGCAATTTGCTGGAAAGGAATTGAAATGGTTTCGTGAAGAATTGAAAATTGACCATAGGCATGCTTCAGTAAAACATGCGCAGGCCAATGGACAGGTGGAGGTTGCGAATAAAACAGTCTTGAATGGTTTGAAGAAAAGACTGGATGCCTTGGGAGTAAAGTGGAATGAAGAATTGGAAAATGTCTTATGGGCGTTGAGAACAACACCAAAAAAGGCAACTGGAGAAACGCCTTTTGGATTGGTGTATGGGTCTGAGGCGGTTGCTCCAACAGAAATAGCAGTAGAATCACACAGGGTAAAGCATTATGAAGCCTTGAACAATGAGGATCAAAGGCGTTTGGAATTGGATATGGTTGATGAAAAGCGATGGGCTTCAGAAGAAATCCAGGGGCGTATGCGATTAGCTACGGCGAGATACTATAATAGAAACGTTTCATCTCGCCAATTTTTTGTGGGGGAGAGGGTATGGCGAAGGCATGAATTCTCACATCAAGATAGGGTAAACAAGTTGTCACCCAAATGGAAGGACCCTACAAATTCATTGACATTCCTCATCCAAATGCATTCGTATTAGAAGACCTGGAGGGAAAGGTGTTGAAGAACACTTTTAATACAGAGCATTTGAAAAAAAATTATGCTTAAAAATAAAATGTCATATATTGTATGAAGGACTATTAATGTCGAAGTGATTCTATACGTAATGGCGAAAGCTTATGTTTAAAAGTTATATCGATACATTATATTTGAATTAATGGCGACTGCTTAATTTTGAATTAATGGCGACTGCCATACATTAGATTCAATGGTGATGGTTTAAAGTTTAAATTATTATCGATTGCTTAGATTGGATTTAATGGCGATTACCTGAAATGGTGATTGCTTACTGAAAACTTAATGGTGATGTCTTAATCAATGGTGATTGGTTAAGGTGACAGCTTATGTTCAAGGCAATGTTTTAAGATTGAACATATTGGCGATGCTTGATTAAACTTATTGGCGTTTGCTTAAGTTTGGATAATGAAGTAAAGACTTGTTGAAAATAACAAGTATGATAATTCAAGAAATAAAACTACGTATAAAATAAAGCTAAGTGTGAAGAAACAGACATATCATAGATGGAAAGAAAATTTCATAATAGCAACGACGAGGCGTTCCAAAGAGTCTTTACAAAAGTAAAGTAAAAAAATATATATTATTATGAAAGGGCTGGGGGTGTTTGGTTTGGAGGAGTGTTTGCAGCAGGCGCCTCAGAATTTATCTCAGGGGGGACTGATTCAATAGGCGGCTGTGGGGGAGTTGATTCACCAGAAGAGGTACTGTCATCCTCAGACTCTTCTTCATCCTCTGCCAACGCCTCAGCTTCTTCTTGGGCCTTCATGGCGAGGTATCCCTTCAAAAAGTCCAACTTATCCAAAGGAAAGTTGGGGTCAACCTTTTGTATGTCTTTGACCGCCTTCTTGAAGATGATTAAAACGCCAGTGCGATTCCACTCAGCAGCAGCCTTGGCGAAGTCTAGACTTGAACGGAAGGACTCTACGGCTTCCTCCAGGCGCTTTGGAAGTTCAGTCTTGAGGTGTTCCACCTCTTGAGCTGACTGAGACGCCTCTGTAAGAGCCTGCTCAGTTTCCTTTTTGGCGTCCTCATTCTCCTTCTTAACAAGCGTCAGCTCTTTCTGAGTTTTTGAGAGAGAAATGTTCAGGGCGTTCTCCCTCTTCTGAGCATCCCATAATTGGGTGGCGAGCTGTTCCTTATTGACAAGGTCAGCCTCCATTTCCTTTTGAGCTGCTTCAGAAATGGCGAGGCGTCGCTGCAGCTTCTCCAACTCGAACTTCTCCTTCTCAGCCTGGCGAAGTATGGATTGATTACGCTCCCTTTCATCGGTTAAACCCAGGAGGGTGGCGCTCATCTTTAGAGCAGCAGGAATGATCTAAGTAATCAAAAAAGAGAAGGTTAGAAAAATACAAGTATGAAAGGAAAAAATGTAAGGAAAAAAGACGCATACCTGGCTCTGTATTAAAGAGAGGGAATGGCGAACCAATCCCTCTACAGCCTCAGTTTCCAGGTTCAAAGGCCCTCTATCATTAGGGGGCAGGAGCCTGACAAAAGGTGAAGGCTGAGATTGGGGTCAGTGGCGGAATGACCAGCCATCAGGGAAGTCTCCTTGAGAGTGGTCCAAGGATCCCATGGCGCTTGAGGATTTGGCGAGTAAACCTTGTCCAGCAGCTCTCGCCTTAAGTCGAAGGAGGGTCCCTTGAATTGAAGAGGGTCGTCAAGGCGTTGGCGATCTGTTTGAGGAGGAGGAAGTGATGGCAAGGCATCGACCAGAATTACCTCTTGAGAAGATGGAGGAATATTGCGGGTGGGGGTTGGCGTCTTCTGTTTTGAAGGCCTAGCAGGTGTCGCTCTTGTCAGATCAAAGGAAGGGTCAAATGGTCCCTTCTTAAGGACGCCCGAATAATATTCGGTGTAGGTCCACATGATGCCGCCATAGGCTAAGATTGGAGAACCCCACTTTTTTGTGAATAAAACGTTATTCCTATTACTAGTGACGCCGTTATTAACCCAGTAAGACTTAGGGATCGCACATTTAAAAGCCTCGACGGCATCGTTAGTGTCGTCGTTGAAGAGCTCGGCTGGAGCCTTGAGAGGATCCAAGGAATCCTCCATAGGCTTCGCCTTTTTCTGGCCCTTGGAGGAATGATGGCTTTTACGTTTTTTGCTGGCCTCTGGAGCGTCGCCTTTGGGTTCCTTGGCCTTCTTCTCTTTGATTTTCTTCACCTTGGACGCCTTTTTATGGACAGGCGTTACAAGATGAGAAAACAAGGCAAAATCCTTATCTGCAAGAAAAGAATGAAAGAAGAGTTATTTACCATAAATAAAGGCAGAAAGTGACGATCTATAAGGGAGACACCAGCATCCTCTAAGTCAGACTCACTGATCTCTTTGGAGATTATTTGCGCGCGCCCTCCTTTGTGATCTAAATAAATGGATGTCAAGGCGTCCATTTCGGCTGAGGAAAAATCCTCGACGACTGGAGCAATATCCTTGCCGCCTTTAGTCGTCACCAGACACCAGGGAACGCCTCCTTGGAAAAAGAAGTAGGCGTTCTTCCAATTGCTATTACGGGATTTGAAACCCGTGACTAAGGGACGAGAAAAATCCAAGTCCAATCTTTGAAAGGAGAAGTCGCCCTAGTTGTAAAAAGGCGAACGCCCAATCGATTCTTTTCTAGTCTATAAAAGCTACGAAAAACATTTAAGGAATATTCCCACCCACAACGAAAACATAAGACTCTAAACCCTATCCAGGTGTGAAGACCATTAGGAGAAAGTTGGGTGGGAGAAATGCCATAGTGACGACACAACTCGACTAGGGGAGGGCAATAGGGAAATTTTAATCCCGATGCAATTTGTTGAGGGAAAATGATCTCCTCGCCTTCCCTAGGATGACAAATGGTGTGAGGATTTTCAGGATCCACATCATCTGGGATGGGACACCTGGGGGCTTGAGCGTCGCTCAAGTCAGCCTCAGCCACTGACTGTTCAAAAGATATGGGGTAAGAATGTTGGGTTTGAGATCTACAAAGGGAGAAGGAAGGAAAATATGGTTACCAATGTCAGAATCAGACGTCATTCTTCTATATGACCGAATGACGCGGAGGTGGTGGGCGTTTAAGGCGAGAGGAAAACACCGAGCTATGATGAAAAGGCGAAGGCGATCTGGAAAATTGAGAAAGGCGAAGGCGTTTGAAAACGAGAAAGGCGATCGGAAAAATGACCGGAGTCTGGTCAGAATTCTAGAGAGAAGGCAGAGGATTTTTAGAGAGAGAGCTCAGAATGAGTAAAAGTATTAAATGAAAGAGGGGTGGAGATATTTATAGAGGTTTGAGGAAGTCGAACTGTTTCATAGGCTATGAAATTACGAACATACCCCTATGAACACAAAAGGCGAGCGGTTACTAAAGTTGAAATGACTACTTTACCCTCCAATCAGAAATGGTCAGTCCGTTTCTCGAGGCTTCTAGAAGATCCCGCCTAAATTCAAAATTTGAATTTTGAATTAAAATCGGAAAAATCGCCATTTGCATGATGGACACGTGGATGACAGTTACGAAGAAACAAGGGAAGGCGACGCCTAAACAGGAAAGACTTCTTCCAACACAATTAGGCGTCGCCCTATAGAAAATAGATTGGAAGAGCGACTTTTTGAAAAGATTATTAATTCTCAAATGAGCGTCGCTCATTTAAGACTTCGGGGGCAGATGATGGGTTATAAATATTGGACTGGGCTATGATTAACATTTGGCCCAATAAGCATTTTGGACTTTATCTCTTTAAAGCCTTATTATATAAAGGTGTCGCCTATATCAGCAGGATCAGAGGCGTCGCCCTTGAGTGTTAGACCCATTAAGGCGTCGCCTAAATGGGATGCGCCAAAAGGGATTTTGGTCCAGTTTCAGTGGATGGCACCGCATTCACTGGTCACCTTAGATGGTGGGCCTGCAGCCCTATGACTTAGGCCGGTTGCTTTTAGCACGCCTAGGATTAAACAAATCCAAAGGATGACTAGGGTAAGCTCTGACTTGACTATGGTTACAGGTATGAAATGTTATAAATAGCTCATTACTACCTTCATTAGATGGTAAGTATTCTCTGATACAGATCATTACATTCATACATCATTAACAAACATCCGACTTACTTTGTCATCGGAGGGGAAACAACGGGACATCCCGGGCTTTCCTTTGTGCAGGTATACAGAGCAAACATCTGGAAGGAGAATACAGTGTATGTGATCCAACACTGCAGTTGGGGCTCGATTTGAATTTTGGGTGCCTATTGGTGTAAGTTCCATCTAGACCAACGCTCTTGAGTGAGCTAGTTAGGGTCAGATTTCATTTCGTGAATTCTCTAGTATGTCTTACTTACCCTTATAACATTAGTAACAACTATTAAAAATAATTGTGACATTTAACAAAAATATTTAATTAATTTTATAAAATTAAAAAGCATTTAATGACAATTTTTAACAAGTGCTAAATGAAAAGTTCAATTACCAATATTTGTGCAATTAAAACGTATTGAATTTGACTTAACATATTTTAAGAAATAGAGACGGTTTCATATTTTACTATTTAATCTATCATAATCATATTTTATGATAAGATTAGGATAGTATTAACATGTAATTTATATTTATGTTCTATATCATTTATTTATGGAACTATTTTATTTTTTTCAGTTTTATACTCATTTTCATACGCCTACATTTATTTTGGGAAAATAATCATTATGCCTACTAACATTTATTTTTTATTTTATTTTCTAAATCTAACCATTTACCTCATTTTTACATTAATACTAAATCAATTTCATTTATTATTACAATCAATTTCATTTTAATATTTATTATGTTACTAAAAGAATTATTATTATTATATTGATTTAATACAATGATAAACAAATTAAAAATATACCAATTTATATCTAAACAAACCATTTTAAACTATTATAATAATCAGTTTATTTTACATTTTAGATTTCTATTTACATATATTATCTTGGTAATAAATAATTAAATCTACTTCATATTTCTAAATATTAAATGATCATAAAAATATTTGTATTTTAAACAAACGTTTAATACTTATTGCTAATGACCAAAGCAAGTCTAACTTATATATATTGCTTAAATAAAGGACTACAAACATGAACTTCGTTCAGTGCTTTTCATCTTAACAAGCAGAACAACCAAACTCCAACACCAGCAAGCTAACATCATCACCCAACCATCTAAATGAAAACATCTGTAATGAAAGCGCATCTCTATCGAGAGCTAAGTTTGGGCACATAAAAGTTGTTGATTTTTTCCAGAAACAAATAGTAATATTACATAGGTGGCTTACCATTGTTGGACTGCCAGAGGACATCTGCAAAGACCTTCCATTTATCGGTTGTCTAATGTGCATCTTTCATTTAACTGCCACAGAGATTTTCTCGGCTTTGGCTTCTGTCATGTTGAAGGTGGTGCTATCCATGAAACCTAGCATCTTGTTTAGAGCACCGACATAGGCCTTGACACTTGATACGACAATGTCCATGCCTGCCCCGGTTCCACTGCATTACAAACACAACATGAAGTAAAACATGCCACCATAATTAGAAAAAGTAGAAAAAAAGACACTACAAACTCAGATACCATCTGTTCTGTACTACCTGAAGTGTCGATTCACTTGCTCCCCAGTTAAAGCATGTGTGGCAGTTTGATTGCCTTCACCACGTATCAGAACACGAGTAGTTGCTATTGCGTCAATGCCTTCTGTAACGGCTACCATGGAGTATTCAAGGAGGGCTGCTGGCACCTGCAGAGAAAAAATCATTTATTAATCCACATACACCAGCAAACGAGGAAAAAAAACATTTTTTAGAATAAATCTAATCGCAATAAATGATATCTTTCACAAGTGTTTATCAAGCAAGTGAATACATATTCATGTTCAAAGAAGCCAAAATATCAAGAACTCAACTATGAAGTAACCAAAAAAGCATATACCGATGGCTTGGGTAACCTCTGAAAAATGATTTTGTCCTCATCAAATTAGATATCCACTAATCCAGTTGTTATCTACATAAAAAAAATGTGCATATATCCAATAGTTTAGAGTTGCCATTTCAGTTCTAGTCCATTTGAATAATGTCAGGTGTTTCAAACTCTTTTCAAAAATTCAGATGAACATGCAACACGCAATATAGTTGTATTTGATCGTTTGAGTAACAACATTTCTTATTGTACCAGCAATTTAATTTAGGCTCTACTGTCTAGCATTACAGCATGTGGCCTCATTATTAACATTGGTCCCCATCTTCAGATCAAACTAACAACTGAGAAGAGTCATCAAAATATGGAAAAGTATTGCTTTTGTTTAAAAAAATATCAATTACAAACACAGCTTTGCTTATAAAATAAATGCAACATAACCTCAGATTCTTCTAGCCAACAATGCAACATCATCTCTATCTCTCTATTCAGGTATCTAACTAAAATCTTTTATCTGTCTTGTAAAGTTCCTCCTATACTTATTTGATAATCCATAATCACTGGCAAGGTAGGAACAAAGAGCATTACAGTATCTCACCTGCACAATCAGATCAACTGCCTTATAAGCAGAATCTACAGGCCCCGTGCCAACAGAACAAGCAATGTGCTCCTTTCCATCACAATCAACAAGTTTAACTGTAGCCGTGGAAAGACCAAGAGTCCCACATGTAACCTGTGATTGTTATATATTGATTTAACTACAAACCGAGATTCTCCCTACCAGTAACAGAGGGAAGAATAACATCCAAAATCTGGTGCCAATATGCTTAAAAACTTGAGAATGACTTAAGTCAAAATCTAAAATGACCTGTAAATCAACAAGCTTCCATACAACTGCTGGTTGGAAAATCTCATCTGACACTAGCGCTCGGATGTCGGCATCAGTTACTCTCTGTACAAATTTATTTTCAGTGGGAAGAAGTGAGATAGAATATCCAGCTTTGTGATACTGATAGGTCAAACAATTAAAGATGGTGCACTAACTATGGTACTATTATAAAATGTATATTGCAATCCACAGATACTTTCAGGTACTTCTATGCTTAAATAGAAAATGGAAACCAGAATATATTTGAAACATTTCCTACATACCTTTTTTTGCTCCGCTACTGCTTTAAACTGCCAGAATATACTGTCGAGTTGCTCACCGTCGATGGAGTCATACCCTAGCTGAAAAAGAAAAAGGATTTTCAAGTAGAGCACAGGTCCCTATTCTTAGGTCTAACTGTGATATCAAAAGGGAATTCATCAGATAAAAAGTAGTTGCTTACCTCAGTAAGTTTCATTTTTAAAGCATGACGACCGCTGTACCAGGAAATATAAATAACCAAAGAGTTACTCTCACAGCAAATTTGATGTAAAAGTACGCAGATTGAATGCCAAAAAAGGAACAAAAAACTAATCCAGCAGTAAACCAAGCGTTTCATGGTAGCAGCAACAGTCAGCTAAAGGATCAGGTTTCAGATCTAAAACAAGAGCTTCAAACAGATCCTTTCCTTCAGCAAAATTTAGAAGTATAGTCAAAATCCAGCTGTATCACTGATTAGAATGGTTTCCCAGCAAGGCCCTATTTGCTTTTATCATCCATCTAAATAGCATCAGAACAAGTCCCACATGTTCTTGCGCTTTACCAAGAGAAAACCTCAGAAACCCACCAAATCTTACCTAACCTTTTAGCAGGGTCCTCATTCTTCCTCTGTATAATCCCTTAAGAGAATTCAAATATAATATACATATGCTGAAAGGTCAATACTTCCAAGCATTAAAAGCCCTGGGCACACCTTAGTTTTCCGAGGACAATGCCAGCGTCATTTGATCTTTCAAGCCCAATATCATCAGGTGATATAATCTCATATGTTCCTTTGTGTTTAAGCATTCCATCCTGTTGAAATTAAGTACTTATAAGCTGCAGTTCAAAAGGAAAGTAGAATTTGACTGAAACTTCCAAATAAGACCATCAACAAATCCACATTTGCAAAGATATTATTGCTAGTGTAATCAGAATCCAGTTAAAATCAAACTGAAAGACGAAAAGGCATCACATTTTAACCAACCATAATATGTGGAAAAAATGTACAATCTTTCAGAAAGTTGAGTAGAAAGCAATGTATAAAAAAGCGCCCGCCTCAGCGCATATCATCGTCTGCGCATTCACGATGTCAAGGCGCAGACGGTCTTGCGAGGCGCCCGCCTCAACCTGAGACGCGCGCCTTTTTATCAAAGTATCTAATATTGGGAAGATTAAAACAGAATATAGAGAGAATAAAAGTATAATATTAGGGTTTTACGAGAATATAGAACCGAAGCAACGAACCTTCTTTGAAGAAGTGCAGAACAAAAACCAGCCATAACAGCTTCAGAAGAAACAGAACAGAAAGAAGAGAACATTCGACAGCAACCCAACCGAGCAACCTAGTCGACAGCAAAACCCAACCGAGCAAGCCTTCTCCTCTAAGGTTAGTATAATTACGGAGCAAGCCTTCTCCTCTAAGTATGTCTGTAATTGTGTATGTATGTGAAGACATATTCTCTCTCTAAAAGTCTATAATTGTGTAAGTATGTCACTGTGTTTTTTGTACTGTAGTGGAGAAGATGACAGAGGTTTATGTGGTGGTGGTCTTAGTTCGTACTTGAAACTTGAAAATCTAAAATGTTGACTAGAAGTCATCCTTGTACTGTAGCCATGTGAAAATAATGATTGAAAATTGAAAGTAATGATATATAATATATTATATACTATAGTCTGTGTAATGTGTATATAATGTAATCTGTTTGTAATATATTACAAACTGATTACATTATATACATCATTACTTTCAATTTTCAATCATTATTTTCACATGGCTACAGTACAAGGATGACTTCTAGTCAGCATTTTAGAATTTCAAGTTTCAAGTACGAACTAAGACCACCACCACATAAACCTCTGTCATCTTCTTCACTACAGTACAAAAAACACAGTGACATACTTACACAATTACAGACTTTAAGACTTTTAGAGAGAGAATATGTCTTCACATACATACACAATTACAGACATACTTAGAGGAGAAGGCTTGCTCGGTAATTATGCTAAACTTAGAGGAGAAGGCTTGCTCGGTTGGGTTCTGTTGTCGGCTAGGTTGATCGGTTGGGTTGTTGTCGACTGTTCTCTTCTTTCTGTTTTGTTTCTTCTGAAGCTGCTATGGCTGGGTTGTGTTTCTGTTTTTTTTGTTCTGCACTTCTTCAAAGAAGGTTCGTTGCTGCCGTTCTATATTCTCGTAAAACCCTAATATTATATTATATATTTTTATTCTCTCTATTTTCTATATTCTATTTTACTCTTCCCATTATTAGATACTTTGGATAAAAAGGTGCCAGAGGCGCGCGCCTCGCCTCTCAGGTTGAGGCGCGGCAAGGCGCGACGAGGCGGGCGCCTCGCAAGACCGTCTGCGCCTTGACATCGTGGAGGCGCAGACGATGATATGCGCCTCGCCTCAAGCGCCTAGGCGCTGAGGCGAGCGATTTTTTATACATGGTTAACTCGATTGCATGGACCATCACAAGTAATCACGGTATAAATAGAACACATAAGACTTTTTCCATAATCAGGTCCAGAACAACCATTTCTTGCTAAGTGAAAACAACGGAGTGATGTTGAAAGACGCTAGGAATCAAGTAACTGACCCTCAAAAAAGCTTGAACCTGAATCATCACTAACCTGATGAATACCACTCTCGTGAGCAAAAGCATTAGCTCCAACAATAGCTTTGTGTGGCTGCACATGTAAACCCGAGTATTCCTCCACCTAAAGCAAGAGAATTTATGTCATCAAGCAATAATAGTTATACCGAACAATAAGCCTGTGAGAAACAGAACTTGGATAGCATACCATCCTGCTAGTCATGACAATGTGACGCGTATTTATTCCTGTATAAAGACCACCCAGCTGATGCTCTCCTCGGCATTTTATGGCCATTACAACCTAAGCATTGACAAAGATGCAGTTGAAATTAATTAAAATAGAAAAAACTAAAGCTATTACATATATCATCTGCGTGTGGTAGAGGACGATTGAGAGAAACAACGCGGTCGGCTGTATCATATCCGCCTCTTTCAAGAAGCAACTTGAATACAACTCATTTGTTTCGCATCTTAATTATGTAAAAATGCACAAAGATATACCTCCTCCAAAGAAGCATTCCCAGCTCTTTCACCGATACCATTTATTGTCACTTCTACCTGCCTTGCCCCTGCATAGGCTCCCTAAGTTCAAATGTGATTAGATGTTATCGTCTTATACTGTTTCCCATAACAATTTGAAAGCAAAACAAAACAAAAAAACAGCATACGGCTAAAGTATTGGCAGTGGAAAGCCCAAGATCATTTTGGCAATGTGTTGAAATGATGACATTTTCTATTCCAGGGGTGTTAGCTTTGATGTCAGCAATCAGCTTCCCGAACTCTTGAGGCAAAGTAATACCAACAGTGTCAGGTATGTTCAAGGTTGTTGCACCAGCTTTAATTACTTCGCCCAAAATTTCATACAGAAATTCCCTATCGGATCTGGAACGAAATAAAAGTACTAACACGTTGTCATGGTTGAATGAGATTAACAATATGTCAGAACATTTGTTGTGTGAACTAGGTGGGGGATTACATCAAACTTTGTAATAAAAACAGTATGACATCTACCAAAAATGCTAGAACTCTTCAACTAATGAAAACAATATCAGAACTGGAAGACTCTAAGAGAACGCAGAGGAAACCACCGATCAAATATATACAAGCATTACTAAAATGTGTAAATGAAATTTAGGACATATATTTACCTAGAGAACAGAAGATCATGTATTTCCTGCTTTCATGATCTTTCATCAGGGGCAATCATACTACAACCATGGGGTTGACATTTCAAGATTACATTTAAAACATACATTCATGAACTTATGCACCGACAAGCACGTAAAAATGATGCCCCTTTTTTCCATTGAGAGAAGAAACAGCCCACAATCCAATGGAAATCTCGAGTTTAACTAGCAACCACTGTTTTCAGATGCTAGAATGACTAGAAAATTTGAAAAAGAAATATTATTTTAATCTTCCGCAAGAGTAAATGGAATCCATAGTTCCATACCAAAGCACCCAGAAGAAGCAACTATACACAAAAGGCGAGATCATCAACTACTGTTTGAAAAATTAACTTTACAAAGCTGAATAAAAATATTTCATTGAGCAGCAATTTTTTACAAAACAAAGAATAAACCACTGTTTCTCTCTAATACCCCAATTATATACAGCTTTCCACCTCCGAATTCTGGTTTAGAATGTTCAGCTTTGTTCATTCTATCATTTAAGCATTTTCAGCGCAGACCCAAACGGTTTATTCAATTCATCAAACAATTGAGATCAACACTGCTCAAATGGAATAAAAATTCAAACTTTCGTCCCAGATCAGGTAAGGTAGACAAATATTAATAACGCTGGACGACTAACCTGCCGGCATCCTCAGGGCTGAACTCAACATCCTCACACCCCAAGCTCCTTGCATATCTAACCATGCTCCTTGCAATCTCGATCACCTCCTCCTTACTCTTCTTTAACTTATACTTCAGGTGAATGCCACTGGTAGCAATGAACGTGTGAATCCTCGGCCTTATCGCGTACTTCACAGCGTCCCAGGCAGCTTTAATGTCCTTCTCGTTGCACCTAGAGAGCCCACAAATCACGGGGACATAACCCTCACTGTCCACTGCATTCCCTACTTCCTGCGCAATCGCCTTCACAGCCTCAAAATCGTCCTTGGAGGCTGTGGGGAATCCGGCCTCGATTATGTCGACTCCAAGCTTGGCTAGCTGGCGGGCGATGTCCAGCTTCTCTTTCGAGGTCATGGTGGCGCCTGGAGACTGCTCTCCGTCTCGAAGAGTGGTGTCAAAGATCCGAACGTAGTTGGGATCCGAAATACGGTTGGGGGTGTAATGGGGCCTGCAGGGGACCGGAGAAACTCCATTGGAGGAGGAACACCTAATGGGTGAGGCTACGTCTGTGGTGGCGGCGGCGGAAAAGGACAAGGAAGATGAGAGATGGGGGGCAAGGTGCCTCGAGACTGGGGGAAAGAGAGATGAATGGTGAGGGAATGGGTGTCTACGGTTGATGGAAGGTGAGGTCAAAGAGAATCGGTTACTGAAGATGGAAGCCGCCATGGAAGGCATAGAGGGAGGGAAGGAGGGAGAGGGAGAGGATTCCGTAGCCGTTAGGTAAACAAAAGGCAGCAAAGACGAGGGAGCGAGATGGACGTAGGTATTTGACCAAAAAAAAAAAGAGATGGACGTAGGTACGGCAATCGTAGGGTCGAAAACTCAAAAGTCAAAAATCATCATTTTCTGTATTCAACTATTCATACCGACATTTTTCGCATTTTTTTAAAGGTAACAACCATAGTTATCAGAACCGGACCGGACCAGCGGTCCGACCGGGAACCGGATTCATATCCGGTTTGGTTCAGTTAAAATATCGTTTTATAAATGAACAGTGTTTGAACCGGGTTGAACCGGCCGGTTTCCGGTTCACTTTTTAGTTGATTTTTTTCGTTTTTTCTTTCGGCCATTTTTTTTGTTTTCGGTTTTGGGTTCTGCACAAACCAATCGGCTTAACCCAATTGGTTAAACCGGTTCACTACTATTGTGTATTGTGTTTGAGAATTGAGAGTAATGTGTGTTTGATATTGAAACTATATACTTTGTGTGTGTGTGAGACTATGTAGTTTGAGGTAATTATGTTTGTGTTTGAGACTATGTATGTATTTTAAGTTTTCAAATTTTTTCCCTTTGTGAATAGTGAACCACACACTGAACCGGGTTGGATGGCCGGTCCAGTTCTGATAACTATGGTAAGAACTGTGCAATATTTTTTTTAAAAAAATAAGTATAAAAAAAATAAAAAATTGTATATAAGCGTTACTATGAGTAACGCATCATATTTTGTTTTTACAAAATTCGCTACCCGCTACCAAACACCACTTGGAGTGGTGTTTTTACATAAACGACACTCCATGTTTGAAAAACCGCTACCTTTGAGTGGCGTTATTTTTAAAAAAAATCTCAATTTTTGACGACTCGATGTTTAATTAAAAATAAAATTATTTATCTATTGAAATTTTTTTAAAAAGATTATAGTACATAGAAACTTTAATTGCGATTCAAATGATGCAAACAAATATTAAATTTGAACTTACGGATTGACTGTACGCTCTGCAATAAGTTGATATGTGAAAATTTGACTAAAAAAAATATAACTCAGGCGTTGTAAGTCCAAACTCGCCACGGTTAACGTCATTTACGTTGTAATTCAATTATCTGCCTAGGGTAAAAAAAAAATTATAAATACAGTGATTTTGTAACCTAACATCGTTTGTCTTATAATTTGATCGAAATGATTAAATGCATTAGGTGAGAAATTTAATTATGTACTTACTCAAAAAAAATCAAAAACATTACAGTGTGTAGTTAATTTAATTACGAATTAAATGACGCTAACTAGACATTAATTTTTTACTTTTAAACTAACTGTATAATACGATAGGTAAAAACTCTACATATGATACATAAAACTCCAAAAAGTAAAGGGTATTAAAAACCCACTAAGGGGAAAAAAAAATCTCACTAAGGGGTAGCGTTTTCATTAAAAACACTACTGTGAGTAGCGTTTTTGGTAAAACATGGTAGCGTTTTGGGTAAAATGCTACTCAGTAGCGGTTTTTGTAATAAAAAAAATTAACGCTACTTGTAGTAGCGATTATGCATAGTTTGCTAAATATTTGTTTTCGAATATACACTTTTCTAAATATTTTTTTAACCTGCCTACTTTTTGAAATAAATCACATTTTTCGACTACCTTTTTAGTTTTTCGACACCATATAAGATTGATTTTAGACGTGTGCACTAACTAACCGTCTAGTCTGTCTTATCAATCCAAATTTGTGAGAGAATGCATTCAGTATACATTTTAGATATTATAACACGTTCATTACCATTTCTATGAAACAACTATTACAAATATATCTAGGTAACGTTAAGAAATTTTCAGTGATATTTTTTAAAAATAAAATAAGATTTTTGATTAACTTATTCCTCATTTTTTTTACTTTGATATTTTCAAACTTATGGTATGTTAAGTGTTATTCAAATTTTAAGTTCATATATATTTGGAAAAAAAATTATAGCATTTATCATTTGTTTGAGTATTGATGTGCATGTGTATTATAGAGATTTATTAATCTTCAATTTTTGTGATCAAATAATGAAATATTCACACTATCTAAATTTGACTAACTCTAACGTCTAAAGAATCATTAAATTATGAAGATAATTAATAACAATTGAAGAAAATATATAAAAGTGATGTGATAAAGTATTGTATTGTTATAGCATAATCACAAATTTGATAAAATAAAAGGAATTGGTAGAGAGAGAAAATATAAATGACTAAAATAATCATGATATGTTTAAATTAATTAGATTATTAAGAGATATATTTGTGTAATACAGGTAATGACGGTTACAAAATAACTTTGTGCTTTATAAAAAGTATAGATACAAATATAGATAAAGAAACATATAATTATCATCATGTAAAATTTGCAATGTTACATATGTGTGTAGTTGGATAATATGTATGTCTTTTAATTATAAGGTCAAATGTTTGAATCTTCGTGCATATAGTTTTCTTTTGGGTTAATTATAAAATAGGTCGCTGAACTTGACATGGTTTGACAAGTAGGTACCTAATCTTATTTTTTTGCCGCAAATAGGTTGTTGAACTTTTGGAAATTAGCAAATAGGTTACCTAACTTTCTGAAATAAGCAAATAGGTACTTCCTGTTAAGAATAAACGGAAAATATCACGTGAGGAGCAAACAGATACCTGAACTTGACATGGTTTGGCAAACAGGTACCTGAACTTACACGAATTAGCAAATATATACCTGAATCAGTTCAAAAAAGTGTTCAAAACCGGTTCAATCAAACCACTTTATTAAATAAAAAAAAAAGTAAGATTTATATACCAAACACATGCATGACTCAACCCTAAACCCTAAGTCATGCATGTGTTTGGTATATAAACTCTACCTTTTTTTGTTTTTAAATAAAGTGGTTCGACTGAACTGGTTCATGTATCTACTTGCTAATTACTGTAAGTTTAGCTACTTGGTTGCTCCTCACGTGCAGTTTTCGCCACAAATTAACAGAAAATTAACGTCAGGAACTTATTTGCCAAATTCCAAATATTAGGCAACCTATTTGTGGGAAAAGAAAAAGGTTGGGTACCTACTTGTCAAACCAAGTTCGACTACCTATTTGATAATTAACCCTTTGTTTATAATATTTTGAAAAGACATTAAATAGAATTTTTTCAAAAAGTAAACTTCTTTAAAAATAATATTTAGAACAATATATATATTTACCAAACTATGCATAAGCGCTACCTGGGGTAGCGCATAATTTTGTTTATATCACTGTTTAGATTTTTTCATACCGTATGTATAGTTTTTTACGTATCGTATTATAAGGTCAGTCTAAAAGTAAAAAAAATAACGTCTAGTTAGCATCATTTAATTTGTTATTAAATTATCTACGCACTGTAGTGTTTTTGATTTTTTTTAAGTAAGTATATAATTAAATTTCTCACCTAATGCATTTAATCATTTAGGGCAAATTATAGGACAAACAATGTTAGGTTAAAAAATTAAATATATTTCTAATCAAAAAAATTACTCTAGGTAGTTAATTGAATTACGACGTAAATGTTGTTAAATGTGGTGAGTTTGGACTTACAGGGTCTGAGTTATGTTTATTTTAGTCAAATTTTCATATCTCAACTTACGGCAGAGCGTACAATCAATCTGTAAGTCCAAATTTAATATTTTTTTTGCATCATTTGAATCACAATTAAAATATCTATGTACTATAATGTTTTTAATTTTATTTCAAATGGATACATAATTTTAGTTTTAATTAAATATCGAATCGTCAAAAATGTTTTTTTAAAAAAATTAATGTGAAAATGCCACAAAGGGGTAGCATTTTTCACAAACGTTACTATGGGTAGCGTTTTGTCACAAAATGCTAGCCCGGGTAGCGTTTGTAAAAAAACACTATTCCTGGTAGCGGTTTTTGTTTAAAACAAATTATGTGCTACCCCAGGTAGCGCTTATGCATAATTTGCTAAATATTTTTTCGGATATATACTTTTTAAAATATATTTTTAAGATGTTTATTTTTGAAAAAATTCATTTAAATGACCAAAATAGTCATGACAACGGTTACAAAAAACACTTTTGCCTTAATAATATAGAAATATAGATATAGATATAGATATAAAAAACGGGTGAATGAGAAAGGAGATAGGGATAGTCGAGAAAAATATAATTATCATCTTGTAAAATTTGTCATGTTACATATGTGTGCAGCTCATTAATATATGTCTTTATTTCGTTAAAGTCATATATGTTCGAGTATTTGTACAAACATTTTTTTATTTTTTTATAAGCTCTTGGTAAGGTATTTAAATGACCAAAATAGTAATGATAAATATAAACTAATTAGATTAATTAAAGGGTATTTATGTAAATTTGTAGATGGCGGTTACAGAAACCATTTCTGCATTAATAATATATATATATATATATATATGATCTTCTCATGTAAATATAATTTCAATATGTATCTAAATTTAAATCAATCTCGATTGTATTAAAACTGACCAAAAATTTAAAATTTTGATTTGAAAATACTAACATAAATTATGATACTTCAAATATGGATATATGGGTAAAATGTGGATTAATAATTGTGATTATGAATACAGTTATGGTATTAAAATTTATGTAGGGGTGAAATAAAAAAACAAGGTGATCCGAAAATTTGATGAAAATTGAACCGGTCGAAAAAAAAAACAATGTTCAATTTACAGTCATTTTTTTAGTTTGATTTGGACTTTTGA
The DNA here is from genome assembly GCA_946814005.1 of Chamaenerion angustifolium. Taxonomy (NCBI): domain Eukaryota; kingdom Viridiplantae; phylum Streptophyta; class Magnoliopsida; order Myrtales; family Onagraceae; genus Chamaenerion; species Chamaenerion angustifolium. Next base: position 34,207,709 of record OX328266.1, on the reverse strand, counting down.
ACCGTCAGTTTACGAGTCTAAAAGACCGTGAAGTCTAGTCTGACTATTAATAAGCGTATAAATTTATATATTATACTAATTAATTAATCAATAAATACAAACTAATATTTATTTAATTATTTTAGTTGTTTAATGAGTTTAGTAGAAAATTATGTAAATATTGTATAATTGAGTTATATTGTTGTTAACTTAATTTTAAATACTTATTTTATTTTTTATGTGCATTTTTTGGATTTTCAATTTAAACCCAAAAATTGATTTGAAAATCTTTAATACGAACGGACGATTTATTTTTCCCTATACAGTCTTTTGATTAAATTTTTTGTGAAAAAATCTAGTCTGAAAATATAAGTACCCTAATGTAATAGTAAAATATCGATATGGGGTTCACTGGTACCTAGATGTACAAGGTTTAAGTCTTAGTAAACAGACTTTACTAAAAATAAAAAATGTATGCATCAACAATGAGGAAACGTCAAACGACACTTTTAATTATCAAAAGTAACTAAACCAAACAATTATGGTAAATTAAGTACATTTATAATTGTAATCAGTATCAATGGAGACCTTTAGACAAGATTTTCTACCATCCAAGTAGTTTGGACCATAGTTATCAGAACCGGACCGGCGGTCCGACCGGGTCCGACTGGGAACCGAGCCTCTGTCTGGTTTGGTTTAGTTAAAAGACTGTTTTACAAATGAACAGTGTTTGAACCGAACGGTTTTGGAAAACCGATCAGTTTCCGGTTCACTTTTTAGCTGAATTTTTTTGTTTTCGTTTTTTCGGCCGTTTTTTTTGGGGGGTTCCGATTTTTGGTTCTGCACAAACCAATCGGCTTAACTCAATTGGTTATACTGGTTCACTACTATTGTGTATTGTGTTTGAGAAGTGAGAGTAATGTGTGTCTGATATTGAAACTATGTAGTTTGTGTGTGTATGATACTATATAGTTTGAGGTAATTATGTTTGTGTTTAAGACTATGTATGTATTTTAAGTTTTCAATTTTTTTCCTCTTGTGAACAGTGAACTGCACACTGAACCGGGTTGGACCGGCCGAACCATGAACCGACCCCCTCGGTTCGATGGCCGGTCTGGTTATGATAACTATGGTTTGGACACCTCAGAATCTAAAATGGTTTAAATTTAATACGGATGGAGCGCATTACATGAATGTTCCAATGAAATTCGAAAAGAAGAGAAGCACATAGAATTATTCAGAACTCAAAATGGAAATAGAATTTCGGGTTTCTTTATAAATTTAGAACTTATGAGTAGTTTATTTGTTGAACTTTAAGCTATTTAAGATGCCATTTTTGAAAAGTGGAAAGGTATACCAATGGAGGAAAAATGCCTTTTTGGAAAGTGGTTAAGGACTCTTATCATTTCTCAATTGAAGGTTTCCCATATTATCGACCATTAACCAGCATCGATGATGCATATTTGTACTGAAAGTACATAGGAAAGTTATTAGTGACAGTGTCATACGATGTCAATAATCAAGTTTTTTCACTATTATTTGTTTTGCAAACTCTGAGAGTACATAGAGTTGGACATAGTTTTTAGTCAGGGTGAGCATTTTACCCATTTGGACTTGGAACCTATTCGGAATCGACACTTTGGGTAGGTTCCGGGTAATAGTTTTAAAAATATGGTAAGTTCTGGGGAAAAAAATCCAAAACCCTATTTATTCAGTTTCAGTTCGCTTATCTGAGTGCCCTAAACTATCTGGAACCGGAATCGGTTCTATATATCTATATACTATTTTAAAAAAAAAAACTAAAGAAATAGAACGATAGCACCCTGAAGACCCTTCATGCGCAGATGTTGATGATTGAAATAAAGGCTGTGATCTCTAATGAGATTTGTGTAAATGTGAATGAAATGATAGCATTGAAGAATGTATCATTTTCAATAATAGGAACCAAATTGAAACCGAATCGAATTTTTGGTGGGGGTGGGGGTGGGGGGAACAGGTTCCTAACAAGGTACCTGTAACCGTTTGTACACACAGGTTCCGAGTCCAAACTTAAACGGGTAGGTTCCGGTTCCAAATTTAAATACTATGTTACATACTAGGTAGGTTCCAAGAACCCCTTAATTTACAAGGTACTCAGAACCGCTCACCCCTAGTTTTAAAGCATCTGCGTTAACATGTGATGAAGGATCATTGCCAGATATGTATAATATTTGATTATCATGGGGGATTGAAAAGGTTGTTGCGATAATTTTTTCAGAACTCTAGGGTTCCATAAATACTGTATCCATCACCTTGCCAACAACTTCAACAAAAATTGTAAGGATAAAAATATGAAGAATAAATTCACTAAAATGGCATGGAAATTTCGAGGAAAAAGTTCAATTAGTTGTGGACATTATTCAACATCGCTAACGATGGCAAGTTTTGTCAATGGTTAGTTAATTGTGAGGATTTCAGACTATTGTTAAACAGTTATTGACGGTTATTAAGAAGTCTCCTCAACCTTTTGAAATGGATCCTTACTCGTATGGATTAAGACGCATGTTGGCAATCTCTATCGTGTAAACCTACCACAAATGTTATGTGACTAGGTTGAATTGATGTTATTTAGATGATCATGTAAACACACCATGACAGTGATCCGGTGCACAACTACATATGTTACATCGTACATTGATCCACATTTTGAGGTGCGACTTATGAGGTGTGACTCACATAGGTATTTATAAAGGGTAAAATACGATACTCAGACCTAATATTTGACCAGATTTTCAGTTTCCCCTTAAAGTTTAAATCGTAAAATTTTATTCCCTTGTGTTTGACCAAAATACAAGTTTGCCCCTTCATTCAAATTTAACAGAATAAGTTTTGAAAATTGTAACATAAAATTTTCAAAAATGTCACAATTTCACTATTCCAACCTTTTTCACTTGTTACAATTGAGTCCTGATTCAATTGAGACTCGATTGACCCCTAATCGAGGGAGCTCGGGGTTGGGACTTGACCCAGAAGAACCTCCCCATGGGTAGGGGACCAAGTCTGGGTCTTGACTCTGACCCGAGCCCCCTCGATTGGGGCTCAATTGAGCTCTAATTGAATTGAGACTCAACTATACCATTTGACAAAGTCTGAAAGGGTTAAATTGTGACATTTTTGAAAATTTTATGTTATTGCAAGTTTCAAAACTAATTATGTTAAATTTGGATGGAAAAGTTGACGGAGGGGGAAATTTGCACTTTGACCAAACATGATGGAATAAAATTTTACGATTTAAACTATAGGGGAAACTCAAAATTTGGTCAAATGTTAGTGGACAATATAATATTTACCCTATTTACAAATGCATACTTACTTTCATTTATATATATATTATTTTATAATTTCAAAACGGTAGCATCTATGTTAAAATTATATTAAAAGTAGTATGTTTTAGGGAGATTTAAATTTAATTCGCATATTAAGGATGTAATTCTTTTTCCAAATTATTTCAACTAGTCTTAAAATTCTCTTAGGTATACGAATATTTATTTTCTTTATTGTTCCAAGATCTCAAGTTTGGTATCTAATTATTTTCTTTATATTAAGAAAATCTTATAAATATTACAGTGAATTAGTAACTTATTAGCTAAACTTAGGGTTTCAAACAAGAGTGAAATGGTACGGTGAAAACTCAAAAATTGTTATTCTTGTATTATATTTTTATGTGATTAACTGTACCATTATGGTGCAGTGCCGTTATGCTAACGAATTTTTTGTTCATAATGTTTATGGTTACGATATGATATTTGGTTAATAACTGTAGTTATAACGAGAACCATATATATTTATATATATAACTTATCATGTTTGACCAATGTGATTAATTGGTTACACATGTTTTTTCGCGACTGAATGGTTACACATGTTCCAGCATGTGACTGATTGGTTACTCCGTCACTCAACCGTTAAAATTTTCTGTCTAATTCTCATGTGCAGGTCACGTGACCCTTATGAAATGACGGACTTGCCCTTCTGTTACTTTTCTCTCCATTTCCGTTAGACTATATCTTTTGCGGTTGGGGTGTCTGCAATTGAAGCGTCGGAGTTGCTGGTTCTTGATTGTGGAATCTGACAGAGAAGACATGGTTTATGATTGTGGAACACGCCCAAGATCACTGACCTGAGAAATGACCTTGAATTTCAATCGGAAAGGAACACAAATCCAATTCCACCATGACATGGCTCAAATGTGAATCCAACCCATATGATAAATTTCAGTGATTTGGCGAATTATTCATCTCAGTTTCTTCCAGACGACAACCCACCAGTTATTGCGGCTGTTTCAATCAAAATAAAGAAAGAAAGAAAGAAAGAGCAAGAGAAGAAGAAGCAACAACCGTTTAGCGATTGGGTGTGGAGATGGGATCTCAAGTGTCTTCTTACTAACAAGACTTCCAATTTCCACTTCACCTACTGATTCCTTCCTCATTTTTCTCCATTGATTTTCTTTTCTGTTTCCATTTTCTTTTCGTTGTTTGATAAATAAAGTGTTGAGTGGTGCTTAGTTCTATTAGTTGTGTTTACTTTGTCAATACATGTCATGTTTTAGTTTTCAAACTATATTATAATAGGAGGTTATTTTATTGTTTTCTTATTAGTGGTGTGATCTAACATGAGCGTCGGAGTTGCTGGTTCTTGATTGTGGAATCTGACAGAGAAGGCATGGTTTATGATTGTGGAACACGCCCAAGATCACTGACCCGAGTAATTTCTGTAGTTTCTCTTGTTCTTGATTGATTTCGATTATTGTATAAAGATAGAAACCTTGAATTCAAGTGCATGAATGGGGGCGAAGGGCTGCTGTGTAGACTGATTTCCTCTTCAGGGCAACGGAGATTCTACTTGTACAATGATATGGAAATGGTTGCTATTTAGACTTATTTCCTCTTTAATTCTAAAAAGAGATTATATATATATGATGAAGAAGTCTAATGGAGTTCCACTTAAGTTCATGATAGAAAAATGCAGCAAGGAAAATGCAGATCTTAACCTCAGTAATAATGCTCAATTTTAACGTATTAATCACATTACAAGGAACATACATAACCATTTAATCACATTATACGATAACATATGTAACCATTTAATCACATTACAAAGAACATATGTAACCATTTAATCACATTCTAGGATAACATATGTAACCATTTAATCAAATTTCACGCTAGAATGAATTCTTAAATATTAGGATCTGAAGAACTCAAACTCGGGTTCTGAAGAACTCAAACCCAGGTTCTGAAGAACTCAAACCCAGATTATGAAGAACATCAATACAAAATACATCTTCTTGCTTCCATTTCAACAAAAGACGCATCAACAAATTCAAATACAACGACTTGTTTAGTACAGAATACATGTTCTTGTCATCAAAATCTTCGATTTGGTGCTTCTCTTACCAAAATTAGGGATTTTTCAAAATCGAAGAAAAAATTGGGTAGAATATTATGAACGAAACTGCAGAAGAATAAATAGTGGAAGAAATCTGGGTGCTATGAACCACCAAATCGTTCCTGGAATCCGTACGAACATAGATCTCAATTTGAATCATCTTTCTTGAATTCAACTAATTGATTAACAAAAATTTAAATACACATGATTTTGCGCGACACCCAGGTCGAGATTCGTCTCAAATTCGGCGAACGATTGCGCGACACCAAGCTCCTCAACGATTCGTCTCTCCAGAATCGGTACCCATAAACCACGAACGATGAAACCGCAGAGGGAAACCTAAAAATTAATGAAGAAGGGGTCTTCATCTTCTTCTTCATTTGACAGTACTTAATTAATGAAGGTAAGGGTAATTTGGTCATTTTATGTATCCAAATAGTGACTTAACGGTGATTTTTAACGATGAACAGTAAAAATAACCAATTAGTCACATGCTGAAACATGTGTAACCATCCTGCACAAGTTATAACCTATTAGTCACTTGCGCAAACATGTGTAACGTTTTAGTTAATTAACCCAAATATATTTCAATAAGTATGTTGATTTTAGATTAAATCGACTATGTTGAAATTAGAGTGTTTTAATGGTTTAATTATTTTTTCGATTAAAATATTTAATATTTGTTTGATCATGATTAAAATAAACTAATAAAATATGAGTATTTTGAATATGGATATACAATTAAAATTGTAGTTAATAACTGTGGTTATAGATAAAGTTATGGTATTAAAAATTGCACTCGTAACTGTTATGATTATGACATGTGGTTAAAAAAATATAGTACAATTATGATATTTGTCATATCTGCACTATACCTGAATCAGTGCCAGATTTAGTTTTGAACAATGTAGTAGTTGAACTATTTTGGGAATAAATTACCAATTGAACTTATGCAAGGTTCACAAACTTTTGTTTTTTTGGCCAAGATGAAGTCTTCATTAAAACTGAAACGTATCTGATTGGTCTAACAATAACAAGGAAATTAGAGCAGATGGTGGTTCATATACCCAATTTACCAAACATATCTCTCTCTTGGATTGTCTAGCAACCCAATTCCACACATCTATTTACTTTCCGGCTTACCCAATTCCATGAGACCTCCTCGATTTGTGACGCGATCGCCTTTATCGTACTTATAATTTTTTTCCAACCTCCAGTCTTGTTCCTGTGTCGTCCCATCAATTTGCTTGATTAGTAGCTCGGAATCAGACTCGATGATGACCTCCTTCCACCCGTGGTGAGCCGCTAGTTCCACTGCTTGTAGTATTGCCCGTGCTTCCATGTTTATTGTCGATGTGTCCCTCCTCGAGGATTGTCGTCCCTCAACCACATTTGCGGTTGTATCACGCGTGATGACTCCGGTTCCCCCTTCCTGGTCGTTGAGTCCCACGCTTCGTCACAATTGATATTTATCTTTCCTTGTTCCGGTTGTAACCAACTCAGATGTTGGCTTGTGGCCTCCCTCCTCCTTAGTTCCGTTCGCGTCGTTCCTATGGTATCCCATGTTTCTTGTGCTAGCCTTAGTTCTCTCTCAAGGGTGGGGTTGTGATTGTTCATTGTAGTGATACGCCCGACATCGTTCTTTCCATATCTCTCATGTCAATGTTTCCACTTTAGTCTTTAGGAAAGCTCCCCCATAATGTTTTGTATTGGCAACTTCGATGATTTCATTCATCCAGTCTATCCACGTTAGTTGGGAGTGTCCATCCCATCAGACCCCTATCCCCCCAAACCAAATAGGTCTCACCCATCGGCACTCCATCAATGTGTGGTCGATCGTCTCCACTTGATCACAAAAGGGGCAGTTCAGTGTCAAGCTTACCCCCCCTTCGGTGCAACTCCTCTGTCACCTGCAATGCACGGTTTCAGCTCCTCCAAATAAATTGTTTTACCTTCGGAATTGTGGGTCTGTTCTAGATTTGTTGCCATGTTGTTGATCCTATCGTTCGTGAGGAAAAGGCGTGGGATGCTTCCTCTGGTTCTTTCTGCTCCATCAACATTCGGTATACTAGTTTAGGGTGTGCTATTTCCGATCTCGATGAGGGCCAGACAAACTAACTTCATCTAATTTATTGTTAAATAGGAATGTAAATTTTTACTTACAGATTACGTATCATCGTCACTCAAATAGAAAATTGCAAAATTTTCAAAGTTTAATAGCAAGTTGTAAAGTTTCTGAAAGTTCAACTCATAATTTGCATGAACAACACTAAGAATTAAATTTAAGTCCAATAAGACAACAAACATCATTCAAGTTTTTGTCACTATTTAATAATAAATTAAACAGAATTAACATTTTATAGGTTAAGAAAATAGTTGGTTCCCTAACAACTTAGTTAGCAAATTATTTAAATATATAAGATTCAACTAGCAAGCTATATCATAAATGTCAACAATGAATTAACTAGAAAACTCACTTGCGCTTTACACAGAATATAAAAAATGTTTAAGTTGTCGTTATATAAATTTAGTATAATATAAAGTTTAAATTACTATATAAATAAGCAAAAATCAATCTAGTTACTTTTTAATCATATTATTATAGTGATAAAATGTTAACTCAACTTACAAATGAAAGTGTTTTTGTGTTTTTGTTATTAATATAATTTTAATTCATATTATTTAACTTACTTTGTTCTTGTCTTATAATGTTAATTATTTATGATATATTCATTACATATATATTACATTCATTGAGTAATACAGCTATAAAAAGGCATCTATAAACAATTTAAGTAGTAATAGTTAATTGTTTCTTATTTTTATTTGTTTATTTTCTTAATTAACAATAGGTGAAGACTTTATACACAAAAATAACTTAATAAATTATATACATACTATTTAGAATACTATTAATTTTAATCTTTAGATATATAATTATTTTACTCCAAATACAATCATAATTGATAAATATCAATATCAAATAATTATTTTACAAAATTATATGAAAAATATCATTTAAATTTAATTTTATAAATATAAATACAGAAATACCAATCTAAAGTGTGTATTTATATAATTAATTTATAAAATATAATATTATTGTATTATAAATTTCCTTTTAACAAACATGATTGTATACACATTTAGGGATGTCAAATACGATAATAAAAAAACAAGTTATATTTGATTGATATTTTTATTATTAAAATATACATAAATTAGAATTTACGTAATATTAAAGATAACTGAAATCATTTGTCAAATAGTTATATATCATTTTTATAGATTAAAATATAAATTTATTCTGATGTAAATTTTAAATTTTTGTTGTTATTATTTATTAACTACATATAAATTTATTTATTTTTCTTAAACTTATGTTTAACATTTGATTTCTTTCTTCTCTTTTTCTGTTTTAAATTTAGAAATTAAATAAATAGTTATATATTTTAATTCTTGATGAAAGATATGCACATTACTATCTATTTAGTTCAGTTTCTTTTTAATTAACTGAACTACTATTGTTTAATGATTATTTTCATTTTAAATATTATGTACTTTCAACATTAAGTTCATTTTCTTAAGTTAATTAGACTAAATTATAATTATAAATTAGTTGTATTGATTTAAATATATATTAAATGCAATTTATATATCGTATGTCTTGTTTATTATTTATTGAAAATTATTTTGCAAATTGTAAAATAAATGTATATACATAAAAATAATTACATAGTGATAGAGAAAATTATTATATATAAATATAAGTCTCTAAATTTTAACAAAATAAATTATTTTAACACAGTGATAGAGAAAATTACATAAAAAAAACTTATTAAAATTATAAGCTATTTAGTCAAATTAATATATATAAATATAGGTCTCTAAATTTGACTTATATAATCAAACAAACATTAAAATTTCTCGCTTGGTCAAATGTAATATGTTCCAAAATATTTGGTCTAATGCACCAACCATTACACCTTAACGGGGCGTTTCTTTCACGGAATTCAAAATAAAGAATACAGAATAGGGAATAGATTTGAGAATAAAAAATAGGAGCTAAGAATATGAAGTTGTTGCTTTGGTGGAATGGAATTGAATGGAATAAGGATTTCTGTTGTTTTTTTGGTGGAATTAGATATGGAAAGGGAATGGAATGTGGTAAAATGACATATTTGCCCATCTTTGTATATGTATAGTATATAATAAAAATAATTTGTATTAATTAATTTTAAAAATTAAGAATAATAAAAACAATCAAATAAATAATAAAAAATAAAACAAAATTTTTATTTTTTAAAATTTATTTTAAAGACCAATCTCGATTTTTTTTTATAATGTAAATTATAATGGAAAATAATATTTCTTTTCACAATCAATTGATTGCATAACATGATTAGAAATAACGTTAAATACAATATTCGATGTATAACATTTCATGAACACACGATAATAGTCGGTCTGCATCGTTGAAAAACAGAGAACACAGGAGGAACACAAAAGTCATAGCAATCATCAAATCCCTCTCAAGCTGTCAACTTGCCATTAGATTATACGGTTTCAATTATTAGTAGCCTCCGCACTTTTTGCTGTTGATTCCTTTTGCATAACCCGTCCAACTATACCCACAACATACAAGGTAAGGTATATAATATATTTTTCCTGAAACCAAGACCTCAAAGCTTAGTTTTTGTTACGGTTTTGGTTGAAGTAGAATAAACCCATGATTGATTTCGACACTCTCTTTGATGATGCTTATGGTGACAAAACTATTTGTACTGACTTTGGTTGCTGTTCTCCAATTGTCATGTAGAGTGGCCTTTCTTGATGGTATCATTGCCAATGAGTTGTATCTTGGTGAAAGAGCTGATTTGCTGGAGTTCAGGGATTCTCTGAATTCTTCTTCACTTGATTTGCATAAGAACTGGCAAGAGTAAGTTTCTTCTCATGATTCTCATGTCTGGTGAGTTGCTGGCAAGAGTGTAGGCGAAAGATGATTGCTTTTTGGATTTTCACGGGTTTTGATTTGATTGATAGATCCAATATCCGTATCTCATCAATTTTGATGTTTCAGTGAGAAGCTAAGAATCGAATTTCCCAGGTTGTTGGTTATTAATATCAAACTGCATATCCAAACCAAATAACAACATAACAACATATCTCACAAGGTTGTGGCATCTATCTATCCAACCAGTCATAACATCATGTAACACTTGATGGTAATGAGCGGTATAACAGTTCAGCAATACTAGCAATTTCAATTTCATCAATATAACACTTATAACAACATTTCAGCAATCTCAATACCAGCAATACCTCAATTTCAGCAATCTCAATACCAATAATCTCAATACTAGAATCGAATTCTGGGTTCAGCACGAACCCAGAACGATTCTGGGTTCATCACCGAAGAAGGAGCAGGGAGAAGAATCCAAGGATCTAAGCATTGAAGTCGAAGGATCGAAGCGTACCTGAAGAATCGGAGCGTGGTGAAGACGAGGAGGAGCAGAAGGTTCGGTCCAATTGAAGAGGAGCAGGGGAAGAGACGTGAAGAGCAACGAAGAGGATAAGAATGTCCTTAAGAAATGTTTATAAGGGCAAAATAGTCATTTCCACATCTATTCCGGATTCCTTGCCTTCTGGGCTTAGCAAATCCGAGGTTTTCACCCGGAATGTCTAAGCCTACCCCGCTCGGAATCTGTAAGACAAATTTTTACAATTCCGCGAGAAGAACAACTTCTTACGGAATCCGTAAGACAAATTCCTTTTCCATTCCGTGAAAAGAACATGTCATAAGTGTTTATGCGATTGACATATATTCTGTCAAATTAGGCGTATCAACTTCGTGTATATATATAAAATTTATATATGATAAGACTTGTCTAAGAAATTCAAAAGAACTAATATATTTTTAAAGAAATATATCTCTTAGAAACAAAGAAAATGACTCAAAAATTAATTATGTTAAATCATGAAAATTTATTTTACAAAAAAATAATCTATAATTCATAAAATTTCTAAATATTTAAAATTACATAAATATAATTTACACAATAATTTAAAAAGGAAAGTTAATTGTGACACAGTGAAAATCATTTATTATTGAAACTTCACATTTTGAAACACAAAAACACTGTTATCAGAATCGGACCGGCCCTCGAATCGGTGAGAGATTCGGTTCTCGGTTCGTCCGATCGGACCCAGCCATACCCGGTCCGACATGCCAGTGCAGTGTACAAAAAATAAAAATGAAAAAAAAATAACATTCTTCATTCTTCACCTTTTTTTTTTCTTATTCTTCTTCACATTCTCTCAACTCCCACATCCTCCCCCTTCACTGACCCTCTTCCACCCGCCGCTTCCCGTCCCCTTCTTAACGCTTACCTTCCCCCTGTCTTCCACTCGCCCCTCCGTCAGCCACCTCCAGCTCCTCCTCCAGCCCGCCCCCTACTCGCTTCCCTTCCGCCCACCTACCTTCCACCACTAACTCGCACCACCTCCTCTCCGACCCCTCCACTCGCCCAAAGCACACCAAAAAACCTAAGAGATTGGTTTAAGGTTTAACATCGGTCTAAACTAAAGAAAACCGATTAGTTTTTTTTATAAAAAAAACTCCCCCAAAAAAGCAAATCGGAAATCGACCGATTCAAACACTGTTACTATGCAAATCGTCTTTTTAACTGAACCAAACCGAATAGAGGTCTATTTCTGATAACACTACACAAAAGTATATTAAAATAATGAGTGGCGTATTCGATAGCGATTGCGAAAGCCAGAACAATTTCTTGCATCTTTTCTAATCAGTGCATGTTTTCATTGTATGTGACTCGTCCGTCCATAATTTTCCCATTGTCCTCATTATAAGAATGAGGCTTTTTATGCACATAATGATGCAATGAAAATTTAAAAATTATAGTTATAACTATTATTTTTTTAATATAATTAAACGTAATGAAAATTTAAAAATTATAATTATAACTATTATTTTTAATATAATTAACCGTATTATTATGGTAAGGTATGATTATAGTGATGATTTGTTTTTACTTGTGATGATTATAATTTTGATATTTTAGATTCATAATTATTATGTAACTATAATAATTATTTAATATTAATATATCAGTATATACTAATAACAGAAGTAGAATTTTTTACTTTTAGATTTTACGAATCCATAATTAGGGCTGACAATGGTTATGGTATGGTATGAGTATGACAAATACCATAACCATATCATATTTTTAAACCACATACCATAACCATAACCATAACCATAACCATTACGGGTACAATTTTCAATACCATAACCATTAAAATAACCGTGGTTATTAACCATGGTTTTAACCGTATACCCATATTTATTCCACACATGTAATATAATAAAATACCGAAAATTTTATTTAAAAAAATACATAAATCTATATTGTCAACAATAAAAATATATAAAACTAACATCATAGTTATTTATTACATGTATGTACATTAACTTCCATTATTTAGTATATATTAGTTTATTAATAATAATTAATTATTATATTTATATAATAACCATGGTTATAACCATGGGTATAGCTCAAATATCATAACCATAACCATTATGGGTAGAAAATTTATCACCATAACCACACCACACCATAATTGTACGATTAACCATTTTAAACAGTAACGGTTATAACCATGGTTATTGGTTTTTCACCGCACCATTGCCGGCCCTATCCATAATTCCATGGGAAACTATAATTAAATGATGTTTATGTTATTTTTGAATAATATTAATGTTGAATATTTTTGTTGATCATAAGTCATAACATAGATTTATATATTTATTAAAATAATATTCATAGTGTTCTATTACATTTCACACGTGCTAATATGTTATACGATTAAAACCATAGTTAATAACCACAGTTATAAATATGATTATAATATTAAAAATTGTACTTGTAATGATTATGATATCTAATGTAAAAATATAGTACGTTTATAATATTTGTTATACTGGTGTCATATTTTATCCATTGTCATCCCTTAGCTTAGTATATTGTCAAGCCTAAGCTCAGTACAGATGACTGATTTGGTAACGCCATAACTAATTATTCTTTAACCATGAGCTCAAAGTCAACAATAATGATTTACCATTAGATTGATCATCTGAAGTTGAAAACTAATGATTTACCATAAAAGAAAGCAGGAAGAAAAGGGCATACAACATCTTATTCTCAACAATATAATATAATATAATGTACAACTAAGGCAAAGCTAGGATTGCAGATCCAACAGAAAGCAACCTCCTTTGGAGAGAGAGACTCGTTTATTCATTCAGGGACTCGTGAAGAAATAAATAATACAGAAATTAGAGATTAGCAGGAGCACTAACAAGGATCTGCTTTGCGGTCGTATCCATCACCAGAAGTTCTGAGCTTTTTTCGCCGTGCACGCGGGAATAGTAGTTGTTGAATCTGTTTCTCTGCTGCAACTTCTGTTCTTGCCTACATATATATATACATTCAAACCCATTAATATCCATGAATATTCCATACCAACAGTGCTATATGAAGACAATACATGTCTTATTTGACTGTCACATCATCTCTTGTGCGGAATTCCGACCTTAATCAGTAGGCAGCTAGCTAAGAGGTATATGAATACTATACCCTTTTGCTTTATATGCTGTTTCTCAAATGTTCATCAGAACATAGCAAAGAGGGCACGTTTAACTCAGTCAACGTTTAGTTTAGCACCATTGAGCTCAAGGGCTAACTTTTGGTCGCATCATTTATGCTCTAGGAGCACCTAATGATTTATCAAAGGGCATACCTTACCACCAAAGGGATACCTTACCCCTGTTAGGTGGGCATCCAAGAGTCTCTTACACAAAATATGTCTCACCCGGTTTTTGAATGGAAAGCGTTGAGTTTGTACTTCAATTCCTGAACATACTCTAACATCCATTCCCAGGCTGTCAACTCCGATCAACATAGCTTCCTGTCAGACAAAAAAATCATACTACAATTACACATCTGTCAAAGAATTGAATGAAGGAACGCCCTAGAAAGACGGAATGCTTTCTTAGTCTCACTTGAGATGCTATATTATCCGTAAAAAGCATAAAAAAGATAGTCATATCATTATTATTAACAATTTTGTATTTACCTCAACATGATGATGGCCTTTCTTTCTGCAGAAAGCTTGGAGGGCTACATTGCATCGAATTCCCTTTTTAGTGAACCTCTCCACAATTGCTGAAGTCGAGTGGACAAGGACATCTGGTTCCGCATCTAGATACTCATCTAAACTAATCTCGCTCTGCAAAACCCCAGAGAATAAAATAGGAATTAACCATTACCACATTCAAGAAAAAAAGAAAAAAAAAGGAAACATAATTTAGAGACCGTAATGAATACCTGAACACCATATACAGAGGATAGCTCTATTTTCAAAATATCCAACCTGTACAGGCTTGACCTAAAGCCACTGCCATGCCTCTTTGACGAACTGCTTGCAAAGTCTGCATCATCTAAATCCACGATTGGGGAAGGATCACATTAACCATAATAGTGTAATTTTTTCATGACAAGAACAGACTGCAAATTGAAGCAAAAAAAAGTGCATTGTACCTTTCCATTCCAAGTCATACAAATCTTCATCAAATTCACCGTGAAATAGCCGTCTCAAGTAAAATTCATCATCTGCATAGACAGGTCTCAAGCATCCAAAAATCGATACCCCATTTGAGGGGTAGTCCATATCTTTATCACACTCTTTATTGACAACCTGCAACACCGCATAGTACTTTGAATATTGGACTTCCAAAGCAATATCTCATACAAATCAAGCAGTATACAAGAGAATAGCAAAAGGCCCACGAGCAATTTGATTTGTCAAAAGCAAGGTGGGGATGATGATGTCAAGAGTGATGTAAGAACCATGCATATGCTAGTGAACATCCATTAAGAGGCCAATAAACTTGCCATAAAATTTCTGGAAATTGATAATAAAGTACCCACCGTTGACAAGCACTTCGCAAAATAGATAGGATGAAGCAGCCGGGACGAGTCCGGCATCCCCCAATCAACTGGACTATCAAAATCTTCAATTTCCATGTCCTAATTGAATCAAAATGAAAATGTACAAGGTAAGATTGCTGGATAGATTAGTTGGACTAACATTTTCCCTTCTTCCATACCTCTACAAGAAAATCTTCAAATGTCATCACTCTGGCATCCATATAAGAAGTACTTGATTCCCTAAAAAGCATCTTATTCTTCTCATGTATGGACATATCCATCCCGATGAAAACATTCTGAATGTACCAAGACATGACATGCCAATTAAGTCTTATGCTTCAAAGTAACTATAGTTAACACAAGCAAAAGAAACGAACAATATGGGTAATATATTGGTTTAAAATGCTCCATTGTGAGTGTCTTACTGAAAAGTGAAATTAAAACTTTTTTTTTCCTTTTAATTATGGCGTGGGTGTCTGGGCGTTCAGACAAACTATTCCCCCTCTACACGTTCTCCCTTCCTTCGTACAACTGTGGGCTAAAGTCTGAATCAATTCAGACATGCAAGCCTCATGCTGAGATCCAACTCACAAGCCAAGATTGATTCCACTACCAGATGAGCCAATCACACTGGTCGTTTCAGACAACACTTTTCTGTGGCAGCATAATTAAAAGAATATTGATACTAACAATTCAACTAAAATGAAAGTGTAGGTAACAATATGGTTCACAATCACAGACAATAGACTATACATGTTTCCGTAGTTACTAGTTAGGCATTTTGCATACACCAACTACAGAATCTTACTTTATAAGCTTGATGACAGAAATGAACTTTCTCTAAGCCTATTCTCTCCGATAAAATTTCCAACTTAGCTACTTAACATACTTTAGTGAAGGGTGTGTATATGAACACTAACCACAAGAGATATGTTTTTTTTTGAAAAAGTATAATGCATCTGAAAAACAAATGAAGTGGGTATTTTTCATGAAAGCAGAAGCTTACAACAGGGTTCCTCGCCCCACGGTCTTCTATGATGTTTTCATCATCAGAAATTTCAAAAATCATATCTGGGAGAGAACAAGAGAGTCAAAAGAACAATTAGATGAATCCTAATTAATTCAGTGAACCTCCAAAATGACCGATATGGCAGCATCATAGAAGCAAACCTCCATAATCGTCAATTACATATTGGAACTCTGCCCATGATATCTGTTCATGGGGTTCACTGTGTACAATCCCTGGAAACACCAACAAAGCACTGCTACGAGCCTGAGTACAAGAGAAGTTACTCCATCATCTTTACACTGATTTTCATGTTCCTGTAGGAGAGACCAATCTTACATCTTACCTCAACTGTTGTCCTGGCAATTTCCGCAGAAGTAAGTTTAGTAATGCGGACTCTTTTGGAAACTTTTATCTCCTCGAGAGGATGAAATCCCTGATTGCTTCGATAATTAGATGAATCAGAGACAGAATCCGAGTAATCTGCAGAAACTGAAACCCTTGAAGGGCATAGATTTCTCCCTATATGCAGCCAATGAGCTGGTGTCGATCCAAATAGTGGTTTCTTGCACCTAAAACATGGAATACCATCAGAGCACCGTACACTCACCTATAAAACTTAATGAACATAAATGCAGGTCACGGTTACCTCATGTTAGAAAAGCCTACTGTTGTTTGACCATCAACGCATGGTTTCATTGAAGTGCTAATGAGACCATAAGATGTTGAACATTCTGCATGGCACAGATTATGATTAGAAGAGCCCGAAATACCCATTTCTCCATTCCTGGTTGCACATAACTCTTTTCTATGTAAAGAAGCAAAACTAACTACACATTCTGACTTTTCTAAGTTCTTATAGCTTTAATGTTTTACCAGTGCCAGATATCTCTCCAATCAGTACAATTGATTCTAGCTAATATCTCTCAGTCCAATTACACAAAAAATCAGATTAACCTGACCTCATTCAATCATTGCATTCTGAATTAACAATGCTTAGCCAAAATACGGGCAATAAGATCACTTCAAACCAGAGCCGTTTCTTTTCTGCGTGTCAGATATCAAAAGTGCGCCCAACCCGACGGTCAAAACTATTCACACGGTAGTTTAAGCCAATCAAGTTCATATCTTTGAACTT
The DNA here is from genome assembly GCA_946814005.1 of Chamaenerion angustifolium. NCBI lineage: Eukaryota > Viridiplantae > Streptophyta > Magnoliopsida > Myrtales > Onagraceae > Chamaenerion > Chamaenerion angustifolium. The sequence goes on along the minus strand of OX328266.1, from coordinate 34,190,143 downwards.
CCCACGTTCTCAGCAAGCCAATTCACTCTAGTTCGCAACAATCAGTCTAAAAATGGAACGCGAACACATTTACACAACTAAAACGAAAAGAAAAGGGAGCCCATTATTGTCCACTCGTCTATCTACTTGTATCAAATCAGTCCATTCTGCATTGACTAAACCAACCGGGCGAAACCCTTTTCAAAAACCAAATGGGTTCCTTAAAACGAAGCTGAAATGAGAAAGTTCTATTTTTTAAGAGCTGGTTGGCGTATTTACCGAAGGAGAGCGAAGGCGCAGCTGCGATCGACATGGGAGAGATCGGAGGAGGTTCGAGGGCATGAAAGGAGTATCTGGGTTAAAGGTGTTGCGGCTCCGTAGGTCTGTTATTTTATTCGTACGTATATGACTTCGACGCTGATTGAGATTCGCCTACAAATGAGTCAGGAAACAAAGATAGTTTCCTGTCCAGCAACACTGTGGAGCAGAGTTTGCTTTGGCCTTTTCCCATTATATCATTTTCTTTTATTCAGTCATATTTCTTTCGTTTGTACCAATTTGATTAAGTAATAAGATGCTAATTAGTGAGACACACTCATTATATATAACGTATTAAATGTTTTAAATCTAATGTTTATCCTTTACATTATGATAAAAACTCCATTTTTAACAGGAAAAATGTTATATAGACTATAATGATGGTAATAATTATAATAAAAGAAAAATAAAAGTCTAGAATAAATAACTTCACAAATAAAAGGAAAATATTTTCTGTAATAAATATATTTGATTGTAATGTGAGTTTTATCCAAGCCATAAAGTAAAAGAGACTACTTATTGGTTATTCTTGATCCTACAATTTCCATGGCTATGAGGATTTAGCAATAAAATCTCCACATATTCCTTTGGCATCTCCCTTGATGCCCATACTGCCCAGCCGAGCCTAGACTGAAGTGTGTGGAGGGGAAGGCAAACTAAACCTGCTATCTTGGTAGAAAGTTTTTTTTCTTCTTAAACTATATCCTATTTTAAAATAAAATATAAAAAATAATTAATTTTTAAAATTATACCAACTCAAAACTTATAGTCGTGAATGAAATGTTCAACAAGTTATAGCCTCCGGTGACAGTCACGTGTAAGATTTTCACCTTATCCGTGACTGCTAGACATGGGTAGTATATAATTTTTTTGCAACTTTTTTATATTTTAAACTGCACATAAACGTTTATTATTATAAGTTTTATAGTTATTGACTCTGATTTTTCACATTTTTTCGAGTTTGTCCCCCCCAAAAATAATTTCAAAAAGGCTATTTGAGGTACCTAAAATACATTTATTGAAATATATAAATTTTCTGAACATCTCTAACAAAAAGATTCAATAACTAGACAAATTACAATTATAATCAAACAAACTACATTACATTTGGAGTTACACAACAGAACAAAATAATTATAGTGGATATATTACATTGTTGTTTACAAGATCTCTTGGTGTGGCCTGTTTGACCGAAGTTTTTCAAAAAGTAGGCACTGTGCCAATTTTTTTTGAAAAAGTAAATATACTGAAAAAATATTTAGCAAAATGTATATAAGTGCTACTGGGAGTAGCGTTTTTTACAACGTGCGCTACTTTGAGTATCGTTTTTCAACAAACGCTACTAGGGGTGCATTTTTCATAAAATGCTACTTGGGTAGTGTTTTTATGAAAAACGCCACCCCTAGTGGCGTTTTTTTTTTACGTTTTTTGACGACTCGATGTTTAATTAAAAATAAAATTACGTATTTATTAAAAAAATAACAAAAAAAGTAATAAGTAGATATTTTAATTGTGATTAAAATGATGCAAAAATATTAAATTTGGACTTACGGATTGACTGTAGGCTCTGCCGTAAGTTGAGATATGAAAATTTGACTTAAAAAAATATAACTCAGACTCTGTTAGTCCAAACTAACCATGGTGAACGTCATTTATGTCTTAATTCAATTATCTACCTAGGGTGATTTTTTTGATTAGAAATACACTGATTTTTTAACCTAACATCGTTTGTCTTATAATTTGCATGAAATAATTAAATGCATTAGGTGAGAAATTTAATTATGTACTTACTCAAAAAAATAAAAATAAAATACAGTGCGTAGATAATTTAATTCCGAATTAAATGACTCTAACTATGCGTTAATTTTTTACTTTTAAACTGACCGTATAATACGATACGTAATTTACTTTGTATTATATCGTATTATACGGTCAGTCTAAAAGTACAAAATTACCGCTTAGTTAGCGTCATTTAATTCGTAATTAAATTATCTACGCAATGTGTTTTTGATTTTTTTGAGTAAGTAGATAATTAAATTTCTCACCTAATGCATTTAATTATTTCGGTCAAATTATAAGACAAGCGTTGTTAGGTTAAAAAATCTCTCTATTTCTAATCAAATAAATTACCCTAGGTAGATAATTGAATTACGACATAAATGACGTTCACCGTGATCAGTTTGGACTTATAGGGTCTGAGCTATATTATTTTAAGTTAAATTTTTATATCTCAACTTACGGGCAGAGCCTACAGTCAACCCGTAAGTCCAAATTTAATGTTTTTTGCATCAATTGAATCGCAATTAAAATATCTACTTATTACAATTTTTTTTTATTTTTTTTTAATAAATACATAATTTTATTTTTAATTAAACATCGAGTCGTCAAAAAAACGTAAAAAGGCAAAAACAAACCCGCTACTCAAAGTAGCGCACGTTGTAAAATACACTACCCCCAGTAGTGCTTATATACATTTTGCTAAATATTTTTTCAGTATACTTACTTTTTCAAATTTTGTTGGCACAATGCCTACTTTTTGAAAAACGTTTGTTTGACCGCATTTACTATATTTCTTTTATCGTGATTTACTACTAAAACCCATGTCAATATGAATTCTCATTTTTCAGTACCCATGTGAAAAAAATTAACATGTATGGATCACACCATATCGTTGGAACGTTTTATTCTGACCACCAATATGATTCTCGAAGAAGGTGGAATTTAGTAAGGTGTGTCCACACCAAAATGTAGATCAAAGTTATATTTAACATTCATATTTGTGCATCGGATCACTGTCATAACGTGTGATGGTAGTCTAAACAACGTCCATTCACCGCAATCACATGTCATATGTGGTAGGTTTACACGGTAAGATTTACCAACATGTGTTCTTACTATGTACTCCTCTTCGTACAAATAAGTATTCGTTTCAAAAGGCGCAGACAACTCTTTTAATACCCCCATGACGCTCAGATATAATACATACCTGGCGTTTATCCTTCATCACATGTTAGCGCGGACGCTCTAAGAACCATGTCAAACTCTATGTATTCTCATAGTCTACAAAGACAAATCATAGTAACAATCTTGATTGTCAACAACGTATGTCATTGCCTCTAATAATTTTCCCGTGTATTTTTCGTACAAATGTGTTCCGTTGATGTTGATTAATGGTCAACAATGGGGAAAACCTTCAATTGAGGGTCTGTATGCCCAGAACCACTTTCCCAAAATGACACATTCATCTGTCGGTATATCTTTCCACTCAGAGTCATAAATAGTGTTAGGATTAAAATGACATATTGAGTTGTGACAACTGTTGAAATGCATTCTCGTGTGTACCAAACATTTTTTTGATCATTTTCTATTTAGCATACCACACCTTGCGATACAAGGGAGCCTGCACATACTTATCCTTCACAACTTGTTGCAAGTCGCAAACTATAGTACTCGTGTATTTATAAACATACAGATGTATTAAGTCAACAATGACTTTGCAGTCAAGATGTCTATGCTGCTAGCACGAAGCAACATTAGTACATGAGTGTGTAGGGCCAATTTTGGTGATCTCTCAGTTGCCCATTTTATTTTACGTTCCTCGTAAAGATCAAGAACAATGATCGTTAACACACTGAAATGCCACCACAGTATGACTTGATCTTATTGTGACACAGTCACAAGAAGTCTGAATATGCCACATTTTGACGTGATGTTGAACTGAAAATGTATCCTCATATTATGCGCCAACTTGAAAACCACCATCACTATGGGATGATTTCCCTTGTTTGACTGTCCAATTAGTACATTCAAACCCTTCTTGTTAATCACTCGATGTATACTCAAGAAGATAATGTAAGTAGGTTACCAGTTGGGTTGACTCCAAAACATCGTTACTGAATTCATTATATGACGAGGTGTCCTCACGTTCATTAAAAAATGTTGGATTTTCTGCCTTAGAGTCATCTACTAAGGATGAATCTCCTCCTTTCTCATAACCACCAACGTACTTCCTTTTTCTCTTCATTTTCGACTTCTCTTCCTCTTCACCATGGACTTCTAATTTTGTAATTACGAATACGCAGAAGTATTCGTCAAATATTTCGAAAACTGACTTTAATGCGTCTTCATCAGTGATTGAAAATACTTCACGACCCATGTTCCAAATTAGGTGGAAGTCACATACCCGACTACTAAATCCAAACAATGGTTGTGTTAGGGTACAAACTGAATATATAAATTTATAAAAAATTTATATATTTCAACAAAGGTGTTTTATGTACCCTGAATAGTCTTGTTGAAATATGTTTTGAGGGACAAACTTGAAACAACGTGCAAAAAATCAGATTCAATAACTACATAGCTTATAATAATAAATGTTAACTTATGTGCAGTTTAAAATATAAAGAAATTGCACAAAAAATAAATACGTACCCATGTCTGCCAGTCACAGGTGGGGTGAAAAATCGTACCTGTGACTGCTAGTCGTGGGTGAAATTTAATAGACATTTCTTTCGCAATTGACAATCATATGTTGGTATGGTTTGATAAATATTTTGAAAAGTAATTATTTTGATATTTGTTTGTGCAAATGAAGTATATTTTAGAAAAAAATATGAAAGAATTTATGGTTTCCTTTTAATGTGGTAACAAATCATATTAGGAAAAATAATTAGAAGAAATAATTTTTAAGAGACATATACTATTAAAAGGATTAAATTAAATTTACATTACACTACGAAAAAAAATACAAGAACAGTCCGTTCGACTCATAATATATTCGTCGATTACTGTCTTTGTTGCTATCTTAAATGATCACTTTAATTTGAGTGACTACGTTTTAAATAGTTGATTTAACCAAACCATCTATCTATATCTATATTCTATATTTATCTATCTATATATTAATTTGGCTATAAGATGTATATAATGTTGACAAGTAAACAAAATAAATTTTTTCAATAAATTCTATTGGTCCACCTAGATTGTAGTGCAAAGCGCCGGTTATTCTCAGATGTGGTAGAGGACGATAGAACTCACAGATGTTAACAAGAAAGCCCGAACATTATGTAGCGGGATGGGCCTAGGGTCGCCACTACTAGTCCATTCCTTTTGTTTGAGCAAAAAAAAACCTAGATTGTATGGTACATTTACATATGTGACATCATATTTTTGTACATGTGGACACTTTCAAATTGCTCAAAAGCACCTCATTGAACCTTAAAACCGTTTCATTTTATCATATTTATTACAAATCAATTATTCAATAATTTTTAATATTTTCAAGCTTAGTTTTCTAGATTTTTTTATTAAAAATATCTATAGATAATTACGATTTTTTAGTACGTTTTATTCACAAATTTATATTTGTAGGTTTTAAAGTTGTAATGAAAAATTGATGCATTAGGATTTTATTAATTTTAATATATTAAATTTCTAATTAAAAATAATAAATTAAACAAATTTAATTATAAGTATGTTTAAAATTTATCATATGAATTAAAATTATAATTATTATAAATAATTTTTAAAATATGCATTTTTTTATATGTTCATACTTGGAAGACAATATATGTAATAGTTACTATCAAAGTAGAGTGATTACAATTATTAAAACACATATATTCAATTTAATATTCGTGACAAAGAGACGATAATAATAATAACATAAAAACTAAGTTGAAGAGTATGCACTAACTTCATATTATTAATCTTTACTAGTTTTATTATTATTATTATTATTATATATATATATATATATAATACTTTAAATTTAAACAATTAGCGAACGTTTTATAAATAAATGCATAATGAATATATATATATATTTTTTGCCAGAAAAAATACCAATATAATCAATTATATATATGCAAAAATTTTAACTACATCACAAATAATGGTGAACTTAACCATAAAAACATAATAAAACATTATTTAAAAACAAAAACTAAATAACATCTAAAATTTCAAACAAAAAAGTAACATGTAAAAAAATAAAATATTTACTATTATGCCAAAAAATATTTGAAATTAACACATAATATCATAATTAATAAATACGGATATTCAAAAAAATATATTTAATGTATAATCCTTTTATTTGTTAATATAATATGATAAATATTTATTATCTTATATATATATATATGTGTGTGTGTGCGTGTGTCTGTGTGAAATTTTAATTTCAAATAACTCCAATTACCTTAAATATAAAAATACATTTATTTAATATATATTTTTCCAATAATTTCTCTCCAATAATAAATTGTTAGTGCTAAAAGTTTCAAGCTCAGTACTAATCATGATGATAATAAAATTATTTCTTTAGTATTTATAAAACAAATCATACTTAAAAAATTTATATTGGATATTTCATAACTAATTATATAACTAATTATTTTATGCATTGTTTATATTAAATATTTTGTTATAACAAAATATAACTTAAGCTAAATAAAAAATAATATTTAGATATATGATCTCACTCCTAAGTGTCATGTCATCTAAATCACTTTAAAATCCTCCATAATTTCTCATTCACTCTCAAGATAAGTTACAAAATTTTAATATTTTTTTATTATTTCACATGTATATTTATGATTTTATCTTAAATATATTATATATAATGATTAATGAGTTTTATAAAATACTAAAATACATAGTATTATATTTGAGGGATAATAAGTATAAACATATAAAAATTTACAATTAAAAACTAAATAGACTAATGAAGTATAAATTTAAATTATAAAACAATAAATTTATCAAATTTCATATAAACATTGTTTACCTTATTATAAATAAAATTTTATTATAAATTTAACATATGAATGAATAATAATAATGTGACTTTTTTGACATTTTTATACAAGTATATAAAATAATAGAAGTTATAAAATAATAATAGTTTAGTTAAAAGTATTATATGGATATTAATATAATAAAATATAAAATAAATAAAATTTTGTTTGTAGAATTTTTTAATATTATTATAATGAGTAAAAAGTTACTATTAGAAGTTACAAAACCACAAAAATAACTTAAAATTATTAATTAATATTGTATTAATGATTGTTACTAATCTTACTATTGTTCTTTAATAGTCATTAGGGCTGGGCATGAACCGGTTCAGGGTCGAACCGGTTCAGAACCGAACCTTTACCACATTTTAAAACCGGTACGGTTTACCGCTCCAGATTTGGCCGCTCCAGATTTTGGCCGATTTACCGTACCTGTTTGAACCGGTTCGGCCGAACCACTTCATACATAAAAAAAAAACTTTTTTATTTGGTCACTAAAAAAAAAATCTCAACTGAGGTTTAAGCAAGCAGCATCCAATACTAATCCACTTGCAGCTTTTTCAAAACCATGCAGTTCATTAGAGGACACAGACCTTTGACCTATATGTCCCTCAAGTATCTCTCCACATTCAATACTCATATCATCCAATTCAGGCATTTTCCCATCATACATACACATTTCCGTTGGTGAATCAACCTCTGATGCCCACCTTGACTTAGCAATGATCCTTTCTTGAACAAACTCTTCATCCTCCAACAATCCATGCTCGAAATTATCTGTCTCAACAGGGTCATTAAGCAAAACAGGAGCCTTAATTATCAAATCAGGGTCATGAAATAGATGCTTTGTCTGAGCAGTATTCTTTCCGTATGCACTTCTAATAGCAGTATAGTACCATTTTCCTGTGCAGACAAACAAAGAAGAAACTGATATTAACCTCCTAACCAATATGGATAAACTGCTCATCCTTATTGCAGTCAGCTTTTTTCTTCTAAATCTCAATTGAAATCTAAAACAATCATTATCGCACACTATGTATGGACAGTAGAGTGATTCCAATTACAAAATGCACTTCTCATACTTTCCAGCCACACAACATCCATGATAGATACGATATCCCATTAATTCTTCTCTCGGCCCTTTTGGATAAGATAAAATCGTGTACACTCTTTAGCATTTCTACAATCTGAACAAACGGCATCCTGACACCATTTCTTATTTGTTAATTACTAACTACAATATATGCTTGACCAGACACAAAGACCTGTGGTTGAGAATGCAGGAAGAATACTGAACTGTGTGCATAGTCGAACTGTGTGGTTGAGCTTGGAAGCAACATTGTTGTACCCTTTAATGATAATACTAACATATTAATTTTAGTGGATTTCGAACATAATTAAAAAGATGACTTGTTATTTTACCTGCTTTACAATATTGCCAAATGCATGAACGTATTGCTCAGCAACTCTCAAACTTGCTGCCTGCAATCATACACACGTTACCTTCTGAACCAACTATCATCAATAACAAAAAACTTAAACTTTCCAAAACTGTAGATTCAATGGCATCTGTACAACTATGGCCAGAAGAAGGAAAGGTTCCAAAAGCATAGATTTTGTTTAATTAGATTATTCTAGGACCGCTCAACAAAATTTGATTGATTGATTAAGGTAGGTGGTAATTGAGTAAACTACCTCAACACCTCCAGTTTCCTTGAGAGTTTGGGACACCATGGCAAGACCTTTTGCAGTAGCCTGGAGAGGCGGGAGGCGAGGCGAGGCGGGAGCGTCCGAGCGGCGAGGCGAAGCGGGAGCGTCCGAGGCGAGCGATTAGGTCTGAATGAGAAATGAGAGAATGACTGTGTTGTGTTCATTTCTGAAGAGTGAAACGTGAATACTGAGTTAGGTCTGGTCTGAATGTGAAAAAACCGATTTTGTCTGGTCTGGTTTAGTAATTAGTAGTATTTTAAGGTTAAAACCGGTACAAAAAAAGGTTCGGTTAACCGGTTTTGAACCGGTTTTCTGAACCGCTCCATATTTTTTCAAAAAAACCGTTTGTTTTATGAACCGGTTCGGCCGAACCGGTTCGAATCCGATACGGTTCAGGTACGGTTCGGCCGAACCGGTTATTTTTGCCCAGCCCTAATAGTCATTCATGTATTTGCTTATTTAGTTTTATGAATACATTGATTTAATCGTAATTTTTTAAAATAGAATTATAATATTGAAATAGATAAAATAATTTATATTATATACAAATACAAATACTAATATTAATGTTATCTATAAATATACCTAATTGTTTATTATATATTATATATTATTAATTTAAATTTATTATTAATTAAAAATATAATAAATAATAAGTAAACTATACATATATTTTCATTTAATATAAAAAAATAGTTTTCGCGCAAAGCGCGTGTAAGTTTCTAGTTTTAATATTACTCTAGTTAGACTTTATTTTTATTTTGTCAAATGTGTGCATTATATTGTATGAGTTACTTTTTTCGATAATGATAAACAAGTCAGAGTATTATAAGTTAAGACGTGATAATACCTTATTGATTTAGAATTTATATAGCTTCCTTGATGATAACTAATGCATAATGAAAATCAGTCGTCATGCTATAACGAGTTGGACACCTTTACGATGATCCTTTCATGGATGGAATATCCTTGTTTGTATGCACAATTCTCGTGTGAATTATCGAGAACAACTTTGGGTATAAAAACGATAGATTCAACCTCGAATAAGTGGATGATGCACGAGTCAATTTTGTTAAGTGCTTCATAAACTCCAAACCCTTGAAAAATGACATCAAAGCTAGTGTTCTTGACCTATGAGGGACAAATATAAATACTGTTGCAAACTCTTAACAATTAGAAGACGTGGTTCAATTTTATCCGGAGTTCTATTGGGTGGTGGGTGTTGCTCATGCATTTAAAGAACGTGAAGGGTCTTTTAGTGAAAGACTTCAAGCATATGCGATGATGGTGTCACATTGAGTGGTTCTACAAGGGAGAGTGGAGTCCGGTTTATATATTCAATCTTTTTTTTCTTCCAATTTGAATGAAAATTTTAAGTTGAGTGGGAATTTTAATGATGAGTATATGGTTAATGTAATGGAGAAAGGTGATTAGGGAGCTCTTTCATACTTTGCCTCATTTCTTCCATCAATTGGATCTTAATTATGTAATTTGTAATTTTCAAATAAATAGATTCAAACTTGAAACAGTTATATTGATGAAAAGAGAAATTATGGAGACTTACGTAGTGGAATTTTGTGATTTACATGAAAGTTCCCCCAATTTTTGCAAGTGTGGTGGAGTTTATGGAGCTTTGAGTTGTCAAATGGACTGAGCTCTCGTACCATCAACTTTGTGAAACATCTCTCGTAAATCTTCCCAAATGGACTGAGCCGTAGGATTATAGATGAGACCACTAACCAAATCCTTCGTAACAACATTCTGAAGCCACGCTTTTCCAATTGCGTTACACCGATCCCATTTGGTGCGCTGATGAACTGGAACAGAGTCTCGCGGACAAGATCCATCAATAAAGCACAGTTTATTCTTGACAAGCAGTCCTTCTCTGACAGCACAACTCCAAACTTGATAGTTCTCAGCTCCAATCAATTGAAACGAAATAAGCGACGTACCGGTTGTATCGACAGGATGAAGATACAGATTATCATCCACACAGACTTGATCCACCATAGCCATGACGAGAAGCTACAATGAAATGAAAAGGATGAACTGGAGAATCGCAGAAAACCTAGAAGAATCACTCTGATACCATAATATGAATTGAAGAAAAGAACTCTCGAGAGAGAGGATGAAGAATAACAGAATTATGTTTTCTATTCTGTGTTAACTCTGTAAACAATGATACATCAGATATATATAGTATGACTGACTAACTGCTGATGTCAGCAATAATTCATACTTCTATACAGACTTCTATACAGACTTCTATATAGCCGTTAGTGAGGAGCTTAACCGTGTCGATGCAGGGAACTATGTAGGCTCCAGCAATACCATTGACCTCAATCTCATCCTAAACGTAGTGCAATGACTCTGAATCAAGGTTATCCAGGTTCATAACCAGCTCCTACGCGCTCAACCATTCCAAATTTTTCTCTCAGATTTTTTTTTTCGAACACAAAGTCATCATTAAATGAATCGTCACGTCTCTCTCTTTCAAATAATTTTTTTGGTTGAAGAACAGTTGAAGAGGATGAAAAGAAGATAGAAGGGCATAAAATTCAGTGTTATAAGAACCGGATCAGACTGGTGGTCCGATCGGGAAACGGACCCCTGTCCGGTTTGGTTCAGCTAAAAGATCGAAATGCATATGAACAGTGTTTGAACCGGGTTGGATCGATCGAGTTTTCAAAAACCGGTCGAGTTTTAAAACCGATTGGTTTTTGTAAAACCGATTGGTTTTTGTAAAACCGATCGGTTTCTGGTTTTAGCCTTTTTGGGGTGGTTTACATTTTTTGGATAGTTCTCTTCGGTATAAACTGACTTTTTCGGTTCGATCGAGCATCTTCTTCGGTTTAGAAGTTATGTTTAAAGTTTAGACCTATTGTGTTTGATTTTGAGACTATTGTGTTATGTATGTTCAAAATTTGAGGTAATTATGTTGTGTTATATTGTATTTGAGAGTAATGTGTATGTTTGAGACTATGTAGTAGGTGTGTGTTTGAGGTAATTATGTGTGTATTTGAGACTATGTAGATTGTAGTTTGTAATTGTAATTGTATTTTTAGTTTTTTTTTTTTGTGAACAGTGAATCACACGTCGAATTGGGTATGACTGGCCGAACCAGAAACCGGCCCCCTCACCGGTTCGAGGGACAATCCGGTTCCGATAACAATGATAAAAGTCATTATAATTAAAAAAATATGTTAAAAAAATTGTCTGACGATAAAAACTAACTGTTACTTAACAGAGTGACCAAATAGTCACATGCTGAAACGTAAGTTCTATTTAATCACGCGAAAAAAGATGAATAACCAAATAGTCACATTGAGTAAACTTGTGTGACTATTGAATATATTAACCCAATGTTTTTTCAATCCAAAATATTTTAAATGATCCAACATGTTTAAAAACGATAGTCATTCGTCCTTCCATTAATCAATTTTCATTGAATACTTTTCAAATTTACAAAATAACTGAATACTTTTTCAAATATCACAGTTATACTTTAATGTTACAATTAAAATCCGACTCCAATTGAGTCCAAATTGGTTGGACAAGGTTCCAACCCCAACCTTGTTTAGACGATTGAGTCTTTTATGGTATGTGACCACGGGTCATACAAGTTGACACATGGACCTACATATCATATTTGAGTTTTGATAATTAACACATTATTAATAAGGAAATATGGCCGGTCTGTTCATAGAACTGGAGGTCAAACCGTATGATTTTGAAACCGCTTGTTTGATCGGTTTGATGGCCGGTTTTTACAACTATTATGATGGCGCCGTCCACTATTGCAAATAATTAATTTTGGAAGATTAGCAATTGCATAAGATGTTTGAGGAAATCGTACGAATCAATCAAGCACAGACTTGGAAAGAGAGATGACGATATCGGTGTCGGTAGCGACCAGCAGAGACGGCAGTCACTTCAATCTCCGCCACCCTTCTCGTCCACCTCACAGACTGCCACCACCATCTTCGGGGTTTCTTGCTCCACCGCTTAAAGCACCAGTTCATTTGCGTGCACTCCGAGCCAATCCTCTTCCTTCCTCGATCGCTCCGCCGCCGAAAAGGTTGTCACGTGCAAATGTTTCGTCCTCCGAAGGTTACTACAGTAGCACGGGGGGTGAGTCTCCGGCAAAAGCGCTCCGGAGGATCCTGGAGCTGCCTGGGGTTCACCAAGGTCCTGCTTGCTTCGACGCTCTCAGTGCCAAGTTAATCGAGCGAGCTGGGTTTGATTACTGCTTCACCAGTGGTAAAGTTGTATCAACCAGCTGATCGATTTAAGTTCAATAGGCGTGTTGAATAGAAGATATTTGTTAAATCACCTGCCAATTCATTCAAATGATCAAGCTGGTAGTTTTTGTCATGGTATTGGTTAAATCTCTTTCATGAGTTAGCATGTGCAAGTTTGAGGTCAAGCTTTTCCCCTATCCTGCACTTTTGGTTTGAGCTACTTACGGAAGGCCAAATGCGATTCCTTTTGTGATTGCGAGTGCGAGCGCAAATATTATTTACCAAATATTATTGCTTCTTCATCCACATTGGAACTGTCTTAGGGCTTGTCCCAGGGTCTAATTAGTTGCCAGAAACCACTGCCAAAGTTGTCAATCTTTGATGACTGATTCATTCACTAGTGCTTTAATAGCATGGAATTTTAACCTGCCAGTAGTCTACTCTCACAAATGTTTGCGCAGGTGGATTTTCAATCTATTTTGACTTTAGCGTATAAGATTCTTGATAGTTTCGTGTGGATTGATTTTTGGATAAACTTTACTAACTCTAATCATATTTTCATCATGATTTTAAGTTGAACTAATTGAATTTTTCATCTTCTAGGTTTTTCTATATCAGCTGCGAGACTGGGGTTGCCAGATACTGGCTTAATTTCGTATGGGGAAATGGTTGATCAAGCGCAGCAGATTACCAGGGCTGTTTCTATTCCTGTCATTGGAGATGGTGATAACGGCTATGGAAATGCAATGAACGTAAAGAGGACCGTTAGAGGATATATCGCTGCTGGTTTTGCAGGAATTATTCTGGAAGATCAGGTACAGGCAAATAACAGTACAGTAGTAATTTGGTTAGAGCTTAAACTTTTACACCTTTGGCTTGCTTTTGTTTGTGGAGGGATGATAAACCCTATGGCTACTTTAAATTCGAGTATGCCTATTCTTTAGTCGCCTATCAGTTTTAAATATCACATTTTGCTTTAATGGAGTGTTAGAGACTCTACCGTAATCACTGAATAATATATAGTAGGTTCCTCTATACCCGATAATTATTTAATAGCTGTATACTGTATTATGATTCAGTAATTTCTTTCTCCAACATATGACAGTTAAAAGTACCAAATCTTTGAAAAATGACCATATAGTGAGATTAAATAGTGCTGAGTTGAGTCTTGTTTTTAGAGGCTATTTTCCTGAGTCATCAGTTATTTTCTTTTATATAGTTTTACAATGAATAGTCTGCCGGGACAATTACATTGCTTCAGATTAGAAGCAGGCAATATACTGTTCCTAATTGTTTGTCTTTATCAAATTTATATTTGTCTATTTTTTCTTGATTTAATAATGGTACCTTTTAGGTTAGAGAGGTATACAAAAGCAAACCAGTAATTCTACATCTATCTATATTCCACTACAGGAAAATAGTCGTCCTCCTGGGTTCATTCACAGACGTTAGTGAAGTGTTTTGATGGAGATACGTTGTTGCTGATAACGTTATTACCCAGTAAAGTTCAATGAAATTTATTAACATCTGCACTCTCTTGATAACATTATGATCCTATTGTATAGGCATGTTGAGAATTACATATAATACCTCATTTCTGTGTAACCATTTAAGCATTTCGAGTAGTTGGTGTGTGGCTAGCTTATTGTGATGCTGATATGAATGATACATCCACAAATGTCCTTGTTATGTGTAAATGTTCAATTGTCATTTCATCCAATTGCCACCTTTTCAAATTCCACTAGCCTGTTTCCATTGTTAAAAAAGTCTGGCCTCTACTACTTTATTGTTGTGCGTAGAGGGTGTCAATGTCAAGTTTTGTAACTGTGAAAAATGCAATTGACAGAGCATTTAATTGTATATGTTCATATTCTTCAATCTCATGAAGTTCATTGCAAGGTGTCCCCGAAAGCTTGTGGTCATACACATGGCAGGAAAGTAGTATCTAGAGAGGAAGCAGTCATGAAGATAAAAGCAGCTGTTGATGCTCGGAAGGAGGTTGGCTCTGACATTGTTATTGTGGCAAGAACGGATTCTAGGCAAGCAATTTCTTTTGATGAAGCACTCTGGAGGTCACGTGCTTTTGCCGATGCTGGAGCGGATGTTCTTTTCGTCGATGCCCTAGCATCAAAGGAAGAGATGAAGGCATTTTGTGAAGTTGCTCCTCATGTACCGAAAATGGGAAATATGCTTGAAGGAGGAGGGAAATCGCCAATTTTGAACCCTCTTGAGCTTGATGAAATTGGGTACAAGCTTGTAGCTTATCCTCTTTCCCTGATCGGGGTTTCCATTCAGGCAATGCAGGTTGGTTCAACTCATTCAGTTGAGTTGGCATGAGATCTGCATGTAGCATAGACGGATACTTGGAATGCTTAAATTTTAAGAAATCATCTCAGGAGAAGAAGAATAGGCAATTTTCCACAAAGCCTTATCTTTTCTTACCTACGTCCCTAGTTTCAGAAAAGAATTGTTCTGTGTAAACCCTATGGCTTCAGGAAATGACATCTTATGGTATGAAACGGGACAAGTTATGTTTTATTATGAAGTGAGCCCAAGAACATAGTAGAATGGACAGTTTACCTTGTACACGCCATTGTTAGATGGTGTTGATGTACTAGACATGAAAGTGTCTTTTATGAAGGGATAATGAAGAAGTATCTGTTGTCTTATTTGCAGGATGCACTTAGAGCAATCAAAGGGGGCCGCATCCCTCCTCCTGGAACAATGCCATCCTTTGATGAAATGAAAGAAATCTTAGGCTTCAATACCTATTATGATGAAGAGAAGCGGTATGCTACAAGCATCACTCAACCATCTTCTCCCAGAGGTTGGTTGGTATAGTATATCTATGTATGGTATGCTAGAAATAGTGAACTCCAAGCGCTGTCTTTGTTGCGTACAGTAGTTAAATAAACTAGTTTGTTACTATAGTTAGCTCCATTACTATTTCCATGTTTCTATTTCAGCCTTAATATGCTACTACCTCTTGTCTGCCTCACAAAGTCATATAAGTTCCTTCTGTTTGTAAAATTCTTTTTGCAGGGAGTAGTGATGGTTACAGAGTAGCAGGGAAGTCTCCAGATGATACACAGCAGAATATTGAAATTGTTCGAGATCCCATCGTTGAGGTGATGGATCCTCGAGGTTATAGTAACTACGGTTCAGATGGGTCAAGTAGTAACCCCTTTTCAGGAATCTGGTCCCGGAAATTGAGAGTCAAAATAACCGGAGGAGATGGATTTGAGAGACTTGATGTTAGGATCCCCGTAAGTAACCCGGTTGCTAATGCATAAAATTGAAAGGTGAATACTTTTGCCTTGCCTTGTCTAAAATTTCACACTTTTTTTTTACGAAATAACAGGCGGGTTTTTTGGATGGCATCACAAATATAGTCCCAGGTAACTTTCGTTTTGTATGTTTATCTACTATAATTGAAGCTGAGACAACCAGACTATGAATTTTGTGTCATTATTGTGGTTTTTTTGTTTCAGCCTTGGGTGGTGTAAACATCAAAGAACTGTTGGATGATGCATCTGGTGAATCTGGAGGGAGACTCCTGTTAGATTTTAAAGATACAATGGGCGACAGGATTCAAGTGTTTCTGGAATAGAAACAATGAATTTGCAGAGGTTGAACCTGAGTAAGTGTTTTTCGAGCATCAAATCACGAGTCATTCCTGTTTGTTTGTGCGGTACTACACTGAATCTGAATGAAGACATTCTCCATCCAATAATTGAATTCGTCTGCATGACTACTAGAATAGCTAAGCTGTTTAAACGGAAGTTGATTTATAATTATATCCTAACACGAAACCTAAACACTTTTAACTTTTTAAGGCTGCCACCGAAGTATTTTAACACCATCATTATGTACTATTTTAATTCATATGAATTGATAAAATATTCACTAAAATAATTAAATAACATAGCTATTCAATATCTGTACCTATTTTAGAATTTATCTAAAGTAAATTTGCATCTGCATGGAAAAATCAAATGCTAATGTAGTTTTTTTTTCAAGTTAGACCAACATGTGAATCCAATTCGTGGGTCAAATTTCGTTAATTTTTACCGTGAATGAGATTTACATGTTGAAGCTATATTTTTTTTCTAAAGCAAATTGCATGAAAGATTAAATATTGATTTTTTTTTTGTTAAAAAAGTTATTGTGAATCTCATTCGCGGATAAACTTCCTATTCGTTGCTTCCATTTACGGGTTAGTTTTTTTTTTTTTTTTAAATATAAACATTGTTTAAGTTAAAATTAACACCGTTTTTTTTGTTATACTTTTATTTTATTTATCTCTTGAAAATAACATTTCTAAATTATATGGGTTTAGGGTACCCTAAATAGCATTTTTGTAAATATTTTTTAACCATTTATGAAAAAAAATTATGTTCAATAGATAAACAAATTATAAGTATAACCAAATATGGACGTTGAGTTTCAATTTACACAATGATTTGACTACCCGAACAAAGTTGATAATTTAGGATTAGAATATTTTTTTTCGAAATTTTAGATCATTGTAATACGTGAAACTTAATGTTGTTTGCTTGATTATACTTATAATTTGTTTATCTATTGAGCATATTTTGTTTTTGAAGATGGTAAAAAAATGATAATTATAAAGGAAAAGTTTGAAAATGGTCCAACATGTTTGCATAAAATGATTTTTCAACCCAAAATATTTTGAATAGTCCAACATGCTTGAAAACGATGATAACTGGTATTTCCGTTACTTTTATGTTAAAAAATTTCATTTTTTTCTTCATATTTGCAAAATTAACTGAATATTTTTCTAAATATTACAAGTAAGCCCTACAAACTTATAATAATATTACAAACAAGTCCCGACTCATTCGAGTCACACCCGGGGTCCCCTAGCCAGGGTCCGAACCCAGACCAGGTCGGCACGTGGTCTGGGTTCATACCTAAACCATAGGAACCTCGATTGGGGCTCAGTTGGAGCTCCAATCGTGTACCGAACCTTGTCCAAACCAATTGAGTCCAATTCGGGGGTCTTATGGTATGAGTCCAAACCCTAAACATTCGAAATTATTATCCTATCCTTTTTCGAGTTTTTGTACTTTTATAAAGTAATATAGTTCATTAAATTATAAATCAATCATATATTATCACGTCAATTTCCATTCAAATTTAGTAGAAAATAGATGGAGGTAACATTTTTTTCCCAATTCCAAAAATACAAGTAGCACAATTTTAAAAGGTAAAGTTTAAGTGGTAATTTGTAAAATCTCCAAAATACATGTAACAATTTTGTTATTAACTAAGTATTTATATTAAGAAGAGTTGATGATAATGAAGTAAATAATCTTGAAATTTCGTCCAAAATAATTACATGATAATTAAAAATTTGCGCAAATCGTAGTGTAAATATTAAGGAAAATTCTATTTGCAGATTAACAATTAGTTTTTGTACTTTTATAAAGTAATATAGTTCATTAAATTATAAATCAATCATGTATTATCACGTCAATTTCCGTTCAAATTTAGTAGAAAAATAGATGGAGGTTACTTTTTTTTTCCCAATTCCAAAAATACAAGTAGCACAATTTTAAAAAGTAAAGTTTAAGTGGTAATTTGTAAAATCTCCAAAATACATGTAACAATTTTGTTATTAACTAAGTCTTTATATTAAGAAGAGTGGATGATAATGAAGTAAATAATCTTGAAATTTCGTCCAAAACAATTACATGATAATTAAAAATTTGCGCAAATCGTAGTGTAAATATTAAGGAAAACTCTATTTGCAGACTAACACCTAGTTTATAGTTTATACATACCACTTTTATTAAAAGACCAAAATGTCCTTATAGCTTTATATATATTTACCTTTACTAATTTTAAAAATAAAATAAAATTGCTAAATAAAGACCACTTAATGTTTCACTCATCCATTTTATCTTCATATACAAAATTACTCCACAAAATTTTCTTAATATTTACCCACACTCTTTCACTCTCCATACTCAATTTGCCTTCTGCCTTCATCCAACCCTAACTTGTCGCCGTCGCCGATTGAAGTGGCTGCCACCTTGCTGTCGCCGTACTTGCACTTGTCAGTTAAAAAAGCTGCTGCCGTTGTCGGATTTAGGGTTCCTCTTCCCTCCATAATTTATGTATCGGTAAGTTCTATTTCACCTCCACATGCATCAATCGAGATCTGGTCCGCGATCGAGACCTGGGTCCATGATCGTGACTACTGTTTGCTCTATTACAAAGTCGACTACTTGGTTCGAATGGCCACTGAGTTGCAATCATGGTGGGCAGAGATCATCCAAGTGTGCCACAACGACAAGAAAGATGAGCCGTGGTGGGCGAAGATGCATATTGTCACCGAGCTCATACATACATGCACTTACATCATATGGACCGCTTCTACCCTCCATGCAACTGTCAACTTCAGTCAGTACCCTTACGTTGTTTACCTCCCGAACCATCTGACTGTGAGTCACCGTTTCAGCTCGGTACATCACCCCTAAACCAATGTACAGGCCGAAACAACCAACAAGTTAGTCCTGAGAGGTATCAAAAACAGAGTTGAAGCCTTAAAAGGAAGTTGGGTAAAAGAGTTGGACAGTGTGATGTGAGCCATCAGGACTACGCCCAAAACAGCCATGGGGGAAACCCCATTTAGTCTAGTATATGGATCTGCAGAAGTCATGACCCCAACTGAAATAGTTGTGCCCACTCATGGGGTTCGACATTTTGGTCAAGAGGAAAACAACAGAGCGACGAACATATCTCGATTTAGTCGAGGAAAAGCGATGACGATGACGATCAGATGAAATCCAAGTAAGGATAAGGTTGACGATCGCCCGACACTTCAACAGAAGAGTCAACGCTTGCCAATTTTTCGTGGGGGAAATGGTGATGAGGCGGAATGAATTTACAAATATGGACAAGCATAACAAATTTTCAGCCAAATGGGAAGACCCCTACAAGGTAGTAGAAATCGCGGCACCGGGGGGCATACTAATTGGAAAACATGAAGGGTATAAGGTTAGCTCGTCCTTTTAATTCCGAAATTTACAAAGGTTTTATGCATAAGTTGTAAATTTAATATGTCAATAAAGAAAAGTCCTCTTTCGTAAAGAATACAATCACTCGAATGGCGAAGAGTATAATCTCGACGGAAAGGGCGAACGAACCGATAAGGTAACTGTCCTTCTCGAGCGAGCAATCGTAAGATCTAAAGAAATGGGGCAGACGAACTGTCAAAGTAACAGTCCCTTTAGTTAGGAAAATTAAGGAGGCGAACGAACCAACGAGGTAACATTTCCTCTTCTAAATGACCTGAAAGAGTGAGGCAAATGAACCCGAAGGAGATAACAGTTCCCTTCACATAGGCAAAGCAACTGAATGAACTGTAAAAGTAACAACTCCTCCTAAGGCCGAGGAGCAAAGGTACTGAAGAAGTAATAGTTCCTCTGAGCAACAAAGAGGCGGATGAATCACTAAATGATAACAGTTCCCTCTACATAGGCAGGAGGACGTACGATCGAAACAAGTAACAACCCCTCCTCAAAAGCCTAAAGGAATAGAAGGATAATTAAAGATAACATTCCATCCTAAGTTGAAAAAATCTTGGAGCGATTTCACTTCCCGGAGAGGAAACTTGGGATCCATCTCCCAGATCTCATCGACTAAAACTTGGAGGTAGGCAACGACCTCAAATTTCATCACTTCCAAAGCGCAGTTGACGAACTCTTTGGACTTCTTGAAGTCCTTGACCACACTCTGTGGGGAGGGGACCACCTTGATCTTGGACTCAAGCTCCTCCTACTCGGCCCTCGGCGTCTCTCTCTAGGTGCGGTCGTGCCTCAGCTCGCCTTGATGGCAAGTGATCTCTAGCTCTGCCTGGGCAAGGTGCCGGTCGATCTCCTTGGCTCGAACCTCAACCCGAGTCTTGCCCTCGTCGGAGACCTTGATTTGCTCCTCCCTCATCCTGACCGTAGCGAGCAACCCCTTCTCCCTCTCCTCGAACTTCTGGGTCCTCTCGACGAGCCTAATCGAGGACTCAACCTTCTGCTTCAGCTCCTCGAACTCGGCAGGATCAAGGTTGAGACTCCTGTATTGCTCGAGCTTGATCAACAAGTCAGAATGCTTGCCGGTGAGATGCCCAACCATTCACCCTATCACCGTCTCTTCACGGACGAGCTGGGAAAAGAAGTAGAAAAGATTAAAACGTTAAAGGAATGGAAAAAGGAGACTTGCAAGGAAAGGGAACATATCTTACCATGTCAAGACATTCAAAATGGGTCCGCATGCCATCCTCGACGTCATCGATCCCCACAAAAACCTCCCTCTAGTCTTGAGGAGGAATGATCTCGTTTAACAAGTGCATGCAGAGGTTCGGGTTACCCTTTAGCACAGTTTTGTTGGAGATCTCTGTCTCGTGGAGAGAAAGGCAAGGGGCCTATAGACCCCTTGGATCAACCGTCTGTGGCCTCTTATTGAGGGACATCAAGCTGCAATACTCCCCGGTAAAGGGAGCATTGGAAGGTTTTACCCTCGTGGTCCCTTTGGCAGGGACCTTTTTCCGCTGACCAGATGCCTTCAAGGGGTTGAGGCCAATACGGTTACCCATGAGGGCAAGGACCGACTCTTGAAGATGACGAGCCTCACTCCTTTGGAGTGATGGGCTCCCAGCTGCGGACTCCTTATCGTCTGTTGTACCCCTCGCCTTCTTTTGAGGGGCACTGGAGGCTGACATCTTTCCTGAAAAAGAGGAAAAAGAAAGCACAAGGCGACTAGTCAAGGCGAACGAAAAATAAAAAAGAAAACGACTAGATGAAAAGGAAAAATACTCGGAATACGATCGCCAACATCGGTCGCGGAATCTTCCTTCTCGGGCTTATGCTTGGTCGAACGCCTAGCAGGAGAAGTAAGAGGTTTGAGGGAAGCCTGAGCAGCAGACAACCATGTATTAGCCTGTTTGAAAAATATGCTAAGAAATTTAGGTCATCGGGTGTCTGCAACACAAAAAACAACAGACAAAAAAAATTAGAAAATTACCAAATCAATAGAAACAAACGAAGACTATTGGATGCCCGTCAACTGTAGGATGGTCACTGAAGTCTTTGCCAGTGAGCGATTCAAAGAGAAACCCAGTTGTTGATGACATTGGAACAGGTAGTCAATGACGTTCCGGTCACGCCCTGACACCTCGCCAAAGCTCGAGGGTATGTCTCGCTTCAACTGGTGAAGCTCCCACGACACTCCTCCATCGTAGAAAAAGTAAAACTTCTTATAATTGGAGTTGGTGGCTCGAAAGTTGTCTATGTTAACACAGGTATTTTTGTTTATATTTCTGGTAAACTGATACTTCATTACTTCGTTTCAGCTATACAAGGATACAAGGTACTTATACAGCTTTTACATATTGCTATAATACTATTCAGCTTTTGACAATCTTGCTTTACTTTCCATTAGTGATAACTTTTGACAATCTTGCCTTACTTTCTATTAGTGACTCTTTGCCTTTCTTGTCTTTAGATTATTCTAACACTCCCCCTCAAGTTGAGTGGTCGGATCTCCGATACTCAACTTGCTCAATACTTCTTTGAAAATCTTTGAGTTCACTGCTTTGGTGAGTATGTCCGCTAATTGGTCTTCTGAATGAACAAATGACAGTCTGATATGTTTTGCCTCAAGATTCTCTTTTATGAAGTGTCTGTCCACCTCAATGTGTTTGGTTCGATCATGCTGAACTGGATTCTCTGAAATGATGATGGCGGCTTTATTGTCACACTTTAGCTCACATGATTTGGTTGGTGGACACCCAATCTCTTTCATTAAGTTCCTTACCCATAATATTCCAGTTAATCCTTTAGCTATTCCACGGAACTCAGCTTCTGCACTTGAGAGAGCTACAACCTTTTGTTTTTTACTTCTCCATGTTACCAGATTATCACCAACAAAGGTAAAATATCCAGATGTGGACCTTCGATCAATCGGATTGTCTGCCCAGTCAGCATCTGTATATCCCTGTATTTCCAAATGACCATTTCTTCTGAACAAAACTCCATGCCCTGTAGTTCTCTTCACATACCTCATAATTCTCATGACAGCTTCCATATGCTCCACTTGAGGTTGATGCATAAACTGACTCACTACTCCAACAGCATAAGCTATGTCTGGTCGAGTATGTGATAGATATATCAGCTTGCCTACTAGCCTTTGATATCGTTCTTTGTCTGCTAGTCTTCCTCCTTCTGATAGTTGTAGGCCGTGATTTACTATCATTGGAGTTTCTGCTGGTTTGCATTCCAGCATCCCTGTTTCTGTCAGAAAATCCAAAATATACTTTCTTTGAGATATAAAGATTCATTCTCTTGATCTTAATACCTCAATTCCAAGAAAGTATTTCAAATTTCTGAGATCCTTCATCTCGAATTCTTCAAACAAGTTCTTCTTGAGCTTGTGCATCTCTTTTTCATCATTCCCTGTAATAATCATATCATCAACATAAATGATTAAACAAGTTATGAGGTCTCCTGTTTTCTTCAAGAATAAGGTATGGTCTGAGTTGCTCTACTTATATCCATATTTCTTCATGGCTATCGTGAACCTCCCAAACCATGCACGAGGAGATTGCTTCAGACCATAAAGTGCATTTTTTAATCGACACACTTTTCCTTCCTGCGTTTCATCTTTGTAGCCTGGTGGGACTTCCATATAAACTTCTTCTTCTAGATCTCCGTGAAGAAATGCGTTCTTCACATCAAACTAGTGCAAAGGCCAGTCTTTATTTGCAGCTATAGACAACAATACTCTGATTGTGTCTATTTTGGCTACGGGAGAGAATGTTTCGGAATAGTCAATCCCGTATGTCTGCGTATATCCTTTTGCCACCAACCTCGCCTTGTATCTATCAATGGAGCCGTCTTTCTTGTATTTGATAGTATACACCCACCTACAGCCCACTGGTTTCTTCCCAACTGGTAACTTGCACATCTCCCACGTCTCATTTTTTTTCAGTGCATTCATTTCAACATCCATTGCTTTTCGCCACTTCCTGGACTGTTGAGCTTCTTTGATCGTACTTGGAATTTCTTCAGTAAGAATAGACATTGTGAATGAATTTGCCTCTTCACTTAGCCTCCCCCTTACTATATTTGTCACTGGATACCTTGATTTCCTTGTCTCCCAAACTGGTGTGTATCTCTTGGGTGGCCTTCCCCGATTCTCTCTTGGAGGTAATTTGTATCCTCCAGGTATTATCTCCTCTTGTTCACCTGGTTCTTCTACAAGAAAATCGAGATTCTCCCTTTCAGGAGATCTTACCGGGCTTACCTCAGATACCTCAGTCGGTGGAACATTGGTTGTGACTCTTAGTTCACTGTTCGGTACTGACGTATCAGATGTTGCCTCAGTAGTTGGATTATCTTGCTCTTTCGGTCTTTCATCGGAGAGGCTTGTTCTTTCATAGGAGATATCGGAATTACATACCAAATCCAGTGGATCATCTATATGACTCCCCCGTGAACACTGGACTGGTGATAGAAGTACTCTGTTTCAAGGAAATCACAGTTCATTGTGGTGAACACATGACGACTTTTAGGATCATAACACCGATACCCTTTTTGATTGACTCCATAGCTTACAAATACACACTTGACTGCACACGGATCAAATTTGGTGCGGTCATTTTTTGGTATGTGGACAAACACGGAACAACCAAAGATCCTAGGAGTTAGGGTAAGGATCGAGGGTATTTTTGTAATTTCAGAGAAGCTTTGAATTGGTGTTTTGAGATTAAGAATTCTCGTGGGAAGACGATTTAAAAGGTATGTTGCCGTAGCAACTGCCTCATGCCAGAAAGTTTTTGGAACTTTGGATTCAATGAGTAAGGATCTTGTCATTTCAAGAAGAATACGGTTTTTTCTTTCAGCCACACCATTTTGTTCTGGAGTGTGCGGACAAGAGGTTTGATGAACAATTCCTTTTTCTGAAAAGAAATTTTTCATATGTTGATTGACAAATTCCCCCCCATTATCGGACCTAAGAATTTTTATATTTTTCTGGAATTGATTTTTGACCATTTGGAAAAAGTGAGTGAACTTGTCAAACACTTCAGATTTTTGTTTTAGAAAATAAACCCATGTCATACGAGTGCAATCATCAACGAACAACAGAAAATATCTAAGATTTTGACCCCCATATATAGGTGCTGGACCCCACACATCAGAATGCACTAAGGAAAACATGGAATTCATACGAGTGCTATTAGGCTTAAACGATTGTCTATGACTTTTTGCAAGAATACACGTCTCACAAAAAAACTTACTACTTTTACCCAAAAACAACTTAGGAAATAAAAGTTTTAGATGACCCGAGGATGGATGACCCAATCTCCTGTGCCAGAGCCAAACCTCTCTTTCTGAAGTACCGTGAGCGAGTAACACCGAACTGGATTGAGCCACTTCATCAACGTAGTACAAACCAGCGCATTCAGTGCCACGCCCAATAATCCCTCCCGTCTGGATATCCTGCAGTAAACAAAAATCCGGATTCATCACCATAGTACAATTCAGCTCTTTGGTGACATGGGATACCGACAATAATTTATTCGAGAGTGTTGGAACAAGGAGACATTTTGATATTCTCAGTGTTGGAGAAATATCTATAGTTCCCATTCCTGTCACCCGAACCTTAGCTCCATCTGCATCATCAACGAACAACAGAAAATATCTAAGATTTTGACCCCCAGATATAGGTGTTGGACCCCACACATCAGAATGCACTAAGGAAAACATGGAATTCATACGAGTGCTATTAGGCTTAAACGATTGTCTATGACTTTTTGCAAGAATACACGTCTCACAAAAAAACTTACTACTTTTACCCAAAAACAACTTAGGAAATAAAAGTTTTAGATAACCCGAGGATGGATGACCCAATCTCCTGTGCCAGAGCCAAACCTCTCTTTCTGAAGTACCGTGAGCGAGTAACACCGAACTGGATTGAGCCACTTCATCAACGTAGTACAAACCAGCGCATTCAGTGCCACACCCAATAATCCCTCCCGTCTGGATATCCTGCAGTAAACCAAAATTCGGATTCATCACCATAGTACAATTCAGCTCTTTGGTGACATGGGATACCGACAATAATTTATTCGAGAGTGTTGGAACAAGGAGACAATTTGATATTCTCAGTGTTGGAGAAATATCTATAGTTCCCATTCCTGTCACCCGAACCTTAGCTCCATCTGCAGTATTAATATACTCAACTCGAGACTTGACAATATTATTAAGGTCACATGCATCATATGTCATAGTATCGGTTGCTCCGCAGTCGAAAATCCACCGGTGATTTTTAAGTAGATCTTTATGGACTGAATATGCATTTTTTAATTGTGCAGGGACTGATCCGAAATTAAATTGGGCCATTTCTTCAGTTTTCACAAGATTCAGTCCAAAAACAGTCGGGTTCGAAGTTGAGGGACTTGGATGCAATTTCCAAGTCCCTTTACCTTGCTTATCCGCTCCATTCGTGAAGCCCCAGCCGCTCCACTCTCCAATCTGGTTCTCTCCTTTGGCAGCTCTCGTCCGAGGGTTCCCGTCGTCCCGATTGTTGCCGCCGCTGCTTCCTGTGACTCCGGCGAAGGATGGGCTCCCTTCGGATGTTGATGGCGGCCAAGGAGGGGTGCGGAGCTGCTGGAACTGCTGGACTTCGGCTTGTTCTTCGCCGTGCCCTTGGATGCCGGTGGCCACTGAGCCGCCCATCGCAACGTTGGTGCGGTTCTTCTCCATGTTCTTACGGCTTTCGTCCCACCAGTCGGGATATCCGACCAGTCGAAAGCAGCCCTCCTTGGTATGCCGATTCATCCCACAGTGAGTGCACTTCAATTTGTTTTTATCGATGCGGGATGACGATTCCCCGGGTTTCCAGGTGGTTTTCGACCGATTGCTTTGATTCCGGCCTCCTTTCGCCGAATTTGCCGAGGCTGAATTTGTTGTGTTGATGTCGGTCCAATTGCTCCTAGATAGAAGTCCCTCGCTAATTCCCGATGATGCTCCGTCGGAGGTTGCCGCTCCCATGATGTGGAGCCGGGCGACCTCCTTCCGGATTGAGGCGTACGCCTCTTCGACCGAGGGAAGTCGATCCTGTCGCAATAATTCCCGTTTGATTCCATCGAATTTGGAATCGATGCCCCCTAAGAACTGATACAACTTGGTCTCGTTCCAAAGTTGATTATATGTCGTGATGTCTTGACTGCATGCCATTGGGTTCAGCCTCCTGGCTTCGATTTCTCCCCATAGGGATTGGATCAAAAGCCAGAAGTCTTCGAGCGTAAGTAATCCCTGCATCATTTTTGCAGCTCGATTGTGTAAATCGAAAATTTGCAAAGAATCCTTACCACTCCCATATGTTGTCTGTAGTGCCTTCCATAGATCCCGGGAAGTAGGATAATGTGCGATGTTGTTCGCCAATTGAGGCCCGATGTTTTGAATCATCCATGAAAAAACTATGAGGTCGTCTTGTTTCCACCTCTCGTACCCGGATTCGGTTCGGCTTGGTGGTTCTGGATCCCAGGTGATATGTTGTAATCGTCCCCTTCCCCCAATCGCAATTTGCATTAATCTGGCCCATAAATGATAATTCTGACCAATTAACTTGATACTCACTGTGACTGTTTCGGGTATGCTTTTTTCTGGTTTTTGACCGAGGTTGAGACCCTTTCTTAAGACGTTGGCTATTTTGAGGGTTAGATCGTCGTCGCTAATACCTGACCCCGTTTGGGCGTGGGAATGATGGCTTTCTTCATCGGACATTGTTAATCCGATTGGTTGTTGGATTGTTTGTTGGTTTCGGTTGTTGGACTGAGTGTTGGCTCGGTTGTTGGACTGGTTGTTGGCTTGGTTATGGAATCAGTTGTTGATCGGTTGGATTGAGGGTTATTCTGGTATATGATGAAACTGCTCTGATACCATGTTAACACAGGTATTTCTGTTTATATTTCTGGTAAACTGATACTTCATTACTTCGTTTCAGCTATACAAGGATACAAGGTACTTATACAGCTTTTACATATTGCTATAATACTATTCAGCTTTTGACAATCTTGCTTTACTTTCCATTAGTGATAACTTTTGACAATCTTGCCTTACTTTCTATTAGTGACTCTTTGCCTTTCTTGTCTTTAGATTATTCTAACAGTCTACTATTCAGAAATGGACATTCTAATGCCATTCCTTAGCTCGTCACCGTGCTTGAAAACGATGAAGAAAGTTTCCCCTCGCGGCTAAACGGTAAAAGCATCCAAAAAGGGAAACTGTGTACGCCCAACCTTGACGTACACACATTATCTTGAACCCTACCCACATCGTGAGGTCATTGTACACCATTTTTTTGGGTAAAAAATGAATAATCTCTTATTGTAAGACTAAAAAAATGTTCATTATTACAATCAGTTGCTAAAATGCTTGTTGGGGTATGGGTTCTAAAATTCAATTATCAAAACACTCCCAATTTGGTCTGTTTGGAGTATCCAATTTGCACTTTCATTTGTTGAACGCGAGATTGTCTTCCATCTGACCATTCAAACCTGTCGTGCCATGACTTTGATGTTTTCACATAGGACATCCAACTTCCAAGAAAACATCCTACCCTGAATTTTCTTTAAGACCTTCAAGGAGTCTGTTTCTACCTCAATATTCTACCATCCTTTGTCGACTGCCAATTTGATTCCTTCCAGAACCGCTTGAGCTTCTAGGATCTCAACATTGCCAATTCAGTTCAGCCCTCCCACAAGTTTGCATGCGCTACACTAATGCCTTCACGTTTTGTTTGGTTGCACCACGACACGTCACAACTGAGTCAGATTACTCCCTCATCCGGTTTTTTCCACCTCTTGACCTGTCGTTTTCGTGTTTCCGGTCTCCTTTGAGGTTCGACTCTTGATAGTTTCAGGTGTGCTTCCTTTATTGCGAAGACTGTCTCCATCAGATTTGGTCTCTTCCCCTCAAAAGTTGCTTCACACCTGACCGTCCATATATTCCAACAAGCCCACATGCACATACTTTTTTGTTCTTCTCGTACTCTTTCAGTTGCTTCCTTTTATGTCATTCTATCAATGTTCCACTCATTGAGAGACTCAGTCTTTCCCTGTGTTTGCCAAATTCTCAAGATGCCGAACCACACAACTTCTTTCCATCCACATCGATTAATCATACGTTCTCTTGTCTCCTCCCAACCACAGATGGGACAACATTCCTCCACGGCCACCCCCTTTTCTTAAGGTTTTTGTTAACTGTAACCACATTTGAGAGTAACCATCACATACAGATTTTAACCTTTGGGATAGTGTTAACCTTCCATATCGTCCTTCAGACATCGTTGTTTGAGCTTATTCCCAGCGTCGAGGCTCCTTCATGTTCCTTTAAACGATGATAGACTGACTTCACGGTGACCTGTCCATCCTTGGTGTGTGGCCATACCATTCAGTCCTGACTCAATCCAGTTCTTAGTTGCATGTTAAGGATGAAATGTGCGTCCATGTTACTGAAGCTACCTCAGATTACATCTTCATCCCATTCACGGTTTGGCCCTATCAACTCATTGACCCTCGTGTCCGGCGGTTGCCCTCCTTCACTTGGCCAATCAACTTTATATCATGGTTTTGTGACTACCCATGGGTCTCCAAAAATATGCACGTCAGTATTGTCCCCGATTTGCCACATTCCCTCTTTATATAGGATGTCCTGGTCATGCACTAGGCTTGCCCAACCCCTTGATGCCCTTCTACACTTCTTGTCCGAACGAAAGTTAGTTTTGGGAAAGTACAATCCCTTGATGGTTCAAACCCATAGTGCTTCCGGCTCGTTGAGGATTCTTGTAGCCATCTTCGTGACTAATGCCTCGTTGAAGGTTTCCATTTCACGGAACCCTAAGCCCCCCATCGGTTTCGATCTTGCTAATACATCTCATTTTCTCCAATGGATTTTCTTTCCTTCATTCGAAACTACCCACCAGAAATCTTCAATCCTCGAATTAATTTCCGAGCACCAAGTCTTGGGGAGATTAAACACATTCATCACGTAGGAATATATAATCGTAAATACTGCCTTGATGAGTACTTCTTTACCTGCTTGGTTTAGGGTTTTTGTGTTCCATCCTTGAATCTTATCACGTATTTTGTTCTTTATATAGTCCAGTGCGTCTTTCTTTGATTGATCCCATATTGATGGGAGTCCTAGATATCTCCATGGATCCGTTAAACCCTGTATTTGAAGCTCCTCCTTGATAGCTTTGCAACTATCTTCATCTTCCCCCTTGTTGAAGATCAGGTTCAATTTTGCATTATTTATGTGTTATTCAAATGCCTTTCAATATTTGGTAATGATCTTCTTCAATTCCTGGGTATTCTTCACTGTCCCCTTTAGGAAAAACAATGAGTCATCTGCAAAAAATAGGTGGTGTAATTTTGGACATCCTCTTTTCAAGGTTAAACCGCTCAATCTCTCTGTTCGAATGACCTCTTCAACGTGTCTTGATAGCACGTCCGCAAGGATAAGTATGGTGAGAGAGGGTCGCCTTGCCTCTGCCCATTAATCAGGACTCGGTATGACATTTTTGTGATACATTATCGCATCCATCCAATGCACTTTTCACCGAATCTCCTCTTCTAAAGGTTTTTTCAATAAAAATTCTCATTCCACCCGGTCATACGCCTTTTACATGTCCAACTTCAGTGCAAACTCGATCGTTCTACTTCCCCTTCGTATTTTCAAGTGATGGAACACCTCATGAGCTATTAAGATGTTATCCTGAATTACACGACTTGCCACAAACACACTTTGATAAGGGTGACAAGATCCGATAAATATGTTTTTAACTTATTCACCAAGACATTGGATACAATTTTAAATATGAAATTGTATAAACTGATTGGTCTAAAATCACTCGCTCTGTCTGGGCTTGGTATTTTAGGAATAAGGTTTTATATCTATTTGATTTATAGTGGAGTAAAAGACACCTGACCTGAGAAAGGATTTGACAACCGTGAATGCATCTGGAATGATGGTGTGTCAACTCCTTTGGTAGAATAAACCCGAAAAACCATATGGACTCGGTGCTCTCGCCCCTCTCATTTGAACTGTCGCAGCCCTGATATCACTGTCGGACGTCGGATCCGACTTTCCTTACCCGTTTTGAAAAACTATTATTATTGTTTTTTGAAAATAGCGGGTCTTGGCGAGCGACGAGTCTAGTCGAGCCAGGTCATCAACCGAACCGAAAAATGAAAGAGTTGCCACCAATTAATTAAAGGTTAATCGGAACCCTAAAATTTTGCCTAGGGTACATGGAGTTAACATCCTAGGGCTTAGAAAGGTCTACGTCCAGAAATTCGAGTTCGGGGGGGGGGGGGGGGGGGGGGGTTTGATTACATCTTAAAAGCTTGCGAGCTCATAATCCTCCCTTTCGGTACTTTAGTTTGCTTTTGATTTTTTTTCAATTAACCTGAATTGCCCGTTTTGATCATGCTTGCCCCAAAAAGACTACATGCATTTTCTTTAAATTAAACAAACCATGTACAACCATTTTTTTTTTATGAGTTAATTTCAAATAAACAAGAGAGAACTAAAGTTAATCGTGCTCGAAAAAAAATGGTTTAACTCTTGAGCCATTCTAAACGTGTCAAAACATGCACGAATGATTTTTGAAGATATTAAGCTCGCTGGACTAATTTGTCCCATTTTGAGAAGTTATAGGATGCCCAAAAAAATATAGGGACCAAAATGCAATTTATTAAAATTTGAGCTGAATTGGACAAACATTTCGAAAAATTCAGAAATGGCCCTAAACTATTCTAGACTTATTCGTAACATTTGGTAAAGCTCCAAAATAAACCGAAAATTATTATGGACTTATTTATAACATTTTGAGAAATCATGGAATATCCAGAAAAAATCAAGAATCAAAAATGTAATTTTCGAAAAAATTATAACTGAACTGATTTGTGTTTTTTTTTTAATTTGTTTTTTACAGAATTGACCCTAAACTATTCTAGATTTATTTGTAACACTTGGTAAAATTCCAAAAATAACCCGAAAATTATTCTAGATTTATTTGTAACATTTTGATAAATCATGGAATGTCTAGAAAAGTTTAGAAATCAAAATGTAATTTAAAAATAAACAAGCTGAATTAAGAAAAAAATCAAAAATTGCACAAATGGCCCAAAACTTTTCCGGTTTGTTTATAACACTCGATAAAGTTCCAGAAATGACCTGAGAGTCCAAGGATCGAGTTGTAACTTTCATCAAAGTTTGGGAAGGACCTAAGTCATTTTTGAAAATATTTGTTTTTCACATATACATAATATACATATAAATATATATACATATATATATATATATATATATATATATATTATACATATACATATATATAGTATTACATAGACATAATATAAATATATATTATACATATAGATATATATAGTATTACATAAACATAATATAAATATATATTATAGATATAAATATAATATCACATATATATATATATATATATTAACAAGTATATTATACATAAATATATAATATATGTATATAAACTTCATTTTTTTATAACATAAATAATAACATTAGAAAATACAAATACAATATTAAATGCGAGAGATTTTGGACCATCAACTTGGTATACTGCTGATATGGAGTCATTTTTGCCATGTAGATCTTGAGATGAACAATCAGATGTCCGGTTCCATCGAACCTTTCAAAGTCTGGCACTTTGAATTTATCGGGCATTGGGATTTCCTGAAATAGAGCAAGATCATAGAAATCCAAGCCTCCCAATAGATCTACTCCTTGAATAGACTTCATTTTTCTTCAATCTGCTTCAACCGCTTGTCTTGTTCGGTCTCGACCGGGACGATTGTGACTGAGTAATTGGGGAGCCCAAACGCGGATCGTGTGACCTGGTTGGGGTAAACAGGTACTGGAGGTGCAACCCGATCATGCTGAAGAGGAAAAACTTGCTCGTGAGGGTCATGTACATGTAGTGGAACTTGATTAGGGCAGTCGTATGTAGAAGGTGGAGCTTGGTTGGGATGGTCATATGTGGGAGGTGAAGGTGGAGCTTGAACAGGATGACCATATGTGGGAGGTGGAGTTTGGTCGGGCAAGATATAGACTTACGGATATCTAGAATACATAATTTTCCGATTATATATATATATATATATATAATCTACATATATTTCTCTCCTTAGATATATGCATCCATTAGTGATCTTTTCTAAAATTTATACGAAAATATTTCTAGAATTTTCATCTGTATGAATGTATAAATAAACCTCCCCCAATACTGAAAAAATCATAGCCATCGAAAGAAAATCTTCTAGAAAGTGAGTTCAAGTCCAAGTCGAAGGAGAAGAGAGAGACGTCAGATAATGGAGTCTTCCCTTTGTGCTGGAGGTTGTGGATTTTACGGATCACCGGAGCAGCAGGATATGTGCTCAGTTTGCTTAAAAGCTTACCTCAAGACCGAACAGGAGAAGAAGTCGACGACGATCAAACATTCCATTCCATCGAGCAGCGCAGATTTGACGACGACTTTGACCACTGCCAATGTTGCACTTGTTGAGGATTCCACGAAACCCATCCGGGTGCGCTGCAACACTTGCAACAA
Organism: Chamaenerion angustifolium; assembly: GCA_946814005.1. Lineage (NCBI taxonomy): Eukaryota > Viridiplantae > Streptophyta > Magnoliopsida > Myrtales > Onagraceae > Chamaenerion > Chamaenerion angustifolium. The sequence goes on along the minus strand of OX328266.1, from coordinate 34,156,428 downwards.
AAGGGTTGGCTTGCTAGGGTTTAAGTGCCGGTGCGGAGACGTGTTCTGCGGTGCCCACCGTTACCCAGAAGAACATGCATGCAACATCGATTTGAAGGCAACGGGTCGCGTAGAATTAGGAAAGCAAAATCCAGCCTGTGTTGCCGATCGGATGAAGTTTAGAATACAATGATACCCGACTCGATGAAGAGAGGTGTTTGTTTAGGAGGATGGATGCGGATGGAGATCATTATGTTGAGTGATTTTTTTATATATAAAAATACTTAATTCATTATTATTTGTTTGAATTTATTATACGTTTCAGTACACCTGGGAAACCACACAAGTAAATGAAAAATAATTTCATTATCCAAGTAGCTGTAAGAACTCACGTTTACACGCTCACCAAGTAAATGAATCACTGTTTATTTTGTCAAACCAAACACGCCTCCACAGATGCCGACGCCGACCGGTAAAAACCAACATTTTGCATGAGAATCATAAAGCTTGTAAAACCTAAGAAAGGAACTATATGCACAGAACATACCAAAACATGCTAAACCCCTCCAAAAAAATAAAGCACCCAAAAGAATGATAAACCAAATGTTTACCTCCAAAGAATGCATCAGCGTCTTCGCCTGGAGCAAGCAACATCGAGTGCTTTCAAAGGACCAAAATAGTGTGTTGATTACGGACTACTTGGAAAGGATGATGCCTCACCTGTAGCCACCTCCACCATAAGGTTGTTGTGGATACCGACCTCCACCTCCACCCATCATAGGGTTATACCCGTTTGGCATGTTCTGGCTGCCTGGTTGTTGCATGGGGTTATATCCTTGGCTCATCCCCATCCCCATGTTATTATAGCCTTGGTTCATTCCCATATTGTGATACCCTTGGTTCATCCCCATCCCCATGTTTTGGGGATTCATGCTTCCGTAGCCTCCCATTCCCATTCCAGGATTATGACCCATGCCTGGACTCTGACCCATTCCCATGCCTGAACCATGGCCACCACCCATTCCAAAGCCTGAACCAGGCATAGGGTTTGATGCAGGCTGGAGAGCACTAGCACCGGCACGGCCCATTCCAGTTCCAGAACCCATAGCCTTACCCATGCTTATAGTAGATACTGCAGGAATTGGTTTGGGCTTTTCCATCCTCTTCTCCTTCCGATTCATCGTGTCAAAATCAATTCCTATATCAGACAGAGGATTGGTTTTTGCTGCAGGTAGAACACAGACAAGTATTAGGGTAGAATACAGACAAGTATTAGGGTAGAATACAGACAAGTATTAGGGTTACTCTCAAACACTAAATCATAAGCAAGATAGAAGGAAGTACTCACGCCCAGATATATTCAAGTCCACAAGTCCTCGGCTCAAAGTATCAGCCCAGACAGTAGACTTGGTCTCAAATTTCCTGTTGGACGCTTGAGGAACTATTGCAAGTGGCCCACTGGAAGATGAAATTGTGAGTTGCGAAGTCACGGGAGGGCATTGGCCACTTTGAGGAGCCCAATCACCAAACAAGTCATTGGTTCCAATTGGTGCTTGCTGACCCTGCTGTTGAGTGAAGTCGCCACTGCTAGTCTTTCGGATGGATGCATTAGGCATATAAGAACCCATATGCGGTAAAGAACCTCCAACTGATTGAATTCCCCGACTTGCCAATTGGGAAGTGGGTGGGGCAGTAGAACCGTAATGAGGGAACGATGTCCCATTGTTTGGCTGCAGAACTTGGGTATTCTGAGATTGAGAAGCAGTAGCATGAGGAGCTGGGCTAACTGACTGAGGTTGAAAGTTTACATTTGGTGAGTGAGACATAGCAGACCCTGCCTGTGACCCAAAATCCCCAAATAAGTTGAGATTTGAGTGTTGAGGCTGGCTAGTTGGAGGCACAAATGGATGCTGTGGTGTTCCAGTAGTGGGATATGGTTGTGGAGTTTGGCCACTTGGTGCTGAAAATGCAGGGGAAGGTCCTGCTTGGTTTTGAGGTTGCCCATGGTTAAATGATAGCTCGGTTCCGTTTTGCGACTGAGGAAGCATCTGTGGTGGCTGAACACTAGGAGCTGAAAATGGATGAGAAGTTCCCAAACCATTGTGAAAATTCCCTTGGTTAAACTGCATCATCATTCCATTTTGTGACTGAGGAAGCATCTGTTGTGTCTGAACAGCAGGAGCTGGAAATGGAAGTGAAGTTCCAGATTCGTGTTGTAAGTTCCCTTGGTTAAACTGCACGGCTGTTGCGTTTTGTGCCTGAGGAAGTCGCATCTGTGGTGGTTGTACACTAGGAGCTGAAAATGGAAGTGAAGTTCCTGAATCATGGTTAAAGTGCATGCCCATGCTATTTTGTGCTTGTGGAAGCATTTGTGATGACACTGGAGTCTCCAGTCCCGCTTCAGAACCGAAATCTCCATAGTTGTTGGGACTTGGATGTGGAGGATCGCTGCTTGGAATATCAAATGGAGATGGTGAAGCTCCTGTCTGCTGTTGAAAGCTTCCTTGCTTAAACTGTTCTCCGTTTTGTGACTCAACTACTGCAAGTGCACCGAAATCCCCAAAATCGTTAGTAGATTGGTCATGGGAAGCTGAAAACGGGGAAGCCTGTGAACGGAAGTCCGCATTGAATTGGTCACTTGATTGGGCAGGTGGGCTACTTGTAGCTGAAAATGGAGAAGCTGCAGTCTGTGCCTGTGAGCTGTAATCTCCATGGGAACCATCATTTGTCTGGGGAGGCATACCATCCAGAGCTGAAAATGGAGAAGATGGATTTCCTCCTTGCAAACTGAAATTTCCGTAGAAATGATCACTCGATTGGGTAGAATGGCCAGGTGGAGCTGAGAACGAAGCTTGTGGAGCTGAGACTGGAGGTGGTCCAGATGGGGGAAGAATGTCTGCTAAAATATCGATTTCCTCATCTGGGTTGGACTGATCGTGGGATGGAAATTGTGTATCACAAGGAGCATAATTCCCAAAGTCGAAGTTAGGAACTGTGCCTTCCTGACCACTCATGCGGTGGTGGTGGTGATGACTGTTGCTCTCATTCATTGCACCTTCGAAAGGAGATGGTGTGGGTGCACTCCCACTAGAAGGAAGTGCTTTGAAAGGAGAATCCCCAAATGGATCATCAAAAGACTGCATCAGTTGAATAAATGCTGAGGCAAAAATTGAAAACCAAGACTACATAAAGTGTTTGCTGTAAATCAAGAGAACAAATACTGAATAGCAGATTAATGCATACCATAGATCTTAGAAACAAGCAAGGCAAATTCGGTTAGCCTTGTACATTGCTGATACAAGGAGTAGAAAATGAGATGTAGTGTGTTGATATGCAATTTAGATACTTAATCACCCCAGTGACTTTTACGGTACATCTTTTCTAATGTTTTCTGCCCTTTTGTAGATGGTCATGGTGCATTATTGATGATGTTGTCATCTTTAAGCTCTGACATCTAGATGAAGCCATCTTTCCACTTACGAGTCACTACATATAATTTCAAGGAATATGAGTAGCTTAGCATGCAAGTAAGGCTCTATCTTCTGTAAGCTGTCTGTTTTGACTAGGACCACATCTATATCTTTCTTAAAGTATGTAAAGGTGTGAGCATGAAGCTACAGGTCTTTTTTCTGAGACAAGATGCAACAGCTTTGTCGTACAAGATTCATATATGAGAATGATTTTAATTCCATAATTAATACTGTTATTTAACAATTTAGACTACACACTACACCTACAAATGAACATTCAATTTGACATGGCACCATAGTAGCTTATAAATTAGAAACCCAGGAACTTATTAGTGTTTGTGTTTCTTTGTTTAGTACTTCTCCACAATGCAAGAAGAGAAGAAAATAATTAAAATATTGGATGTAACTTTATCTACTTGCTTAATTCAGTTGACAGTGCAAAATATTCGTAAAAAATGGTCAGAGATATTTTCTAGATATAATAGATATTGTTCCATCTAAAACATCAAGGTTACCTGTTTTGCAAATTTAGATACTGGTGCTGCTTCTCCAAACATAAGTCCCATACCATTGGTAGCAGGCTCCACATGTTCAGGTGCGGTTGTTGTAGATGTTGCTCGTGTGATAGCCAATGGGTTTGAGTCAAAAGGGTCTGAGAAGCCTAGCAGATCTACTTCTGCATTATTTGCAGCAATTGGGGCAGCGGTAGATGCTAATATTATAAAAGGAAAATAATTAGTTTTCATAATTCAACTCATGTAATTTCTTTAATTGCAGCTTAAATTTGTTATATCTTTTTCTGGCCAGCGCAGCTCCAGATTTGCAGTTTCCTTTAGCAAAAAATATTAACTGCCATAAATCCATATAAAACAACGTGAAAATACTTTACAAACTGAAATTTTACAGTACCTTGAACTGAACCACGGGGATCGAACTCATCAAAACTGGCAAAGTCTTGTTTTACATGGGATGCAGAAAGATCAGGACCATCTTTGGGGGAACTACCACTATTGCTGATGGGAGGAGACGAATGTGAAGGAGCAGAAGTTGATTGAGTCTCTGATTCCCTTCAGTAGACAAAATAAAAAACAAGTTGGGCTACTGATCTAGCAAATTTTCAGCTCAAAAAATAATGTTGTCATGCATAGAGTAGTTACCTCTCACTGTGCTCAGGTATCTGAGATTCAGTAACTGCTTCCTCATAACTAGGAGGAGCACCAAGATTTTGTTCAGAAAATCTCCGAGCCATCCCCCTGCCAATAAATTATTAACTGATTCAAATAAATGCAACAGTTAAAGACAGGTTATCGAAATTCCCAGAAAGCATGACAATTATCACAAAAAAATTAGGAACCCAGAAAGTCTTAAGAATGATTATAAGCTCTGCCGACACTGCCTCCATTGATATCCAATCAAGAATCAATATTTGTAGATAGAGCTGAATTCTCATGAAATCTTGACATGGTCCCCAGATATTAGAAAGAAATCACCAGGCTCTTTTAACTAACAATATATGAGGTTTTAACTTTATACGACACAAGAAACTTCACCACCAGTTTTTCGGAATTACACCTAAAATGTAGTTATACTATGATACCTTTTTTTGGTAAGTTGAAGTAGACTATTTGCTCAGGAATCAGAACCAAACTACAGCTACCATCAAAGTGACGAAAAATTGAAAGTAAAAAGTTAAACCACTTACTGAGCTGAACGTTGACTATCTGCATCGGAACTTCTACTTCTTGAATCATATTGGTGATCATCCTGTCTGTTACTGTGCCTCCCATTACGCTCTCCATGGTCTGCACTATTCCAATCTCCATCGTGACTTTGAGAATCCCCATTTCGACTATTGTGGTCGTCACTTCTATAGCCTGTTTCTCTTTCTCTGCCATAGCCATGATCATCTTTGCTGCCATATCGGCCATCATGTCCATTGGCATCATATTTGTCGCCATATCCTCCAGGTCTGTTCGATCCACTGGCAGGGGATGCACTTCCATATCTATTTTCACACAGAAGATTTAGAAGAAGAAAAACAAAACGGAAAGTGCAATAGAAATCAACTAATCAAGCATGCAGATGCTTCAAATTCTGAAGAAAATAATTACTTAATACTCGGCACTTTAAAACACTTGATATCACAAGTGGAATAAAGGATTGACCACACAACATTCCATTGTGATGAAACTAGTAAAGCATTAAATACTTTGGAACAGGCAGACACAATTGGTAGAACTATTTCACTTGCAAAATATTCCCATACCATAAAGCATTTCCAAGATAGAAGAAAGAGATTAGGGTTCAGTTAGCGGGAGATTGGAGCGAGATGAGCAAATTGGATGATCGAAATTTTGTGAGAAGTATGTTATAAACTTACAGAACATGCAAATGTTCTTGAATTCCTCCCAAAATTGAATGAGTCGAGAAGAGAAAGAAATAATTTAATACAAAAAAATAAATCTAAAAAAATCTATTTAAAAAAAAAACACCATAACAAAACTTCAGCCCTGAGGAACAGAAGCATAAGAAGAACAATTCAAAATTAATGAATGAACAGACAATTTGATCAAAGAATCCAACTTACTTGTCCCTATTAGCAGCAGCCTTTTGCCTAACTTCATAAATAAGCTCTTTATCATTTACAAGTGCCACAAGATTCTGGGATTTCCTTCTGACATTGAGACCCTGATCCTTTCCACTGGAATCGGTGTATTGAAAGTCGGACAATGTCTGTACCAGAACATATGACATTAGAAAAAGAGATATTGACACTTGACAGCAACAATATAAAACAGCAGAAAAGGGTTGAAGTTACCAACAAAGCATAACATATTTATAGAAACAGAATATTTACTGATATTTGGTATGCATGTTCCCTTATGTCATATACAACACGTTCTGAACCATTTGCCACAAGGTATTCTAGAACTGTCAATGCCTGACAAAAAATAGAAAAGTTAGGTTGAAAAAAGAATGGCCGAAAACCAAGAGACATTCAAAGAAACTCTTGCTTTGCAAAGAAACTTTTGCTTTACATAATAAAAGGAATCAGCTAACGCAGCAGTTTATATAACACTAAAAGATTAAAGAAGTACCTTGTACACATGACGCCAATTTTTGCCTGTATCATTAATCCTCTTCCATATTACAGTCATGATGATCTGATACTCATGACTGCAGAAACTCACGTAAATAAGTTTTACTTATGATTATTAAAGCATAAATCTGTCAAAGATAGTTCCTGTTTAAACTCACTAGTTCCTGGAAGCCAGGGCAATATCAGCTAGAACTAACGCATGTGGACCCCATCCTTCATTGCTAGTAGCATCAAGAACCTGAAACACCAAAAGAGTGATGCACATTAGAACACTTGCTAAAGCAACAGGAAACAGAGCAGCAAGAGAAAAACAATGCCCAGAAAAATGCTCAATAGCAGAGAGCTGTGGGCCATTGTTATTATTTTCTTGTTTGTCTATGTATGCATGCATCTGAATCATCCTTTCTCTCAAGTTTGTCAGATGAATTATGCATAAATGATGAATTAATAATCCTTTAGTCGTGAGATAATGAATTAGAGAATATTGCCATCTTTGGCTACAGATCCTTTATTCAAATCAAAAGCATCCAACTTGTGAATGAAGGGGAAAAAAAAGAAAGACCTTCTGTTCTATTCCTGGAACCTTGAGCACCTTTTTATTCACCCCTCTCTTACTGCAAATGAAAAACACAAAAAGTTATCAAGGAAATACTTCAAATGGAATTCAGTAAAAGCAATCCTAGTCTAGCACTTAAAATAATACATGCATCACTACTCATGATTCATGAATGATGTGAAGTCCCAAGTTTTCTTTTGAGTCGCAACAGATCAATAAAAATCAGCTAGCACCATCAAAATCTTTGTTACTTGGGAGAAAAAAAATCAACTCTTCAAAAAGCTGTCGATGGTATCAAGAATAAGACTAGCTGTAACTTACATGTCCCTTACAACCTTCTTCATGGGAGCTGCTTTTCAGGTTAGAAGTCTTCAGTAGCTCGAGTTATCACACGACAAAATCCAATAGCTGACATACATAAAATAGAAACAACACAACTGATTATAATTAGTAAGACATTGATATACTTAAATCAACTGAAATATGCATATGCACTCAAAATTCATATTGAAGAGGAGTTACATAGACATCAAGTGACTCTGTGAGATGAAAGCACATTAGATACAGAGCTTTAAGCAAACATTAGCTTCCTAATAAGTGCTCATATTCCTTCAGGTTTATAACCTCTTGGGTGAAATCATATCCTCCAACGGATACAAGATATTATGTTTATATTTCAACTACACGGTGCTGCTGCGTCATAGAATGGTGTCTTGCCTAAAATTGGTTAACCTGTAGATTTCATCCTAATTATGAAAAAGGTCTATAAAGTTTCCATCATTTACGTATGATTCATGGTTCAGGATTCAACGACAATAGAATCAAGAGATCATATCAGCAATGAACAAGACAATGTTAATAAAAATAATTTGTCCAGAAGTTCCTACAAATCGTATTGCTGGCAAATAATCCGTGCTTGTGAGACAGAAGAAACATTCTACGGAGGTCGATCATGGAGGTAGCAAACGAATTGAATCTGAACGAAAAAATTAAAAAACCTAACCAATTGAAAACTGATGAGATCTGAACACCGTTGAATCAGGGAAGGAATTTGAGGTCCCGATCCAAGGAATGGAAGACTAGACAAAACAACCTGAAATTGATTGGATGAAGGCTCCTGGTCGAGAGAGAGAAAGATGCGAAGAGGAGGGTTTTCGGAAATGAGTTAGTGGAATGTTCGTGTTTTCTCTTTCTCTAGCTGTTCGTCATTGATTTCAAGGGAGGGAGAGGGAGAGAGAGAGAGAGAGAGAGAGAGGAGAGCACACCTTACCCGCAGAAAATCAAGCGGAGAGAAGAGGGAGGTGCTGTAAATTAAAGTTTCCCTCGCAAAAAAGAAAATTTCTCTTTTTGTAATTTGTCCCTTCTTTAGTTCTTTATATATATATATATATAATATAGAGAATAAAAAACAGTTGAAGGAAAATTTGTGAAAAAAAATGTATTATCTTTGTTCAAATTATTACTCCACATAACTTATGTAGGATTACTTCTTTGTAATAAATTATGTTTTATTTTGTTAATTTTAAATGAAATCGTTAACTCTCATAGAGCAACTCTATTGAGTTTGATGAGTGTATAACTTTTAGACATGTCACAGCACATGATTAAACTATGATGTAAAAATAATAATATATTATTTAAAATAAAAATAAATACATAAAAAATCAGAATTTTTTTTATATATATAATATTTTATTTTGCTTTATTTTTCAAAAACATAAAAATATAAAGTCAAAATTATATGAAAATATAATTTATTTATATAATATATTATTAATGTGAATAAATTAAAATTATTCTAAAAAATTGGTAAAATATCTTCTTTTAGTATTTATATATTTTATTAAGAATAAGATATAAAAATAGTTATATATATACATACATACATATATATATATATATAAATTTTAAGTATATTTTTATTTATTTCATATTTTTATATTATATAAATAAAATTAATGTTTTTTTAGATTTGTTTTTCAATTATTTTAGTATTTTTCTATTTCTTAGGAGGATTGTTGTTGACGTTCCGAGGATCAACTCCTCCTGTGACTCATAATAAGTGTCGTTGGTGGATTAAATTGTCTAGACCCTTTTAATCAGGGATGCCTCAATTTTATTTATCAAAACCTACACCGAATTCATAATGAGCATCCTTGGTGAGTTAAGTTGTTTTGACCCTAATAATCAGGAATGACTCGTTTTGTTGATCCGCTCATCCACCTGACTCATAATGAGCATCGTTGGTGGGTTAAGTTGTCTAGACACTTATAATCGGGGATGACTCAATTTAGTTAATTTGCTCCTCCACCTAACTCATAATGAGCGTTGTTGATGAGGAGGGGTCTTCTTGGCCTGATGCCCTTTAAATCCAGTGAAAACTGAACCACACATAAAATACATGATTTAGTTTACGCTCATTTTTTCTTGATTGGTTTGGATTTTTTATCGATTCAATCTACGAATTTTAAAGACCGTATGAACTAATTCGATCGTTAATATGAATATAAATTTACATATTATATTAATTAGTATTAAAATATATAATTAATACAAATTAATTTAATTATCCAATCGATTTTAGTAAACAATTATGTAAACATTGTTCAATTGAGTTATTTTGTTATTTAATTTGATTTTGAATGTGTTGTTTCTGAATTTTCGGTTTAAACCGGGAAAAATTGTCCGAAAAAGAGAAAAATATGGAAAAAATAATAATATATTTGCCTAAATCATTAACTGATAGAACTTGTTTTGAATCACTGTTTGTGATGTACTATGTTTGATTTTGTAGGTTTTAGATGAAACGTTTGATTTTTTCTTCATTTTGATCTTAAATTTAGACATGTGAATAACATGTGACATGTTAAATCATATTTTTTATACCGGCACATTCTTGTGTCTTTTTCTTCACCGTTAAACTCTTTTCCTCCTCATCCATGGTGAATCACCTCTCCTACAACCCTTCACTCTTCTCCCACACCTAACTTCATTATGCACTCCACAGAATTACTCCTTAAATCCATTTTTTGCGCCCTCTTCTCCCTCCCACTTTTTCCTTCCCAAACTCCCAACTTCATCATCAACATCACTCTTGATGGAGGATTCAAAGATTGAGTCCACGAAGTTCCTTACTTCTCACTGGAAGAGGTCGTCACTCAAGAGTTTTTTTTTTTTTGGCCAATAAACACACCATATTTCATTCAATAACCAACGATGAAACCGAATACAAGATATTATCCGCATAAATACATCTAAGAAGGGGGGTTGGGGGTGAAGACACCCAATCCGAAGGACACAACCCCGCAAGAACATTCTTTGCAATCCAATCCGCACAAGAGTTGGCGGAACGTGGCGAATGGCCCCAAGCGACTTCCCTAATCAATGAAGACCGAGAAACCGCATTAGACCAAATAGGGGTCATCCTCCAAGCAAAGTCACGACCCCGAATGTGATTGATGACATTCAAAGAGTCCGATTCGAAGATAACCGTCAACCATTTCATGTCGATAGCCAGTTGGACCGCATGGAAGACCGCATGAGCCTCGATCTCGTCCACCGATCCCGCAAAGAGAATCCCCGATTGGCCTCCAATAAGACGACCCCAATGATCCCTTGCAATGACACCAAAGCCACCCCTCGAGGAAGAGGTGTCCCAAGCTCCATCGCAATTTACCTTGATAGTTCCCGGAGGAGGAGCCACCCACGCGTGAACGAGCCTAGTCGCCGTAGCTGAAGCATTCGCTGGACCGGACTCCTTCGATATGGAGCTGATTTCTGCCAGAATCGCCGGAACGAAAGGAAAGGTTCCCTCATAAGCGAGCTTACATCTCGCTTTCCATATGACCCAACAGACCACCATAAGCCGGTTTCAATGATTTGCTTTTTGTTTCCTCCCCGAGCCCGTGAAGGTGGTGGCCTCTGTCAACCAATCGTCCATCGAGCTAAGTCCTGCAAGTATCCTGTCATGATCAATGAAATGCATCCACACCTGTTGAACCCAAGGACAAGCAAACATCATATGTTCCCGGGACTCAAACGTAAAGCATAACGGGCATGAGGGGTCCACGGCGAGGCCCCTCCTGGCTAACGTCCCCCTCGATGGGAGTGCATCATTGGCCAGCTTCCACATAAAGGCCTTGATCTTAGGCCACGCCTTGGACCCCCATATCGCTGGCCAAACCGAAGCTAGGCCCTGCCCCGAGCGAACATTACCGTCCCCCATCCGATCGATGTTCGAATGAAGGTGGTGATAGATCGAACGGACAGAGGTCTCGCCTGACCTGGAGTAAGGCCACCTATGACGATTCGGTCCCTGACAAATCGGGATATGTTGTTGGAGGACCACCTGTACATCATCCCTGTGAACGGCCTGTCGGACCGTGGCCTCGTCCCACGACCCCGACTCGTGATTGATCCAATGGGCAACCCTCGGCGATGAGGGTTGGGCTCCTTCGTCTCTCGGTCTAATCCTCCGATGGTTACGCGTCGTGACCCACTTGTCCGAGAATGGGCTAATAGTCCTCCCATCACCAAGCATCCAAACACCTGCCGAACGGATAACATCCCGTCCCTCAAGCAAGCTCGACCACGCCCAAGAGCCCCTACTCCCCGTCGACGCCTGAAAGAAAGAAGATCCCGGGAAATAAAGTCATTTTAGGAACCTTACCCATAACGCCTCCGGTTCAGATAGGATCCGAGCCGCCATGTTAGCTAGAATAGCCCTGTTGAAATCGACCATGTCCCTAAACCCATATCCGCCCGCCGATTTGGGGGAGGTCATAGATGTCCAGTTCTTCCAGTGTATCTTCCGGTTTCCTTCACGCGATCCCCACCAGAAGCGGGCAATAATAGCATTAACCTCCTTACACCACGAGACCGGAAGCTTGAAAATATGCATGACATATGAAGGGATTGCGCCAAGAACAGACTTGATGAGCACCTCCTTACCCGCCTGATTAATAAGTTTGTACCTCCAACATTGAAGTTTGTCCCGGATCCTTTCTTTAAGATAGGTGAGCGCCTCCCTCTTCGATCGACCCCAAACCGTGGGGAGACCAAGATAAAGACCCGGATCAGCACAATTGGGCAACCCAAATAGCAATGAAATGTCCCTTTTGAAACCGTCTTTCGCCCCCGAGTTGAAATAGAGGCTCGACTTGGAGAAATTGATCATCTGCCCTGATGCGTGACGATACATATCTAGGGCATTCTTCAGGTTAGAAGCCAAATTCATCGCGCCTTTGAGAAAAAAGATCGAGTCGTCCGCGAAGAATAAGTGTTGAATCTGTGGACATCCCCGCCTCGGGGAAATACCCCGGATATTCCCCTGTCTAACCTGATCATCAAGCAATCTATAAAGAACATCAGCGACTAAAATAAACAGGTAAGGTGATAGGGGATCACCCTGCCTTAGGCCACGAGAGGGTACGATAGTCGCTGATTGCTTCCCGTTTGCCAATACTTTATAAGAGACGGTTGAGATACAAGCTCTGATCCAGCCAATCTATCTATCGTTAAAGCCCCGCTTCCTCATACCTTCCAGAAGGAAGTCCCATTCGACACGATCATACACCTTCTGCATATCAATCTTCAAGGCACACTCCGTACGACCTGAGGTAGTTCTTGGCTTGCCTCTTGTCTTTAGGTAGTGAAACATCTCGTGTGCAATGATAATACTATCCTGAATCCTTCTCCCTGAAACGAAAGCACTCTGGAAAGGGGTAACCAGTTCAGGCAAACAGGTTTTAAGCCTATTTGCGAGAACCTTAGATATGACCTTATAACCGAAGTTACAAAGGCTAATTGGTCTAAAATCTTACGCACATACGGGGTTAGCAATTTTAGGGATCAAGGTAATATGAGTTTGATTTAGAAAGGAGGGCATGATACCTGATGTGAGGAAGGCGTTGACTGAGGTGAGCATATCTGATCCGATCGTGGCCTAGCTTTTTGGAAAAACGACCCCGAGAAGCCGTCTGGTCCTGAAGCCTTTGATCCCCCCATCTGAAAACAGGCCCTCCTAACCTCATCCATCGAAGCCAACCCCGAAAGACTGTCATTCATCTCATCCGTGACTTGTAAAGGCAGACAAGATAAAACCTGATCGGGCCACTGAACCTGACCCCTATGATCGCGTTCCGAAGTGAACAAAGAGGAATAGAAGCCATGAAGTTCTGCCCTAATCTCCTGCTCAGACTCCATCCACCTTCCCGACCCATCCCTAAGCCTCAGGATCTTATTCCTTCTACGCCGGGATAGGGTCGTTTGTTGGAAAAAATTTGTGTTTTTGTCCCCATGGCTCAACCACTTAACCCTAGACCGTTGCTTCCAGAAAATCTCCTCACGTTTCCATAAAGCATGAAGCTTCGACTTAAGGGCCCGATCACGATCGAAAGCGTCTTCCCCCTCGGCCAAAGAGGGGGGATTCGCAAGAAGACATTTCACCTTAGCGATCTCCACAATATTGTGCTTGAATTCTGTTGAACTCCACTCAAGAAGAGCCGACTTGCATCTCCCCAATTTGATTCTGATTTCTTCAGTGGACCGAATGGGACCTCCCCGAGTCCAAGCCCTATCGATCACATGAAGGCATTCTTCGCTCTCAAGCCACATATCCTCGAACCGGAAGACCTTCTTACTCTTACCCTCCAACGGAAATAAACGCATCGAGATCGGGGCGTGGTCCGATCCCACCATAAGCTCGTTGAAACATTGAACCGAAGGGAACATGGAGAGCCACGCTTGGTTTGCAATTGCACGGTCTAGCCTCTCCCGAATCCGGTCTCCTCCTCGCCTATTGTTCGACCATGTGAAGGTCGACCCCTTGTATCCCAAGTCCTCAAGAGCGAGATCATCTAAGAGGGAGTTAAACCCGTCAATCTTACTTTGGTCCTTTCGTCCACCCCCCTCTTTCTCCCTATGGTGTGAGATATCGTTGAAATCCCCCACACACACCCAAGCATCCGTACAGTTTAATCCCAACACCCTAAGGGTCGCCCAGTTTTGCATCCTCCTTGCGAATACCGAATCAGCATAAACCCAAGTAAACCTACAAGTACCTCTGAACTCCGAGCTAGACACCGACGTGTCGATGAAATTCTTGTCTTAAAAATGAATTTGAATGTTGACCTCCTTTGTCCACCAAAGGGCCAACCCGCCACTAGCACCAATAGGATGAACATACGTGGCCATGTCCATCCCGACTTCCCTCCGAACCTTTTCACAGTGGGCCTCATTCTTCTTTGTCTCCATTAAGAAGACAATAGAAGGCCGAGAGCCCTTCACCAGGTCTTTTAGGTGTCGAATTGTCAGGGGAGACCCTAACCCCTGACAATTCCAACTAAGCGCATTCATTGAGGCCCCGTGGCTGTCTTTGGACAGCCACTAGAACCTTTTGATTTGTCGGATATTTTTGCAACCCGACCCCTCTTCCTTGTTGCCACGTGCCTCTGTTCGGCCACATCCATCTGAACCTCCCTTTGGCCACTAGGTAGAACGAAAGAGATCATCTCCCCGTGCCCAAATGCCGATGGACCACTCTGCGTTTTTCTTTTCTTGATCGGGCCGATGTCCTTCTCGCCATCCGCAACCCTTTTAGAGTCTGTCCCTGTCACAGCCTGATTAACCACAGCATTCTGGAAATTGCAACCCTCATTCCTAGTCATATCACGCCCCAGAACATCCCCTAGCCTCACGCCAGCCCCTGTCTGATCCCCTACAGACTGCGATCCAGCTCCCATTACCTCCGCAACAGCATTCGAACCCACAGATTTGTCCAAGCCAGCTTTCTTCCCCATCTCAGCTCCCAAAATTGCTCCCCTGTTATGAACAAGGCACACCGGGATGATGGCCTTGTTAACAAGGTCACATGGTATGCAATCGAGAATACCTGGCTTCCCAGTCGGGGCAGAGCTAAGGTCCGATGAAGCGGGTGCAAGACGAGGTTCGGACCTCCCCCCTTACTCCCCGCATTGATGAGAGGTTGATCGAGTGTTCTCTCATCCTCGCGGTTAGCTTGATCAGAAATGAGACCAGTCTGAAATACCCTCAGTTTTGACTGAGGCGTCCCCTTGATTCCCTTCCCACCCTGGATGGCACAAGCATTGCGGATAGAGGGAGGTTGATACCGTGGGATTGAAATGTCAGGCTGACCCTCCCCTGCACGAATCAGTAAGCCACCCCCGCCCCGATGGTCTTCGCGTGGATCTGAAGACTCATTACTTGCCTCTTGACTAGACCGATCTGCAGTTGCCTTCCACGACGTTCCTCCCTGTTGAAAGGCCCTCGAGTTCCCTCTCCGGATAGGACCCTCGTATTTAGGCGGTCCTTGCCCTTTCATCACCTCACTCCAAGATTTGAACCGATGGTCCCGGGAGGTGGCCAGCCGTGCACCACCCCCCACGGTAACCCACCGGTTGTTCATCTTGGGGCGATCACATGTGATCCAAGGGCCATATAGAGATGATCCATCCACAGGGTCCGTAATGACCGGTTCCGAGCACACCTTAGAGGAATGCCCAACTAATCCACATCCATAACAGAGATCCGTCAGTCTTTCGTATTTGACCGTGGCCCACTTTCCCACCCCCTTCGAGTCAAACCACCTAAACCTAGGCATTAAGGTCGAGAGAGTATCCACCTCAACTTGCACCCTAAGGTACGTTCTTTGCTTCATCACACTCAGCTCTTCCGACTTAAGGCAACGACCTATACTATCACCTATGCTTAGGGCATTCGGCTTATTCATCATTTCAAGGCTAATACCGTGAATCTGAACCCACAATTGAATCTTTGTGAAGTCAATCTCGGCAATCGACTTATCAACCGGGCAAGGTTTCACATTCAGGCACATCCCGTGGATAGACCACGGAGACAATTCTAAAACATGGTCAAGCTCCTTAGCACTAGCAAAGTCAAATACGAGAGTATTTTCGTTTACCTCTCCTATGTTAACCGGGCCAAATTTCGCCCAAGCCTCCCTAAGCACAATTTTCACCACGCTGTTCGTCACTGCCTTGTCCGAGAGCAGAACCCCCAGAGCCCGGTTGTCAGGAGCGTTTTCCAAACTGAGAGAATCAGAGGATCGCAGGCACAGAGTCGCCATCCCCATAGCCGTTTCCCCGAGAGAGCCCGAGCCAGACGCCATGAAGACACACCCGATCAGATATGCACACCAAATTCGCGACCAACCTACACACAGAGAAAAGGAGGCAGGGTAATGGTAAGGAAAGGAGAAGGTAGGGTGAAATACGCAGTGAATCGAAGGCTTCAATCCGCCGGAGACGCCGCGCCCAGGCGAGAAACAGACAGGCAGAAGCTTCGCCAATTGGTGGATCCCAGCCGCACGAAGCAGAAATCACGAGCAAGAGACAAGGATCAAGTTGAGCTGAGGGCATGGACACAATCAGGACGCAGATCCTTGGAGAAAGGCGAGCGGAATCAGAGGCATAAGCTTGGGAACTGGCGACCTAGAAATCGCGATTCGTCTCCAGGCAGGAAGAGGGAGAGGCGTGTCCGTTACACGCGCTGGTCCATAAATAATGTAGGTCACTCAAGAGTTAGGCCAACCAAAGTCTTAGCTAAAATTAGGGGTGAGCAAATTACCCATTTGGACCCGGAACCTATCCGGAACTAACACTTTGGGTAGGTTCTGGGTGGAAGTTTTAAAAATAGGGTAGGTTCCGGAAAAAAAAGTCTATAACTTATTTATTCGGTTCTGATTCCGGTTCGCCTATCTGTGTACCCTAAACTAACCGAAACCGGTTATATATATATTAAAAAAAAAACTAAAATAAGAAACGACTGAACGAGAGCAGATTATCATTCACAGACTCATATCAGCGCCTCTCAGTCTAAAATAAGGGTAAGACGTAAGATCTGAAAACCCTAGCCTAGCGGTATCCCTATCTTTCTTCATCGATCTCATCATCTGTATATGTGTTATCATGCTTCTCATTGCTGTCCGCTTGGCTAGGTGATGATTCATCTGTTAGATGTTGTTAATTCGATCATTTTATCATCTTAGCTTGTTCACTAAACGGATTGACTATGATTACTGAAGTGTTCAATTTTTATTGATGGTGAAGATTTTGGTACTGGAGTTATAAATGTTAGCTTTAAAGAGAACTAAGATCAATTTGCTAACAACAGATCTCTTTTAGGCGTCTTTTTCTCCTTCCAAACTGTAAAATTCAAAAGTAAATTCATGTGTATAAATGTACTGACATTTACTACATGAATACTGAAGTCAATTTGTGATGCTTATGTTTTATTTTGAGACTATGGTTGAGTAACTTTCTTCATTGATTAGAATGAGGTAGAGTGTTTATTTAGTCCTAAACATCAGGAAAGAGAGTTGTTCCGATTCTTGATATTGTTTTCTCTCTATAAGAGAGGTGACTTTAAGAAATGAAGATTTATAATACTAGCTTTTTTATTAAAAAAAAATTGGGAACTAGTTATAAACTTACATACCATATATTTACTAAAGTATGATTTGATAGTAAGTAAAAGACTTCAAAACAGACTATTGCTTGGACTTGGCGGTGTTTGGAACGGTAAAAGATTATTCGATCTATGGGTTTGGTGTTATATACTTGGTGTTTGGAACTGTAAAAGACTGTTGCTTTAGAACCAGAATTTTTTTGAAAAAAAAACAAAGAAACATGTTTCCAACAGGGCATTCGGAACCGTTTGTACAAACAGGTTCAAGGTATGTTTCATTTCCAAAATTAAACGGGTAGATTCCGATTCCAAATTTAAATACTCTATTATATACTAGGCAGGTTCCAAGAATCTCTAAATTTACAAAATATCCGAAACTACTCACCCCTATCTAAAATACTCTCTCTCACGGGACCATTCACTCCTTCCGCCTCGTTAAATTTGTCATCTTTTAGTATAGTTTAGATAATGCTTCTATCTCTTTTATATAGTATTCTCGTTAACTCTTGTTTTAGGTTATGCTGATTACACCAATGATGGTACATGAATATTTTTTAGTATTGATTTTAGTTTATTAAAATCCTCTTTGATAGATACGCTCCCATTTGATGAGAATATTTTCAGTTCTCCGGAGCAAACTAACAAGAAAAAAAATAGTAATCATGGAGAGTTGAATAGTTCAAATTAGGGGGGAAAGGGAAAACGTTTGGTCCGTAAATTCAATGAAAAGCGAACCGATCCGGACCGAAAATGTCCGGTTCGGTTTATGGTAAAAAAAAATTGCTCGAAACGTTTTTTAGACCGTTCGGTCTATAACTCTAAAAGACCATGGAATCCGGTCCGACCACTTATATGTATATTATTTTATATATTGTATTAATTAATATAATTAATCAACGAATACAAACAAATAATTTTTTTATTATTTAATAATTATTTTAGTTGTTTAATCGGTTTAGTAGAAATATATGTAAACATTGTTAAATCAAATTCTTTTGTTGTTTAATTTGATTTTGAATACTTATTTTGGTTTTTAATGTGTATTTTTTTTATTTTATTTAAACCGAAAATCCGAATGGACGGTTTATTTTTCCTTATACGGTCTTTTGGTCGACCTTTTTTTTTGAAGAAAAACCGGTCCGAAAATATAGGTCCCCGACCGAAATAGTAAAAAACCGGTCCGGCCGGTCCGGTTTCACCCCTAGTTCAAATGTCCTAGAGTCCAAAAGTTTGTCTCTGGTGAGAGAGAAAGTTATCGAGCGGAGTAATGTCGGTAAGTAAGTAAGTAATAGTGAATTGGAATTGCTAGATGTCACCGAGCTAGAGAGCTTGAAGGTTCTAAATGACAAGGGCATTTCTAATCATGGTGGATTGTGCATATCAAATGCTATTGAGAAGACAACTTTTCATCAGCAAGAGAAATGGATATTAATGAGAGTATTACTAAAAAGGGACCTTATAATATTGGTGAATTACACTTATCATCGCTTATGGAGACAGAAATTGTTTTCTTCTAGATATTGTCGGAGCCTTATTCCAAGGATTGGCGGAATGGGGTATGGCCGGTGATGGTTATGGTAGGATAAATGTATCACAAATATCATAACCATATCATATATTTAAACCACATATCATAACCATAACTATTACGGGTACAATTTTCAATACCATAATCATTAAAATAACTGTGGTTATTAACCATGGTTTTACTTGTATACCCATATTTATTCCACACATGTAATATAATAAAAAATCAAAAATTTTATTTAAAAAAAAATACATAAATCTATATTGCCAACAATAAAAATATATAAAAGTAACATCATAGCTATTTATTACATGTACGTCTAGTAACTTTCATTATTTAGTATATATTAGTTTATTAATAATAAATAATTATTATATTTATATAATAAGTAATAACCATAGTTATAACCATGGGTATAACTCAAATACCATAACCATAATCATTATGGGTAGAAAATTCATCACCATAACCGTACCGTACCATAATGGTACGGTTAACCATATTAAACAGTAACAGTTATAACCATGATTATGAGTTTTTCACCACACCATTGTCGGACCTAGGAAGGAGGTCACATGGATCTTCTCACTGTTTAGAAGATTCAGTTGAGGATGACGTCTTAATTTCTGAAAAAGACGAGCTCTCAAATTCAGAATAGTGACTCGTCGAGTTCCTCGATAACTTTGAGATTTTGTTAGCTGAACGAAAGAATTATGAAACATTGTCTACATTCAAAGAAGCGGATAGGATCAAGAAAGAAACATCGATAGGTGAATCATGCGCCATTGGCACGAATACAGAGGTTTGTTGAACAATTAGCAGAAGCAATTGTCAGTCAACGACACGAGGAACCGAGCTTCGATCAACTGTCATAACACTCAAACGACTTGGTGATGGGCCCCGTGCCGCAACAAGTTTTCCAAAAGTTGTTAAACTAGGACCCGTTTAATAATCTTGCATATTTTGTTTTTCCTTCTTTTCCTTGAACATCCTGATGGAGAATGAGACTTCTACTCCAAAGAGGAGGAGTAAATGAAGAAGGCAGTGAAAGGAGGAAGAGAAGGAGACTTCATGCTTCGGGGTGTGAAAAACACATATAAAGAAAAGGAAGAAGAAGACTAATTGTAAGATGTGTATTTTATAATTTTATTATTTATTATTATTATTTTATTTTTGGGAGGGGGCACGTGACTACTTAACGGAGTTTAAGACGACACATTACAAACTTCATATAAAACCATCAAAAGTAAACATGTTGTATCTAAAACAAACATAGTGTTATTGAGAATGATTTACTATAATTTCCTGGATGATGAATTAGGAGTTGCACAACTATATATAGGCTAGGTACATAGTCTATGTATAAAGAATGTGAGTGAATGGAAAGGACAATTAAGGGATAACCTTAATTATGATATAATCTAGGTAAGGTAAGAAATCATACAAATATGTATGGAGAAATAAAATATATGTTAACATGCCCCCGCAGTCATAACGGTAAGGAGACGAATGTTGAGACTAGATCTAAAGTTAAGGAACAGGGGTATCGAGAGACCCCTAGTGAAGATATTATTGGGATGAAGGCGGATGTAGAATCTGGAGTCGTCCTAACACCACTTTTTCATGGACAAAGTGGATGTTGATATCTTCGTGTTTGGTATGTTGGTCTTGGATAGGATTACTAGAGAGGTACACAACGCTTACATTGTCACAGTATACTATGGTGGCACAAGTTAAGAGTGGTAGCTCATTGAGGAGTGCTTGAAGCCAACAAGCTTCAGATACACCGTTGGCGACTGCACGGTATTTGGCCTCAACACTGGATCTTGACATTGTAGGTTGTCATTTTAAGGATTATGAGATGAGGTTATCTTTGAGAAAAACATAGAATCCCGATGTGGAGTGGTGGGTGGAGGGGCATCCAACCTAGTCATCATCAGTGTAAACGGTGAAAGATAAGATCTAGCTTTTATGAAGTTGAAGCCCTGATGAAGTTGTCCTTTTTACGTAATAGATGATGTGATAAAGGGCTTGGAGGTGTGGACTCATAGGATCATGCATGTATGTCATAAGTTATATCAGGTCTGGTGAAGGTGAGGTATTGGAGAGCCCCGACTAAGGCATGAAAGTAAGTTAGGTCAGGAACGGGCGACTTACTATTGGCATCAAGTTTGAATTTGGTGTCAACGGGTGTGGAGACGAGGTTGCATAAGGCCATGGAGTATTTCTCTATAATTTCATGAGCATATTTCTGTTGTGAGAGAAATAGATCGTCAGAGTTTCTGCTGATAAATATTCCAAGGAAGTAGTGGAGTAGTCCAAGGTCATTAAGAACTCTTTGTACGAGATTGAATTGTGGAGTTGATGAGAGAGATGGTGGAGGTTGTGATAATGATGTCTTCACATATAGGAGGAACCGTGCCCTGGTTATTAGGGGTGAGCGGTTCCGGGTACCCTGTAAATTTAGGGGTTCTCGAAACCTACCCAGTTTAATACACTGTATGTAATTTTGGAACCGGAACCTACCAGTTTAATTTGGGAACCGGAACCTACCCGAAACCTGTTTGTACAAACGGTTTCGGGTATCCTATTAGGAACTTGTTTCTTTTCGTCCTCGGTTCGGTTTCGATTCGGTTTCGATTCGGTTCCGGTTACACAATCCATTTCAGTTCCAAAACACAAACAATACCAAATTAAAACCCAAACTCCACAGTTCCCAAACACACAATTCCAAATTATAGTTCAAACCACAGTTCCAAATTACTAAATTGACTCATAATAACGTAACAAAACACACAACTCCAAACACAAAACCTATTTCTTCATGTAGCAATATTTTCCAAGTTGTCCATAATGCCACTAAGATCTATGAAAAAGAAAAAAACATATGTTAATAGTTAATACCATGTGATATAAAACCAAAATGAAGTAAATAAGTCATGAATATTGAATACATTGTTCATATTTTTCAGCATCTTCCATGTATTGCTCAATCATATTAGGCAATGGGGATCTTCTAAGCCAATTTTGACTACAAATTAAAACTTCCACAAGATTCACGCTCAGTGAACTACGAAATTGATCAAGCACACACCCGATGTGCTAAAGGCTGATTCAAATGCTACAGTAATTATCAGAATTGCTAAAATGTCTCTTGTCATCATAGTAAGCACCTTATACACTGTTTTCACCAATTCAGTAAATCAAAACCCTTTCTAGTATCCTTTTCACATTTCTCTTCAAGATACCTCTGTAAGTCACTTTGGGATGTCACGTCAACGTCCATATCATTTTGCTTATTAAACCATTCACTTATCTTTGATGAATCCATAATATCAATAAGAGGGACACCACCATCACCGACACCACCACTGTCACTATCATTACATGGTTTAGAAGTATCAACATCATCAAAAAGATCATCTTTCGTCTCTAAAGAGTTTTTTTCATCAATGGTGGAAGAAGACTCATTGATTGAGGCGAGAGAAATCTTGCGGGTTTCTCTCTCTCTCTCTATATATATATACATATATAACCGGTTTCGATTTCGATTACTTTAGGGTACCCAGATAAGAGAACCGGAACTGGAACCGAATAAATATGTTCTCAATTTTTTCCCATAACCTACCTAATTTTTAAAACATCTACTCGGAACCTACTCGAAGTGTCGGTCCGGATAGGTTCTAGGTCCAAATGGGTAATTTGCTCACCCCTACTAATTATAGACAAACAAAGAGGAATCAATCGTGCAACTCTGAAAACCAACAGTGTTTATGAATGCAACAAATCTTTGGTACCAGTCACAAAGGGCATGTTTTAAGTTGTACAAAGCCTTGTTGAGTTTGCAAACATGTTTTGACAAGTGAGGAACAACAAATCCAGGTGGTTGTGTGCAGTGAACTGTCTCATCAATTTTTCCATGCAGAAATGCGATTTTGTCGTCTAGTTGATGTATTGACCATGACCGATTCAAAGCACGATTGAGCAGAGTGTGAACCGTTGCAAGTTTGATCACAGGACTGAAGGTTTCTTTATTGTCGAGTCTGTACATTTTAGAGCATCTATGGACAACCCATCAACTTTGAACTTGTGTTTGAACAACCATTCACATGTTACAATGTTTGCACCGGGTGACCTAGGCACAATGGACCAAATATTATTTCTAATAAGATCACTATACTTATCATGCATTGCATTGTACCAAAGTGGGTCGTTCAATGCTTGTTTATATGTTGTTGGAACAAGAGTAAGGGTGGTGGTGGTGAGAGATATAAGGGATTTTTGGATGAAAAACGCCAACTTTGGAGCGAATGTTCATGAGGTAGTTGTTAGAGGGTTGTGGTGGTTGGACAGAAGTGAGGCGAGGTGGGTCTGGATGAGTTGTTATTTATGACGTGTAGAGGAGAATCATGGTTGTTTGTATCAAAAAGAGTTGGCAAAAGTGTTAGGCCAGGTACACGTATTGAGTTGGGCTAGGGATAAGTAGATAGAGAAGTTTTCTTTGTCGTGGATGGGATGGTCGACAGTAGTAGATGAAGGTAGAGGAGGAAGTGAATAGTAAACAACAACTATCAGAGGAAAGAGTAAATTTACTCTGATACCATGTTATTGAAAATGATTTAGTATAATTTTAGTGAAGATGAATTACAAGAGTTGACAACTATATATAGAATAGGCACATAGTCTAGGTACAAAGAATGTGAGTGAATGGACATGACAATTAAGGGATAGTCTTAATTGTGATATAATCCGATTTAGTAAAGAAACTGGTTTAAACCGTTCGTTTCACCTATATTTCTTTCTATACTTTGAAGCTTCGACTCATAGTTATCAAAACCAGACCAGACCACAGGTCAGACCGTGAACCGACTGAATGGACGGTCTAGTTCATATAAAAGATCGAAATGCATAGTGAACCTGGTTCAACCAATGTAAACCGATCAATTTTTTAAGAATCGGTCGATTTTGGTTCTTTATTATTATTATTTTTATTATTTTTTTGGATTTTATTTTTATTTTAAGAACTAGGTCAAATTGTCCTTTATGTCTAGGTTAGTTAGGTCTTCTTCTTGTACAACCGTCGGAGGAGACCGAGCCTGAGTCGTCGGTTTCAGATGTCATGGCCAGCTTCAGGCTCGGAATGTAGTCCTGAAGCATATAGGAAACGACCTTGAACCTCCGAAGCTGAAGTAGGCATCGCGCTATGAGCTCCAGACCGAGCTCCAGACGCGGCGATAGTAGCAGGGCAAATTCAACAAGCCTGAGTGCGACAACGATGTCGCCCTGCCTCCGCACCTGACATGAGCTCCACGCCTGGACTCGGTGCGGCATCAGCTTCGCGCCTGAGAACAACTTTGCATCATCTCAGTTTGGCATCAACTCAATTCTATTATGTGTCTCATCGCTCATGTCTATTCCTCTCCAGCTTGGTTCAACATCATCTCCCTTTTTCGTTTTTCCTATTCCTAAACTAGGTCTGGGCATGAACCGATTAGTGGCTGAACCGGTTCAGAACTGTACCTTTATCACATTTTAGGTAAGGTGGTAAAGAAAATCACTCCATATTTTGGTTGATTTACCGAACCTCATGTGAACTGGTTCGACCGAACCACTTTATATATATATATTTAAAAGTAATACATAAACCGCCGAGTGCCGATCCATAATATAATAAGTCAATCACCGATCCATAATACAATCAACCGAAGAAAAAAAAATCCAATACATAATACATAAAACTATGATCCTTAATACATAAACTTAAAAAAATCCAATAATACATAATATGATGCTCGAGTCCCCGATTGCCCATTAAACGTTAAATTTTTCTATCACAATTAATTTCAGTTTTGTTTTGAGGATATTTTGCTTTCTATCGTGGTCAGCAATCCTCCTTATTACAATTATTATCAAACAAAAACACTATTAAAACTGTAGGTATGCGTGGCAAAATTCTGAATTCCACACGCATATGCGGCATAACAATGGTACAATCACAAGTTCACAACGAAGATCATAGATTTAGGGTTTAGAGAACTCACTTTTGCAAACGAAGTTGGACGACGAAGAAGAAACATGCCAATTGTCGAAGTCACTGGACTGCCGAAGTCACTGCCTCTTGCCTATGCTGAAGTCGGACGAACGACGAAGGGAAGAACTAGATGCGTCGAGTGTCGATTGCCGTTGCTGAAGTCAGACGAACGACGAAGTCGAAGCCGTCTGAGGAAGGAAGAACCAAAGTCCAGAAATCCCTAAAAGGAAATGGCGAAGACTCGAAATGAATACTGAAGAGGCCAAGTCTGATTTATGCAATTCAGCAGTTAACTTAGGAGTAGATATTTTAGTAATTAAATATAATATTATATTAAAATCGATATTAAAAGTGATTCAGTTTACCATTTCGATTAGTTTTTTTGTGGTTTAGCAAAATTGCTCCATATTTTTGCTGAAAAACTGTTTGGTTTATGAATTGGTACGGTTCGGTTTGGTAGAACCGTTTTTTCCCTCCCAACCCTATCCTAATTCCTAAATCCTCTTCTTGACTTTCTAGAATCACCACTTTTGGTTTACAAACATCACACACTATTGACAAATTTCGCATAAACTCACTGATGTCTAAACCTTCTGGAATCTCGAAATGCAGAAAATTGTTGCAGTAGCTGTCCTTATCATCCTTTGTTGTCCGGTTGTTCATCAACGCTGACGATGAGCTTAACAAATCAACTCCATCAGTCAAAGGAGTAGATATTAAAGAATTATTATCAGAGTATTAAGATAATTTTATTATTACACTGAATGTAGGTATTTTTATATTTTTTTTTATAGTCGGTAATATAAACTGGCCGGTCCAACCGATGAACCGTCTGTCCAACCCACCAAACCGAAAACGGCCCCTTCACCGGTTCGAGTGCCGGTCCAATTCTGATAACTATCCTTATTGCTTAGAGTTCGACTATAGCCCGACACTTTCTGTCGGGAGTTCTTTTTTTTGGCCAAGTTTGGAGTCCTCCTTTCGCCATTGAAGAGGTTGTTCCAACTTCCAAGCTTTCGTGAGACTGAGAATTGAGAGACAAGTTTGACATCGAGCCGTCCCATTCTGACAAAGCAACTGTTCCCCTCAAGGCTCAAGGTGACTCTTTCTCTCACTCTCTCACGCATATATTCGCTATTGGGTTTCAGAGCAGAGATAGCATTAGATTCCTTATGGACTTGTCTGGAAGGCATTTCTCGATTTTTGTTGCTGAGTAAGTTGCTTGATTTCGTCCATATTGTGTTCGATTCACTTTAATTTCTCCTTTGGGTTACTAGTTTGAGATTTCTCAATGATATGACATTCAGAGTATTTTTTTGCACGATTAGAGCGATTCCCTTCTGCGTTTGTTCAGATTATTCGGGAAAATGGGACCTTTGACAAAGTCCAAGTTATGATCTAGGAGGAACTGAGATCGCGACACATTGAAAAGATCTTAACGCTTCCGACATGAAATTCCGGATACAATCTTGTATACAAATGAAACCTATTTCAGTGACCTTATTGATCTTCGGATTTTAAGTACTAATAAAATTAGGTGTTGCATGCTTCGGGCATTGAAAATTCATTGCTGTAATTCTTCGTAGATGATTTTTTCCCGCAAAATCCGAACGCTTCTCACTGTACTTACAAGATAGATGATCGATATATGATATTGTTACTATTGGGGAAGTCTCACCCCATAGCTATGTTATCTATTCAGTGATATGTACTAAAACTGATTAAAATCATAAATAGCCGGGCAAACAGAATATGTTTCCTACTTCTTTGTCATGATTTACTTGACATACATGTTAATACTGATATTGTAACCTATGTAGAAGGTCAGAACGTTATGCTCAATTTCTTATTCTCGTTTTTTTTTTCCTGCATATTTTGCCCTATTTTGTAGATGATTAACACCTTGGTGTTTGTTTAATGAAAATGAAATGCGATCCAGTAACATTTTCCTGTAAAAAAATCTCTGGTTGCGATTTTTTTTTGCATCATGATTCATAGCAACATTTTTCTAAGTTATGACTCGTACTGCACATCCCTTCCCTTGAGGAGATCGTATTCGTCTGCCCTGTATGATTGAAAGATTCAATTGAAGACAGATACTTTCTTGCGATTACTGAAATTTTCACATGCAAGATAATGTATATTTCATATTAAATGATCTACATTTGCAGCTTGCCATTTCATTGTTGCTTGAATATTTTTGTGTAACAGAAACCTTAGTATTCGTTGTAACTCTATGCTCTTAGTCAAGAAGTCTTCATAGTGCCTCCCTTATTTGTAAGGGTCTAACAAGACAGCTGGCACTGTTGTAGTTGCCAGTTTGTGATATTACATAGCTCATATCTTAAGTCCTGATATGCTTAGTTCATATCTTAAGCTTTCCAGTTTTGTTGTTTTTTACCAGTAGATCACTTGTAGAGAGATTTCTTCGGACTTATGTTGACAGAATCAACTGAATCTTCAGCTCTTCTCTTTTGTTATTTTTTTGCTAAATTACTGTAGTCTTTCCTAATTAGAGTTGACAGGTGAGCAGTCACTTCTTGCATTGATTGGCCAAAAAAAAACTTCTTGCATTGAAGTCCTACTGTATCTGTCAAGATGGTCTATGAAATAAATGAGCAGCAAAGTAAGTCATCTCGGATCATATATATTGTACTTGATCTGTTACATTTTTCATAAACAACATATTTTTCTTAAATCAAGCACGTCATCGCATCATATGATACTTAAATTTTCTTTAAGGTAAACATATATTGATGGGCCAAATTTTGTGATGTTCACATTTTTAGATTATAAATCTTTTCCGTTTCTTCAATATGCTTCTCATGGGGTTAATGTACTAATGATAATTAGTGGTGCTGCCTCTTATTTTTTCGTGCTTACAGCAAATGAAGTTTAATCTGTGTAATATGTCCAAGAATTCAACTTTTCGCAATTGTCTATGACGCCGTCTTACACCCTACCTTTGACTTGAATTATGCAGAGGTTGGGCTGGGACTCATTGGTTTTGGCATCTTTTTCTCGTTCCTAGGAGTACTCCTGTTCTTTGATAGGGGCTTGCTTGCACTAGCAAATGTAAGTCTGTCTATAGAGACTCTAGAACTGCTGGTTGATTTAAGAATGCAAAAAGAAAAGGACACTAATTGTCTGTCTGGAATTAGATATTTTTCTTGTCTGGAACTGCTATTTTGCTTGGTTGGCAAAGAACAGTGAAGATCTTTACAAGTAGAACGAGCTACAAGGTACTTCAACTCTGTTCTTTTTGAGTTCTCATTGTCATGGTAAAAGGATATGTCTCTATGTGGTATTATTTAGAGAGTGATTCTTTCTGATGTTTGATCGTTCTATTGTGTTACGCTGTGGACTATCATATATGGATATTTTTAGTTATGAAGTTCTTTTTTACAAAAGATAAGAAGTTATGGAGTTTGCATTTTGCAATTTCAGGATTGCCGTAAATATGATACTATTTGTCTTTTTAAAATTTAAAACTGTATATGCTATGTAGATCACTCTGCTTTACCAAAAGAGTACGCAAGCATAATCCATGATCCTAACTATTAATAGCATTAAGGTCTGGTTTATAGCAAAATGTGAAACAAAAGTTTTTTTTTTTTTTTTTTTTCTGCAGGGTTCTGCTGCTTTTCTCGTGGGTCTGTTTTTGATATTTGTTCGGTGGCCAATTGCGGGAATTATACTGCAGATATATGGCTCTGTAGTCTTGTTTGGGTTAGTTCCCAGAGTGACTGATTGCCTCAGTTGTATTAATGTTTGATAAGATGGGATCGCCTTTGGCAACTCTAATGCTTTGTGTTTGCAGTGGATTTTGGCCGTCCGTGAAGGTGTTCCTTTACCAGATTCCCATTATTGGATGGATCATACAGTATCCTGTTCTTGTAAGTAACATGTTCCTATCAAATACTATTATTATAATTATTACTTATACCAAAACATACCTTAATTTGACATTATATCTCCTAGATACGTGATGGTCTGGTAACATCCTTCTATAAGTTCTACTTTCTTCAATAACTCATGCTATTTCTTTTATGTGTCCATTTTGTGAAACTGCAGCTTCTTGGTCGCGTAATGGGAAGCTCTGGTTGACCATTTTCACATGTGATTGTAATGTTTTATTTGTTTTGTACATATTCTTCTTCTTTTGATCTCATTGCAATGGTTGCTGATTTTGCATTGCTGAGGTGTATTTGGATGATCGATAAGGTCTGTGCTGTGCTGTTGGGGGCGTGATTTTAGTCTTTCTTCTCCTAAATCAGTTTGTGTAAAAAAGACAAAACGTGTTGACTTAACAGTTTCCATTTTCCTATTCTCGACAAAGAAGAACAGATTGATGCAGCTCGTTCCCTAAGTGGACAAAATGATTAGGGGTGGTAAATAGTACGTGTGTATTGTCGTGCATATCAATACGTTTATTGTGAGACACTTACTAAACACGAACATGCACGATAAATTTATCGTGTCATGTTCTTCAATACGATGCACAATTTTTAAAGGGTGTTCATGCCATGTTATCGTGTTGCATTAAACTAGTCAATTATATTATTACCAAAAAAAATTAGTCAATTATATATACATGCGAAATTTATAAGAAAATATTAAAATACGAATTGTTCATAGTAAGAATCATCATATTTTACGAGTTTTTAATGTAGGATTTACAAACTCTAAAATCGGGAGAAGGTGCACAGTTTAGGAGAAAGAGATGAATGTGGTGCCTCTTTGGTTTATGGTTTGTTGTCGATGGTAAGATTTCTTAGTGGAGGTCAACTACGTGTTAGAGTATAAGCCTGGAAAAGCCAACCATATAGCAGATGCGTTACGTCGAAAGGCGGAGTTGACAACCATTACCCGACTAGAGAATCCGTTGGTGGAGCGGATCAGGGAGAGACTGAATCACGACTCCCAAGCTCAGACCCTTATACAGTATGTGCGGGATGGCAAGACCCGACGATTTTGGTACGAGGACAGTGTGCTTTACACTAGGGGTCAACGATTGTTCGTGCCTCAACATGGGAAATTGCGCAAGGAAGTATTGCAAGAATGCTATGACTCTAGGTGGGCAGGTCATCCGGGAATGCATCGTACGATGGCCCTTCGTGGAAGAAAGGTATTATTGATCGAACATGCGTGACAACATTGAGCAGATGTGATCGAGAGGACTTTTGGAGTCATTACCAGTTCTGGAGCGTCCGTGGGAAAGCATTTCCATGAATTTTATCGTAAATCTCTCTAAGTCTGAAAGAAGTCAAACGATTATGGTAGTGGTGAACATGTTTTCTAAGTATGCAACCTTCATTCCATCAATGAAGGATTATCCAGCTGAGGAAGCCGCTAAGTTGTTCTTGTGGAACGTGGTGAAGTACTGGGGTGTTCCACACGTGATCGTGAGTGATATAGACCCGTGTTTTACGGACATGTTCTGAACCGGGTTATTCAAAATGCTTGAGACGGATTTGAACTTTTCCACTAGCTTGCATCCCCAAACCGACAGTTAAACGGAGAGGTTCAATGCCTTGCTGGAGTTGTACCTGAGGCACTAGGTTAGCTCCACACAGACGGAGTGGGAAAAGTTACTTGATGTAGCTCAGTTTTCATACAATTTGCAGCGAAGTGAATCCACAAACCAAAGCCTGTTCGAGATAGTGATGGGACAACAACCACTTACGCTAAGTGCAATTGCAACAGGGTATGCGAGACAAAGTCCAGCGACGTACAAGTTCGCAAAAGGGTGGCACGAGACAAAGTCCAGCGACGTACAAGTTCGCAAAAGGGTGGCACGAGCAAACATATTTTGTATAATTACACAAGGCCGCAAAGCGGACGAAGATGTGAGTCGATACTAAGAGACGCAATCAACAATTCGAGGCGGGTGACTTAGTGATGGGCAAACTACATCAGGTCCTGCAATATAAGAACATGAACAACAAATTGTTGTGAAGATACGAATGTTCGTTTCGATTCCTCAAGAGAATGGGCAGGGTTGCTTACAAACTTGAGCTTCCACAAAATCCCAAGTTGCATCTGGTGTTCCACGTTAGTATGCTCAAACCGTTTCGAGAAGATCAGGAAGAACCAAGCCAAGTTGAGTCTTCATGTGCACCAATTGGGACCAAGGTCTCCTATGATCATCGTTATGCCGACGAGATCATTCAGACCGCACTATCCGCTAGAAGTATAGGAAACCGAGGCGTAAGTACTTGACAAGCGGAAGGGACTACCCAAAAGCGAGGCCAGTTGGGAACTCGAGAAAGCCTTGTGGCAGTTTCAGAGTCAAATAGAGAAGTATCACACCGAGGATGCCATCCAAGTTTGGTGGGGGAGAATGACACGAACCCGCGTATGAAGGAGACTTTATGGACTGTTCACGTTGCGACTCATGACAGTCCCATATTCGGAAAGCCCTGGAAGGTTCCGTGCTAATATGGTAACAACCGAGATGTTTTCGACGTAAAAGTCTAGGTTCATTGTACTAGAGAATATACATTACATATACTTGTTGTCATATATGATTCTCATTCATGGTAGGTAATATTGAGTTTTCCATAAGAGAGATCCCCTCACTTATATATAAAGGGGTCTCTCCTCTTAGTTTTATTTTCACAAGAAAATTTAGAAAGTAATACAAGAGTAGCGTTTTTCTCCAACATCCAGAGTTTGGTTATAGTTTTCTGTGTGAGTGAGTAAAAGACTGCTTAAGGACAACCACCACACGAGTGAGAACAATAGTCTTTCTCTAAACTTGTGACACGTGCATGACCACCTTTTTTAAGGCCGGTAAAGAATTGACCAACACCATTAGACGACTTAATGTATATGCACACACCATATCTTGACATGAAATAAATTAATGTTACATTTTGTTGAAAGGATGTCGTGTCTTAATATTATTGAATATAGGAGATAAAGTTAAGAATAACGGCAGAGAAAAGGCATTTTCAACCAAATAAGATGGATATATAGCGATTTCATACTTCATTCATTAGCCACAAAAGTCTTATGAATTGGATACGAGTCTTATGAATAAGTCTTCCTAGACAACACTTTACCTTCGTAGAGACACAGTTAGTTGCAAGTGAATTATTTTGAATATACAGAAAAATTATTGAAATATTAAGTCTAACACTAACAATTTTTGTTTATATAATAGGGTTAACTAACTCTTTGGTTGCATATATATGTTTGTCCAATGTTACATTTTGGTTATTTTTTGACGTTGTTAAATAGTTAATTAAATTTAAGTATGTGACAATTTGATTCAAACTTGTGTTATTTAATCACCGATGTTACTTTTTTTTATTTAAATCACTAAATTTCGTTACATGCTAAAATTAAGAAATGATATACTGAAAATGCCATTTTTTTTCTTCACGCTTCCTCTTCCCCAAGTTGTAGCAGTTTGTTTGGGAAGGGAAAGGAGATGGAGAAGAAGTGTGAAACAAATATAAAAATAGCATTTATAGTATATCAGTTTTTAATATTAGCATATGAGATACTTACGGTGAAAAGTAACGAAAGTCGGTGATTTAAACAAAAAGTAATATTGTCAAACATAACTGACTAAATATCATTAATTTGAATCAAAAAGTAACATTATCAAGTATAAATTATCACCTCTAAAACCTTTACACATAGACCTACAAACTTACTTATTTTGTTTGTCTATTCAATTACATTTGTATAAGTTAATTATTAGTTAAATAACAAATCGAGTCAAAATCAAGTACTTCTAGTTTGAGTATTTTGTTTTCGCAGTACATACATTTGTGTTAGGTATAAAGTTTGCAGTTAGTGTCATCTGAATTGTACTAGTTGATACGTGAGTGTATACCATTCTCGACTCATTATAATAACCTCAATAGTTACACATATTTACTCATTGTGATTAATTAATTATATATTTTTTTACGTGGCTAAATGATTACGTATCTTTCAACATATGACTATTTGATCACTCCATTAATGAATTGTTAATCTTTTCCGTTAGCCCATTTTTTTAAAAATATTTTTACATTATTAAATGACTAATTTGTCTTTTACTTATTTTTATCTTCACTTATTATTATTGTTCATTCTCTTCCTTATCCTTTTTCGATGAGTTGAGCTTATTATGCAACATCAAAATTGATAATAATTTGCATATTGACAAGAATGGTTGAAATTGCATCATATTTTTAAACTCTCAAATCTCAAACACCTTGTTTGGATATGAATCTCATTATGAAAACTTCACCTTCACATATCACGAACCCTACTTGATTTTTCCTTTTATGATGAACTTCCTAGGTAAGACTCTAACTATTAATCAGATTCACACTATGAGATTCTCTAAGCATTAATCTTCAATATGTCGGAGTTCTTCCATGTTTGAGCATTCATTCATCTTCAGTGTCTCCATTGCCTTCTCCTTCATCCTACGTCCACAATCCACTTGCATGGTCAAACACAGTTTCACCGCTACACACATCTGCAACCGTCTTCCCAAGTCATGTCATTCTCCCTCTGAATCATTCATCAACCGAATCGATTTTCTGAGTATCGATATCTGGAAATCGGTTTTCTGAGTATCAATACCTAAAAATCAATTTTCTGAGTATCGATACTCATAAATCGTTTCTAGGTGATTTTTGGGTATCAATACCCAGAAATCGATTTTCTTGGTTTTGATATTCAGAAATCATTTATGGGTTAGATACCTAGAAAACCGATTTCTGGTTTCCAATGCCTTGAAATCGATTTTCTGGGTTTGAAATTCATACATCGATTTGTGGGTATCAAATCGATTTTTGAGTATCAAACTCAGAATTGATTCTGCACAAATTATTCTTAGAGATGACAATTTCTTACACAAAACGATAGCACAACATGAATACACACGAAAAAAATTATGTTTGTGAAAGCATTTGATAGAACGATAACACAAACACAATAACACCAAAGTATTTTCGTGTCGATTTTGTGTTTAGATTTCAGAACACGACACACGATGAAATCTAGCCTTTTTTTTATCAACTAGAAGGTTAGACCATAAAGTATTTTTTTAATACTTTTATAAACAAGTCTCGTCTAATAACTTTTAAAAAGTCATTGGATGCCCATCATGCATCAATACTTCTTAAATAGCATAATCTTAAGCATTAGTTTGTACATCAAATGACTTAGTATGATCGAGCAATGCGAGCACAGACTCTTCTGTCATAGCTTGCTTGATACACTTGAATGCTCTTTGGAACTCCACGGACCACTCCCATGTTTTGTTCTTCTTGAGTAGCTCAATAGATGACACTGTGATCTTCGAGTAATCCCTCACGAATCGATTGTAAAAATTTGCAAGGCCTAGGAATGATCTTAACTTCGTCACCCTGGTTGGCGGTTGCCACTCGACAATGCACCATATTTTTTCTGGATCCATCTACAATTGTTCCTCCTCCAACAATATGGCCAAGAAATGAGACTTTCGCTTGGACAAATGAGCACTTCTCCCTTTTCACGTAGACTTTGTTATCCCGAAGGACTCCGAAAACCTGCCTCAAGTGATCTATGTGCTCGGCCAATGACCAACTATATATAACAATATCGTCAAGGTAAACAACCACAAGTCGATCAAGAAATATCTCCAATACCTTGTTCATCAACGTACATAATGTAGATGGTGCATTTGTTAACCTGAACAACATCACCAAGAACTCATAACTCCTATAATGAGTCACACAAGCCGTCTTTGGGACATCTTCCTCGACAATCCGAACCTGATAATAGCCCAAACACAAATCCAACTTCGTAAACCACCTCGCCGCGCCTAACTGATAGAAAAAGTCTGTGATGAGTGGATAGGATACTTGTTGTTCACCGTTAGCTTGTTCATGGCTCGATAATCGATGCACATGTGGAGAGAACCATCATGCTTCTTTTGGAACAGAATTGGTGCACCATACGGGGATTTCGATGGTTGAATGTGCTTCGCTTCAAGTATGTCGCCCAACTGCTTTCTAAATTCTTCCAATTC
Source organism: Chamaenerion angustifolium (assembly GCA_946814005.1). Taxonomy (NCBI): domain Eukaryota; kingdom Viridiplantae; phylum Streptophyta; class Magnoliopsida; order Myrtales; family Onagraceae; genus Chamaenerion; species Chamaenerion angustifolium. Next base: position 34,121,294 of record OX328266.1, on the reverse strand, counting down.
TAGAGGTGTCATACGATAAGGTTTCATTGCAGGGGGACGAGCACTAACTCGATCCGATGGTCCACCTCTCTCTTAGGCGACAACTTTTGGGGCAGTCGGTCGTGCATGGTATCGACAAACGTGGCATGGACCTCTAGCACTTCATTCGACACATTTTCTTCTCCACTAGATCTTTCCTCCTACTTCAAGACGACAAGGAACATCACCTGGCCTTTCTGCACTCCCCGATTCAGTTGCATGTCGGAGAGCATCTTCGACCCACAACCTCCCATGCGTTTCACCAGCACCACACATTGTTTTTGTGGATCCAATACACAAATAGCATTAGTAAAAGGAGCCAACAAAGCATTGATACGATCGAGAAATTCCAACTCAACTACGGAATCATAATCATCCAATGGAATTACCTCAATGTTCTCCCTTCTGGATCATGGACCAACTTGAATTTCTACCTCTTTTGCTACGCCACTCGTTGGAACTTGTTGGATTAACGTCTTTTACCAACTCGCCCGCTTCTCCACTTTCAAGCCCGCCTTCTTCGCGGCCTCTTTAGAGATGAAGATGTCCATTGCACCTGTATCAACAAGTGCACTCATTGATGTGCCCACGATCTTTACGTCCACGAACATCAATCCCTTCTTGTTAGACTTCTTAATGGAGCCCAACATCTTGATTGCCCCAAGTCTCGTCTCTTCTGTCGCTTTTTCCTCTTCATCTCGAGTAATGGTAGAAAGTTTCTTCTTTATGAGACATTCTCTAGCTTTGTGATTCCCGTCATATAGGAAACACTTCAGGGGTCCAGGCTGATGCTCCCTCCTACTAGAGTCGCCAGTTTGAACGACCTTTCCCTTACCAAGTTGATGTGGTTCTTGGACTTATCTCCGACACCAACTACTTTGCCCTTTTCCTTGGAGTCGGTATTGGATTCCCGTTTGTACTCTATCAAAGAATCACATACTTGAAAGACTACCTTCAAGTCTCTTATATCCCGCCTTTGCAATTCTAATCGAACCCACAGTTTGAGTCCGTCCTCAAAGTGACGGAAACCCTCTTTCGAGTCCAACTTTGGAATGGAAAGTCGGATCTTTTGGAACTCCTGAACATACTCTCGCAAATCACCCTTCTGCACTAGATGTCACAGCTTACTCCTAGCTTCCTCAACGAGATACTCTAGATAGAATGTCTTGCGAAATTCACTCTTGAACTCCTCCCATGTAGTGATGGGTTTGTCCTCATCATCATAGGACTTGTTTCTCTACCACATTAAATCATCTTCAACAAGATAAGACGCAACAATGCTAACCTTGATTTTCTCCTCCTTGATGTGCATCAAGAGAATATACTGCTCCATGGTGTAAAGAAAATCGTCTACTTCCTTAGCCGAATGCTCCCCTTGAACTTATATGGCCTTTGCACATCAGTCTGTGGGGAATGTTGCATATTGATGATACCTCTTGCCATGGTTACTTGGTAATTGGTAAGCTCTGTATGCATATCCACTACCTTCTTCTGCAACTCATTGATCTGACCTTGCATCATGTTCTGCAACTCGTTCAACCAACCTTGCAATATGTTGTTATGCACATCCACAACAGAGGTTGCCTCGACTGCCGTTTGCTGAAAGGACTCGATCTTGACCTCAATATTGCCCATGCGAATGGTGTTGTCTTCTAGGATGTCTCGGTCCTCAGCGATGACATCCTCCACTCTACCCACTCAGACCTGCAATCCAGCAATAACATCTCTTGAACGAGTCCTACTCCGTTCTTGCTTGGCATTCTCTCCAACAATAGCAACACCGTTCTTGTCACCTCCGACCATGATCCTCGTTTCATTGCAAGAAAAGATCGCTTTGATACCACTTGTCATGAGCTTAGAGAAATACTATCGCCTCACTTCACTTGTGGGGCCTTAGATTGTCCCTAAGCAACATTTCAGTCACTCACACAGAAAATTATAAGCAAACTCTAGATATAGGATAGAAAGACTACTCTTGTATTATTCTCTGAATTTTCCGGTGAATACAAATGAAAGGAGAGTCCCCTTTATATACAATTGAGGGGAGATCTATTATGAAAAACTCAATATTACCTACAATGAATGAGAGTCACATATGACAACAAGTATAATTAATGTATATTCTCTAGTACAATGAACCTAGACTTGTACGTCGAGAGATATATCTCGGTTCTTATCATATCTGTACAGAACCTTCCAGAGCTTTCTAAATATGGATTTGTCACGTGTCGCAAGGTGAACGGTCCCTAAAGTCTCTTTCATACGTGGGTCCGTGTCATACGCATTACAGAAAAAAGCTAGCAAATAAATGTCTCTTTCTAAACTGACATGCTTAATTAGTCACTACAAAAGATCATTTTCTTCATTAAAAATTAGAAACTACATTTCACTGACGTATGTATTTACATTATATGGAGAAAATAACAGAGTAAATGGTAAAGAGATATTTGAATTTATAACAAAATTAGGGGTAAGATCCTTCTATTAAGGTAAGAAAGTACAAAACCATGTAAGATGATGTAGTGGAACGCTTGTCACTTAATTAAAAATTTCGGGTTCAAGTTCTGGAAATAGAAATATTTTCATGAACAACATCTTACTCATTCCTAATGGGTTGACCACGGTATAAAGAAAGCATACCAAAAGCATTGCCTACCGGATAGACCCCTAAAGATACTACAGAGAAAATTTAAAACAAAAAAAGGAACTTTTTCAAAAAGTAGATATATTAGGTAAAGTATTTGAAAAAGTATACCTCGAAAAAAAAAATTTAGCAAACTATGTATACGCGCACCCCGGGGGCGCGCCTATACCAAATAGTTTTTTTTTTTTTTCAAATTTTTCAATAATGACGACTCGATGTTTAATTAAATATAAAATTATATATCTATTCAAAAATTTTTAAAAAATTATAGTAAGTAGATATTTTAATTGCGATTCAAATGATGCAAAAAATATTAAATTTGGATTTACGGATTGCCTGTACGGCATGCCGTAAGTTGAGGTATGAAAATTGTACTTAAAAAATTATAACTCGGACCATGTAACTCCAAACTCAACACGGTTAACGCCATTTAGGTCGTAAATGAATTATCTACGTAGGATAATGTTTTGGATTAAAAATACAGTGATTTTGTAACCCCCCATCGTTTACACCCAAATTTGACCGAAATAAGTAAATGCATTAGGTGAGAAATTTAATTATATACTTACTCAAAAAAAATCAAAAAATTTATCCTACGTAGATAATTGATTTACGACCTAAATGGCGTTAACCGTGTTGAGTTTGGAGTTACATGGTCCGAGTTATAATTTTTTAAGTACAATTTTCATACCTCAACTTACGGCATGCCGTACAGGCAATCCGTAAATCCAAATTTAATATTTTTTGCATCATTTGAATCGCAATTAAAATATCTACTTACTATAATTTTTTTAAAATTTTTTGAATAGATATATAATTTTATATTTAATTAAACATCGAGTCGTCATTATTGAAAAATTTGAAAAAAAAAAAAAATTATTTGGTATAGGCGCACCCCAGGGGTGCGCCTATGTCCAATAGGCGCGACCCCGGGGTGCGCGTATACATAGTTTGCTAAATTTTTTTTTTCGAGGTATACTTTTTTAAATACTTTTCATAATATATCTACTTTTTGAAAAAATCCAAAAAAAGTAAGAAAGTATAAGTTAGGGTTAAAGAACTATTTTTTATCATTAAATTATCCTTCTACTATAAACATCTTTCTTCACATTTAATTAGCCTTGTAGTATATTGTATTCTCTTACTTATATATTTATTTAAATATTGTAAAGGGATAATCGAGAAACACTGCTACATATCCTTTTTTACAAAACATCAGAGGAGCTTAGATCGATTGGGTTTGTTCGTGGATCAAATTTCAGTAACCTATGTACTAATTATCTCAACAACAACATATTGGGGTAACGAAAACAAATACTGAACTTTATTTTTCACAATAATAAAAATACGTAAGCAAAATTGAAATTCATATTTAAAATATTAAATGAACTGATAAAATGAATAGTGATATAAATTGTATCCAAATTTAACTATGGAGACCACTTTACTTTAAATTTACTTTACCACACTCAAACCACAAAAATCATGAGAAAAAAACATCTTATATCCGACTAATCCAATTGTTCCTATCACCTAGTTGGGCGTAGAATTGTTTTGACAAGTGTAATTATTTTGCATTAACGGAGAAGAAAATGAATTGTGGAGTTGCTTTACGCGTGTGCCTCGCTCAACTTTGCCAGAAAAAAAGAAGTGATGAAACAAAATAGTTAATTAGAATATTCTAAAATGGGGCTCTAATGTATTTAAAAAATATATATATTGTTATTGAATTTTTTTAATCATCAAAGTTAAGATAAATTTTGAGTTTTCTTACTATGTCAAAATTTTCTTCTAAATTTAATAAAATATATTTTGAAAAATTAAAAATAACATAATCATTTAAAAATATCATCATTAAACCATTCAATTTTTTTTTGATATATTACAATTGATCTATATTCGATTAAGGCTTAATTGTGCTCAATCGAATGAAAGTACAATTTAGTCCCAATTTATTAGAGATCAATTGAGCGCACAAGATTCAGGGGTAGAATCTGAGTTAATACTAAATGTTAGGTCCCCTCACTACGAGAGAAGAGTGAGATAACATCTGAATAGGACGACTCAAATAGTATTGAGTCGTGAATAATTTATTTATCTGATTATTCACGGCTCAATCTTGGATGAACCATCATTTTATTTATATAAAAATAATTTTTTTTCACGTCACAAATGTCAAAGCCGCGAATTAAAAGAATTTTTTTTTTCACGTCTTCTTTTTTCAGCCGTGAATAATTTATTTATCTAATTATTCACGACTCAATCTTGGATGGACCACCATTTTATGTTTTAAAAAAAATAGTTTTCACGGCTTAAATGTCAGAACCGCGAATTAAAAAATATATTTATAATGACTCCTTTTCTTTCGGTCGTGAAAACAAATCACTCACAAACCCACCTTCGAGCCTCTTCCCTCTCCTTCACCTTTCAAAAAATTTCACACCTCACTCACAAACCTTTCCCTCTCCTTACGCCTTTGAAAATGGAAAATCAGCTTTTCCAGTGGCCAAGCTTGGTGAGGAGGCTTGGTGGAATCCGCCACCGGAGGCAGAAAGTAAACGAGGAGGAGGCTTAGTGGAATTCGACACCAGAGGCGGAGGAGGCTCAGTGGAGGAGGCCTTGACGGAGGTGGCCTGACGAAGATGTCTGACGAGATCTTCTTCCAAGGGAAGCTTCTACAAGGAGTTGGCCGCCGAGATCAGATTCTTCCAAGGAGGTGGCCGACGAGAAGGAGGTGGCCGACAGAGATGAAGAATCATAGGATAAGGGTCAATGGAGAAGAAGACCATCAGTGACAGTCACTGTCCTCAAGAAGACCATCGCCGAAGAAGACTTAGAGGAAAAGGGTCGACGGAGAAGAAGACCACTGGTCGCCGTCCTCAAGAAGACCACCGATGAAGAAGACTCGGTGGAAAAGGGTCGCCGTCCGAAGAAGACCGACGATGAAGACTCGAAAACCACTGGCCGTCGTTCGCAAGATGTGTATATGTTTTTTAAAAAATATATACATATTTTTAATGGCCCGATTTAACGAGCTGTAAAAAATAAAGGATAAAAAAAAAATCCACAACTCATTCATTTGAGTCATTAATTTTCACGGCTCTACCAAATTTGAGTCGCAATAATTACCCTGACACTTCCTATAGCGACTCAATTTGTGTTGAGCCGTGAAAATTTAACGACTCAATTAATGATCCGTTAAAAATAATTTTTCTAGACGTTAATTACTACTTTTCCCTTAGTGCTTGATGGGAACTCTATCGAGTCTAAATCAAATCATAATCAATTGTAACATGTATATATATATAATTGTAATATCTTAATTTGACCCCAAAACATTAGAGTTAATTACTTAAATGGTTACACATGTTTGCGCATTGTGCAGAATGGTTACATATGTTTCAAAATGTGACTAATTGATTTTTCTATTGTTCATCGTCAAATATCACTGTTAAGTCACTATTCATGACAATATTACCCCTCTTTTCATAACTTATTAACCCTAAATCATAAACACGGTTCACATTTACAGAGACAAATCAAGAACTACCACAAAATCCATACGATATGGAGCTCCACCTCCAAGGCTCCACGACTCCCCCTCATAGTTCTGCTGATCTGTGCAGAAGTTGCAGAAGTCGACCACAGAAGTTGCAGAACCTCGCCGTGGTCTGGAAAAGGAGGAGATGAACAAGAGGTACCAACTGAAGCTTTGAAAGCTTCGCCACCATCGTCTTCGCCCATCGTGGTCTTGGAATATCCACAATTCCATCTTAGCATCCTCAATTATTGGAATCTCCATCTTGAAATCCACAACCACCGTAAACCAATTTGCTGAACCTGCCCTAGCTCCTCATAGAAAAAATGTAGATTGAAGAAATCTGTTCATGGATGAAGAAAAACAATTAGGAGTTTAAGTAGTTTTATGGGATTCTCGACGTTTTGAGGCAGCTGAGAGCGCTCATAGTATCTGGCTATTCTGCTTAGTGACTGCTCATAGTGACTCTGATCGACTGCACTACGGTGGCTCACCATGATGGAGTCTCGGTGCCAGGCTCCGAACAACAATAATCAACAGGCTGCCCCAGTGAGCTTGGTGGATCGAATGGAGGAGGACTTGGATCCTGAAAGGGAACAATGTCAACAAAAATCATCTTACAAAGCTAAATTAACTGGGGTAATCCCCGGTGCATTCGAGAGGACGTTTTATTGTGGAGATTACCTGCTGAATGACATTGAAGAAGAGGTGGATGAATTCCCGGACATCAATTGTGTTAAGATTTTATTCACCAGGGAAGAAAAAATGGCAATGCGCAAGAATCATGCTCTTGACATTATCATCAAATTATTTGGGAAATCAGTGGATTATCGTTTCCTGCTGAGGAAACTGACACTAATGTGGAAAACTTCGGATCCCTTTGACATGATGGACCTTGGTAACGGTTTCTTCAAAGTAACATTCAAAAACAGAGTGGACCTTGATAGGGTTCTAAAGGAAGGACCGTGGTTTGTTAATGCAAGCTTCCTAACAATGAGGATGGGAACCAAAATTCCAACCGGCTAAGGCATCGTTCACGGCGGCGGCAATCTGGATTCCTATTCCTATGCTACCGTCGAAATACTATGAGTTGCAAGCACTTCAAAAGATTGGAAACAACTTGGGTACGCTACTGAAGATCGATATGGCCACAATCAATGGTGAAAGGGGGAAGTTCGCTAGGCTATGCATTCAAATGAATCTCATGAATCCATTGCCCCTGTTCCTTAAAATCGACAATCTACATCTCGATTTGGAGTATGAAGGAATAACATCCCTATGTTTTGAGTGTGGAAGGATCGGCCACAAAAAACAAACGTGTGGGGGGAGAAAGGAAGATCCGTACCTGAATCAACATGGGCACAGCGAGGAGACCACGGCGGAGAACGTGAGACCAAGTGGCCAACCTGAGGCGAGGATGGATCAGTCAAGCCTATAGGAGGGCACAGAGGATCAGGGGGAGGCAGCTTACCGTGGTTATGGCCCGTGGATGCTGGTTCAAGCTCGGAGAAGGCCGCCATGAAGGAGCACGAAACCGTCGGCCGCCAGGGACAAATGCATCGAGAGCAACGACCAGATCGGGGAACATAACGGGTAGGGAGGCATGGGACGACAAGCAGTGGAGCAGGGGAACACGAGTGCGGGGGATTTCATCGGGAGGAAAGCTGGGCAGAACGGGAAGAGTATGACAGGGACAGAGATGATTAAAATATCAGAGAAGGGAGTGAGCCGAGTGGTGGAGGAGAAGAGAAGTGGGCCGAGTAACATTCCATCTAAGGAAGAGGCCGGGCCTGTTCTCCATTTCAAGAAACAGGCCAAGGGAAGTGGGTCGGACCAAGGCCCGGGCAAGTTTCCTTATCTAAGCTCGGTTGGGGACCGAAAACACAGAGGAGAAGGTATGCGGGATCAGGACGCCCAGATGCGAAAGTCAGGTAAGGAGAAGGAATAAGGAGGGGAGGGATCAATTGGGACATGGATGGAACTGATATTAAGGAAAAATCCTAATCAAGCTCGGTGGGAGCGTGCTGAGACGACCACAGATCGAAACCAAGGAAAGGAAACCACAAACTGTGTCAAGCAGCAAGTTGACAGATTTAACCGCACCCAGCTTGACAGAACCTTCAACATGGTGGAGGAGACGGTAAGAGAAAAATCGAGCAGGAGACACTCAGATAGGAAAAGGAGCAGATCGCCATTGAGGATTTTAGGTGGACCAAGTTGGGATGCGGTATCGGGTTCGGTACAGCCCGGGGGGGATCACTGACGGAGGGAGTATTTCCTGCTCTTGTGTTTTGTTCATATTTTGTTATTGTTTTTATGATTAGTACAAATATGTTGAATTTAGGAGGAACTACCATAGTAGGGGATTCAAATTTGGATAGTAATTGCTGTAATGTTAAAATTATTGCTTGGAACTGTAGGGGTTTAGGTAGTAAGCTTGCTATTAACACTGTTAAAGATTTGGTGGGCAGATTTAATCCGGATATGCTCATCCTGACTGAGACGATGATCAGCGGGGACAAGATACTAGCTCAAACAAAAAAGCTGAGATTCGACAGATTTGAAAGTGTGGATGCTAGGGGTCTAAGTGGTGGAATTCTAATCCTTTGAAATTCAATGACTTTGGACATTCAAGCCCTAGGGTCTATTGAGCAAGAGATCCATGTGTCGGTTAACGTACACACCACTAATCTGACTTGGATGTTGTCTGCTATATATGCGAGTGTTAATGTAGAAGAAAAGCAATATCTTTGGAATAACTTAAAAGCGGTGTCGGATGCCATGAATATTGCTTGGGTAGTCTTAGGTGATTTCAATGACGTGGTTAGCCAGAATGAGAAGAAAGGGGGTAGGCCGATAGATTGGACCCAGGTGAATAGATTCAAGGACATGTTAGATTATTGTAGCCTGATTGATCTGGGGTTCTCTGGACCCCAGTTTACTTGGGCTAAAATGTGCAAAAACAATAGATTTGTCCAGCAACGTCTAGATAGAATTGTGGCTAATTCTGAGTGGATGGTAAATTTCCCGAATGCTAAGGTTTCCCACCTCACTAGAGTCAAGTCAGACCATTGCCCTCTTCTGCTTCAACTGAATAAGGAGGACCTGGATAGATCTATCAGACCCTTTAGATGTGAGCCTATGTGGCTTGATCACCCGGACTTTAAAAATTTGGTGTCTAAAACTTGGGATAGGGCGGTCAACTGTCACCAGGAAGCAACTAGGATCTTCCCTGCTAGGGCCAGAGTTTGGAATAGGAGGGTGTTTGGTAATGTGTTTAAGAGAAAAACCCAAATCCTTGATCATCTTGACTTTACCCAAAAGAGAATCACCATTAGCCCCAATGCCTTTGATATCATCAGAGAAAAAGCGTTGAGGGCGGAGTATGCAGATATCCTCAATCATGAGGAGATGCTTTGGACTGCTAAATCCAGATCAAAATGGATTGAGGACGGGGATAGGAACACTAAATTCTACCATGTCACCACTTTAGTGAAAAGAAATCGGTCTAAAATTAGAGCCATAAAGGACCCTTGGGAATAATGGGTCTACGATCCAAATCAGATTAAGGGTATTTTTCAAAGTTTTTTCTCTAATTTGTTCACTTCGGGTAAGGGTGAAGTCCAGATTGACCTGGATTTGGAATTTAACCCCCCGGTGACCCTATCTCCTGCTATGGCAAACTCCATGAACCGTGTGGTCTCTGAGAGTGAAGTGTTGGGTGCGCTTAAGACGATGGGGCCCTTGAAAGCCCCGTGCCCTGATGGGCTTCATCCCATATTTTACCAAAAAAATTGGGACATTGTGGGAAATTCGGTTTGTGGTCTTATCAAAAACATTTTTGCGGGCAGCCTGCTACCTACGAACATGAATGATACTCTCCTATGCTTGATCCCGAAGATGGGAAATCCTGAGATGGTTAAGCATTTCAGACCAATTAGCCTCTGTAACACCTCTTACAAGCTAATCTCTAAAGTCATTGTCAATAGGATCCGTCCATATATGCATCACCTGATCTCCCCTTTTCAGGCCAGCTTTATTCCTGGTAGACGTGCTAGTGACAATGTGGTGATCCTTAGGGAGATCCTGAGATCTGTGGCTAATAAGAAGGGTAAGTCGGGGCTCATGGTGCTTAAGCTAGATTTGGAAAAAGCCTATGACAGATTGGAGTGGGATTTTATCCGTCAAACCTTGATGCATTTTAATTTCCCTAGGAAGATGATATCCATCATTATGAATTGTGTCTGCTCCACCTCTGTCTCCATTCTATTGAATGGGGGTAAACTGGAGCCTTTCTCTCCTTCCAGGGGACTTAGGCAGGGGGACCCCCTTTCCCCACACCTCTTCATTTTGTGCATGGACTTTCTTAGCTTCCTCATCGAGGAGGATGTTAAGAGAGGTCAGTGGAAACCCCTGAAATTAGGCAGGCAGGCCCTCCAGTAGTCGCATTTGCTATTCGCTGATGATCTGATTCTTATGGGTGAAGCCTCGTTCGCCAATTGTCAGTCGATGACAAGGATTTTACAGATTTTCGTGAAACCTCCGGTCAAAAAATTAACTTTGAGAAATCGCAAGTGGTTTTCTCAAAAAACATGACCACGGAGTTGACTAACCAGTTGGCGAGGTCGTTGGGCCTGACTAAAGTGGACAACCTGTCTAATTACCTGGGGTTCCCTATGAGTTTGTCAAGTAAGGAAGTGAAGTCTTTCACTTTCATCCTGGACAAAGTCCGGACTAAGCTTGCAGGTTAGCGTTCTAAGCTTCTATCTGTCACAGGTCGTGGGATCCTTATTAACTCGGTTATGTCTTCAATTCCGGCTTATTATATGCAATGTACTAATCTCCCATCTTATACTTGCAATGAGTTGGATAAATTGAACAGGAACTTTCTTTGGGGCTCCTCGGAGGAGAGAAAGAAAATGCACCACCTGAGCTGGGAAGTGGTAACTCTACCAAAGGATAAAGGGGGGCTAGGAATGACGTAGACCAAGGAAAGAAACAATGCCATGTTAGCTAATCTAGCCTGGAGAATGGAGAGGTCGGAGGCTTCGTGGGCGAGTATCCTTAAGAATCGGTACTTCAGGTCAAACAGGAGGGAGATGAAGACTGGATCAGTCACTTGGAAAGCGCTGAGAAATGGGAGGAGCTGTCTGAAGGAAGGACTAGGGTGGATTGTGGGAGACGGAACTAGCGTCAACGTCTGGTATGATAAATGGTTTGGCCCTAACTCTTTGCGTAGTATGGTGCAGGGTCCTCTGGGCTTCGGGGAGCAGGATCTTAAGCTACATGAGTTAATCTTAAACAATGGGGAGTGGGACGTTTCAAACCTGTCACTCCAGATCCCGAAGTCCATTGTGGAGATGATAAGAGCGACTCCAAGGAGTATAGGCCAAGGGGGTCAAGATAGGAAGGTATGGTGGGGCTCTCCGACAGGTACACCGTCCGTAGCCATGGTTCATAGGAGTATCAGCCAGAAAAGGCACAACCACATCGAGCAGGATCGGAATAAGTGGAACTGGATCTGGGAAGGTAAAAACTTACCCATAATCAAACACTTTTTGTGGTTGTGTAATCATGATCGTATACCTACTGCCTGCATGCTTAGGAAGAGAGGTATGGATATTGATCCCGTTTGTAAAATCTATGGCCTATTTGAAGAGAACACACTGCATGTCCTGCGGGATTGTCCGTATGCTAGGCAGGTTTGGTTGGATATTGGTATTCCGGGTGACATAGATTTTCATGATAACCAGTTAGCGGGTTGGTTGAAAGCCAACAGTCATGATGATAGGGAGCATCACGATGGGATGAAATGGGGTTTGATTTTTTCCTCTGTTGTGTGGTTTATCTGGAAAAACATAAATTCGTTTATTTTCACTAACAAATTTCTGGATAGAGATATTGTGAGTCTAACTTTTTCGCAGGTAAGAGAAATCTCGATTGCACTGGAGAAGTCACAACACTCACGGAGTAGGACGGAGCTCGAAGTTCGATGGACTACACCAGAGTTTGGTTGGACCAAACTGAACACAGATGGATCGGCGATAGGAAATCCGGGACCAGCAGGATGCGCGACGATCTTAAGAAATCACCTTGGTGGTTGGGTGAAAGGGGCTCAAAGAAGATTGGGCATCACGAATAGCTTGGTCGCAGAGTTATGGGGGATAAGGGACGGGCTCTTGTTGGCAAAGAAGATGGGAATTCAGGACCTCCATGTGAAGTCGGATGCTAAAGAGGCTATAGGTATGATTCTGGAAGAGAACTTGGAAGACAGACCGCTAACCCCTATTATCTGTGATTGCAGGAGACTGATGTTTGAATTCAGGAGAGTGAAGCTAAGGCACGTGTTCAGAGAAGGAAACGGAGCAGCAGACATGTTGGCTAAGGAAGCGGTCAACTTAGAATCAACCTTTGTTGAGTTGGATCAACCACCGAGGAGTGTTGTAGCGATTCTTAGAATGGATACAAGGGGTGTGGCTAGGACTAGACTTGTAACTTTAGAGTAGACTAGTTTGTATGTTTTTGTTTCAGGATTTACCCAAAAAAAAAAAGTAGTTTTATGGGATTAAACTTATGATGGATACGAATCATTTCAAGTTAGGATGTGGGATAAACAGAACGTTTGTATCCGATTCTGGTGGAAGTCTGGAAGCTGATTTTGTAGGATGTTTCTTATTTGTTGTTGGACCAAATCGTGTTGGTTTATGCGAAAAAGGAGCATATTGAGAACAAATCCATGGAGGAAAATACAACCGAGGTGAAGACTGGTGGTAGTGTTGCTTCAATGCCTGAAAATAAAGATGTAACAATGGGCAAGCATGATGCATCTGAGAAGAATGTGACTTATGATTCTGCCATGGAGGCTGAGAAATCTGATAAAGATCAAGTCTTGAGCAAGGCTACGCCTCATGAGGAGGAAGACCTGGGTTAGGATGAGATAAAGGATCTTAGCAACATTAATGGTCATAAAGTGAGCCACGGGAGAAGTTCCGAGTTCAGACAGAGTTGAACTGATGAGGAGACTGAGTGCTGCCGGAGAGGAAGAAGAGGAAGACTTATCTTGGGATATTGAAGACATTGATGAACTTGGTGCCACTACAAGGACTTGATCCAAGTTTATTCATATCCGTGTCTTTCCTCACATATGTTCTGGAATACGATTTCACAATTAACAGTTTCATGTCCAAAATGATGCATATAGGAATAATGAATGAGAATATGAAGAACAACATGAAGAACAACTCATAAGACATATTGAGGGTATAATAGTCATTTTATAAATAAAAAAATATGTTAAAAATAATATTTAACGGAAATAAGTAATGATTAATGACAGAGTAACCAATTAATCACACGGGAAAAAAGATGTGTAACCATTCAGTCACGCAAGAAAACATGATTAATCAATTAGTCATACTAGTCAAATATATATAGCCATTTAAGTAATTAACCAAAAAATTATGACATCTTAAAGTAGAAATATATTTTATTAAATTTGATTATAAAAATGGGATAGTTATTCAAATTTACAACATCAGACTTTAAAAAAGTATTCCCCAACTAATTTTTTTGGCCAATCCCAACATTAATTTGCAAATACATATGTTACCCGATATTGGACTCCAAAAGAGTATGTGTTTTGACGTGGCATAACCGTTTGCCGTGTCCCTGCATTGGTCTGAGAGGCGAACAAAAGAATGTCGGTGATTGACCACGTGTAAAGAGTTGGCCGGTGGAGACTCATATTGTGTACATAACTATCGTTATTATTGTGAAACAGAAATACGATTTTGCTCTTTATAATTTATTTTCAAATTCTTTTATGTGATTTTTTAAAAAGAATCTTGAATCTTGAATAAATATTCAATTTAATATTTTACATTAAATATATTTTGAAAATTATAAAACTAATAGAATTCTTTTAAGAAATTGTTATTTTTAAGCTCTAATTCCATTATTTAATCAAAATGAAATATAGTATGTTTCACCCGTCCATATATATATATATATATATATATATATTATGTTTTACACCCTATAACTCATCCTTAGCCAGACTCAGTCAAAAGAGTAGAGCAAGTAAAATTATTAATAGCATAGCAAAAACGAATTCTTCCTCATTAGTATGTTTGCTTGTCATAATTGATTGTGACATCTTGGGAGAATTGATAAGTGCATCTTTGACCAACTTGTTAATACATCTGAAAATTCTTTATTGATAAAAATATTTGTAAAAGTTATACATTTCGTCATCACTTTATGAAAAATCCCCGACATAAATATGTTAAGATACATGTGCTCTATTGGTGAAATAGTATCTCTAAGAAAAACATATTTTTCTTATCGTCGTATACGAGTCTCTCATCTCCTCTAGTTCCTTATTGAACAATAACTTTTATGTTTCGTAAGTTTCATGATCATCCATTAATAATGGTTTCCATTTTTTCAACTGAATAAGTTGAAGACGCAGTGTTTCGAAGAGAGAAAGACGGATTATTCACATTTCATTGGATGGTTAGAGGCAAATTGAAAGCTACGCAGTGGTAATTCAAAATATCCTGGAATAAAAATAGAAATGTCTCCTATGTTACTCATAAAATATGTGAATGTATCTATTTTTTTTCGAGGTGCTCATTTTGTATATGAGCTTTTAGTTTAATGTTTCTACTCATCGAACGTGGTTATTGACAAGAACTTATTGAATCCATGGTTTGGGCTAATAATAAATTGAAAGTTGCTCCTGCTACCGAGCCTTGATCATTGTACAAGAACGTACTATAGGAGTAACCAATTACATTCCAGGTGGAATTGCCACAACATGAACATTCTTCTTAACAAATATTATTGTAGTTAAACTCTTTAAAACTTTTCTATATGTTATAATTGAGATCTGTTTCAATATAAACTCGATGGAGCCCCCATTTGATCGGTACTGGACCCAAACCCTAGTTCCACTTGAGAGACCTAGGTATAGGTCTTGATCCATAGTAGCCACTAGCTCATAAAGTAATGGCGCAATTGAGTTCAGATCGAATCTGCACTTAGTTGTAAGATATTATATTGAATGGTCTAGTTGTACCATTTTTAAAAGTATTACATTATTTTTTAACTTTCAAAACATATTATATTAAGTCCTGATAGAAAATTTAAACATATTATATTATGAACACATGTTCAAACATAAATGATAAAATAAATATTTAAACACCAAACATTTTTAAAAAATTGAAATATACTTAAACATTAGGCAACAATGTTCTTATCTTGATACGAGAGGATATAAATGATTTAACTAATAAGGTACATAAGATAGTTAGATGCCTAGTTATAAATTTTTAACTACATAAAAAAATATATGAAGTAAATCTATAAATTTCAATAAAAAAAATAAGGACACTTTCATCGAATAAGTTCAATTAACTCAAAATTAAGCTAAAGATTCACATTACAAATTAAAATTTAGTAGCATATGCATTATATTTATTTAACAAAAAAAAATATTTGTTACATTCTATAATTGTCATTACGAGTTTTCACATCATTGAAGATATATATACGTGTATACATTAAAATGAGTAACAATTGTTCAAAAGTTGTGTTAGCAATATGGGTGGTTAGACTAAATTATAACATTCTTAAAGTATAAGGATAATATTCAGAATAACTAACATTCAAGATCTACACACAAATGATCAAAATTAATCCGAAAACTGATAAAATTTCAAACAGAGACATGTGAGGTGCATGGTCTTCTTAAGACAATTTTGCTCTTTTACCCGCAGATTCATACTCAAGGATTCATGAAACGAACACCTCCCATGCTATAATAGTATCGTCAGACAGAAGCTAGCACAGATTTCTCCTGACCGAACAAAACAACACATGAGCCCAGATCAATCGATCGAACACAATATATAGCCAACATGAAATAAATGTCAAACACGACGACTGGAAATCTCATTTTAGGATTCTCTTCATGTTGATTTTGAAAAAGAAAAAACACTCCTATTTATAGTATGTGAAATATGACGAATATGTGAAATACTTAATGTGGTAGAATTTTCAATATCCATTTAGGATTTTGTGCAAGTTTTGCCTAATTACGTAACCAACTCAAACTTAAAATCTTTGACAATTTAACCCACTTTCTAACAATTGCTCACATGAATACAAATTGATTGATTGCCTAAGATAGCAACTGTTGAGTCGATGTTTAAGCTCAACGGTATGAATGATTCCATGTCTTCATATTATTTTAAGAGTCGTATGCTCTTTTATGGAATTATCTTACATTTGTAATCAAGATGCAACATCTTGTTCTATTCGACAATATCATTCACTAAGAATGTAAGTTTTGTTGACAATTGAGATTTTTGGGCCACCACCACCACTCAACCAAAGTGGGCAATCCACTCACCAAAGTGGGCAATCCACTCAAGATTGTCATCCTTTTGACAACTATAAGAAGCCAACAATGTCGAAGGAAAATTGGAGAACAAGAAAGAGAAGATTGTTGGAGTGTTGAGTTTGTGAGAGAAAAATAGTGTTGTGTATGTGAGCCAAAAAATACGGAGTGAGTATTTTTAGAGTGCGAACGATACATAGTGTGTGTTTGAGTGATACACAATTTGTAAAACTATTTATCTATAGTGAAAGTGGGTGTGAACCGTGGATGTAGCCAAATCAGTGAACCACATAAATCTTTGTCTCGTGTGCATTTCTCTTGAGCCACTAAATGCCAAGGTCCTGCGAAAATTATTTGGCAGAAATTAGCAGCATCTAATTTCCCAAGAATTGGTATCAGAGCTTTTGGTTGGAGAATGGAAGCACAACAGACGTTTACGAAAATTATTCTGCGAAATAATTTTTGTATTCATCCTATTTGTTCGGGTGAGAGCAATGACATCAGAGAAAGAGTCCAAAATTTGTCATTTTGATGGAACAAATTTTGGATTCTGGAAAATGCAAAGAGAAGACAGCTTGTACTAGAAGGATCTTTATTTATATTTGGGTGACAACATAGAGACAATGAAAGATTCAGAGTGGGAGCTTTTGGACTGGAAATCTGTCGAAACCATAGTGTTATCACTGTCAAAGTTAGTAGCCATTTCCAGTTTATACGAACAAACTTTTGCAGCAAATAAAATTCATCTGATAAAGAAGTTGTTCACCATGACGATGCTAGAAGGAGCACAATTCATAGAGCATCTCAGTGAGTTCAAAAAAGTGACAGACTAACTAGAAGCAGTGGACATTTCTTTCACTAATGAGATACGTGACTGTCTAAGTCTTGGGCAGTTGCGTAATAGTTGAAAATGCACAGTCACTGCAATCACCGGATTTGGAGGAAAGAGAAAATTGAAGTTTGATGATGTAGTCAACCATTATGACTGAAAAAATTCAAAATCGGTCAAATGGTACTACGAGCTCAGCGTCAGCTTTGAATGTAGAAAGCAGAGGTAGAGATTCAAATAGGAGTTGAGGGCGCAATAAGTTCAAATCCAAAAATGGCATGTCACAGTTTCGAAATCCCAAAAATTCCAACAATCAAAATCAGAACCAGAAGGTAATCGAATGTTGGAACTGCGGCAAAATCGGGCAATACAAAAATCAGTGTAGATCCCCGAAGAAAGAAAAAGAAAGAAAGACAGAAGCAAACATCACAGTAGAAGAGGCAGACGATGCATTAATATGCTCTTTGGAAAGCAAGTCAGAGTCATGGGTGCTAGCACTACGGGAGAAATCTTAGTTAACGACTGAAATTGGTTTCAATAACGGCTCATTTGTTGAGTCATTAATTCAAGACGTCATAATAAGTGTCGTCTTATTTATGACGGCTCATTTATAATTAAGCCGTCAACTAACGACTCAATAATAATGAGCCGTCCAAAGGATGGCTCAATTAGAAATGAGCCGTCTAAATTAATTATATTAATTTATTTGTGACGACTCATTTAGTTTGAGCCGTCAAAATTAGATAATATTTATTTATAATTTATTTTTGACGGCTCAACCTTTTCCAGTCGTATTATTCAAATTTTTAAAAAATAAAAACATTTAATAAATTAATATACCCCTAATCATAAATTTGCAACCTGAATAGTTTTACAAACCAAAATCTGTAAATATAAACCAAACAGAACCAGTTTTACAATACGTTGTTCAATTCCTAAAGCAATAAAAAAACAATTTCGAACATCAATCTTCAATCATCTGTTTGATCATCATCTTCACTTCCACGCTCGATGGACTGATCACTTGGTTGAGTTGTCTGACCATCCTATAAAAGCATCCCAACAAAGTACTATATATAAAATGTATCACATTTAGACATCAAACAAGCGTGCGTGGTTAACATAATCATATCTTATTAACAAGTGAACTAAAATAGCAGTCGAACACATTATGTATAATTGTAGTGATATAAGTGATAAATATAACATATATACTTACTTTCTTTGCAATTGGTAAGAGTGTGGAACCACAACCAAGATTGGTAGTTGGTGTGAAATCGCTGGAACCAGCTGTCATGAAGTGTTGACATGAATTAAATTCATTCATATTGCTTGAAGGTTAGCGATCTGACCTTGATGGATGGTATGCATGACCTGTAATTGTTGTTGAAACTGTTTGTACATATCCCCCATTTGTGCCTTCATACTAGCCAAATGATCTGCTTGTTCCTTCAATTTATCATCAGTTTCTCTCTTGTCTCTCTCTCTTTCAACCTGTAGACGTGCTCGTACACGTCTTTCTATCTCTTCTGCAGATATGTTAGCTTTCTGTGACCTATGTACCATGGTCGGTGTCACGACAATTGTTTACTTAATTGTACTCACAAACAGTTGTCTCAGTTGTACTAACAAACAATTGTACTCACATATTACACACATAATTTTATACCATTGTACTCACAAACAATTGTCTCAGTTGTACTCACAAACAATTTTTACAATCAATATTACACACATATTTTTACTTAATGTCTCAGTTGTACTCACAAACAATTTCATTAACCGAAATCATGAACAACTTCATAAATCAATTGGTTGAGATGAGCATGGAAGAGTTGATTTCATAAACAATTTCAACATGAACTGAATTAATGATACAATTGATGATTTCTGAACCCAAAAATCATACAACCGAGATAGAGACACATTACCTGGAAATCGAAGATTGATGTCGAAACTAGGGTTTGCCCAATTGATGATTTCTGTGTTAAATCGAAGAAGGGGAGACATATATCAGAAGAAACAAGGTCGAATCGGTGAAGTAATTGAAAAAACAATAAAACCTTACCGGATTGAAGGAGTAGCGCACGACGGGAGCTTGGCGACGACAGAGAGAAGTGTTTTGAAGAAGTGATTTCTATTCTGTTCGAAGAAATGGTTCTGCTCGTTTTTACTTGGCAGAGACGACTCAATTTTATTTGATCCGTCCAAAGTACTTTTTATTTAATAAATCCGGTTTTCTGGGACGGCTCAATATTATTTGAGCCGTCACAGGGACAACTCAATTATATTTGAGCCGTCCAAAGTACTTTTTATTTAATAAATTCTGTTTTTCGGGACGGCTCAATATTATTTGAGCCATCACAGGGACGACTCAATTTTATTTGAGCCGTCCAAAGTACTTTTTATTTAATAAATTCTATTTTTCGGGACGGCTCAATATTATTTGAGCCGTCACAAATACGTTTTATTTAAAAATTTTGGTTTTTACGGGACGGCTCCATATTATTTGAGCTGTCAAAAATACTTTTTATTTTAAAAATTTGGTTTTTCAGGGACGTCTCAACAATATTGGGCCGTCAAAAAGAATTCTGATTAAAATAATTTGTTTTTAAATGTCGACTCAATAGAATTGAGTCGTTAAAATAATTGTTGATTAAAAAAAATTAATGACGGCTCTAGAAGTTGAACCGGTATTTCAATAATAGACGGCTCAACTTCAATTGAGCCGTTAATAATTGTAAAACAAAATAACCATGGCTCAATCCATCTTGAGTCGTTTCCTTGAGGAAGAATGGATATGTGTGGAAGTTAAGGGATATTAGACACATTCCTGACTTGAGGAAAAATTTGATTTTGGTGGGCCAGCTAGCAACCGAAATTTATGTCACAATCTTCAATGACGATACTTGGAAGGTATCCAGAGGTGCAATGACAGTCGCTCGTGGCCAGAAGAGTGGTACACTATATACAACGACGAACACTTGTGGGTCAATTACAGTTGCAGACAGTAAAGATGATCCAAATCTATGACACCAGAGACTTGGTTACATGAGTGACAAGGGTCTCAAGATCATGCATTCCAAGGGAAGACTACCAGACCTACAGTCAATTGACACTGACTTATGTGAAAGCTGCATCTTTGGGAAGCAGAAGAGATTTAGCTTCATAAAGAGTGACAAATTATCAAAGCAAGAAAAGCTCAACCTAGTTCACACGGATGTCTGGGGCCCAACTATTGCCTCATCCATTAGCGGGAAGTTATATTTTGTGACTTTCATTGACGACCATTCCAGGAAGGTATGAGTTTATTTTTTGAGACACAAATCAGAAGTGTTTGAAATGTTCAAAATGTGGAAAGCCATGGCGGAAAATGAGACATGCCTAAAGATTAAGAAATTGAGGTCTGACAATGGTGGCGAGTATGATGACATGGAGTTCAAGAAGTTCTGTTAAAAAAATGGCATCAGACCAGCGAGAACTGTGCCAGAAACACCATAACAGAATGAAGTAGCAGAACGGATGAACCAAACATTGACTGAGAAAGCAGAAGCATGCGTATACATGCATGACTACCCAAGTAGTTCTGGGCAGAGACAGTCAACATAACAGTTTACTTGATCAATCGAGGACCATAATTACTGCTAGAGTACAAAATACCCAAAGAGGTATGAAGCGGAAAAGAGGTAAACCTTTCTCACCTGAAAGTTTTCGGTTGTGTATCATATGTGCATATTAGTGATCAGGCTAGGGTAAACCTTGACCCCAAGTCACTAAAATACACCTTCATCGGATGTAGTGGAGATGAGTTTGGATACAAGTTTTAAAATGACCAGACCAATAAGGTGATTAGAAGTCGAGATGTAATATTAAATGAAAAGGTGATGTACAAGGACTGGAATACACTACAACCTAGTAGTGCAACACATGGAGATCCTATGTACATTGATCCATATGATGTCCTAGATGGAAGTATATTGCAACAAACAGATGAAAGTCCTCAATCAGAGGAACATACATCGCAGAGCAGTACACAACAGACTGATCCACCACAATCTCCATATCCTGTACTAAGGAGATCTTCTCGACCTCTTGTACCAAATAGAAAGTACATGAATTATTTGTTGCTCACTGATGTCGGAGAACCTAAATGAAGCATCTCAAGTGGAAGAATCTAGCAAATGGGATCTTGCAATGAAAGAAGAGATGAAGTCCCTTATCTCTAACAAGACATGGGAGCTAGATGAGTTACCTGTGGGAAAGAAGGTCTTACACAACAAATGGGTGTATCGAGTCAAGGAGGAACATGCCAGTTCCAAAAGGTACAATGCAAGACTTGTAGCTAGAGGATTTCAGCAAAAGGAAGGAATCAACTACACTGACATATTTTCACTGGTTGTGAAACTGACTACCATTCAGTCAGTTTTAAGTTTTGTTGCAGCAGAAAACTTGCACTTTGAGCAGTTAGTTGTAAAAAACTGTTTTCCTCCATAGTGACATTGAGAAGGAGATATACATGCAGCAACCAGAGGGTTTGTCAGATCGTGGCAAAAAGAAACTCGTGTGTAAATTGCAGAAAAGCTTGTATGGATTGAAACAGACTCCAAGGCAGTTGTACAAAAAGTTTGACGGGTTTATTCAGGCGATAACTATTTCAAATGTAATGTTGACCATTGTTGCTACTTCAAAATGTTCAAGTCAAACTACATTATTTTGCTAGTTGATGTTAGTGGCAGGTTCATATATGGGTAAAATCAAGAAATTAAAGAAGCAACTGTCGAGTAAGTTCAACATAAAGGACTTGGGTGCAGCAAAACAGATTCTTGGGATGAGAATCAATAGAGACAAGTAAAAGGGTACTTTGCAGCTATCTCACGCGGAATACATTGAGCGTGTTCTCAAAAGGTTCGACATGAGTGTTACTAAAGCAGTTAACACACCATTGGCTAGTCACTTTCGACAATCCAAGGAACAGTCACCCAAGACGGAAGATGAAAGGAACTTCATGGCTAAGATTCCATATGCCTCAGCCATTGGAATTCTCATGTAGGCCATGATCTGTACAAGAGCAGATATTCCTCATGCAGTAGGAGCTATAAGCAGGTTCATGACTAATCCTGGATAGTAAACGGTTAAGTGGATACTAAGGTATCTGAGAGGCACCACCGATAGATGTTTGTGTTTTAGCAGAAACGAGTTGAGACTACAATGCTTTGTAGACTCAGATTTTGCTGGTGAGGTAGACAACATGAGGAGTACTACCAGTTATGTATTCACAGTGGGGACTATTGCAGTCAGTTGGATTTCACAGATACAGAATACGTTGCAGTAAGCCATCAAAGAGATGATTTGGTCACAAGGATTGTTAGCAGGATTGGGTCTAAGGGAGACGAAGAATGTTTTGCACAGTGACAATCAGAGTGTTATACATCTAGCAAAGAATTCAGCATTTCATTCAAAAACAAATCATATTGGACTTCGTTATCACTTTGTCAGATATCTACTAGAGGATGAAGTATTAACACTTGAGAATATCCAGGGCAGCAAGAATCCAGCTGACATGCTAACCAAGACAGTCACTGCAGAGAAACTGAAGTTGTGCTCAGCTTCAGTGGGTCTTCAAGGATAGAAGACAGGAGAGTCTCACTCCCAGTTCACTCATAGATACATTGGTGGAGTTTAAAGTCTCCAAGTGAAAGATTGTTGATAATAGAAATTTTTGGGTCACCACCACCACTCAACTAAACTAGGCAAGTCACTCACAAAGTGGGCAACCACTCACCAAAGTGGGCAAGCCACTCACCATTTGGGCAAGCCACTCACCAAAGTGGCCAAGCCACTCAAGATTGTCATCATTTTGACAACTATAAGAAGCCAAAAATGTTGAATGAAAATTGGAGAACAAGAAAGAGAGACGAGTAAGAGAAGGTTGTTGGAGTGTTGAGTTTGTGTGAGAAAAATAGTGTTGTGTATGTGAGCCAAAAAAATACGAAGTGAGTATTTTTAGAGTGCGAGCGATACATAGTGTGTGTTTGAGTGATACACAATTTGTAAAACTATTTATCTATAGTGAAAGTGGGTGTGAGACGTGGACGTATCCAAATTGGTGAACCACATAAATCTTTGTCTCGTGTGCATTTATCTTGAGTTACTGAATCCCAATGTCCTGCGAAAATTATTTGGCAAAAATTAGTAGCATCTAATTTCCCAACATGTTTGTCATTTTGACACAATATATAATGCTCAGTGCATTTAACTAAGCCGTCAATAATGAGAATTATTCATCCAAGAGTACATAAATCGGAAGACCGAAAAGCTAAAATCACAAGTATGCCCGAATTAGGCACCCAACAAAAATTAATTAAAGTAATCAAAGACTAAGCTCTTAAAGTCTTACTCGACTATGATGAGAATTAATGTAAATGGGTTGTTAAATGAATCAACACAAGTACGTGCGTGCGGTTCACAATGGGCCACACACCTTAAAGTTTAACACAACAAAAGTTAATTCAATTAATTAGAGACTCAGTAAACATGGTTATACTATGCTTATTCAAATTAACCGGTTCAGATGAACTGGTCTGGTCTGGAACTGATTTGGTTTGAATCAGTTTGGCCAAACTAGTTACAAAACCAAATCAGTATTTTTAGACTTCAAATAGACCAATTCAAAATAGTACCAAAAATTTAGTTCGAATTCACATGCGACAGTTCAAAGAAATTTAAACTTCTCGGTTATTTAACAAATTCGACTTAAAAAAACATATTTCAACCATGACATACTACATTAGTTACTCAAGATGGAATTACTACCAGTCATGCAAGTATCCAAGTGTGCATAAATAAATATGTACTCTAGTTTACTTTAGAGAGATTTTTTTTTTTTATCAAATACTTTAGAGAGATAAGTAGGTCTTTCTTTTTGACCAAAAAAAAGATAAGTAGGTCTTTCTTGAATAACAAGTAGTTTTGAATTTAGAGATTTGTTCGAAATAGTGAATAACTTAATGGAAAATAATAATCAAGTCTAACTTGGAAATTTGCATCTTTCCGAAGCATATTTAATTTGAAAAAAAATCTCATTATGCTGCAAATCTTCAACTTCGGGGTTACGCCCACCTTATTGAAAACTTAAAGGGTCACAAGCCCCCTCCAAAAACACACAGATTAAATTAGGGGTGATCAAAAAAGACTGTAGGACCGAATTCTCGACAAGACCGGCCCGACTAGGACCGAGACCGAACGGGCGGGTTTTTTTCTTCAAGGTCGGTCTCGGTCTCGGGCTTTTTTCCCGAAAGCCCGTTTAGGACCGGCCCGGACCGAATGTATGTGTATTTGAGATTTTCATAATACCACACCGAAAATAATGTGGATTTGGGAGGTTTTCTATCTCTATAAAATATGCATCTTGATAAATTTACTAAAGAATATAGAGAGTTCGTAGTGTTTCTTTGAGAGGTGAACTATTCCTTCGCCTTTTACTAAAGAATACCGTGAATTCATAGTTTTTTTATTTTTTTGGTGTAGATTCGGTCCAGGACCGAGACCGGCCCGAGTCAAGAAAGACCGTCTCGGGCGGGCTTTTTTGGCCGAGGTCGGTCTCGGTCTCGGTCTTGGTCCTCCAAAAGGCAAGACCGAAATTTCGGTCTCGGTCTCGGTCTTGCCTTCAGGACTGGCCCGGCCCGCCCATGATCAGCCCTAGATTAAATGGTCATATTAAAAACTTGGTTCTGGGTGCCACTGAACCCTTCGGTGGTCTAATAAATAGTTAAGGACTTTATCATGCCTTTTTGGTGAAAAAATTAGGAACAAAGTAACCTTAACCAAAAGTTTAAAGATTAAAATACTTATACTTTTAAGTCTAGAGACAAATATCACTGTAAGCATAAGTTTGATGACAAATGTCTCACTGAATAATATCATGTAGGCCAAAGCCTCAACAAACAAAATTTTAAAAATAAAGTCTCATCAAACAAACTAAAAGTTTGGGGACCAAAATTTCTAAAATAAAACTTCAGGGACTAAAGTCTTAGACAAACGAAAGTTTGGAAACTAAAATCTCAACAAATAAAAGTATAGGAATTAAAGTCTTCTTAAAAATATTTTGAAAGACCAATTTGTAAAATGACTAGGGTTGTCAATGGTTAAGATATGTTACGAGTATGTCAAATAACATAACTATACCATACTTTTAAATTGCATATCATAACCATAACCATAACCATTATGGGTACAATTTCCAATATCATAACCATGATTATTAACCACAATTTTAACCGTATACCCATATTTATTAACACTGTGTGAAATGTAATGGAATAATATAAATGTTATCTTAATAAATACATAAAGTTATGTCACGAGCAATAAAAATATTAAACATTAATATCATTCAACATTAGCATTATTCAAAATTAACAATACTGCCATTTAATATTTACATCATTCAATTACAGTCCGCCTTCGAATTATAGATTCGTGAAATCTAAATGTGAAAATCTTACTTCTAGGCTGCTGGTGGGGCTAAATTGACGGGATCGGTGCATGAGCTGGTTTCCTAGTGCAAGCTTGAGTACCGTGGGACGAAAACTCGAACATTACGTAGCAGAGTGGAGCTGATCACCACTACTACCCAAAATAAAAACAAAATAGTATTTATTAATATATTAATATTAATATTAAATTATTATTATATTTATATAATAGTTATGGTTATAACCATGAGTATGACTAAAATACCATAACCATAACCATTAATGGTAGAAAATGCATCACCATAACCGCACCGCATCATAATGGTATACTTAACTATATATAAAAAAATAATGGTTATAACCATGGTTTTGGATTTTTCACCGTACCATTGTCAACCCTAAAAATGACACTATATACTAGGCATCTCAAAATGATCACACATAGTGTATTGTAATGAGTCATGAATTATTATGTACTGGATATCTAACTCGCGCTTTGCGCAGTAAGTGATAAATTTAATTTATTCTTTTTGTTAAAATGACTTAAGAGTATACTGAATGCCTTCACTCACAAGTTCAGATCTTTGAGACAGTTGGTTAAAGCGTACGTCTTTGGTCTCACATTTTTCATCATGTATATTATAAAATTTATTTACTTTAGTCTTTAAATAAATATAGATTACAATTATAGAGTTTAAATTGTTTATAATAAATTTAAATTATAAATATACATGTGAAATAAATAGAAGAAAAAATGCACAAAAAACTTATTTATCAGAATTCTGATTCAAGCCAAATTAATAGGTATACATTAAAACTGAATTAGTTATAAAACAAATATCAAACTATTATACATTTAAATTAACGACACTATGATAATTATTATAATCTCAATTTAATATGCATTAATATTATACCACATTACTATTTGTCGTTTCATAAAATAAGTATGACATTAAATATATTTAATTGAAATAATAATTAAAAGTTCATAATGAATATATAAAATATAAAATAATTGTTCAATATAAATTAGGTACCTAGATTAAAAACAATTACCGAAGTATTGATTGACAATTAATTTAATCATAATGAAACTATATAATGAAACTACTTATGCATTAATGTTAAAACTAATTACACATGTATAGAAAAACAATAATGAAACTACTTATGTATTAATGTTAAAACTAATTACACATGTATAGAAAAACAATAATAATACTAAATATTTATTATTATTATTATATAATATATAGTGATACATTAATAATGTTATATATATATTATTGATCCATTATTATTATTTTGAATATATATTTTTGTGCGGCTAAAAAGTTTGAATTTTTCGATTACTTCAAAAATTAATTTTAGGAATATATTTTTGTAATAGAAAAAATTAAAATGAATAAATAATATACTTGAAATTTTATTATATTGAGATAATTTTAAAAAGAATTTAAAGTTCTGAATCAAATATACATTTATAATATACGTTCAATTTGTTTTTATTGTTCTTAATAAAATATGAGATATTTTAATTAAAATGATTTTTTTAATAAAATTTGTTCAAAATATAAAAATTATTAATAGAGTTTTTTTAGAACAAATAAAAAATTAGAGAACTAACTTTGTGAGAAAAAAAACATGTTACCAATTATTTTTTGGGATGATAAATAAGTGATAAATTAAGATAAACAAAACAATTTACAAGATTGAATGAGGAGTTTTGGAGCATTTTGAAATTATCCACCTATGCAAAAATGTGATGTCACACAAGCATTTATAACATATGGTAATGTTGGACCAATCAAATTGATTATAAAATATCAATTTGCTTACTTGTCAACATATTATGTCTCTTAACCAAATTAATATATACTAGTAGTTTGACTCGAGTTTTGCGCGATAAATAATTTATTTATATAATAATCAATAAGTAAGAAATCTATCTATCTATATATTATGATATTGTTATAACATGTTTATTAATTATATTTATTATTTAGTCTAGTTGAACTTCATAAACAAAAATTTTATCATACTAATTTTTTAATATATTAAGGTTTATTAGAAATTATATAATATAAAAATTAATTATATTTGAAAAAATGTTAAAATATTAGTAAATTTTGTTTTCTTTTTATTATAACTACACTTATTTTTTAATTATACAAATAATATACATAATAAAAAATAATTAAAATCACATTTATTGAAAAACTTATTATAAAATAACAAATATTAATATAGTTTCTTTACTAAATAAAAAATAGAAAATTAAACTTGTAGAAAAAATAAACTCACATAAATAAATTAGTTTGTGAGTTAATATGATAAATGGTTTTCGTGATTGAATATGGTGCTTAGGAATAATCTTAATGTGCCCACATATACAAAACTATAATGTCACATATAATTAGGTGGACCAATAGAATTTAGTAAAACAATAATTTTACTTACTTGTCACCATTTTATACATCCTATCCAAATTAATATATACTAGAAAACTGATTCGCGCTTTGCGCAATATAATAATTATTTTTGTTTATAATTTATTAATAATTTTTAAATAAATCTAAATATATATTTATAACATGACTATTTACACTTTATTAAAGTACATTGAATTAATATTAATTCAATTACACACCATACAAATTAATCATATTTATAAAAAAAATGTTCAAACTTATTTTTATTTTTATAATATTATACAATATAACAATTATTTATATTTTACAAAAACAATTGAAAAAAATTGAGTAGATAATAAAAACAAATGTAACCAATTGTGAATATGATGCTCATTAATAATTTTAAAATTCATTTTATGACATCTATTATTTTCATATATTTTTAAATAAATATTAACTATTAGAACACATGTATATATATATATGTGTGTGTGTGTATACATATTAGTTATAGTAATTATAAATTATATAAAACATTTTTAATTTTTGTAATATATGTTGATTCTAATAGAATATAACAATGATATTTTATAAAAATAGTTCTAAGAAAAGTATGAAGAAATTATATTATAATTATTTTTTTTCATACCCTAAATATAATGTCATAATTACAAATATCTACATAAAATTAATATGTGATTATTATTTTCATAAAATTGATATATAATATACATAATAATCATTAATTTCATTTTAAATTATGTTTGAATAAAAAATTTAATTTATACATCTTCTTGGTTTTCATAAAATATAAATTTTAGTAAATAAAATAAACTTAAGAAAAATCATAAATCCACATAGCAAATAAGAAGATATTAATGAAATTTTGTAACTTATTGAGAGAATGAATGAGAGGGTTTGAAAGATTTTAAACTATGTTACATGACATGCCACATATAAGTGGGAATTATATGTTTGATATGGATCAATTAGAAGTTATGAAATTTACATTAGGAATGAGAAAATATCTTAAAAAGTTTATTTGCCACAATTCTACATAACTTAGCCAAATTAATATATAGATATAGATATAGATATAAATAAATATAGAACATAGATTTTATCAAAAATAGATAAAGCATGATTACCCTCCAATAAACACGAAGTTATCAAGAGTTCTCCTCTTTTTTTTTTGGGCCACACAATGAAATGTTTATTTAATTGGAATAAATTGGGTTCAAGTACAACCATGGATCAACAATCAATCAATTAAAATTAAAGTATGACAACCCTTTAATAAACACAATGTAAGGCAAGGATCTCAATTAACTTACATGCATATAAGTTAGTTATTGATCAATAGTCATGCAAATGATTTATATAAATGTAAGATTTATCTATCATTTAAATTTGTTCAACAGTTAATTAATTCAACCCAAAACTATTTGTAACAAGACACCTAGTCTCTCAAGTAAATAAAATAAATACCTAAAATGTATACAAGGCTCAACATCATACCCATAATAGGCTTTAGAATAGACCAAATGCATATCAAAACCCATACACAAAAGTCAAGATGATTCAGTTGAGCTTAGTTTAGTTCGCTTCAGACGCAGTGGACAGTTCTTTGTGGGATTAAATCAACACGGTTCATGTTAAATAGACTTAATTGTCCGTCTATTCACAAATTCAACCAATCCACACAGAGTAAACTAGTTTAGTTCATTTTTATTATGGCACTTAATTCGAATAAAGGGATGACTTGACCCGAGTCAGGTCATCTTCTTCATCTGATTGGGGGAATGATATTGGTTTTTAACCCTAGTGCAATTGCCAATAGATTGCAGCGACTCCCTCCAACTAGGGAGGCATGTCATTGCATTCACATCAACCTGGTCTGGCCACGCGGTTTTTGGTCAGGGAGGTTGCGACCAGACCTGGGAGGTTGTGGTCGCAAAAACCATGACCTTGACCAGGAAGCTTGTGACCATGTAGGGCACGATTCAGGGGGTGGTTATTGACATACTCAAAGGTCACGACCGTGGTGGTTGGCGGACACGAAGGTCGCGACTACGGTGGTTGGCGGTCATAAAGGCTGCAACGGTTAGCCATCGTTGGAGCGTACCTGACAACATGAATTTTCTTATCTAGATCACCGAACGAAAAACAACCTTCTGAGTCTCATGTCACTGTTGGAAGTTGTGAGTCAATATTCATATGAATTAAGGGAAGAACACTTACTTTGATAATTAATATAACATTGCGGAAGCGTGGATCGAAATATAGTTGGACTTACAAGTTATGGACGAAGATTTCTTACTGTGGAAAATTCAAACTCAAACACATCATAAACCTATGTACCTCTCACCAGAGGATCAAAGTCAATGTAGCTCGCCTACTTAATTGAATGTTGAAACTCTACCGGCTTTCCAAAGAATGTTATTAATCATCTATATATTTTTCTAAACTCTAAACACCCATTCATATACAAATATATAGAGAAACATAATGTGTCGTGACATAAAACTTATATTATTGTTTTGAATTTAAACTATACGTTCCCACTATTAATCGACGCATTAACAGTACATGACACAAACGTTTTTATACTTGATCATGTTGTATTAAAACTTGTCTAGTCTTAACTGTTCATGCGTGATCTTCAAACACATATTAAATAATGAATATCTAGTAATAAAGAGTATGTATTCATATATCATATTTTAGAAAATATATTTTGATAAACTCTCAAAATAAAGTGACCGATTAGAAACTATCAAACCATATTTGTTCAATTAAGTATTTAAGAATCATGTTTATCAATACAATTTGATTATGACATTATGCATATGATAAGAGATGAAGCCATAAATTTTCTTCAGTGGGGACAAATATTCGAGTAAGGGCAAATATTAAAGTAAGGATAAATAGTTGAATAACCTCTTCTAGAATATTGACAAATAAACTGTTTGTTGTATTTTTTCACTCCTAATGTTAAATTAACTTATTTTAATTGATCCATGTCAATCATAAATTTATCATTCTTAGGTGGCATGCCATGTAAATCACTTTAATATCCTTCAAAGTCTCATTCATTCTCAAGAAAAATTACAAAACTCATATCATTTCTCTTTATTTTACATGAGTAATTATGATTTTTCATTAAATATATTTAATGAAGTGGAATATATATAACAATAAAATACATAATATTATATTTTACGAATATCAAGTATGCATATATTGAAATTTACTTTTACAAATTAAAATATAGATTAATTAAGGATCATTTCATATATCACATAATACTATTATTAAAGTAAGACATAAGTCATATATAAACATCATCTAGTTCATTACAATAATATCACAATAAATTTTAACAATGTCAAAAAATTAATTATTATATATTTATAAACTAAATATAATTTACAGGTAACAAATGGATAAAATATAATATGTATACTAAAACATTAGAGATTGTTACTATTACTAGAAAAATACTGATATTTTTATATGTACATTGATAGAACTAATAAACCATAGAAAATAAATCAAGAGTACTATATGAATATTAACATATTATTTACAGTTTTGTGAAAAATATGTTTTAAATATTTATAACTCAAGCTATTATTGAATTATTAAAATACTATTTATATAATAAAAATATAATAGAATATATTATTATTATTACTAAAATAAACAAACAATTACTAATGATTTTAACCGTCTTTTGTAACCATATTCACAAAATTAACTCATAAAAATATTTAACTTAAAAGTATTAATTATTATCTTATTATTAATTGTTAATATTAATATTAATTATTATATTTTTGATCAACAATTAATTTTAATTGTTGACTCGTACATTTTTAACTAATTTTATGAACAAATGCACTTTATTTAATATAAACTTTTTGTATTTCATAATATAATTTATAATAACTTATATGTATAATTAATTATTTCATAATACAATTCAAACTTACAATAATGAACTTTTTAAAAAATTATTATAGTGCATATTCACTGAAAAAAAAATTATTTTAAACTTTATAACAGTAAACTTAATTATTATTTTATTTTTAAATTTATTTTACACTATACTCATTTAAAAATAATTTAAATATGTTATACTATGTACCATAAAAAATAACTTATATTAGATATAAAAAATAAAAACATTAAAAAAAATAAAACATACTACTAATTGTGCAAAGTGTTGAACGGATTTTTAGTACTTAATTAATTCAAGTAGGATTGGGAAATTGAGTTATGATGAAATTATAACTTTTGTAAATTAGTACACATATCAATTGACTTAGACGTTCACAACATGCTTAGAGTATTTTCAATTAAGGTGTTAAAGAACATTTATTTGTATTTCTTAGTATGTTGTTACTACTTAACGTATTAAATAGAGGAGAAACAAGTATATATTTTTATTTTGAAACCGAAAACATTAGATTCTTCACTTAAGTACATTGAATATATAGTGTACAATAAGCTATTTTTTTTTTACACTAATGGTAGGAAGCTTTGACTACTAATATGTGAAAATCTTGACAATCTTGAGTTGAAAATCTTGACACTTGACAATCTTGTGCTGCTATTGTTGACACCCTCCCTCAAGTCGGGTAGTGGGATCCACAATACCTAACTTGCTGAGGACTCCCTGTAATACTTTTCCGGTAACTGCTTTGGTCAAACTGTATGCTAGTTGGTCGTCTGATCTCACGAACGGGAATTCAACTAGTCCTTCATCTAACTTTTGTTTGATGAAGTGCCGATCAATTTCTACGTTCTTTGTTATGTCATGTTGTATTGATGTTTCTGAAATGCTAATTGCGGCCTTGTTATCACACATCAACCTGCATGCATTCTTAATTGGGAATCCTACCTCGGTCATAAGTTTTCTTAGCCATAGGATCTCAGTTAATCCCTTTGTTATCCCTTGAAACTCGATCTCTGCGCTGGAGAGTGCTACCACTCTCTGTTTTTTACTTCTTCAAGTTACTACATTCCCACCAACTAGAGTAAAGTACCATGAGGTGGATTTCCTGTCTGTTGGACTGCCAAGCCCGATCTACGTCTGTATATCCTTGAACATTGAGATGTCCATTTTTCTTGAATAAAATTACTCTTCCGGGTAAACCTTTGAGGTATACGACGACCCATAATGCAACTTCCATATGATCCTTTTGAGGTTATGCATAAACTGACTTACTACTCCAACTGAGTATGCAATGTCAGGTCCCATATGAGACAAGTAAATTAGCTTCCCAACGAGCTATTGATTTCTTTTACGATTTGTCGGCCTCGCACCTTCAATTATCCTCAATCCATGATTCAGGACCATAGGTGTTTCAACTGGTTTGCAATTTAAAAATTCCACCTCAGCTATAAGATCAAGAATATACTTCCGCTTAGAACTAGAGATTCCTCTTCTTGATCTCAACACCCAGAATACTAGGAAATACTTGAGATTTCTCAGATCTTACATCTCAAACTCTATAAACAGATTTCGTCGGAGCTGATTAATTTCTTCTTTATAGCTTCCAGTAATTATCATGCGTCTACATTAATATTCATACATATAACTAACTCACCGTTGTGCTTGAGAAATAGCGTATGGTTGGCATTACTCTGTTTATATCTGTATCTTCTCATGGATATGGAGAATCTTCCAAAACAAGCTCTGGTGACTGCTTGAGACCGTATATTGCCTTTTTATTTCTACAAATTTCACTCGGTTGAAACTCGGACTCAAAACCTGATGGAGCTTTCATATAGACTTCTTGCTTGAGTTATCCATGTAAGAACACATTCTTTACATCGAACTGGTGAATGGGTCAATCCTAATTTGCAGTTATTGAGAAGAGAACTCTGATTGTATTGATCTTGGCTACATGTGAGAATGTCTTAGAGTATTAAATTTTGTATGTCTGAGTATATCCTTTAGCAACTGACCGAGCTATGTACCTTTCTATTGTACCATATGCTTTATGCTTGATTGTAAACACTCATCTACACCCAACTGGTTATTTTTTTTCTGCCGGTAGTCGACATTTCTCCCATGTTCTGTTCTTTGTGAGTGCATCCATCTTGATGTGCATTACTTGAATCCATTCCTGGTTGCCCTCACCTTCTTCGAATGTTTTGGGACTGTACTCATTGTAGAGTACGACTCTGAAAGCTCTAGTTGTATTTGACAAGTTGACCCTATCATCCTCATCTATGGGATACCGACGTCTGCTAGGTTTGTGATCCAGTGAGTATCTCCTTGAACGCATTCCCCTAGTTGATCGTGAAGGTAGTATATACCTCTCAGAGTTCTCCCGTTCTTCTACTACTTCTTCAGATCTTTCTACACCGTCAGTTTCGAAACGGGAAACTTGATGTTGTAACATTCGGAAGGAGTACATACCTCAGGATCTCCAGATGTCAGGGACTCTTGAGTAGTTTTGCTGGCTTCGATGGACCGTATTTCTATTTCCAAAGTTACATCGGCGGGGCTGATATCTGGTTCTTTTTGGTTGGCGTTTGACAAATTATGGTTAGGTATGTTTACCCAACTTAAACAGTCATGATTGTTGTTATTGTTCTCCACTTGACCATAAAGTTGAGGTGTGAAATAATATTCTGTTTCAATGAAATTGCAATCCTGTGTGGTATAGATACGTTGTGTAACTAGATTGTAACATCTATATCCGTTTTGATTTGGACCATACTCGACGAAGACACATTTGATAGCACAAAGTTCAAATTTATTTATTTCAGACTTTGGAATGTAAACAAATACCGAGCATCCAAAAAATCTCGGTGTTAATATGGATACTGGGGAGGTTTTTATTTGTTGGGATAGTATATGAGGTGGAGTACAAAACTGAAGGATTTTGGTAGGTAATCGGTTAAGAAGATACGTAGCTGTGGCTACAGCTTCTGGCAAAAATGTTGGGGAACATGAGATTCGAGGATGAGTGCTCGAGTGATTTCTAAGATGACACGATTCTTTCTTTCAGTTACTCCGTTCCGTTGTGGAGAATTAGGACAGGTAGTCTGGTGGACGATAGCCTCTTTTATACAGAACTGTTCAAGTGTTTGATTTACGTATTCTCCCCCATTGTCTGAACGAAGGATTCAAATTTGTTTTTGGTATTGAGTTTGGACAAGGCTATAAAAGGATATAATTTTTCTGGAACTTCAGATCTATTTTTCAGGAAATACACCCAGGTCATCCTAGAATACTCATAAATAAATAACACAAAATACCAAAATTGACAATTTATTGAGTTCGGAGGGGAACCTCAGACATCTGAATGGACTAATTCAAAAGCTGAACCAACACGGGTATTATTGGTTGAAAAAGTAGTCCTATGAATTTTGGCATAAATACAGGTTTAACATGGATAACAATTATTATTTTTTAAACTAGGAAATAAAAGACTAAGATATCTAGGGTATGAATGTCCTAACCGACGATGCCACAACCAGAATTGTATTTCCGTCATTCCGTGAGCCAGCAGTGCAGTCCCGTGTTGAGATACCTCATCTACATAGTA
This sequence comes from Chamaenerion angustifolium, assembly GCA_946814005.1. Lineage (NCBI taxonomy): Eukaryota > Viridiplantae > Streptophyta > Magnoliopsida > Myrtales > Onagraceae > Chamaenerion > Chamaenerion angustifolium. The sequence continues at coordinate 34,085,401 of OX328266.1, read as the reverse complement.
CAATCCATCTTACTCAGTTCCACACCCAAATATCTCATTTGTCTGGATAACCTGTAAAATGCAGCAGTTTGGGTATATTAATACTGCGCAATTCAATTATTTAGAGACGTGACTAATCGATAATAATTTGCACGATAGTGACGAAACATAGAGACAATTAGACACTTTCAAATTTGGAGAAACTTTAATTCTGCCTGCACCCATTACAAGTGTAATACTCCCATTCGCAGTCTAAATTTTTTCCTTGCGTGGAGTGGTCCAGGAAATTATGTCCCGGTCATCATGAGTCATCGTATATGTCGCTTCACAGTCAAATATCCACTCAGAACATTTATTGGGGGGGGGGGGGGGGGGGGGGGGGTTTTTGTATAACACAAGTCAATGGATCACTTTTATAATTGTTTTGTTTTTCTCCCACTTTTGGTCCAAAGTGCAATTTGTCAATTTCTTCCTCGTTGTCCATGTTTTGTTTTCTTCCACCTTTTGTCCAAAGTGGAATTTGCCCATTTCTTCACTTTTGTCCACGATTGAAGAGTGTTTCCCTTCGTGTCCTTCACCGCATACCTCTGGTTTCTCCTCTTCGTCTTCATTAAAAGGCCACGCAGAAAACGAGTTCTCTGATAATGCGTAGCTAATGTATAACAAGAATCGTGACCTTGTTTAAGTTGGGTAGGCATACTTAACCAGAATTTTTCAAACGCCGACCGAAAAGAACCAAATATCATCCCCGCTAATTTAACTTCAGAAACAGAAATACAGTCCATCGAACCCGGCAAAATGACCCTACAGTCCCTGACATCTGGAGATCCTGAGGTATGTACTCCTTATGATATGTTAGAGCGTCAAGTTTCCCGTTTCAAAACTGATGGTGTAAAAATATCCGAAGAAGTAGCAGAAGAACAGGAGATCTCTCAGAGATATATACTATCTCAACGATCAACTAGGGGAATACCTCCAAGTAAATACTCACTAGGTCATACACCTAGCAGACCTCGGTATCCCATAGATGATGATGACCGAGGGACCTTGTCGAATACATTCAGAGCCAATATTAGAGGTATTTTTTTTACCGACGAAACTTAGTCGTCGGTAAAAGTCATGTCAGCCATGTTTTTTGCCGGTAAAAGTCGTCGTTATAGATTGGTGGGTCCTGTCCCATTGACTCAGGCACAGACGTTGATTCAGCAACCACCTTCCGACCCGAGTTTCCGGCCACTCCAGCCGCCTGGAATGTTGTATTATACTACTAACTTGTACCTTCCCGTTGAGGTTAGGCATCATTAATTAATTTCTACTGTTTGATTAGTCAAAGTAGTTTTATCACGGCACACTAGTTACACTTTGTTGTGAGATGTTTCCATGTTAGCTGCCAACCCCAGGACACAGTCGGCGTGATCAGTCATGGAGTTGAAAAGAAATAAATTGACCCAACAACTGAAGCTAAAAAGGAAGGATCCGGAGACTATTATTACACTGCAAGTTCAAGAAAAGAACCCTCCTTTGTTCATGAAAATCACATTTCCGCTGATTTATCTTCGCCGGAGGAGCTTATTAGTAGAGTCAGACGGAGGTGACGGGACGGACGGGACATTTGACAAGAAAAGCATAAGCAATGAAAACAAAATGGATAGCAAAAAATTTGTGAACAGTGAACCGCACGTAGAACCGGGTTGGACCGGTCGAACCGTAAACCGACCCCCTCACCGGTTCGAGGGTTGGTCCATTTTTGATAACACTGGTAAATGTATATAATTTTCTGTAATGACATTTTCTCTCTCTCTCTCTCTCTCTCTATATATATATATATACAACCAATTTGTTTTTCATACATAACCCAAAATTTACATATAATAATAACTATGCTCATTCAGTCCAAAATATACAATCGATGGTTTTTGTTCCATCAAAGTTAGAACTTACAAAATATGGAGGTTTTTGTCCCATCAAAGTGACAACTTACAAAACATTGATAATATCCGCATCTCCTTCTTCTAAGTTAGTCGTCACCCATCTTCTTCTTCTGCATTCGTCATCATCCATCTGCAGTCAAAATAGATATTGTTTCAGTAACATTTCTATCTACTCATGCATTTAATCAAAGAATATGTAAAATACATTATCACACACATATATGTGAATTTGAGATAAAAAAGTATCAACATATGAAATTTGAAATTTTTCGCGTACCTTCACGTAATTCTGAACTCATATTACCTTCTTATCAAAATGGTAGGTTCAAGTTAGAAATACAAACACCGTCGAGAAAAGGAAAACAAAACATGTGAGTACAGATGTCGGTAGGCTTGTTCATTTAAATCGGGTTTGGTCGAACTGGTCTACTTCTGGTCTGGTTTGAACCGATTCAACCGAACTAATTTTAAAACAAAATCAGTTTTTTAGGCCTCAAGTAGACTAGTTCAAAGTAGTTGTTTGAATTCAGTTCGAATCAACTCGTTTTTTTTAATCAGACCACTTTAATCCTATATAATTTTAGAACTGGTTTGAAGCAAAATAAATTAAACCGGACTGAAATTAAATAAAACTTAGAGATTTCTTCAATAAGCCAAACCTAGAGATGTATTGGACTCTTGTATGTTCATGTTGGACAGGATTTCAGCCGGTTGTGAAACAAATTTTCAGTCGCTTTAGTGTTTATTTCAGTCGGTTCAGTGTGTTTTCAGCTGGTTCAGTGTGTTTTTAAGTCGGTTTAGTATGTTTTTCAATTCGTTCAGTGTTTATTAAAGTCGAATCAGTGCCTTTTCAGTCGGTTCAATGTGTTCGACAGGATTTTCAATCGGTTAACTTTTGTTTTGAACCATATTATATCCTAACTAAAATTCTTATTAAAAAAATCACACCAGACCAGTTCGAACCAGTTCTGAACTGGTTCGAACAAGACCAGGTTTTTTACCTAAACGATACCATTCTTTTTAGAAACAGAAAAAAGTACTATTTTTTAACAAACCAGACCAGTTTAGTTCTTAACCGGTTCGGGGTCGAATCGGTTCATGAACAACCCTAGATGTTGGAGGAAAAAACAAATCTGAATTTTCCGCTTCAAGTTAACATCTCCATCAACATTAATGTTGTCTAGTTTGAGCAACCGATTCATCATCAACTCAATCAACAACAGCAACATATCTGTTTTTGCAATTTTATCTCCCTTGGAGATCACCAATTCCAGAGTCAAAACCTATTGTAAAACACGAATAAGTATTTCTATATATGTATTAATGCTTACATTTATATATATATCGGAGATAAAAAAAAATTAACTTGCCCTGTCGGCCATCCTATTGACCTTGAAGTTGATATCAGAGATGGACTTGGACGCTTTCTCCATTTTGGCGGTCTTGCGCATCTCCAACAGTCGTCGTTCGTGGTTGATGGGGTCCTCGACAAGAACCATCTTTGACTTATCTTTGACTTTGACAATGCCGCGAAAGGCATTGGAGTCCCTCTCCTTGTCTTTGAACATCAACTTTTGATCTTGGTGGTGCAACCCTGTCGGGTCGCTGAACATTTTCTTCAACTCCCCTAAATAATTATTAATTAACCTGAATTTAGCTAATGACAACTTTGATGATTGTAAAAGTTGAATGATTTATTTAATTATAATGGATAGTACAACTCTTAATTATGAATGGTTTGGATGGGATGGGATTCAACATACCAAACGTGGCATGAGCATTAATGATAATTTCGTGGTAGATCGATCCATGCTTGACTGGAACCCGAATTGGAGGCGGGTGTGTGTGGTCAGAGATCTGGTCGGTATCTGGAATACACTTCTGGACCAGCATTTCGCCAGACTGTATCTCACACTCCTCCCCTGTCTCTGACCTCCCGTCGCCAGAGCTAAGTTTGGCCATCGTCCTTAACATCTTTAAATAAAATGATAAATTTCTTGAACCGAACAGTAATCAATAGATCGATATTAGCTAAACCTGTCGGAAACCAATCGGAGATCGATGTTATTGTATTGTGATATTGTGTTCATAGTGCACTTCCATATGTTGGTGATTAGGCCCGAGTCAAGTTTCAGGCTCGAGCATTTTCAATTAAGACTTCTAGTCTTGATCAAATGTAATTCAATTATAACATTTGAAAAAAGATTATATTGTCAATTTTAAGAGTATTTCTCATTTATATAATTTTTAAAATATATTTTGCTAAATTTGTACGGAAAAAACCTAGATATATTATTAAACATTAAAAACTAAAATTTTTTGTTTTAAACAATGAGTAGAAGAGAAATTTGATTTTAACACAAGTAAGTATTATGGTGCAAAGTGATATTTTGTCTTATATATATTAATAAATAATTATTATATTTATGTATAATAACTACGACTATGATTAAAGTACTATAACTCTACCAAAAAACATTACGAATATAGAATTCATTACCATCCGTGCACAACAGTGGAGTGGTACAAAAAAACATAATTTTTAATTTTTCACTATCAATTACCGGTCTTAATCTTGGTACTCTACAACTAGTGTCGAGCGAGATTAGAGTCTAATCCAGACCCAAATCCGACTCAACCATAAGAAGGTAAATGCCCAGGACAGAGACCCGATTCTTTTAAAAAAGTAAACACTGTGCCAAAAAAAATTGAAAAAGAAAGTATACTGAAAAAATATTTAGCAAAATGTATATAAGCGCTACTAGAGGTAACGTTTTTTACAACGTGCGCTATTTTGAGTAGCGTTTTTCACAAAACGCCACTAGGGGTAGCGTTTTTCACAAAACACCACTAGGGATTGCGTTTTTCAAAAACGCCACTAGGGGTAGCGTTTTTATGAATTTTGCTACCCTTAGTGGCGTTTATTTTACGTTGTTTTGACGATTCGATGTTTAATTAAAAATAAAATTATGTCTTTATTAAAAAAAATAAAAATTATAGTAAGTAGATATTTTAATTGCGATTCAAATGATGCAAAAATTATTAAATTTGGACTTACGGATTGACTGTAGGCTCTGCCGTAAGTTGAGATATGAAAATTTGAATTTAAAAAATATAACTCATACCGTGTAAGTCCAAACTGACCACGGTGAACGTCATTTATGCCGTAAGTCCAAATTTAATTGTATAATTACTCAAAAAAAATAAAGTAAGTAGATATTTTAATTACGAATTAAATGACGCTAACAAGACGTGAATATTTTATTTTTAGACTGACCGTATAATACGATACGTAATTTACTTCGTATTATACGATCAGTCTAAAAGTAAACAAATTAACGTCTAGTTAGCGTCATTTAATTCGTAATAAAATTATCTACGCACTTTAATTTGTTTGATTTTTTTTGAGTAAGTACATAATTAAATTTCTCACCTAATGCATTTAATTATTTCGGTCAAATTTTAAGATAAGCGATGTTAGGTTACAAAATCACTGTATATCTAATCAAAAAATTATCCTAGGTAGATAATTGAATTATGAGATAAATGACGTTCACCGTGGTCAGTTTGGACTTACAATGTATGAGTTATATTTTTTTAAGTCAAATTTTCATATCTCAACTTACAACAGAGTCCACAATCAATCAGTAAGTCCAAAATTAATATTTTTTGCATAATTTGAATCGTAATTAAAATATCTACTTACTATAATTTTTATTTTTTTTAATAAATACATAATTTTATTTTTAATTAAATATTGTCAAAAAAATGTAAGAAAAAAAAACGCCACTAGGGGTAGCGAAATTCATAAAAACGGTATATGAAAAACGCTACCCTAGTGACGTTTTGTGAAAAACGCTACCCCAGTAACGATTATATACATTTTGCTAAATATTTTTTCACTATACTTACTTTTTTAAATATGTTTTTGTACATAGTTACTTTTTAAAAAACGTTTTTTTTTACCTTATAGTTAATAGGTAATGAAAAGAAGGGAAAAAAATGGATACTTTGTTTTATTGATTACATTTTCTCAGCTTTTGAAAACTTTTCAAATGGGAGGAATCTTACGAGGAATGAGACATCGAATCAATCCATATCATTTTATAGTCATCAAAATAAATAGAGAGAGAAAAAAGAAAAGAAGAAGAGCATGACGATTTTTTTCAAAAAGTAACTATGTTACTTTTTTTGTGTTAGAAAAGTAATTATTAATTTTTTTTTTTAGAAAAATAGGCATACACGCACTCCGGGGTCGCGCTTATTTGACATAGGCGCACCCCAGGGTGCGCCAATTCACAGGCGCCACTTTGGCGCCCGTGAAAAGGTGATCTCCACTTTTTCTTTTTCTTTTTAAAAATCATTTTTTTTTCGAAAATGATGATTCGATGTTTAATTAAAAATAAAATTATGTATCTATTAAACAGATTTTAAAAAAATTATAGTAAGTCGATATTTTAATTGCGATTCAAATGATGAAAAAAATGTTAAATTTGGATTTACGGATTGACTGTACGGCATGCCGTAAATTGAGATATGAAAATTTTACTTAAAACATTATAACTCAGACCATGTAAGTCCAAACTCAACACGGTTAACGTCATTTAGGTCGTAAATCAATTATCTACGTAGGATAATTTTCTTGATTAAAAATACAGTGATTTTGTAACCTAACATCGTTTACACCCAAATTTGACCGAAATAAGTAAATGCATTAGGTGATAAAATTAATTATGTACTTACTCAAAAAAAATCAAAAATATTACAGTGTGTAGATAATTTAATTACGAATTAAATGACGCTAACTATGCGTTAATTTTTGACTTTTAGACTGACTGTATAATACGGTACGTAAAAAACTCTACATACGATACAAAAACTTCTAAATAGTGTTTTGCATAGTAAATCTACTGTTTATTTACTCGCACAGAAACAACTCGCCTCATGTTGATCCGCTATATTCGAATCATGCACGTCTAGCAACATACTCACCATGTTTTCAACCAATACCAGACGATTATTGTTGGCCACAGTTTGATCTTCCAAAGTACACTCATGATCCGGATAGGTGGAGGACAAAGCGCGGTAGAAGAAAATTCAGCCGTATTCATAACGAGATGGACGCTAGGGAAGGTTTGCCCAGGAGAAACAACTGCTCCAAATGCGGTGGAAGTGGACATAATCTATTGACATGTAAAGCTCCATGTTAGGCTTCATAAGAAAAAAGTTGTAATTTGAATATGTTGTAATATGTAGTATATCGTACTTAGAAGATGTTGTAATTTTTAATCAAAATGTAAATGTCGAAATTTCATGTAACCAGTGGCATTACTCTTTTTATGTCAGTATTTATGTCCACTAAAATTTTAGGAAAAAAATAAAAAAGTCAAAAAATTAGCATCTTCTATTTAATCATTATCTAATAATTCAAATATATATAATTAATTTATATATAATTAATTTATAATAATATAATTAATTAGCACTATAATTACTAGTTTAATTTAATATGGCTAATTAGCATAATAATAAATATTAATAATCAGAATGTTAATACGATATAATACGATACGTAAAAAACTCTACATACGATACAAAACCTTCCAAATAGTGGTTTGAACAGTAAATTTAACAGTACATAATTTACTGTTCAAAACACTATTTGGAAGGTTTTGTATCGTATGTAGAGTTTTTTACGTATCGTATTATATAGCTAGTCTAAAATAAAAAATTAACGCATAGTTAGTGGTATTTAACTCATAATTAAATTATCTACGCACCGTATTTTTTTTTTTTTGAGTAAGTACATAATTAAATTTCTCACCTAATACATTTACTTATTTTGGTCAAATTATAAAACAAACGATGTTAGGTTACAAAATCACTGTATTTCTAATCAAAAAAATTATCATAGGTAGATAATTGATTTACGACATAAATGACGTTAACCGTGTTGAGTTTAGACTTATATGGTATGAGTAATAATTTTTTAAGTCAAATTTTCATATTCAACTTACGGCAGGCCGTACATGCATTCCGTAAATCCAAATTTAATATTTTTTTTGCATAATTTGAATCGCAATTAAAATATCTAATTACTATTATTTTTTTAATTTTTTTAATAAATACATAATTTTATTTTTAATTAAACATCGAGTCGTCGTTATTAAATAAAATTGTTTTTTAAAAAAAAACATATGTGTACATGCGCCACTTTCAATGGCGCCTATTAAATAGGCGTCACTCGGGGGTGCGCGTATGTCCAATATGCACTACCTGGGGTGCGCGTATACCTATTTTTCGAAATAATTTTTTTGTATATGTACTTTTCTAAAAAAAAAAAAAAAGCGTACTTAAAAAAAAAAATCTTCCTTCTCCTATATCTATCTATCTATAAAAAAATATATAGCTAACTTGGATATCTCTGTTCATGGCTTTCATTAATATGCTCTTGAGAAGAAGAAAAAAGTAAGTATCTTGGTGGGGTATGTAAGATTCATGGAGTATGAATCATCATTACACGCTTAAACCGTCAAATCCACATTGCTTGTAAGTTAGAGATTGTTTCCTTGGACGGATCACGATTGCACAATCCAAGAAGGCCTGAAATTGAGGGTAACAAAACAATCTGATGCATAATATTGACCATATAAAACTCAGTTGTATCATTATGAATAGAAGAAGTCAGTTGTATCATGCCTATATTCTAGTTTAGCTACCATATGAAAGGATGAAAAATAGATAGAAATGAAATGTGGGAGTGTTCCATATGAAAACTAGGGAGGATCATGGGCGGGCCGGTCCTAAAGGCAAAATCGACATCGAAAATTCGATTTTGCCTTCTGGAGGACTGAAACCGACCTCAGTCAAAAAAGTCTGCCTGAGTTGATCTTTCTTGACTCGACGGTCCTAGACCGAATCTGGCCCAAAATAAAAAATGAATTTGTCCAAATACAAACATCATTGGAATCAAAGTAACAAACATACAAAATACAAATCAACCAAGTAACAAACATACAAAGTTCATTTTCTCCCATAGTTCCAAACAGACATCATTGGTTTTTAGGGTTTGCATAGTAAATTCGGTATGAGCCGGTCCTAATCGAGCTTTCGGGAAAAGATCCTGAGACCGAGTCTGGCCTTGAAGAAAAAAAATGTCCGCTCGGTCTCATGCCGGTCTTGTCGAAAATTCGGTCCAACAGTCTTTTTTTATCACCCCTAATGAAAACTATAAATAGAAAATCCAAATACCAAACTTAGACTGACATCATTTTCAAACATTCAATTTTATCACATACAAGTGATATGATATAATTATGTAATAAATACCGTTTCCCAGATAAATATCGTTTCCCACAGGGTGTTGATTACGGAACCATTCAACTAAATCAAGTCAACAATTTTTTTAAAAAAAATGCCACTATGCACAAACTATAAAGAACATAGAGCAAAACAACAAACAACCTTATTAGCTACATAAAGAAAAACAAAACTGCTACTTTTACAACGACTACAAAGTCGCCAAGAGTTTTGATTTCCTTGAAAATCCCTTTTTTAGACCAACAAATCATATTGTTTTCTAAGCTATATTTAATTAGTTGCAAGCCCCCACCCACATAATGGAGCAACTAACATTTGTTAAAAGGAATGATATGATGGTCATGGTAGTATTTAGTTTTACCATTAGAACGGGAAACATAGATCTCAAAACCCTTTCACATAGAATCTCTCAGTAAAGGCAATTCAGAATCAATTCCAAACGAAAAAATGAATAGAGAAATGGAAAAACAAGTGAAGACTAACCTGGTACCTACCTACAAGGGATGTAGGAAGAATTCCTATCCCAGAATGGCCACCCAAAAACACGGAAACAAAACATAGAGATCGATACTCAGAAACTTAAGTGTACCATATTTCAAGTAGAAGATCAAAATAGAAGTTAAATGTTAATACTAGATCTTTTTGATTCTCCAGGAACAAGACCACATGTATGAATATAATAGATTTATAATAGTTTAGACTAATATATGAAACTTAGCTTGAACATTGAGGCGCAGTCGTAGTTCAGTTGCAATTTCGTTCGGCGATTTCGCGTGGACGTTGTTCGTCATTCATGCTCTCTTCTCATTCTCGCAATCTTCCTTGTCCTAGTCTTCTGCTGTGAAATTAGGGCTCCAAACGAGAGAACCCGATTTATATGACTATCACTAGCGAGCTCATTTTTTTCGCCGGCAAAAAATACTTTTCCGGGCAAAAAAAATAAGCTTGCTGGTAATTCAATTTTATAACAAAATAATATAATTACCGGCGAAGTATGTCGCCAACGAATGTAGACTTTATCGATGACTTAATTCAACGACGAATGTCTACATTTACTAGCGACTTAATTCCCTGATAATATAAACTTACGACCAAATAATAAATTAAATATTAAAAAAACAATTACCGATGAAGTAATTAATTTTGCAAGTAAAGCTATTCTTTTACCGACGAGGTTATTTACTTTGCTGGTAATTTAATTTTAGAGCCAAATAAAAAAATTAAATATTAAAAAAATAAATAATTACTAGTGAACCTGAAATCCTCGTTGGTAAATGTGGACATTTCTCGGCAAAATAAGTCGCTGGCAAAAGCATACTTTTACCGACGAAGATGTTTCGCTGGTAAATGTGGACTTTTGTCGGTAAAGCTAATTCGTCGATAAATGTGGACTTTTCTATATATGCATGACATCCAAATTGTGGGGCAGCAGTAAGAGCCTCAATAGGGCAAGTTAAAGAAAATGCTTCTTTTTTTCCAATTACCAGTAGAGGACTCCTGGCTAATCTTAACTCCATGTTGTGTTTTCGCATAAGTGATGTTGTTTAAACCCTGCAGTTGTGCTAACACCTCATGACCAGAAAATCTTCTTGGTGGTGGACGGAAATCTTAACTCCGATCAAACGAGGCTCTATTGATTCGAAATTGATGATCATTTGGTAAAACTCTTCTATGACCCATATATTCCGTTTTTCCCATTTGGAAAAATGTGTGAACATGTGCTCATGTTACATATTGAGCAGGCTAAAAAATCAGAGGTTGACCATCCACATAAATTGTCATATGCTGGAAAATCATTTATAGTCCACAAAACTGCTACACGAAGCTGTAAGTTCTCCTTCGCGAAAGCATCGTAAGTAATCACTCCCTCATCCCACAACAGAATCAGCTCATCTATCAACAGTTGCAAGTATACATCAATATCATTACAAGGAGATTTGGGGCCAAGAATTATCATAAAGAGCAGATAATTTGGATCCTTCATACATTCTTAGGGTGGTTAGTTGTATGGTATAAGAATCATAGGCCACATACTGTAAGGCTTGGTATTGTTAGAGAATGGATTGAAATTATCACTTTATAGTCCCAACGTGATGTTTCGAGATTCTAAACCAAATTCAGGACATACACCATCAAACGCTTTCCAAGCGGCAATATCCGCTTGATGCCTAGTCACATCATCTTTAATGCGTTCTTCTGTATGCCACCTCATACTTTTCGCTGTCTTTGTTGAGATAAGGAACCTTTGTAACCTTGGGATTAGAGAGAAATAACATAGTCTCTTTCCGTCAGACCAGTATTCTATTATTAAACCCAATCATTGGTCTAGGTTTCACCAACCTAGACTCACCACATACCGGACAAACATTTGCATCTGAATGCTCTTTAGTAAACAAAATGCAGTCATTTGGACAATCATCAATCTTGTCATACTTTAAACCCAATTCGAAGATGACCTTTTTGGCATCTCTATATGTGGCAGGTGCAATGTTTCCTTCTGACAAACATTTCTTGAAAAGTTTCATAACCTCATCCATTGTTGAATTACTCACTCTATAAAGAGACTTTATGTGCAATAACTCAACTATATAGGACATCCTTGAATAATTAGGACACCCTGGATATAGACTTTTTTCACAATCCTGTAGAATCTTGTAAAACGTCGAAGCATTAGCATTTGGTTGCTCTTGTCCATTCGTTCATTCTCATGCACGAGTGACATCATAAACTATTTCATGCATTTTATCAACCTTTCTTACACTACTACTACTTGAAGATGGTACCAACTCTTCACCGTAATAAATCCAATTGGTGTAACTAGGGGTGAGCGGTTCCGGGTACCCTGTAAATTTAGGAGTTCCCGGAACCTACCCAGTTTAATACTGGGTATTAAATTTTGGAACCGGAACCTACCTGTTTAATTTTGGAACCGGAACCTACCCAGAACCTGTGTGTAGAAACGGTTCTGGGTACCCTGTTAGGAACCGATTGCTTTGCGTCCTCAATTCAGTACCGGTTCAGTTCCGATTACACAATCCATTTCAGTTCCAAAACACAAACAATTCCAAATTAAAGTCCAAACCGAACAGTTCCCAAATATACAATACCAAATTAAAGTCCAAACTGCAGTTCCAAATCACTACAAAACCTTGATGATATCTCTGTCCCAAAAATCTGTTTAGGGTAGACGGTTCAGGTAACGGGCATTGAATAGGTTGGTCATTATCAAGAGGCTCGACAGGATGTTCAACTGGTTTAAACTCAACCGCCACTTCAATACCATGAGAGCTTGCAGTTGTGGCAGTAGCAGGGTCGGTAGTCTCTGAATTTGAAGGCAATACTTCTGTCAAGTCCTGCAAATTTGATAAGAAGTAATACATTTGATTGTACTTTACACTTATTTATCCAATTAATCAATATGAAGAAGCTGGCAGAAGAATCATCCTTTCATGAAGCCCAGAACCAAGCCAGGATGAATCCTGACCTTCACAATTGGATGCTCAACTTGTGAGGAAGGAAAGAACTGCCAAAAACTTCATCACTTATATTATCCTCATCAAGAATTCTGAATTCATGCTTCTTTGAAGAGGAAAGTCAGAACTAAGATTATAGTCAATCGAATTGGAACAATGAATATGATCCATTAGCAAACAGGTTATGGAGATGAATCAGGGGCTGAAACTTCACTCACTAGCAGTGGACTCCATCAATCTAATTCAAGAGTCATATATCAGTCTATCAAGAATAAGTAGACCAAATCAAACCAATTTCATAACTTTAACTAATATGAATGAACCCAATTGAAAAGGTCAAACAAATCACCAACTACTTTCCCCAGAATTTCTTACTCATGAAGAAACCCATTAGATTACAGCTGAGGAATATTGACTGAATCCACGAAAGGTGCAGCCTTTCCATAAGAAAGAACGAAAGGAAGCTTTAGGAAGTGAAAGAGAAGGGGATCTTATGAGGGCACTCTGTGCTCGCCGATGGCCACCTCTGACTGAGAATCTTGAGAACAAACTCACCATTGCTTAGCTTCTAGCAACGCAGAAGGTAGCAGATTGATCATAGCTCTGACTTTCTTTTCTCTCTGTAGAGTCTACTACAATAATAACTGAAGCCCTAGTTATTGATATCTCTGTCCCAAAGTTACATGGAGGCTGCACTGTGGTTAGATAGTGTTTAGGGTTTCTATTTTTTTTAATATATATATATATATACATAGAACCGGTTCCGGTTCCTTTAGGGTACCCATATAGAAGAACTGGAACCGGAACTGAATAAATAGGTTCTCACTTTTTTCCCCGGAACCGAAGTGTCAGTTCTGGGTAGGTTCCGGGTCCAAATGGGTAATTTGCTCACCCCTAGGTGTAACTTTGCACAATGCATTTCCATAATAAATAGTTTTCCACAACAACTCTTGGCTTATGAAAATGATTATTGCAATGCATACACGTGCAACAAATTTTAGTGTTTCCTTCTGCATCTAAAACAGACCTATTACTGAACGAAAAATCTAGAAACTTGTTCATCCCAATGTTATAATCTTCACTTAATCTAGACTTGGACATCCAACTCTTATCCATTTTGTATGATTACTGAAAATAAATTGACAATGAAACATCACCAGAACAACCAAGACTACCCAAATTTCACCAATCGATACAACAAATCCTAGATTAGAAGTTAGAACAAGCCTAGATTCAGCACTTAATCAACAAAATTGCATCACCACTTCAACAAAATTTCAGTCGCATACAAACTCAAAAGCACTTAAACAACATGTAATCAACGAAATTCGGCACTTAAACAACACAAAATCAAAACGAAATGTGTACAGCAGTGGTTGAAATCATCACTTAGTCAACAAAATTTCAGCCTAGATTTAGCAAAATTTCAGCACTTATCAACAAAATTTCAACACTTAATCAACAAAATTACAGTCACATACAAATCAACAGCACTTAATCAACATGAAATCGGCAACTCCATCCCCCACCCCTAACCTTCCAACCCCACACACGAGTCGACACCCATCACCCGCCACCCAGCAACCTAACCCCACCCACGAGTCGCCACCCAGCAACCTAACCCCACCCACCTAACTCTCGTCGTTGTCACCCCCCAGGTTCTACCGTCACCCCCTTCGCCAACACCTCCATCCCATCCAACCCCTCCACCTAGCAACTCCACCCAACACCTCCACCCTACCCAACAACCCCCAGCTCCGTCGCCCAAACTCCCATCCCCAACCCAACCTGAACCCAACCCCCCTGCTTCATCGCCCCCAGCCAACCTGAAGCTAAACCCCTAACTCCGTCGCTCCCAACACTTCCATCACGCCAACACATTCATCCTCACCCCACACACGAGTCGTCACCCACCACCCCCATCCAACTCTCGCCTAACACCTCTATTCCCTCTTTCTCCACTACCCCGCCACCCACCCAATTGAAGAACTTACCAGAAGCGTGCAGGTTCGACAGTACCAGTCGAAGTCGTCTCTTCTTCGGCACCACAGTAGTTCGATAGTAGCCCAGTCGTAGTTTAATAGCACTCCTTCTCTTTTTCGTTTTGGTGGAACTGATATTATGGCTCTTAACCGACGGGATTTTTAAATTCGATGGTAATAGTAGTATTTACCCGCGAGATATACCTCACCATTAATTCAATTTTATAACAAAAAAACAATCATATATTAAAAAATATATATAATAGTGAATCAATTAATGTCGTCGGTAAAAGCGCTTACCTTCGCCGATAATTGTTTTTTATGACCAAATTAAAAATATAAAAAAAATTACCGACGATGAAATTAACCTGACCCATCCCACCCAATCTTACCCATAGTTTTAGGTACATATTTAGATTATATTGATTTTTTCCTAAAATAAACATTTTTTATTATGGACTTGGAAGCGAAATATATAAATATAAATAATAATAAATAAAATTAATAACAAAAATTACTAAAATAAAGTCCAAGTAACAAATATAATAGTAAGTATGATATATTAATATTTATTTATTTAGTAATATATTAAAATTGAATTTTTGTATTTTATTGATTTTTATATTTTATTTATTAATTAAATACTATAATTTTTAACCATATCTTATATGCCACTTTCTAGTTGGTTTCAAGTCCTAAACCTACCCATGAGATTATGATCATTATAATAAGTATCATAATTAATATATAATATACACGTAGTACATTATATTCATTTTTTATACTATTGAATAGGATTTTCGTACAATTATCCCATAAATACGTAAAGCTTTGTATTATTCATTGAATAACGGATACATTCAATGCTTTTATTTCATAATTCTGTTTATTCAATCCGCATGAATGCATATTTTTCCTTAACGGCATTACGTTATCATGTATACACTAAAGTGAATTATAATTTATTCAAAAAAATATAATCACAATCCATCTAAAAAACGGTGAATTATAATTTCTTCAAAAAATATAATCTCAATCAATCTAAAAAACGGTCATATATTATTCTATTTATTTGTTATTACAAATTTAATTTTTATTTTTTTGTCTTTTGTTTTCTACCAAATTATTAGATTTGTTAGTTCTGATTTTAGACTAGATTTATTTTCTTACAAATTAAAAAATGATAATATCGATAAAAAAATATGATAATTTATACATAAAAATCCATAGAGTACATTAATAATCACTATATTTTTTTCCCACGTACTTCTTTCTGAAAAGAAAACATGTTTATTTGCAACTAAGTTCACTATATTAATTTATTGCCCAAAAACGGTTATTGTTTAGTATAATCAAATTATTTCTAATTTAAAAAAAATACATGTGACACAAATAACCTCCACGGTAAAGGTTAACAACCTCAAATACCGGCGAGGTTAACAATTCACCAGTAAAAATATGCTTTTACTAGCGAGGTTAATAATTTCGTCGTTAAAAAAATGTTGTCGGCGAAAATAAATATTAAAAAAAAATGCTTTTTACTAGAAAAAATAAATATTAAAAAAAACAATTATCGACAAAATAAATATTGTCGCCAATAAAAGTGTACTTTTAACGAGGAATCATTAAATGTGGCCGCTAAATAACTTTTAGCGACAACATTTTCTAAGTCGCCGATAAAACATTTTTGTCAGCGACTTTTACCGGCGAATATTTTTTCCTTGCCGGTAAAAGTCTTACTTCTAGTAGTGAGCTTTCAGAGTCGCACTCTACAATGAGTACTGTCGGACGTCGGATCCGACGTTCCCCGACCCGTTTGAAAAATATTTTAAATTTTCGTTTTTGAAAATGTGGGTCTTGGCGAGCGACGGGTCCGGTCGAGCGGGGTCATCAACCGGACCGAAAAAATTGAAAGAGTCGCCACCGATTAATTGAAGGCTAATCGAAATCCTAAAATTGCCTAGGGTACATTGAGTTAACATCCTAGGGCTTAAAAAGGTCTACGTCCAGAGAATCGAGTTCGGGGGTTTGATTACGTCTTAAAAGCTCGCGAGCTTATAATCTGCCCTTTCGGTACTTTAATTTTCTTTTGAATTTTTTTCAATTTTGCTCGAATTGCCTGTTTTAATCATGCTTGGCCCAAAAAAACTACATGCATTTTCTTTAAATTAAACAAACAATGTACAAACAATTTTTTTTTTTTTAATTTCAAATAAACAAGAGAGAACTAAAGTTAATCGTGCTCGAAAAAAATGGTTTAACTCTCGAGCCATTTTAAATGTGTCAAAACATGCACGAATAATTTTTGAAAATATTAAGCTCGTTGGACTAATTTGTCCCATTTTGAGAAGTTATAGGATGTCCAAAAAATATAGGGACCAAAATGCAATTTATAAAAATTTGAGCTGAATTGGACAAATATTTTCGAAAATTGCAGAAATGACCCTAAATTATTCTGGACTTATTTGTAACACTTGGTAAAGTTCTAAAATAACCCGAAAATTATTCTAGACTTATTTGTAACATTTTTAAAAGTCATGGAATGTCCAGAAAAATTTAGGAATCAAAGATTTAAATTTTGAAAATATTTTAACTAAACTGAAAATATTTTTTTAAAATTACAGAATTGACCCTAAACTATTCTAGATTTATTTGTAACACTTGATAAAATTCCAAAAATAACCCGAAAAGATTTATTTAGAAATCATGGAATGTCTAGAAAAGTTTAGAAATCAAAATGTATTTTTTTTATAAGAGCTGAATTAAGAAAAAAAACAATTTGCACAAATGCCCCAAAACCTTTCCGGTTTGGTTTATTACACTCGATAACGTCCCAGAAATGACCCGAGAGTCCAAGGAGCGAGTTGTAACCTTCATCAAAGTTTGGGAATGACCTAAGTCATTTTTTGAATTTCACATATACATAATATACATATATTATACATATACATAATATATATATATATATTAAACATATAGATAGATAGATAATATAGATATAATATAAATATATATTATACATAATATACATAAATTATACATATACATAATATATATATATATTAAACATTTAGATAGATAGATAATATAGACATAATATAAATATATATTATACATATAGATATATATAGTAATACATAAACATAATATAAATATATATTATACATATAGATATATATATAGTGATACATAAACATAATATAAATATATATTATACATATAGATATAATAGTATTACATAAACGTAATATAAATATATATTATACATATAAATATATATAGTATTACATAAACATAATATAAATATATAATGTACACATATATATATATATATATTAACAAGTATATTATACATAAATATATAATATATGTATATAAACTCTCAATTTTATTTCACATTTATAAAAATACAAATATGATATTGAAGATGAGAGAAATATACCTAACTCATGGGAGGCTAAAATACCGTACGAGGAACCGAGTCCGATAATTATCGGTATTTTTCACTCTTTTTTTTCTATTTTCTTTTTCTCTCATTCTCTCTTCATTTTGAGCTCACCACTGTAGCTTCCCTTCTTGAAGCTCCTTCAATCACCATAGCATTCCTTGTATTTATAGAACAAATTGCATATTATTTAATTAATTAATTAATTTTTTTTTTGTTAATAATAAAAAAATAAAATCGGTGGAAAAGAGGCAATTTTCCACCGTTGGAATTTTTTATTGTTTTTTTTTTAAAATATTTATTATTTAATTTTTTTTTTTTTAGTTTTCAAATATATATATGTATATATATATATATATACTATATATATTTTTCAAATCTCGATTCCTCGCATACGGTATTTTGATCCCGAGCCAAAATCAGGTGTTTACAAGTACACTCCCAAAATAGTCGAAGAAGCTAAGGGCAACCAGGAATGGAGTCAAGCAATGCAAATCGAGATGGATGCACTCACACACAACAGAACATGGGAGAAATGTCAACTACTCGCAGGAAAAAAACTAAGTTGGGCGTAGATAGGTGTTTACAATCAAGCATAAAGTAGATGGTACAGTAGAAAAGTACAAAGCTCAGTTAGTTGCTAACGGATACACTCAAACATACGAAATTGATTACTCTTAGACATTCTCACATGTAGCCAAGATCGATAAAATCAGAGTTCTCTTCTAGTTCATGTTTCTCCATTTCATGATTTGCTAGGTAAATCACCTCTGAATCTTCTCCTCATTCATCTGCTCTAGTTTGAGGGTCTCCTCTGTTGTCGTTGGTGGTCGCTAGGCTACCCGCAGTAGTGGGTTTCTCGACGGTTGGTTTTCCTCTCTCAGCGACTCTTTTTTGTCTGTCTGTCCACCAATCGGGATACCCAACGAGCTTGAAGCACTCCTCTTTGGTGTGCCGACTCATTCCACAGTAGGAACACCAGAGTTTATTCTTGCCGCCGCCGCGCGAGCATGACAAGGCTGACCCCCTTCAGAAGTCTGAGCGAGGCTTGGTGGCGTAGCTTGTCCCGATTCCTGAGGCAACCGTCGATGATGGTTCTCCCGTCTGCAGCTTCGGTCCCATGATGAGTCTTTGGTCCCCTTCTGTCTGAATCACTGCATATGCATCCAACAAGGCTGACAGTTTTCGTAACAAGGCCGCCAGTTAAGCCGACAACGTACCTGTTGAGGCTGGTTCCTGACCGGTACTGACACTTCCGTCTGATTCTGACATGTCTCGACTACTCGGACATGTAATCGGTAAATGATGATTGTTGTGGAGCTCAATCCTATCTGATCGACAAACTTAACTCTGATACCTTGTTGAATAGAGGGGAAACAAAGATATATTTTTATTTAGAAACCGAAAACATTATATTCTTCACTTGAGTACACTGAATATATAGTGTACAATGAGTTGTTATTTTTTACACTAATGGCAGGAAGGTTGGACTACTAATAGCTGGAAATCTTGACAATCTTTAACTGGAAATTTTGACACTTGACAATCTTGTGGTGCTATTGTTGACATAACATACTTAAATTTAAGGGTATGTATAATTTTCAAGTCCTAATACGAAATTTAATAACCAAGATAGTCTTTTTCAATTCGATATTCATTTTCATTGAGACATAAATGTTATGCACTTTTTCCTGAAGTGTGGTCGGAGCAATTATTGTGACGGAAATGTACGTACATTAGTGGAAACCGTGGAACTAAGGAAAGGCGTGATGTGAAAGCACTCCTGGGTTTACTCACATCACATATATTGGACAATATGAGCTGGACAAGAGAAATTCCACAGATGAAGAGAGAACTTAATAATTACATTACACTTTCCACTCAAAAAGAACGAAACCATTGTCAATAGATTTCTAAAAAAAAGGTTTGAGGGTTTGGTCGGAAGTCCAACTATTATTCATGGACTGGAAATTGGAAGTTTGAAGTTTTTCAAATGTTTACATGTCAAAAAAATAAATTTACAAAAGTATATATTAAAAAAAAAAAATAGAAATATATGCATAAGCGCTACCTAGGGTATCACATATTTGTTTTCATACCAAAACTGCTAACTGGGGTAGCGTTTGTGAAAAACGTAGACTTGTTCATTTAAACTGGTTCGACTGAATTGGTCTTGTTCTGGTTTGGGTATAGTTTGGTTTGAACCGGTTCGACCGAACTAGTATAAAAACCATATCAATATTTTTAGGCTTCAAGTAGATCAGTTCAAAATAGTACCAAAAATTCAGTTCGAACGACTCGTTTTTTAATACTGGTTTATACTTAAATTTAAATCAACCCACTTTAAACCTATATAATTATAGAACCAGTTTGAAGCAAAATCAACTAAACCGGTCTGAAATTAAACCAAACCTAGAGATGTCTTCAATAAACCAAACCTAGAGATGTATTGGACTCTCGTATGTTGATGTTGGACATAATTTTAGTTGGTTGTGGAACATATTTTAATCGGTTCAGTGTATTTTTCAATCGGTTCAATGTTTTTTCAGTCAGTTCATTGTGTTTTTCAGTTGGTTCAGTATTTTTTCAGTCGGTTCAGTGTGTTGGACATGATTTCAGTCAGTTCAGTTTCGGTTTGAACCAGATTATTTCTGAACCAAAAATGTTATTAAAAAATCAGATTGGTCTGGTTTGAACCGGTTCTGAATCGGTTCGAACCATACCTTTTTTACCTAAACCAGCCCAGTTTTTTTAGAAACAGAAAAAAGTAC
The DNA here is from genome assembly GCA_946814005.1 of Chamaenerion angustifolium. Taxonomy (NCBI): domain Eukaryota; kingdom Viridiplantae; phylum Streptophyta; class Magnoliopsida; order Myrtales; family Onagraceae; genus Chamaenerion; species Chamaenerion angustifolium. The sequence continues at coordinate 34,064,500 of OX328266.1, read as the reverse complement.
TAGTTTTTTACATATCAGACCAGTTCAGTTCTGAATCGGTTCGACTCTGAACCAGTTCATGAACAAGCCTAGAAAAACGCCAACAAGAGGTGGGGTTTACCCCATTTTTTTTGACGACTTAATGTTTAATTAAAAATTAAATTATGTATCTATTAAAAAAAATTACAGTAAGTAGATATTTTAATTACGATTCAAATTATGCAAAATAATATTAAATTTGGACTTGATTGATTGTACGCTCTGCAGTAAGTTGAGATAGGAAAATTCGACTTACAAAAATATATCTCAAACCCTGTAAGTCCAAACTCACCGTGGTTAACGACATTTATGTCGTAATTCAATTATCCACCTAGGGTAATATTTTTGATTAGAAATATATTTAATGTTTTAAACTAACATCGTTTGCCCTATAATTTAACTGAAATGATTAAATGCATTAGGTGAAAATTTTAATTATATACTTACTCAAAAAAAATCAAAAAAATTACAGTGCGTAGATAATTTAACTACGAATTAAATGACGCTACGAGACGTTAATTTTTTACTTTCATACTGACTGTATAATACGATACATATAAAACTATACATACTTATATATATACAATACAATTACTGTTTTATTGTATATATACATACATATATATATATATATACAATCAAATTACTGTTTTATTGTATATATATATATATATACATGTACGTATTGTTTTTACGTATCGTATTATACAATCAGTCTAAGAGTAAAACATTAACGCATAGTTAGCGTCATTTAAGTATGTACATAATTAAATTTATCACCTAATGCATTTAATTATTTCGGTCAAATTATAAAATGAACGATGTTAGGTTACAAAATCACTGTATTTCCAATCAAAAAAATTACCCTAGATAGATAATTGAATTACGACATAAATGACGTTAACCGTGTTGAGTTTGGACTTACATGGTTTGAGTTATAATTTTTGAAGTAAAATTTTCATATCTCAACTTAAGGCATGCCGTACAGGCAATCCGTAAATCCAAATTTAATATTTTTTGCATCATTTGAATCGCAATTAAAATATCTACTTACTATAATGTTTTTAAAAAAATTTAATAGATACATAATTTTATTTTTAATTAAACATCGAGCCGTCATTATGGAACAAAATTTAAAAACAAAAAAAAAAAGTGAAAGTGTTGGCCTGTTTGGCGCCACTTGAGGATGAGCGTACCCGGGAGTGCGCGTATACCTATTTTTCGAAATATTATTTTATGTACTTACTTTTCTTTTCTAAAAATAAAACTAAAATGTTTAGTTTTCGAAAAAATTCACAAAAGTACAATACTACATTTTCACAAGGATTTGTTTTTAAAGATATATATTAATATTAAATTTTGCATTAAACCGAGTTAAGCCCAACAGATCAAACCGAATTATTTATACAAATGAAGTGTTTTTCATTAAAAGGAGTACGTATTCGTATTGAAAAAGTGACTTGAAAACAAGTGTTATTCAAATTTAAGTAAAAAACCCTAATTTTATGAGATTTTTTTTCAAACTTTAATCTTAATTAAAAGTTAGAAAGTATATATATATAGTTTAGAACAATTTTCAGAAGTTTTTAAAAAGTATACATGTCAGATTTGTTTTTTTACAAAAGTAGACATTAAAAACAATATTTAGAAATCTATGCATAAGGGCTACTTGGGGTAGCACATAATTTGTGAAAAATGCCACCAAAATGTGGCGTTTACCCCATTCTTTATTTTTTATTTTGATGACTTAATGTTTAATTAAACATTAAATTATGTATCTATTAAAAAGATTAATTGTTTTTTATAGTAAGTAGATATTTTAATTGTGATTCAAATGATACAAAAACACTAAATTTGGACTTACACACTATCTCTACGCTCTGCTGTAAGTTGAGATATAAAAATTTGACTTAAAAAAATATAACTCAGACTCTCTAGGCTCTAAGTTCATACTCACCGCAGTTAACGACATTTATGTCATAATTGAATTATCTACTTATTATAATTTTTTTTGATGAGAAATATATTTAATTTTTTAACTTAACATCGTTTGTCCTATAATTTGACCGAAATGATTACATGCATTAGCTGAAAAAATTAATTATATACTTACTCAAATAATTAAATGCATTAGGTGCGTAGATAATTTAATTACGAATTAAATGACGCTAACTATGCGTTAATGTTTTACTTTTAGACTGACTGTATAATACGATACGTAAAAAACTCTACATACGATACAAAAACTTTCAAATAGTGTTTTGCACATTAATTGTACTGTTTACACAGTAATTTTTTTAATTTTTTTTAATGGATATATAATTTTATTTTTAATTAAACATCGAGTCATCGGTATCGAAAAAATTGTTTTTTTTTTAAAAAAAAAAACTAAACTAATGAGCGCCACCCGGAGTTGCGCGTATACCTATTTTTCGAAATATTTTTTTTGTATAACATACTTTTCCAAAAAAAAAAATACTTACTTTAAAAAAAAAATTCTACTTTTGTGTCTGCAGAAGAAGTCATTTGAAGGGCAACTCTCATGAGAAATTATCAGTTGCACCTTCTGTTAATTATAAACCATAACTTCATCACTTATAAAGTGATCGTCATTTTTACCTCCTAGTCAGTTGAACTCAGACTGCTCGATCAGGGATAACTTATCCCTGATAACAGATAGGACATGACATGACAGGATAACTGGAAGTGGAAAGAAACTAATAATCTATATCTGCAGAAACTAATGGTGATACGAGAATAATATGAACCATATATAATTAATAGTTTTCTGGAAACTATATTCCTGTTCTACATTATGAAAAAGATCTACGAAAGATCCTTGCATAGAAATTATGAATAGATTTTTTTTAAGCCGAATTGCATTGAAGGACCCACTTATCTGTGTTTGCTGGTGCAGTCATCTGCACAGAGGTTGCCACTTACTTCATAAGTCGACTTTTATGTACACCTGCCCTAATCTAGATGCATCACTAATCATCTATCTGATTCTGCCATAATGGACAGCGCACTCGTTGATTAACTTATTATTTTGTGTAATCTTCTTCTTTGAAACCACAGACAGAGAGAGAGGGAGAGAGAGAGATGAAACTGGTATCTGGCTTTGTTGCACTAGAATAGTGCAGAGAAAAACCTTGTTATGACTAGAGATTGTAAAAGGAGCTTAGAAACTGATGTCATGCTAATACCCAGTGATTTTTTAGGGCAATTAATATTAGTGTTCCATATGCATAGACACACACACACATATAGATATATATATGACAATGGATCTACATCTCATCGGATATACGTACAGACCTTGAAGGTTTCGACTTGTAATTGATGATTAGAAGATACGAAACTGGGTTTGATTAATTACGTCCACTCGGATGGAACGATGGGGATTAAGTTCACGATCTCGGTAGCAGTGTATAACAGCGGAAGCATGTTGCTCAACGTATAGGTACTGAGGAGGAAGCCTATAGCTTTCTGTAGCAAATCCGATGTAGCTATATGTTTATTATCCCCATCGTCTCTTTGTAGAGGACACTTGATCAAGCTAAGATAGGCTTCTAGGTCATGGACGCAAGAAGGGTTCTGGACATTGAAGAAATCTAGGGCTAATTCAACACCCACATGAGCATAGCAAGAACAGCTCCATGGAAGTTCATATCTCCCACCCCAAACCCTAAACTTCTCATTGAACAAAATACCTGGTAGCTTTGTCACTGGGTCATTAACATTTACTATTCTTAACACATTGATCCCCAATTCCTCGCAACGTTCTTTGAAGGCTGAGTTCCCAACTCGAGGACCTCCAAATGAGAACACCGTGATCGGCACTGACTCAATATTGTGAATTCGATTTAACCCTATCTCGGAGATATCATATGCAAGGAGAAGAGCCAATGAACTCCCCATGCTGTGACCGGCTAGGGTTATGCTCAAATTCTCACCTTTGTACATGTTCATCAAACGAGACAATTCCGAAAGCAGTTGCTCTCTGCAGCTGCTGACTCGGAACCTACTGTCGCTCTCCTCGGCAGTGTAAAGGCTCAAGAACCCTAACTCCACCTTTACTTCAGGCCTCGGGTTGTGCGGGTCAAGTCGGGCTGGAGACAATGAGCTCATCAAGTTTGCCACCCATTCAGGGTTGGTCACAGTGCCTCGAAAGCTTATCACCACGTCCCTCCTCCCCAATTTCTTAACCTCTTGGTCATTCGATACGGCAACATAACCGATCCACCGTCCACATGAGGAACCGTTTGGCCCGATCGGGATGGTGATATCAGGAGTTGCATAGATGTATTTGGTGATCTCATAACCCGAATTTTGCAACCCTACTTCACTCAGAAACATCTTCTTCCCAAACTTACAGTTCAGGTAGCGTCTGGAGTTAGGGTTCAGGTCGAAGGCGTCGTAGCACGCAGCAACGAACTTTCCATAGCGGATGATCTCATCTTGAAGTAGTGGGTGCAAGGGGTTTAGGAGTCCTTCCCAGTTGTTAGATCCATGGATCTCTCTCCACATGAATGGCAACAGAAAAGAAGAAGAAGAAAAAGAAGAAGAAGAAGAAAAAGAAGAAGAAGAAGAAGAAGAAGACATCGATGGGGAGGAAGAAGCCATTGATGTGTAAGATGAAGAAGAAGAGAAAGCGGATGGTGATGCTAAAACGGAAGAAACAACGTGAGCAAGTTGTTGTCTGTGTTTCTTACGGAATTGAAAGTAGTGCTGCTGCATGTTATAAAAACAAGGCCTGCCACTGTCTCCCATGGTAGAAAATGTACAGCCACCGGCCATATTTGTGTAATTTGTTAAGTTAAATGCTTTGGTAGCTGCCATGGACGGCGAAAGAGAGCAGCAGAGAGGGACTTACGGAGAGAGAGAAAGAGCATGGTGAAGTAAGAGAGTACGCAATAATTGCGATCTATATAAATTTAATAAGAACTGTTGGAGAGGATTGACAAAAATAAAAAAGCATGTTTGGCGAGTGTTTGACCAGTATTTGTTTATTGAAATTGGTCGGTAGGGACTAAAATGTCTCTATCCTTGTTGCCTAGACAGATTATTTGGTGCCTTGCTGATATGTTGAAGAACATGAAATGTATATAGAATATTAATATCTATATTTTCTTTGATTAAAGGCTAAAATACAACATTGTCTCCTATAATTTTTGTAGATTTTAAATTTACTCCTTAAATTTTAAAGTTCTCCATAATGTTTGAAAATGATAAAAAATTTCTTCTGGTTAGATGCTCTTTAGGGGGTTCATCATTTCTAAACATTATTGGATATTTTAAACTTTAAGAGAGAATTTTAAAATTGACGTAAATTTCATGAGACAATGTTATATTTAACCTTTGATTAAACAGTTAATGACTTTAATGTACTAAGAGAGAGATTTCAATGTTTTGATCTCATATCAGATGACTTACATGCATCGAGGATATAACTGATGTTGGGTATCGATAGTGACGGTCCAATAATAGATTCAAGTCTTCCAGAGGAGTAAAGTTCAAATCATTCACAACTTGGCTGACCCACACTAAGGGTAAGCTGGAACTCATAAAGCGGTCCAATGTCAAACCCGAAACTAAAGTGGTCGCCAAAGTTCCTATAGGACGCCATAGTCCAAGGCCAAAGACTCTCACTGCTCGCCATGGGAGCGCTCGTCAAGAGAGTCAAACCTCTCAACTCTGGTCGCACAACTGACACCAAATATACAACCATGATGTCCTGCTTATCTCGGGCACATATTCTATAAAGATCACATAAGGCAACTGCAATATTACGTGATAACCGTAATATCTGCTATCCTTACGTTCAACGGCACAATATTTACAGATATATTCGGTTACCAAAACGGTTTGGTCTTCTATCATTATAAATACTCCTGCTTTACATACGTTACATTACGTTTTGAGTTCATACACACAGTATACTCATTTAAGCATCGGAGTGGGACCTTGAGGAACCCCCTCTGTTGCGCTCCCCTTCTTGCAGGTTCATTGGAGCTCCTACGAAAGCTTGCTGGGAAATTCATATCACTGCTGAATCAGCATTCAGTCAGCACCTGGGAAATTTAGACTCAACATTTGGCGCCGTCTATGGGAAACAAGCAAACAGTCATGCAGACTCGCTCTAACCGCAATCATCGGAAACAAGCTAACGAGCAATCCCAAGATAGCTCGGAATCCACCGATGATTCGCCGCTCCATCAACAAGAACGTGCTAGCCAAGCAATCCCCAATGTCGTCCATATAAGACCGGCACAGGAGCACATTGGCTACTCGAGACCGGCGCCGATTTCGCCTCCCACCGAGATTCTAGTTCGGCCAACTGTTTAAGTGGATGAGGAAACCATTCAGGTCACCGCGGAGATGTTATCTCTCTTGGAAACTTACATAGGACAAACCCACGAACAAACCCATGTTCCTCATGAAGATCCTCGTCCCAGGGGGGGGCACTAAAAGCATAAACTAGAAATCCATGTGTCACCGCTCCTCAAGAAGACCAAAAGATGACTTCTGGACATCAGTCCATGCCTCTGACCTCGACTGAAGCATCGACAGTCACCCACTCTATTAATCCGTAGAGTGCTTCACCGAACGGAGAACAGCAGACCCAATTCACTCTTGGCCAAATTGAAGAGCTCATCAATAAAATGATAAAGGAACAGCGCGAAGCCATCATGACCCCCTTTCGAGAACGATCCTTACATTCATTCACCACTGCCCTTATAGCGACCAGAATACTAAAGGACGTGGTGGCAAGACCCATCCCTGAATACAGTGGTGGAGAAGATCATGTGATCCACGTCAACATGCATGAAACCTCTCTTTTGGGTAAGTCGAATGATGATAACCACTTAGTCTTGCTATTTCTGTCAACCTTCTCGGGGTCGTCGTCATCTTGGTTTTTCGGTCTCCCTTCCGGATGATATATGGGCGAGCGCCAGTTGCTGAAGAGCGTGCTCGCCTTAGATGCTATTAATCAACAACCAAGAGAAACCTTGCCTGACTTTTATGGGCGTTTTCATAAGAACGTCACGGAGATTGATCGCTGAGTCACGAATGGAGAGATCGTTCGAGCCTTTTACAAATGGGTTGGATGTGTCTAACAAAGTCTCGAGAAAACTGCGCAACAGCTACCATGTTCAATAAATATAGACACTGGAGAAACTGATAATAAGGGCGAAAGGTTTCATAGACTTGGAAAGGGAAAACTCTGAAGCTAATTTTCTGGTATCAACCTCGCCAAGGTCTATTCCAGAGCCCCGACGTGATGGAAAAGGGAAAAGAAGGACATGCAAGGTCGTGAGAAGCCTAGATATGAAGCTCCCGGACCAAGCCATCGAGAGGTTCCCGAGTATTTAATGCCTTTAAACAAGCAAATCTCAGTGATACTAGTCAAGATGGAAATAAGATCCTTAGCAATACCACCAGTGCCCTGAAAGAATGCTCAGCCCATGGGTAAAGAAACAGAGAGCTACTGTCGCTATCATAAAGCAAAATGCTACAAGACTGATGATTGTCGCAGTCTCAAGCGCGACATCGAGAAGTTAATCAAGAGAGGTATGATAAAGGAGTTTGTGGCAGGAATGGAGTGTAGTCGAACGCCTCCACGTAGAACCATCTGGCCCACCATAAGGCAAAAGGGTAATAACGTAATCGCCGGAGGATTTGGAGCTGGAGGCGAGGGGTCCCATGCAAGAGAAATATATGCCACACAAATCTCCACAGCTGCATAGTTGGGAAAGAGAGACCTCGTCCTGAGGAAGACATTATCATCTCATTCTGTGAAGAAGACCTGGCGCATGTCACAACTTCGCACAATGATGCGTTAGTCATCACGGCAGACGTCGCTGGATGCAATATGAAAAGAATTCTGATCGATTGAGAAGTTTTGACAGACACTCTATTCCTAGACGCTTTCGAAAAGATGGAAAAATCCAAAAGAGATCTCAAGCGGTCGACTTTGCTCTCATTGGCTTTGTCGGGAGAACAACATATCCGGTGGGAGCTATAACCATGTCGGTAACTCTAGGCGAAAGATGGAAGAGCATAGAGGTGTCAGTCGCCTTCACAGTGGTCGACGCACCCACCTCATATAACGCCATCCTGGGGAGGACCACCATCAACCCAAATAAGATTGTATCTTCCACACTCCACCAGAAAATTAAGTTCTCTACACCGAATTGGATTGGAGAAATTCTAAGTGACTAGACGTCCTCACGACAATGTTATGTAAACTGCCTTCGCAGGAAGCACCAAAGGGAGTCTCTCGCCATAAATACAGAGGCTGGCCCTCGTGAGGGCAAAGCTCGGCCAGCTCCAATGGAAGAACTGACAGAAGTTGAAATTGACAGTCCATAAAAGAATGTGCACATCAGAACCACCTTGAACGACGACCAAAGGGACACTTTGACCTCCCTGTTAAAAGAATACAAGGAATTGTTAGCTTGGAAGCCCAGTGACATGACAGGTATCAATGCATACATAATCTCCCACGAGCTACAGATAGATCCTTCGATCAAGCCCATTGCTCAGAAAAAATGGCATTCAGATCAGACAAACGCTTGGTGATAAGGCAAGAAGTAGGCAGACTACTTGAACTCAAATTTGTCAGAGATGTACGCTTTCAAACTTGGGTCGCCAACCCAGTGTTGGTCAAGAAGTCGAACAAAAAATGGATGATATGTGTTTATTTCCGCGACTTGAACAAAGCCTGCCCAAAAGACTCGTACCCTCTGCCGCGAATTGACCAGTTGGTGGATGCAACCTCTGGCCATGAGATGATGAGTTTCAAGGATTCCAATTCATGCTACAACCAAATCTAAATGCACCAGGTCGATGAAGCCCACACAACATTCTACGCCGACAGTGATATCCTTTGCTAAAAGGTTATGCCCTTTGTCTTGATAAACACGGGGGAAACCTATCAGCGAATGGTGAATCGGCTGTTCCAAGAGATGTTAGGGTGAAAAATGGAACTCTATGTACATGACATACTTGTCAAGTCGATCAAGGGGAGTCGTCACACATAAGACCTTCTAGAAGCATTTGAATGCATGAGGAGGCATAGTGTTCGCCTAAACCCAACAAAATGCGTCTTTGGAGTAAAATCAGGCAAATTCTTGAGTTTCATGGTCAGCGAAAGAGGCATTGAAGCAAACCCCGAAAATCTCAAGGCTATATAACAAATTAAGTTTCTAACTTACCACAAGGAAGTCCAGAGTCCGAACGATTGCCTGACCGTGCTTAATCGTTTCCTCTCAAGGGAGAGCGACAAGTCCCTCCCTTTCTTTCAAACACTCAAGGAAAACCGCAAGTTTGAATGGATACCGGAGTGCGAGGCTACCTTTCAATCACTCAAGCAGCACATGCAGAAACTCCCATTTTTGGCGAAGCCCATTCCTAATGAACTATTTTTTTCTATATATAAGTATTAGTGAAGTTGCAGCCTGTGCAGTCTTAGTAAAAGAAGAGGGGAGTAAATAGAGTCTGGTCTACTTCGAGATTGAAAAGTATATCTATACCTTGGTTATTGCTGCTCGAACGTTGAGACCGTACTTCCACGCCCATGCAATAAGAGTCATCACTAACAAGCTCCTCAAACACGTTCTGATGAAGCTAGACTCTCCATGAAGGATGGTCAAGTGGGTGATTGAGTTGGGTGAATTCAAGATCAAATTTGCGTCGAAAACGGCCACCAAAGGCCAGGCCTTGTCAAATTTTATAGTATAAATTACTAGCAATGGTCTCACGGAAGTGGAAAAAAGGCAAGAATGGCCAAGAGACAAAGGAAAAAGCTCAGAACTCTATACTGATGAATCCTTTTCAAAAGAAGGCTCGGGGCAGGATTAGTCATCATCCCTCATGAGGGCGATCCCCTAAAATATGTGATCATCCCCATGGCAACAAACAATGAAGCTGAGTGTGAAGCACTTATCACTGGGTTGCGACTCGCTAAGGAAATATGCATAACGTCACTAAAGGAAAAAAGAGATTCAGAGCTAATTGTCAACCAAATTAATGGCACCTATGAAGCAAAGAGAGAAAAATGAAAAAAAGTACATCAATATTGCCAAACAAACTCATTGCTGAAATTCCGACTTTCGCGATCGAGTTCCGACAAATGGTTGCTTATGATGTCGGAAAAAGTCACCAATGACATTCTTGTCACTCCCCAACAGCTCACCAAATCTCTGAGGAATATCCCGCTCCATCTGATAAAGATCCCAAGGCACACCACCCTTACAGAAGAAATAATACTTCTTGTAGTTTGAGTTGGTGGCCCGGAAGTCGTCCACCATCGAAAGTGAACATTCCAGTTTCATGCATGGCTCCTCCATTCCTCAAACTTCGTCCAGCGAGTTTGTAAGTGATGAAGGTGGTTAGCCCTGACAGCCAACCGATAGAAACATCAGAAGAGAAAAAGTGAATACGTCCATCCCTGACGAAACACAAGAATTTGAACCCAACCCACACCTGGATGGCGTTGGGTACTAGTTGCGTGGGACCTATCCCGTAATGACAACATAGAACCTTCAGATCGTCACAAAAAGGAAGACACAACCCATCATCAATCTGGGTCTCATTGGCGTAACCCTCTCGTTCATGCGAGTAATGCAGCCCTAGGCCTAGATATCTAGGTGCATCTGTTTCTCCTAATCCCGTCAAGGCGAATGCGACCTTGAACTGAGCCGGACTCAACGCATTAGGTTTAATATCTAAGAAAAATTTCATGGCAATGCAAGAACAAGACTAAAATAACAAAAAAGAGGGAACTTTACCACCTCAAATGAAAAAAAAAAAGAAATGGCAAAAGACTACATGTTGGAGAAAAGACCGGAACGTTGGTATCAGAATCGTCTACCACGATTGGTGCACCAGTCGGGATTTTAGAGGTTGGTTTCATCACAGAGTCCATTTGGTTCTGCACCGGGCTAGAAGCATCCCTGATGGAAAAAGGGGCATTGGAAACCCTAGCGGTAGCCTTCTGCCCAGATGCAGAATGGGCAGGACAAGGTTTAGAAGACAAACTTTTGTCGGAAGTCTGATTCTTGTTGTCAGCCATGATCTTAAAAAGAATATTTTTACCGTGAGCAAAACTCTTAAGATAAAATCTTGAACAGAGGATTAAGGCATAGAAATGAACACTTGAACTTTGGAAATAAGAAAACTTGGATGCGTAAAGTGCTAAGTGACAAAGGTTGGCTTTTTATAGCCAAAAAGGGGGAAACCGGACGGTTATATCCAGAACAAATCATATAATGATTACACTTCCTTTGGGGCAAAATCGAAGCAAATGTGAGAACCTAAAGGGTTACATCGGGGAGACAAAGGGTCGAAACAGTATAGAAAACATTCAGTCTACCCCCTATTATGGAAGTAAAAGAGACGAACATCCATCAGACGTCCTTTCGATCTCTCGCCAAAAGGTGCATTCATTAAATTAATGCTCAAAACTCTACACACAAGGATGCTCGCCAAAGAGCTCAAACAAAGCTCTCCTAAAACCCTAACAACGGTAGCGTTCGCCTAAAGAGTAGTGAATGAGCATCCATAAACCCAGGCAACCAAAAGCGTTCACCTAATAGGGTAAGAGTTCAACATTCTAAAAACTTTATGAACTGAAACCATTCGCCAAAGTATACAGAGCATCAAACGACATGAATATTAATTAAATACATCAAACGCCCAATCAAGAAGTCACTATATCAAACCCTTTAACACAAGATCAAGCTCGTCCGAAGAGACTTCACTCAAGCTTCGGGGGCAAATGTTGGGTATTAATATTGATGACCCAATACGGAATCACGCCTACAATGGCCAATAATATTCCAGAAGGGTAAAGTTCAAATCATTCAAGACTGGGCCGACATACACTAAGGTAAGCTGGAACCCATAAAGCGGTCCAATGTCAAACTCGAAACTAAAGTGGTCGCCAAAACGGTTTGGTCTTCTATCCCTCCTGCTTTATATACGTTACATTACATTTTGAGTTCATACACACAGTATACTCATTTAAGTATCGGAGTAGGACCCAGAGGAACCCCTCTGTTGCGCTCCTCTTCTTGCAGGTCCATCGGAACTCCGACGAAAACTTGCGGTCATCAACTAATTGACATTTAGATCACTGCCGAATCAGCATCCAGTCAGCACCTGGGAAATTCATACCCAACAACTGACAATTGTGCGGTGAAATACTCATACATATGGTTATAACCGTTATTTTTTTATATTGCTAACTGTACCATTATGGTGCAGTGCAGTTATGGTGATGAATTTTCTACTCGTAATGATTATGGTTATGGTATTTTATTTTAGTCATACTCATGCTTATTAAATAAATATAATAATTATAATAATTTAATATTAATAAATACTAATAACAAAAGTAGAACTTTCACTTTTAGATTTCACGAATCTATAATTTCAGGGCTAACTGTAACTGAAAGATGTAAATGTCAAATGATATTAGTGTTAATTTTGAATGATGTTAATGTTAAATGATATTAATATTGAATATTTATGTTGCTTCTGACATAACTTTACGTATTTATTAAGATAACATTTATAATATTCCATTACATTTCACATGGTGGTAATAAATATAGATATACGGTTAAAACTATGGTTAATAACCATGTTTATGAATATGGCTATGGTATTTGACATACATGCACCATACCCTTACCATTGTCAGCCATAATTGGGGATTATACGTACGTACGTCGAGAATAATATTTGTAAAAATATTTGATAGGTGAAAACATAATAGTAATGTATGTTCGTATCATGTTCGTATTTATATATAAAAAATGACACGGGCAATAAAATTAGATTTGAAAATATACTTTTTAAAAAAATCTTATTTAATAATTTTTAAACCCATATTTAACTTATAGATTTTGCAACTTGTAAAATCTAATGTTTGAATTGATAATTATTACTATAAATAATTCATCATTTTGATATATTTTTATAAATTTCGCATGTAGATATATAATTGACTAACTAAACATAACACGATATAAACACGTATGAAAAAATGTATGATGCATTCGTGTTGAAAAACATGACATGATAAATTTATCGTGCGTGTTCGTATTTGATAAATTTCAGACAATAAACGTATTGATATATTTGATAACACATAATTTGTGTTGGATCTCGGTTTGTCACTTCGTTTTCGATTCGTCCTACTCAAGTGTTCGTTGGGGGCTCCGAAGACCCGCATGGAAGGAAATCATGGGGTGTTCCCATTGTTTCCCCTCTGATGGTAAAGTCAGTCAGAGTTCGGTGATAAAGGAGAGCAAATGTAGTTGAGAGTGTAGTAAATGGACGGTTGAACAGAATTGAATGCAAGACTGATGGTTGGTGGGTATTTATAAGCTCGCCTTTGAATTTGAGCATGATCATAGTTCTTATCAAAGTTACTCCTTGATTCACGGCGAGCCAACCATAGTTACTTGTCAGTTGAGTGACAGGAGTCAGACGTGTCATTTCGTTCCATGATAGATATATGTGATAGGGAGCTCCCTACATAGTAGATTATTCATTGACGTCTGGATATTCCTCCACCTAACCATATCTTGCTTCCCAGTACGGTAAGTAGAGTGTTTCATGGAAGTATGTCCAATGACGCATCCTATTAGGTGAGCTGGTAAGGGTGTTTCCTTTTATGTTGAGCCACTAGCGGCGAAAGGCCCGTCCCAGAGCGGCCAGCCCACAAACTCGATACCGCGACACTCCTTACCAATCCCTCAAAAGTGTCGCCATTGATTGAATCGGGTCCAAGTGAGCTTGTTTCCTAGACCTAATCCAGAAAAGCCCAGGCCCAAAAGGCCAGAACCCAACAATTTGCTACCCCTAAGAAAAAAGGGGGATAAACAGAAATTTCAAACGAACTACAAGGGAACTGGATTATCAATTTTTTATAAGCTATAATTTTATATGCAATTATAATGGGAAATGGTATGATTGGGTTTATATGAGAATAGATATAAAATATATAGATTCAAAAGTTGTTGTAATGAATGAACTCTATTTGAATATTAATACTCATGTGAGATATTTATGAGTACAAGTATATTTAAAATAACGAAATATATTGAGCACGTACTACATGGTGAGCATGTGATACATAAAAATTGGAAGTTTATTAGAGGGGTAATAAAGGAAAATATCTTATGCATAAAATTAATAGTACTAAAGAGATATAATGGACAAAAGAATGGATTTAGATTACAAAATTATATATCAGTCGTTATGAATATCTTAACACTTACATTATAAACAAACCATGCGTTAAGAGATCCATTAGAACATACTTAACGAGTAGTTGCGAACAGGAAGCTTGATCTAAAAAAGCTAAGACGTCCATCAAATTAAGGGTGAGCGAGTTAATTATTAATAATCATGATCGGATTGTAACCGACTGTGATTGCGCCGAAAAAATAGATCGCGTACAGAAAAAACTTGTACTACTGGTAGACAAACTAATAGTCCTGGTTTATTGATCTTTTCGGCCTTCATCTTAGTTTTGGTATTTGCCTATTTGGTTGTTAAAGACTATTTGTTTTTTTTGGTCAAAATTAAAGACTACGTAGACCGAACTGAACCATTAAATTATATATATATTTGACTAAATTCTCTATAATTAAATCGCGTAATCTTTTGTCTTGCTTAGTTGTAAAAGAATAAACATTTTTATTGGTTGATTAATATTTTTTATAACTGAAAATGAAATGGACTTGACATGCGTAACTCCATAAACTCTAAATTCTTTTGAAGTTCATCATCGCTTCTCATGACATGTTTCATATTTTATCTCATATACACATGTATTGTCTTTATTTTTTATTATTTTTATCAATATATTACTATTTATTTTCATAACTTTTTTAATGTATTTATTATATTTTAAAAATTGTATTATAATTAGATATTTTTTTAATGAAGCCATGAAGGTATATATTTTTGAATTTATTACAATTTACAATTAATATATGAAAAATCTACTATTCTATTTCATGAAAGAATTAATATATGTTAAATTTCTCATATTAGCATGTGAAATTATAAAAATATATTAATAATACATTTTCTAAATATTATATTCAATACAAATTCTTAAATAAATTTTATAATATATATAAATGAATCAATAATAAATCTAGATATTTGATAATGAGACTGCACTATAAAAATTTATCTCCTTACACAATTTGAAGCTTTCAAAATCAAAATGGAGTTACATAACTTTTTTGCGTCAAATATAGCTTTATTACAGAGCATCGTGAATAAAAATTACGTAGGTTCAAAATTACAATCTGTAAAAAGAATATTAAGTAATGGAATGGGAATTAGTAAATTCAATCATTCATATGCACTTTCAATCTAACGTGTTTAAGCAGTGTTATCATAATCGGTCCGACCTTTGAACCGGCGAGGGGGCCGGTTCTTGGTTCGGACGGTTCAACCTGATCGAACCCGGTTCGATGTGCGATTCACTGTTCATAAGTAAAAAAAAAACTAAAAATGCATACATAATCTAAAAATTGATCGGTCTGAAAAAAAAGCGATTGGTTTGAAAAGAAATTATCCTAAAAACTTAACTGGAAACCAACCGGTTTTGCAAAAAACGTCTGGTTCAACCCGGTTCAAACACTGTTCATTTGCAAAATGGTTTTTATCTGAACCAAACCGGACAAGAGTCTGGTTCCTTGTCGGACCGCCGATCCGGATTTGATAACACTGTGTTTAAGTGTTTTGTCATGCAACTTGCCCACCTCCTTTGATTCATTGCATATGAGATTCCAATTCGTTTCGCTATATCGTCTAGCCATTCGATCATACTCGGTCTGGTCTGGTCCACAATCCGAAGTCCTAGAACCTCGAACCAAATAGAACGTGTCCGGCAGCAACCAACTATCACGTGTTCAACTGTTTCATCTTCACCGCAGATAGGCCGGTCTGGAGAAATATTGAGGATACCTCGCCTTATAAGGTTACATTTTATCGCAATTGCTCTGGTGGCTAGTTTCCATACAAATACTTTGATCTTCGGTATCGTTGGGGCCTTCCATATGCAGTTTCATAGAGTTGTCGACACATTTCCTTCTGATCGTGCTCCTGTTATTCGATCATCATCTATCTCCCGCAACCTGTGATAAACCGACCGAACTATGGACGCACCCTCCTTCGTATAGGGTCAAATCAATCTATCAGATTCTTCCACAATCGGCTATAGAATTTGGAGGATACACGCAACATCCACAGTTGTGACCTGTTGCCGAACTAGTTCTGCATTCCATTGGTGATCTTGCTCTATTAATGAGCTGTCCAGAATCAGATTCATCTCGTCTCTACCAGGTGGTATCTCGGTCTGAAAACTTCTCTTGGTGATTATCCATTGATCCTCATGTACTAGTATATTTGAATCATCACTCACACACCATGTCCCTTCATTTCGCATGATGTCTCGCCCTACAAGTAGACTCGACCAACCCCATGATGCTCTCCCTCCATTTTGGCGCCGATAGAAAGTCCCATCTTAGAAAGTATAGACCTTTTATGACTTGTACTCATACAGAGGATGGCTAATTTAGTACTATTGTCTCCATTTTTGTTATGAGCGCCATGTTAAAATTATGAAGCTCACGGAAACCAAATTTCCCCCGCATCTTTCGTTCTAGTCATAATCTCTCACCTTCTCTAATGGACCTTTGTTCATGTTTCTGACCTTCCCCACCATAAGTCAACTGTCATAGAATTTATTTCAAAGCACCATGTTTCACCATGTTTTTGGAAGACAAAAAACACTTATTACATAAGTAGGTATTGCAATTATTATAACCTTGATTAATACCTCATTACCTGCTTGGTTGAGTGTCTTCATTTTCCATCCATGACGTTTGTCCTGAATCTGTGTCTTCAAATATCCTAGAGTTACCTTTTTTGATCGGCTCCAGAAAGAAGGCACCCCCAGGTATTTGCCAGGATTATCTGACTGAGGTATATGAAGCTTTTCCACCACAGCGGAAACCAGTTCTTCATCAGACTCACGATTGAAATTTAGGGTTGATTTTGATGCATTAATGCGTTGCCCTGATGCCCTACAATAGTCCATGATTATGGTCTTTAAATCAAGCATTCTCCACAGATCCCTGAATAAAGAACAATGAGTCATCGACAAAGACAAGTGGTGGAGTTCGAGGCATCCCCTTTGAAGAGTAATGCCCTGTAACTTTCGGTCATGTATGACCTGCCCGATTTGTCTCGAGAGGACGTCCACTAGGAGGATGTAAAGATAAAACGATAACGGGTCTCCTTTTATGATGTCTCAGGTAGGTCGTATCTAGGTCGTCATGTTGCCATTGATGAGTACTCTATATATGGGTGTGGTGATGCAGGCTCGGATCCATGTTATCCATTTTTCGCCAAATCCACGCCTCTCTAGGGTCTTGATCAGGAACTCTCACTCCACCCGGTCATAAGCTTTCTGCATGTCCACTTTTAGAGCACACTATGTTCTCCTGCCACCTGTCCGATGTTGGAGATGATGAAATACCTCATGCACCACAATAACATTGTCCTGAATCATACGATCCACTACAAATGCACTCTGAAAAGGGGTGATCAATTCTAGTAAATAGACTTTGAATCTATTCGTCAGAACCATCGAAAATATCTTGTAAACAAACTTACCTAGGCTGATCGGTCTATAGTCTAAGGCACAACTCGGTCTAGGTACTTTGGCAATTAGAGTAATATCAGTATAATTTAGAGTGGGGGCTATTGTACCTGACTTGAAGAAGACTTTAACCGGGGTGATGACGTCTGGGCCTACGATGTGTCAGTTCCTTTGGTAGAATAGCCCTAAAAAACCATCTGGACCTGGTACTCGGGCCCTACCTAGTTGGAAAACAGTCGACCGAAGTTCACCATCTGAAACATCACGATCAAGATTTCCTCTCATCTCGGTCGTGACATGTATAGGGATGCACCTCAGCAACCCCTCATCACCATCAGTTCTCTCTGTCGTAAAAGCTTATTCGAAATGATTGTGAACCTCTTCTAATATGCCCCTTTCAGTATTTATTTATACATTCCCCACGCCTCCCCATTAATCTCGCAATATTTTTCCTTCTTTGTCTACCGGTCGTTGTAAGATGGAAATAGACCGAGTTTCTATCCCCATTTTTGAGTCAATTCACTCTTGACCTCTGTTTCGAGTAGATTTCCTCCCATTTCCACAACTCACTGATTCGGCCCCTTAGGTCTTCCTCCTCATGGTGGATTCTCACATAAGAGTAACTTTGTGTTAGGGCCCTTAATCTATTCATTGTTTTCCTTAATTCAATCATATTATTCCCAAAGTGTCTCGAACTCCTTCTGATTAAGTTCCTACGACAATTTTGCAATTTCAGTTCAACACTTCTGTCTAGGTCCCTAAGGTTCTCTTCGGTCCATGCACTTCTAATTACCCCTTCACACTCGGGGATCTCCATCCACATCTCCTCAAAACGAAAAAAAATCATTTTTATTTTAATCGGCTCACGATTCATGAGAAGTATTAGAGGTGTGTGGTCAGAGCCCATGGTCGACTCCTTTATACATATTGAGTTTGGGAAATTTGTAGCCCATCTCACATTTATAAGGATGTGATTCAGTCTTTCATTCACCCGCTCGTCCCCTCTCCTATTGTTTGACCACGTGAAATTTGTATCCCATCTCGCATTTATAAGGTCTTCCATGCTTATGTATTCGATCATTGAATTGAAGGCATCAATAAGTCGGTTGGATTTTCTCATCCCTCCTTCTTTTTCATAATGACGGATTATGTCGTTAAAATCTCCCAACAACATCCAGATATTCGATCTTCCCTGGTTGAGCCTTCTGAGAGAATTCCATAAGCGTTATCTTGGGATGGGGTATGGATCAGCATGAACCTAAGTCGTCCACATCAGAGAATGTATGTTCTTCGATCTTATCTCGCAATCAATAAAATTGTAGTCCGCTCCAAGGATTGTGATATTTGTATCTTTCATCTACCATAAAGCTAATCCTCCCGATAAGCCTTAAGGTTCTACAAAAAAAGTGATTGTCATTCCCACCTGCTCTCTAATTTGTTCACAGAAGTATTTCTCATTCTTTGTTTCCGCGAAACAGATAATATCGATTTTGTGCCCCCTAGTGAGGTCTTTCAGATGTTGAATTGTCAGGGAGGACCCCAAACTCTGACAATTTGAAAAGGTTGTATTCATTGGTCATGTGTGGCTGTTTCGAGACACCACAACCCTGTTTAGCAATAATTTCATCATCAACCTTCCCCTTACTTTCCCAACCACTGTTCTTCCTCGCCTTTCGCATTTCCTAGGGCTCCTACGTGGACTCCTTCTCTGTCGGATTTTTGCAATGTTTCGGGTGTGCATATCCTTCTCCATGACTTCGGGATGTTCCTTCTCATCCCCTTTGTACAATCTGCGTACCTGCTTATATCCAGGCACCTCCTCCCCCCTTCTTCAAATATACGCTTCAAGGATAGTTGTATGAAGATCAGACTTAAACCTATTATAAGGTTCGGGGCTATCTCATCATGGATGGGGGATGGGGTATCAAGGGGGTTCTCCACAACATAGGAGAAAATGCAATCCTCCTTTGGTTGGGGGATATAATGGTTGGTCAGACATATGGGTTATCAAAGGGTAGGTTAAGGTTTCCTCTGAGGGGGCGGTTACGGATCAAGGGTTGGGTAGTCTCACATAGGTTCAACCAGCTTTGGTTTATCAGGATATACATAGTACTTGGTTGGGCAGGGTAGCAGAAATTTGAAGGGGGTTGTCTATTTATCGGGATGGGTGCTTGAGATTGTTTATGATAGTAAGGGGTAATGGCGGTTTCAGGTGGTCACATATTTAGGTCAAATAGTCGGTGAAGGTTCGGTACAGGTTAAGGAAATTGGGGTCTAATATGAACATTTTGTTCGGGTAAGAGTTGGTATGTGTTATCAAACTCCTCCACTCTTGGTTCCTGGTCTTCCACATCCATATTCATATGTTCCACCATCATTCCATCTGCCACCATCACTTTCTTTCTACTCGGTTCTTTATGATGATCTGGTTCTTTCGGATCTCAAACATTCCTCATTATATCAAACCAAGGTCGTTTGGGATGTTGTTTTTGATTTTCACATTTATCCCTGCCTCCTCTCGTCTGAGCAAACGTTTTCTTCCATGGTCTTGTCCCTACTAACCAAGGGTCATACATACTGTGATCCTCCATAGTCTCGGACATCATGACTTCCTCCTTGCACACCGAGGTAGTGTGCCCAAGCTTTTCGTACCCGTAGCAAAAATCAGATAAACGTTCGTACTTTATGTTTGCCCATATCTCCTTCCCTTGAGAGTTTTTCCACCAAAATTTTGCAATCAATGGTTGTTTTGAATGTACTCTCACTTTCAGTTGAATATAGTTATTGCTCACATTCTCTACATCCTTATTTGTCTCAATATAATCACCGATGATATTTCCAATTCTCTACGCATTCTGGGTGTTAAACTTTCCAGACCCAGATTATGAATTTGCACAAAAAATTGTATCCATGTGAAATCAACATCATCTATTCCAATATCTAGTTTCCACTTTTGAAGGCTAAGACAATGTTCTTGTACCGACCACGGGTACATATCAAAAATCCGATTTTTATCCTCCTTATTCTCAAATTCAAACAACATAAGATTATCTTATATCTCAGATATTCGAACATTTCCATACCTAGCCCATGTCAATTTCAAAACATTCTGGATCGCAACAGGCTTCACCACTTTCTGAGAAATTATTTTACCCACATACCTCTCTTTTCCTTCCAACTGCAGGTTTGATGGCAAGTCCTGAATAGTTTTTCGATTTGATTATCTCCCTCCAGAACTCGCACCATGATTACTCATGGTGATCGTGGTCCAACCGCCTTCAGAATAATTTCCCCCCTGCAAAATTAGGTAAAAAGAAAATTAAATTTTTTCTAACACGAATCACTTGAAATAACATGGATACGCCAAATTGGATGGAGACAAGGAGAATTTCGGTTTTGTGAAGTAGTTGTTGGGGTGGTTTCAATTTGTGGTCGGTGAGTAGGGGTGATGGCTGGCTAACCCAGTTGGGTGGAAGGAAGAGGTGACAGCGTGGCTGGTGGGGAAGGCGTGGCCGGGCGGGAGGGTGTGGTTGGGCGGGAGAGTGTGGCGGGGAGTTGCGGTTGCGCTTGAGGGTGGGAGAGCATGGTTTAGCGGGGAGGCATGGCTAGTGGGGAAAGTGTTGTTGGGTGGGATGGTGTGGCTGTTGGGATTCACCGAGGCGTGGTGTGGCTGGGAAGACAACAGTGGATCCGTGGTTGTCCAGCAGTGGGTGGGAGGCGTGGCTGGTGGGGAAAGTGTGGCTGGGTTGGATGGTGTAACTGTTGGGATTCACCGAGGCGTGGCATGGCTGGGTGAGAAGACAACAGTGGATCTGTGGTTGTCCAATAGAAAAACTGGGAGATTAATCAACAGTGTGGTTGAAAAATTCTCTCACGCGGCGCTCTAACCCTAGGAGAGAGGTATTAGTGAACCTTCCTAAAACATTGGAGAGACCAATTGTCCCACGTAACATACCTATAACAAAAGTAACAATTCACCACGGCTTGAATTATATTCCTCCATATGATTTCTAGTAATTTTAAATGGTGAATTAAACAATCTACCAAGGAACATACATACATTAAATACTTTTTTTCTCAAGAATAATGATACTCAATAAAATATATCTATTTTTGTGTCAAGAAAGGGGTATCTATGTGATTTTTCCTAGCATCAAGAAAAATGTGTAAAACCAAACTTGTGGGTACACTACGAGAAAGTTGCTCTACAACGACAGGCAATAGTCGTTATTAGGAGGACTTTTGCTGTTGTTAATTTCTTGCGCAAACGTAGCCTCCAAAATAGTGAATAATTGATATACTAATTTTTAAAATAATTTGAAACTAATAATTAAATAATGAAAATACTTAAATTTTAAAAATTAAGATTTACATTTTTTTGACAAAAACAAAAAGAGAAATAGCGAAGGGTTCGATCCTTTGACTCTATTAGACTCAAACAAAGTCGAGCCCTTGGCTAGATCCAATCCAAACTAGGTCGCTTAACCTAATCGTCTTGGTTTAAGTTTGATTCAATCAGGGTTCGATCTTGAGGGTCAATCCGACTCCTTGACTCTTGGGGTCACATTAACCCAATCATGGTCATACCTTGGTCTAAGTTGGCCCCAACTTTGACTCGATTCTAAGTTTTAAAATGTTTTTTTTTTTACATGCTAAGTTTTTATTTATTATCAAATTTCATTTGTCACATTAACACATCACTATTATATTAATCCCGTTTGACGGTAAACACAATTTGGATCAAATAACCAAATTCACAATACTTCAATAGTCAATAAAATAACTAGTATAATCTGGCCATCTCATGATAACTTAACAGTGCATTAAACCTAATAATTTATATTTATTATTCAGTTTTGTATTGAATGATGGCGGGGTGGGGAGGAA
The DNA here is from genome assembly GCA_946814005.1 of Chamaenerion angustifolium. Taxonomy (NCBI): domain Eukaryota; kingdom Viridiplantae; phylum Streptophyta; class Magnoliopsida; order Myrtales; family Onagraceae; genus Chamaenerion; species Chamaenerion angustifolium. Next base: position 34,041,891 of record OX328266.1, on the reverse strand, counting down.
GGTGATTTGGGTGGAGAAATCCACCACCAAGTGGCTAAGTCAGCATGCTCCTGACTCGTTTCTATACATAATATGGTTCGGCTCTCAGAACACAATCAGTGCTTCACAAATGATTTCATTGACAATGTGGTTTGTAAGTGAGCTGGCTGAGCAGCCAAACAATATGCAGATGTTGGTGGAGATGAAGAGGAAGGCTCAGGGCTTCCATTAGAGACAATGGAAGAGGAGGATTCGACTCTTGCAGCCATGGATGAGTTGGAGAGATTCAGTCTGTCTAATTGACTGTAATTTACTCCATAAAGGAATCGTTCGTGCTATACTTGTTAATACTCCAGATCAGAGCAGCAGCAACAACTATAGTTGTGGTAGCAATGCAGAACACAAAGGTGTTGTTAACATTCATCAGAAGCAGTTCCTTCTGTTGCAAGAATTATTATTATTTTTTGCTATTCAGTACCAGGAATTATACAGTGGAATGAATCATACTTAGATAGGTGGGGCAGAGAGATCTTCATCCACCTTGTCTTCCTGGCATTTCTTCAGAAGATATAGCTGACGACGTAAGTGCAGCACCTGCCATCACAATTTCATTACACCAATACAGCATACCATCTACATCATAAAACTGCAGTAGGGCTTCATTACTGATGAGCGAAACATGATAAATTCTCAAAACTTAAAGTAGATTTTGCATCACCAGATAGCTGTTTAAAATAATTGATAGGGGGATGGGGCGTTTATGGAAGCAAAATTGGAATCTAAGGATACCGTTCCAGTATATATTTTGGAGGGAGAGGGAAGGAGAGTATTTCCCTTGTCGGAGAAGATACATCTTTCTCTCCTTTCCAACTCCATTCCCTCTTTCCTATTGGAGAAGAGGGTCTGCTATCCTTCCAATCCCGGGAATATTTGGAAAGAAAGATGGAATGCAATTACTATACTTGTTTGTTATCTCTTCTTAGATTTCTCTTTTGAGAAGGTCTATCTACCATGTTCTATTCAAACAAGGAAAGAATAGTGTTTTGCTCGCCTTCTCTTTCCTGTGTATCCAAACGGAACACGAAAGATAAGAAATGGATAATATTTACCTCGTCTTGGAGCAAAGGAGGAAGGTTAGGAGTGGAAACAAGGGCATAGATATCCTGCAACAGCTTCTCATCTCGAATCCCAGACCAGGTATCAGGAGGCAAGGCCAACAAAAGTGCAGACAGAATACTGCTCCCAGTGGGTTGGAATTTAGTGCAGGGATTATCGGAGCTGATGCAACCTTGTTTGACAAGTGATGAAGGAACTAGCATCTCCACTGTCTCCTCATTTCGACCACTCACCACCTTTCCACTTAATACTGTCACAGGCTGGCTGTCACCATCTGTTTGCACACACTTCACACATGTTTCAGTGCAGCAGGAACAGCTACTACCGGATGAGGAGGCGGAGGTGCCAGATTCTTTTCCTGCCAAAATGTCTGCTCCTTGGCAACAGATACCTGCCAAATTTTCTGCATCGGAGAAAGATGGACGTCGACAGCAACAGGAGCTTGGCGAGGACAAATAATCCACTACGTGTTTGAATAGACCTGTCCCCTCTATTTGCTTCAGTACCTCCTCCTAATACAAATGCAGTTTACAAAAGGTCTGTAAGTTTTTTCTCTACAAGACAAACTCAATCTTTCAACATTGTAGTTACAAAGACCAGAAATCATAAGTTGTAATTCGAAAAACTTCATGTAATTAGTAGTAGAGCTCCAGAAGAGAGGGTGGTGACTATCAATCAATATACTGGCATGCTTTTCATATTAAAAACTTTAAGCATTAAACTCCATTACTATGGTTCCTTTAGTCAGTGAAATTAAATTTACGCAATGTCGAGTTCTTTCTATAGTAAGTACCTTGACGGCCAACCTTCTTTTCTCTTCTTCACTAACACGTGTGCCGCCTTCTTCTGCCCTCCTAACTTCAGCAACCCACTGAATGAATTTTTCAAAGTCTGGAGGAAGTGAAGCACAGACAACATATATGACTTTTTTAATGTCTTTCACATCCTCAGACTTCAACAGTTGAGGAACATCATCCACCAAGTATTTAGCAATGCCAAGCCAACTCGAGTTCTTGCAGCTCTGCATATATTTTGCACCAAATACTTCATTAACCTCAGCACTGAGACATAAAGTAGGAAATGGTGTCTGATCAGAGAATTTGTGTATGCCATGCTAGAAGGATTGCAATAAATCGTGCAAGCAACAGCATCAGCTTCTGTAACACAAAGAGTACAAGCAGGTTTCAAGTATCGCAGGATTTAATTTAAGCACGCACCTTCCAACATGACATGCTAGTATGCTACATCACGAGAAGAGATTGAGATTCTATTTTCACATCCTAGACTCGCCAGGAAGACTAAATAAATATTTTCTGAGTAAACAGTAAAGCAATTAAGCTAAAAAAAATCCTCATATACTACACATTATACTCGTGTGTACAAGCATATACGTTATACACATCAAATCAGTTGACCAGAGGAAATAAAGCCATAAACTAACTGGTACAGTACCCACCAATTTTTTGCTTTATTATTAGTATCTTCATGAAGTACTAGTAAACTTCCGCCACATCTTGTAACATGGATACTTCACCACCGAAAAATAATTAATAAAAAAAAAATTGCAAGCAAGCACAACAGGAAACAATGTCCAGTAGGAGTCTTTTTCTGAATCACAAAGCCACATCTTGTAACGTGGATACTTTACCAACGAAAAATAATTATAAAAATAAAATAAAAGAATTGAAAGCAAGCACAACAGGAAACAATGTCTACCTTTCAGGAATGACCAGTAGAAGTCTTTTTTTGAATCACAAATACACTTAGTCAAGAAGACAACACAAAAAATGGAAACAAGCAAATAGTTTAAGATATAGTGACCTTACAAATAACGAGTACCCCCTCTCTATACAGACTATTAGTAAAATGAATGAGAATATCTGGTTAGCTGTAGGAGATTACCAGTGTATAAAGTAGTCCTGGGTCTCTTCGAGGCCTAGATATTAGCATGAACCTGGGTAAATGGTACCTCAAAAGTTCAGAAATAAATCGGTGTACCAACTGGATGAAAAGGTTCAATGAAGATGTCAGTTTGCATTTTGCAACAGGAAAGTATCTTATGACGATAAAGATTTCAGATCCAATTTCAGAGGACATTCTCATAGCCATGGGATAAATATTGCAAATACCAAAAAAATCTACTTCTTTAAAATTTGAATTGAAAATGATAACTGCAGTTTTTCTTGGTGCCTTTGCAGATCACAACAATAGACTAAATAATTCCTTACCCCCTCTGTTGCCCTGTTTTCTCATCAGTTGTATTCATAGCTTCCCAGAGAAGAGGAAGTGGAACCCAATGAGGGGGATACTTGAAACGAGCAACATCCAAAATAAGCACCATATCACTTTCCGCATGATAACCACCAACAGGTGAAAAATGTCCAGTCCCAGTCTGCAAAGGGACTGTATTACATTCATATGGTTTGCCCAGTAATATATTCATAAGCAGTTCAAATCATCAATTGTCTCAAAGAATTAACTCAGTGTGATCAGACAACGGACTTAAAAGATACTGTCAAGACTATTGCTGTTACCAATCTAATTGAGAGACATATACACACGCAAGGGAGATAAATTAAAATGCTTTCCTACCATTAGGAAAAGAAATTCATCAAATGTTCTAGTAGTTGAGGGCAAGTTGCTTCCAGTTTATGCTTATGTTTTCCAGTTCATGCTGAAAATTATTAAATTGTGCTTACTTGTTTAAAAATGCCTCTGTGATATGATGAAATCACATGGCAAACATCAGACAGACTGCAACTTTTGACAAACTGGCGAAACTTATCGATAGTAGTTTGAGTCGTGCGATACGCTTCAACTTCAGCGCCGGCACATTGAGCCAGACATACAAGTTTCCCAAAAGAGATGCCTTCAGCCTTCACTTTATCCAAAGGCTCACAGCAGTCTAGCATAGATTCATCAAACCATCTCCATGGACCTACAGCAGATAGCAGCAAATGTGATAAGTACAACTCCACCTATGGTGATACTTTTGTACTGCAACCCACCAAGAAAAGCAACTAGGGAAGATACAAAAATACCCAAATACCTTTCCATTTTCTTCTTGGGTCAATAGCAAGCGCATTTAATACCATGGAGATAGTGGCTAATCCACAGTATGCAGGTTCTGACTGTGTCTGGAAGTATGAGATCAACTTATAAAATCCTTCCATTGTTCCAGCTTGAATTGCATCAATGAAGAGCTTCTGCGTTACAGAAAAGACAAAGTCAATAATGAGAAGCTGGTCATCGAAAGCATTTCTCCAACTTGTAACAAGAAATATGCCTAATTCTGGATGACCAAAATTTACTTGAATTAGTCAACGACATACTGATCTAGCAGCGCATCCAATCGAGAGCTGATAGACTAACTAACCCAAGGCAAAATAAAACTCAGTGCTTAATTATGATATTTGTTGATCGACCAATCAGCAAACTCTGTAAGGAACTTTTTGTGGATTCCAACCAACAAACCTTACCTTCCCTTCGGTAGACGCAAAATCGATCGCCGGAGGGGAAGGAAGGACCCGTCTGTATAAGCCGGCCATCGCCATTTCAAATCGTCTCTTTTCGCACTATCTTCGACAAGAGAAGGTACACTTAACGCTAAGCGACTTCTTTTGTGAAGGAGGTCGGGATTCCAAAGACAGTTGCACAAAGATTGGTCCTGCGGAATTGGAATTGATTTCCACCAGAACAGAACCTTGCAAAAGTAATAAAACCCTAATCAGTATAATTATGTGAAAATAGTAAAAATACACCCCAATATTCTATTTGCACACCACTTTTATTAAAAGATGGGTAAAATACGAGTTTCCACTCAATTTTGGGTTAAATTTAAGATTTTTTCTTAATGCTTAAAATTTTAAATTTTTGTATTAATGTTTGAACAAGATGAAAATTTCTCCCATTCCGTCATATCTCTGTTATTATCAGACGGTTTCGGGCACATGTGTGGGTCACGTGCGGTTTCAAACTTGGAAATGACCAAATTGCCCTCATTGCCCTCATGGTCACGTGGCTACAAGGCTTGTATAGCTTCAGATCGGACAGTATATGGAGGTGACAGAAGCTTGTCAAAGTCATAGCCTTGAGCTTACACCCAACAAAAGTGCACCTTTGATTGTTACTGGTTGCGTCCAAATCGATATGATTACTAAGAGCACCGTTGTTAGTACTAGCATTACTGGGATGGTGGTTCACATTCTCGCTGGAACCCTCAATGTCAGCTAAATGGGTGTCCCGGACTTCAACATCCCCCTCGTGTTGTGCCTCTCTGAAGGGACTGACGCCGTACTCCCAGTACTGGACCTTGAGCTCCTCCATGAGGGCCTTGGGGTTATTGCTACGACGCATGAGGTCTACCAAACTGTCCCCCTACCCGGAAGAGCAGATTGACACCAAAGCAGATGACTTCATCGGTAGAAGCGGGAGATATGACGTTCAGGAGAGATGGTGAAACGGGAGGTGAAATGAGGGCAATTTGATTATTTTCAAATTTGAAACCGCATGTGACCCGCGCATGTGCCCGAAACCGTCTGATAATAATGGAGATATGACGGAATGGGGGAAATTTTCATCTTGTCCAAACATTAGGACTAAAATTTAAAATTTTAAACATTAAGGGAGAATTTTAAATTCAACTCATACTTTAGGGGGAAACTCGTATTTTATCATTAACAGATTAAATATCTTAATAGTTTTATACATATTTGTCATTACTAATTTTAAGGAAATTAATTATCAAATCGACTCCATATTTTCGTAGTTACTAAATCGACCCCATATTATTAAAATGATGAAACATTCATGCTTCTAGTAAATTTTGAACCATAAATCTCTTACATACTAGTTAAACGTTTTGTGAGTATACTACTAATTCTAATTATTTTCTATATATTCTTTAAATATAGTGATTGAAGCAACTCACATATTATTATATTAAACATTTCATGTTTATTTATTAACGTTCTTTAGTAATTAACATTTGCTCAACGTCGTTTGTTTAATTATAGTTTTAATTTAATTATGTATCTACTAATTAATTTTTTGAAATGGTTGAAAAATAAGTAATATTCTAAATTTAGTATTTATAAGCTACCAGAATACTCATTTTGAAAATAATTTTTCAACCATCTCTAAAAAAATCAAAAAGACTATAGTATGTAGATAATTAAATTAGAACTCTAAGACACATATGATGTTAAGTTTCAATTTTATCATCGATCATAAATTTTGGTCAAAGTTGTGTTGACAATTTTAAAAATTTGACCAAATTTTATGATTGATGGAAAAATTGAAACTTAATATCATATGTGTCTTAGAGTTCTAATTTAATTATTTGCATATTATAGTCTTTCTGATTTTTTTTACAGAGATGGTTGAAAAAATATATTTTCAAAATGAGTATTCTGGTAGTCTATAAATATTAAATTTAGAAAATTATTTATTATTCAACCATTTCAAAAAATTAATCAGTAGATCCATAATTAAATTAAAACTATAATTAAAGAAAAAACGTTGAACAAATGTTAATTACTAAAAAGCATCAATAAATAAACATGAGATATTGAATACAATAATATGAGAGTTGCTTCAATAACTATATTTGAAGTATGTAAAAAAGCAATTGAAAATAGTAGGGCAGTGGTACAACTTTTCGCTATGAGTTTTTCACCAATTTAGACTGTAGTTTGGTAACTACGAAAATATGGGGTTCATTTGATAATTAATTTTCTTATTAGGACATTTTCTTTTTATTCTTTCAACAAAAGTGGTTTGTATAAAGTAGTCTTTGTAAATAGAGTTTCCCTATGAGTTTCTATGTAATTGTATCAACTTTATGTTCCAATTAGGTATCTGAATTTTGGACGAACTTTGTTATAAATTTAGTTTATTTTTAGTTTTGTAATAATAAATGTTGTAATGCTTATTAAATTATTTTTTTATAAAAAATATAAGTTTATTACATTACAATTTAAAGTTTAAAAACTTATTTAAGCTTTTTAAGAGATTATAAACTATAATAATCTTTTCCAAAACATAAACTTACTATTATAAGTTTAAATTATTTATAACAAGATAATATTAATATAGAAAATGTATAAGACACTTATTATATATATTGTTATTCAACTTCAAATAGAGTTTTTTTATGTATGACCTTTTTTATATTATTAATAAAAATAATACATTTTAAAATATTTTATTATATATCATAAAAATTGTATTAATATGATATTAATACATGCTCTTTTACTTATTTTTATGATTTTTATGATATTAATAACGTATTTTAACAACTATAACTATTCTTGTAAACACCTGATTTTGGATCGGGGTTAAAATGCCGTACATGATGAACCGAGAAAAATCGAGACAGAAAAACAAAAATAAAAAATTATATATATATATATATATAATATTATGACCGAAATTTATATATATCGACCATTATCTAATATATATATATATATATATATATATATATATAACAAAGACATTTAATAAAATAAGAAGCAAAAAGCTTCAAACGAAGCTTTCTTCATGTTCCTCAGTCATCTCATTTGACCATTAATTCCATCCCCTAGAACATTGTTTATTCTAAAAAACAATACAAATTTTCAATAAAGGGAGGGCTTCGACATAACAAAATGGAGGGGAATAATAGTGTTGGAAATCTCGAATGGATAGGGTGGTAATTGTATGCTTGGATTATTCTGAAGTCGTGACGACACTTTCAGATTGAAACTATTTGGAGGCACCCAAACTTTCAATCGGATAAAATCAGAATACTGAACTAGAACTTGAGAAGGATTGTGAATGTTTGAGATCAAGATTTAGGACCCCCCCTATGACCAATTTATAGTGTTTGTCACACCCTTAGGAGAAGACACCATGTCCTTTGGAAGAGACAATGTGTCATTTCGGCCATAATACCCCTTTGATTCAAATTTTGGCTCCAAAATCAAAGGGACACCTTATGAAGAATCTAGAAATGGTTCGGCCCTAGCCATGGTTCGGCCCTTAGCCATGGTTCGGTCCAATACTTGGTTCTAAAGCAAGTGTCCAAAACCCGGGAATTTTGAGGTTTAAAAAGTTAAGTCATTAGTTCCAAAATTCAAATTTTCAATGAATTTTAGAATAGTGACTAGCCAGGGGCGCTGCCCCTGGACCCCGGCAAAGGAGCGTTGCCCCCTTTGACCCCCATTGTCTCATCTCTAATCAACCGATGAATCTCCGATATAATGAATCATAATATACTTAAACAAGCGTGCACTCCGCACCCTCCTAACTTGTTTAATGAGATACTATGATCCTATTGGTCAACTAGTCAATCCAATTACACTAAAATATATAACAAATAGGAGAGGAGGCTTCGGATGTGAAGGAATGTCGAAGGCTTCAGCACAAGGTGGAAAGGGAGAGAAAAAAATTTGAGTAAAAAGAAAGAGTGAAAGTGAGTAAAATATATGAGTAATTATCGGTCTCGATTTCCTGTAAGGTATTTAAACCCTGAATGATTTATGTATATCTCTCTCATATTCAATAGTGTATTTGTATTTTCTAATGTGAATAAAATTGAAGTTTTATATACATATTATATATATATATATATATTATAATATATATGTATAATATATATATATATATATATATATGGGAAAAGTCTGAAAAACGTCCATCATGTTTGACGAAAATGGTTTTTGGTACAACTTGTTTTTTGACGATGGTTTTTGGTATAACATGTTGCAAATTGATGGTAATTGGACCTTCCGTTCAATTGTCCCGTTAAGTAGTCACGTGTTTGTCACGTGATCTTCAATTTTCCTTATTTAATTAAACAACAATTAATAAAAGACAATAATACCATTCTCCTCCCAAAGTCCAGTGTACTTGAGATGTTCTTGTTCCTCATCCCACCACGATTCCTAACTCTTCTGCCACTCGAAGCCCGATGGATTGAACAAGATTTCCGCCCTTGGCATTGAAACGCCAGATCGAATTGAAAACCGATGTAAGCTTTCACCAGATCGAACTGACCTCCTCAGCAAGCACTTCATTATTCTTCATGGCGTTAAGCCAAAAGTTGGGCACTCCTTTCTCTGCTAATAAAAAACATTTTCAGTGAGGACTGACAAGATAAAATAATACATACCAGCATTTAACCTTTATAAATCCTTACTTGTTTCAACCTTACTTGTTTCAGCCTTTTTTGAAACTCCTTCAACTTCAACAACACCATTCACAATCTCGAATCTCTGTAACCATTTCCAGATGAGCAGTAATCAGTAACGAGCATGGTATGGATTATGGATTGACAATGGAGTTACAATTGCATGAACATAAACTTAATACTTAAAGCACCTTGATGTAGAGTGGCTTCAAGAGCTGCCCTTTCCTCAAAAAACTTTGCCTCTAGCTCATCCATCATGCTCGCTCTGCATTTCAAACAACAAGGCATAAAAGAATATTACTTCATATATTATACCATACCAGAAGAATGAAGCATTAAGCATTTTAAAAGTTGATGAGCAGTCGCCGAGCACTAAATAACTAAGTAACTCTAAGATCAGTCAGACAAATAGATGTAACAGTTTGAGCTCATCTAATAAATAAAAAGTAAAAACTGGAGGGAAAAAACAGAATTATTGTGTTTGAACTTTGAAGAAGCTGAAGGAAAGCAGTTGATGCACCACTACACATAATCTGGGAGCAATATGTAGAATAGCTGGAGGTCAATCGAGAAACTATTCATTCTTTTGATGTTTAAAAAATGCAATATGTGATGCATAAGCTTTGAGATATTAAGGCGGTAATTTGAGATGCAGATATTTCTAGTTCAAAAAATAAAATGAAACCCGTTCAAATCAATGTTAGCTAAATAATCTTATTTATTAATAAGACATGCAGTGTGAGAACCAGATTAGCTAGAACCAATAAATGAATAAAATAATTGTAGAGCTAACATTCGATGCATGTATATACATATACATTGTAAACAACCATTCTCTATAACCATCTGATAAAGAAAGAACTAACATAAATTCCACGCAGGCCAAAACAAAAGCAGGGTTGTCACAAAATTGAAATGTGGATAAACCTGTATCTCTCTGAGAGACTCAACACGCTTCTGACATTCGGTGCGAGGCTCTCTGAGGCACAGTATCATATGATGTCACCACGCAAGAGATAGAGCCGAGGAAGATATGAATCAAGGGTTTGTAACGAATAGAGAGACTCTGAAGAGCTTGGTGAGGGATCGGGGCAAGGAGATGGAGATGATCGATGGTTGGCAAGGCTCGAGGGCTTGGAGTCCATATCAGGCGAAGGATCATGTAATCTTGCAGAGGAAGATGTACAGAGGAAGAAGTAAGCATAGGAAGAGGGAAGGGCAACAAAGGAATTACAAGTTATAACTTTTTCATTGTTGGTCACGTGACCAATCACGTGATAATTTAACGTACAAACTGAACGGCAGTTAGACGAAGGTACCAAAAACAATCGTTTTCAAACATGTTGTACCTAAAACAATCGTGAGGGTTGAAAAACCATTTTCGTCAAACATTATGGACGTTTTTCCGACTTTTCCCTATATATATATATATATATATATATATGAAGTAAAAAATATTTTCAAAACTGACTTTGGTCACCCCTAAACTTTGATGAAGGTTACAACTCGGTCATTGGACTCTCGGGTCATTCTGGGACTTTATCGAGTGTTATAAACCAAATCAGAAAAAGTTTAAGGTCATTTATGCAATTTTTTAAAAATCTTTTCAGTATAGCTCGAATTTTCAAATAATTGTGTTTTGACCCCTAAATTTTTCTGGACATCTCATGATTTCTCAAAGTGTTACAAATTGGTCCAACGTGCTTAATATCTTCAAAACTATTCGTGCATGTTTGACACGTTTAGAATGACTCCAAAGTTAAACCACTCTTTTTTTTTTTCCGAGCACGATTAACTTTATTCTCTCTTGTTTATTTATTTGAAATTAACTCATAAATAAATAAAAAATGTATGTACATGGTTTGTTTAATTTAAAGAAAATGCATGTTTTTTTTTGCCAAGCATGATCAAAACGGGTAATTCGAGTACATCGGTGGAAATGAATTCAAAAGCAAACTAAAGTACTGAAAGGGCGGATTATGGGATCGCGATCCCTTAAGACGTAATCAAAATTCAAATCCCTAAACTCAATTCTCTGGACGTAGACATTTCCAAGTCCTAGAATGTAAACACCATGTACCCTAGGCAAATTTTGGGATTCCGATTAGCCTTTAATTAATCGGTGGCGATTTTTTCATTTTTTCGGTCCGGTTGATGACCCCGCTCGACCGGACTCGTCACTCGGCATGACCCGACATTTTTCGAGCGATGAAAAATTAAAAAACATATATCAAAAAAGGGTCGGGAAAATTCGGATCCGACGTCCGACAATTCTCATAACAACTATTACCTATATTGAGTTTATCATATATAAATATATAAGAAAGATATTTCATTAAAAGCATTTATGATATTAATAATTTTGGTTGATTGATAATTTTTATATTTCAAACATAACCATAATTAGGTATGCAATGATGATAAGTGATAACATCATATTATGAACTACTTATGAGTATATCCTATTTTGTTTGTATAAGTATTTCAAATCCAAAAATAGTTAGGTTCATTGTAATAACATGCTAGTATTATGTTCATAGAAACTATGTTATTTAAAAGGTATCATTAATATTTATTTTTTCTTGTAATTATACCTAATAATATAAGAGATCTAACGCATATATAAATTCATTACTTCATAAAATATAATATTAACATTTTTAGTATCTCAATATTATTATAAATTGTGCAGCACATGTAAAGATATAAATAAATATATACTTAAAATTAAGATTTTGGTCTAATTATAATATAATTTTTTTAAGATTGGCCTAACATTGGCCGCGTGAAATGTAAAATTTATTTGTGAGTTATGGTTGTATAAAATTTGATTACTTATGAAGTTAAAAAAATTATATGACAATATAATCAAATTAGTAATAATTGTTACTAATTTGTAAAAAAACAAAACGATTTGAACAAATAACAAAATTAAACTTCGTTTGGAACCAATTTTCTTTTATGTAGTATTCATTAACCTCCCAATAGCAATGACCAAGCATCGTCCTTTCATTCTCTTGGTATATCTCGTATCTATCCGTAAAAACATGCTAACTTGACAGTAGAAATACCTGACATGTCTGCTACCAAACTCTAAATAAGCAGACAATTACATTAGACAATTCATACTAAACCTAATTCACTTCAAAGTGAAACATCAAGTCCAACTGCACCAGCATGAACTTTCTAGAAGACAAGTGCATCAATCTTAGTTCTGTCCATGTCAATAGCAACGACTCCAAAGATGTCTATGAAAACACCGCACACTGACACTTGAGGAGTTGAAAAACATGTTTTGGGAGAAACCCTCATCGTTTTCTGCAACCCCAACCGCATGATTAGGGCCGGCAATGGTGCAGTGAAAACCCAAAAAACATGTGGTGCAGTTATGATGATAAATTGTATATATGTAATGATTATATAATGATTATGGATATGATTTTAGTCATATGTATTCATTGTGCATGCATGAAGATTTCACATGTATCTCTTCCCCATAACGATTCAAGTAAATCTTGGGAGATGTTTCGATGTCTTGTCTGAGCGAGTCTATGATGAGACAGAAGAGTCAATTATGTTTGATTGAGTCGAGGATGCTCAAAGTCCGATTGTTCTGTTCGGAGAATGAAGGGTGGTCACGTATGAGGATGTTAATTAGGGTTAGATGACCAACGCGAGATTGTGGGAGAAAAATTGGATGAAGAATGCAGTGAAAGGCTTCCTATTCGTTCGTCGTGGAGAGGAGGAACGGATGTTTCACCAATAAGAAAGAATCTACTTACACACTAAAGAAGAAAAGGTTGAGGGGTACGTATTTGGAGTACTTTATACTTGTTATTAAGTCATATGATAAACACGTAATTAAATAAATGACAAAAGAAAGAGTGTAACAACAAACAATTCAAAACATTAGGTGCAATGACCAATGTTGTGAGGGCAGTTACTAATATCACGAAAACATTCAATTATATTTTCATATTTGTTTTCTAAAAATTTAATTATGCTTTATGTCAACATCACAATTAAAAAAAAACACGAGTTTCAGACTTAACTACTACTTTTGTACATAACTACTACTTTTGTACAAGCATAAATTTTAACTATAGTATGTTTTTATTTTATTATAGTAAATAACAAATATATTTGTTTACTATACACTATCTTTATTTTAGTTATCCTATTGTGACAAACAATTTGTACAACTCAAATTTAATAATAAATTCTTATTTTCTTAGTTCAAGTGATGATAACAAACTAAATCAGAATAAAATCCGAGTCTGAACAATTACAATTGACCCAATCGGGGTCCTATGATCGGTATGGGTACGAACTCAGACCAGGTCGCCCAAGGTCAGAGACCTGGTATGAGTTCTTACTCAGACCATATGACCTCCGATTGAGGCTTAATTGGATCCCCAATCAATTAGACCAAGTTCGACCCCAACCTGGTCCAACCAATTGGTGCTCTAAGCCCCAATCAGGGTTATATGGTCTGGGTTCAGACCCATATCAAGTACCCAACATTGGGCGACCTCGTTTGAGACTGAACCCAGACAATGGTACCATTGATTGGGGTTCAATTGGAGTCTCAATTAATTGGAAAAGGTTAGGACCGAACCTGGTCCAATCGATTGGGGCTTCAATTGGGGGTACCATGGTCTAGCACTGCTGGAAATTTCACTTTTGCGGATGAAATTTTTTTGTCGGTAAAAGTAAAACTTTTGTCGATAAATATAGAATTTTGTCGGTAAAACTTTCGTCGACGAATGCCCCGTCGGCGAAAGTTTACCGACGAAATATGTCACAAAATTTTCGTTGGTAAAAACAATGAATTTACCGACGAAATTTTTGCCGACAAAGATCATTTTTTCGTCACCAACTTATGTTTTTGCCGACAAAATTGGTTTGATCGGCAATGTCAATTTCGTCGGAAAAAACCTATTGACCGACGAAATATTTTTGGTCCGTGAATAGGTTTTTGCAGATGAAACCAATTTCGTCGTTATACATGCTATGCCGACAGAAAATTCAATCCATAAAAGAAGAACTCTTTTTAAAACAAAATTATAAATTTACAAATAGTTCAATGACTGGGAATGGTTAGGGTATGGTACGGGTATTAAAAATACCATAACCATACCATATTTTTAAACAACATACCATAACCATAACTATAACCATTACGAGTACAATTTTCAATACAATAACCATTAAAATAATCGTGGTTATTAACCATGGTTTTACCCGTATACTCATATTTATTCCACACATGTAATATAATAAAATACCGGAAATTTTAGTTAAAAAAATACATAAATCTATATTGTCAACAATAAAAATATATAAAACTAACATCATAGTTATTTATTACATGTATGTATATTAACTTTAATTATTTAGTATATATTAGTTTATTAATAATAATTAATTATTATATTTATATAATAACCATGGTTATAACCATGGGTATAGCTCAAATACCATAACCATTATGGGTAGAAAATTCATCACCATAACCGCACCACACCATAATGATACGGTTAACCATTTTAAACAGTAACGGCTATAATCATGGTTATTGGTTTTTAACCGCACCATTGCCGGCCCTACAATTGGTGCTCTAAGCATCAATCAGGGTTATATGGTCTGGGTTCAGACCCAGACCATGTACCCAACATTGGACGACCTCGTTTGAGTCTGAACCCAGACCATGGTACCCTTGATTTGAGTTCAATTGGAGTCTCAATTAATTGGAACAGGTTAGGACCGAACCTGGTCCAATCGATTGGGGCTTCAATTGAGCTCCAATCGGGGGTACCATGGTCTAGCACTGCTGGAAATTTCACTTTTGCGGATGAAATATTTTTGTTGGTAAAAGTAAAATTTCGTCGATAAATATAGAAATTTGTCGGTAAAAATTTCGTCGACGAATGCCCCGTCGACGAAAGTTTACCGACGAAAATTTTGGGACATATTTCGTCGGTAAACTTTCGTCGACGAGGAACTTTCGTCGACGGATGAAGAAGGATTATTAGGAATGATCCACTTAATCATCATCAATATTAATATCATAGAGAAAAATTTAGTTTTTTACAAGTATCCCTTATGTTATTGTTGCTGTCATGACCAAGAACTTTGATTTTAGTGGGTTTAGTGGTCAAGAACTTTGATGTCGGCGAATGCCCCGTATGTGCTAATGTTGCCATATGTGAAACTTCCGTTACTAAAATTCTCAATCGGTTGAAACTTGAGCTTAAACGTTACTAATGTTGCCATATGTGACTAAACGGGTCAGTTTGTTAACTTCCATTATTTATCACCGTTAACATTTGTAACCAACTTATGTTTTTGCCGACAAAATTGGTTTGATCGGCAATGTCAATTTTGTCGGTAAAAACCTATTGAATTTTCGACGAAATTCAATTATCGTTGATAATTAGGTATTTACCGACGAAATTAATATATCGCCGACAAATACATCAACTCTAAATTTTACCGATGAGACTCAATTTTTCTCGGCAAAAATATCTCTACCGACAATATTTAATTTTCGTCAATAATAACATTTAAAATTTGAATTGTTAAAAACATTAATTAGGACACTCTGTCTTCTTCATTTTTTGAGTCGCGTGCCTCTAGAAGAATCACTTCAGTCTTGTGCCTCCGATCACTTCAGTCCCGTGCCTCCAGAAGAAGAATCACTAAGGTAAGTCCCGCACTTCTTTTTTTTTTTCTCTCCAATTTTGATGTTGGACTTGATACCTTACACCTATTTGCGATTCACCGTTCTTAGGTTTTGGAAACAGTGATTCTGGAAATGTTTTTGTCCTTAGATCAAGATGGTTTTCTTCTTCTTTGTATTTTACTAATTCCAAATTTGTTAGATAGTTTGTTACATTGCATTATTCTCTATCTCTTGCGTTTGAATTGGGATCTTTCCTGTCTTAGTCAACTTTGTTTTGGAACTACCTTAGCATGTCTATGTGTATGTTAAACCTAAGAAAGAATGTTTTCCAACAATCTCTTGTTACAAATACTGTACTTTAGCATTTCTTGTCTTTGTTACTCTCTGATGTTGGGTTTGATGTTGAAAGGTCGACATTGCTTTCTTTCAATTGTTACCTGCTTTTCATTGGTATAAACTGGTGGTGAAATAAGATGGAACTTAATGATACATCTCTCAAATATCCTGTATAGAATGCTAGGCCAATTAGACATCACTCTGTCAATGACTGTTTAGGTATCCTGTCTACATTATTAACAATTGATTGTTGAAAATCTTCATTTGGTGACTCCTTCAAAGTTGCAAATCCTCATCTGATGGCTTAATTGAAATGCTTTGTTGCTATTTGTAGTATTTGGTTTGAGTAGATGATGAAAGGAAAATAGAAGAATGCAAGAAGATGTTATCAATTGACATTCGCCTCATCATTATTCTGCAGCTCAAGGTCACCTTGAGGTATAAATCCTCATGGAATTAGTCGAGCTGGTAGAAGTCCTCAGCAGGGTGTGATGGAATTAGTCGAACTGGTAATTTCATGTTCTTGTTCTTGTTTTGTGTTTGGTTTAATATTTTGGTATGAGAGAATTCGTTCAAGTATTGTCCTGAATCTTGAAATCAAGATACATCAAGAAAAAACCACTAAAAGAAATCCAACACAACACTACAAGAAGTCCAACACAACAGTTGACAGAGAAGTTTCAATCAATGTGGACAAATCAGAAGGGGGAAGGACACCGACATCAGATCCTCGAAGAAATGAGGCCATGGACAGCACAGGTGACACATTTGAGGTTTAACAGGAAGAGGGGAATAAATGTTCCAAAATTTATTGTTTTGTTTTAATTTTGGTGTGTGTTTATTTTGTTATGTTCTTTTGTCGGTTCCAAAATTTGTATATCTTGTTTTTGAATATTGTAAATTCCTCTATTTGTAAATTTATTTATTTTTAAAATGAGTTCTTCTTGTAGCAACATAATTTTCCGTCGGCAAATACCTTTTTACGACGAAAGATGGTTCGTCGGTAAAACGTATGTACCGACGAAAAACATTTCATGGGTGAAAGGGGTATTTGCCGACGAAATTGACAATGCCAACCAAACCTATTTTATCGGCAAAAATATAAGTTGTTGACGAAAAACTTATCTTTGCTGACAAAAATTCTGTTGGTAAATAAATTATTTTTACCGACAAAATATTTGTGACATATTTCGTCGGTAAAGATTTACCGACAGGGCATTCACTGACGATATATTTACCGACGAAATTTTTTTGACAACGAAATTTCTTTTTACCGACGAAATTTACACCTTTTATCGACAAAATGTTTTGTCGGCAAAAGGGGAATTTTCTGTAGTGCCTCTTAAAGCAATGATCCATCCAATGTGTTGAAGACTCTCACAGGTGTCCCTTTATTGCCTGACCTGGTCAAGAACCTCCCACAAAGTTGTAGACCAATATCGTTTGCAGTAGAATCACCACTATCTCGAGCATCAAACTATCGACTGGATCCACTCCGAGCATCATAATGTTGAAATCATTATAAAACTATTATATATATATAATGAATGACATAACATTATGGATGCTGTGGCTTGAAGCCTGAAAGAAAAGTTTCCAAATCTCTTGTAATTCCCAAATTTACCGTAATTGGACTTCTAATTATAGAGAAATGAAGAAGGATTATTAGGAATGATCCACTTAATCATCATCAATATTAATATCATAGAGAAAAGTATAGTTTTTTACAAGTATTCCTTATGTTATTGTTGCTGTCATGACCAAGAACTTTGATTTTAGTGGGTTTAGTGGTCAAGAACTTTGATGTCGGCGAATGCCCCGTATGTGCTAATGTTACCATATGTGAAACTTCCGTTACTAATGATCTCAAACGGTTGAAACTTGAGCTTAAACGTTACTAATGTTGCCATATGTGACTAAACGGGTCAGTTTGTTAACTTCCGTTACTTATCACCGTTAACATTTGTAAATTCCCAAACTACCTCGCCGCCTTCCTTCCCTGTTCACTACCTCCCTTCCACCTTCCTTCCCTGCTTTCACATCAGGATGAACACAACAATCCGCCGCCTTCCTTCCCTACGATAGAATCCGTCAAACTTGAGAGAACTCCATTGTGTCGACATAATCGAGAGAGCTCCAGTCGATTTCCTATGCGTCAGCAAGCTTAAAATTGTGAACAGAAGCGTATTCACCTCGGCTCCCTCTCAATTGCAGCAACCCTTCTTCAATTGCAGCAACCCTTCTTCAATTGGGTCGTGACCCACCTCGTCTCCCTCTCCTCGGAACCCTACCACGAGATGATCGAACTCTCTTTCCCATGACTTGTCCTCCGTAATCGCCTAGAGAATTGGTACCCTAGTGCATACGACGGCGGTTGGGCTGCCCTCAAGTGGGTTAAGTCGAGAAATTTTAAGTAGCAAGAATCTGGTGGGGTATAGCTCTGGCGGGTTTGTAGACCAAATTCAGATAGAAGGGTAAAATGGGATTTCATTTAATTTTAAATCATTTAAATTAGGTCACGTGACAGTCATACAAAAGTATGTTACGGAAACTTCACAGAATAACCATTCAGTCACATCCTTAAACTTAAGTAACAGTTCAGTCACACAAAAAAAGATGAGTAACCTTTTAATCACATAGGTCAAAGATAAGTAACCGTTGAGGTAGTTAACCCTTGATAAAAAGAAAACATACATGAAGGGAAGTGGCAGAAATGATTTTAACAATTCAAATTTCAAATATTATTTTTGCCGACGAAAATTACATATCGTCGGTAAAGATATATTTTTACCGACGAACATTATATATCGTGGGTAAAGATATATATTTACCGACGAAAATTGAGTTTCGTAGGTAAAATTTATAGTTGATATATTTATTTGCTGACGTTTTATTGAGTTTCGTCGATAAACACCTAATTACCGACGATAATTGCATTTCGTCGGCAAATACGTGAGATTTTACCAATGAAATTTCTGGATTTTGTAGGTAAAAATATATTTAGCAGACGAAATTTGATATTGTCAGTGAAATAATTTTTTACCGACAAAATTAAATTTTGTCGGTAAGTTAAGATTTACCGATGAACTTTTACTAATGAAAATTATTTTTCGTCGGTAAATGTGGGAATTTCACTAGTGTAAGTTCAGACCCAAACTAGGTCACCTACGATTGAGGACCTGGTCTGGGTCTGAACTTAGACCATGGGAGCTCCGATTGGGTCTGAATCAAGTCGGGATTTAACTCTAACATTAGTATAAGTTCGTAGGGTGTAATTGGAACATTTGGAAAAGTATTCAATTAATTTTATAAAATTGAAAAGTACTTAATAGGGAATTAACGAACGGATCAATTGCGATCATTTTCAAACATGTTAAACTCTTCACACTGCAAAAAAAAAAAAACATGTTGGTGAAAATAAAAATCTGTGCAAACATGTTCAAATATGTTCAGACTTTTCCCTTAATTTATCCACGTATCAACCTTTTCAATTATTATAAGTGTGGTTTCGAATAGAAAGGACTTCATCGACATCGTCATCTTCTGCATCCAACAACAAACCACCACTGTTGTCCACAAGAAATATGCCATTAAACAACTTTGTCTAATCTATATGCGCAAGGTGAAATATTCCCAAACAAATTTCCATGAGATGTTGTCTACTATCATTGATGGGTTGTTGGGTTCCCCTGATTGGACGATATCCATCTTTTCTATGGTTATTGTTTTTTTTCATGTGTTATACAATAAGTGTTGAAGTACAAACTAATGATGGAATATTAGGGACTTAATTATTACTGGTTAATAGTTGAGGTGTTATTTTTTATGTTTCTCGCGATATGTTTTATTTGAGGACTATTTTAGCTAGCGTTAATATTTATCGGTTATCTTGTAATTTGTTACTTTTATCTCTTCCTACTTAAGTGGTGATAGATACCTTAGGAAGGAACGCATCCAAGTGATCCACCATTTCCGAATTTTCTCTACTAGGGTTTTTCTCTTTGTCTTCTTTGAGATTTGCTTGGTTCTCTGTTTCTCAATATGGTATCAGATCAATGAAGTGTTAGATCGCTTCAAACCGAAGTGATCTTGGTTTTTTCCGCCTCATTCTCAGATAACCTCTATTGCTTGTGTTTTCTCTTAGATTTTTTTTATTATCTCTACCAACCACAATTTATGAACATATTTGCACATTCTCCTTCTCAAAGAAATATTTTCACTTGCTTGATCTAGATTCACTTTTTTTGACCAAATCTATTCTTGCATGTCATTTTTCGGTTGAGATCTGTTCAATATATAGCATTATTTTGCAGGTAATCGATTTTCTACTCAATATTCATCCCATTTTGTGATCCTTATGGCTTAATCTCGTGAATTTGATTGTGTTAACACCACAACAAACATTGCCACTAAAAATCATCTAGTTGAGGCGACGTCTGAGTTGCAGGTGATTGATCACAATCGTCCTATGTTCGTTCACCCTTCTGATACGCCTGGCTCATCTCTCATAACTGAGAAGCTCACTGGAGCAGAGTGGTATATGTGTCACAGTGAGCAATGAATAAACTCGGTTTCATTGATGGATCTTGTCGAAAGGAAGAATATGATCCCAGGCTTCACTATATCTAGGATACATGTAATGCCTTATTATTTTTTTTGCATGGATTATGAACTCTATTTCAGGAGATTTAATGTCTGGAATCATATATTCCACCAGTGCTCAGTTTGTTTGGAAAGATCTAAAAGAAAGGTTTAACAAGGTCAATGGTTCCCAGATTAGACAACTTCATCGTGAAATTTGCCTAGCACAGTAGGGAACTGACTCAATATCTGTATAATTTACTAGAATTCATACTATGTGGGATGAATTCGATTCCATATGTTCTTTTCCATCTTGTGGCTGCGATCTTTTTCAAAAACATATTCAACATACAAACAATTTAAAACTTTTTATGTTCATCAATAGATTGAACGATTCATACTCTCAAGTTCGTTCTAATCTCTTGATGTGTGAGTTGCTCCCTATTGTAAATCAAGCTTATGCGGTTCTGATTTAGGAGGAAGTCCAAAGGGAACTTTTGGGAAACATATCAGTCAACTCTATTGACTTAACTAAGACTCTCTTTTCTGAAAATCAAAAACCACCAAATAAAGCATGTAATTTGTGTCTGTGAATACTGTAAGAAAAAAGGCCATGATTTCGACCCCTGCTTCAAGACAAAGAGTTATATGCATGGTTGAAATTGAGATTTGGACAGAGTCAGGTAAAGCTAACTAAGGCAAATAATGTGACTAAATACAACAATGATCGGAATAAGAGCCATTCAGTTTGCTATATGCCTAAGTTTGTAGCTTCTGGTTGTTCAACTTCTTTAGATTCAAATTCTTGTCATACTAACAGTTTATCCTCTGAACAACTTGAATAGATTGCTCGTTTATTGAATGAGGTACAAAAAATGGATTTGTTTTGCAACGACAAACATCACATGTATATGTTCGAATCCTTCTTATTTACCTACGACTGAAAATTATTGTATATTACACACTAGTGATACAAATCATATGAGTTATAAATGTGATTGACAATCTAGTTTTAAAACTTTCACTTCCAAAGTTCAAATACCTCATGGTTCAAATTCTGTTGTGCATAGTGTTGGAAATTTTAAAATATTTGAATAAAATTTTGCAAGACGTTTTTTACTTGCCCGATTTCAGATATAATCTGTTTTCATTAGCTAAGTTGATTAAGGATTTGTCATGCTTAGTTTCATTTTACCCCAAATTGATAATCATGCAGGATCTTTGTAGTGGGCGGTGTGGGGGTAGTAGAGAGGCTGGAGGGCTATATGTTTTTTTATCCTGAATTTAAGCATTTTGTATCCCTTATAACCAATGTTCTGTCATACCCTCATCCCGTCCTTTGGCATAAACACCTGGGCCATCCTTCAGCTGAAACCTTAAGTAGAATTAGTTCCATTGGATCAATATTTTTCAGAATAAAGTTGTTTTTGAATATATTGTTTGTCTCATGGCTAAAAAACATACACTACCTTTTCCCACTAGTGATTATAAGTCTATTGAGTCTTTTGAACTCGTTCATATGGATATCTGGGGACCTTATAATAAATTCACTCATGATAACAATTTTTTTTACTATTGTTGATGATTTGCTCGGAATACATGGACATACCTCTTGAATCTCAAATCAGATGTTGTCGTTGTTATCAAACATTTCATTGCTTTAACTGAAAAGTAGTTTAGAAAGTCTGTTAAAAAGATTAGAACTGACAATGAAGGCGATTTTTTTAACAACCAGTTTAAGGATTTTTTTTTTTTAGACGAAAGGTATTGTTCCTAGCAAAATAAGGTATCACAAAGAAAATATAAGAATCTTCTTGAAATCACTAGAGATTTGAAATTAGAGAGTAACATACCTTGTTATCGCAAGGAAATTTCGCTCTTATTTTGACGCTCATGAAATTACCATCCCAATTAATCACCCTTTGAAACATTTCCTACTAAAGCCCGAGTCATTGGGTAGGATGATCAAATGGGTAGTGGAGCTAACCAAATTTAGAATAACGTTTTCGCCATGAACAAGGATAAACGAATAAGTCTTAGTTGACTTTATTGTAGAATCCAGAGGTACGACGGAAAAAAAAGGCATCTGAAGCAGTCGTAGAGCAGACTCATATCCTAATGAACACATCGGAGTTATACACAAATGGATCCTCATTTGTTGATGGATCAGGGGAAATCATAGTACTTATCCATCTAAATGGAGATGATCCATTAAGATAAACCTTCACACTCACTTTTAGGGCCACTAACAATGAGGCTGAACACGAGGTGTTAATTACGGACCTCAAAATAGCCAAGTGGATATGTGTTTCCTCCCTTAAAGTTTGTTGCGATTCTCACTTGGTGGTAAACTAAGTAAAATGGGAGTATGTGACTAAAGGAGAGCAAATGAGAAGGTACCTAAGGAACACAAAACCTTTCATCCAGAGCTTTGAAGAATTCTAAATAAAGGTGAATCAACGACAAGAAGCGGAAACCCTAAGTAAATATGCTTGGGATGCATCGACTATAAAGGGAGTTCACTTTGTCAAAAGAGTCCTCTATTCAACGGCGATACCTGAGTAGTTTATGAGCATCGAGCAACTAATCAACTGAAGGTCACCAATCCGAACATACCTTGAATCAGGTCGGGACTCAACAAACCAATTAGAAAGACATGAAAATCAGGAGCCTAGAAGGTAGTTATCTACTTATTGAAGGGTTTCTCTACAAAAAAGGATACTCAACACCATATTAACATTGCACCGCCCAACCAAAGACCAAAAGAATCCTACGGGAGCTTCTTGAGGGCTACGTCGCCTGCCACAACGGCGCAAAGTCCATCATCCGAAAAGCCTTGAGGCAAGACTACCATTGATCCATGATGAAACAAGAGATGAAGACTCTGGTAAAAGCATGTTTGTCTTGCCAAAAATATTCTCTCAGAATCGTACATCTAACTGCATAATTGACTTCCATTCAAGCAACATGTTCAATCTCACTATAGGATGCACAATTTTGAATTGCCATAGTGTTATACGATATGAAACGTTGAGCCAACATTGAATTATATGATACAGGACTTTGAACTGACATCAATTGTATGATATAGGACTTTGAGCCAACATCGAATAGTGTGATTTTGAGGCTCGTCGTGTAGAATCTTTCTCCATAAGATGATATTTGCCCTCACTCGTAAACGAGTTTTGCTAATGGGTTATCAACAAATTATCCTCTAGGATACAACAAGTTACAATGTCGACGAGTAACAAAACTCAAAGACCTTCCTTAGAACTTCTATTAGGACACATATATTATTAGACATCACATAATCTAGAAGAATTACACTTACTTGAGAGTTAAGTGTATTGTTTCTTAGATGGATTTCTTGAGAGGTGTGTGGTCCTATTTATAGACATCTAGGTACCACTTCAAAATGGTTTCATCATTTCATTTGTATTACTTTAAATAGCTGCATCATTTCATTATACCATTTAAAAGAGTTGAATCACTCCAAATTCTATGCACCCTTTAGTTTTTGCTAGAACTTTCTAGACTTGTATTTTGTCCTTGAACTTTCAATAATTGACAATGCACTTTCATTCTTATTTCTCGTGATACATTCATCCTTACAATATTAAAATATACCACAAAATTCCAATTGGTATCACATCGTTATAAATTGTCATAACCTTATTGATCTCATTGTTGAAGTAGAAAGGATCTCGAGGATGAGGGGGCCACCGAATGAGACTCCTCCTTAAATGCACAATAATTATGCTTCCTCTTTATTCCCTAAGGCTCATCCTTGTTGGGGCAACACCACCTGCAGGAACAAATAAATAGTACAAATCATCTGAAGGGGGATTCTGTGTATGAAGGGTCGTGTGAGAGTGATTGTAAGGGATGACAAGATCAAATGTATTGTTGATGGGTCTAGAGGCATCACCCCTGTAGTAATATGATAACAGAGATGCTTCGCTCATCGTACTCGTCGCTCATTGAGTTAATAAGAGGAGTTTTACTTACCCTTCACTTAAATTAAAGGTTTCGCTTAATAACTAATAAGGTGGCTCATATTAGGGCGACGACAGATTTCCTGACATGACATGACACGATAAGAAAGTGAATCTGATCAACGGGCCAACGTCCCTTATAAAGAACTTGACATTGATTATTCAGTAGACACTCTGATATTTCATTATCACTTTTTACGACTCCTAAATACTTGGAATGGTTTAATCTTCTGAGGGAAAACAAACGGGAACACATGACGCTTTCCTCTATGCAGGTCTCATAGCATTCGAGAGTGATGCCTTGTAAGAGTACGTTGACGAGATTACATGATCTAACATTTGGCGCCGTCAGTGGGAGCCTTGAGCGAAAACTATTCATGGTTACCCTCAACACTAGAGCGAAGACAAACCACAAAGAAGTTGTTGAAGGAGATTCCCTCTACGATCTTCAGCAACACCTGACACATTCTGCTTTTATGCCATAGAGGGGCCATACTTCAGGTGCGACGATCCCTAGCGCTTCAGCCCCCTTGGGTAGTCAATCTAGGCCCCAGTCAACCGCATCTGCACCCATCGAGGAATCTCAACACCAGTCACCGCCTCGACATGACCCAGTCACATATCGCCAAGTGCAATCCCATATTGCGTCTTCAGGAAGAGTGGCACCTCCTAGGGAGATTACCCCAGAGTTAATCCTCACGCCAAATTTTATCGTCGCCTTTGACGAACACCTGGATAAAGAAGAGCATTGGGCAACCGCACGTAAAAATCGTCCAACCGAACCATACTAGACGGAGGAGGCGACCTCAAGACCCCAAGAAGTACCCTTATATTTTCCTCCTCCTCAAGTGTTTCCCATTCCCACTAGCGCAACCACTCAAGGCACAGGCGCGACGATGGCCCCACCTCTAGGCATAATGACCCAGGAGGAAATTGAAGAGCTTGCCGCCAGGACAGTCAAAGAGAAGAAGGAAAGAGTCATGCCACGCTTGAGAGATAGGGCGTCACATCCATTTACCCCAGAGATATTGGCCGTCACGGTACCACAAGACATCTAGGACCCCCAAATTGATTGTTATTGGCGCGAAAGTGATGGGGTGGAACACATTCAGCGGCATGAAGTATTCCTTCTAGGAAGAACCAACGAGGATAATCACTTCACGTTGCTTTTCCCGTCCACTCTCAGAGGTATCGCCTCTCACTAGTTCTTCGGTCATCCTAAGGCATCGGTCAAGTCATGAGGAGACCTGAAGGACAAGTTCATTGTGCAGTACATGGGCGGACGACAACTCCTTAAAATACGAGAAGGACATTGAAACTTAGGATTAAAATATTTTGTAAATTAATGAAATGCAGTATGATCAACAGATCTAAAAGGCAACTCCATATCAACAATCATTCTCGCTGGCTCAGTTCGAGCAACTATTAGGTCAAATCTTGACACACTATCAACTTCTTTAGATCCATGCACAAATGGTAAAGTCTTTTGTTTTTTATCGTTTTTCTGAAAAGGATACTTTTTGCATCTGGTTAAGTGATTACGTAAACAACTTGTACCATTTTTAGATGCACAAGCATACTTCTTGCCACAATAGTTGCACCAAGAGAAATTACTATCATCCTTATCCTTTTTAAAGTGATCTTATACCTCATACCTTAAATTCTTCTCATTGATGCGCCTAGATGATTTAGTAGCACTGATTGTACTTGTAATTGTAGTTGATGTTGGTGGAGCTTCATTAGCATTATCTTATACAAATGATGCTCCTACAGGTGTCTCGGTCATAATCTGAAACAAATAGGAAAAATAAAAACAGAACTAATATTTAGATTCATACGTTTTGTAAATATTCAAAATTCATGTAATTTTTTTTTGATTTTATACAAAGAACATTTAACAAAATATTGTACACAAGATTTAAAACAATGCTCTTCTTTGACAATAGAGAGAGACAAAAAAAGAATATTGATTTAAAAATCAGATCTTTTAGTATTAGAACCGAATTATACCTGAATTTTGATAACGATTGGTGAAGAGGGAATACTTTGCATGCAAGATTCGAGAAGTAAACTGTGTAAAATCTGGAAATTGGAGGCTGCCCGAAGAATGTGGAGTCGATGGAAGACTAAGATGGAGATCTCTTGGAGAGTGAAGATAATGGAAGTGGAGCCGTGGAGAGAACTTGAAATTGAAGTGGACTCTCAAAAATTAGAACAAGACTTATAAGGTTACAATAGTCTGTAAGTTTTGGAGAAGTAGAAGAGTCTTAGACTCTTAGATAGATTAGGGTAGAATATGAGTCTGAGACATGAATGGAGTATAAGAAGAATGTTTAAGATAAAAAAGTGCTTGAAATAGGCAAATACGGTTAGGAAAGGTTAGGGAGAATAATAGTTGAAAGGATGAGGAGATGGTGAGTCTTGAGAAAATAGAGAAATGTCTGAGAAGATAAGACTAACATTCTTGATATATGTGTGCTCGATTCTTCATATTAATTAATATATTATATATAATTAATTTGGTCAAACTGGAATCCATGGTTTTTTAAACCCAAAGATCGAACCAGACCCAAAATCTGAAATAAATAAAGAAAAACTGTATGTGAACCGAACCATGTGTTTTCGGTTTCATTTTTTTTTGTCCGATTCAGACCTATTCTTACTGGTTTTTCATACCAATAGACTTGTACATTCACTCCTAGGCGCGTCGTCTTCATAAGAGACACTTGAGCCACTATGATCCTACGACGCCTCTGATTTGGTGGTCGATGGATGAATGCCTTAAGTCTTGGAAACTTCAGGTGCCACTGGTTTTCCTTTTGCTTTACGGAGGGTAAAACTTTACTTAGAAAAAAATGATAAACAGTGTAAGGAAAAGAAACTCTCACCGTTGCCAAGGTGGCGTTTCACTGCCCCTTCAACCTACCTGGGATCATACTACAAGGGGCGTTGCACTTCAAGAGAAACGAGACCATTTAACAAATGCAGGAACAAGTTGTCTGGCAAAGGTTAACACCCTCAACTAGTTTAGCCCCTCGTAGGTGACGTCAGGGCCCCCAAGGTTGCCTCTGGTTTTCTTTGGTGCGTGCCTCATGGAGGTGCTCCCGCATATTAAAACGGGCACCTTTGTAGAGAACCAAGAACTCATCAACCTGTATTGCAGGTGACGCCAAACGAGTTGGATAAACTGCCCGAAAGGGTGATGTGTCCATCAGAATGATAGAGTCTTTAAGGGCGAACGATACCTTGGGTGACGCCCGGGCAACGACTTGTACCTCAGGCGCCACCGTCTTAGCAGGGACCATAAGTATATGTTTTCTTCCAAAAGCACGAGTGTTAGTGCTCGTGTAAAATACAAGCCCATACTGTTTCGTCTCTAACAGCGAAGATATTCGGCAAAAACAAAATCATTGTTCTTATAAGAAGAGTAAGGGATTGCACCTTAATATATAGCCACGGCGGCGTTAGACTCTTCATCAAGAAACATAGGCGATGCCGTTAGTGGATTCAATGGTTTTGGCTCCTCCTTTTTGGGGCGAACTTTCCTCTTTCGCTTCTTACTTTGGGCTCATCTTCGATATAGACAACCCCGATCGCCGCTTGAGGAGAATCGGAGTAAGGGATGTCAAAGAGATAATTGAAACCTACATGAAAGAAAAATTTGAGTTAAAAGAGTACCTTATCGATTGGTGGGGCAGGTTCTAAGGATTTGATTTCGACGCTAATAAGCGACACCTCCGATGTATGACGAAATATGTACAATGGAATTTCCTTAGAATGACCAAGTAGATTAATTTTAATTACTTTTTGTCATCTCAGATAGCAAGAGAGCATGATCGGTCTTGGGCGTCCTAAGAGGCTAGGCGACACCCCCTTGAAGAAAAAATATTTTGATTTCCAATTGGAATTTTGTGGATTTAATACCGCTAACTAAGAGACGCCGCCTAGAGTTCCAGGATCAATCAGTCCATCTGAGGCGACGAGCGTTCCAGTCTTTGAACTCTGGGAAACACGTTTGGAAAAGAAAAAATGTAGAAAACTTTGGATTGAAGACGGTAAAAAATTCAAAAAGTGCAAAAGAAGAGGTCCAACCTCTGTTAAAGCACTAAACCCGAAACCGTACCCACGTGCGCAAGGCATTAGGCGTTAGTTGG
The DNA here is from genome assembly GCA_946814005.1 of Chamaenerion angustifolium. Lineage (NCBI taxonomy): Eukaryota > Viridiplantae > Streptophyta > Magnoliopsida > Myrtales > Onagraceae > Chamaenerion > Chamaenerion angustifolium. The sequence goes on along the minus strand of OX328266.1, from coordinate 34,012,869 downwards.
GTAAGAGCGTGTCATAATACATGCATAGCTCCTTTAAGGAATCACAGTAAGGGAAGTGAAGCCCTGCATCTATCTGAGCTAGATAAATGGTGGTTTCGTTTTCTCACTAGTAGAATGTTGCTCTATAACATCGGTATTAAATAGCTGCTAAATGGATATTTGCCGTCACTAACCTTTAGCAGCGAGCTAAGTCTCGTCAGAATAGGTCCCGTGGCTAAAGGTCACTCCGACGGTAAAACGCCATCACTAAAAGGTCTGCCGCCACTAAAGCCTTACCGCCACTGAAGGTCGATCACATTCAGTGACAATAATTGTCGCCACTATATACACTTCATTAACAACGATGAAATTTGTCACTATATAGTTCTATTAGCATCATAATATGTTGTTACTAAATACGTGTATTTAGTGACTACAGATCCACCGTTAAAAGTAGCTTATACTATCATGTAATATTGCTGCTAAACACATGTCTTTAGTGATAACAAGTCCACACTTGAACATATCAGTTTATGTCGCTACTAAACATAAGTTTTTGCATCAACAACGGTTAATCATTGTTAAAAACAATTTTTTGTAGTGTGTTTTTATTAATTATCTAGTTATTGCTATATGATATGAACTACACAATGCATTTTTAAAAAAAAAAAATCATAATATATTATTTATCAAAGTATATATATACATCTGAATAAACATCTGAACTACAAACTTACAATAAATTTGAATGTAAATACATAATTTTCTAAATCAAATAAAGACCTAAAACTAATATGCTTTTATACTTGAGATTGTTGTGAATTCGGAATGCCAGAACTACGAACTTCATCTCCATCTCTAGTTCACGATCCCCTACATATAGAAAGGAAACACAATAAATACAATAACAAAATCATGTAACACAATAATCTCAAACACACTAGTGTGTGAAACAAAGAGTCACTACTGAAAATTCAGTGGTAAACAAAGAGTCACCTTGAACATTTGCATCAAATCAGCAGGTTTCTTAAATATGCCAGTCTCATTGGACCTTAATCTTTCCATCACCTGAAATGAAAGATCATATATAAATCCGTTGATAAAATAATGGTATAACCCAAATCCCTCAGTTTTTCAATTATGAAAATAGTAGGTAGGTAATCCTGTAAAGCGGATTAACTGAAGAGTTACTCAGTACTTGCCTTGTAAGGGGAAAGGAACAACACTTGCAGTCACAAAATGCTAAAGACTTACCATCAAGATATTTAACTTTAAGCATCGTAATTCAGCTTTTATATTTTAAGCATGTACCCAAATCAAGTGATCATAAATATGGACATCAAGATAAAGGAAATCTGTACAAGTCATATAAAATCATTTGGAAGGATAGCAAATTCATCTCTCAAATGAAAATATGATGTCTTCAATGTGAAAATCATTTTGTGTTTCTACTAACTAGATTCTCTTAGATGCATCATTCAAAAGCATCAAACATTTGAACTGTAAGTTGAGCAACATACATATGAGAATAAATAAATTTGAAAATGGAATAGTTTGAACAAGACAAAAATATAGGATAAATAAATATGCAGATACCCAGGCAAGGTGACAAGGTTCATATCAGAAGGTGCCCAATGCTTGAAAACTTCAAGTGAGAATCCGCCACTAATCATCCGAGGTGTGGCAAAAAGAGCACAAGGTCCAGGGTTGTTCATCATTGAACGCTCAAATTTGTTAACTGCAAAATCAGAAAAAAAAAACCCAATGAGATCGTCTAAAAGGGAAAATCACAATATCACTAATTTTGACAGTTTATCACTTTTGGTGCAAATGGGCCTTTATATTAGGCTCTATCATGTGAAAACAGATGGATTTTGAATTCTTCAGAAATATTCTTGTCAAATCGGGACACAAGCTCCTCCAAAATTCAGCAAGTACTTGATTTGATTTACAATGAGAATTAAGCAATGAGAAAGATGTTGACATACCCTTTTTGAAATCAAACGGATTCCGAGTTGCATATGTCTCTTTGACCTTTTGGCTGGTCCAGTTAATAAGCATCTTATAATACATGTTTGCTTGAATGGTCAAACCTGAATGAGAAAGCATCAGAACTCATCAGTTTAAGGCTGGATAGAGTTTCTACTAGGCGATAACAAAGAGAGATTACCCTATAAAGCCATTTCAAACACTTTATGAAACTAGTTTAAAAATGAAAACATATAGGTTCCTCACGAGAGCTTCCAAGAAACCATATATATATGTATTCAAGGGAAGACATTTTATCTAACGACTAACCAGCTGAGAAGTATATGGGAACCTTAATATTCATCCGCTCCCAGTAATCCTCCAGTAACATGCAGAGCTCCTGCATTCACAGTAGAGTATTAAAAATACGAAAGCAAACATTTCTGAGAGTATAATCAATAATGTCAAACATAAATATGAGTAGACCAGAGAAGAGAGGATATCAAGAAACTGAAAGGAGAGAGATTGTCTACAATGGAAAAGCAAAGTGACAGAAGAAGAGTTCATTGAAGCCTTAGGTTGCTTATACTTTTAAGACATAGCATCAGTATTGTAAGATTAATTTGGTCATGTCTTGTGCAAACATGTGTTCGTGTGCAATCACCTAACATAAAATTATTTGTTTACGACTTACATTCTATGACTAAAACATAAATATAACAATTTAAGAGAAAATTTGCACCCTAAAAAGTACAATTTTCTTACAAAAACAAGCACAAACCTGAGCTCTTCCAAGGGCAAAGGTTGGAATGAGAACCTTTCCTCCACTATCGATACACTTATGCACCTGTATCCATTTTATCAAAGTGAACAACTACTAACATGAAAAGCAAAGTACTACAAGAATCTGCTAGATCATTGTTCACTAAACTGGTGAGTTTCATTTCATTATGGCTTAAATTGAAAAACATGCTATTGAAACAACCACAGGGACATACAATCTTCATAAAGAGACCAGATAAAATAGTATGACAAGGAGAAAGAATGCAAACTGCAATTTTCTCATTTTACTTGTTAGACGTACAGCCAGAAGAAACTCCCGCTCTCGGACATAATTTTCTCATTGATTTCTTCATTGTATATCTCCATGTAAGAAACTCGAATGAGAAACTCACGTTCTGATTTCTGAAATGACATGTATGGAGGAGTAGCAAGAGGTTAAAAAGCAGTTGTATTGAAATAATCATTTCGTAACAACAAAAACATTCCTAGAACTCTTCAGATTGGAAAGGCGACATAGAATTTACCCTTTGAAACACAACAGTTCAAACACACTACATAACACTAGTTCATAATGATTACGAATTACATGGACAAGTTTCAATCAACTACAATATATAGCAAAATGCGATCATAGTAAAAAAAAAATTATCTATCCCCTTTCGAATAGAACAAAATTACGTTATCTAGGAGCACTTTTAATCTTGTAATTTGCAGAAAATACAAGATTCTGTTTCATATATACCAAAGTATCAAGTTCCGAAAATACATACTCAGTTCAAACATACTCGATTCAAGTATAAAGTATTTCAAACATACCCAGTTCTACTTTCAGATGCTATTCCGAAAATAAAACACCAAAAATTGTCTCGATATCAAGTTCTATGTTCATCTAAACATTCTTCATATTTAACATATACAAAAACTTTGTATACAAGACATCGACAATAGAAGAGTAGAACATCACCTACCCAATTTAATTTTCAGCAGAATGAAGGGTAAACACCCCTACTCAAAATTTTCAGCCAGCAATCCAGTTCAGTGATTTCACCCAAATCTATTCTACCAAGAAGATCAAACAATGAATCATACAAGAAATGAATATACAGAAGCAGACATAAATCTTACCGAGGCGAGGGACGAGGCGGCGAGCTCACGCGAGGGACGACACGACTACGAGTAGCACAGTGAGGACGAGGCATAGAGCTTACGCGAGGGACGATGCGATAAAGATGACCACGGCGAGGATGAGGCAGAGAGATGACGTGAGGTACGACACGGCTACAAGTACCACAACGAGGACGAGGCAGAGAGCTTACGCGACGCGGTAAAAAGGACTACGGCAAGGACGCGGTAGAGAGCTGATGCGAGGGATGACCTAAACGCATAAGAGAGGACGGGGACGACGTGAAGATCATAGATCAGAGAGATGACGCGAGGACAAGGAAGAGAGAAGAGAGCTTTCTTCAATTGGAGCTTTTCAATTTCAGTGGAAAGCGTTTCAATTTCAATCGGAGCTTTTCAATTTTAGTATACAAATGACAAAACCTAAAAGCTAATATTATATCAGTTATTATATTTTAAGAGTTATCCTTTAAAAAATAAAATAATGTTTGTTAACAAAATACAAATCCCTTATAAAATAAGCAAGATACAAATTCCTTACAAGGAAATCATCACAAAATATCTTTATCATTTCAAATATTATTTTTGCAAATCTCTTTCTTATTATTGTACTCAAGGAATTAAGCATTGTAAGAATTGTTTCTATGAGTTTTTTCCTCACTTAACCCTAAGAAAACTCTTACAAATAGTTCTAAATTCTAAGCAATTAGTGACGACAAAGTAACTTTCAAATTTACGTTAGTGACAACAAATTGATAACGGTGACGGATAGAATCTGAAGTTGATTATACACAATTTACAACAACTACATTAGACACTAAACAGACTTTTTTATAGTCAAACTTTCATCTGTTACTGATTCCCAGTATTAATGTCGATGTTGTCTTGACACTGAATTTTTTTCAAGTTAAACTATTCTACAATGGAAAAAGTCCACACAAAACATGATCTTTAGCTGCAACAAATTTTTTGACACTAAATCAGTTGTATAACTACGATACTAAATGTCGACACATAATACTTTATCTAACGATAGTATTTAGTGACAAGAAATTTAGTCTGCAGCTGTAGACCAACATTCTTGTAGTGTCTAAAGGATGGCAAATAAGGTAAGGGGCTTCGCTTTGAAATTCATGGGGAATGGGATATTGAGGGATCTGAGCGTCGCTCATACCCAATAATTTCACGCCCAAACGAAATTTTCAAGGGTCAAAAGATTGGGCTTAGGATCTATGGAAGGAAGAGGAACGTAAATTTTCTTACCATCGGGAGCGTCGCTCAGGACCATGCTTGATTTGTCGTATAAATGTTTGACCTATGAAGCAGTGAGATAACACCGGGTAATGATTACAGAGAAGAAAGCTATTCTCTTAAAAGAGGAAAGACGCACATAAGAGATTTTAGTGAGACAAAATGCGTAGAGAGAAGGTAGAGCGTGGAGGATGTAAAAGTAATGAAGGGATGAGAATAATCCTATTTATAGTGGGGCAAATTCCCAATGGTAACTTCCTCGGAAACCCAAAGGTCGCTCTCTCCTAACCATTGGATTCCAACAGTAAAAAGCCAACGGTAAAAAGAGAATGACATCATCCTTGAAAGATGAAACTTTTGGGCCGTTTTTCAATTTTTCCCTCTCGAAAAATTCAAAAGTTTCAGACTAAATGGTCGAATTTAGAAACTCTAGATGGTGACGCCATGACCCCAAATGGCGAAAAGCAAGTGTGGTGACCCCTAGATGACGCATACTAAAGAAACCTAACCAACCAGGAGTGAACTCCATATTGGATCGGGGGGATGGGGCATATGATGGGTCTAGATGCGTCACCCATGTAGTAATATGATATCAGGGATGCTTCACTCATCATGCTCGTCGCTCATTGGGTTAATAAGGGGACCTTCGCTTACCATTCACTTAAATTAAAGGTTTCGCTTGATAACCAATAAGGAGATTCATGTAAGGGTAATGCCATAATTATCCTTATACTCGGTGATGTGACCCCTTATAATTTTCCAGTCGATAAAAAATAACCACAATCAAATAAAATTAACCACGGTAAAGAAAGTTAATCCGGTCAACGAGTTAACTTCCCCTATAAATAACTTGACATTCATTATTCAATAGATACTTTGATATATCGCTCTCACTTTTTACCGCTCCTAAATACATGGACTGACTTAATTTTTGAAGGGGAAACAAACGGGAACACCTAGAGCTTTCCTCTGTGCATGTCTCAGAGCATTCGAGAGTGACGCCTTGTGAGAGTACGTTGACGAGAATAGGTGATCCAACAAGTGTACTGTTAAGTTGTAGTGAAAGTCATTCATATTCATACAATGGACTCATGTCTCTTAATAAAAAGAGTAAGTCAAAACGTTTTTATGTTGAGTTATATCAATAATAATTTAGTATAATAATTTAGTGGCGAGCAGTGTTATCAGAATTGGACCAGACCGGCAGTCTAACCAGATCTGACCGGAAATGGGACCCCTGTCCAGTTTGGTTAAGCTAAAAGACTGAAATGTATATGAATACTGTTTCAACCGGGTTGGACTTGTCAATTTTTCAAAAACCGGACGTTTTTTTTAGAACCGTCCAGTATCCAGTTATAGTTTTTTTTAGGGTGGTTTAAATTATTTGGGTGTCCGTCAATCTGCAAAAATAATTGGGTGGGATTGAGTAAGACTTGCTATTTGAAGTATGTAATTTCTGATTATAACTGTATAATCTGTGTTGATTGCAATGTTGTGTTGAATTAGAAAGAATTTGTGGTAATTCCAATTTTTCACGGGACTACAGCAATGCTAATTTTTCTTAGATCCCCATGTACTGCCATGGTTAAGAGGTGCATATGGTATTGGCCACATCTTGCTCACCCCGCACCATTGACATCCCCAATTATGCTACAACTGCAGAACTGTAAATCGTTGGTAGAATGGGGAGGATAAGTCAAAAACTGTTACGAAAAGCAAGAGAGTCATTGATCTCTTATACAAGCATTGAGCAAATATTCAGGCTGCCTTAAATTTGTGAACTTGATTGGTGACTCCCTCTTTTAGAAGATTTCTCATATTTGAATCTAAAACAATCTTTTATAGTAATGAACAGAATGGGGCGAAAAGCTGGTGGTATTTACATAAACCCTAAAAACTTCGGTGGTCCAGCAAAACCTTGCATGAAGGAGATGATATCATTTCTCAATTGCTTGGCTACCAGCCGTAGCAGTGGCAGTGATGATAAGTGTGTCCGACAAAAGGAACAACTGAGTGCCTGCCTTAACAACAAGTTTTCGGTTCTAGTTTTTTTAGGGTGGTTTAAAATTTTTGGGTGGTTCTCTTCGGTTTAGAAGTTATGTTTAAAGTTTAGACCTATTGTGTTTGATTTTGAGACTATTGTGTTATGTATGTTCAAAGTTTGAGATAATTATATTGTGTTTGAGACTATGTAGTTTGTGTGTGTTTGAAACTATGTAGTTTGAGATAATTATGTGTGTGTTTGAAACTATGTAGTTTGTAATTGTATGTTCACTTATTTTTTTGGAACAGTGAACCGCACATTAAATCGGCTGAATCGGAAATCGGTCGAACCAGAAATCGAACCTCTCACCGGTCGGTCCGGTTTTGATAACACTTGTGGCGAGAGTTCATCATTCATTTATATTAAGTATAAATAAATATATCTATTTTTTTTTTGGCCAAAACTATCTTCGTATATTACTCACAAAATTGGGGAACGAACGAGTTCCCGTTACAACCGGAATCAAAATGCAACAACTGTAAGAGGGGGGTTGGGGGTTGACTAACCCAATCACTAGGACGCATCCCCCCTATTGCCTGTTTGGCAACCCAATCCGCACATTGGTTTGCGGATCTGGGTATCCTAACCCATGACATATTCACAATCGAACCTGCCACATGTAAACTATTCTGTAAGATGGTATCGATCTCCCAAAACTGGACTAATCCGCGTATGTGGTTAATCACCACCTCCGAATCTGACTCAATTACAACTGACTCCCAACAAAAATGTTTCGCAAGGTTGACACCAACCAAAATCGCCCTAGCCTCTAAAACATCAATAGAATAAGACATCTCCGAGACTTGGGCTCCGGCGACAACCCGACCCGAGTGATCCCGGGCCACAACATCAATACCACCGGCGCCACTCTTCCTCGACCAAGCAGCATCTACATTAATCTTGATCGTCCCGGGGCTTAGCTTAGCCCACGCCGATCCGACTTCGCGCCCAGCTACGCCGACCTGGTCCGAGTGCTGATGACCATGCTGCAGCACCGAACCAAGAGGCATTCGGTACTGCAGCATGCTACGCTGCACTTGGAGCTTGTCGGCTGCCTCCCGTTCACGAACCAGCGACCGAACCTGCAAGACAACAGAATAAGGATTCGGTTGAGCTCCCTCGAAGGCCATCTCGCAGCGCCCTTTCCAGATTAACCAGCAGGCGGTCAGGACCGAGTTCCACCTCCAGTCGCAGCCTCCCCGTGACCCAGTTCGGTCCCCCAGCCTTGTGATGAGTCACTGGTTAACCGAGCTGCAACCCTCCCGAGCATCGATCAGCCCCAGAAGGTCAACCCACACCACTGCAGTCCAGCTGCAGCCAAAGATGAGATGCTCGATCATTTCCACCTCCGAACATAGAGGGCAACAAACCTGGACTGCCATAGCTCTCCTCGCAAGCATGTCCCTAACCGCAATAGCTCTCGAGGCGAGCTTCCAAGTAAACGACTTGATCTTGGGCGCCACCCTGGACCTCCAAACTGCAGCCCACAGAGGCTGCAAGAGTTCCTCCTCCTGAAGAGCTGTGTCACGGGTCTGCAGCCTACATTCATTAGACCGAATAAAATGATAGGCCGATTTGGTTGTGACCATACCTTTCCGATCAAACGGACAACGCACTACATCCTCCCTAGCCTGGATCGGGATAGGCACGGCAAGGACCAGCTGGGCATCCTGATCTGTGAGGACAGCACGTACTACGTCCTCCTTCCAAGCCTTTGCCTCACAGTCGATCCAATCAGCTGCCACCGTGATTGACTGTTCTCGGTTAACTGGTCTCGGCCCTAGACAATATTCGAACCTCCCCGGAATCCAAGCATCCAAGAATGGTCTTATGGCCTTACCGTCCCCGAGCGACCACACCGCCCTCTCACAAATGACCCTTCGTCCTTCAACGAGGCTAGACCACGCCCACGAGGCTCTACTTCTCTTTCCCGCTTGGAGGAACCCGGAATTGGGGAAGTAGATTCCCTTGAGCACCCTAGCCCAAAGGGCATTTGGTTCTTGAAGTAGCCTATATGCCGCCTTGCCCAAGAGGGCCGTGTTAAAGGCTTCGAGTTCCCGGAAACCCAAGCCTCCAACACTCTTAGATCTTGTTAATTGGTCCCATCTCACCCAATGAATCTTCCTATCTCCGTTTTGAGCTCCCCACTAAAACCTCTTTATCAAGCTATTGATTTTGGTGCACCAAGATTTCGGGAGCTTGAACACACTCATTGCATATGCCGGGATCACCGAAATTACGCTCTTTATAAGCACCTCTTTACCCGCGGTATTGAGAATCTTAGATCTCCATCCACTGATTTTCCCGACTATCCTCTCCTTCAAGAACGCAAGGGCCTCGCACTTTGATCTCCCCCAAAGAGATGGGAGACCCAAGTACTTACCCGGATCAGGGACCAAGGCCATTCCGAATAGGTTAGCAACAGCCAAGGAGGTTGCATTTTCCGCAGCTGTGCCCGCAAACAGGGTCGATTTGGTGAAATTGACCCGTTGACCCGAAGCTGATCCATACTCGTCCAAAATAGATTTGAGCACTTGGGCGTTCTCCAAACTCCCCTTAATGAAAAATAAGGAGTCGTCGGCGAACAGTATGTGATGTATCTCTGGGGCATTCCTCGCCGGTTTAACCCCGACCAACTCCTTCAATCCTACCTTTTGGTCCACCCTCCGAGAAAGGACATCGACTATCAAAATGAAGAGGTATGGGGATAGCGGATCCCCTTGGCGAATACCTCTTCGTGGCATGATCATGTCCGTGCGCTTACCATTAACCGTAACCTGGTAGGATACCGAAGTGACACAGGCCATGATCCAATTTATCCATCTCGCGTCAAAACCCCTCTTGGCCATGACCTGTCTTAGGAACCCCCAGTCCACCCTGTCATACGCCTTCTCCATGTCGACTTTGAGGGCACAATCAGGGAGGGCACTGTTCTGCTTTTGCTTTGATTTCAGGTAGTGAATCATCTCGTGTGCTACGAGAATGTTATCCTGAATCTGTCTACCTGAAACAAAGGCACTCTGGAAGGGGGTGATCAGTTCTGGTAACCAGGTTTTGAGCCTGTTTGCCAGAACCTTAGCGATGATTTTATAACCAAAGTTTCATAAACTAATCAGCCTAAAATCAGAGGCACACAATGGGTTTAGGATTTTAGGGATGATGGTGATCACAGTATGATTAAGGGACGGTGGTAGCTTACCTGATTGGAAGAAAACCTTAACCATTGTGACGATGTCTGGGCCTATGACATTCCATGAGTGTTGGTAGAACGATCCCGGAAAGCCGTCCGGTCCCGGGGCCCTACACCCCCCGAGTTGGGTTACTGCTGTCCGAATTTCCCCCTCCGAGACAGCCTTTGTTAGACAGCCATTGATCTGGTCGGAGACATCATGGTTTAGGCATGACAATAAATCAGCTGCACCACCCTCCCCCGAGCTACTACCATCCTCCCGATTAAACAGCCCCGAGAAGAAACTATGAACCTCGGCCAGAATACCATGCTCCTATTCGATCCACACACCCTCCCTACTACGTAATCTAAGGATCTTATTCCGCCTCCGCCTTTCCAACGTGGTTTGGTGGAATAAGCGGGAATTCTTGTCCCCTTCCCGGAGCCACCTAACCCGGGATCTTTATCTCCAAAAGATCTCTTCGCACTTCCATAGGGCGTGTAACTTGGATTTGAGTACCTTCTCCTCCACAATCAGACCTTCGGTCGGGAGGGATTTGGATATCTCCGAGAGCCTACACTTAGTCTTCTCGATGATCAACTTATTATTGCCAAAACATTTTCGACTCCATGAAATGAGGTCAAATCTGCACTGCCTTAACTTGATATTCCAGTCGTTCGGCCTAGAGATGATCCCCCCTTGTCCAAGCACTTTTTATAATTTCAAGGCAGCCCGGGTTCTCAAGCCACATATCTTCAAACTTAAAAAATATCCTTCCCCTTCGATCTGAGGCATCCAAGACAACCAGAATAGGAGCGTGGTCGGATCCTAGGGCGATCCCGTGTGTATGCACTGCGAATTTGGGTACCTAGCCACCCACTGATCGTTCGCCAACGCACGGTCTAGCCTTTCGACTATATGTGCCGCCTCTCCCCTATTATTACTCCACGTGTGCATTTTCCCTTTAAAGCCGAGATCCCCCATGCGGAGGATTTCTATGAGCCCATTAAAGCTGTCCATCTTCCTCTGGTCCTTTGGTCTACCACCCTCCTTTTCCCAATGGTGTCTTATGTCATTGAAATCTCCCATAATCAGCCACGGGGCTTATCTGCCCCCTCCTAGGATCCTTAATCGATCCCAGTTCTGAGTTCTACTCCGGAAATTTGGGTCCCCATAGACCCACGTTACATGGGACTTCATCCCATCTTCGAACTGAACCTCTTCATCTAAGATGTTCTTACTTATGTGATTAATCGAGATTGACACGTCGTTACTCCACCATAAGGCCAAACCGCCACTACTGCCCACAGGGTTCACATAAACTGCCTGGCTCATTCCCACTGCTCTCCTAACCCTTTCACAAGAAGCCTCCGGTTGTTTAGTCTCCATGAGGAAGACTATAACCGACCAGAGTCTCCTTATTTGGTCTTTTACATGGCGAACCGTCAGGGGAGACCCCAACTCCTGATAGTTCCAGCTTAGGATGCTCATTGACCCCGCGTGGCTGTTTTGGAACAGCCACCAGAATCCTTAGTTATTGTCACCTTTGCATCACGTATGGTCCTTCTTCTGCCTTTAAGTACATTTCCTTCTCTAGTCTCGGTCTTGGGAGCATCCCCCATCCCTACGTGTGGCCTAGCCTTAGGCAAAGGAAGGCACGGCCCTTGAGCCTTTCTCTTCGTATTCGGGTAGCTGCCCAAGGGGTCCTCCTGCCTGTCAGGATCGAGCAGCAGCTGCTTGCCATGCCTAGTCCCCTGGGGTGTGCTGACAAATGGGAGGGAGCGAGAGCTGGTTATAGAGGGGGGGGGGGGAATAGGAGGTTGGGTTCTGGGAGTGGGGAGGGAAAGGCAGCTGTAGGTAGGCTTGGTATGTGGAAAGTGGATTGCTTGGATGGTGAGGGTGTCCGGTGGTGGAGGTGGGTTTAGGTATTGGGGCGCAGGGGAAGGTGTGTTGATAGAGAGTGGACACCGAGCCACTTCCGGGGAGGGTTGGTTGTTCCACAGACTGGGATAGGGGTAGGAGAGACAGGTTAAGGTTGATGTTGGGGAGGGGGGGTTAAGGATGGGAGGAAGGATGGGGGTGGGTAGGGGCACAGGTTGGATCAAGTCTTCTTCGGAAGCTACCTCAACAGGTTCTAAATTAAGGTCAAGGAGGGACAGGGAAAGGGTGAGGTTGTCATCCTTACCGACATTCCCAACCCTACTACACGAGGCAGGGAGGTTGGGTGGGGATTCACACTTAGAGGCATCCCCATTTGGAGCTGATTGAGACTTGGTCACCAAGGGTCCACAAGAGCCTGAACCCTCAGAGACAGGTTGGATCACCACCCCACCAGCACGGTTCACCTCAGCTCTACCCTCCTTCATCATATCTTGCCACCTTTTCTGGGTAGAGTCCCTTTGAATGCCCCTGAAGTCCTGACCTCCACCCGGTTTGAAACACGACCCCATCCTCCTCTGTCTCGGGCAAGAGATCCATGGGTCGTACATGGGCAACTTGACATTCACCTCCGAGGTAACGATGTCAAGGTTACACATCTGGGCGGTATGGCCTAGGCGGCCACACCCATAGCAGAGATCCGAGAGTCTCTCGTACTTGATGTGAGCCCACTTCTCCTCTCCACGATCATTAGCCCACCAGAAACCTGGCCTAACTGGTTTGGACAACTTTACCTCAGCTTGAAATCTGATATAACCTCTCATTTGCATTTCCTTTTCATTCTCGAAGGACAACCCCTTCCCTATTGATTCGGCTATCTGCTTGGCATTGTCCAATTGAAGCATTACTCCACTGAGACCGTGAACCTGCCCCTACATCAGAATTGAGCTGAAGTTAACCTCATCGAGGCTTTGGTTTGGCTGCATCAGTTTGAGGTTCAGACATTGCCCATGGACAGCCCAAGGGGACATGTCTAAGGCCTTGTCCCTGTCTCCATCATTAGCGAAGTCGAAGGCCATAGTACCATCTGCAAGCTCAGCCATCTTGACCGGACCAAAACTCGCCCATGCTACTTTCATAACTGCAATCACAACATTACTCTTGATTTGCTTCTGGGTAATCATCCTACCCACAACCCTAGCAGTTTCCCTCACATGGAGCTTCAGAACCAATGACATTACAGCCCTCCGGGGAACTTGATCATCAACACTCATGGAAGCCATTCTCAAACAACTTCACAACAGTTTTAGCCTCCCTGCAAACAGATAATACAACCAAACAAGAAAAGCTAGGCACTACAGGCTGGCAAGGAAGTCAGGATGTCAAAATCCTAAGCTAGAGCAAGGAGTTACGGTCTTGCCTTAAACACCGCAGATTTCGGTGAAGCGAGCTCCGATCGTGAGACACACGAGCAGTCACACACTGGGGGAGTCAGGTGAGAGAGGGGGGGGGGGGCTTCCGTGGGGAGAATCGCGACAAACCACCGTAAGGAAACCACGAACGACGATGACTGATCAATGGCCGGACCAGTCGAGGTAGACACACCCTGACTCTACACAGATGGAGGGGGTGCTGGAAACTAGCTTTATCGCCGTGGGAGAGCTTCAATTTCGCCAGTAATTGAGTCAATCGCGAGCTGAGGGATGAAATGAGATTTTAGGGTTTGACTCACAGAGCTGAAGGAAGGCACGGGATTGACTCTGAGCTGAGGGATTTGGCTTAGGACAGAAACCAAACACGTTAATGCGGGTTACTTTTTTGTTCTCTCTCCCTGTCGCACTCTCTCTCATCTCTCATCTCTTGTACTCACTGTAAATATATCTATTCATGTATGGGTAATAAACTAGGGTTGTTTTTTGATATTTTTCAAAAAGTATTTGTTTTAGAATTTTTTTTTTGAAAAAGTATATATATATATATAATATTTAGCAAAATGTGCATCTTGGCAGCTTACGGCAGAGCCTACAGTCAATCCGTAAGTCCAAATTTAATGTTTTTTGCATCATTTGAATCGAAATTAAAATATCTACTTACTGTAATTTTTTTAAAAATTTTAAAGATTTTTTTGATTTATTTTCAAAAAAAAAACATAAGAAAAAAAAAATTGCTATTATCAGTAGCGATTTTCAAAAATTGCTACCTTCACCTGCGCAGATGCACATTTTGCTAAATACTTTTTTTACATATATACTTTTTCAAATTTATTTTCTAAAATAACTCCTTTTTGAAAAAGTTCCCGTTTTTTCATACTAGACCATATCTATTGGTCCCTAATTTTTATTTTAGTTTTTTGCGGATATTTTATAGGTATTACAGGAACAATATTTTTAACATAATTATTTTACATTTAAAATAATCTGTATTCACGCTGTGGTTAGTTGGTAATGAGTAAAATATTGACTATAAATATTTTTTTCATTCACATTTTTTTTGGCCATCAAATATTGACTATAAATATTTTTTTCATTCACATAGCTCGTATCCAAAATCATTAATTAATGAATAGTATTCCATGTTTAATCTATCGACTTGAAAGTTTTTTAAGTCTTAATTTAGTTAACCGGTCATGTCGTCTTTCCTGTTTCTTTGAGTTTCGTGTGCTTTCTACTTATCGATTGTAAATAAAACGGTGTCATATCATGTCCATTCTATGATGACAGTCTAACTAATCCCTCTCACCAACTGGTTAATATGGATTTGTATGGGAGTATGAAATCCAACGCAAACACGTCATTAACAAGGCAACGTAGATTAAGAAAGAGAGAGAAAGAGGTTCCATCATCAAACACAAGTGGGTAAGAGAGAGAGACCATGTGCGATCATGTGGTGGTTGGCCCGATGTGGGACCACTAATCCACTTCCCCTCTACCACGAAGCAACTCGTTTATACTTTATAGTTTATACCATAGGTACAGGTGATTGATTTATTAATCAATACATTTATTAATTAATAAAATGTTTGATTAGAAATAATAGTATCTATTAACTAATGCATATGTATTAACTAAATAGAACGTTAATTGTGTATTAACTAATACATTATCTAACCAACGTATTATTTAATACATACTAAAAATTTACTTAATTACTTTTAATCTATTAACCCTATGTAATAATAGTTCATCATGTTAGTTTTCAATTTTATCAAACTTTTTGAATTTTAATATAAAATATTTTAAAATTATTATTTACTCGGATTATCTAATAATAATTAATAAAAAAATGTAATATATTAAATTAAAAATAAATTAATGTAATACTATTTATAAATTTTCATCATTAATTCTTCCATATATGTTTTATTTTACAAGAAATGGACCACTTACTTAAACACAAAACAGTTGTTGGGTACCATTCGAATTAAGAAACAATTTCTGAGTTCATTTTGACAATAATATATGACATATAGTCATCATTTAAAAAATAATTAAAATAATTAATAATTTACTCAACAATATTTTAATACTTAGTTGTCTATTTGATATTATTTTAAAAATATATATTAAACAAACATATCTCATTTGCTATGTTTTTTTACTCTTTATATGCATGTATCATGAGAAAAAACAAACTTAGAAGTGGTTATTTAACTATTTCATCTCCATATTTTGCTAAGTATGGTTCCACATGTGTTTTTAAATCATGTTGTTCCCAAATTCGATTTGTAAAATCAAGTTGTTCCACATATTTGTTAAACCAATGAAATGCTCTATTTTTTTTCTCTTCAATCAGAAATCAATCACACAGAGTCACTTGAGAACATGAAAATTTAGAAGCTTTATGCATATGAGCAACATTTTAAGGATGAAATTGCAACAATTATAAGAGAAGAGTCGAAGTGGATTAAATCGGTTACGACTCAAAATGGATACTATTTATTTTTTGTGTGTGTTCGTGATTTGTTTTCTAATTTTTTTTGAATATGAATATATTTTATTTTAAAAATGTAAATCAATTCATGTGTATAACTTATCATATTGTAAAATAAATTTAAGGGTGTTTAAACTCTTTTTGCCACTTTACGTATAATTTTATAATGAATCAAACAATGGCTTAGGTTATGCATGTATAAGTATATACTAATACATGTCTCATCCAAAAATAGTATTAACTAATATGTGTATTAATTAATACGTGTATTACATAATGCATATATTACATAATACGTGTATTAAATAATATATTCAATCAAACGCTCCCTTAAAAATAAAGTAGTAGATGCTCAGCTATACCCTTAATTTTGTATTATTAATTATACTACGTCTTCGCTTTGCATAATTAGTAGTATATTTTATTTTTTTAATATGTTTATTTTTTATATTTAATCTAAGTTATTGTTTTATGATACATAATATAACATATTTAAATTATTTTTAAATGACTATAGTGTAAAATAAATTTTTTTAAAATAAAATAATAAGTTTACTATTATAAGGTTTTAAAAAACAAATTTCAAATGAATATAGTGTAAAATAATTTTTATAAAATAAAATAATAAGTTTACTGTTATAAAATTTAAAAAGTTATTTGTTCAGTTATTATATAAACTTCATTTCATAAATATATTTAACAAAAATTATAATTACTAATGTAAAATAAATGGAAATGATATGAGCTTTGTAACTTATCTTGAGAATGAATAAAAGACTTTAAATGATTTTAAAGTGATTTACATGTCATGTCACATAAGAATGAGAAATTTATAATTGACATGGGTCAATAATTAGAAGAGATTAATTTGACATTAGGAATGAGAAAATACAACAAAAAACTTATTTGTCAACATTATGTGTGATTTACCAAATTAATATATATTTAGATAACCGTTCGTCGAGCATTTGTTTTTAAATATTTAGAATTTTTAAATTCTATTTCATTAGCTAATTCAAATTAAGTTTAGTTTTAAATTAATAATATTTCAATCAAATGTTAATTTTTTGTATTATTCTTGTGTTATCCATCATACTAGTCAGAACAATTATATATTCGTTATACCTAACAGGCGATCAACATATAATAGTAAGTTTTTTTTCCTCTGTATTATTATTAGCATATGTATAGGAAGAATTATTTATTGAGTCATTTACATTTGTAAAATAATTCCTTTTATTTTAAATCATTAATTATTGTTGATTTTCTCTGTTAATATTTTAATTTAAATAACTAAATGTCTCTAATTTTAATTCGTTAGTGAAAATATGTGTTAGGTATGTAATATTTTTATAACATGAAGTCTAAAAAGTCAAGTTTTTTTTTTTTAAAGTAGGTATTGTAAAAAGAAAAATTAGAAAAGTACGTATATAGAAAAAATATTTTGAAATATGGATATACGTTTTTTTTTTTTTTTTTTTTTTTATGTTTCGATGTTTAATTAAAAATAAAATTATGTATCTATTAAAAAAGTTATAGTAAGTAGATATTTTAATTGTGATTTAAATGATGCAAACAATATTAAATTTGGATTTACGGATTGACTGTACGCTCTGCCGTAAGTTGAGATGTGAAAATTTGACTTAAAAAATTATAACTCAGACTATGTAAGTCCAAACTCACCACAGTTAACATCATTTATGTTGTAATTCAATTATCTACATAGGGTAATGTTTTTTATTAGAAATACAGTGATTTTGTAACCTAACATC
Organism: Chamaenerion angustifolium; assembly: GCA_946814005.1. Classification (NCBI taxonomy): domain Eukaryota; kingdom Viridiplantae; phylum Streptophyta; class Magnoliopsida; order Myrtales; family Onagraceae; genus Chamaenerion; species Chamaenerion angustifolium. Next base: position 33,994,972 of record OX328266.1, on the reverse strand, counting down.
GTTTGTTTTATAATTTGACTGAAATAATTAAATGCATTAGGTGAGAAATTTAATTATGTACTTACTCAAAAAAAAAAATCAAAATATTACAGTGCATAGATAATTTAATTACGAATTAAATGATACTAACTATGCGTTAATTTTTTACTTTTAGACTAACCGTATAATACGATATGTAAAAAACTCTACAGACGATATAAAAAATCTAAATAGTGATTTAAACAGTAATGTTTAAACAGTGAAATCACTATTTAACAACACAATAAAAAAGATGAAAATGTAATATGAAACAATTAACCCTATATATACATACACAACAGGACAGTTTTTGAAGTCTGTAGTGGTTTATTTTTGTTCAACTATTTAATAGTAGAGCACAAGTTAAAAATTATCATGGACTCAAATGTTTAATACTACACACACGAGATGAAACACATGTTTTGCTCCTACTAAATGTGGTTGAGTATGTTATGAATCATACAATCTCATAATTACCTTACTCACATACATAAAAATGGTGATTATTTTGTCTTTAAGATACATGAAATAAGTGCACAACTTTGTATCCACGGATCAACTACAAGTTGTATTGAAGACGGATCAACTACATACTGTATTAGATATACATCATTGACTGCGTGCTTGTTTTTCAATTAGAAGAGAAGGCATTTGACGAATTTTAAGTACCTGATCTGTACCGAAATGTACCGGTTTTGAACCGGTTCGGCCGAACCAGTTCACAAACCAAACGTGTTTTTCTTTTTGCAAAAATATGGAACAGTTCAGAAGAGATATAAAAGACTGGTTCGCAAACGGTAAACTGTACCACTTCTTATATTTAATTTTTAATATAATATTATATTTAATTTTTAATATTATATTATATTTAATTTTTAATATAATATTATATTTAATTTTTAAAATATATACTCTAAACCATTAGACCAAAGTTGGTTCGGTGATGATTTACAATTTACATTAGTATAATGAATTATGGATTATAGATTATGGTTTATGGATTAGAATTATGGTTTATGAATTATGGTTTATCTATTATGTATTATCATAATACATAATCAATAATCAATAATCCATAAACCATAATGTTATTATGTATTATTATAGTTTTTTTTTAATATATATAAAGTGGTTCGGCCGAACCAGTTCATAAGAGGTATGATAAATTAGTCAAAATCTGGAGCGGTAAACCGTACCTTCTTAAGAAACACTAACTAGGTTATTCAAATAATTTGAAAAGGTACGACGCCAATCACTTTTTTTTATCACTAAAAATTCATTCATTCATTCATCAATGCTGTTTTCATACACCGAAATACAATCATTCCTTAAAATAACAACTAGTGGAAGTGAGGTTTGTGAAACTCAATCATGTAATCGCACCCCAATCTCGACTGTTTGGCAATCCAGTTAGCACATTCGTTCGATGTTCGTCTAACCGTTGACCAATGTACCGACTCGAAGTTTCCTACCAATGCTAGGATGTTCGAGCATACCGTTGCGCTTAACCAATTTTGAGCCCTCCCTTGTTGTTGTTCCATAATCTTCATCGAGTCCGACTCAAATATGACGTTTCGCCATCCTTATTCATTCGACATTCGCACACCTAAGAGGATCGCCTCAACTTCCAATACATCAACATTCCATCCCTTTAGCCTTCTATTCGTTACCCCTATCAATTCGCCCACCTCGTTTCTCGCAAGCACACCTATCTCACTCATCCCCGTACGTCTACACCATGATGCATCACAATTTATTTTGACATACCTGTGGTTTGGTCTACTCTATGCTTGCGGTTCCCTAGCACGTTGGTTCTGCCCCAATGTGGTTTGGATACTCCGGAACTCTTCATACCCATTCTTCGCCTGCTCTACCACCTCCCTTGTGTTCGGTCTCTTGTTTTCAAACGCCACCTTACACCTTTCCTTCCAAATGTTCCAACACGTACTAAGATACAACCACCACCTTGATTGTCTGGATTCACGGCTTGTGCTCGGTTACTCGCGCCTCTCACGGATCCATTCCATATCGCCATTTGGTTTTGGTTCTTGGTGTCCAGTCCCAAGAGCTCCATCCATACCGAGCTCGTCCAACCACACTTTAGTATCATGTGTTGAACATCTTCTTCTTGACCACACACTAGGCAATTCAGTTCCACGTTCATTCCCATCCTCCTAAGATTTCCCATCATCGGTAAAGAGTTGGTAAGTAGTTTCCAAATGAAAGATTTTACCTTTGGCATTATGTTTGTGGTCCACACCTCCCGCCATATGGTCATGGGTCTGTTCCCATCAAAACTGTTTCGTGGAATCTGACCCGATTCGACCTCCCTAAGCTGGTCATACACTGTTTTAACCGACACTCTTCCATCATCCGTGTAGGGCCAAATCAAGTGGTCCGGTGCGATCCTCGTTGGTTGGTTTATCTCGAGGATATGGGAAACATCATGCGGTGTTTCCAGCTGCTTGATTAGATCCTCATGCCAGTTCCCATTGGTTTGGTCGTATAGGAACTCTACCTTCAATTCTGGGTTGTCACTCCATCCCTCCGTCTGTTTGGTATAGATCCATCGATCGATTCCTGCATTGATCGTGGGCCCATCTCCTATCCTCCATAGAACGTCCCGAACAAGTATGTCGCTCCCTTGCACCATGCTCCTCCAATGTCATATATATATAGAAAGGAAACACAATAAATGCAATAACAAAATTATTTAACACAATAATCTCAACACATACTACATAACAAACATACTACATAAACACCTTAACACAATAGTTCAACCACCGCATAACACAAGACACTTCAACACAATAGTTCAAACACATAACAAACACGCTACATTCTAACAAATTAACCACACAAACTTGAGCATTATTTTGTAACAAATTGCTTCATCATACCTCAAATAAGCAATCCAAATATAATGTACTCACAACAAAATTAACATTGCATGGGAAGCATATATCAACTCAGAAAACCACTCCAAGAAGCACATGCCTACTTCAGTTCAGCAGTACTATATACAGTCATAAAGTCCAGCAAAACAAGCACATATATGATTCAGTTCAGCAGTGAAGATGCTCAAATTTTCAAATTCAACATCAGCTAGGCAAACTATCGAACATGTTCAAAAACAGAATAGACAGAGCACAAGTTTGCCCTATGCTCATCCATAAGTGATTATATATATATATCCAGAGTAAACCTGAGCAACATTCATCTCAAACAGAGCAAGATATCTAATGAAGAACATCATATCTATTGTCATTTATATTTGTCTAATATGCAACTCGAAATAACATATCAACGTAAGATTATAACAACATAAAGATTGGAGTGACGAAGGCAGATTTGTACATTAATTCAGTCGTAGAAAGAGATCATGAGAAGTAGAAAGAGATCAGTCCCACCATTATCAACTGGTGAGCATCAACCACGCTCAAATGATAACTCAAACTCAAGCTAATTGTGAGTCATATATCTAAAGCATCCATAAATTTGAATCAACAATTGTCAATATCGGTGTCCAACTTGTTCCACCAAGGTGTTCCAACACTGAAATTAGGGTTACCTGTAGTCGTCGTCAACCACTCCCATCGTCCCCTCACCCCTTCCAAGCTGTCTTCAGTTCGGCCCCAGCTCGCCCGTTTCCGCCACCGCCAGCTCCAACTTGTTTGCCTCGCTCGCCTCCTCTCGTTCGTTTCACCTCGCCCAGTCAGCCTCGCCTCTGTTCCTCACCGCTCCCGTCACATAGACTCTGTTTCAGCTCCCGTCGTGCAGCCTCCGTTCCAGCCTTCCGTTCATCCGCCAGCTCCGTTCAGCCTTTCCAGTCTCCTTCTGCGGTCTTCCTCGACCTCATCAGCTTCACGTCCCTCACCTCTCGTCGCTCGCCTCCAGACTCCCTCTGTTGCCTCCCCAGCTCTCCTGCTGCTCCACCAGGATTTGATTTAAAACAACTGGTCCAGAAATGAAAAGGAGAGAGTGGGAGTGGCGGTTCAAGATGAAAATGAGCTTAAGACTTTTTTATTTTTTATTAATTAAATGGTGGTTCAATTCGTTTTAGTGGTGGTTCTATCGATTTAGTGGGGATTCTTAACATTTAGTGACGACAATGACTAATGTTAGTTGACAATATGTCATAGTTGTTTGTGCATTATTGACATCAACAATAGTCACCACTAAATAAATTATTTTACCAAAATAATTGAATATGTTACTGAATAACTATACTAATGTCGACAATATATTGACACGCAAACTTATTCTTACATTTTCTTTGCTACTTATGTTTTAACGACGACAAAATTTATTAGTTACAGCAAACAACCGTTGTTGTTATCGCCATATTGACGACAAAATGTTTCGCATTTGAATATGTACATTTACAACAGAAAAGTCATCTTCTACTAATGGAGTCATTTAACATCAAGTGTTGGTCGTTATTACACATTCATCCATAAAATAAAGTGACAACAAAAAATAACACTAAAAATATCTTATAACATTGGAAAATATATTGTGCCTAATAAGTAATAATAACGACAACAAAAACTGCTGACACAATATACATATATTCCACATCAATTCTTAGCGTCAACACAAAATCTGTGTCGTTGTTGCACAGGTTTCTTGTAGTGACCATAGGGCGATTCCCCCAGATGTGTCTCTTGGTTCTACATAATAGGCATGGTCCATCCCAAGTTGCTCTCTTATCCGCTCACAGAAGGCACCTTCGTTCTTTGTGTCCATCAAACATAATATTTCCGGATTGTACCTCCCCATGAGGTCTTTTCAGATGTCGAACTGTCAGGGAAGACCATAAACTCTGACAATTCCAACAGATTGTGTTCATTAAGCCCTTGTGGCTGTTATGGGACAACCACCAGAGCCCGTTTCTTCCTTCGTATCACCCCCATCCATCTGCTCCACCCAGTGTACATTTTCAATCAGGGTTCTCCTTAGCACATCTTTTTTTTTTCTCCTTATGATATTTCATTCCAAGTTTCTTCTTCCTCTTTGCCTTCTCTATGTTCGTTTTCCTTGTCCCTCTTGGAGACTTGTTCTCGCTCTTTTTGTTTCTTTTTCGGTTGGTATCTTCCTCATCCTCCTCCCTTGTGCGTTTTAGTGTCATCTTATCTAGATAGGGGCTCAACCCCGTTGCTTCAGCCTTTGTTCCCGAACATTGCTCAGATCTCGGGGAAAGTGGTGGCGTCTCTACCACGTATGCGTGAGGATCACTCCTCCATCCCTGTTCGGTCACTTGCTGCGCTTCGTCATCAGCCAGGTGGTATATTTGTGGGGTATGTGATGGTTAGTTCAGTGCTTTGTTCTCCCCTCCCACTCATGAGTTTGTGTCGCACCTTCTACATAGCATTCCCGAATGTATTCCTTCGAGCTCCCTCGTCCGCCCCCCAGTACTCATTTGATGGATAATTCAGCTTTCTTGTCCATTTTCTGTGTATAGGATGCAGTATCAATTTGTTCCTTTCCGGTACTTCTGCCCCAGCTCGGCTCAGTTCATCCTCGCGTTGCCATGCCCATCCCTTCCTTTCCCATTCGGGACACTCCTCTGCTGTCCACACTCATCACACCACTATCCCCATTATCTACGGCGTCCTCCATTTCCATATGTTCGGGCTGGTCCTGCTTAGGATGTTTTTCGCTGCCATCTTCTCCATCCGATCATCCTCTTTCCCTACTTAATCGGTTTGGTTCATTATATCGAACTCAGTTCGCCTAGGTGCAACTGGTTGTTACGACTCACCCTCCTTTTGATCCCCACCTATCTTCCTCGCCCAATGTGGTTTCGGTCTATTTACAGTCAACCACGATTCGTACATCGGTTTGAGCGGATTCACCTCAGACATCGTCACCTCCTCCATACATGCATTTCTCGTGTGTCTCAGTCTCCCACACCCATAACAGTAGTACGAAAAATGTTAGTATTTGATCTCCGACCACCATTCCATGCCTTGTGAGTTGATCCATCAAAAACCCGTTATTAACGGATTTTTTACATTTACTTCCACCTTCATTCGCATGTATGTTTTGTATCGACTTTGCACATCCTCCCCAGTTTCAATAAAATTACCAACTTGTTCCCCTATTATATTTGCATTTTCTACACTGAACTTTTCCAAACCCAATTCATGGACTTGAATCCATATTTGCACCCCACTCGAACTCCACTTGTGTTATACTACAACTCGACATCCATTTCTGTAAACTAAGGCCCGACCACAGAGATAGGTTGAAGATTTGCCTCCGATCATTCTCATTTTCAAACTCCAACATTACAATTCTATCTGAGACGTTCAATATCAATATTGAATCATACTTTGCCCAAGCTAGCTTAAGCACGCTATGTATTGCAGATGATTTAACAGTCTTTTGAGCAACAATCATGTCGACTAACAGCTTAGTGTGTTCGAGCTGTGGGTTCGACGGAAGATTCAGGAGGAATTTCCGAGGTCGGTACTGGTAGCCGGAGTAGGGTTGCTGGTGACTCATCATCGGTCGGGGGCAGGAGTCGTCACCGTAGTCGCCACCTTCTGCAAGAAACGGTTTTAGAAAAGAAAATCGAATTGGAAATATCGGGCACCTCTGTTCTGTGTTTTTTTAGTTGTTCATTCAGTTATGTAGCTTTCATGTAGTCATTTTGCTTAATGCATGGAATCCTCATCTGTGATTGGTTACTTGGCTTCTTTCATACAACAACACATCAAGTTGATTGGTTGGGGAGTTTCAAGCCAAACGAAATCGGCGGAGATTTCGCTCACCAGGGACAAAACCTAGGAGAGAGACGAGAATGAAGCACACACGCTCACTAAGATGTAATAATTTGACGCCAAGCACTTAGGTGATATGAACTTTAATGGGATGATGGAGTTAGGGGTGACAGTTGTGTCGTGTCGTGTCTAATTGTATCGTGTTATTTATCGTGTCGTGTCTTAACATGTGTCGTGTCTAAACAAATAAGTCTTAAACGTGTCTCAAAACTTCAAACACGAACACAGCACGATTAAGTAGCAGATCACACGTTACACAGCACAGGACACAATTAACTTTATTGGGAAAAAAAATCTTAAAACATGTCGTGTTAAACAACACAATTAGACACGACACGAAACAGATAGACACGATACGATGCAACACGAAAAATTAAACACGACACGATTAAGAACGACTTGAAACTGATACGGAATTACACGATTAAACACGACACGTTACGATTACACGACACGATTACTACGATTTACAGTCAACCATTTTTCATATACAGAAGTCAGAAAGTGAAATACTAATCGGTGACAAGTTTCATCCAAAATCAGCAAAATATACATAATCTTCCATTCATTCACAGTTAGAATAACAAGCATCTAGCAGAGTTCATATTATAAAATATATTTATCTATTGAAAAAATTGTAAACTTAGTGTCAAACTGTTTGTACTACATTTTACATTTTTACGTGGTTAACTAAATGTAACTACAACAACTGATTGTTCCTCTTCTGGGGAAAGCTCGGTTCGGTAACGTAGGGGAACGCAGGGGAAGCTCAGGGGCCATAACTACAAATGATAAACAGTGTCTCTTCTTTTAGGCCACTGAACTGAGCGGTCATATGGAGTGGCCAACGCAGGGGAAGCTCATTTCGGTAACAAACAACAACAACCATGAAACCCTAGAAGCTTAGTTCGTTACCTTAAAATCCCTAGAAGCTCAGCTCACAGGGGAAGCTTACGTCACAAAGCTCGCAAGGGAAGCTCAGGAAAGAGCTCGCAATGAAGGATCGTGGCTCGTAGGGGAAGGCTCGTCAATGAAGGATCGTAGCAGATCGGGATGGAGCTCGCTTGGGAAGCTCGTCGATTCCGAAGCGAGCGACGGTGCTTGCATGTCCAAATCGCAATGGGGAGAGCGATTTCGAGAAGATTCTTCACTGAATACGACGAAGAGGAGAAGGATACGTTTTTTTTCTTCTCTTTTGAGAGTGGGGAGTCAGGACTTCATTTCTTTAATTGAGAAGTGAAATTTTTAGTCTTCTATTTTGAAAGTGGGACGTTCTCCAATGCTCTGAGCCTCTGTCCAAAAAAATTGAAATCAAAACTGAGCAACTGAGTCAGAGAGACGTGTTTGATCAGATTGCAGTTGATTAGACAACAGTGAGATTTCAGGTCGTTGGATTGTTTTCAATCCAACGACCAATAATTATAGAAATTTATATGTGTATAAACGTGTAACGATTAGACACAATTAGTTAAATGTGTCTCTATTCGTTTCACATGTATACACGACACGATTAGACACGAATAGTTAATCGTGTTTATACAGATATCCGCAGATCTGAATTGTTTAGACACGATTATTAATCGTGTCTTTACATATTAGAGTTGTGTAGACATTGAATCCATTAAGGTCAAACATATATACGCTTTAAAACAGATCGTGTCGTGTTGAAAATTGTGAGCTCTAATGGAGTTATCATAAGTATATCGATTTGCAGGTTTAACAAGATTGCTTTATTGTAACCAACAAATATTCAAGCATTGCTGGCCAGTAACCATTCGTCTATGGTTATTTCTTTAAAAAATCTTTCACCATTACAGTCGTGTGGTTTGTATGAAGTTAAACAAATGGTCACTACATTCTTATACCAATGATAGAAATTTATTAATATATTATTAAATGTTTTTTTTTTTGTAATGACCGCTTGCATAATGACATAAATATCATTTAATAATTGAATTAATTTATATTTATCATTATTATTTTGGTCATTTAATTATCTTATCAAAATATTATTAGAAAACTATATCTACGGAGACTCGAACATTACACCTTATAATAACTAAAATGCATACGTATTAACCCGCTACAGACATATGCAACATTACAAATTAATAAAGATAATAATTATATTTTTCTCTATCATTATATTTTTTTCTCATGCACCAGTTTTTTATATTTATATCTTTATTATTAAGGCATAAGTGATTTTTGTAACTGTCACATGTAAAATGATACATAGATTACACTTTAACAGACGATACTCTATATATATCTTTACAACTATTAACCTAAGTTTTATATTGTAGGTAACTATAAGGTTAAGAGCAATATCATGAATCAATTTTTATGGATATATAGGATATATATAGGATCAATTTTAAGTCATAAATAATCTTATATATAAGATATATGGATAGAAATGATATATGAGACATATGTATTACAAGGACATAAATAATAATCTCACTTATGAACGATCCAATAATATATAAATCTACAAAGTTACTGCATGATTTCTTTTTTAGTGACCTAAGGGAGATGAGAGATGAAATTGGGAATGTGTCGCGACGGGGATCTGAAGTTAGACGCTGGAATTTGAGATGTAGGAATAGTTGATATGAGGTTAGTATTGGTGTTGTGATATATGAATGAATAAACTAGTAGCACTTGCATTGTCGAAGTTTGATTGTTGGTTGATATCTATGTATAAGGTGTAGTGTGTTGAAATTATTCACAAGACAAATAATGTTTGTACAACAATTAACTATTGTACTACTATATAAGAATTTGCATAGACATTTGAAATAAAACATACTTTATTTGTAACAACAAGTAGTACTTCAATGGTAACTCAAATGTGAATTAAGTGAAACAATATGATATGTGTAGCAACTAAAACATGTCGATGATAATTACACATGAACACCATTGGCAATATGTTGATGCTAAAAATCAAAGCAACGGTTCATTCCAGCAATGGCAGGCCTTTAGTCACAGCATATCGTCTGTGCGAATACCTTTAGCATCGGGGCCTACGAACACGACTTTTAGCAGCGACTTGTGGCATTAACAACGACAAAAATCCACATAGCAACGATTTTACTATGTTGATGTAGCACTACTTTCTTGTAGTGAATATATACCAAACATGTTCCTTACCTCAACTTCTCTCATCCCTCTTAAGTGCATATTCTGGTAAATATGTCGCATATAATACCTATACTCAGAACTAAATATAATTTCCAGCACAACTTGTCTCAATCCCTATGCATGTCCAAAAATGACCAATTAATCACAGTATCATGGAAACATGAAAGGCATGTACGTCACAGTTAAATCACAAAACATAATTTACCGGATAATCACAAACTGCATAAACCTAATAGATCATTTAATCACATACATTAAATGATGAATCACTCCCAAAAACTATATGTAGTTCCTAACTAAAAACAGTAATCCTAAACCCAAAAAAACAAACTTTAACAACAAAAAAACAAACTGTAATACCAAAACAACAAGGTCTACCTAACACTGATCTAATTTCACACACACACAAAAAATAAAACTTGAAGCAATTCAAATCCTAAAATAAATCAATTATCAAACAACTCAAGCTTTCCATAAACTCTAAATACATTAACAAATTTAAAGGTGAAATTGCTATAAAGATTATACTTTCACAATTGGAGTCATCGATCAAGGAAGATAGTGACCTTTAAATGTTGGAGCAGTGATTGATCCGACCAGTTTCACGTAGTTGTCCTCACAAGCACGACAACACTACCAGATTCAAAATGCATATCTACGATGAGCTCTCGCAGACAAAAAAGGGAATACAACTTTGAGTAACGAAGGCGAGCAAACAAAGTGGGAAGGGTTTAAGAGAAAGGATGGAAGTTAGAAGCGTTGAGTAAGAGGGATGAAAGTTACTGAGGCAAGACTTGAGACGTTGGAGTGTGAGAGTGAGGGATTTTTCGGAAATGATACAAAAAAGGGGGAATGGAGAGAAGTTGATAGAATGAAAAAACTGTCAGCTATTATATTCTTAATTAGTTGAAATGACATCGTGTACTTTCCTTGTGACATAGGGACATAAAAAATAAACGACAACTTGACGGAATAATCATTTACTCAAATCCTGAAACTTAAGTGATTGTTTAACTACACAAAAAATATATAAGTAACATATTAGTCACATAAGACAAACATAAGTGTCTATTGAGGTGATTTACCCTAAGGTGAATGGAAATTGTACCACATTGAGTAGTTTCACAATCTCATCAACTTTCTCACCTTGTGAATAGAAAACTTTCCTACCTTCAAAATCGTAGAAGAAAACAAAAACCCTAAAATGATAATTTCTTCTATAGTTATTTTTCTCCTCCTCCCACGATTGTGTTGACATTCATCAGAGTTTTCCCGATCGTTGTGTTCGACCTTTCTTCTGCGTTGACGGTTGTGCTAGTTTATGTTTGACGACATTATTGTATCCTGGAAGGTGATCGTCGCATGAACCCTCAAGTACGAACTTGCGGGTGAGAGGAATAAAATTGTCTGAAGGAGAGTGTGCATTTTAGGACCTCAGTTTAATTTTTTGTCCTTTTTGGGTCAATTTCAATAATGTACATGATTTGCATGATAATTTAGAATGTTGGTTATTCTGCACATTATTCTTTATACTGTCATAATATTGCAATTTTGTAAGAACTTCATAATTGATAACTGTTAGTTGAAATCAGGTATCCATATTAGTGGAAGTAGTGAATTAATTAACTAAAAATAGCGGAAGTAGTGAATTAATTAGCTAAAAATAGTAGAAGTATTGGAGGTAGTGGATTAATTAGCTAAAAATAGATAGTTTCTCTTGTATAAATTCCCAATTGAACATCGAATAAAATAAATCCAAGTTCTGCATATTTTGCTTCTGTTTTTCTGTTGTTCTTCAACTTATCTTGCTTGATAAACAACAGTGGTATCAGAGCTTAACTTCTTGATGGACTTGTGAGGTTGTGTGATTGTCGCTTTCTTGAGATCATCCACTCATAAACACTCTGAAATCTCATCAAATGGAAGAATCCTTCTCAGGTGTAGCTCCACCAAAATTTGATAGCTTAAACTATCAAGCTTGGGATGTCAAAATGGAAGCTTACATGGAGGGAAATGATCTGTGGGAGGCTGTTGAAGAAGACTATGACATTCCATCTCTTCCACCCAACCCCACACTTGCTCAAATCAAGGTTCAAAGGGAAAAAAGATGAGAAAGGCACGAGCCAAGTCATGCCTTTATTTGGCTGTCTCACCTGCAATTTTCAGTCGAATCATGTCCATAAAGTCAGGCAATGAAATTTGGGACTTCCTTGAAAAAGAATACAAAGGGGATGAGAGGATAAGAGACATGAAATCTCTGAACTTGGTAAGGGAATTCGAGAATGAGCAGGTGAAGGAATCTGAGACCATCCAAGAATACTCAGCTCGATTGGTGGGACTCGCAAACTAGGTTAGAATACTTGGTAAGGAGATGAAGGATATCAAAATTGTGGAGAAGATATTAGTCTATATTCTTGAGAGATTTGAAGCAACCATTGACTCATTGGAGAATAGCAAGGATCTGTCAATTCTCAAATTGGCAGAGCTCTTTAGTGCTCTTCAAGCTCAAGAGCAAAGACGATTGATGCGTGAAGAAGGGGCAATTTAAGAGGCTTTGAAGGCCAAGCTGCACTTAAACTAGAAGAGTAAGGAGAAGAAGTGGAAAGGCAAGCTTAATTCTAGTTACGGCGAGTCAAGTGCGACAGTGAATGGCCAAAAAGGAAGAACTCTTCGTCCTTGTAAGCATTGTGGTAAGTAGAACCATCCTCACTACAAATGTTGGAAGAGGTCAGACATAAAGTGCAGGAGCTGTGATAGGAATCTCAAAATGAAATGAAAAAACAGAAACCAAGCTTACTTGCTTGTGAAGAAATACTTTTGATTCATTCATTCAAGTTAGTTATGGTCGGTACATCTCTATTCTATTTATAGACTAGAAGAAAAGGAGAATTACATCTTAGTCCTCCTAATATTTGCATATCAGTCCTTTACTCATATGTAATCATACTTATAGCCTAACATTCCCCAATCAAGATCCAACTTCCTTATTCAATTTCTTGTTGCAAACGAACAGATCTTTCCTCTTGAACATATCCTGAACAGAATTCCTGCAAAATACTGAAAAATGCTGAAACTATCTCTCAAAACTATACCATCAATAGCATCATTCATGCTGAGTTTTAAGAAACACATCAGTACCTTCACTTAGATTCCATTCGTGAGATATGTACCCAAAATCATATGATCACACCTTTCACAACATAATCTCGACAAACTTTCCTTCCATATAATGACAGAATTACTTCACTTATCATACATAATCAAATACATATGCAAGGAGACCATTCTCAGTACACATTTGTCACATCCAACATCATTCTCAGCACATTCACTACATCCAGAACATGCACTCATCGAACACATCATAGTTATTCAACGGATCTTTCACTAGAAACTGACAATATACTCACTTGCTGCAATGTGCTAACATAAACATCTGCTTGTTGATCTTATCATATATCAACATCATTATTTTTATTTGCTGACATTTGAATTTTTCTTTTCTTTTTTTTTTTATTGACAGAAGGGTTTGAGCCCTTATCTTATCAACACTGACTGAAGGGGTTGAGCCCTTATCTTTTCTACCTCAAGAGACATTGCAAAGTATCTTGACATTTTCTTTGACAATGAGCTCTATTTTTGGAATCAAGCCAGGTTTTATGTCAATATTCAGCATTACATCATACTTTGATGCATAAATTTTTTAGATGAGGACATAATCATATGACAGCAAGCAGAGTTTAAGTACAAACACAGTTAACTTTGAATATTTACCACAACTAGCAACTAACCCACATGAACAACTTCAATGAATCTCAGAGTGCATGTTCAGAGAAGTAAGAATCACTTTAAATGTTATCAAGACATGACATGAATCATACCATGTACAGAACAAGTAAAACTACATTATACGAAAGACAAGCATGTCAAAACTATGCAGAAAGATGAATCATGATGATCTAAACGAACACATCTACTGATGACCTAAGCTAAGAACTGAGATTTATTAAACAAAGCAAATGAAGCACAATTGAAGGTATAGAATTACTTTTCATAATAGAATTACTCTGCATATCCCTCCTGAGTATATAACAACAAAGATTTGTCACTTTCCACTTCCGACACAGAAAACACTCCTAGCTTTTTCCTGCAAGGAACAAAAAGTTTCTCTGTTAATGGCTTTGTAAGTATATCTGCAACCTGTTTAGAGGATGGAACAAAATTAACCATAACATGACCTGAATTAACTCTTTCTCTCACAAAGAACATATCAATTTCAACATATTTCATTTTGGAATGTTGAATGGGATTCTCCGTAATAGCAGCAGCACTCGTACTGTCTGTCCAAACCGTAGGAACTGAGGATAGTTGTAGACCCATCTCTATGAGAAGAGATTTCACCCACATGAGCTCACAAATTGCATTGGCAATGGCCCTAAACTCAGCTTTAGCACTTGATCTAGCCACTATTGATTGCTTCTTTGAACTCTATATGATTGGATTACCATTCAGTAAAAGATAATGACCTGATATGGACTTCCTGTCAGATATATCACCACCCCAGTCATCATCAGTATAGGATGTTAAAGAAATATCATTTACAGGAAACGAGTTGTTACGAAACATAAGCCCATGATCTAAAGTTCCTATCAAATATCGAACCACATGCAACACAGTTTTCCAATGACCAAGAGAGGGAGTTTGCATGTACTGACTTAATTTGTTAACCGCAAAATTTATATCAGGTCTGGTAACACAAATATGTTGCAACGCTCCAATCGTACTCCTATACAAAGTAACATCATCAAAACCATCAACACAAGTAACAACACCTGTTTTAGACAAGCATGTACCTGTCATAGGTGTCGGAAAAGCAGTAGAATCATGAAGACTCAAAATGAATATCAGATTCTGAACATATTTCTTCTGGTAGTAACCTCCATGCCAAAGAAATAACTAATACTCCCAAGATCCTTAAGTTTGAATTCAGAATTGATTGACTGTATTACCTTAGCAACATCAGAAGATGATGGTCCACTCACAACAATGCCATCTACGTACATTAAAAAGAAAACAGAACCCACTGCAGTATGCTTAATAAACAAACAACTGTCAGCCACAGATGCCTGAAACTGCAGAATGTTTATAAGAAAACATTTAAGCTTCTCAAACCAAGCTCGAGGAGATTTTTTCAAACCATATAAAGCCTTTTTCAGTTTGCAAACAAGAGGAGTTTCAGAATTGTTTTTGATTTCAAACCCGGGTGGTTGAATCATATACACTTCCTCAGTTAATTTACCGTGCAAAAAGGCATTATTAATGTCAATTTGTCTTAGATTCCACTTATGATACAATGCTAAGGATAACACAACCCGAACAGTTGCAGATTTAACCACCGGACTAAACGTTTCTTGAAAATCAAAATCAGTTTTTTTGCGAAAATCCTTTAGCAACTAACCTTGCTTTATAACGAGCAATCGACCCATCTGCATTCCTATTTATCTTAAACAACCATTTGCAGCAAATTGGTATCCTTCCTGAAGGAAGATCAACAACAGACCACGTGTTGTTGAGCTGAAGAGCAGAATACTATTCATCAATTGCAGCTTTCCAATGAGGGATCTGAAGAGCCTGATAGACAGATTTGGGCTCCTCCTGAATCAAGGCACAAGAATCATCTGAAGAAGCAAGTAAAGCATGAAAAGAAGCAGGCTGACCAGACTTGGATTGAGTCTTAGATCTGGTATGCATAGGATGAACATTGTTAGATTGAACCAAAGTATTAGAAGAAGAAGATATTCTATCAGAAACTATAGGTAGAATGGGCACACGAGAAGAGTTTTGAAGTTTATAAGTAACCGTAAGAATAGTATCAACTGACTGAGATGCAATAGGAACATCATGCAACTGATGAACAGGATTGTCAACATGAATCAGACTAGAGCAGTCAGGCACATGCATAACCTGAGAAGAAGAAATTGGCGCTGCAATAGATGAAGAAACAATGTTAGGAACATACATAATAGGAGAAGAAGATGAGGAATTCCTAACAGTAGAAGGAGGTGTAATATCAGGAAAAGAAGCAGAACCAAGACCAGTTCCATTATCCATTTCCTGAACATCAGAAGCAGAAAACTTAGAATCACATGGAATGAAGAAAGGAAGATATGTATAAGTCTGAGTTGGATAAGAAGAGATACTGAAACTACCTCTTTTATCAGCAAAAGGAAACACCTGTTCATGAAAAACTACATTTCTAGTGGTATAAACACGACTTGTAGCAGATAAGCATTTATAGCCATGATACTTTGAACAATACCCCAAGAACACACACAGTTCAGATCTAAGAGCCAATTTGTGTTTGTTATAAGGTCGAAAGTGTGGGAAACATAAACACACAAACACTTTAAGAAACCCATAATCAGGAGCAACCTTAAATAACTTCTCGTGAGGAGACAATTTAGCCAGACTGTATGAAGGTAACCTATTTATGAGAAATGTAGCCGTGAAGAAAGCATCCGACCAGTAGTGTAAAGGAACAGATGCTTGAGCTAGAAGCGTTAATCCCAATTCAACAATGTGACGGTGCTTCCTCTCAACTATACCATTCTGCTCAGAAGAATATGGACAGGTTATTCTATGCAAAATGTCAAAGGAAGACAAGTACGATGACAGAAAAGAAAATTCACCACCCCCATCAGACTGAACTGCCTTTAGGGAGTGTCCAAGCTGTTTCTCTGCAAGCTTGTGAAACTCAACAAAGTACCGAGATGCATCACTTTTCTGTTTTAAAAAATAAACCCAAGTATACTGACTGAACGCATCAATGATACTCATATAATATCTTTGACCATTAGATGAACAAGCTGCAGGTCCCCATAGATCAACCTGAACAAGCCCAAGAGGATGATAGTAAATCGTAGAAGATGAGTGAAAGAGCTGTTTTTTACTCTTTCCAACAGCACATGCAGAGCATTGTAAAGCAGAAACAGACACGGGATGGTTGTGAATTCGTAAGAAATTAAGCAGAATTTTATTTGATGGGTGTCCTAGTCTCATATGCCAAATATGAGCAGAATCAGTTGCATTCAACGATGAAAAAAAACACTCAAACTCATTGTTATCAATCGAATCACAGCAGATGATATTTGAACTGGACATATCTTTAGATGAATCTATACGAATTGAAATAGTATTGCACATAGAATCATTACTTACAATGATAGGATTTTTATTCATATTAACCACTTCATCAGAACAAGAACTTTCATTACAACCAATTGTATCATGTTTTTCAGCAACACACGCTCTAGAAGACAGACCTATCTCAGAAGAAATACAATAATTAACAGAAAAACATCTTTTCAACTTGGACAAATCAAGTTTATATAGACCAGAACTTTCATATCCATGTAATAAGACTTGATGAGAGTATGAGTCTCTTATTACGCAATGAGAAGCATGGAACTCGAAGAAGACGTTGTTATCCCTGGCGAACTGAGACACATATAACAGATTTTTAGTTACTGAAGGAGTATACAACATATTATGTAAAACTAAAGGACGAGAGTTAGAACCAGCAGAGTGCACTTCAGCAGGAATAACAGCAGAGCCTATGACAGATATTGTTAACGAATAACCATTACCTACAGTAACCTTACCTTGTTCATTATACAGAACACAAGCATTGTATAACGAGGGGGTCGCATTGGTGAGGTGATTCGTTGCACCTGAGTTCGGAATCCAACTGGAATCATGCTGAATTACAGGAGCAATCGAGGCCATGTGAGCTTGAGCATTGCTTATCACAGATTGATTATCCATGAATTGACCATTGCTCTGACTGTAACTGGCCATAGAAGGTGCATATGAAGATGTAGGTAAGGAAGAAATCGGAGAAAGCTGATACGGAGAAGTAGGAATAGGCATAGGATAAGGTGAATAAGCCACAGTAGAGTAAATCATGTGTGAAGATGGATTAATATGAGAGGGTGAAGGTGCATAGGTAGGTGAAACAGAATTTGTAAACTGATGAGATTGATAGGGCTGAATATAAGGAGCATACGACATAGGTGCAGATTGAACAGGCTGAAATGAAGAAGGCTCAAATGAAGAAGCTGACTGAGACACTCCTGACGTAGTGGTTGAGGCTGGCTGAACTGACTAACATGCATCATCCGATTGAGCAGAGACAATATTAACCATTGGAGAATTGGAACTACCTGGATATGTCACGCCTGTGAAGTTCACATTGAACCGATGATAACATCTGTGAACCAGATGTCCAAACTTCCCACACAGCTGACATTGGGGACGATTACTGCCATATCTTCTTCCACGACCTCTGCCTCTTCCAGAATTGAATTGCTGAGGTTGAGATGAATTAGTCATCATTGAAGAATGAAGACTGGAATCAGCCACAGTCGATGAAGTCGATGTACCAGTTGCAGATGCGCTGTTTACAACATCATTGGAACCTCCAACAGAAGAATTTGGCTTCAATACCGCAGAAGAATTGACAGCCATATTTGTTGTGACATTAGAATCGAATAGCAAGTCTACTTGTCTAGCCTCCGCATCCAGTAAAACCGAACTTATTGATGCTATGTCATAAGGATTTCTGCTAGCATGAATGACTGAAACAACACTGCCAAACTGACCTTTAACTTCATTTAGAATAATTGAAATCTGCTGCATTTCTTCTATCGCATGACCGCAACTAGCTAAGCTATCACAAGCTGATTGAATAGCAGTTAAGTAGTCACGCATGCTTTGCTGAGGTAGCTTTCTAACTTTAAGTCGATCATACAAGTGCATAATCCTAGTTGTAGAGAATGAAGAAAAGTCCCTATGCAATTTCTGCCAAATTGAAGCTACCGACATACAGCCTATCAAGCCTATGTTTACTTGAGCAGGTACCGAAGCAAGCATCCAGGATGCAAGAGAACTGTCTTTCTGAACATATTTGAGATATTCAGGATTTGGCTCATCATCTGTAGTAGGACCTTGAATTCGAGGCTGAATTGTGGTGTTTCCATACAGGTGCGACTCCAGATTATAGCCACGAACAGTAAGGAGCACCTGTTAGCTCCAAGATTGGAAGTTTTCTTCCCCTTCCAATTGATAGACCTTCTTATTTAAGAAGAATGTTGATATCTCTTCCATCTATTTTGCACAACAGAAACAGAAAACCAAGCGAAAACAGACTCGTAGAGATGCAATCGCAGAGATGAACAGAACACGATGAATCACAATAGGTCGCCGAATCGCAACAGCTCTGATACCATGATAGGAATCTCAAAATGAAATGAAAAAATAGAAACTAAGCTTACTTGCTTGTGAATAAATACTTTTGATTCATTCATTCAAGTTAGTTATGGCTGGTACATATCTATTCTATTTATAGACTAGAAGAAAAGGAGAATTACATCTTAGTCCTCCTAATATTTGTAGATCAGTCCTTTACTCATATGTAATCATACTTATATCCTAACAAGGTGCTAGAAGATGGGGCATGTCGAAATGATTTGCCCTGAAAAGTACAGTTAGCTGAAGAGAGAAACTCAAGCTGATGTCCATGAAGAAGAGGATGAGTAGTTGCTTGCGGCTTCTTGTTTCACCTATGGTGCCTCAAGTGAAAACTGGCTGGTAGATAGTGGTTGTACCAGTCACTTGACATGCAATGAAGGGATCTTCAAGGTTCTTGACAGGTCATTTCATTCGAAAGTTAAGATTGGGAATGAGGAATTCATCTCAGTCAAAAGAAGAAGCATTGTAGCAATAGAGTGCAATTCAAGTATGAAATTGATTGATGAGGTCCTGTTCGTGCATGAAATTGATCAAAATGTACTGAGTATTGGTCAATTACATTAGAAGAATTTCAAGTTGCTCTTTGAGGATAGGAGATGTTTGATCATTGATCCAAATGATCAAGAGCTTTTTAAAATTAAGATGCAAGGGAAAAAAATCATTGAATCCTCTTGGGATGAAACAACTTGTTTGTCCCAGTCAAGTCATTTCCACTAAGATATGGCACAAGATGTTGGGGAATTTTCATCAAAATGCTCTGCAAAAATTGAAGAAGGAGGAGATGGCAGAAGGATTACTTGAGACGGAGGAGTAATTACCAAGTTGCAAAGCTTGCTTAACAGGCAAGACTAGCATGCTACCATTCAAGGAATCATTGTGGAGGGCAACATCTAAGCTGCAACTCATACATACAGACGTTTGTGGTCCTCAAGCTCCTTCACTAAATGGGAGCAGGTACTTTGTCATTTTTATCGATGATTTCACTAGAATGTGCTGGATTTACTTCATGAAGTTCAAGTCAAAAGTTGCTGGTGTGTTTCGAAGATTTAAGGCCTGGATTGAAAATCAAAGTCGATGCAACATTCAGGTCATACGATCTGACAATGGCACTGAGTATACCTCTGATCGATTTGATGAGTTTTGCAAAGATGCAGGCATTGAGGACCAACTTACTGTGCCCTATTCTCCTCAACAAAATGGAGTCAGTGAGAGGAAGAATATAACCATTATAGAGATGACCAGATGTCTAATGCACGAGAAGAGCCTTCCAAAAATAGTTTGGGCACACTTCAGTATTCTTAATGAATAAGCTACCAACAAGAGCACTTGAGAAGAAAACTCCTCATGAAGCATGGTATGACAACAAGCTCAAACTTCAAAACCTTAAAACTTTTGGTTGTATCTATTATTTCCATATATGCCCCTGGTGAAAGTAGACAAGTCGGAAGAGAGAGCTGAACTTGGGATCTTTATAGGCTATAGTGCATTATCAAAACCTGTAGGATCTATCATCCAAGAAGAGGGAAGATTTCAGTGAGCAGAGATGTTCACTTTCTTGAAGAGGAGAAATAGGAGTGCTCCAATGAAGAAGTGGAGAAACAAGTGTCCCTTGATGATGATGAACTGACAGATGATCAATCGGTTAGGGGGTCGAGATTTCTTGCTGAGGTTTATCAGAGATGCAACCTTGCAGTCCTTGAACCTGGAGGATATGAGGAGGTCAAGATTGATGAGAAATGGCTAGTTGCAATGAAGGAGGAGATTGCCATGATTGAGAAGAATGGGACATGGGAGTTGGTGGAGAGACCAAGAAACAGAAAAGTGATTGGTGTCAAATGGATTTTCATGACCAAACTTAATCCTGATGGCTCAATCAACAAACACAAAGCCAGATTGGTGGTGAATGGGTTATGCTTAGATTTGGGGAGTTGATTTCTCTAATACTACATTTGCACCTGTGACCAGGTTGGACACCATCTGTATGCTTCTCTCCATTGTTGCTCAGAAGAATTGGAAGATCATCCAACTTGATGTTAAGTCAGCCTTTTTGAATGGTGAGCTGAATGAGGAAATTTTCATCGAGCAACCTGATGGCTTCACTGTTTCAGGCCAAGAAGAGAAGGTGTACAAGTTGAATAAGGCTTTCTATGGCTTGAAGCAGGCTCCCAGGCAGTGGTAAATCAAAATTGATGAGCATTTGCTGCAACTTAGGTTTGAAAAGAGCCCAAGTGAGTCCACCCTCTACATCTTAAAGGCAGGTATTGATGTAGTGATAATCTCCTTGTATGTGGATGACTTACTTATTACAGGAAATAATGTCATTCAAATCGAAAAGTTTAAGAAGAAGATAATGCATATATTCGAGATGACTGACTTGGGAGAGATGCCCTATTTTTTGGGCATTGAGATCAAGCAAGGTAAACATGATGTGTTCATTTGCCAAAAAAGGTATTTGAAGGAGATCCTCAAAAGGTTCAAGATGGAGGATTGCAAAGAAGTGAGCACCCCAATGGTTCTCAAACCAAAGCTGCAAAAGGAAGATAGAGATTATGCATCAGATGAAAAACTCTACAGGAGGTTGATTGAGTGCTTGATGTACCTCACTGCAACAAGGCCAGACGTTCTCTATTCTGTAAGTTTTCTTTCTAGGTTCTTAAATTATCCTAGTGAGTTACACATAATTTCTGCAAAACGTGCTGTGAGATAATTGAAGGAAACTCAGTCACTTGGGGTCAAGTTTGAGCAAAGTAAGGACCTCAATTTGATTGGGGTGTTCATATAGTGATTGGGTTGGTTCAGAAGATGATGCTAGAAGCACTTCTGGTTACTGTTTTTCTCTTGGTTCTAGATGCTTTTCTTGGTGTTCAAAGAAGCAAGAAAACGGTGGCCCTCTCCATTGCAGAAGCTGAGTTTATAGCAGCTTCAGGAGCACCCAAACATGCCATTTGGTTGAGGAAGGTGTTGGAAGATCTTGAAGAAACTCAAGCCGAAAGTACTAAGATTTTTGTGGATAATTAAGCTACAATTGCTATATCCCAAATCTAGTATTTCATGGAATGACAAAACATTTCAAGGTCAAGTATTACTTCCTCAGGGAGATCCAAAAGGATGAATAAGTGAAGCTGCTATATTGCAGCATGAAGAAGCAGTTGCAGATATATTCACCAAATCTTTTTATGTTGCTAGATTTGTGTTTCTTAGGGAAAGATTGGGAGTTTGCAGCAACCTGAATTAGGAAGAGTGTTAGATGAAATCAAGTTTCCATATTAGTGGAAGTAGTTGATTAATTAACTAAAAATAGTTAAGTAGTGAAAGTAGTGGATTAATTAGCTAAAAATAGTTGAAATAGTGGCAGTAGTGAATTAATTAGCTAAAAATAGTTGAAGTAGTGGAGGTAGTGGATTAATTAGCTAATATAGATAATTTCTCTTGTATAAATTGTCAATTGTAGATCGAATAAAATAAATTCAAGTTTTGCACATTTTGCTTATGTTTTTCTGCTGTTGTTCAACTTATCTTGCTTGATAAACAACACTAACAAAGAGTCTCCCTAACGGTAGCTTAATCGACAAATCACGTAAGCTATCTTCATTTTCTTTCTATAACATAATTTGGTATTATTGTATATATACTTGTCAATTTGGTTCATGCCTAATGGAATTTAGTTATAAATTACCTATTTTAAAATAAAAATGGTCGATGTGTATACTACACATGCACTATCAACTAGTATTAGTTAAAAATATATATACAAGAGTTTTGACAAAATAACTTTTACAACTATATATAGACAACATCATGCCTTAAGTTTTCCTTAAGGTATTGTTTTCATCAAATTGTATTCGCCTGTTACCTTATTATATATATATATATATATACGCTCTTATAAGTTATAACTTATTGTTTGAACTAGGGGGATCAAAAAAGACTGTAGGACCGAATTCCCGACAAGACCGGCCCGAGACCGGCCCGAGACCGGCCCGATTAGGACCGAGACCGAACGGGCGGTTTTTTTTCCTCAAGGTCGGTCTCGGTCTCGGGCTTTTTTTCCGAAAGCCCGTTTAGGACCGGCCCAGACCGAATGTATGTGTATTTGAGATTTTCATAATACCACACCGAAAATAATGTGGATTTTGGAGGTTTTCTATCTCTATAAAAGGTGCATCTTGATAAATTTACTAAAGAATATAGAGAGTTCATAGTGTTTCTTTGAGAGGTGAACTATTCCTTCGCCTTTTACTAAAGAATACCGTGAACTCATAGTTGTTATTTTTTTTGGGGTGTAGATTTGGTCCAGGACCGAGACCGGCCCGAGTCAAGAAAGACCGACTCGGGCGGGCTTTTTTGGCCGAGGTCGATCTTGGTCTCGGTCCTCCAGAAGGCAAGACCGAAATTTCGATCTCGGTCTTGTCTTCAGGACCGGACCGACTCGCCCATGATGAGCCCTAGTTTGAACCAACTTTCGTGTTATGATATATTATTTATAAGACCTTTTTTGTTTTTGTTAGACATTATATACTATTAATATTATAATGGCGTGCTTTTCACGCTCTCCATGTGGGAACAGACCCAATTACCCCAAACGAACACCATTAATAAAGGTGGAATCATGCTTCATAAATTAATATACAATATTGATTAAATTATAAAAGTCTTAATTTCCCAAACTTATCTTTAGCCGTCCAATTCCAATCCCCTTTCTAATCCACATCTTCTTTCTCTCTCTCTTTCTATAGTTGAAAACTTGAAATACTAGTGGCTTGCAGATTCGGGTGTCAGAAGAAGTGCAGTTTCTCTGCAAACAAGGAGGACGACCCTCTTTCTTCTGTCTGTCGTCACAAACAAAGGAAAGCTCGTCTCTGAGAATAATCTTTTCAATCTCACGAAACCAGGTGAATTCCAAACATCGTCTATTCCAGTTATATGTACATGTAAATATTCGGATAAGGTTTTTGTTGTTGCATCTCGAATATATACCAAACCAAAGCTCACACACAACCAAAATCCATGGTCCATTTGCTAGCCACCATTATTATTCTATAAATATATACACAACTTTCTGGATCAAACAAACCCTAGTGGACTTCCTCTCTTTGCATTCTAGTAATGGCAGAAAACCCTCCAAACACATCCTCTTATCCTCTCAGAACAAGGTTTGCCCTAAGGTTTCTCAAAACTCTCAAAAGAATGAATAACCATTCTAGTCAGCGGATAAAGCTCGCAGCTTACTCTTCTATGGCTCGGGCTGTCGGACCGAGTCGTATCTGGAGCCGAGCCATCCTTTTCAAGCTCCGACCAGACGGCAGGAGAAGAAGAAGAAGAAGGTTTGTCTGTTCATCAAGAACTAATCAAAAATTGGCCAAAAGCAAGACAGTACAAACAAAGAAGATCAGAAGGGTTGCCGCTGTCGGTAAGAAGCGAGCTTCATCGGAGACTTATAATAAGCGGCTTGGTCGTCTGAGACGATCTGATGAGCTGAGGCGACTGGTGCCGGGAGGAGAGGCCATGGATGTTTGCAGTTTGTTTGAGGAAACGGCTCATTTCGTTCAGTGCCTTGCAACGCAGGTTAAGGTTATGCAGAGTATAGTGGATCATTATAACTGCTGATGATCATGAAGGGAAAGATCAGACAAGAGATCATGCACGACGCAGTTTAGTTTTTTTGTTTTTTTTTTCTTTTTTAAATATATATACAGATCGATGAGATCATGAAGGGAGTGATATAGACACAGATAAATGAGAGGGGAGATCAAATACTGAATTGGATTTGAAAATGATACGGTATGGTGTGGTAAACATGATGTTGTATATACAAGTTTACAATATGTGTTGTACATATAATTATATAATTCTGCTTATCAAATCAGATAATAAGTAATAAAATCAGTACTTTTAAAATTTCTAAACCAAATGCCTAGTATTTTGCTACATGACACAGTAAAAATTTAGAGTTCTAAATTACACTATTAAAAAATATTATATTATTTTAATGTCTAAATATATTTTTTTACTTTATTTACTATAATATTATATAATCTTAAATGTTGTACGTACAAACTGATGTAAAAACTGTTTATTCATATGAAAATTAAGGTAATGAGTCGAAATTATATATTTCTAAATTACGTGTATTAGTGTAATAAAATAATCAAAAAGAATATGTGTATACTATTTTACTTAATTAGTTTAAAAATATTTTTCCATGTAAAAGAGAGCATTAATAATATAACTATTATTACGTACATATATTTTTATTTAAATCAAATCCCATTCCATAGCTATGGTATATAAATGACTAGTGTATCAAATGAAATGGTTCATATGTACAAGTCAATATTATGAAACATATGGATAAACATCATTTGGGTATCTTAGTTTTCAATTTCATAGTTGAATAAATATGTATCTGATTTAGTAAATAGGTATTTACTTTTTTTACTTCAAAGTACCTTACATCTGTTCATTATTATTTTATCTAATTACACATCATTTGTTTGGAAAGTGAACATGTCCCACCAATGTGTTCGTGTTTATGCCAATTCTTTTTTGTAAAAGAAAATAAAAATTGTATGGACGAAATACCATTTCCACAATCTAATAACCACGAATCTCTAACTTTTGCTTTAGATTTAGGATTTTTTAGGTTCGAATTCTAACTTGTCTCTGTTTATCGGTTCCTTCCAAAATCTCAAAACTTCAATTGATGCCTTCCGTGAGTTGTTTAGTTATGCAAAGTTCACAGAGACGCGCCTATGAATATATTGTTATGGTGAAGTCCTTTAATGCACGAGAGAAATTTGACTAAAGGCTCTATAATTGTCCATTGTGGGGTGTAAGTAGTACTAATTATGTTTTAATTATGAAATTTCTTGTTAATTTTGTCTCATATTTCTATTTTCGGTTTCATACACTCGTTGATAACCAAACGACAAAATTATGACTATTTCAATCGGTACAGTATTCATGTTTGTCACCATTTAATGAGGATTTTTACTAAGTGAAAAAATGATGAAGAATACTTAAAGAATAATAGAGAAATATCAACAACGAAACATGATTTGCAAAGTAATGTGTTTGTTTATGCTGAATGTATTGTCTTTCTAGGTTGTCATTACTAGCTCTACATAAAATTTAGTAGTTTGTGAATGAAATTTTGCAAAGAAAATAATCCCTTTAAATTTAGAAATATTTATAAGGGATTTATCCGAGTTAAGTAAGGAGAATAATAATTAACAAAAATTTTCACAAAATATAATTTTCTTCCTACATTACTTGCTAACATATTTGCAAGAAAAATATTTCAAATGAATAATGAATATATTTTGTGATCCAATATTTCTAATAAATATTTGTAAGAATAATCCATCACTAATTACATTTTTCAATCCTAAAGTTTGTAAGGAATTTATAACTTCTCATAAAATATATTTATTTTGCAAGGGATTCATATCTTCTTAAAAAAACCCACTTATAATCCACCTTCACTTTTCTGAATCTTCTTCACTTTTCTGAATCTGGATGCTTACAATCAAGCTATTTCTCGGGGCTTTAGTAGAACACGACATCATATCCTGACAGCCCGATTCATATTGATAACTAAAAATAGTTTGCACCCTCTTTCGGCCATAAATAGCTATTACTAGTTTTTTTTAATACATATAGAGAGAGAACCGTTTCTGGTTCCGGTTACTTTAGGGTAACCAGATAGGATAACCAGAATTAAATAAATAGGTTTTCAAATTTTTTTACCGGAACCTATCCAATTTTTAAAACATCTACTCGGATACTATTCGAAGTGTCGGTTCCGGGTCCAAATGGGTAACTTGCTCACCCTAATAGTTAACACTCTACCTCATAAGTCGTCTCCACCTCATCCAGGTTCTTCTCTATGTCTGTGTGCTTGATTTCCAATGAAACAAGAGCTTGTACGTCGAATCGAGTACACAGGACCAACATCGTCTCCGCATGCGGAGATAATTTTTACTTTCCTAGCTAGTTTGTTCCGTCTTCTTCGCTGCATAACAACCAGCTCGTTGCCGACTGTTCAGTGTCTAGCTCCTTAGGCTTAGGATTGATCGTTGCGCATAAAATTAGGCCTTTTTGTGGTTTAATAATCTAACTCGATATCCAGATAGTCTACGATTACTCGTAGTAGTTTCTCTTTTTGACCACGTTTGTTTTATAGTGGGGGCATGAATTTTAAATAATATTTCTATAAACCGATATTGTTTTGCTTAATGTTGCATTTCATTAATTACCTTTACTTTGTCATATTGTTACAATGTGGTATATTCCTTTGTTATTTTGTTAAAATATACTGACAATAGTTTTTTTACCTAAGTAATTGAACATATTCGACCTTGACAATAAGACATATACACAACAATATATAAATTGACACTTCAATTTATAATTAAGGTTAAAATAAGTACAATTTCCCTATAAATTAAAGTCATGTTGAGATCTCTAGGTGCATTGTATCAACACATCAAAATAGGGATAAGATCCACTATCAAAAGTATATTCTACACATATCAAATCTAGTTAACACTATTAATACCTTACATTACTAAGGAAATAGTATCAATATACTAATGAATACATAACTAGAAGGCTCACAATCACTTTGCGCGAAAACTATTATTTATATTAAATATTAATTATATATATATATATATATAAAATTTACTTATTATTTATTAGATTTTTATTTTATTAAAGTATTTTTAATTAATAATAAATTTAACTGAATATTATACAATTAAAAATAGTATATTAATAAATAATATTAACCCTATTAATATTTATGTATAATATACATATTCTATTTATTTCAATATTATAATTATGTTAAATAAAATCAAGATTAAGTCTATTTATCTTGATAAACCTAACTACAAAATAAATGAATGACTATTAAAAATAAATAGTAACAATTATAAGTTATTTTTTGTGATTTTTTCACTTCTATTTGTGCAATATGTTAATGAAAATGTTAAAATCATTAGTAATTTTTTACTAATTGTAATAATAGTAAAATATCTATAAAGCAAATCTTATTTATTTTCTATTTATAAAATATGTTGAGAGTATATAAATATAAAATATGTTTCATTTTTTTAAAATATATTAATGCCCATATAATACTTTTAACTTAACTATTATTGTTTTATGGCTTATATTAATTTTATATGCTTATATAAAAATGTCAAAAGTTTATATAAGCATATAAATTTATATTAAAAATTTAATTATAATAAGGTTTTTTGATAAAATTATTGTTTAATAATATAATTTTTTTATTTAATTTGTAATTGCAAATTTTTATATGTTCATACTTGTCATCCATCAAATATAATATTATGTATTTTAGTATTTTATAAAATTCACTATATATAATGTATTTAAGATAAAATCATAAATATACATGTAAAAATAAAGAAGAAAATGTTGAGGTTTTGTAACTTATTTTGAGAATAAATATGAGACTTTGAAAGATTTTAATGTGATTTATGTGACATGACACTTAGGAGTGAGATTGTATGTTTGACATTGACTAATTAAAATTAATTATTTTGGCATTAGGGGTGAAAAAATACATAAAAAAACTTTTTTGTCACGATTGCATACATCCTAACCAAATTAATATATATATATATATATTTATTATGGTTTACTTGTAATAGTCTTGAACGTGCTTTTGTTAGTTGTTTGTCTCGGTGACTTGAGTAGACATTGCAGTCCATTGTAGAGATCGATCAATATTTGCATATAGTATTAATACTTTTTTTCGGATTCAATAATAAGAGAGAAAATTTGCCACAACCCTTTTTCATTCTTGGCCACCAATAATGAGTTTTCACATAATGATACATTTTTGTCACTCCTGGGTGCATAGCATATGCTGCGTTATGTGTCTCATCTAAAATTTCTTGACGTAAGTTAGCAACATCAGGAACACATAGTTTGTTGTTTATCATCAATGCATCATTAGTAATAGTTAACGAAATCCCTTCACACTGTTTAACTCCATTAAGGATACTAAGTAGTTTTGGATCTTGCGCTTGAGCTGCATGAATTCGTTCTTTTAACAAAGGTCGAATTGTCAAGGTAGCCAATAGAGTCCCACAAGTATCTATGTTCAATTCAACACTCATTTTTCTCCAGTCATTAAAGTATGATAAAGGAGATACCCGATGATAAAGAAGATACCCACAAACACGCAGATATGCTAGCAAGCTTTCTGCTTAAAGCATCAACCACCACATTTGCTTCCGCTGAATGATATTCAGTTGTACAATCATAATCTTTAAGCAGTTCTAGCCATCTCCTCTGCTTTAAATTTAATTCATTCTGTGTCATCAAATACTTCAAATTTTATGGTCAGTGAAAATTTGGAAAGTTTCTCCGTATAAATAATGTCTCCAAATTTTTAACGCAAACACTACTGCAGACAATTCTAAGTCATGCCCGGGTAAGACTTTTCATGCGTTCGTAACTGTTGTGAAGCATACACAATAACTCTTCCATGTTGCATCAATACACAACCTAAACCTTGATGAGATGCATCACTGTATACGATAAACCCACTTGAACCACAAGGAATCGATAGCACTAGTGCTGACGTTAACCTCTGTTTTAGTTCATGAAAATTGTGTTGACACAAATATGTGTTGGACTAATGAATCTTAGGATCGATTTAAACATGTTAAGAAACTGAATAAACACATTTAAATCAAACAGCGGATGCTTGAATCGAATTTGTGAACTTACCTCCAGCCATTGCTAAACTGAGTTTCATGATTCGTTTGGAGCTTCTAAACCCTTACTCTTCACAGTAGATGGTGTATTCAAAGCTGAATTGAAGAAGAGTGGTGTCTAGGGACCAAAAACGAGAATGCTCTATATAATGCTCTATCCATCAAAGAGCATAAATGAAAGCATTGAATGGCTGCTTTTGTGGACGAATGGTTGCTTAACTTGTGGATCAATTTCTGTTGTTAATTGACTATAGATGAAGAAAAAACCAACTTGGATTTCTCTTTAATAAGTGCATGCACAAAGTGGGCAAATGATTTGCACAAAGTGGGCAACTAATTTGCACAGAGTGGACAACTAATTTGCACAAAGTGGGCTGCTACATATTTTTTTAACAACATTCTCCCACTTGGTCCACATATATATTCCATCATTCACCTTAATGAGAAAAATGAAATATATGAATCATGGCGATATGTCCTCTTATATTGA
This sequence comes from Chamaenerion angustifolium, assembly GCA_946814005.1. Lineage (NCBI taxonomy): Eukaryota > Viridiplantae > Streptophyta > Magnoliopsida > Myrtales > Onagraceae > Chamaenerion > Chamaenerion angustifolium. The sequence goes on along the minus strand of OX328266.1, from coordinate 33,964,454 downwards.
GTATTATCTTCCATGTATTACAATATATATCAAGTTTCTCAGTGAAAGGCCATAAAACTTAATGAATAAACCCTATGTTCATTCAAGGTCCAAACTTTAGTAATGTATTCTCAAAATTAACAAACATACATGTGCACAAAACTAAATGAGATAACATCTACTGAATAAGAGTATCAAAATATAAAAATGAATACTTACATCATGGAACCAAGTCCCATTCTTTCTACATGATCCGTGAAATTCTTTGGTGGCATGCCTTTAGTCAAAGGATCAGCAATCATCAACTCAGTGCTAACGTGCTCAATGACCACTTTCTTATCCTTAACATGTTCTTTGATGGCCAAGTAATTAATGTCGATGTGCTTACTTCGACTACCGCTTTTATTGTTCTTAGCCATAAACACAGCAGCTAAGTTGTCACAATACAATCTCAATGGCCTAGAAATAGAGTCAACTACTCTAAGCCCAGAAATGAAACTCTTTAACCATACACCATGTGATGTAGCCTCAAAACATGATACGAACTCGGATTCCATGGTGGAAGTAGCAGTCAAAGTTTGCTTTGCACTCCTCCAAGACACGACTCCACCGGCAAGCATGAAAATGTAACATGATGTTGATTTACGTGAATCAACACAACCAACGAAGTCCGCATCGGAGTAGCCAATCACCTCTAAATTATCGGTCCGTCTATACATGAGCATGTAATCTTTTGTTCCTTGAAGGTATCTCATCACCTTCTTTGCAGCTCTCCAGTGGTCAATACCTGGGTTACTTTGATATCTCCCAATTACCCCAACAACAAATGCAATGTCAGGTCTAGTACAGACCTGAGCATACATCAGGCTTCCAACAACTGAAGCATATGGAATGTTTTTCATTTGTTCTCTCTCAAGCTCATTTTTAGGACATTAGATTATACTAAATTTATCACCCTTAACAATGGGTGCTATACTTGGCAAACAATCTTTCATCTGAAATCTCTCTAAAACTTTGTTGATATAGGTCTCTTGAGACAAACCCAAAATGGCTCGAGATCTTTCTCTATGGATCTTAATGCCGATGACATAAGATGCTTCACCCATATCCTTCATATCAAAGTTCTTCGAGACAAATTGTTTCACCTCATACAGCAAACCCTTATCATTGGTTGCAAGAAAAATATCATCCACATATAGTACCAAAAAACAAGTCTTGCTCCCACTGACCTTCTGGTATATACATTGATCCATGACGTTCTCTTCAAAACCAAATGAAGTGATGACATTATGGAATTTAAAATACCATTGTCGGGAAGCTTGTATTAATCCATATATAGATTTATTAAGTTTACAGACCAAGTGCTCACCATTAATAGAGGAGAATCCTTCAGGTTGTTTCATATAAACCTCTTCCTCTAGATCACCATTAAGGAAAGCCGTTTTCACATCCATTTGATGCAAACCAAATCAAAGTGGGCAACCAATACCATGATCACACAAAGTGAATCTTTCATAGATACAAGAGAGAATGTTTATGTGTAGTCAATTCCCTCCCTTTGAGTGAATCCTTTGGAAACGAGTCTTGCCTTATATCTCTCAATGTTGCCTTGTGAGTCTTTCTTTGTCTTGAAGACCCATTTACTTCCAACGGCTTTTACACCATGACACAACTTGACGAGATCCCAAACTCGGTTAGATGTCATAGAATCCATCTATTCTTTCATGGTATTGTGCCATAAGTTCGAAACCTTAGAACTCATGGGCTGTGAAAACGTCTCAGGATCATTTTCGGCTCCGACATTGTAGTCACACTCTTGTAGATACACAATATAGTCACTAGGAATCGCTGATTCTTACTCTAGTAGATTTTCTTTATGCTGAATTAACATTCTCTTGAGTTGTAGGATCATGTTGTTCAGCAGGTTCTTCAACAGTTTCAGGCATCTGCTGAACTTCAATATCTACTAGATCAGGATCAACAACTTGTGGTACTTCCATGACTGGTTCTTCAACACGCATTTGTACTTGAGGCGCGTTGTTAACAACAATGACCAGTCCATTAATGAAGTGGCACACTGAGCATCTAAATGATATTTCTCAGGACCTACGCCCTAGGATCGATCGCTCCCACTTATAAAGTCATTCTCAAGATATTTTGCATTTCTTGATTCCACAAACCTAGTGCTATGATATGGACAATAAAATCTATATCCCTTAGACCTTTCAGCATATCCGATGAAATACCCACTTATGGTCCTCGGGTCCAACTTCTTTTCTTGTGGATTGAAGACTCTTACTTCAGACGGACAACCCCAAACGCATACATGTCGCAAACTTGGTTTCCAACCTTTGAATAACTCAAAAGGTGTCTTTGGGACAACCTTGGCTGGAACTCGGTTTAATATGTACACTGCCGTTTTAAGATCCTTAGTCCATAAGGATTTAGGAAGTTTGGTGCTAGCAAGCATGCTTCGCACCATGTCCAATAATGTTCGGTTTCTCCTTTCAGCTAATCCATTTTTGTCCGGAGAGTCAGGCAAGCTGTATTGGGCAACAATCCCATTCTCTTGAAGAAACTTCGCAAATGGACCATTCGCTTGTCCACTTTTAGTGTATCTACCATAGTACTCTCCACCTCTATCGGATCTCACGATCTTAATTTGTTTACCACATTGTTTCTCTACTTCAGCTTTAAACACTTTAAAAGCATCTAGTGCTTCATTCTTATTGTTAAGCAAGTAGAGATACATGTATCGTGAATAATCATCTATGAAGGAGACAAAGTACTTATTTCGGTATGCATCCATGTCTGGACTACAAATATCTGTATGTATGATTTCCAATAACTCAGAGCTCCTCTTGACACCTTTCTTAGATTTGTTAGTCTCCTTACCCTTAATGCAACTTATACAAGTCTCAAAGTCAGTAAAATCCAGAGCACCAAGTACTCCATCATTCACTAACCTTTTAATTCTCTCAATGGAGATATGTCCCAATCTCCCATGCCACAATATAGAAGACTCTTCATTCATAACACATCGTTTAGTACCAACATTTTCGTGAACATGCATAGAAGTATGGTTATCATTATTTTGTAGATTAAGGAGAAAAAGACCATCAGACAAAATATCACATCCAATAACATCAGACTTATAAAATAAATTTAATCCGGAGTCTGAAAAGTTAAAGGAGTAACCATCTGATACAAGTCTGGAAACTGAAATTAAATTCCTAGAAAAACTAGGAATATAAAATGTCTTCTTCAAATTTAAAATGAAATCACTACTTAAAACCAATAAGCACGTCCCAATGGCCTCTACATGTGAGGGCATCTTTTTTCTTGAATAGACACTTCGCTCACTTCCCATCGGTTTCTGCATGTATCGTAAATCCTGCAATGAATTGGTAACATGGATTGTAGAACCGGAATCAATCCACCATGTATTATGATTAACATCAGTCATATTGGATTCATAACAAACAAAAGAAAGTTGAGTACCTTTCTTATCAAGCCAATTCATGAACTTAGAGCATTGTTTCTTAACCTGCCCCTTCTTTTTGCAGAAGAAGCACACAATCTCCTTTTTAATGTCCTTCTGAATAGGAATTTTCCCCTATCCCTTGTCCTTAGCTTGATCCTTCTTTTTGTTCTTCCCAGGGGTCGTTAAGTTCACATTTTCCTTTTCCCTTTCCTTTCCCCCCATAATCAGTCTACCCTATTCCTGAACACACATGGTCAACAACTCATTGATCGACCATTTATCCTTATGTGTGTTATAGGATATCCTAAATGGGACATACTGTTGAGGTAAGGTACAAAGGATGTAGTGAACTAAGAAGGATTCTGACATCTCAACCTCCAATGTTTTCAATTGGGTCGATATATCCCTCATGCGCATGATATAATCACGCACACCCCTAATGCTGGTGAGCTTCAGGGACGAAAACTGTATGATGAGGGTGCTCACCATTGCTTTATCTGAAGTGGCAAATTACTCATCAATAGCCTTTAGTAAGTCTCGGACTTTGTGATACTGCTCGACGGAACCCCTGATACTAACAGATATTTTTGTCTTTATGAACATAACGGAAGACGATGAGATCGCTCCCACTTATCATAAAGAAAAACTGCATCAGGAGAGCTGGTTTCAGTTACTGCAGGGGGCTCCTCCTTCCTAATAGCATAATCTATGTCCATCCAACCCAAATAAAGGAGAATTATTTCCTTCCAGTGTAATTAACAGGTAATTAACAGGTTGAATTGCTGCAATAAATTAAATATTCATGCTCATGTTACTAAATTTGAAGCTATAAAAAAATATGACATATCCTACAAATGTAGAATTATATTAAATTATGAATCTAGTGACATAAAACTTGATTGTTGGCTAAAGTTCTAATTCAATTAGATTCATCTTAACTTTATAATAAAACTATCAAATTATGTTCCTTTTCCTAATTCCCGTGGGTAAATTAGAAAATATAATTTGATATTTTATTCTAATTAATTATACAAATATAATAAAAATTCCTGTGGGATAAAATTTTATTATATTACGTATGATTAATCACAAATAATGTTTATTTTTAAATGTGATTCTGAATAAACTTTAATATATAGTTTCAATTAATTAAGAATGTTGTGGCTACTCCCTAATTAATTTAAACTATATGAATCATGTAAACATTAATTTAACAATTTGGCTTAATTATTGCATAAACATATAAGCACTATTTTATAAATTTAATTCCAAATGTACTTATATATATATATATATATATCTTAAAATTGCATGTATAATTTGAAATAATGATGAATTATACTAGCAAATAAAAGTACAAAACACTTATAATTAAATTCACAGCCATGTAGAATTAATTTACCAAAATTATACATAGAATCACTGTTCATAACCGGTACTATTCATTTGAATGTTCTTGACCGTTACTATTCCTGGCAGTTACTATTCATAACTGGTACTATTCATAACTGGTACTATTCATAACTGATACTATTCATCATTTTACTGTTCATTGAACAGTTCATCTTCTCCAAACTGTCGAATGAACCAGAAAAAAACAGAGTACCACACCAAAAACAGAGCAAGAATCAACGGTGCTCTGATACCAAATGTTGGACTAATGAATCTTAGGATCAATTTAAACATGTTAAGAAACTGAATAAACACATTTAAATCAAACAGCGGAAGCTTGAATCGAATTCGTGAACTTACCTCCAGCCATTGCTAAACTGAGTTTCGTGATTCGTTTGGAACTTCTAAACCCTTACTCTTCACAGTAGATGGTGTATTCAAAGATGAATTGAAGAAGAGTGGTGTCTAGGGACCAAAAACGAGAAAGCTCTATATAATGCTCTATCCATCAAAGAGCATAAATGAAAGCATTGAATGACTGCTTTTGTGGACGAATGGTTGCTTAACTTGTGGACCAATTTCTGTTGTTAATTGACTATACATGAAGAAAAAACCAACTTGGATTTCTCTTTAATAAGTGCATGCACAAAGTGGACAAATGATTTGCACAAAGTGGGCAACTAATTTGCACAGAGTGGACAACTAATTTGCACAAAGTGGGCTGCTACATATTTTTTTAACAACAATATGTCCATATGAAAGGATTATTCTTCATTAACAATGTTGTTAACAGTGAAGCTATAATAGAAAATCCTTCAATGAATCTGCGATAATACCTAGACATACCAAGGAAACTCTGTACCTCTTAGACATTCTTATGTGGTTGCCATTTAAGAACCGCTTCTACTTTATTTGGATCAACTTCGATGCCACGATTCGAAATCACATGTCCCCAAAAAACAACATGACCTATCCAAAACTCACATTTGCTCAGTTTAGCGTACAACTGTTTATCCCGCAAGGTTTGTAGAACAACTCTTAAATGATATTCATGTTCTTTCGGGCTTCTGGAATATATAAGTATGTCATCAATAAATACAATAACAAACTTGTCAAGGAAAAACTGAAATACATTGTTCATCAACGCAATAAATGCAGTTGGGTCATTAGTTATCCCAAAATGCATAACCAGGAATTCATAGTGCCCATATCGAGTTCTTAAAGCAATTTTCAATATATATTCCTTTGAAATTTTCAACTGATGTTATCCTGATCTTAAATCAATTTTTGAAATAGTCGAGTACCCTGTAATTGATCAAATAAATCTTCTATTTGTGGTAATGGGTATTTATTTTTAAGTGTTACTTGATTCAACTTGCGGTAATCAATACATAACCTCATTGTACCGTCTTTCTTCTTAACAAAAAACACTGGTGCACCCCATGGAGACACACTTGGACGAAAGTAACCTTTGTCTAACAACTCTTGTAGCTGTTTTTTAAGTTCTTGGAGATGTAGTGGGGCCATTCGGTATGGAGGAATTGAAATTGGTGTTGTACCTGGAATCAACTCAATAGAAAACTCAGTTTCTGTGTCTGGTGGTAAACCAGGTAAATTATCTGGAAACACATCCGGAAATTCCTTGACAATAGGTATGTTTTCTATCGCATTATTAGTAACCTTCGTATCAACCACATGAGCCAAATAGGCATCTTCGCCCCCTTTAATAAGCTTAAATGCAGTCACCGCTAATATCAAACAACTAGGTATAACTTGACGTACATCATAGAACACAGTCTTTTCCTGATTCAAAGACTTCAGAATAACTTCCTTAGTATAACAATCAACCCGAGCATAATTTCTGGATAACCAATACATACCAAGTATGATATAAAATTCATGGAAGTCAATATCAAGTTCGTATAAAGCATTGTTGCATCTATACGAATCTGACAGTTTCGATATACCTTATTCATAAACAAAACTTCACCCAAAGGCGTATGGACACTCGGGTTATAATCCAATGTCTCAGGTTCTTTATGCAAATGAGATGCCATTTTTAATGATATGAATGAATGTGTAGAACCAGGATGAATAAGAACAAAGGCTTTTAATTTATAAAAAATGAATTTTACCCATTATGACTTCTCGAGCATTTACAACCTCTTCTCTTGACAATGCATAAACACGAGCATGTGTCTTTGAATTTGAACCCTGATACTCAGATCTATCAACACTAGCACCAGTACTAGTTGACTACCCTCTGCCTCTATCTCTTCCGAAACCAGTCCCTGCTCCACTAGCTCGTGTTGGATCTTGATTTCCTGAATGCTGATTTGGCAGTGAATTGAATGCCAATGGAAGGATGAAGATTGCTATCACCTTAGCTCCGGTGAACCTGCAGGAAGGGGATCGCAATAGAGGAGGTGTCTCTGGGTCCCTCTCCGATGCTTAAATGAGTATATGTGTGTATATGAACTCAAAACGTAACTGAATGTATGTAAAGCAAAGGTATTTATAGAGTAAGAAGACCAAACCGTAAAAGGCAACAACATATCTTAATGAAGATTGTGTTGGTGAAGATTAGGATAGCAGATATTACGGTTATGGCGTAATATTGCAGTTACCATATGTAATATTTAGAGAATATGTGCCCGAGATATGCGGGATATCGTGGCCATATCTTTAGTGACGGTTGGCGGGACCAAAGAAGAGACGTTGGGCTCTCTTTGGGCGAGCACTCATATGGCGAGCAATAGGAGTCTGCGACTTGGATTAATGGTGACCAGTGATGGAGCCTTTGGCGTCCACTTTAGCTTGGGCCATATAAACCTTAACATGGGTCGGTCCGGTTCAAATGACATGGGTTTCACCCCTTTCAAAGTTATTGAGCCCCTGATGCCTTTTCCTTATTAGTCTGTCACTATCAATACCCAACATTTGCCCCTGAAGCTTGAGTGAAGTTTCTTCGGCCGAGCTTGATTCTTTGATAGGGTTTTAGACAGTGACACTTGGATTGGATCTTCTTTGTCCTTTTCTGCTATTTGTACCCTTTTGAACCCTTTATTCTCTTTGGCGATCAATCGTTTGGTCGTCTAGAGTTTATGGAATATTCGATCATTTATTCATTTTTAGTGAGCACTTGAAGTTGCCAGAGTTTATGGATGTTTATTCCTCACTCTTTGGCGAACACTGAATTTGAAAGGGTTTTCCAGAAAGGCTCAGCAAAGCTTTGACGATCACTTTATCCATATAGGGTTTTGAGCATTTAATGACTGCACGGTTATCCAGAAGTTGAACGGACATTTGAGGCACGCCTGTGGTTTATTCTTCTGTAATCCAAGGGCAAGCTGACAGTTTTTTGTACCGTCCGACCGTTTGTCTGCCCGAGGTGTTTCTTAGAATTCTGACATTGCTTCGATTTTTACCCAAAAGGTGTAACCATTCTCTAAGCTATTTTGATTTTGTCTGTGGCGGGTACTTCCATTTTGTCTATATAAGGAACAGAACCTCCACTCTCTTATTTTTTACGCGTTCCAGTCATCCATATTCCAGAGAGTTCTGTGCTTCTCCATTTTCTCAGTCCTCTGTTCTTAAACTTCTTTCTTTCCTCTTTCGATTCCAAAAGCTTTTGAGCATCAATGGATTCCATAAATCAATCCACAGGCAAGAGCAAGGTACCAGCCAACAAGTGTTCTTCTTCCAACCCGAAGTTGTCCACGAAGGCCACCAACGCTCCCTTGAAAATCAGGGACGGTTCCTCTCCGGCTCCCAGCCAAATGAATCCTGTTTCTGGGCCGATTTCTGGACGATCGGCGGCCACACCTGTGGTGGTGGATGGGCCGGAGACCAACGTGCCCCTCCCCAAAAGGTAAACATCGATGCTTTCTACTCACTTATTTTCTGATAATTACCTCAACCGTTACTTATCTTTGACCCATGTGATTAAAAGGTTACTCATCTTTTTTTGTGTAGCTGAAACGTTACTTAAGTTTGAAGATGTGACTGAAAGGTTACTCCGTGAACTTTCCGTCAAATCTGACCGTCAAAGTGTCACGTGTAAGTCACGTGACCTAATTTAAAAACGATTCTACCCCCCCCCCCCCTTTTATGTTTATGGATTATGAAGTAGTAACGGTTATGTAACAAAATGTCCAAACTAAAGTAACCGTTTAATAACATTTAGAAGAAGATAAAACATCATTTAACAACTTCCCCACAAACATAATTCACCACATTTGCAACCATTTCATTTTATTTTCTTCTTATAATACATACAACAATTTTCTATTTTCTATATTTTCTCACTATCACTCAATCAAAGTATACTTTATCGTTAATAAATTATACGCGTCTGTATTAGACCAGACAGAACAATCTTAAAAAAATAGCTCTATTTCAGCTAAAAAGTTTGGTATTTCTCCAAATATTTCTGCAACATGCTATGTTCTAGTGTTTACGTTGTGTCTCTTCTCTTTGGCAATGCAAGGTAACCATCTCTCTCCTCTCATCTTCTTCAACTCTGCAACTCGTTCTTCTTCTCTTTTCGCAGCTGCTTTTGCTGCTGCGTCCTTACCCTCGAGTCTTGCTAATGACTTGGAGTTAATATCATGTTCATCCACAACCACTGATTGGAGTTTCCTTCGAAACTGAACACAGAATCGTCCATCAGTAAAATCGTATTTTCAGATATAGGATAACGAATTTTCAGACATACCTGATTTTCATCTCCTTGAACAGCATCAATGAGCTTTTCAATGGCATCAATGAGCTTTGCAATTGGAATGAAAAAATCTTCATTACAGGTGCAACATACGGTAATGAGAGAGGGTTTCTGCACTACAAAGAACAACTCCTTTTGCAGTAGGATAACGAAATTATATATGATAGCTTGCAGTAAGAAGCATACAAGATATTCCCTCAGCGCGGCAAACAATACGAAGTGCATCTTCTAAACTACGGTTTGCTGGAGCCTGCATTTTGTACTTCATTGTGTCAAATCTTAAGTAGTACTTCGTCATTAGGCGGCCAAGCTCTGAACGACAAGAAAAAACAAATTAAAATAATAGTTGAAGTAACGATAAGAATGTTCACACCCAAGGTCTTAATCGTGATGTACCTAATGGCTTCAATAGAAAACCATCTTCATCAACCCATATCAATTGATGCTCTGACAACTCATTTACTTTCTTAACACAAATCTCTGTTTAAGAAGATAAAAATTATAAGCATTTTCTCCTATTTTCTGTTTATTGATGGTGGAGTAGCGAGTGTAGCAAGAGAAAACCATGTACCTTGCACATGCTTCTCTATTTGGATACTTGTAATCCCTTTCTTGACAGCATATTTCGTAGGATCCTAGAACATGGACAAAAAAATATAAAGCAACAGCCATAGTATCTTAGCAATAGGAAGGTCAACCAAGAACACCATCCCAGCATACGTTTTTCATCCTAATGTACATGTATGAGCACTTCATCGACTCAATTGCTCGTGTAATATCAGTTACGGTCAATTGAACAATCTCAGTAGTTAAATGCTCTGTCACACAAGAAAGTAATCTGCAATTTGAAAAAGAAGAAAAGGGTTAACTTGGCCAATCTTTAAGAGATTTTTGACTTACCAACATATGTCAGAGCATAACATACTGTGACTCAACTACTTCGCATCCATTCAATAGATCCTCGTATAGATGGACCTATTATCATATTGAAAATGTCTCAGTATATTTATTCCTCAAGAATCAAATACAATAAGATACAGCACAAACAACAACGTACTGTTTCTTTTCGAGTCATGATTATGACAGTTCCTGTATCATCAAATGGCGGCCTTCCTGCTCTTCCACTTCCACACATCTTCATACTTTGACAGAGCCGACCTCCACTCAACCCCAATATCCCAAACCCCTTACCATGGAACGGTGAAATAAAACCCCTAATTCAATCAATTGTCAAGTACATTCCTCGGTGCAAAGCATCAGCGAGGATATCACCGAAATCAACAATCAAGCCCGATTTTCATGATTTAGGGTTTTCAAACGATAGAATCAAGATTAAAGAAGAAATCAAGATGAAAGAAGGGGGCTTACCTTCACTGTGAGAATGGTTTCAAAATTCCGAGCGTGTGAGCTTTGCCGGCGGCGATGGCGATAACCTTGCGAGAGAGGTTGGTCGAAACCGAGGCAGTCGCCATTTCCGTTCCAGCTTTTCTCCAGACCTAAGAACAACCTCTCTTAAGTAGACAAAGCTGTGTTAAGGGTAGTTTAGGAACTTCAAATTACAAGTTAATCACGTGACAAGCACATGTCACTACTTAACGGGAAGAAATAACGGCAGTTAGGTGATAGTAACTGTTCAGTCACATGTGTCAACTTAAGTAACGGTTGAGCTCAAGTTTGAACGGTTCAGTCACATTGTCAAACATAAGTAACGGTTGAGGTAATTAACCCTTGTTTTTATATTGTTCTTGCCATATCCTGATTTTCTAAGTAGATATCAAGCCCAACGAGTTGAAGCCGACTCAGTAAGGCAGTGGTCGCCGTAACTGGCCTGAGCGAAGCTTATGCCCCCAGGTATCCAGGCTTAGGGCTGCATTATCCTTGTGACGGAGAGGTTTACGTCTATACGGCCCATTCCTCTTTGCGAGTATTTGCAGGAGCTATGCTGCTATTACGGGATATGCCCAACGCAGCCAGTACCCAACGCCATTAGTATGTGGATTAGGTTCAAGTTCATGTGCTTACGTCAAGAATGGACGTATTCACTGACATTGTTTTGATGTTTTACCGACTGGCCACCGGAGCGAACTACCTCCACCATTTCCAGACCCGATGGCCCAAGTTTGAAGAATGGAGAGGCCATGCGTGGAACTGGAACGTCCATTTTCGGTTGGTGGATGACTTCTGTTCCACCAACTCTAACTACAAGAAGTTTTACTTCTTCTGTAAGGGGAACGTGACTTGGGAATTGTCTCAACCAAAAAGGGATACTCCTCCCATCTTCGGGGAGTTGTTGGGAAGCGACCGGAACGCCATCGACGATTTCTTCCGGTTGCATAAGCAATCAAACTTATGTTCGGGAGCGGAAACCACCGAGTTGATGCTCGAGATGGCGGACATCCATCAGGCCTCGCCAATTTCTATTGACTGGGTAATTTTCTAACATTTTCTTCTGTTGATTGTAAGCGCTCGGAGCCACAAACTCATTGATCTCTTTAATGATCAGGGTAAGGCGGGGCTATCTTCGGACCAGGCATCACTGAGCCTTCCCCCTCCTCCATCCATGCGTTCTTCCAAACGAAAGCCTGAGGAGGATCGCCCCTCTGTCACTCCTGCCCCTCGCCAGCAAGGTATACAACTATCTTATTTATTTCCTTTTCCTCTGTCTTTATTTTAGGTTTCTAATACCTTTGTTAATATTTTGCAGAGAAAACCACTGCTGAGGTGGATCTTAACCCCACTCCCGCCAAGAAGGCCAGGAGTTTGGGTGAAGAGCGCCCAGCTCCTCCTAAGGGTCCTAATGCCCCCATGGAGAAGGCTTTGGTGGTGGTAAAGGCTACCCCACCTCCTTTTGATCGACATGCCCCCAATCCTCCTAAGGAGACCGGGACTCGGAAGAAAGGGCCAGCAACCCCAAGCTCCTCGAAGACTTCCCTCAGGGAGTATTGCCCCTAGTGGGCTTGTTCTAGCCGCCCAAGGCTGCGAACCCTAAGGGCGTCTGGGCCCCTTGGGGAAATCTCCAAAAGGCGGATATTTCCGACCAGAAGACTCTCCGGGGTAACCCGGACTTATGCATGCATCTCCTCGAGGGGATTGTTCCTCCTAAGGACAGGGTCTTGGTTCCCTCGGAACTGCCCGTCGTCGAGGGGATGATGAAATCGTATTTTGAGCGGATCGCCCTGGTAAGATCTCTTGTCTTTATTTATCTTCAAGTCATCTGTTTATTTTTCAATAGACTAACAGTACTTTGTCCCTTTTTCCCTGTTGTCAGCTCGTTCGAGAGGAGCTGGCGATTGGTCGGGTTATCGGGGAGCTCACCGATAAGCATACTGACTTGCTTATCGAGCTGGAGCAGTACAGGAGTCTGGGGTTCTGCCCTGACCAGATGGAAGGCTTGAAGGAGACGGCTAACTTGGGTTTTTTGCTTGGTGGAACAGGCTCGAGAGGAGTACTTCCGGAAGGAGCAGAGGCTCATTGCCTTCGTCCAGAAGAAGGAGGAAGAGGCAGCCCTCGCCGATAATAAGCTTAAGGCGGCCGACAAGTACTCTGTCGAGGTAGATGCTGCCAATGCTCGCCTGAAGGCTGAGATAAAGGAAGCTGAAGCCCAGAGAGCTACTGCTGAGGCTCAAAGGGTTGTCGCGGAGGCCATGGGGAACGTCCTGGAGAAGGAGAAAGGACAGCTCGCCATGCAGCTGATGTCTGTTCCATCTCCCCAAAGCGTAGTCGAGGACTTTAAAAGGCCTGAAGAATTTACCGACTGTGCTTTGGAGGTGATGAAGGATGAGGTGTCTTTCTATCTCCAACTCCTCATCGAGGACATCCAGGCAGTCGACCCCAACTTTCCTCTTTGGGAAGTTGAGTCCCTTAAGCCCTTCCTCAAGAGAACCTTCCCCAAGGAGACTCTTCCTGCTGTTGTTATCGAGTAGGTTGCCCTTGAAGGCGAGCAGAGTGCCTCTGTCCTTGAAGAGCTCAAGGCCTGAAGTCTCCATCTTCTCGGCGATCTCTATTTTTGTTTTAAATAATATTTTTTTTATCTTCCCTTTTATTTTGGGAATTCCTTGTAATTATTTCTCGATTCCAGACTCGGTTATTTTTTATAATATAAAATGCCTTTTATATTCATAAGCCTTTATATTTATTCAACTTTGAATGTGTTGGCGATTCATCCGATATCTTAATCATAATTACCTTCGACTTTTCTTCGCTTTATAATGGTCTCGACCCTTAGGGTCTTGGCCCTTTCTCTAGGCTTAAAACTATAAATCTTTATAGATTTATCTATTCTCCTCGCCGAGCATAAACCTTTTAAGGAAGACTATCATCTTCTGAGAAGATGTGTTACCTTATTAAGATTTAAACATTTTGGAGTGTTCGCCTAATCCTGAGAAATTCGTAACTCAAAGTTTCTTCACCTATAGTGATCGCTTTAAGTTCCTTAACTTTTTTGAATTTTGCCCAACTTATAAGAGAACGGTTTCCTTGATGGATTATTCGCTTTTGCGTTAGGATTTTCTACCTGATTTTGATAACAGGTCATGTGCCTGACTTTAGCATCAGGTCTTTTGCCTAACCTTGGTGTTAGGTCTTTTCTTTTTGCCTAACTTTGTTGCTAGGTCTTTTGCCTGACTTTTGGCGTCAGGTCTTTCGCCCAATTTTGATATCAAGTCTTTTGTTTTGCCTAACCTTGTTGGTAGGTCTTTTGCCTGACTTTTGCTTTATTTCTTTCACCTGACTTTGGCGTCAGGTCTTTCGCCCAATTTTGATATCAGGTCTTTTGTTTTGCCTAACTTTGTTGCTAGGTCTTTTGCCTGACTTTGGCGTCAGGTCTTTCGCCCAATTTTGATATCGGGTCTTTTGGTTTGCCTAACTTTGGCGTTAGGTATTTCGCTTGATTCAGTTATCAGGTATTTCGCGTGACTTTTGGCGTCAGGTCCTTTTTCTTCGATGCTTGATTCAGTCATTAGGTTTTTTGCCCAATTTTGTTATCGAGACTTTTTTCTTCGATTTGATTCGAGTAGCCATACTTTATGAATGAATGACTTGCTTTTATTGACATAACATTTTAATTACAAACTATGTATAAAACCTCCTTAAATGTTTAGAGTTGAATGGACGGGGTAACCTTTCGCCTTATGTGGTTTCCAAATAGTAAGATCATGGGTTGGCGATCTCTACTACATTGTATGGTCCTTCCCACTTAGATGAAAGTTTGTTCTGACTGTCCAGTTTTGTAAATTCATTCCTTCTCATAACCATCTCCCCCACAAAAAATTGGCGAGCACTGACTTTTTTGTTGAAGTATCGAGCGGTCGCCAGTCACATTTTGGCTTGTGCTTTTTCTGATTGCCACCTCTTTTCTTCTGCCAAGTCGAGGTCTGTTCTGCGCTCAATTTCGTTCGCTTCAGTGTTAAAATGTAAGATTCTGTGGGTAGGCACCGCTATTTCGGCGGGTGCTACTGCTTCTGATCCATACACTAAACTGAAGGGTGTTTCTCCAGTGGCTGCTTTAGGCGTTGTTCGGATAGCCCATAGTACATTTTCCATCTCTTCTGCACAATTTCCTTTAAATGCTTGAACCCTTTTCTTGAGTCCTGCTAAAACAACTTTGTTGGCTGCTTCAGCTTGTCCATTCGTTTGAGGATGATGCACTGAGCTGAACCTGTGGACCATTATCGCTGATGAGTATCTTGGGAACGCCAAATCGTGAAAATATGTTGATCTTCAAGAACTTGATCACTTGAAATTCCATTGTAGAGGCCAAAGCTTTCGCCTCTATTCACTTGGTGAAGTAGTCAATCGCCACTATGATGTGGGTACACTGCCCAGTACTAATGGGAAAAGGACCCAATATGTTTATTCCCCATTGAGCAAAAGGCCAGGCGCCTGCCATTGGGGATAGCAGTGTTGGCGGTCAACCGGATCGTGGCGCGAACTGTTGACAAGTCGCGCACTGCTGTGTTAATTCAGATGCATCTTTGCCCAAGGTTGGTCAGTAGTAGCCCAATCTAAATATTTTCCGCATCAATGAGAGTGCACCTTCATGGCATGCGGCAACTCCTTCATGAGCTTCACGAAGAACTCTTTCTATTTCGGGATGAGAGATGCACCTTAGATAGGGAGTTGAGTAGCTTCGCCTATAGAGTTATCCATCTATGATCAAGTAGTTTGCTAAGAGGCATCTTATCCTTGTGGATTCACCTTCGTCTCCTGGGAGAATTCCCTCTTTCAAGAAGTTCTGGAATGAAGTCATCCAGGTTACCTGTCCTTGAATGTTGAAGACCTCTGCTCGGTTGTCGAGAACTGAATATAAGTCCTTTTTCAGAAACTGTACGTCTTGGATTGTTCTTCCTCCGAACGCCAGCTTGCTCAGAGAGTCTGCCATCTGGTTCTCTTGGCGAGGAATAGACTCAATTGCAAAATTTGGGATTTCGGCGATGAGTTTCTTGGTGATGTCAAGGTACTTCTTCATCTTTTCCCCTTTGCTTCATAAGTGTCATTGACCTGATTGAGAATTAGCTGGCAATCACTTTTCACCCTGAGTGTTTTTATGCCCATTCCTTTAGCAAGTCTGAGTCCAGTAATAAGAGACTCGTATTCTGCTTCGTTGTTGGTCGCCTGAAATGTTAGGGCGATCGCATACTGCAAAGGCTCGCCCTCAGGGGGGGTGAGAATTAGTCCTGCCCCCGAACCTTCTCTTGAGGAAGATCCATCTGTATAAAGTTCTCAGATTTGGCTTGTGCCTGCTATTGAACTTGGCCTGTTTTCTGCTTCTGCCAGACCATTGCTTGTACTTTCCACTATAAAATCAGTCAATGATTGACATTTGATGGCCATTTTCGGCGCAAATTTGATCTTGAACTCGCTGAGCTCGATCGCCAATTTGACAATTCTTCCTGAAGAATCTATTTTCAGTAGGAAGTTTTTGAGAGGCTGATTGGTGAGAACTGTAATGTCGTGCGCGTGAAAATAAGGTCTTAGTTTTCGAGCAGCAATAACTAAGGCATAGAGATACTTCTCAATCTGGACATATTTTATTTATGCAGAATTAAACATCTTGCTAACAAAATACACTAGACTCTGGACATTTTCTTCTTCCCTTATTAAGACGGCACTGGGTGCTACGTCGCTAATGCTTAAGTAAAGGAAGAGCTGCTCGCCAGGAATAGGTTTCGCCAAAGCCGGAAGTGTTTGAATATGCTGATTTAGGGATTGGAAGGCATCCTCGCAGTCTGGCATCCACTCGAACTTGCGGTTGACCCTAAGAGTCTTGAAGAACGGTAGTGACCTCTCGCTCGCCCTGGAGAGGAAGCGATTGAGTGCAGCCATGCGGCCATTTAGACATTGGACCTCCTTATGGCAGGTTGGCGACTTCATCTCCTCAATGGCCTCAAGCTTTTTCGGGTTCGCCTCAATGCCACGTTCGTTTACCATGAATCCCAGAAATTTGCCAGACTTGACTTTGAATGCACACTTGGCTGGGTTAAGGCGAACGCTGTGCCTCCTCATGCACTCGAAGGCTTCTCTAATATCTGTTGTGTGAGGACTTCCCTTAACTGTTTTGACGAGCATGTCGTCCACATAAACCTCCATATTTCTCCCTAGCATGTCTTGAAACAGGCAGTTTACCATCCGCTGATAGGTCGCCCCGACATTGATTAAACCAAAGGGCATCACTTTATAGTAAAGAATGTCCCTGTCTGCATAGAAAGCTATGTGGGCCTCATCGTCTGGGTGCATCCGAATTTGATTATAGCCTGAGTAGGCGTCCATAAAGCTCAGCATCTCATGACCAAAGGTTGCATCGACCAGCTGATCAATTCGGGGAAGGGGATAGGAATCCTTTGGGCAAACTCTGTTCAGGTCGCGGAAGTCGACGCACATTCTCCACTTGTCATTCGATTTTTTTTTACAAGAACTGGGTTGGCAATCCATCTCTGGAATCTGACCTCCCTGACAAAATCGGCTTCGATCAGCCTACCGACTTCTTGTCTGATCGCCAAACACTTGTCTGACCCGAATGACCTCCTTTTCTGAGCGATTGGCTTGATGGAGGGATCTATCCTCAGCTCGTGAGAGATGATGTTAGTGCTAATGTCTGGCATGTCGCTGGGCTTCCACGCAAAAAGCTCTTTGAATTCCTTCAGGAGGGCAGTCATAGCCTGCTTCTGGTCGTCGTTCAAGGTGGTTCCAATGCGCACCTTCTTGTCTGGACCATCGATCTCAACCTCCACTAACTCCTCCAAAGGTGTCGGTCGAGCCAAGTCCTCACGAGGGTCGGCCTCTGCCTCGATGGCGAGGGTTTCCCTTTGATTTTTCCTGCGCAGGCAGTTCACGTAGCACTGTTGTGAGGAAGGCTGATCGCCAAGGACTTCTCCAATCCCGTTGGGCGTAGGAAACTTCTTCTTTTGATGGACTGTGGAGGCCACAATCTTATGAGGATTGGTCGTGGTCCTCCCCAGGATGGCGTTGTACGATGTAGGTGAGTCAACCACTAGGAAGGTGATCGATACATTAATGCTCTTCCATCCTTCGCTCAGAATCACCGGCAGGGTTATTGCTCCCAGCGGATAAGTCGTTCTCCCAGCAAAACCGATCAATGGAAAATCGACCCTCTTCAGGTCACGCTTGGACTTTCCCATCTTCTCAAAAGCGTCCAAAAACAGAATATCTGTCGAGCTTCCCCCGTTGATCAGAATTCTCTTCATGTCACAATTGTCGGCGTCAGCTGTGATAACCAGGGCATCATTATGAGGGGTGGTGAAATGTATCAAGTCATCTTCTGAGAATGAAATGACAATGTCCTCTTCAGGTCAAGGTCGCTTTCCCAGCTGGACCGCTGTAGAAATCTGAGTCGCACAGACCACCCTTGCATGTGACCCATCGCCTCCGGCACCAAACCCTCCAACAATCAGGTTGATTACCCTCCTGCTCTGGGATGGGCCGGATTACTCAGGCGGAGTTGGCGAGTAGTTTCGACTCCTGTCTCGTCCCGCCACAAATTCTTTCAGCATTCCCCTATGAATCAACTTCTCGATGTTGCGTTTGAGGATACAGCAATCATCAGTCTTGTGGCCCTTGCACTTATGATATCTGCAATAGCTCTCAGTGTCCTTCCCCATGGGTTGACCACTCCTTCGAGGCATCGGTGTCCTTGCCAGAGACCTTATTTCCATATCGACTAGTACCGTCGAGATCGCCCTCTCAAGATCTATGAAACCTTTCGCTCTCGTTGTCAGTTCTTCCATCGTTTCAATTTCCTGCACATGGTAACTGTTGTGCAGCTTTCTCGAGGCTTTGTTGGCCACGTCCAGTCCTCGATAGAAGGCTCGAATAATCTCCCCATCTGCGACTCGACGATCTATCTCTGTGACATTTTTATGAAAACGTCTGTAAAAGTTAGTCAGTGTCTCTCCTGGTTGCTTCTTGACTACATCTAAGACGACCACATTTCTTCATAAGTTCGCGCTCGCCCATATATCTTTCCAGGAATTTATTCTTCAGCTCTGACCAAGTCCCTATTGATCTAGCAGGGAGGCCGAAGAACCAGGACGACGCCGAACCCGAAAGGGTCGACAGAAATAATAAAGTCAAGTGATTCGGATCATTTGACTTACCCAACAGTGAGACCTCATGCTTGTTGACATGGATAATGGGATCGCCTCCGCCACTGTATTCGGTCATGGCCCTGGCGACGACATCCTTTGGGATTTTGATGGCGACCAGGTCAGTGATGAAGGGATGAGTTGATCGCTCCCTGAAGGGAGCTGTGAATATCATTCGCCTTTCCTGGAGCCTTTTGCTGATAAGCTCCTCCCTCTGGTCAAGAGTGCACTGGTTTGGCTGCCCTCCATTCGGTATGGAACTGGATGGATTGGCAGAATAGGTGGTTGTCGGCGTCTCAGTGGACGCCGGGGGTAGGGACTGGTGTCCCGATGTCATCTCCTGATTTTCCTGGGGGGCTTGGTGCCCGAATTTCCAGCTTCTGCTGGCCTGGGCCCTGCAACTGCGGGGCGAGAGTTTTCCTGAGGAGCAGGGGCTTGTCTGCGAGCCTGCCCTAAGATGGCCTCCAGGAGCGATATCATCTCCGGGGTTTACTGGATGTTTTCCCCAGCGATGTGGACGGTTTGTGGTGCTAGAGTCTCTGTGGTGTTGGGAACGGGAGCTGGTCTGAAATTGCCGACGTGGTCTCGGGTCAGCCTCGGCGGGCGGCATTGGGAGCCGCTTGGCTATCAGGTTCTTGGTGGAGCGGCGAAGCTACTGCGGAATCAGAGATGTCAGAGGACTGCTCATTGGCATGGTTCTGGCGATTGCTTTTGGATCGAGTTTGCATGGCTGTTTTACTCGATTCCCACAGACGGCGCCAAATGTTGGATCTTTATTTACTGAATGCTGACTTGGCAGTGAATTGAATGCCAATGGAAGGATGAAGATTGCTCTCGCCTTAGCTCCGGTGAACCTGCAGGAAGGGGATCGCAACAGAGGGGGTGTCTCTGGGTCCCTCTCCGATGCTTAAATGAGTATATGTGTGTATATGAACTCAAAACGTAACTGAATGTATGTAAAGCAAATGTATTTATAGAGTAAGAAGACCAAACCGTAAAAAGCAACAGCATATCTTAATGAATATTGTGTTGGTGAAGATTAGGATAGCAGATATTACGGTTATGGCGTAATATTGTAGTTACCATATGTAATCTTTAGAGAATATGTGCCTAAGATATGCGGAATATCGTGGTCATATCTTTAGTGACGGTTGGCGGGACCAGAGAAGAGGGGTTGAGCTATCTTTGGGTGAGCACTCCTATGACGAGCAGTAGGAGTCTGCGACTTGGGTTAATGGTGACCAGTGATTGAGCCATTGGCGTCCACTTTATCTTGGGCTCGATACTGGGCCACTTCACGAGGGCCAGATCAACCTTCACATGGGCCGGTCCGGTTCGAATGTCATGGGTTTCACCCCCTTCAAAGTTATTGGGCCTCTGGGGCCTTTTCCTTATTGGGTTGTCACTATCAATACCCAATAGCTCGGATATTGTGTATACTGGACTGTGATGCAGTGCGACTTGTATCGATTCAGTTAGTTCAGTCTCTATGAAAGTGTCCATGTTGTCCACAAATATAACATCCCCCATTGAGCATTCTGCATTCTCCCAAATGGCGTCTACCACACTGTTGACATATATTTCTTGACTGAATTTGGTTTTGACCTCTGCCGGTATTTTCACTTATTTGTGACCTTCCACTATGAGTCCCAAATGTCCTCTCCCTAAAAACCGATTGTGTTGGAGGAATGTAGCTTGAACGCTTACTAGGTCTTCTATTAGACTCATACCCATATGATATACTTTCCCTTTTTTATATCTGAAAGAAAATTGGTCTTTCATTAAGTAATAGCTCAGCTCTGATTGCAGTAACCCTTAGGTCATTATAATTTCGAAGATCCCCAGGGGTGATCTTAGTTTGGATATCATATTTCAATCCTTCTTGAAATCTTTTGCATCAGGTTTTTTCTGTTGATACGATAGAAGTCGCATAATGAGACAATTGAGTAGATTTTACCTCGTAATCTACCATAGGCATGTTCCCTTGTTTCAGTGAGAGGAACTCCCTCTGTTTTGCATCCCTATAAACCTTTGGCATATATATATCTCGGAATTCTTGTAGAAAATCATCCCATGTTAACAACGGAGGCTCAAAAATCACCAATATTTTCTTTTCAAACACCAATATTTTCTTTTCAAACAGATTATAAATAACACCAAAATCATATTATTCTTGTACATAGGAGATTCTCAAAAAGAAATATATACATAAGTCAAAAGATCCAGCTATGTACCTGTATGCAAGTGTTGAGGAGGAGAGGGTCTAGGTTCCCGCTAACAGACCTGTTTGACATGGTTTTATGTACAATCTTCTGGCTCAACAGTAAGCAGAAGAACTATGTAAGCCTCGGATCTGTAAAAACATTTGCGCTTTATATGATTCGCAAGTCAGTGAGCATAAATCCTCACAGACAGAGATCAAGAAGATATAAACAAGTAAGTTAATAGAATTTCCAGATTGATTTATGCAACTATATATATGTAATATGCTGGTTCATTTATTTATTAGTTGTGACCAATCAAGCCAAATATTGCCCTGGGATTCATGTATAACTGTACTGTATGATTGCGTTGGCCAACTCCGTATAACCAAAAAGGTCTATATAGATCCGACGATCTCATGTAACTGTAATGAACCGAAGATTACTGAACCGAAATGATTCGAAGATTACTGTAATTACAAATATAAGGCAAGATGGTCACAACTCGTTTATTAAGTTTTGATGCAAATGAATGATAGTTAATACACGTCTCAACATTTAAACTCTATAATCAGGTTACTGAAAGCATGTGTGCATATATGCAACTCATATAACATTTCTCCATATTTCTTATGTAGTCACATATTTTCAATGAAATCATATACCATCTCATATCATATTCATACAAAGTATAAGTACACAAGAAAATTATATGAATATGTTATCTAATTCATTCAGGAAATTTCATCAAGTTATGTATTCGTATCACATAATATTTCACGGATATATAATCAAGTCTCCTATTTATACTCACATGAGTTTGTTTGATGGTCTTATAGGTAAGCTACTCCGGTCACAAAAGTCCGACACCCTTCGTAAAATAACTAGAGTGTGGCTTCGGTAGTCTTTGCCGAACTAGCTAGTCCTAGGTTTTTCACACCAATTATCTTCTATTCCTTTGCAGCTTATCCTATTTCCTTTATTGGCCAAAAAAAATGCTGTTTCCTTTTAATTTAATTACTATTATTTTAGTGTAAAGGTAAATCATCTAAAACCTATTTCCTTTTAATTTAATTAGTATTATTTTAGTGTAAAGGTAAATCATCTAAAAGCCATGTAGAAGACACTAATCCCCCTTTTTATTAAGCCACCTATCATGCTTTTCATTTTTCTTTATTACTACTTTATTTGTTTTATTTCCTTATTAGTATCAATTTTATCCCATTTTAAATAATTTTATATGTGAATCATTCCTCCCTATATTCTACGATAACTTGTTTTCTTTTTATACTTTTTTTTTTTTGGCCAAGTTATTTTTATACTAACTTACTTTAGATCTAATAGATTTTGAATTCTGTATATTCCTTACTAGATTGATAATATGATTTAACACTAACAAGTAATTATCAATTAATACCCAAATATATACTATCATTTATAAAACTTATGAAATATTCATATGAAATTCTTATTTAGCATAAGGCAAAATACGACATTGTCCCCTAAAATTTGCTTCGTATTTAGGTTTCCCCATTAAAATTTATAATTTTAAATTTTCGTCATAATGTTTGGAGTGAATATAAATTACCTCATTTCCGTCCAATTGTCGTTTACTTGTGACGGAAATGTGATCATGTGTCAAACACGTGACATTTTAATATTTTAAATGACCAAAGTGTCCTCCTTGCTCTGACCAAAGTGACCAAAGCTCCTTTCTTTGGTGGTTCCGGAAGCGGGTCTTCTCGGCAACTGCTCTCCAGAGTATGTTGTTCAGAGGTTCCCGGAGGTCTTCATCGGAAACTGCTCCCCCAACCTACTCAGACCTCTCCCACCTACTTCCCCCTTTACCGGTTTAGGGATGAGAATATGGTATTTCATACCTAACGCTACGTAATGTACAAAGTCTTCTTCTCCAGTGATTTCGTTGTCTGCCACTGGGAATGCGATTCCGCTGTCTATCAGCGAAGCTGAGGTTCCTGACCTGACGGCGAGGTTTGATCCACCAGATCGGAAAATGCTTCACCGATCAGTTTTAGGTTCATGTCGTAATCTCCCTCGTCGTATTCTGCGATACAAAAATAAGGGTCAAAATTAAAAGGTCGATTTTTTTTTTCTTTCTGAAAGCAATGCTCTGTTTTACATACAGGAAAGGCTCGGAGATGTGGTGACGATGGGGACAAGAGTGAGCTTATCCTTCCTCGATCTTCCATTGTTTATCCTCCTCCACGTACGGACAACTTCTTCAACGAAGACAGAATTTTTCTCTTCTCGAACCTCCATCTCTGATATTCTCCCCGTCACTCCGACTAACCTCTTGTACAACATTTCACATATCTTGGATTAAGAGAGAGACGTTGAATTGCAGGAGTAGAATATATGGTTTCTATTTTATGGGGCAATTCACAGATCTAACCTCCAAACGATCATACTCGGGTCGACTGCATAGCAGTTGTCAATGAAGACTCGCTTATGGCACCACCGCTCGAAATGTCTCCAGGCCAGAGCAAGGAGCTTTAGTCACTTTGGTGACATCAAGAAGAGCACTTTGGTCATTCAAAATATTAAAAAGTTACATGATTAACACATGATCACATTTTTGTCATAAGTAAACGACAATTGGATGGAAATGGGATAATTTTTATTCGGTCCAAACATTAGGACGGAAATTTAAATTTTAAACTTTAAAGGGGAAACCTAAAAACAGAGCAAAATTTATGGAGCAATGTCGTATTTTACCCTTTAACATATCAACATGTCATTCTAATGCAAATTCAAATAAATTATAATGATGCATTCACTTATAATGTCTATATGCACATGCGTGACGAATGCCATTAGTTCAAGATGTTACATTAATTGCTTTAACAATCATATGAATGTACATCATATGGATGTGGAAATTGCATTTTTGAATGTTGATTTGGTTGTGGATATCTATCTATATGTTACATTTGTTGATATTATGATATCATGGTGATGCCAAGAAAATAAAGTGTGTAAAGTGAAAGAGTCCATTTATGGCTTAATACAAGAACTTAAATAATGGTATGAAAACAAAGTTTAATGACACCTTGATGAAATATAGCTTCAAAGTTAATAATCTCACTCGTGTACACCATGAAATCTGAATCAGATTTTTCTATTAATATGATTAAATCAGATTGTGTGATCATATGTTTGAATGTGGATGACATGTTAATTTTTTACACTACTGTGCAAGATATGAAACAGGTTAAATAATTTTCTCTTCTCGACATGAAATTAAAGTATCTTGGAGTCTGATATGAATTTAGGTGTAAAAATCGAAAAGACTGAAAATGTTCTCTTTGAGTCAATCTCACTATATTGAAAAAATGTTTGATTATTTTGATGTTTTTCCTATAAGTACTCCTTATGATTGATTCATCCATAATACTCAAGAAAATAGAAATTCAAGTATTTACATACAAAGTATGCAGAAATTATTGAGAGTGATGTTCTTGATGGACTACGCTCGACATGACATCACATAGGTACACCCAGTCGTTACACTCATAAACTTTGTGTTGACCATTGAGAATGTTTTTCATCGTTTGTTGAGGTACTAACAAGGTACCATAAATTGGAGTTTGCATTTTGATAGATTTCATGCTACTTTTTAAAGGTTTTCTAAATGCAAACTGAGGTTCAGATAAAGATGAAGTAAATTCAATTAATGGTTATGTGTTTACTTTAGGTGGAGGTGACATGTATATCATGTCCACCATGAAATCTGAATTTATGATCTTGAGTTGGCAGGATAGAAAGCTGAATGGTTGAGAAGTCTCTTATTAGAGGTGCCACTACGGGGGAGACCAACTGTTCATGTTTCTCTTATTGTAATTCACAAGTAGCCATTGAGGTAAGCTAAGAACAATGTCTTGGAATATATGAGATCTGAGAAAAAAATTATTTGTCAAATGGTTGACTAGGAAATTGCTTGTAAAAACCTCGAGGAGGATGAGGTTAAAACCCCTAAATTTATTCTCATCTTTATGCCATTGTAGTATTATGTGTAAGGACGAGTCTATACGCTTAATGATTTTCATAGCTCGATTTGGGTGTTAGTATAGAGACAGACTTAATGAAATCACTAACTAAATGATATTCATAACTTGATTTGGGTGGTCCTATTTAATGATATCTATAGCCCAGTTTGGGTGGTACTATTGAGACAGACTTGTTGGAACTACTGAACTACTAATATGCATAACCTATATTAGGTGGTCTTATAGAGAAAGGCTTGATGAAATCATTTGTTTGAGTGTGAAGGTGGGAGAACCACCTTCTGTGGAAAGATTTGAGGAAATTTTCCTAACAACAATCATCAATACCAAGGTATGTGATGGTCATCTAGAATATGTATGTTGTAGACATATATTTGAACTTTTATTTATTATGTATGTTGTATACACTGTGTAGAATTTGCACTTTGATTTTAAGGAGAGATCTGTTTTGTTATGGATCTCAATAAAAACAATAATTTAGTGAGTTTTTCAAGATTAGTTCATTTATTGAATTTTTTATTGTTGTCTCACGTCACTACGTGATAATTCAAATCGAAAAGTATATGCTCTCCTTTTGCCCAAGTTTCCTTTTTGTGTCTCTGGTCATTAGTGAGGGATTGTTGAATAATGATTCATTTTGGGTTTGTATATTTTGGGTCTCTTTAAGTTAATTTTGTTACACCCTAGTGTATTATCAAAAATCTAACATATATCTTTATGTATATTTATCTTCAACGAACTTTATCCACATATATATATATATGTGTATCTATATAAAGTCAGTGTCTAATATCTATAGGTTATTATTTCTCATATTTTCAATATGAAATTTCAACTAAATGAATTTTTAGGGTTCAATTTTCAACCTATAAATAGAGGTCAATCTTAGCTTATTCATTTTTATTCAGAAAAACTATTCAACTCTAGGCGTGAAAGTGCAATTCTAAATTTTTTCTTTGTGAGTGCACGTAATCAGAGGGCTAGCTGTGTTAAAATTAAACAGTGATTGATATAAAAAAAAATTGCATCTCAGCCCGAAGATAAAAATTTGCATCAGACGACGCAACGATTTTTCTTTCCTTTTCTTTTTATTTAAGATAAAATTTTGAAGGTAAAAAACTCCCAATTCTTTTATTATAAGACTTCAAGAAGTCGGACTTTTGCATCCTAGTCTTTTCAGTTGGCCTTGGTTCAGAATCAAACCAACCAGTCATTATAGATTGAAATTACTTAAAAAAAGAATTTCGTTCCAAAATATCCCATTTGAAAACTAAATATCAAAATAATTAATTTCAAAATTATTTGCCAAAATATACTTAATCGTGACTAACAGTCATACGTAGGAGTTATTTTCACAATTACTCGTAACTCCGAGTCGTAGGTAAGAATTTTTGATCTTATCTGTAATTGTCACTCACGAATAGGAAAAAAGTCTTACTCGTGACTCGTAGACACGGATGTGGGGAAATTTAAACGGCCAACAACAGCTTTTAGGAAGACAATTTGTCATTCCCTACACCTCATGCGTCGTGTTCGCCCCCGTGCCCATTCCATCCACCGTGCCCACACGTGATTGCATTGTGCCACCCATCTGTCCACTCCGTCGAGATAAGGTGTGAAACCCCTATATTTTTCAAATTATTTGAATTAAGTGTAATTAGGTATAATTGCTATTAAAAGTGCCTCATTGATTGAAATTGATGAATTGTTATGTGTTTGGGGGCAAATGGTTAAATTTAGTGTAATTAGGTATAATTACTATTTAGAATGTCTACTTGTGGAAATTTGATAAATTGTTATTTATTTTGTTTAAACTATAATGTGTTATTTGATTAATTGTGAAACCCTAATTTATGATTCTAGGGTTAATTGTTAAATTGAGTGTAATTATGTATAATTAGTATTTCAAATGCTTAATGTGTTTAAATTGACCAATTATTTGGCTACATACAATGGATCGTGTCATCGGAGAAGTCCATCCAGACAATCCAGACCATCCTTTGGTTCACGAAAGAAACTGATCGATCCTTCTCTATTGTATGGTCAAACACACCATATGTCACATAATGACGCTGCAAATACGGTAACCCTAAAATTCTATAGATTAATTGTTATTATATTATTAATTAGTATTTTTAGATATTTAATTAAAAATGAAATTATAGGTTAATGTCACTGCTAGTCATAGTCGTATAGATTATAAGAATTTTTAAGAGGTAAATGTTGGATGGTAGATTCGATTACCCGATATTGGGTCGATTTAGTTGGGTTTGGATAAAACTTCAAATATATCTCGGTTGAAAATCAATGTGGAATTACCGTATGCTCTTGTCGAGAGGTAATACCAGAGACTCATATATTTCACATACCTAGAAGTGAAATGACTGGGACCCCAAGGAACGTCCAAGTTCTCTTATGTCAACGGTCCACCCACGACCAGTCACAACAAGTTGTGTGATGAAGAGGTCAACGTGGTTGACTTATGAAGAGGTCTCACAACCGGACCGATTTGGGCTTACCTGGAGACTCAATTGGTTTGGATCAGGTACGGTTCATACCGATTGAGACTTCAATTGAGCCCCAATCATGCGTCCCTTAGTCTAGATCTGAGCCGAGACCAAATCCCCAAGGTTAGGTTGGGTGACTGGTTTGAGTTCAGACCCGACTAGACATTTATCCACAATGTTGAGTGGCGTGTGTTTCAACAATTAGCTCCCGTTTCCACTTTAACAATGTAAAACAAACAATGTTGAGTGGCACATGCGTTTCAACAATTAACAAGGTTGAGTTGCACATATCGAATCGTGTGTTCCACTCAACAGCAGACGTCAATTTCACTCCTACCGTAATATCAATTCATCGACAATAACGTATCAAGGTCACACCATTTTGCAGTCCTTTGACGATGAGGCTAGAAACAAATTTCAGAATAAAATTGAGAGCCCACCTGTAGAAGGTAGGGCTTCCAAAAATTGACGGGCAGGCCCACCACAAGTAGGGTGGATACCCACTCGCCGTAAAGTGTGTTCGTTGTACTAGG
This sequence comes from Chamaenerion angustifolium, assembly GCA_946814005.1. Taxonomy (NCBI): domain Eukaryota; kingdom Viridiplantae; phylum Streptophyta; class Magnoliopsida; order Myrtales; family Onagraceae; genus Chamaenerion; species Chamaenerion angustifolium. Next base: position 33,936,011 of record OX328266.1, on the reverse strand, counting down.
TGTTGGCACGACTCGTCGTCTCTAAACGATCATTGGCGAGTCGCCTTTCACCCCTGACAGGACGAGTTAAACAACAAACTTTGCATCCAAACTCCAATTTATAGACTCACGAAACTCTTCCATTGATTAGTTCAATCGATGTGGGACAAAACAACTACTTTGACTTCACTCCCAATTAAATTCAACTTGTAGGTAGAAAAACTAACGTACCAGAGGAAGACGAAGTAGGTAGAAAATAGATTCCTCACTCTTCTTCTCCTTTCTCCTCCTTCTCATCGTCTATGGCGCTCGGAGATTCCGTGAATTCAGCTACTCTCTTTTCCCTTATTGTACTGATTTCTTCTGTAATGGCGGTTGTTGGTGCTGCATCCGCGCCTGCCTACAACAGCACCGGATTCTTCAGCCTCAAGTACCGATTCGCTGGGAAGGATAAGTCGTTGAGCGCGCTCAAAGCCCATGATACCCAGCGCCAGCTCCGGTTTCTTGCCGGCGTTGATCTCCCACTGGGCGGAATCGGCAGGCCCAACGCCGTTGGGTACGAGAAATTCATCTCTTTTTTGGAGTTGCTTCTTATTGATTATATTCTCTTACCGTGTTGACTTCGATTTTCATCTTAGGCATAATTTTCTTCTACCGCTCTGTATTGTCAGCTAAGAGAAACCCTATTGAGCATGATATTCTTGGATTATGTTTGCGTCTGATATTCTACTGTTTCAGCTGAATTCTTGTAGTGGTGATTGAAGGTTCACAATTGAGCCATTTTCTTTTGGATTCTTCACTCCTTAGCTTTTCTGTTTAATTCTTTTATTTTCTGACATCAATTCGTTTTGGGCATTTCAATAACAATTTGCTTCTTCAGTTTAGATTTAAAGTTTCCATTGTTGTGTGGTATTACTGGTGTACCAAAATGAAACTCCTACTACTGTTATAGAATATGACATGTAAACTAAATGGTAGTCATAACTCGTGTGCCATATACTGGTCAACTAAAGAAACATTTGAGTCACACTACATCTGTAATTTGCAGTTAGTGGCACTGATCTTAGTCCAATACTCATAATCCCAAGCATGGTCTGCTACAAGGATTTTGTTGAGTGCATGGAGTAGTTTACTGTTTGCTTTGCTCTTAGGGTGGTTCAACTACACACCGGATGGTTTTGTTGGTGATTTACTCATAGTGATTAACTACTTAACTCTAACAGAGTGCTGAGAGTTTCCCTTTTCTTCATTCCAGGCTATACTATGCGAAGATTGGGATTGGTACCCCTTCAAAGGAATACTACGTTCAGGTTGACACTGGGAGTGATCTCATGTGGGTCAATTGTATACAGTGCAGAGAATGCCCGAGAAGAAGCTCTCTTGGTGTAAGCTCTCACCTCCTTCTACATTTGTTTTCCCATGATTCGGTTGTCTTTTGAATTGTTCTAATCTGACTACTTTTTTCCAATTAATTAGATAGACCTCACGCTCTATAACGTTAAGGACTCGAACAGTGGTACACTAGTTTATTGTGATGACGAATTCTGCTCCGAAGTAAACGGTCCGTTGTCAGGTTGCAAAGCTAATATGTCATGTCCGTATCTTGAGATATATGGTGATGGTAGTTCTACTGCTGGAACCTTTATGAGAGATATTGTTCAGTATGCTCAAGTATCAGGAGATCTTGAAACCACAACAGCTAATGGAAGTGTTATATTCGGGTTAGTTCCTAACTGCCTTCTATAACCTTTCCGTAAATATGCATTTTTTCTCTAATCTTTCAGTAATGTCAGATCAATTTTCTATCAGAAAGTGTGCTTGTTGTTCGCAGAGCAGGTACATACTGTTTTAAAGTGTGAAGTGATACCAACAAGATACTGCTAGGGATAAAATTTATTGTTTTTTGTGCATAGCCCTAGTATGTATGTTTGCATGTCTTGCTATATAACACACATCGTTCTTTGGTCTCAGCTGTGGTGCTAGACAATCAGGCGACTTGAGTTCAAGTGAAGAAGCACTTGATGGAATCCTTGGTTTTGGAAAAGCAAACACATCAATGATTTCACAGTTAGCGTCATCTGGAAATGTGAAAAAGATGTTTGCTCACTGCTTAGATGGTACAAATGGTGGTGGTATCTTTGCTATTGGGCATGTTGTGCAGCCAAAAGTTAATACTACGCCTTTAGTTCCTGACCAGTATGTCTTCTATTGCAACTCAGGAAACTTCAGTTGTGTTTAATTTACCTCCCTCCCTTGAATATTAATGTCCACATGTTTGTTCTTTGATTCAATTATCTCAATTCTAGAAATCCTATTTAAATGTCTTTTGCATATGATGTTTCTTTCCAAAAGATTTTTTCAGGGTCTAGTGTTCTTCCTTTAAAATTGAATAAATACGTATGCATATTGATATGGCTCAGTAGTTTTTGGTCGTTATTCTGTGCCTGTATAGCGCTTAACATGATGGTAAAACTTGGATAGAAGGTCAGGAATGGTTCAGACTTGGTGGTAATATTTGAAATAAACAAGCCTGTTTGTAATATTTAAAATGGGCAGATAATTTGTTGTCCTTACTCTGCATGCAGCTAATTTAGAAACTTTTATCTCAACACAGATATCTATGATCTGCCTTCTTTCTTTTTCTTTAAGTGGTAATGCTAATATCTCATTAATTATGCACCCAGAAGGTGCTGATATCTCATTAATACGCTCCTGTTATCTGTTCCGTACTTGTGTATTATTGATATGTTTTTACTATAGTCATATCTATTGCATGTTATCTTACAGTCAAAAATTTCAGGCCACATTACAGTGTCAATATGACTGCTGTTCAAGTGGATCTTGAATTTCTCAATCTTACAAAAGATGTATTCGAGGGAGACAGTAGGGGAACCATACTGGATAGTGGTACAACATTGGCTTATCTTCCAGAAATAATCTATGACCAGATAATTAGCAAGGTTTGTGTGTGTATAGGATTATGTTGATTTCTTGCAGTTGTTAACTTGGGTGATGTGCTCTTCTGTTAACTAGTGATAAACTTTTCTTTTTTTAGATTGTTTCTCGCCAGCCTGATGTAAAAGTTCACACTAATCGTGACGACTACACATGTTTTCAGTACACGGAAAGGTATAGTAATCTCATGCTGAAGTAACATTCGGAAAAAAGTACCTTCATGCTGAATTCTCATGTTAGGATGTCATGAGTATTTTTTAAATAGAATGAGTGAAAATAGGTTTATGATTCAAAATGATTATACACTAAACAAGGAATATTTATTTCAGAACGCAACATGTTAACACTGCTTAGTCTGCATTAAAGTTTCTTTTGGACAAGGTCTGCAATTGCATACAGTAAAAATGCTGCATGAGCATGAATTAACAAAATATCCCTACTCTAGAATGAGCTACCAGCTAGGTGTGTCAATAATTCTGGTCACTTTAGTCATTCACCTTCATTGTCCCCACCTAACAGCACCTAATTCCTTCTTTAATGTTATACTCATTCATTCGCATGCAGTCACAATAGCTGTCTGTATTATTATGACTAAATTAAGTTTGATATTGAAGTCCCATTCATTACACTCATTTTCATCATAGCTTTTTTTGTCACAGTGTGGATGATGCGTTTCCTAATGTCACCTTCCATTTTGCAACTTCTCTGACACTGAAGGTTTATCCGCACGATTATCTCTTCCCCTTTGTAAGTAGCAGACCTGCTTTCTACGTATTTTATCATTTCTTTCCTGGAACTTGGCTTCACAGGTTGTACCTTTGTCTAATAGGTGTGCCAGGTTTTCCAAGCCAGTCAGTTAAAGATCGAGATATATTTTTTCGTACTAAGCATAGAAAAAGAAATCTTCTTTATCATCCCAGAAAGCTCTTGATGATGATATTCCATGACGAAGTATCGATGCTAAGGATTTATATGTTATGCTTTCTAAGTAACTCACGCGGAAAGCTTACTGTTGTAAATGAAGTTAGGTTAACTAACCTGTATCATAACTCCTGGATTGCGTACCTCTAAAATGGGAAATATTCCTTACCTTGTTAGATAGACTAAACCATTATCAATAGCATAGAGCGTTGCAAATTTTAGTCAGACTACGACTATCCTGTAGCATGGGCTTAATATTAATGCTATGAATCAGCTTAAATCTTCTGTTAGATTCTGATTGATCATAGCCTCTATTCAATTCTCAGGAGGGTTTATGGTGCATCGGGTGGCAAAATAGTGGTCTACAATCAAGTGACAGAAGGAATTTGACGCTCTTGGGAGGTAATGTTAAAATTAGTTTATAATTTTTTTCTTTTTATTATTTTTCTGGCATTGGTAAGAAGTCCGGATCTACTTCTAAAGCTTGAGATTTGTATGACAGATTTAGTCCTGTCGAACAAGCTCGTTGTGTATGATCTCCAGAATCAGACCATCGGATGGACAGAGTACAACTGTGAGTACCTAACTGCTCTCTACTTGATACGGACTGAATACATAGGATACAAATTATTTATTCCCCAAGTAGTATTTGCTAAAATCATATAATTGGACAGATTCCCATTTGGACTTGCTAACTGAATTGCTTGTCAGTCCAAAATTTTCTTGTTTGGTGAATTGCTCTCGTGTTGGTGCAGGCTCGTCAAGCATCGAACTACAAGATGAACGCAGTGGGACAGTACACTTAGTAGGTTCCCACTACATATCATCCGGCTGCTCTCAGTTTGATTTGAGGTCCTTAATTGTCATGATAGCCCTGATAGCGTTGCTGTGGAATTTAGAACATTGGAATGAAAGGAGTTGATAACAGCAAACGTGGTTAACACTAAAGAAGAGAAGGATTATTATTTATTACTATTATTAGAAACTAAATAGGCAGTAAATATTTATGATGTAGTTGAAACTTTTGTGTCTGAAATCTAGGAAGTATATTCTCTCTCCAAGGGATATTTTTATCAATGTTTTGACTTGTTTAGAAGATATACATTGCTTGTATAGAATATACAGTCCACGTTGTGCTGCATCATCAAGATTCAAGACCAAGGTCCTTGGAATTGTAAGAAGCTCTGGAGACCAAGTTTCATCCCATGTTTTAATCAATGGAGCAACCCTAACAAATTTATTTCTAATATTCTAATCAATCTATTAAATACTGACCTCTCTCTAGTTTCTCCTTTTAGATATATAATATTTCGTCTCATTGGTTATTATTGGCATTAGGCGACGACTCTTAGACCTTTGCACTTACCACCTCCTTCCATGTGCAAGTGCAAAAAACACACTGTTGGGCCTAAGAGTCGTCCCTCTTTCTTTCCCAATTCTCATTCCTCCAATAGGAAGGGAGAAGAGTGCTACGGCCTCTTGATTCCAACTTCCAAGTGGTAGGTAGACCCAGGGAGTTCCATGCAGTAAGTAATAGACAAGAATAGGAGACATATTTAGGGCAGAGATCAACAAAACATCTGCAAAGGAGAATTCATTCAAAAAAGCATTGCCATCTGGCTAATTATAACTCAAAATATTACATCTATTCAACTTTAGGTCACAAAGGGAAAATACAGAAAGCCTAACAATGCCACAAGGTAGACAGCAGAGAAACACTTTCAGTTAACAAAATTTGATAAACCATCATTATTAAGGTGGTTGTCTATTTTGACACTTCCTTAATTAAACCCTCCTTGCGACCCTCAAACCCTGGTCTTATAAGCTTCTTCTCCCTCTTAGCAATACGCCTATTCTTCTTGTCTTGTATCCTTCCAACTATGTTCTCCGTTCTCTTCTGTTGCTTCTCTAATCTCATGTTGTCTCGGGTCTGCACCCTCTCTTTCCACTTCTGTGCATTCTTTTGGCGCTTCTTCTTCTCCTTGGTCAGGCTCTGCTTCAGCAACTTTGGATCATCATGGACCTTAATCCCTGCAGCTCTATTTGCAGCAGCCTTCCAAGAATGCTTCTTGGAGATGATCTCCCCTTTCACCGGATCCTTCTTCAATTCCTGCAGCTCCTTTGCCTTCTCAAGCTCCTTTTCCTTTGAGAGCCTCTTCTTCTTTTTTCGGTTCTCTTCATCATTTCCCAGTTTCACATAGCCGAAGGTGAGTTCTTTTGAAGCCTCTTCAACATCTTTTTCAACTTTTCCATCTCCGACATCATTCATATTAGGTTTTGCTTCCTCTGAAGTACCATCTTCTCGCTTTCTCTTCCTTTGGGGATCTCTGTCATTTGGCCTGTTCCTAGCTCTGTCTGGGTTTTTCATGTTCCGAGTTCCCCTAAGCTCTTCAATCCTGCTGCGAAGCCGCTGCTGCAGCTCCTCATAAGTCACTGACTTTCTTTCCCCTTCCATACCAGAGACCATCAACTTAGCATCCACTCCAGCTACATCATCTTCATCCTCTGCTCTCTCCTTTTCTATGCTCTGCTTCAACAAATCAACCGTTGTTTTTGAAGATTTCTCAGGATCTAGACGATCCCTCCTAGCCTTTTTGACATTCTCTCTGGACTCTTTCTTTGCTGAAGCCTTCTGAGCCTTACTGAGGCCAGAAAACCATGGTCTCTCCTTTTCCTCACTGGGAAGGTAGAACTTCGCCGGAATGAGCTCAACTAACTTGTTAAAGAATTGAGAATTCAGGTGAATTAGAGCCTTCAAATCAATACTGGGATTGGGCCCAGACGTAGAACTATCTACCCTTTTCTGATGCTTCCTCCCCTGCAAAAAAAGCCACCGACCACCAGATTATGAACGACCAAAAATGGCTTTAGAACCGCTACACTCAGCTATAACATAAAGTAACGGAATTAGTTTTCAGTGATAGAAGGTGCCCCGAATCAATACAACGCGCCTTCACAAGCAAAGCCTACTTACCATTTGAAGGCCTTCAAGCTCACAAAGCTGAATCCAGAAAGTAATGAATCTGCAAATATGAAACTGAAAATCTTTGGTCAATTTTAGAGTTTGAACATCATAACGTGTAACAGTACTATCTCCATACGCAGACGCCTTTTCAAACAACATTAACATTCCAATTTGGTGTTCGTGAAGAGTGCAGATGGACCTAATTCATAGATAAATCTGGATGGCAGAACGGTATTCACCTAAGGATAGAAGAACCTCCGTCCGTCACAAAGGGAGACGGATTTTCTTCTGGGGCGAGAGAAGCTGCGACGATGGTTGGTTACGCGGCTATGCCCTCCCTTAACGTAAGCTGCTGTGATTATTATTTTTTTTGTTCTCTTACCGAATTAGGGTTTCCCTATCCCGCCTCCTCACTTCTTTCTAGTTTCTACTCTCTAATATACTTCGAGTTTTTCGCGTTATAGTATTAGTTGTAGCGCTTGTTGTATTTTGAATAAATTAAAAAGATAGCCCTTGTACTTTACTCCCTGTACAACTATCTCGCGTACTCTTAATTTGAGATAAACTAATCCTGTCTTTCCATATGGAGTAAATAAACACCTCCACAAGGTTCCTTCAAACCGAAGCACCGGTTCGAAGTTCCTAATATTAATGTAATGTTTGCTGCTGTTTTCATTCATCACATTCCCTTGATTCTATTTGCATTATTGTGCATCAATTTTATAGTTCATGTTGGATAGCATGCGTCAACGCTCTAAGAAGACGAGTTACGCCCTAAAACCATTGGACGGCTCACCAATGGTCGGCGCACCATGAGATGACTCATCTTTGGTCATCTCTCGCTCGCCAAAAAGTCTCGGTCACCTTTAGAGACTTTAAAAGGCGCCTCATAAACGAATTGACATAATATAAGCAATAGGTGACGCCTTTATCCGAGAGATGCATGAACCTAAAAGGAGTAACACTCCTATTAGGCTCGGGGGGCTGATGTTGAATATCAAGCGTCAACGCCTTAAGAAGACGAGTGACGCCCTAAGACCATTGGACGACTCCCCAATGGTCGGCTCAGCATGAGATGACTCACCTTTGGTCGGAAGCGCGCCTCAACAACGAGAACTGACACGACCGAGAACCAACTCGATAGAGCAAGTGGCGCGCCATGTGACTCGATGGAGAACCGGGCGCGCCCCACTTGCAAGAGGTCGACCAGGGACCAGGCGAGCCACCTTCCTTGACCTGGCGCGCCTTCCCTCGAAGCCCACCTAGTGCGCCAACCTGGCCCGAGACCCACAAGGGCAAGGCAACCTCGGCGCACCACCTCCCAAGGTAGCCCATGCACTTGGCGCGACACCTTGTAGCTCTACCTGGCGCGCTAACTTGGCCGAGCATTACAAGGGCGTCATCCCTAGACTGTTGAGGTCACCCGGCTTCCCTTAGATGACTACGCTGTCGTCACTCAGACACCAACGATAAGGAGCACGCCCTCAAGTGGAGCACTAAGTCGCACAGGGCTTGATGCAAGATAAGGCTCAATGTCAGACAAGATGACACAAAGCACAAGATGACACAAAGCACAATCCATGATAAAAAGTTACCACGGTTAGTGGTGTCAGACTCACAAAGGTATGACTATGCTAAAGACCTGACCATGAGCCCAGGTTAAGTATCTCTATATATACTTCCTATCACCTTCATTTGAGGGGACCGATTCTTCCTACATGCCGTTATGCTCTCCAAAAAAACGAACCTCCGACTGACTTGATCGTCGGAGAGGAAACCACGGGCAAAACTTGGTGTTTCCTTCTTGTAGGTCGCCGTAACAACATCGTGTAATTGAGATGCCGAAAAACGTGATCCAACATCTGGCGCCGTCTGTGGGAACGTGACAAAAAGTCATGCTACCACCTAATGCTCGAGCGAGACGCTTTCTCCTCGACTCGCTCTCGCTCTCGGCAATGACTCTTCCCCCTCGCATAATGAATAGAGAGGAAATCGATGAGCTTGTCACTCAGCAAGCTACGCCCTGTCTATCACAGGCTACGCTCTCGACTGGCGCAGGCAACGCCTCGCTCGGCTCGCTCTCGCCCGGCCCAGGCAACGCTCGAGATACCTCGCTCGGCACACTCTCGCGCGAGACACCTCGCTCGAGACGCCTCGTTCTCCCTCGAGACGCTCTCGCTCGACACACCTCGCTCAATACGGCTCGCTCGAGACGCATCGCTCGGCTGTCGCTCAGTCTCGCTCGAGACACCTCACTCAGCTCGCTCTCGCTCAAGACACCTCGCTCGACTTGCTCTTGCTCGAGACACCTCGCTTGAGATGTCTTGCTCAGCTCGCTCTCGCTCGCCAAAAAGTCTCGGTCCCGTAAAAGGCCTCCGTCACCTTTAGAGCCTTTAAAAGGCACCTCATAAACGAATTGACATAATGTCAGCAATAAGTGACGCCTTTATACGAGAGATGCATGAACCTAAAAGGAGTAATACTCCTATTAGGCTCGGAGGGCTGATGTTGGATATCAAGCGCCAACGCTCTAAGACCATTGGACGACTCACCAATGGTCGGTGCACCATGAGATGACTCACCTTTAGTCGGAAGCGCGCCTCAACAACGAGAACTGACACAATCGAGAACCGACTCGATGGAGCAAGTGGCGTGCCATATGAATTGATGGAGAACCTGGCGCTCCCCACCTGCAAGAGGTCGATCAGGGACCAAGCGAGCCACCTTCCTTGACCTGGTGCGCTTTCCCTCGAAGTGTACCTGGCGCGCATCACCTCGAGCCACCTTCCTTGACCTGGCGTGCCCTCCCTCGAAGCCCACCTGGCGCGCCAACCTGGCTCGAGCCCCACAAGGGTGAGGCAACCTCGGCGCACCACCTCCCAAGGCAGCCCATGCACTTGGCACGACATCTTGTAGCTCTACCTGGCGCACCAACCTGGCCGAGCATCACAAGGGTGTCATCCCTAGACCGTCGAGGTCACCCGACTTCCCTTAGATGACTACGATTAAGGTCGGCAATGATGCGGTGAAAAACCCATAACCATGGTAATAACCGTTACTGTTTAATATGGTTAATTGTACCATTATGATGCGGTGCGGTTACGGTGATGAATTTTCTACCCATAATGGTTATGGTATTTGAGTTATACCCATGGTTATAACCATGGTTATTATATAAATATAATATTTATTTTTATTAATAAACTAATTTATATAATATACTAAATATAAATTATATAATTGAAAAATTGAAATTGTTGAAGATTGAAGGCGCCAAAGTCCAACGATGGTAATATAGATTGATGTATTTTTTAAAATAAAATTTTCGATCTTTTAATATATTACATGTGTGGAATGAATATGGATAAACGGGTAAAACCATGGTTAATAACCACGTTATTTTAATGGTTATGGTATTGAAAATTATACCCATAATGGTTATGGTTATGGTATGTGGTTTAAAAATATGGTATGACTATGGTGTTTGTCATACCCTGACCATACCCTAACCATCGACAGCCCTAACTACGATGTCGTCACTCGGGCATCAACGATAAGGAGGACACCCTCAAATGGAGCACTAAGTCGCACAGTGCTCAATGCAACACAAGGCTCAATGGCAGACAAGATAGCACAAAGCACAATGCATGATAAAAAGTTACCACGGTTAGTGATGTCAGCCTCACAAAGGTCTGACTATAGTAAAGACATCACCATGGGTTCAGGTTAAGTATCTCTATATATACATCATACCCCCTTCATTTGAGGGGATTTATTCTTCCTACATGTCGTTATGCTCTCCAAAAAACGAACATCTGTCTAACTTGATCTTCGGAGGGGAAACCACGGGTAAAACTCGGGGTTTCCTTCTTGCAGGTCGTCGTAGCAGCATCGGGAGCTGAGACACGAAAAAACGTGATCCAACAGGTCAAGGAGTAAAGATCTTTATAACATAAATCAGGGATCATTATGCCCTTTTATATAAGTTAAGGGACCATATATCCATTCCCAAATGCAGACTTTGACCGTTAACCAATGTTATCAAAATCATTCTCGATTGGGCTTTAATTAGTGTCCAAACACTATTATTCCTAATTAAGCTTCATCCCATTCATAGTTTTCATCTAGTCTTCTCTTGTTTTCATCCATATTTTTTAGAAGGGTTCGTTGAGAGTTTCTTTAACGTTTTTCAGCTCAATGCTCCCACTGGGAATGAGATCCCAATGCTCTCACTGTCAACTAGATCATTAGACGTTAAATCTGGCGGACGGCAAATTGATTCATCATCTGCAGTTTCAACTCTCTCACTCAAATTAACATGTATATGCTCATTTTGATCTTGCACCTGATATACAAATCGGCATATCTCAATCTCTCCCTTCTTCGGAAAATCAACATTCTATAAAAACATTGTGTCTCGTGATTAGATTTTGTTAACACTCTCACTGTCCTGCTCGGCTATAAATACATACATCTTGGAGGTATCAAAGTAACCAACAAAGATATTCGTCTTTCCTTTAAGTCCAATCTCCTCAAACTTAGTTGAGGAATCATGAGTGTAAGCGGTGCACCACCCATGGGCGCATATGGATAAGGTCCAAAACTTCTTCTAGACCAAATCTCATATGGAGTAGAATTAACCATCTTCGCCAGCACACGGTTCAGGATGTAGGCAACAGTGTTCAAAGAGTTTCCCCAAAAGGGAATCGACAATTGACCATGCGCCATCATCGACCAAACCATTTAAAGAAGCGTTCTATTACGCATTTCTACAACACCATTTTGTTGAGGGGTGTAAGGGATCGTCAACTAATGATGATTTCTTTTTCATTACATAAACTGATAAATTTCGCTTAAAGATTCTCTTCTTCCACAATCAAGGCAGAGGAAATCTTCCATCTGATCTAACGCGTTCTCAACCAACCTTTAAAAAAATCGTTATCGAAAAAATTTATAATCTCTTATTTATGAGAGAGCAAGTAAACGAATATATAATGAGAGTAATCATATGTAAATGTAATAAAATTTCGCGCTCTGTGTTGAGCTTTAACACTAAGAGGGTCATAGACGTCAGTATTGAGTAATTGCAAGGGAAATTCGGCTCTAGGTGCCTTACATAAGGCTTTCGGGTTGTCTTTCCTGCTACATAGCTTACACAAGTAAACGATTACGCTTGTGCAATGTTGGGTAGCAAGCCATGTTGGGCTAACCACTCCATTCTATGATGATCTTTATGGCCTAATCTACCGTATCTTTTATTCTCATCGCAAACATATTCGCGAGTAGAATAAAGCATGAAATTATTAATGTTGCTCGAATCTAAATCCGAAATAATAAATCCACCAGAAATAATACTAAAGACAAACAGAATTGATCCTAAAGACAATTGGATCAAAGATTCTTGAAAAGATAATCTAAAATTGAGTTTCATTAATCATAAGATTGAAATAACATTTCGACGAATCTACGAAGCATAGAGGATATGACTTCGGACTAGAACTCGACCATCACACAACTGAAACTCACAAGTTCGAATCCCTTTAACTTCAACACGAGAGTTATTATCGATGTAAATCAACCTAATTTTGTGTGGGACTCTATGGTATTCTACGAAAGCGTCACCATCCTAGCTACGTGGTCTATCAATTCTGAATCGAAAATCCACAAAGGAAGATTTATTTTATTTTATATTTATAAAATATGTCGAGTCAATAAATATCAAATTATTTTTCACATTTTTTTAATATATATTAAGGTCCATATAATACTTTTAACTTGATGTTGTGGTTTTATGACTTCTATTAATTTTATATACTTATATAAATTTGTCAAATATTTATCTTCATATTATAATTCATTCATATGTTAAATTTATATTAAAATTTTAATTATAATAAGGTAAACAATATTGATGTGAAATTTGATAAAATTATTATTTAATAAAATAAATTTAAACTTAATTATTCTATTTGATGTTTATATGTTCATACTTCCTATCCATCAAATATAATATTATGGATTTTATTATTCTATATAATCCACTATATACAATATATTTAAAATAAAATCATAGAAATGCATGTAAAATAAAGAAAAAATATTAAGGTTTTGTAACTTGTCTTGAGAATGAATGAGAAGGTTTGGAGAATTTTAAATGATTTGCATGGCATGCCTGTTAGGGGTTATGTAATAGTTGTGTTGTTTAGAAGTGTGTTATCCGAGTTTTCTATGTATGTATCTTGAGTCTTCTAGCAATCTTCTTGAGTATTCCAGAATTCTCTTGTAATCTTCTCATTAGGATCTTACTTAGACTATAAATAGGTGTCTTGGTCATTGTAAAAGGTAACTCATTCATTCTATGAAAATCAGTTCTTCTACTTTGTTTTCTGTTATAACAGAATTCAGTTGCTTCAGTCCTAAGCAATCCATTTCTTCTTCTTCTTGCTGAGATTTCTTTTCCAAGTTGTCTAAAATGGTATCATAGTTATACGAATCTGCGGATTACAACTAGTGATTACTACCTTCATTGTGATTCCTGCATCAGAAGATCGAGATTAATCAAGGTTTGCTGTCGGCGTATCAGAAATAGAGGATGCACTTCCACCTGCCTTCTTGAACAAGAAGATCTACTGGCTGACTGGAGATGACAACTTCCAATCATGGAAACAGCATGTACTCCTTGCTGTTAGAGGTTTTGACTTAGAATCACATCTATATGGTGTGCAAAATGTGCCTACTCATATTACAACTGAGAACGGTGAAAATCTGCCCACTTTTTGCCTATGCAAAGTATAAACTGTGTGATAGCTTCTTAGCATCTTGATTGCTAGTGTAGATTTGCCCCCAGGTTAACATATATTTGTTATGATGCATGACTGTTAATGTTGTTTGGTCAAAACTGCATCAAATGTTTTCTTCTTCATCAATAACCAGAGTGATGAGTTTATATGGTAGACTGAAAACCAGGAAGCTAAGTACACGGTCTGTTAGAGATTATCTTGTTGATATTCAATCTACATGTGATAGTCTAGCTAGTTGTGGTCAACCAATAGATTAAATGCAACAGATCTCTATAGTCCTTGATGGAGTAAAAGGTCAATTCAACAATGTTGTTTCAGTGATTCACCAAGCAGAAACCTGTATGACTTATCCTCTGTCAATTCTGTGCTTCTGGATGCTGAAACTAGAGCTCGTGATCAGCTGTTTGATCCAATGTTGATGCCACAAGCAATGATTCATAGTGCAGAAGAGTTCTCCAAGAAGGCTACACAAAACACATATTCTGTTTACAAACCAGATGTGAACAACACCAGTTCTATTAATCAACAGAATCAGCCTGCTCCTCCTATGTTTGATCGAGGCAGAGTAGCTGGAGGAAGAGGACGAGGTGGAAGTAACAGACCTCAGTGTCAACTCTGTGGGAAGATTGGCCACTTCGTCACTCGATGCTATAAAAGGTTTGATGTTAACTTCCATGGCGTTACGTCCTCAAACAATCCAAATGCTCATATGTCCGCAAATATGTGTTAAGCCTCTTGGAGTGATTGGAATGACTCTTCAGATCAGTTTACAGCTTCTTCTTCTATGAATTCTTCATCAATGAATACTTCAACAAACGTTGTGCCTGTTTCTCACAATTCTGCTTCTCCACCTCATCCTGTCTTCATACCAAGTGCTTCTCCTTATGGTCATTATCCCTTCATGTTACCGTATGCCATACCACTTGGATACAATGCTGGAACTGTTATGCCATCCTACTCAAACATGGGAATGCCCTCAGCACCACCTGCTCAAGATTCAACTTACACTTCTCAAGTCAATTTTGTTTCTCTTCCTGCTCCTCAATCAGCTCACAATGATCAGGTCTGGTATCCTGATTCTGGCGCAACAAACCACATCACAAATGGTCAACCAGCTAAGGGAGCAGGACCATATAAGAGAGCAGGTACATTCCAAGTCGGTAATTGTTCTCATTTAACCATATCAAACATTGGTACATCTATTATAAATACTTCTTCAAAATCATTGTTTCTTAACAATATTCTCAATACGTCTGAAATTACCAAGAAATTAGTGTCTGTCTCACAGTTTTCCAGGGATAATGGAGTATACTTTGAATTTCATCCCACCTATTGTGTTATTCGTGATTCGACTACTCGTGAAGTTCTTCTGCAGGGTGAAGAAGTTGGAGGCTTGTATAAGTTAGATTTTCTTGATTTCAATTCTTCTAGATGTAATAAACATGCCAGTCTTGATATTAGTAAATATCATTCTGTTAATGTTGTTGAAACTTCAAGTTTATGGCATAAAAGACTTGGCCATGCTTCGTCTAAGGTGTTGTCTTCAATTTTTAAAAACTCTGGAATGAAATGTTCTTCTTCGTATGGATTATGTATTGCATGTTCTGTGGGAAAAAGTATTAAACTTCCTTTCTCAAACTCAACAACCAAATATACTCAACCTCTTCAACTTGTTGAGGTTGATCTGTGGGGACCTGCCCCAGTGACTTCTAATGGCAAGAGATACTACATGAGTGTCATTGATGTCTACTCTCGTTACACTTGGATTTATTTCCTGAGTCAGAAAAGTGAGGCTGCAAATCTGCTTATTAAATTTCATACTCTTGCGGAAAAACAATTAGCTTGCTCTCTGAAATCAGTGCAGACTGATGAAGGAGGAGAATTTAAATCTCTTTCTTCATACTTTTATAATCATGGTATTGATCACAGGATCACATGTCCCTACACATCATAGCAAAATGGAATCACAGAAAGAAAGCATCGACACATTGTGGAAATGGAACTAACACTCATGTATCAAGCTAGTCTTCCAATGCAATATTGGAGTGATTACTTCTATACTGCTGTGTTCTTAATCAATAGGTTGCCTACTTAGGTTCTTAATCATGCTTCTCCTCATGAGGTATTTTTTGGTAAGATCCCTGACTATTCCATGCTTCGGGTCTTTGGATGTTTTCCGTTTACCAGACCTTTCAATAAACACAAACTTGATTATCGTTCGACTCCATGTGTTTTCTTGGATATTGTTCTCAGTAACATGGATATAAATGTCTGGATAGTAATGGTCAAATATATGTGTCAAGGCATGTTCGTTTTCATGAAAATGAGTATTCGTTTGATGATCGCAATGGTAAGTTCATGCTCTCTGCTGCTCCGAAAACACTTATACCAGTGGGCCATTTTTTTTTACCATTTGGATTCATGAACACGCCTTCAGATCATTGTAATGTGTCTCCTTCACATCCTATGTCAGATCCTAATACTTTTATCTCTGCTCATTCAGGTGGTTCTTTGGATACGTCTCCTGCTTGTAGTTCATCTCATCAAGATGCGAATCAAACAGTTGAAATAATCAGTCAGTGCACACCAGAGGATCATTCTAGACAGATTGTTAATACTGAACGTATCAGGTATGTTCCTTCTTTAAATGATGAATTAGTAGAGTCAGCAAGATTTGTTCTGGTAACAGATGATGTTAGGTCTAACTTAGCTCCAGTAGTTCAATCTAGACATATTTCATCTCTTGATCCATGTCATGTTTCAAGCAACATACATACCATGCTCACTAGATCTAAGAGTGCTTCTCAGTCTGCAGTTCAGTTTTCAGCTTTGAATGCAGCAAGTATTGAACCTTCATCTGATTCAACAAATCCATAGTCATCTGAATTAGCAGAATCAGAGCCTACTTCTGTTCATTCTGCACTTCAAACACCACATTGGACTCATGCTATCCATGATGAACTACAAGCTCTATCTACCATCAAGACATGGTATATTATTCGTCTTCCTGAAGGACGCATTCCAGTAGGTTGTAAGTGGATTTTTAAAACCAAAAAGAACTCAAATGGATCTGTAGCACGATACAAGGCTCGTCTAGTTGCAAAAGGGTTCTCGCAAAATCCCGGTTTTGATTTCTCTTAAACATTCACTCCTGTTGTAAAGTATCCTACAATTCGTATTATTCTTTCTTTAGATCCAACTAATAAGTGGAAACTCAGGCAAATTGATGTTAATAATGCTTTCCTTCACGGAGATCTCACTGAAGAAGTATTCATGCTTCAACCTCCTGGATTCGAGCAAAGTGATTCAGCAGGAAATGTCTTGGTGTGTAAGCTTCATAAATCCCTGTATGGATTAAAACAAGCACCGAGAGCCTGGTTTGAAAATATTAAACACTTCTTGTTATCTCAGCTTATGTTTCTTGTTTCTAAATCAGATAATTGTCTATTCATAAAGCAATCTAATACATGTTCTGTTTTTCTATTAGTATATGTAGATGATATTGTTGTCACGGGAAGTAACTCTGATGATGTTGAATCAGTCATTAAACATATCAATACTAAATTTAGATTGAAAGATTTAGGAACATTGAACTATTTCTTGGGAATGAATGTTCAGGTGAAAGATGAATGTTTACTTCTTAGTCAGCACAAGTACATTACAGAGTTGCTTCATCGAACAGGTTTGACAGATACTTGTTCTATGCCTACTCCTATGACAGGTAATTTCTTGTCCAAGTTAATGGTTGAGAAGGATAGTACTCCATGTCCTAATCCTGATCTTTATAGAAGCACAATTGGTGCTCTTCAACACATATGTGCAACTCGGCCGAATATTGCTTTTGCTGTCAACAAATTAAGTCAATTTGTTCAGTTTCCTACTTTATGTCATTGACATGCTCTTGTACATGTTTTAAAGTACCTCAAAGGAACCTTGTGTCATGGGTTATTGTTTCAAGCTCCTTCGATTTCTTCTAATGAAGTTTCTTTGGTCTCTTATGCAGATGCAGATTGGGGAAGTGATCCAACCGATAGGAAATCAATCTCTGGTCATTTTCTCTTGCTCAATGGAAACCCAATTGTGTGGAGCTCTAAGAAACAACCTGTCATTTCACGTTCATCTACTGAGGCCGAATACAGATCTATAGCTAATGCTATATGTGAGGTACTTTGGGTCAAATCTCTTCTTCAAGAACTTGGGGTTCCTCTCTCATCCATTCCTGTGGTGTGGTGTGATAACACTAGTGTTGTAGGATTAACTAAAAATCCTATTCATCACTCGAAAATGAAACATGTTGAAATTGATTTGAGTTTTGTGCATGAAAAAGTCAGTAGTGGTCATGTGCTTGTTAATTTTGTGTCATCTGATGATCAGTTTGCAGACATTGTTACAAAGCCTCTGACTGAAAAATTCTTTGTTCCTCTTCGCAAAAGACTTGGTGTGTACTCTCTTGAAGAGGTTGATGATTTGTCTCAGTGTTTAATAGAAGGTGTTTGATTTGTTTGGATGTTGATTGATTGTCTTCTTTCATCATCAGTATATGTTTTGTTCAGTAGTTGTTATGAAATGGTGCTTGAGTGTTCTGTTTTCAAATTCTTAGCTGGTTTGTTCTGCTTTAATATGTTCTTCAGTTCTGTGTTCTTGTACTGTTTTCACTCTAAAAAACTCATGATCTATACTGTCATTCTTTTCTCTCCTTTGGTTTGTGTTATAACACATTCGTCAAACAGGGATCTGTATTGTCTGGTTGCTCTGGTATTTTTTTTATTTCTTCTGCTTTCTTCATCCGTCGTTGAATGTTTTCGTTGTGATCATGTATTGGTCAAGTTCACCTTCTCTTGTTCTCATTGATCTCAGATTGATTATGAGTCATCCTTTGTTCAAATGGCATCTCTTGGGGTTTGATTTAAAAAATAATCAATGAAGAAGAAAACATAAAGATACCTCTTCATTGGTTTGAGGAAGAAAGGATGAAGGCTCAAACCTTCCCATCCCAATGAAAATATGAAGGCTCAAACCTTCCTGTCATTCATATAAAAAAAATAAGAGAAAAATCGATCAATGAAAAGAAAAATCAAAAGAAATGAAAGAAGAAAGAAGGAAATTGAATCAGTGCAAGGATGACTCTATATCAAGTTTTGATTTGTATCATAGTTGCCTTCACATTTACATCTCACGAGGTTGAAACTATCAGATGTAAGGTGTGATGGAAAGTTGAGAAAGTAGATAAAGATCTGAGTATCAAGCAATACAACATTTTTGTTTGAGTTTGGTTTATGGCTTATGAACCCTTGGTGATGAATTGGGATGAATCTATATGATCTCTTGTTTTGGAGTGTGTGAATATGATGAAGAACAGGAGAAGTGAAATCAAGATTAGTGTATGATCTCAAATCGGTTGAGAATGAAGAAATGGTTGTAGCTCAGGTTTCAATTGAAAACTGAACAAGCATGAAGATAGTGAGAAGAAGAACATCAAATCAAGATCAAACAAGTGATTTCAAATAAAGATCTTGGATAGGGAATGTTAGGGGTTATGTAATAGTTTTGTTGTTTAGAAGTGTGTTATCCGAGTTTTCTATGTATGTATCTTGAGTCTTCTAGCAATCTTCTTGAGTATTCCAGAATTCTCTTGTAATCTTCTCATTAGGATCTTACTTAGACTATAAATAGGTGTCTTGGTCATTGTAAAAGGTAACTCATTCATTCTATGAAAATCAGTTCTTCTACTCTGTTTTCTGTTATAACAGAATTCGGTTGCTTCAGTCCTAAGCAATCCATTTCTTCTTCTTCTTGCTGGGATTTCTTTTCCAAGCTGTCTAAAAATGCCACTTAAAAAATTGTATATTTCATATGGTCTAATTAAAATTAATTATTTTGACATTAGGAGTGAGAAAATGCATAAAACAATTATTTGTCATAATTTCATACGTTCTAACCAAATTATTATATATTAGAATGTATGCAATTATAACAAATACGTTGTTTGATACATTTTCTCGCTCCTAATGTCAAAATAATCAATTTTAAATATAAAAATAAATGTATATAAAATTTCACATATTAGCATGTTCAATTATAAAAATGCATATTTGTCAATATTATATACAATGTTTTTAATAAGTCTCAAAATAACTAATAACTACTGTCAAAGTAGTTACAATTACAAAAAAAAAAAAAATCAATATAGTATTTATGATAAATATACGATAAAAAAATAACATAAAAGCTAAGTTAGAAAATATATATTAATATTATATTAGTAAATGTTTATATCATTTTTATCAACAACTCATATTATTATTCACTAACTCAATAACTCAATTAATATGTGTATATATATATATATATTCAAAGTTTATAATTAAAAAAGAAACAACACCTTCTGTTAGACTTACCGTTGCAATATTTATTAATTTAGTTTTAAACGTTTTTATATTATTTCACTCATACGGATGGTATATTATATAAAAGTTTTTTTATTTTCATAAAACCCTAACACTCCAAATGCCCTAAAACCCTAAAACTTTAAACCATAAACATTAAAACCCCTAACCCTAAACCATAAAACTCTAAACTCTAACCCCCCCCCCCCCCAAACCCCCAAACCCTAAACCTTCAAACCGTAAATCCTAAAACCTAAAACCGTAAAACTCTAAAACCCTAAACCATAAAACTCTAACCCTAAATCCCCAAAACCGTAAAACCCTAAAACTCTAAACCTAAATACATAAACCCTAAAACATAAAATTCTAAACCCTAAAACTCTAAACCTTAAACACTAAAACCAACATCCTAAAACCATAAAACGTAAAAACCTAAATCCTAAACCTAAAACCCTAAACCATAAAACCCCAAACCCTAAACCATTAAACCCAAAACCGAAACCATAAAACCCAAAAACCATAAAACCCTAAACTCTAAAACCCTATAGCCCTAATTAAAACCCTAACACACTAAATTCTATAAACGTAAAAGCCTAAACCCTAAACCCTAAACCCTAAACCCTAAACCCTAAAACCTAAAACCTAAACCCTAAACCCTAAACCCTAAACCTTAAACCTTAAACCTTAAACCCTAAGCATAACACCCTAAACCTTAAATCCTAAAAACCAAATCCTAAAACCCTAAACCTAAAACCCCAAACCGGAACCCTAAACCCTAAAACCCTAAACCCTAAAACTCTAAAACCCTAAACACTTGTAAAACTAAACCATAAAACTCTAGCCCTAAATCCTAAAGCCTAAAACCCTAGATCTCAAAAACTCTAATACCATAAATCCTAAAACCCTAAGCATAAAACCCAAACCCTAAAATCCTAAAACCCAAACCCTAAAAACTTAAAACCCAAACACTAAAAATCTAAAACCCTAAACCTAAAATCGGAAAACCTAAACCCTAAATCTTATAACTCTAAACCCTAAACCCTATAACCCTAAACCCTAAACCCTAAAACCCTAAACGATAAAACCCTAAAACTTAAACCATAAAGCATAAAAGCATTAAAACCTAAACCCTAAACCCTAAACAATAGAAGCCTAAAACCTTAAACCTTAAACCCTAAACTCTAAAATCCTAAACCATACAACCATAAACACTAAAACCCTAGAAACCTAAACGATCTGTGACAATTTTTGACACAACACGATTAAACGATCTGTAACGATATGCATTTTACACGATAATAACATGACTCAGTTACTAAGCGTGTCTAAACAACTTTTATACGTTTAGACATGATTAATAATCGTGTCTAAACAAATCTAACATGCAAATACACGGCAAACACACGTTTAAACACGATTAATTAATCGTGTCTAAACGTGTCTAATCGTGTCGTGTCTAACCGTATTTTCGTGTCGTGTTTAACCGTGTATAATCATGTCTCATTTTTACATGTTTACTTCTATGAATTGAGTCAGACTTAAATTTTTACTAATAGAGTAAGAGACCCATTAACCAGACCCATGAGTTAAGTGGATCCAAATCCATTACTTTTACATGTAAAATACATAATATTATATTTGATGGATAACAAGTATGCACATATAAACTTAAACCCAAACCCTAAAACCTAAAACTCTAAACCCCTAAATCTAAAATCCTAAACTATAAACCCTAACCCCCCAAACCCTAAACCTTAAACCCTAAAACCTAAAACTCAAACACTAAACACTAAAACACCAACTCCTAAAACCCTAAATCCCTAATTCCCTAAAACCTAAAAGGCTAAAACCCTAAAAATCTAAAACCCTAAAAGCCTAAAAGCCTAAACCCTAAAACCCTAAGACCTAAGCCCTAAACCTAAAACCTAGAACCTAAACCCAAAATCCTAAACCCTAAATTCATAAGTTTCATTTTAAATTTCTCACTTTGTAAACTTGCGTGAGAATTATATTTTTACATTAAATAGCAAGTGAAAATATATGTATAGTTTACTTATTATTTACTAGTTTTTTTTATAAAGTAGTTTTTAATTAAGAATAAATTAAACTTAATATTATACAATAAATAATAAGGTCTATTTATAAATAAATTAATCCTATTAGTATTTGTGTATAATATACATTATTCTATTAATTCCAATATTATAATTTTGTTACAGATATCAAGATTAAGTCTATTTAATACATGAATGATTAATAGAAAGCAATAGTAACAATTATTAATACAATGTTAATTAATACTTTTAAGTTATTTTTTGTGGTTTCGTCACTTCTATTTGTGTAATATGTTAATGAAAATGTTAAAATCATTAGTAATTTTTTACTAATTGTAATAATAGTAAAATTATCTACAAATAAAATTTTATTTATTTTCTATTTATAAAATATTTTGAGTTTATAAAATATTTTGAGTCAATAAATATAAAAATATTTTTCATATTCTTTTAATAAATTAATGTCCATATAATACCTTTAACTTAATATTATGGTTTTATGACTTTTATTAGTTTTATATACTTATATAAAAATGTCAAAATTTATCTTCATATTATTATTATTATTATTATTCATATGTTAAATTTATATTAAAATTTTAATTGAAATAAGGTAAACAATAGCATATGCAATTTGATAAAACTATTATTTAATAATATAAATTTATAAATAACTAGTCTATTTAATTTTTATATGTTCATACTTTCTATCCATCAAATATAATATTATGTATTTTATTATTTTATAAAATTCACTATATACAATATATTTAAGATAAAGTCATAAAAATACATGTAAAATAAAGAAAAAGTATTAATGTTTTGTAACTTATCTTGAGAATGAATGAGAAGGATTGGAGATTTTTAAAGTGATTTACATGGCATGCGACTTAGAAATGAGAATTATATGTTTGACATGGACTAATTAAAATTCATTAGGAGTGAGAAAATGCATCAACAAACTTATTTGTCATAATTGCACACATTCTAACTGTTGGGTATCGATAGTGACAACCCAATAAGGAAAAGGCCTCGAAGGCCCAATAACCATAGAGGGGGTAAACCCATGATATTCGAACTAGATCGGCCTAAGTACGAGTTAAACTTGGCCCTCCATAGAATGGCCCAGAACCGAGCCCAAAGTCTCTGAGGACACCAAAGGCTCCCTGAGTGCTCGTCATTCTTCACTAGGCCGCGACCTCTCACTGCTCGCCATGAGAGTGCTCGCCCCGAAGAGAGCATTGCCTCTCTCCTCTGGTCCCACTAAACCGTCAATAAGGAAGTGGCCACGATATCCTGCGTATCTCGGTCACATATTCACTAAAGATTAGATTTGGTAACTACAATATCTCGCAGTAACTGCCATATCCCACGATCCGAATCTTCAGCAACACAATATACACTAAGATATTCAGCTGCCTTATACGGTTTGATCTCTCCTACCCTATAAATACCCTTGCTTTACATACGTTCCTTACGTTTTGAGTTTTATACACACATATACTCATTTAAGCATCGGAGAGGGACCCAGAGACACCCCCTCTGTTGCGCTCCCCTACCTGCAGGTTCACCGGAGTTGGAGCAGAAGCGTCTTTCCGTCCTTGTCTGGCATTTAATTCACTGCCAGATCAGCATCTAGGATTTCACGATCCAACATTTGGCACCGTCTGTGGGAACGAGCAATTCAGCCATGAGAACTCGATCCCAAAACAACCGTCGGAACCAGACTCGCGAGCGATCCTCAGACAGCTCTGATTCCGCCGCCGCTTTCCCGCTTCAACAAGAACCTGCCAGCCAGGCAGGAGCCAATGCCGTTCCCCTGCGAGCGGCCAGAGAACATGTCGATAATTCCAGACCGACCCCAGCTACCAACCACGTCGAGACTCCAGCTCCGCAAACCGTCCACATCGCCGGGGAAAACATCCAGTTAACCCCAGAGATGATTTCACTGCTGGAGGCCATCCTAGGGCAGGCGCGCCGTCAAACCCCTGCTCCCCAAGAAAATAACCGCACTGCTGCCACAGGGCCCTTGCCTTCTGAAGTCGCGAATCCTGGCACCACCGCACCTCAAGAGGATCAGGAGATGACATCAGGACAACAGTCCATACCTCCGGCATGCACCCAGGAGCCCACAGCTGCGTACACTGACAACCCATCCGGTCCTCCTCCATCAGGGACCTCGCCCAGGTGCTGCACTGTGGACCAGGTGGACGATCTCCTCAATAAACGGCTCCAAGAAAGGCGGTTGACAGTCGTAGCTCCCTTCAAGGAGCAATCTGCTCACCCCTTCTCCGACGAACTCGTCTCCATCAAGATCCCCAAAGACGTGGTTGCTCGGGCCATACCCGAGTACAGTGGCGGAGGAGACCCCACCGTACACGTCAACAAGCACGAAGCTTCTCTCCTGGGTAAGTCGAATGATCCCAATCACTTGGCTTTGTTATTTCCATCCACTCTTTCAGGTTCGGCTTCGTCCTGGTTCTTCGGCCTCCCTGCAGGATCTATCGGAACTTGGGCAAAATTAAGGAGCAAGTTCCTGGAGAGGTATATGGGCGAGCGTCAATTGCTAAAGAGCGTGGTTGCCCTGGATGCGGTAAAACAGCAGCCTGGAGAGTCGCTGGCCAACTTTTATGGACGTTTCCATCAGAACGTCACAGAGATAGATCGCTGAATCTCAGATGGGGAGATCATTCGAGCATTTTACAGGGGTCTGGATGTGGCCAACAAGGCCTCGAGGAAGCTGCGAAACAACTACCATGTAAAGGAGATCGAAACGCTGGAGGAGTTGGCGTCCAGAGCAAAAGGTTTCATAGACCTTGAAAGGGCGAACACAGAGGCGAACTTCCTGACAACCTCGCTAAGGGTGGTTCATGAACCCCGACGCGATGGTAAGAAGAAGGGGAAAGACAGCAGGCCCCGGGTCGAGTCTAATCCAGCGACTCGCCATCTAGAGGTCCCTGAGTACTTCACGCCTTTAAATAGGCAGATCTCAGCGGTACTAGTCGAGATGGAGAGGAGATCCTTGGCGAGGCCACCGATGCCTCGTCGAGGCGGTCAGCCCATGGGAAAGGATGTCGAGAGCTATTGCAGATACCACAAGTGCAAGGGCCACAAGACAGATGACTGCCGCATTCTGAAGCGGGACATAGAGAAGTTGATCCAGGGGGAATGCTGAAGGAATTCGTGGCAGGGTGAGACAGGAGTCGAACGCCCCCCAGGAGACATAGTTCGCCAGCCCCTGCTGAGCAAACTGATCCGTCGGGAAGCAAGAGGAGAGTAAATCTGATTGCAGGAGGATTCGGTGAAGGCGGCGAGGGGTCGCACGCTAGGGAGGTCTACGTCACTCAGATCTCCACAGCAGTTCAGTTGGGAAAGCGACCCCGACCTGAGGAGAACATTGTCATCTCATTCTCTGAAGATGATTTGGCACATGTCACCACCCCCCACAACGATGCTTTGGTTATCACAGCAGATATTGACGGATGTGACGTTGCTAGGATTCTGGTCGACGGAGGCAGCTCGACAGACATCCTATATCTGGACGCTTTCGAGAAGATGGGCAAGTCCAAGCGTGACTTGAAGAGGGTCAACTTTCCGTTGATTGGGTTTGCGGGAAGGACAACTTATCCGCTGGGGCTATAACCATGCTAGTGATTTTTGGCGAGGGATGGAAGAGCATCAAGGTATCGGTCACTTTCCTGGTGGTCGATTCACCTACATCTTACAACGCAATCATAGGGAGGACCACGATCAATCCAAACAAGATTGTGGCCTCCACAGTCCACCAGAAGATGAAGTTCCCCACTCCCAACGGGATCAGAGAAGTGCTTGGCGACCAGCCTTCCTCGCGGCAATGCTATGTGAACTGTCTGCGCAGGAAGAACCAAAGGGAGACCCTCACCATTGAAACAGAGGCCGACCCTCGCGAGGACTTGGCTCGGCCAGCACCCATGGAAGAATTGGAAGAGGTCGAAATCGATGGTCCGGACAAGAAGGTGCGCATTGGAACCACATTGAAAGAGGATCAAAAGGAGGCCATGACCGCCCTCCTCAAAGAATTTAAAGAGCTCTTCACCCGGCAGTCGAGCGACATGCCAGAAATCAGCACAGATATCATCTCCCATGAGCTCAGAATAGACCCTTCCATCAAGCCGATCGCCCAAAAAAGGTCATTCGGGACGGACAAGCGTTTGGCGATCAGGCAAGAAGTCGGCAGATTGATTGAGTCTGACTTCGTCAGAGAGGTGAGATTCCAGAGCTGGGTCGCCAACCCAGTTTTGGTCAAGAAATCAAACGGCAAGTGGAGGATGTGCGTCGACTTCCGCGATTTGAACAAGGTTTGCCCTAAGGACTCATATCCCCTGCCCAGGATTGATCAGCTGGTCGATGCTACTTCTGGTCACGAGATACTGAGCTTCATGGACGCCTACTCAGGCTACAACCAGATCAGAATGCATCCAGATGATGAGGCTCACACCGCTTTCTATGTTGATGGGGACATTCTGTGCTACAAGGTGATGCCCTTTGGCCTCATTAATGTCGGGGCAACTTATCAGCGGATGGTGAACCGCCTGTTCCAGGACATGCTGGGAAGAAACATGGAGGCTTATGTGGATGATATGCTCGTCAAAACCATCAAGGGAAATCCGCACACAACAGACCTCCGCGAGGCTTTCGAATGCATGAGGAGACACAGCGTCCGCCTGAACCCTGCCAAGTGCGCCTTCGGAGTCAAGTCCGGGAAATTTCTGGGTTTCATGGTCAGCGAAAGGGGAATCGAAGCAAACCCATTAAAGCTAGGCCAAAAGCCCTAACAACAAAGTTAGGCCAAAAGCTCTATCGCCAAAGTTAGGCCAAAAGCCCTAGCAACAAAGCTAGGCCAAAAGCCCTAACAACAAAGTTAGGCCAAAAAGCCCTAACGCCACAGTCAGGCCAAAAGCCCTAGCAACAAAGCTAGGCCAAAAGCCCTAACAACAAAGTTAGGCCAAAAAGCCCTGACGTCAAAGTCAGGCCAAAAGCCCTAGCAACAAAGCTAGGCCAAAAGCCCTAGCAACAAAGTTAGGCCAAAAAGCCATGACGCCAAAGTCAGGCCAAAAGACCTAGCAATAAAGTTAGGCAAAATGAAAGCCCTGACGCCAAAGTCAGGCCAAAAAGTCCTAACAATAGAATTAGGCAAAAACGGGAAGAGCAGACGCCAAAGTCGGACAAAGAGATCTGCTATCAAATTAAAACAGCGGATGAGGAATTCAGGTGATCATTATGAATGATAAAGCCTGAAGTTAACAAATTCTCTGCTATTATGCAAACACCTCGAAGGTTTAAACTTCAAAAAGGTAATATCTGTTTGAACTTAGAAGTTTATGCTTTTAAGTGTCAGAGTATTGTCCTTAGAAAGTTCGTATAGACTTATGCTTGGTCCAAGACTTTAAGAGTCGACGCCATTACAAAGCAAGAAAAGTCGAGAGTAATTATGATTAAGACATTGGATGAATAGACAAACATGTTCGAAGTCAAGTAAAGGCTCATGAATATAAAGGCATTCAATATAAGGAAACCAAGTCTTAAGTCAAATAAATAATTACAAAGGAAAACAAAAATTACAAAGGAAAAACAGTTATCTAAAAAAGACAAAGGGAAATATGGTCGCCAAGGGAGGTAGAGACTTCAAGCTTTTGGATCCTCGGGGGCAGGGGTGCTTTGCTCGCCTTCGGGGGAAGGAAGGCTCGGCTCGCCTTCGGGGGCAACCTCTTCAGCCGCAAATGGTTCAACCTCTTCAGCAGCATTAGTAGGCTGAAGGGTGCGACTTCGGAGGAAGCCCTTCAAGGACTCAACTTCCCCAATGGGAAAGTTGGGGTCGACCGCCTGGACATCATCCACCAGGACTTGGAGAAAATCGGCAATCGCCGACTTCATCACCTTCAAAGCGAAGTCCTCAAAATCCTCACAGGCCTTGAATGCTTCGACTACGCTTTGGGGCGAAGGGACAGCTTTCAACTGTTCAGCTAGCCGATACCCCTGGCCTCCGCAGCTTCCCTCTAGGCGTCAGCAACAGCCCTTTGCGCCTCAGCGGCGACCCGCTGAGCCTCTGACTCTGCCCCTTGGGCTTGAGCCTCCTTCAGCTCTGCCTCCAGGCGAGCTCTGACAGCCTCCCCTTCATCTAAGCATAGATGGAGGGCTTCAAAATCCTGAAGGGCAGCCGCCGCATCGGCCTCCCTCCGCTTGATATCAGCAAGGAGGCGCTGCTCCTTGCTGAAGTACTCCGACTGGGCGTTGTCCACCAAGGCGATCGCCGCGTTAGCGGTCGTCTTGATAGCCTCCAACTGCCCGGGGGTGATCCCCGTGCTTCGATATTGCTCCAGCTCGACAAGCAGGTCTGAATGCTTGCCGGCGAGCTCTCCAAAGACACGACCGATCATCACCTCCTCCCGAACGAGCTGGCAACATAAGAAAAATGAGAATTGTCAGGACACGAACAAAAGGGAACGACTATGAAAAAAGAAAAGGGGACGAGGTCTTACCAGAGCGTCTCGTTCGTAGTGTGACCGCAGGAACCCCTCGATCTGAGGTAGCTCCGTGGGAATGGACGAACGGTCCTTGGGGGGAATTATCCCGTCGAGGAGCCGCATGCACAGGTCCGGGCTACCCCGGAGGCTCTTCTGGGCGGGGCACCCCTTGTGTTAAGTGTTATTTAGGCTCATACAAATAAAATGAAATTAGATATTTGATTAACTTATCCCCCATGTGTTAAGTGTTATTTAGATTTTAAGTTCATATATATTTGGAAAAAAAAAATAATTATTATTTGTTTGAATATTGATGTGCATGTGTATTAACCTTCAAGTTATGTGATTAAATAATGAAATACTCATACACTCTAAATTTGACTAATCCTAAAAGATCATTAAATTCTGTAAAGATAATTAATAACAATTGTAGAGAATCTATACAAGTGATAATATAATGATAAAGTATTGTATTGTTTTACTATAATCACAAATTTAATTTTTTATTTACACAAAAATATATAACAAAAAAAAATCACTTGAGTAGTTAGAGAATATTTGAGTTAAGTGTATTAGAAATATTTGAGTACTACTGATCTAGCAGAAGAATGTGTTATTGTAATAGTGAAAGATATTGAATTCAAAACTTTGCTATAGTTTTTTTAAAGAGATTTATCATCCATAAATTACATTTAAGAAATTTGTGTCCATAGAAAATATAAATGACCAAAATAATAATAATAAATTTAAATTAATTAAATTATATTGACAGTTACAAAATCAACTTCGTGTCCTTTATAAATAGTATATAAGTATATATATATGACGGTTATTTATTAAAAAACACTGGAAAGAAAAAACGCTCTACTATTCACGTAGCTGAATGGGCCTCCGTTTTCGTTTGGGTTGGTTTGGAAGATCGAGTGGGTATCTTCCATCGTTTGAGACCCAATTCAGTATCTCCTCCTTTCCTCTGTCTCTCTCTAATAATTTTCTCACTTTCTGTACAATGCAACCGAAGGAAGAGGAAGTCTTTTTAGTTATGGCCTAAACGACAAAGCTCCTTACTTCTTAGATCACAAGATTCTCTCTCGCCGAAGCTTCAGACGTTGTACAGGTAACAGCCGATGAATGCATTAGATCATTAGCCTTTCTTTCTGATTTTCTAGCTGATCAATCGGATTGTGCCACGCTTTTCGCTGATCCAAATATCTGTATGTTAATTTTGCTACCGGTCAAGATTGAGTTATGATTTGCTGGAAGAAATTACGTTTTGGTTGATCGATTCGAGTTTTACAACGCTGAATTGATTATTTCCAAGTGTTTAATTGGGGTGCGGCGCAGCTCTCTATTTGAGTGGTATGAATATAGATATATAGATTATATGGTAGGAGACGAATTGCTTTTCCGTTCAATTAATCTTCCGCAAGACATTTCGATCAAAATAGTAGGGATTTTGTCTATTCCAATCCTCAAAGTGGGAGAAGAAATAATCTAATGTATCGATTGGTTACAGTGGTAAGAACTCTATTAGGTTAAGGAACAGATTCTAATTCTGTTGAGGATGCTGTTTATATGGTTGCAGATCAGTAATCTGACTTCAAATGGCTGGAAGGGGTCAAATAGCTTCAAAAAGTTCAGCACTCATTGCCATGATTGCTGATGAGGTATGAAACTATGAACTGCAAGCAATGCTATTAATGACTGTAATGAGGCATGTATGATTTATCCCCTTCTGTTAACAGACTTAGGGTGATATCTTCAAATGTCATGCTCCTTACGAAGCCTCTCCAGTTTCTCGTTTGTTTTTGTTTTGTGATTTGTTCATAACCGTGTTTCTCTTCTATATGAAAGTTGTTATTTCAAGTTGATGTATCACTTCTGTCTTACTCCTTGTTTGATTTGCATGCAGGATACTGTAACTGGTTTTTTGCTTGCTGGTGTTGGTAATGTCGACTTGCGTAGGAAGACCAACTACCTTATTGTTGATTCAAGTATGTTCTGTCCTTTTTCTTGGATTTTAAACTCATTCATAGTGTAATGGAAATACTATTTTCTGACTATCTACAGTTTACCTCTTGAGCATGTTTGCCACCGATTTTTTGAAAGTTATGTCAGTTGGTTGGTTCAAGCATTTCATATTTATGATCAAGGCAAGAGGTTGAGCTTTGTATGATTGACTCTAACAAAGAAAGATTGAAGTTCTTCAGATGTATGTGATATTATATTATCATAACCTCCAAAGAAATGTGGCAAAAGTAATACCATATTGTTCATTTGAAATTTGATACTGTGTTGAGTACTGGGCGTATTAAATTTGCATAATTTGGTATGGTTTATTGTAGTAAGTAAAAATATGAACTACCAACCATTTGGCTCATTAGACTCTTGAATTTGTATACCTGTGAGTTTTCATATATATTACACTTATGCACCATACGTTATTTTATCCAAAGGCAAAATAAAGATCTTGCATCACTAACAGCAATCCTGTTTCAATTTTGACCCAGAAACTACTGTGAAAGCAATTGAAGATGCATTCAAGGAGTTCACGACAAGGGAGGACATTGCCATAGTGTTGATCAGCCAATACGTAAGTTCATTTAAATTGGTTTAAACTCTTCTCCATCTGATTGAAGTCAAGCTGTGATTTGTTGTTGGCCTGATGAAGATAGTTGATTGTTATAGAAAAGGTTCTTGCAGTAAAGTAACTCTTCTTGTATCAAGTTAAAAGATTCTCCTTTTCTACTGACCAAACCATTTCCACGCACTAAAACAGAATTACAAATTGTTAATAGTGTTATAACCTGAAACTTGTCCTATGTATTGGGCACCAGAATCAGATCTGATGGCAAGATTCACGTTGATATTTGGCATGTTTGTGTTGGAAAGTTATTTATAATTTATTGGGTCGACTTCTTGCATGGTGTAGCAGTCTTAATTTATCTCAAGAAATTGGCGTCATGGTCTGTATTGCTTATCAGGTGGCAAACATGATAAGGTTTCTAGTGGACAGCTACAACAAGCCAATCCCAGCCATCCTGGAGATTCCTTCAAAAGATCACCCGTATGACCCTGCCCACGATTCTGTGCTTTCCCGTGTTAAGTATCTCTTCTCCTCCGAGTCCGTGTCCAGGCGTTGAATGTCTTTTTTGTTTTCATCATCATCTTTGCAGACTTATACTGCTTTGTTAACAATTTATTTATTCAGAAATTGAGAGATCTGTGAACATTGTATTCGCGTATTATGAATGAGTCCAATAATGAGCTAATATTTGATGGAAGTGAGAATGTTAAAAATCACCTCTTCTACACACACACCAGTAGGGCTATGATGGTTAAGTTCTTGTCCTCATGGCCACGTTTTATGGTCAGTTTTGAGAAGGGCGGGTTCGATACTCCTTTTTCACTTGTCTGTGAAGTTGGATCAGTGTGTCATGCGTAATTACATAGATCACATAAAGTAATACAATGCGTTTTCCTCTTCATAACAATTTCATTGAGTATACTCTTGGCCACTTGGTCAATTTCATAAAGACTGCTAGCTGATACTCTAATCCCGACAAAACATTTTAAAAAATACAATATATATAGGGAAAAGTATGAAAAAAATGTAATATGTTTCCTAAAAATGGTGGTTGATGGAACTAGTTTTGGAGTGTAGGTAATTGATGTAACACGTTTCATGTTGTAGGTTTTAGATGGAAACGTTTGTTATTCCGTTTGTTTGCCAGTTAAAAATCAGCATGTGCCAGGCACGTGACATTATTTGTCAGATTTTAATGAAACGTTTTTGTAAATGGCGAAAATACCCCTACACCTATTTCCCTCCATAAGCATCCTTTCTTCCTACTGTCACCCATACCGAGTCTGAACCATCCTCCTTCGCCATTCCTTGCGACAAACCCTAGTTCGAAGAGCCACTTCGTTGCGACGAGCTGCTTGCGAAGATAAACTATTTCCCACCCCTCCGACGTGAACCGATTGCAGCAAACGTCTCCTCGCACGGAACCTATTGCAGCAAACGTCTCCAGGTCTCGGTCGAATCGTCAATCGACTCGTCCGAGTCATCCGTCGCCTTACCCGTTGATTCTCCCGCCTCAGGTAACTTCCTTGGCCCCTACCTGTTGTATAAAAGCAAGCTTTGGTCCGATTGTAGTTGTATGTTTCCAATTTGACAAAGGTGACAGATTTGGAGTGTAATCGGTTATTACCGAAGTCGATTGCTGCTTGTGGGTAAACGATTGCATATGTTTGTTGGGTGAAACGACATTGTTAACTTGTATGTTCACTTGTGTGTTTTGAAGTTAAAACGATTTTGGAATGTCTGTTTGCAGCGACCGAATGTGTTCAAACTTCTGTGTTTTCTGATTTCGGATGTTTACTGGTTTGTTGTTACCCTTTGCAGGTTTGAATGTCGACATCAGGTGCTGATAAGTGGATTTTGAAGATCCACTATGATTCCAGTTGGGCGGGTGGTGTTTACAACGGCAAACTGTATGAAATGGAGATAACCGAAGAAGTGTTCGCCTACTGCACAATCGCTGCACTTCTTGAGTATTACGGGCTCAAGAGGGATGGGACTATCACCTACATTCCACCCGGGGGAGATCCGAAGAAAGACATCGAAATCATTGTGAGCGACGAAGATGTGCAGCTAATTAGGGACAAACAACAAGATAATCACGACGTTAGTTTGTACGTGGTTCCACCGTTCGATGAGGCTGCATGTGGTAACGATCCTTGGTTAGAACAACTTCGAAATAACGCATTGTTGAAGACTGTTGCAAATAGAAGAAGGATGACATCGGAAAGGATAGCTGAACTTAGGGCGCAACGACTAAGTGAGAAAGATAAAGGGAAAGCTCCCATGACCGAGCTGTCCACGGACTCAAAATCTGAGGAGTTCTCATCCGATTCATGGGGTATCTCAGACCCGAACTGGAAAGCTGCATTGGAGGAAGAATCGTCATCCAACGACTTTGTTGAAAACCCCCCAAGCAGATCGACACCACATGCCCTATCGACCAAACCCCCCTCCACCAAAGGTATGACTGATATACCCGATTTGGTGGGTGCTATGGAAGGTGACGTGGGTGATACTGTTGACGGGATTGGAATTCAAAACGTGAATGTGGAGATGTTTAACCTTGAGCCCGACTGTCTGAGTGACACATTGTGGACGCCTCCTAACTCGGACGATGAAGTCGAATATACCAAGATGTCTAGGGCGAGGGTTATTGACGAAGAGGTTAATTCTGAGTTCGGCCGCCCCACTTAAAGGTACGAACTGAAACTTGGAATGAAATTTGTGGACGCAAAGGCTTTTAGGGAGTACATTATCGGACACAGCATTCAGGAGGGTTACGAGATGGAGTCTAAGGGAACTAATGGACCGAACCGAATAGAATTTCGGTGCAAGCAATCGACATGTCAGTTCAAGGTTGGCGCGGTTCGAATTCAAAAGCAAGTGACGTTTCAATTAAGGAAGTTATTTGACGAGCACAGTTGTGGAAGAGCCTTCCATACAAAGAAGATCGGAGGCAAGTGGATATGTGACAATTTCATGGAGTTGATACGTAATGAACCGAAGGTCAAAAATTCAACTATTGCGGATGAGATTCAGAAACGCTTCAACTTTGACGTCAAACGATGGAACATATGCGAGGGAATAAGGTTAGCCCGAGAGAAACTCCGTGGGGATAGATTATGGCAGTTTGAACGCCTCCGAGATTACGCCGCGACGGTCATTATGCACAACCCGGGAAGTACTGCGTACATCCAGGTGAATCTAGATACCAACCCATTAAGACCCAAGTTTGAGCGGATGTATGTTTGTTTGAAGGGCTGCGTGGAAGGTTTTAAGTCGGGTTGTCGACCGTTTATAGGATTGGACGGTTGTCATCTTAAGGGACTCGACGGGGGTCAACTGCTTAGTGCAGTATCTAGGGATGCTGACAACAGGGTGTTCCCAATATGTTATGCATGGGTCAAAGCTGAAACAAGAGAGTCTTGGACGTGGTTTCTTGAAATCTTTAAGTCTGACCTGGGCGATGGGGGTCCGTGGATATTCATGTCAGATAGGCAAAAGGTAACAGAATTTTAAACACTTAATGAATTATGTTTTCTGTTTATGAAATGCGTATAAATTATGTTATAAGTTTTTGAATAACAGATGTATTATGTTTGACAAACTAAACAGGAGATGTATTATGTTTGACAGGGTTTAATCACTGTCGTAGAAGAGACATTCCCAGCTGCTGAACATCGATTATGTGCGCGTCATATTCATCAGAACATGCTCGTTGCAAAACACAATGATGCTGGTGTGAAATCACATTTCTGGGCAGCAGCGTGTTCTTACAACTACCATCGGCACAAGACGCATATGGAATACATGAAGATCCACTACCCGAAGGCTTGGGCCTACCTGGACAAGATCGATACGAAGACTTGGTGCAGGTATGAATTTCATCCTGACTCGAAGACGGATTTGGTAGTCAACAATGTTGCCGAGAGTTGGAACGCGAAGATAAAAGATGCTCGGGATAAGCCACCCATTACCCTCATGGAGACTTTGCGCAGAATCATCATGAATACGTTCACAACAAGGAGGGAAGAAGCAGCGAAACATGCTGGACCATTGTTCAGTAACGTACTGGAAAAGATAAAAAAGAAGAAAGACGCGTCAAGGGGAATGGGTGTGTTATACACGGGTGAAGGAGAGTATGAAGTTTTGGTAGGATCGCAATACCAGTATACCGTGGATCTGAACACGAGGACTTGCAGTTGCTTAGAATGGAACTTGACGGGAATTCCGTGTGCCCATGCTACCGCATGTTTGCTGAAATCTCGGCTTCAGGTAGAAGATTTTGTGCATGTGGTATACAGTAAAGAGACCATGCAACGGATCTACACACCAGTCATACATCCCGTTCCCGGTGTAGACGACTGGATGAGAGGCGACTCTTTACCTATTGATCCTCCAGATGTACGAAGACAAGGGGGAAGGCCGAAGAAAAAGAGGACGAAGGGTCCAACCGAAACAGTTAACAAAACCGGTGATAAACTGACCAAACATGGGTTGCCGCAGTATTGCGGACTTTGTGGTGTTAGTGGTCATAACAAGAGGGCGTGTACCAAGAGAGGTGAAGGGTCGCAACCAAGCCAGACAACCCAGACAACCCAGCCCTCTCAACCGTCCCAACAAACTCAAACGTCCGCTCGGGCACCTAGGAAAAGAAAGGCGAAACAGACTGCACCACCGGTGAAATGGAGACTAAACACACAAGAAAAAGGGAAGAAGAAGGCAGCTCAGGTACCAGATTCGCCGCCTCCGGTTCCAGATTCGCAGATACCTGAGAGTGTCCCAGATTCGCCCCAGGTACCTGAGAGTGTCCCAGATTCGCAGCCTCAGGTACGTTTCGGTCCTGTCAATAATTCGGTTCTGACATTCGGTTCTGTAATTCTTCGCAAGAACGAGTAGTTGAAGACGTACCACCTGTCATTCCTACCACAAGAAGGCCAAAATTGCCACCGAGGAGAAAAACTAAGGTTTGTTCAAATCACAAAATGCAGTCCATTCCGTTTGTTCAAAACTAACTGTTGGTATCTATACATAGGTTAAACGTTCGGTTCCTAAGATTATTGATCTGGAAAGTGATGTTGAACCCGTTCGAGTAAGCTCAAGTGCCCCCCAACTGTCAGATTGTAGAGCGATCGTTGCCGTGGATATGCCTTTGAAAACAATCACCCCAAAGAAGAAAACCATTTTGAAGAGGGGTGGACCATCAAGGAGTTCCCCCCGTTTCAGGTCAAACAAGTTCACAAAATTCCCGACTCAGTGAAGATTTATGCCATTGCGGATTAGATATTATGATTAACTAGGTATTTTTAGGTGCTTTGCAGCATGCATGCTGTCATTTTGATGAACTATACTGTTTTTGTGGATTTTGGTGGATTTTTATGTACTATTGTGTGTTCTGGCGGAATGGGTATTGTATGAAGGTACTTTGACAGGTTTTGTATGGTCTCTGTATGGTCTGGGTTACAGGTTATGATTTTCAGGAGGAATTCTATTCAGTTGTGTTGGTAATGTTCTGCAGAAATTTGCCAAACATGTTACATCTATGTTATACTTGTTCAGAAACATATTGCATCAAAAACCAACAATTACAAAACATATGTTTTCTGACACCGACACATTAAAAAACATAATGACCCTACAACCGACCCGCAAACTTAAAACACAGACTCAGCTTAACTGACAACTACTTTTACCATTACAGAAACAAGCATGACCACAAGCACTCCAACAGCAA
This sequence comes from Chamaenerion angustifolium, assembly GCA_946814005.1. Lineage (NCBI taxonomy): Eukaryota > Viridiplantae > Streptophyta > Magnoliopsida > Myrtales > Onagraceae > Chamaenerion > Chamaenerion angustifolium. Next base: position 33,899,127 of record OX328266.1, on the reverse strand, counting down.
TAACTAACATATTCTCCCTCTTACGTAGAAGAACAACTTCGTCTTCGATATGGCCATGCATATCTCGAAATTTGCTTACGGCCCTCCTTCCGTATATGCACATTGGGGGGTCACTCCACTCGAAGTAATTACAACCGTGGTTCTGCAATCAAATTTGGGAATTAGGGTTTCGAATGGAACTTTACAACTGTGGTTGGGCAACAATTTTCAAATTCATTCTACAATTAGGGTCAAAACCAAATGAAATCGACAAACACACCTTATAATTGGGACACCCATAGAAAAACCGACCGAAATTCTTCCATGTGGAAGCTGGTTTGGCATGACTAGTGAACCCACAATAGCAAATCAACGGTTGGTACTCTTCATGCGCCTTCGAGCTTCGAGAAGAGCAGCTGGACTTGTGCGGTGACATCATTCTTTGGAGAAGACACGAACAGTGGAGAAGATTGGAGCTCAGCCGAAGATTGGAGAAGACACCAACAAGAGAGGTGTGTTATAACTGTCTTATGATGAAGACAGGGGCATTTAAGGACTTTCACGTTTCAAATAAGTCACGTGCATGGCATGTGCACACTTAACGGACATTTTGAACGGAAACTTAACGACTGCATCAAATACCTACAACATCAAACATGTTACATCAAATAATACAACTGTGTCGCTTTCACAATTTCTGGCAAACATGTTACATTTTTTTCATACTTTTCCCATATATATATCATAGAATGTTGACAAATAAGTTTTTTTATTGTATTTTCTCACTCCTAATGTTAAATTAACATATTTTAATTGTTCAATGTCAATCATAAATTTCTCGTTACTATGTGACATGTCATGTAAATCACTTTAAAAATTTTCAAAGTCTCTCATTCATTCTCAAGATAAGTTACAATAAAATACATAATATTATATTTTATGAATATCAAGTATGTACGTATTAAAATTTATTCTTACAAATTAAAATATAGATTAATCAATGATGCATTTCATCTATCACATAATACTCTTATTAAAATGAGACATAAGTGACTCATCAACATCACCTAATTAATTACAATATTATCAAACTAATTATAACAATATCACGAAATTAAATGTTATATATATATAAACTCAATATAATTTATAATTACCATAATAGCTAAAATATAATATGTATACTAAAACATTAAATTGTTATTATTGTTAGAAAAATACTAATGTTTTGATATGAACATTAATAGAAGTAATAAACCATAAAAGTAAAGAGTGTTATATAGACATGGTTTATGAAAAATAGTATTGTTTCCATATTTATAACTCAAAATTTTGAATTATTAAAATACTAATTATACAAAATAATTTATTATTACTTTTTCTAAAATAAATAAAAAACTAGTAATGATTTTAATAGTCTTTTGTAAACACATGCATTAATATAAAAATATTGAACATGAAAGTATTAATTATTATTTTATTATTAACTTTTACTATTGGCTCATGTATTTGTAAATATTAAATCGTCGGTAAATCTGTCAACCATAAATACCGACGAAATCTTTTTGTCGGTAAATATGTATCTTTCACCAACGAAAAAATTATGTCGTTAAAAAACTCTATTGTGTGAAATTACCCTCTCCTTCCTTTTTTAAAATTCACCCCCCCCCCCCCCCCCCCCCGGCGAAAATTTAAGTTTGAAACTACCAAATCCCCTTTTAATCACCTCTCTTGTCTTTCCACTTACTCCTTTTTACTTTTAACCATCTTCTTTCTCTTTCTCCTTCCTCCAACTCTTCTCTCTAATGGAGTATCTATTAGGATATATGTGCATAATGGTTTCTTGTGTTGTAAGCTATTGTGCCGTAAGGCTCAAGAATACTTGAGAATGTGGTAGAAGGTTGTAGATGGTCCAAGATGTTCTAGTTCCCTATAGATTTCAGATCATAGGTTCTGTATAAATAGGTTTGAAGTGTGATAATCTTTGTAACTTGAATCAAAAGCTAAGTGCGAGTGTTTCCTTGAAATTCTGTTATTTTAGTTGTTCTTATATATTCTTCTTTCTTCTTATACAAGTTTCCTTTTTTCTTGCATTTCTTATCGTGCAAGCTCAAATTACTGATATGGTATCAGAGCCAATCTGATCTTCTTTGTCTGCTTTGTTCATCAAGTCTTCTTGGAGAGATCCTCAATCAGAAATCAAAATATGTATTCATCTGGTTGCTCTGTTTCTAATGATATGATACTTTGATATACTTGTATCTTGATCTGGAATTCATGGACGAACTCATTCCTGCATTCTTCAACAAAATGATATGTTAGTTGATAGGACAAGACAACTTTCAAGCTTGGAAACAACAGGTATTACTTGTGGTTAGAGGTCTTAATATGGAAGGTTATCTGTTTGGGACTTTGCAAATTCCTCGATTTATTGATGATAAAGATGGCAACAAGGTTCCCAATCCCGAGTTTACAAAGTTCTATCAACAAGATTCTTCCCTTGCATCGTGGCTATTAGCATTAATTTCCTCGCCAATCAACAAAGGATTGGTATGACGCATGACAACTGCCTCCATCTGGAACAGACTTTACCAGAATTTCACCTCCTCTTCTACAACTCGAATCATGAGTTTGTATGACATATTAAAGGTCAGGAAACTCCTTAATCAATCTATGAGAGACTACCTAACATAAATTCAGCTTACTTGCGACAACTTGGCAAGTTGTGGGTATCCGATCGAGGAAATGCAACAAATATCTATCATATTGAATGGTGTAAAAGGTCATTATGATAACATTGTTGCTGTCATCCATGCCAACCGCAATCCTTATGGCCTAGCCTCGATTTCAGCTGACCTCCTAGATGCTAAAGCTAGGCAAAGGGATTCATTATTTGACAGTTCTCTAGTCGTAGCAAATGTTGTGGTCAAAAGTACTAAATAAACTAGCAAACCTTCGGCGGAGTCTGGCCAGATAAATACATTTGATACAGGACAGTCACAACCTCCTTCCAATACTCCTGAATATCAACCTAATCCTTCTACCTATGGACGAGGAAGAGGCAGGGGGCGTGGTTTTGGAAACAACAAGCTTCAGTGCCAACTTTGTGGAAAGTTTGGACTCTTGGTGCACAGATGATACCAGCGGTTCAATGTCAACTTTCAAGGAGTAACAACCCAGTCCAGTGACAACATACGTGCTAACCTATCAACACTTCAGTGGAATGATGAAGATGCAATGTCTTACTCGAGTTCTGGATCGGCAAAAGTTCAAACCAACTCATCTGCTCCTCAACCTTATGCCTCTGGTATGCAAAATTTCAGTGCTTCTGGTCCTCAAAATTTCTTAGCCTCTGGTCCGATGTATGTGCCTGATTATCCTCAACTTATGTTCAATCATTGCATACCTCTTCCAACTACCATTTTCCCTCCATGCTCTCTTATGCCTCCTATGTTTACCATACCACCTACTGCTATATCGTTCACTCCTTTCCCTAAGTTCCAAACTTTTCTGCCAATAGCACCTTCTCAACTTGCTTCTGCATCTGCTCCTCTGGAAAATTCTGCCCAAGCTCACCTGACCACTGCTTCAGTTACTAGCTCAAGTGTTGCCGTCAAAGCTTGGTATCCAGATTATGGAGCCACAAACCACTTCTCCCATGGGATGCCTCCTGGTGCGCAGTCATACTCCGGTTCAGGTAAGGTTCAAGTAGAAAAGGGTAACTATCTTGATATTAGTAGTATTAATACATCTTCTAAACCCCTCATCTTACACAATCTTTTATGCATACCTCAAATCCCTAAAAACATGGTCTCTGTATCACAGTTTACCGAGGTTAATCGAGTGTATTTTGAATTTCATTCCACTCATTGCTTGAGTAGAGATTCAATCAGTCATCAGGTGTTGCTTCGTGGATCCGAAAGTGGAGGGTTATGCAAACTAGATTTTAGTAATTTTTCAAATAATATTACAAATTCTGTTACTAATACTAGAAATAGTGTTTGATGTTTTATTAGTTGTGTTCAGCCTGAAACTCAGTTTAAGCATGTGTCTGGTAATGTCACTCAAATAAAATTTTCTCCAGTTATTCTGCACCAGCGTTTTGGTCATCCATCTCAGTAGACTCTCTCTTTGATAATCAAACAAAATAACTTGAATTTGTCTACTCATATACCTGCTTGCGCTATTGGAAAAAGTTTTAAGCTGCCATTCTCTGAATCACACACTGAATATCATTCTCCACTTGAATTGCTTGAAATAGATTTGTGGAGACCTGCACCTCTGTTCTCTAATGGTAATCTCTATTACCTAAGTATTGTATATGTATTTACAAGGTATACCTGGATCTACTTTTTAATGAACAAGAGTGATGTCTCACATATTTTTCCTCAATTTCATAAAGCAGTTGAAAATCAGCTGGGATTCAACATAAAATATGTGCAAACTGATAGAGGAAGGGAGTTCAAAGCTTTAACCCTTATCTGGTTCAACATGGTATCAATCATCGACTCACATTTCCATACACATCCGAACAAAATGATATTGTTGAAAGAAAACATCGTCATATAATTGAAATGGGTCTGACATTACTGAAACAGGCTTCCTTACCTATGCAGTACTAGAGTGACACATTCTTTACTGCTGTTTTATTTATAAACATATTACCATCTAAAGTGTTGAATGATATTTCGTCGCATGAAAAACTATTTTCTAAAACTCATGACTATGTGTTTTTAAGAGTCTTTAGTTGCCTGTGTTCCCTTTTCATCAGACCTTTTAATCGGCACAAGTTAGATTTCAGGTCTACACCTTGTGTGTTCATTGGATATTGTACAAATTAACATGGCTATAGGTGCCTTGATGAGTCTGGAAAAGTTTATGTCTCGAGACATGTTCGATTGAATGAAGTTGTTTTTCCTTTTGCTGAGAAATCTGGCCCTTTTATGTAGTCCGTAGCTGTTAAGAATATAACTACATCATTGCCATTTTCTGCCCTTTAATTCGTCTCTTTGCACTCCAGTTGATATCCATGTACCTTATAGTTGTACATACTCCTCAATCCTAAGACCAAATTCCTCTCATGTGTGTCCATTGGTTCAGTCTCAGCCGATCCTTCATGTCATGATACAATATCTATTGATGATTCCCTACCTGTAAATGCAGAATCTTCTCATGAAGATCCAATGATTAATCAGGCTCAACCCTTGACAATCGTGGATGCAATTACTTCCCCAGTTGAACCTATAGCTAATCCTTCAAATGTCAGGTATGTTCTTACAGATTCAGCTCTTGTGCCTATTACTTCTGGTCGTGATGTTTCTAAACAAGTCACCATATATGCTTCTCCTGGTTCTGCTCGTCTTGGTTCTTCTTCTGCTCAAACTAATCACCATCCTATGCAGACTAGAACCAAAATTAGAAATCTAACTGCTTTGGCAACTTCAGTTGTTGTTTCATCTGATTTGGCTCAAAATGTGCCTTCTGGCATTCACACAGCAATGCAGTGTCCCGTGTGGTCTTTTGCTATTCAGGATGAGCTTCAAGCTCTAGGATCTAATCACGCCTGGATTTTAGTGACCATACCTCGTGGAAGGATACCTATAGGATGCAAGTGGATATTTAAAATCAAGAGAAACTCTGATGGATCCATTGTTAGGTATAAGGCTTGCTTGGTGGCTAAGGGCTTTTCACAAAAGCCTGGATTTGACTTCCAGGACACTTTTAGCCTTGTGGTCAAGGATCTAACAGTTAGGATCATCCTTGCATTGGCTTTGACACACAAATGACAGTTAAGGCACGTAGATGTGAACAATGCCTTCTTGCATGGGGAGTTAACCGAAGATGTTTACATGATCAAGCTAATGTTCTGGTATGTAAACACAACAAGGTTGTATATGGTCTTAAACAAGCAACCCGTGCTTGGTTCGAAAGACTTAAATGTTTTTTACTTCACACTCTTCAGTTTCTTTAGTCGATAGTTGCTTGTTTGTCAAGAAATCCACGTCAGGTACTATATTTCTTTTAGTATATGTTGATGACATTGTTATAACATGTAGTGATAACTCTGCTATTGAATCAGTTATTACAAAAATCAACAATGAGTTCAAGTTGAAAGATCTTGGCTCCCTAAACTATTTTCTTGGTATGCATGTGCAGATTTCTGATGACAAATTGATTGTAGGCCAACGTAAATATACAAATGATATGCTTCATAAAACAGGACTAACAAATGCAGCACCTCTACCTACACCAATGTCAGGCAATTTTCTGACAAAGGTAGCTGAATTGCAAGGTGAGTCCCCTCTTGCAGATGAACACTTATATAGAAGCATTGTAAGAGCTTTGCATCATGTTTGTGTAACTAGACCAGACATTCATTTTGTTGTCAATAATCTGAGTCAATACATGCTACAACCATCAACTTGTCATTGGAAACAATCAATTAGAGTATTGAGATATCTCAAAGGTACTATAGAACATTTTCTTCTATTTTGAGTTAATCCTCTAGCTTCTTCTGATGTTATATTAGTCTCATATGTTGATGCTGATTGGGGTAGTGATTTAGTTGATCGTAAGTCGGTCTCTGGTCATTATCCAATTGTGTGGAGTTCAAAGAAGCAACCAGTGATTTCTCGGCCCTCAGTTGAAGCTGAATATAGGGCCATTGCAAATGCTGTCTGTGAGGTAATGTGAGTCACTTCTCTTTTGTCTGAACTTGATGTTAAACTAACCTATGTGCCTATAGTATGGAGTGACAACACAGGAGTTGTGACCTTAATAGAGAATCCAATTAATCATTTAAAGATGAAATATATTGAGATCGATTTGTGTTTTGTCCGTGAAAAAGTGCATAATGGACAGGCTTTGGTCAATTTTGTTCCAGCTTCAGATCAACTAGATGGCATCTTGACAAAATCTATTACTGCAAAGCGGTGTTTTCCTTTTCGAAGGAATCTTGGGGTGATGTCTAGGAAGGAATTAACTAGTTCTTCTATTAGTGCAGATACTGATGTTGGGGATGATCTTCAGGCAAATATTTCTCATGATGAGTGAGTTGTCTTGTTGAAGGTTAACTTGTGTTTGCGTGATTTGTCCTTTGTTCTTAGCATATGTTTTGTTGGATTATGTTAAGCTAGTTTTGATATCTTCTCTGTTTTTTTACTCTACTTCATCCTTTGTCTTCAATCTCTTGTTTGCTCTGTATAGATTTGCACTTAATCGCTTTTGATTCCTCTATATTCACTAGAACATTGCCTACACCTGTTAATACTTGTGAGTATTTTATCACTGCGGGGTTTCACAAACTACTGTTTCCTGTCTTGATTCTATTTATTTTTTAGACTCGAGTCTTTGCACTCCGCTTGTTCCATCTAACCTTTTATCGATTTGCACCTTCTTTTGTATCTTTACGGTTTGAATTATGGTTGTCTTTAGTTCACATATGCATGGATAGGTTATCTCAAAACTATCACAAACTGACATAGGGTGAAGTTTGAGACCAAAAATAACATTCTTCAAAGAAAACATTCAAGCCACTTTGAGGAGTTGTTTGAGGATGAAATGATGGAGGCACATGGAAACCTCCAAACTTCATTGGTAAGATAGAGGAAAATTAAAACCTATTTGTCAGTAAAAAAAATTGAAAGGAACAAGATGTTTAAAGAAAAATACAGAAGTGTTGAACTCTGTAAAAAAAAAACCCTCAGAATATGGGAACCTATCCTGCTATGTGTGATAAATGTTTCAGAATTTGGTAAGGCTGATATGAGGATCTTCAGTTGATAATTGGTTAGCTGTCTTGTGGATCTGTTTAAGACTCGTCGTGATGAAAGAAATGATGATCATGTATGAGAAATAGTTATGTTGAAATTATAAAGGTGATAACAATTGATACACAAATATTTCAAGTGTATGGTCCGTATAGATGGAGAGCTTGAAAGAACTTGAAGTGCAAAGAAATTCATGCTGCATAAGAAGATGGGTCTAGATGTATGTCAACTGAGAAAAAAAAACAAAGAGAAGAAAATCAATCTTCTTAAGGGAATGTTAGGATATATGTGCATAGTGATTTCTTGTGTTGTAAGATATTATGCCGTAAGTCTTGAGAATTTGGTAGAAGGTTGTAGATGGTCCAAGATGTTCTAGTTCCCTATAGATTTTAGATCATAGGTTTTGTATGAATAGGTTTGAAGTGTGATAATTTTTGTAACATGAATCAAAATCTAAGTAGCGTTTCCTTGAAATTTTGTTGTCTGGGTTGTTCTTTTCTATTCTTCGTTCTTCTTCTACAAGTTTCCTTTCTTCTGCATTTCTTCTCGTTCAAGCTCAGATTACTGATAGTATCAACCAAACACAGCTTTGCATCTTAGCTTAGAAATACACTACCCTCACCACCAAAACCTAGATCTCTACCTCGACAGAACTTCAGCTCCCTCAACAACCATGACTTCACACGTAGAGAAAACATTTCTACAGCTACCAAGCGTTAGGGGGCCACCAAAACACCCACAAGCTCGAGAGAACCCTTGCCAAGAAAAGCCGGAAACTCGCCTGAAAGAAGACCATCTCCAGTGACTACAATTTTCAGCCACTTGAAGCTCATGCTGCTAGGATTTCGAATAACTAGAGCTTCTGTAGAGAAGGGTTAATGCTATTTTGTTTTTCAGATACCCATTTCTAAATCGATGAAGATGAGTCTGTATGTGATGAGTTTGTAAGGGATGCAACAGACAATGTAGTGATTGTGTTGGATAGTGAAGACTAGTGGTTTATAGCTAGTAATGTCATGTTGTGGATTCTATCTTTATTGGAGAATGGCTTTGTAGTTTGCTTGAATTTCATATAACCGGTATTTTATTACATATATATTATTTGTACATATGCCTACGAAATGGGATTTCGTCGTGAAAAATTTGTGATGATATCTTCAATTTCGTCGATAAAGGTATTGGCCGAGGAAATGAATTTCGTCAGTAATTGATTTTGCCGACGAGATTTCTTTCGTCGGAAAATGAAATTCCCGACGAAACAACATTTCGACGGGAAATAGATTCAACGACCAAAAAATGCGGTCGGTAATTATCATTACTAATAAGAACTTATTTCGTCGGTATTACTTTTTAAAGACCAAAATAAATTCGTCGACAAAGAATGACATTTACCAACAAAATTAAAGAAAGAGCAACAATTTGGGTAAAAAAATATTCATGAATTTACCGACGGAATTTTCGTCGGGAAATATACGAATTTTTGTTGACCAAATAAATAGTATTATTTTCACTGGTAAATCTTTACCGATGGGGCATTCAACGACGATATCTTTACCGGCGAAAATATCATTTTACCGGCGAAATTTATTTTTAGCGACAAAATTTACACCTTTTACCGGCAGAATAATTTCGTCGATAAAGACCAAATTTTCAGTAGTGTTACCTTCACTCTCAATCTTAATTGAAGGGTGTGATGAGTATGGAATTGTTATAAATATAGTTTAATGTAGGCTTGTTCATGAATCGGTTCGACCCGAACCGGTCCAGAACTGAGCTGGTCTGTTTAGTAAAAAACTAGTACTTTTCTTGTTTCTAAACAAACTAGTTTGGTTTAGGTAAAAAAACTGGTCTGGTTCGAGCTGGTCTGATCTGGTTTTTTAAATAACAATTTTGGTTAGGAAAAATAATCAGGTTCAAACCGAAACTGAACTGACTGAAAATCTTGGCCAACACACTGAACCAGAAGAAAAAACACTGAACCAACTGAAAAACACACTGAACCGACTAAAAAAACACTGAATCGACTGAAAAATACACCGAACCGACTAAAAAACACACTGAACCGACTGAAATTCTGTTCCACAACCAACTTAAATCCTGTCCAATATCAACATATACATCTCTAGGTTTGGTTTATTGAAGACATCTCTAGGTTAGGTTTAATTTCAGGGCGGTTTGGTTTATTTTACTTCAAACCGGTTATAAAATTATATAGGTTTAAAGTGGTTTGATTTAAATTGAAGTATAAACCAATATAAAAAAACGAGTCAATTCGAATTGATTTTTTGGTACTACTTTGAACTGGTCTACTTGAAGTTTAAAAATCTGGTTTGGTTTTGAAATCAATTCGGCCGAACCGGTTCAAACCAGATCAGTTAGGACGAACATGTTAAAATGAACAAGCCTAGTTTACTGGGTTAGTGTTATAATTCAATTATCTATTTAGTTTATTTTTTAGAATAAATATAATGAATTATGTACCTATAGTCTTTTGTCTTTCAAATTTTCATTTAATAATTGGGTTCAAAACAATGTAGCAAATACACCGCAACTTAGAAAAAAATATTGTTTAACCTTCAATGTAGCAACTTTTATATACACTTAGTGTATATGGTTAATTTTGTAATTATTGTTTTTAATATATTTTTCCAAATGATAAAAAAATTCGTCCAAAATGTTATGCACATCTTAACATGTATATAAATGAAACTCACAATTTTATACGATAAGTTTAAGAAATATTAGAGAAATTCTAAATAGAAGACATGTTTTAGTGTGCATTGTCACTATAAATCCTATTTTTATTATTATCAAGTGAAAAAAACGGTGAAAGAAATGGGAGGAAACTCGCCAAATACCAAATAAATTGGTCCGGTCCGAGTATAAATTGAACGTAATATTTATTGTGTATTTAAAATTAGTTTATTATGTATTTAGGGTAGTATTTAAAATTAAGCTTCTTTATATTAAATACTTAATATAAATATTATGTTTATATTTGATATTTAATATAATATTTGGATTGTATTATGTATTTAAAAGTTTTTGCCCGAATTAAGTAAGATCAACTCAAGTTAATTCTTTCAAATATGAATTCCGAAATTTCAAATTTGAGTTTTTTTTAAAAAACAAAAATCTATCTCGAGCTCACACTATGTGAAATTGAAATATCTATTTGCTCATTTCCTTGGTTTGTCTCTCTTAGAGTTAACAATGGTTAAGCTATGGTAGAGTTACGTCAAATAACATAATCATACCATATTTTTAAATTGCATACCATAACCATTACAAGTATAATTTCCAATACCATAATCATATTCATAACCATGATTATTAACTACGGTTTTAACCGTATACCCATATTTATTACCATATATAAAATGTAATGAAACATTATAAATGTTATTTTAATAAATACATAAAGTTATGCCACAAGTAACAAAAATATTCAACATTAGCATTTTTCAAAATTATCATTTAACATTTACATTATTCAATTAGAATTCATCCTGAAATTATAGGTTCGTGAAATTTAAAAGTCAAAATATTTATTATGTTATTAACATTTATTAATATATTAATATTAAATTATTATTATATTTATATAATAACCATAATTATAATTATGGGTATAACTAAAATAATATAACCACAAGTACTATATAATATTTTTTTTTATAAACATGATTTTAAATTATCAGTCCTATTCTCTCTCGAAAGACACGCGCACAGAAACGAAAAACACTTTGAAAAATTGTTTGAAAAATTGTTTGACATTTTCCTTTCGTTTTTTCCTCCTTTTTTCCATCTATATCTAATATCTCTGTTGTCTCTTGGGGAAAAAATCTATTTTCTCTCTCTTTCTTTAATTTCCTTAACTTCCTCTCTCATCTTTCGTAGAAACACGAAACTGCAGCTTCTCTCCGTTCGCGTCCAGGAATATCAAACCCCTCCTTCCATACGTAAAATCTTCAATCTCCGCTCCTTTCACTTCTCCCACCAAATTAACCCAATACCCACCTCCCAATTTCGAACCCTTTGTGCTCACCAAATATCATTCAGATCCCAACCTCCACATACATAATCAGCAGCACTCGCTTTCGCGCGAAAGATTCTGTCTTTATTTGGTGGGAAGGTTCTTGCTTGTTCTGCCGTTCATGCAGTAAAACTGAGAAGAAGAAAGATACTCTCCGACGTGGTTGAAGTTTCAGAGCGAGAGATGAGGAGTCTGGCGGTAAAAGTGAAGAGAGAAAATATAGAGGCATGCATGAAATGCCCAATCTGCTACAAGCTGTTGAAGGAAGCTACAACTATATCTCTCTGCCTCCACACGTGTAAGTTCCCTCGTTTCTCGACCTGTCTCCAAGTTTCCATTTGCATTTCTTAATAGTGGTGCTTTGATCTCCATTTATTGAAAAGTCGTGTATTTGTGATGGTAGATTCTTGTTCTCATTTTTATTGATCTGGGTTAGTTCGCTGAAGCATTATCTCCTTCAAAATTGTGTGGTTTCTTGTGTTTTTTTTCGTGTACATTGTAATTGGCTTCTTTATTTTTGCGTTCGTGTGTCCTATGTAAGTTATCGTTTATATCATTTTGTCGCATGTGTGTGCTCAATTACGTGGAACAGGGACAGTTCATACTTACTTGAAATCCTGACATGCAGAAATTTTGACTAATCGCAGGTACCGCTGATAAATAAAAGTTGCATTCTAGTTAAATTTAGTCCATAGTCTAGTTATAGGAAGTTGATTGAAAACTCTTCCATAAATATTACTACTTTATGTATCTATTTTAAGAATATTTCATCTTTCTCACGGCTATATCCATAATCAGAGTTTTATTTGTTGATAGAAGTTAAGTGATCCACTGGAAGCACTTCCTTCAGTTACGTTAAGTTACTCGTGCAAAAATGTTCCATTTTCGGTGACCTAGGGTCCTATACATAGGTTGATTGGATTTGATCTATTTTCTGCTGTGACGATCCGGTCAAACTGTAGCGACAAAGTTCTATTGCTTTATTTGCCACCGCCGTGGCTTTCCGTGTTGGATGTACTTTAGTTGACAATCTGATGAAACGGCAGCTACATGCTATAGCTATTGGTGTTTGTTCTTCTTTAGTTTATTTGATCTTTGTTAATGCTATAGTGACTTCAGTTGTCTGTTTAAGATTGAGCATTAAACAAGTACAGGTAACAAAATTGTATCATTTTGGTAATGAATGTAGTTTATTTCCTCTTTATAGGTCAGTTAAGTAGTACCAACCAATTCAAATCATGTGGTTGTGTCATGAGCTTCTATCTTCATTAGACAACATATGTAAAGGGTACATATATTTTCCATCATCAAATGCTCATAAAGCTGGATTTATGTGGTTTAAGTTGATTTCCTAAATCAGTGTTTTCAGTCTCAAGCTTATGTAGCCAAGTTCTCACTCCAGTGTTTAGATTGGATTGTGGGTTCTTTCTGGCATACGTTTGGCAATTATTCAGGTCAAAATTTCATTTTTATTAATATCATAGCATGGTGGGATGGTATTTTTATGAATTCTTTGTATAATTTTGTCTGGTTGAAATCATCTTACATTGGGAGCTTTCCTTTTAGTTCTATTAGATGCTGACTTGACGATCCTATAGACATTAATTAATTGACAGAACCTTTCCGTATATGCTCTTCTTTGTTTAAACATCCCAAGGAATTGTTCTTTCTGTTGGTCTGCAAAATTTGGAAAAAAGGCTTAGCTTTTTGCTTGCAATCTGCGATAGCTCTTTGGCCCAAAGAACCTCTGGTTTAGTATAATGTGTGCTATCTTTCCTACAGTTCATTGTCGGTGGCTTTTATCAAGTAGCTTGGTTTTCCATCGATCTTGGTGGCAGTGAAATTTTGAACATTGAAACAGTTTGCAGGAAATGCATATTTGAGAAACTCTCTGATGAAGAGGTAGATTGTTGCCCAGTTTGCGGGATTAATCTTGGGTGTCTCCCTGTTGAGAAACTAAGGTTAGCAACAAAATCTCCATCACTTTGATGGAGAGACATTCTTGATTGAACATGGAAGAACATCAGACCAGTGATTCTCTCTCTCTCTCTCTCTGTATATATATATATATATATGTATTTGATTATGAAAATGTACTGGGTTGCAGACCTGATCATGCTTTGCAAGATATCAGAGAAAAAGTATTCCCTTTTAAGAAAAGAAAGATCAATTATCTCACTGAAACAAACTTGCCCTCACCAATCGTGAAAAGGAAGGAGAGATCACTCTCTTCTTTAGGGGTCAGCACTCCCAATGTTTCACTGCAGACTGGACCAACTGGAGAAAGAACAAAAGCTCCTCCAAGAAGAGGTTCGGGCTCACGCGGGAACACCCTTGTCTTTAAAGAACTGAATAAGAAGAAACGGAATAAGAATAGAGAGGATTCAATCGAAAACATAGGAGCAGCAGATTTGAGTGAATCCAATCAAAGACAGGTCGTGCATATTCTTAATTCGTTGTCTTCCTTTACTGTTGCAGTCATCTCTTGATCTGCATTTTACTTCTGCAGGAGCCATCTCCATCTGCTGAAGAGACTTCTTTGAAAAAGCTATGCCCAACTGAAAATATAGAAAATAGTTCAGAGATGAACGAAGGGATAAACGATCTCTGGAAACCACTAAATTGTTTGGTTGAGGCTGCTAATAGACCTAAATCCTCCTCTAAACTGAATCCACCAATACTGACTTCCCTTGTTGATGCGACCAAAAGCTCGGAAGTCGTGAAACATGTTATTGCCCTTCCTAGACCCAATATACCTGTAGAAGTGAAACCTAAGGTGGAGCTTCTTGATTCATCATTGGGGTTTAGCAGCCTCGGTATGGCTAGATCGAAAGAAGGTGGAGTCAGAGTGAAGTTTCAAGATAATAACAACAAAGGATCGTCATCGGCCCCAGGACCAGTGAAACGAAGGTGTAAACCGACTCAGAAGAAGAAGGTGTCTGCATTGGAAAATCTGAGCACCTCTGCCCAACGCCTACTAGATGCTTCACAAGGAAGTTACAACCGGCAAAGCATTCCTATTTGGTTTTCTTTGGTTGCATGCAAGGATCGGTACGTCACTTGTTAGATATAATTTCCATATAAATTCTTTTATAATGATGGATTGCTCTTAGGAAAGGAGAGGCTTCACTACCTCAGATTTCATCAGGTTACTTGAGGATCAAGTAAGCTTCTTTTTCCCATTCATCTCATTTCCTTGCTCGTGTCTTCAAGTCTTCCTCTTTGTTCTGCTGTATCTAATATAGAAGAGCAAGAAAGCTACTATATTGCATACGCATAGACATAATTAAGTTTTTGCTTTAAAAAATATATGCAGGGATTGCAATATTCCTGTCTCAGTCATCCAAAAGTATGTCATGCAGAAGCTTCATCTTAGCAATGAATCCGAGGTATCTTTATCTTTGTCAAAGAGTCAATTATCGGTCATTATTCCAGCTGCATTGCCTTGTAACTGATGTTGATTAGGGCAAATGGTTTGTAAAACTGACAACTTTCTGATAGAATTTGGTTTTGGTTCTAAACAGGTGGAGATCCATTGCCGAGGACAACCGGTTCTTCCGACACTTCATCTCCACCACCTTGTTGACCTCTGGTTCCGCACAGCTGCTACATCGGGGCGGGTATCTGCCACTCTCGGGACACCTGCTACGGATTTTGTCATGGTCTTGTCTTATTGCCGAAAGCCCTCCACCACCATAGATTAGCCAGGTCTCAAGCTTTCTACTTTCCTCCTTTCCATCTGTTATTATATGTAACATCATTATATATGAATATAAGTAGCTCAAACATAACAGCACAATGAGACAACCCTCATCGGATATTGTTGTTGAAACTTCAGATCAGATGCCTGTTCAACTTTTCTTGTATTCGTCCATCTTTACATTCCTGAAACTGTGTAATGTACAGAGTCCTTTTATGTTGATAGAAACCAAGGCGTTTGTTGTGGAATCAATGGTTCATTTCCGATCGTGCTTTGTTTGAAAGCAATAATGGAATGTATTTCTTGAATTACATAGATAACTACAATTGAAAAGGTGAATGGAACAAGAAAGTTGAATTGGTCACTGAAGCAAGCAAGCTTGCTTCATGAAGATTGCATCACAGAGCAAGCAACCGCCTGAGCCCAATGCCTCAGCTTGGTCTTCACTTGCTGAGGATTCTCCCCTGAAGATTTAAGAAACAAAGAAAATTCAAAATCACAAAGGCTTAAATCTTAATCTAGCTAGCTGAACTAATACGAAAGTGCGTCTGAAAGTATATATGCAGGTGTCCTGTCGGACACTTAGCAGAAAAAAATGGATAGAATAGACAACGAAAAGGCATAGCTAGCAACCAGCGCACCGGTCACAAGATGTTTCGAATCCAAGAATTGAATGTTACCAGGGCTGCAAATCCTCCACGAATCCAATTGGTTCAAACCACTGTCAACAGACGGAGACGGGGACACGATGGAAGGAGATGATGTAGAGCGGTGGTGATGAATATTCTGCCTGGGAGAAACCTGACGATTGACGGCAAAGTAAAGATCGAGAGCAGGAAGGGTGTTGCAGAGGCCTTGCCCTTCTTCCTCCTTGAACCCAAATCCTAGCTCAATGCATCCTCTGAGATCATCGAGGTCCTCATCAGTGATATGGCCATCGGTGGAGTTTCTGGGACCCTCCTCGTTGGTGTTCCGTTCCTGAAGTTTGATTTGCCGTTGTCGCTTCTCCCATGCAGCGTCCCTTTGTGTCTTGGTCTTCCTGCTGCCCTTCAATGGCGGTGTTGGTGGAGGCCCATTGCTGCTCTGTGAGGAGGGTGGAGAGTGCGGCGATGGTAACCCAAGACACATGGTGATTGCATTCGACAGAGGTTGTTGTTCGCAGACTACATTTGTTTCTTGTCCCACAAGAAAAGCATTGCAGCTCCGAGACCGAGAAACTCTTGCACCCGGCACCACCGATGATCTGTCACAGATGAGCGGTTTCGGTCTCGACTTGTTCTTTCTCGAAACCTTGTTCTTCGAAATGCTCTTGACTACTAATGTTTGTTCTTGCAATTGATCCTGAACTATCTCGTGGCAGCAAGCACTGCCATGAGTAGTTCCTTCAGAATTGGAGTCCGAATGCGCTATTCTATAAATACGGTACGAATTCTCTGTAGTGTATGAGAGCTTGAAGAATGAATCAATGGCAGATGGCTTCTTAGTTTAAAATGGAGGAGATGGTTACGGAGGTGAGGTGGTTGTTTCGTGGATGTCCTCAGCCGCTCATTTCTCTAATTTTCAGATCTCTCCATGAATTCATTACGATGCCCCATTTGGGATTGGGAGCAGTGAGCGTACTACTTTACCTTAAACATTCCATCAGGATCGTGCTAACCGATATGTGATTTTTTTCCCTTTAAAATATATCCCAATTCAAAATTAAATACCAAAGTGTCAATTTTCAAAAAGATTGTATATCTATCCGTGGATATCATTTGTAGGCAGGATTTAACTAAAATTTTAACCGTGAATGACATTCGCGGGTAGGACGAAAAGCAGACACCCGCGAATGACATTGACAATTAGGAGCTCAGTTAACTCCTACCCGTGAATGACAGTCACATAGTGAAACATCAGTTAGTCGTGTGTACGTCACCGTTAACAGTCTATCCACGAATGTCATTCACAGTTAGTTTATTAGTTGTCGACACTTAGGAGCTTAGTTAACTCCTACCCGTGAATGACAGTCACAGAGTGAAACATCAGTTAGTCGTGTGTACGTCACCGTTAACAGTCTATCCACGAATGTCATTCACAGTTAGTTTATTAGTTGTCACCTAATATTCATGGGTGAGTTGTTAGCTTTCACCTACCCGCGAATGACATTCACGAGTAGAAGGTGTATAAATATCCTCACAACTAAACACATTTTCTTCCACATACTCTTCAATTTGTCCAGACTTCATCTGAGCACTCTAATTTGCCAAGAAAACGAAGTATGCATCATGAATAGAGGTGTCCGAAAATATCATTTGTTTTGTCTTGATAATTTTAGAATGCCTAATATATTATAATGCCTTAATTTTTAGAATGCTTGATATGTTAGAATGCCTAACTCGTATTTTAAAATCCATTAGGTGTTATTACTCTTGAAATAATTACTATTATTTCTCGATATGGTGGTAACATTAACCTATACTCATGGGTTGTTAAGCACAACGACGATAATCAACGATAACTACCATTGAAAAAGATATTACCCTAACACAACTAAAAAAATGTGTTCCCCCTGTTTGCGATAGTAGTTGGGTAACTGATTTCCACCTAATTTGGAACGTGGGTCATGAACTATTTTCAATCACCGATGAAGGCGCATTAGAGTCAATTTTTGAAATTTGCGACAAATACACGAAAGTATTCATCATTCCAAAATTAGAGTTCGATGGAGAAGAGTAAGAGGAAATCTATGGAGAAGAGGAAGTCGATGGTGAAAAGGAAGATGAAGTTGGTGAATATGAGAAAAAAGGAGATTCATCCTTGGCAAATGACTCTGAAGTAGAACATTCCACAGTTTTGAACGAACGTGAGGACAACCCGTCAGATGATGAAATTAGTAATGATGTTTTGGAGCCGACCCAACCGATGACCAACTTATAATCCTCATGAGTTTACATTGGGTGATTGACAAAAAATGTTTGAATGTACTGATTGGACAGTCAGGTAAGGGGAATCATCCAACAGTGAAGGTGATTTCCCAGTTGGTGCACAATATGAGGATAAACTTGCAATTCAACATCACATAAAAATGTGTCATATTCAGAATTCTCGTGAATGTGCCACTATAAGATCCAAGCATATCGTAGTGTGTTAATGATCATTGCTCTTGGTTTTTATGAGAAGCGCGGAAAAAATGGATAATTGGGAGATCACCAAAATCGGTCCTACATAGTCATGTACAAATATTGTCTTGATCCAACAACATAGACAACTTGACTGCAAAGTCATTGCTGATTTAATATATCCATACGTGTATAAATATGTGGGTATTAGAGTTTGAGACTTGCAACAGGTTGTGGAAGATAAGTATGCGCAAAGTCCCTCGTATAACAGGGTGTAGTATGCTAAACAGAAGGTGATCGAGAAGATATTTGGTACACACGAGAGTGCATTTAAGCAGTTGCCATAACTCATGGTTGTGATATGTCATTTTCATCCTAGCACTATCTATGACTATGAGTGGAAAGGTATACCGACGAAGGGAGGTGTCATTTTTGGGAAGCGGTTATGGGAATACGGGCTTTCAATTGAAGGTTTCACCATTATCGACCATTAATTAGCATTAACGGCATACATCTATATGGAAAATATACAAGAAAGTTATTACCGGTAGTGACATACGATGCTAACAATCAAATTTTTCCACTACGCTTTGCCTTAGCAGACTTCGAGAGCACAGAGAGTTGGACATGGCTTTTGGAGCATCTGCGCCAACCTGTGACGAAGGATGAACGTTAGGTGTGTATTTATCTAATCGTCATGAGGGTATTAAAAGAGTTGTATATAATTATTTTAGGAATGTATATAATGATTTTAGGAATGGAAATGTTTGTTTTTCTTTATCATATCCCCAACGGTACATGTGCAGAGATCACAACCTTACTCTTGATCATGGATCGCCCTACGGATAAATTCTCCCATAACTATAACTATTAGAGATTAATAAGATAGATGAGTAAAGAAAATTAGAATCATTAAGTGAAAGTGTTTCCTAATTAAATGTGTATGTAGTCGGACAACACATCTTTGACATTTGATATCCGAGACCATGACTTTACATAAACCGGAATACAAATAACTCAATACAGTCGAGACTCAACTGTACTAAGTTATTTGGTTTAAATCCTCCCATAGAGTAAGATACTCTAATTTCGCTCGTGTTAGGTGTCAAGGAATGACATGGCCAAAACATTTTTGTCAGATCTTTCAAGTAAAGTTGTCCTATTGGCCAAAAAAAAAATAGTAAAGTTCTACTGATCATCTTTGCAACACCATCCTGGTGTGGATTACTAACACATGTGCGGTGCATAACTATGTTTACCTTAACACAAAAACCGTAAAAATCTGATCCATAGAACTCAAGCCCATTATATTTTCTCAATATTTTCATTACTTTCTCAGTCTGCTTATCCAACCAAATTTTCAAATAGGGTAAAGGTTTCAAGTACTTGAGTTTTCTATTTAGAAAATAAACTCGTACCTTTTTGGAGAAATCAACAATAAATTTTAGGAGATGTCTCTTTTGACTAACTTTCTAAGGAATATGAGAAGTACACCACAAATCTGAATCAATATAATCTAAGATTTGCTTCATCTTGTGGACTCACGGACTAAAACTTACCCTATTTTGCTTTGTGAAGATGCAATGTTCAAGAAGTCGAGTTTCTCATTCTTCGATCCAGGTAGGAGGTCTCTCTTGCTTAAAAAATGCATTGTCGCTTTGCTCATATGACCCGAACGCACATTCCATAGTTTTGTTTTCTTTGAATCTGAAATTGAATCTAAAGTTGTCACATAATATGTCACAGTCGAACCCTCAAAAACATATTAACTATCATTCTTCACTCTTTTCATTAATACGACATCTCCACGAAAAATCTTCATACTAATAAAATCTATAACAACCCTGACAATTCGAGACTAATGACATGTTTTTTTTCGCGGAATGTGTAAGGAATTCGGCTTACGAATTCCGTAAGAAGTTTTTCTTTTCGCGGAATCGGAAAAATCTTGCTTACGAATTCCGGGCAGGGTAAGCTTAGACATTCCGTGTGAAAACCTTGGAATTCCTAAGCCTAGAAGGCAAGGAATCCGAAATAGGGGCGTTAAAGACTATTCTACCATCACTAACTTTCTTTATTTTCAAGTCAGCCCTCATCTCCAAGTCTCATTTACCTCAACTCCTTCTCTTTCGGTCATGTCCTCAGCTCATTCATCACTGAAGCTCCTTCGATCCTTCAATCTGTCGGCCGGAGAAGAACAACAAGTAAATTCTCCCTTTGCTCCCCTGCTCTTCTTCTTCTCCTGCGATTCCGGGTTACCCGAACCCAGAATTCGCGATTCTGGGTTCAGGTGAACATTTGCTGCAACATAATTTCAACCTCAGGGTATCAATCTCGTTCACGATTCTGGGTTCGTGATATGTAAAATCCTATTTTACATATCACTTCACTATAATTTACTATGAAAATTTATCCTCCAGTGTTAATTTCTTTTGAACCCCAGGGTATCAAGCAATTCTTTGATGCCGTTGAACAAGAAGAGTGAAAATTTGACACTCTATACGATCTTTATGATACCCTTACAATATCTTTTTTTTTTGGCCAAGTACCCTTACAATAACCCAGGTTGCTATCTTTTGCATCACCAAATGGAAGGTAAAATTTGCTGCAAGGTGTTTGGTTCATTTTTTTTTTTAATATTTTACCTTTTCAGTGAGTAGAGTAAGATGTGTAACTTTCCAAAATGAAAAGCTCATAATTACGATTTATCTGTTGGTAGTTAGTTTAAGTAAACATCTTTGCCTGTGTTTGGTGAGAGGTAGGATATTGATGATGTTTTCCTATCTGAGAGTCTATATCTAGATGTTTCTTACTTAGCCATAACTGTTCTTCGCCATCTATTTTTTTTCTTCAAATGATCCACCTCGTTGTAATTGATGATGTTAAATGGCTGCAATGAAGATGTCAATTGGAGCATTTCTTCTATTCATAGTATTCGTGTAACAATTTTGAGTTTATTTGCAGTTCCCTGAGGTGTAACTATGTACGTCTTTCTATCTTGGAATAGGTGGATTGGCTAATCTAGAAAATGCGCAATTATAACTTAACTGTTTCATCAACGCACGGTGACATGCCCCCAAAGGAAAGAGACACAATTATGGTGGAGTTTCGATCTGGTGCAACTCGCGTGTTGATCACAACAGATGTTTGGGCGAGAGGACTGGATGTTCAGTAGGCTAGTCACTCAATCTCTAAAATATTAGTTAACACAAATTATATGTACCTGCAACCAATCCTCCAAAAAACAAATCTTCATTAAATACTTTTTAAATTTACAAAATTAATCGAATAATTTTCTAAATGTTACAACTAAACTCCACTAACTTATACTAATGTTATAATTAAATTCTGAGGTGATCGAGACTCGATTAGGACTCAACCAAGGTGTGCTCGACTTGGGTCTCACCCAAGCTGGGGGACCCCCGAATTGGGGCTTAATTGAAGCCTCGATTAACTGGAACTTGGTTCAACCTCAACGAGTTTAGGCTCCAATCGAGGGTATGAAGTAACTGTAGTTCATTCAATTATATTTCATCACCTAAAAGGGAGTTTTATAAAATAAAAATATGAACTATAGAAGTTGCCTCTTCAAATATGTTTGTTGCTGCGATTATTCTGGACAACTATGTTCAATGATGAAAAGGACCTATTTTTAATCGGTTTCTTCCCAAATTAATTTTGAAAATTTAAATTTCATTGTATAGGCCTTGTGTGTACATCAAGGTTTTTGGAAACGGTTGTATAGTGAGGAAGTTATGACCTTTAGAAGATGACTCCTTACTCTGAAATTCGCCAGTGAGTAGAAATGAGTGTTGCGGCTTGTGAAGTCTCGTTTTTGCGAAGCCAACATCGTATTAATATGTAGTTTGTATCAGTAGAACCATAAATGAATGAGATTTATTTGATAAATTATACAATTTTTTTAAGAGTATTTAAGGTGAGTGAAGATCAGATTCAATATAGATGATCTCTGAAATACCTTAGTAACCTAGTTATACCATAGGATTCTCAGACTTTGTAGATGAATTGTCAACCATGAATAGTTTAAGTACAAAGAATATGTATATTAAATGAGATATATTGATCTTAGTATTATGTTCTTGTATATAGGTGGAATATTGGTTCAACGTATATAAAGTTTCACATTCTGAATGTGGATTGAGCAGGGGTGGGCTTGAACTGATTCATGACCGAATCGGTTCAACAACCGTACCTCACCTAAAATGTAGTAAGGTACAATTCAACTCATTCGTCCAAACTGCTCCACTTTTTTCCGCATAGATTGGAAGATTAGAATGCACGTTATTGTGTGTATAATAATATATCGCTAGTTACTAATAGTTATGTTCACAAAACGCCACATCTTCATTCATTCTAGTGCTAGATTTATTGATTAGTTTTTCACATTCGTAGCCTTTGATTCGATTCTCACTAAAACGTCACAAAAATTCTTCTTAATGAGTTCATATTCATTCTCATCACCCTATTTTCCTCTAGCAATTAATTAAGTAAAGAAACAAACGTACATGACGAAGTCTCAGTACAATCCACCACAACAATAAGCAAGACATAGATAGACAAACACTCCACCCAATAGCAATAAGGAGGAGAGAAAAACTGTTCCTCTCTCTCTCAGAGAAACACAAACGAGACAGCAAACAAGGTGATTAAAGCTGAACAACATGACATGACAAATATGTTTTAATTTCTACTGTTTATATAGTACAGTGTTAACTCTGTGTAGGTCTGGTCGGTTGAGCTCTTGTTTTTTGGTCATGTTGAGTTTTGTTTCTGCAGCTCAACTTTGGTGATTTTGGTCGAGTGAGTGGCAGCTGATCGAAATCGGAATAATGAAACAAGTATGGTTAACATGTTGTCAGCTTTATATATTAATAATTAATAATAATCGAGCACGACGAGACAACTAAGCATCTCAATACTCTGTCTACCTTCTTTAGCTGGGGTTTGGATGGAGGTGTCTCATAGTAGAAGCTAGGCACCGGATTAGCCTTAAACACCATGCTCTTTCTAAGTTGCTTCATTTTCGCAGCTTCTACTTCCTGAAAGTTCAATCAAATGGAACCATCACACATTTCAAAATCACAAAAAGTCAGTAGTCTGCTTGCTAATACATACATATAGATACATAGATACATACCTTGATCCTTGCTTCAACTTGCCGTCTCTCTTCCTCAAGAGCTTTGTTTTTCTCCTCCAGCTTTGAATAGAACTACAAACATCATAAATAGATCATCCATCAATTGCATGGTTTCACAAGAAAACCATCTGCCTCTAAACACCTTCAATGGATTAAGCTTAAGGATGATAAGAATGTATGGACCTCCTTCCTTTTCTCGGCGCGTTCTGTAGACTTGAATGTTGGAGCAGACGCTGCAATCTTTATCTTCAGGTTCACTGATTTGACAGTCCTCACAGACGTTGCACTGCTATTACGAGTTAAGGATACAATAATATATACAGATATAGCCAGGGTTCATTCGATGTGATGAAACTAGTTCTACTGCAATTTCAGTGGATACGATGTGGCAATGGACAAGTTGTCTTCTTCAAGTTGTTTCTTATCATCACATAGCATCGGCTTCCTTGATGCCAGTGGTGAGCTCGTCTAGGAAAAAACAAAATAAGATAGTCAAAATAAACATGATTAAAATTCATTTTTTCTTTGAAATTAAGTTTTATTACTTATAAGCTTAGTTGTTTATATAGAAATCCATTTACCTTTGAACCCTTAGAAGAACCTGTGATATCCTTAGAATTTATCCTTGTAGGAGGAGGGCATATTCCAATACCACGTCGATTTATGCTCGATGAACGATCTTCGGTTGCCAGAGTGAATGGTTGTGGGACGGTTCGCTGCTCCGAACGAACACGTCTATCAACAGTGATTTTAGCTTTCACGGATAATGAATTGTCAACTTCAGAGGCCTTCTCTTTTGTTTGGGAGACCAAAACTTGGCCTAGTGAGTCGTCTTCTGGAGGAACATAAATTTTGTCGAAAGAGAGATCATGGAGGATCAAGGCTACACCATTGTGCGTTTTGTCTTTCTCCATGTCAGTCACAATGATTTCCCTTCCCATTACACTGCATTAAAACAAAAATATCACTACGATATAATCTTCAGCATGGCTTATCTGCTATATATGAACAGTTCTAAATCCAGGCAAAAGCAGAAAGGGTTCATACACCATTTGGGGAATAAAGCTTATCTTCTCTGATTATGAGGCATATGAGATAACTCTCTTGATTTATATATAATGGGATTTCACATCTATACATAGTTTAGAAATGTCTTTATCGTAATAGATTACAATACACACACTATAGTTGGAGCTATTAAGATATAAAGCTATTTTCATTAACTTTATCAGTTGCCAACTAATTATTTGCTGGTGGATAATTATATATATATATATTACAGGAAGATGAATTAGACTGTAACTCAAAATCTCAGCTGAAATTAATTAAGCCAAAATTAATAAGGTTTATATTTGTATAAAACTAATTAAGCTCAAATTTCCAAACATCAAGATTGAAAAGACACAGAAATTGAGATGTCCCCATCAGCATAGTTAAAAAGCTCAAGGTGAGAGCAACTGTAAATATTTATCAGAAGGAGAGAGACCACCTAATTCGAGCTCCATCCATAAAGGCAAAAAGAACACCATAACATGAATCAAGGTGACAACTTTTTTAAGTAGTATTCTCCTTTACAACTCTAAGAACCAAACCCAGAAAAAAGAGAAACTCACCTAAACGGAACATACTGGCGGCAGCTAGCTGTTTGGTACTGATGAACCTGAAACCCACAAATTATGGTTCCTGTTTCATTGGAAATACAATCAACAGAACAAATTTTGCAAACAGTTCACACCCCGGCGGCTCTTCCTCATCCAAAAGAGATCATTTTGATTTCAACTTTGTAATAGCACACAATAGTTTACTTTTTCTTCTAAGGTTGTCTCTGTGGGCTATATATATATCGTTTTTTTTTTCCAGTTTGTTGTGTCTGAGTAGTTCACTTTATAACCTGAGTTAATTCCATCTAGCCGTGGACTTTCCTGCTGCTGACGGCGTTATGTGACGACGCAGGCGTATGAAGTTGGGGTCACGTAGGATGCCCTTTTGGTTGTTTATTATTTTTTCCATATTCCTTCCTTTCCCGATCGCAGATTTGACTTTTATGGGCAAACTCAATGACATCTCTCTATATCAACAACAAAATATTTCACGCGTTTAATCGAAGTCTTAAGGAGTTTGTAGTGAGCAAATTACTTGGAATCGGAATATGAGACTGACATTTAGGATATGTTTCGGGTAACAATTTTAATAATAGGGTAAGGTTTGAGAAAAAAAATTAATAACTTATATTTTTGGTTCCCATCTTGGTAATAGGGTATACTAAATCTATTTAAATCCGATTATATATATATAATATTAATATATATATATATATAAAATCAATAGTATTTATGTTTTATTTTTAAGTTTTTAACTATAAATTTGTTATTAATTTACCTAATACAAATTGTCCTATTTTTTTTTTTATAATTCCTAGTTTGATGATATATACTAATACTATTGTTATATATTTATACTTCTCAGAATTAGGATTAAAGACAACAGCAGTAATTCTCCAGCCAGACCCCTCCTCTGCAATCCTCCAGCGGCCACAGCGGGCCACACTACCCCCTTTCTCCAACCGCTCGTTATTTCTCTTCCCAACTCCCCCTCCTCCTTCCTATCGCCCCCTTTCCTCCTCCTCCTCCTAGCACTACTCAACCCTTCCCCTCTTTCTCCCCTTCCTCCATGACAAAGTGAAATCCCTATTTTCTTCTCCTCACCTCCCAGCCCTTCGCCGCCTCTACGACGAAGTCTCTTCCCATTTCTCTGTTGAAAATGAAGATCTTCGGGCCACCACCACCACTCAACAAGTGGGCAAGCCACTCAACAAGTGGGCAAGCCACTCAACAAAGTGAAGAAGCCACTCATCAGTGGGCAAACTACACATCATAGTGGACAGCGCACTAAGCAGAGTGGGCAAGACACTCAGCAAAGTGGCCAGTCAAGCCACCCAAGGTTGTCATCATTGACAACTATAAGAAGTCAACAATGTCTGAAGGAAAGATAACCACAAGAGACGAATTGAGAAGAGTAAGATCGGTTGTTGGTGTTTTGAGTGTGGGAGAAAATAGTGCTGTGAACCAAAAATACAGAATGAGTATTTTAGAGTGTGAGCAATACATTATGTGTTTGGTGTGATACACAATCTGTAACAATATTTGTCTATAGTGAAAGTGTGGGTGTGAGCCGTGGACATAGGCAAATTGGCGAACCACGTAAATTCTTGTGTTGTGTGCATTTCTTTTAATCCATTGAGTCTCAAGATCCTGCAAGGCGGAAATTAGCAGCGGCTAATATCCAAACAATTGGTATTACAGCCTTCGGTTGGCGAATCAAAGGCACGGAAGACGTTTACGGAAATTATTATGCCAAATAATTTTTCGTGTTTATCCTATCTGTTCGAGTAAGAGTAATGTCGTTAGAGAAAAAGTCCAAAATTTATCATTTTGATGGTACAAATTTTGGATTCTGGAAGATGCAAATAGAAGACAGCTTGTACCAGAAGGATCTTTATTTACCTTTGGGTAAGAAACCAGAGAAAATGAAAGATTTAGAGTAGGTGCTGCAAGATCAGAAAGCTCTCGGAACCATACGGCTATCACTGTCAAAATCAGTGGCCTACAACATCAAGAATGAAAAGACAATCGCATCTCTCATGGCGGCCCTCTCTAGTCTGTACGAACAGCCTTCTGCAGCAAATACAATTCATATGATAAAGAAGTTGTTCAACATGACGATGTGAGAAGGAACACAATTCAGAGAGCATCTCAGCGAGTTCAAAGAAATGACAGACCAGCTAGAAGCAGTAGGCATGTCGTTCACTGATGAGTTCAAAGAAGTGACAGACCAGGTCTGTCTAATTCTTGGGCAGTTGCCTAATAGTTGGAAAGGCACAGTCACTGTAATCCGTGGATCTGCACGAAAAAACAACAACTGAAGTTTGATGATGTGGTCAGCATCATTATGACTGAAGAAATTCGAAATCCGTCGAATGGTGCTTCTAGTTCAGGGTCAGCTTTGAACGTAGAGAGCAGAGGCAGAAATTCAAACAAAAATGGAGGGCGCAATAAGTCTAAGTCCAAGAATGGGAGGTCACAATCTCAAAATCTCCAAAATTTCAACAATCAGAACCAGAAGGTGATCGAATGTTGGAATTGCAGGAAGATCGGACACTACAAGAATCAGTGTAGATCCCCGAAGTAAGAGGAGGAAGGCAAGCCTTAAGCAAACATCGCAGCAGAAGAGGCAGACGATGTTTTGGTATGCTCTTTGGAGAGCAAGTCGGAGTCATGGGTGCTAGACTCCGGAGCTTCCTTTCATGCGACCTCAAATAGAGAACTCTTAATGAGCTATTCACCAGGTAATCTTGGTAAGGTATATCTTGTTGATAATCAACCTTGCAATGTGGTTGGCAAGGGTGATGTACATATCAAGTTAAATGAATTTGTGTGGAAGTTAAGGGATGTGAGACACATTCCTGACTTGAGAAAGAATTTGATCTCGGTGGGGTAGCTCGAAACGGAAGGTTATGTCACAACCTTCAATGGTGATACTTGGAAGGTTTCTAAAGGTGTGATGACAGTTGCTTGTGGCTAGAAGAGTGGTACACTCTATACGACGACGAACACTGGTGGGTCAATTGCAGTTGCAGACAGCAAAGATGATCCAAATTTATGGCACCAGAGACTTGGTCACATGAGTGACAAGGGTCTCAAGATCTTGCATTCCAAGAGAAGAATACCATATCTAAAGTCAGTTGACACTGACTTGTGTGAAAGTTGCATCTTTGGGAAGCAGAAGAGAGTCAGCTTCATGCACAGTGGCAGAGCAACAAAGTAAGAAAAACTTGAGCTAGTTCACACGAGACGTGATATTCAATGAAAATGTGATGTACAATGACAGAAATACACTATAGCCTAGTAGTGTAGCACAAAGCGATCCTATGTACGTTGATCCAGATGATATCCCGGACAGAAGTATAGTGCATCAAGTAGTTGAGACTCCTCAGTCAGAGGAACAGACATCGCAGAGCATCACACAACAGACTGATTAACCACAGTCTCCATCTTTATCTCATGTATTAAGGAGATCTTCACGACCTCCTATACCAAATAGAAGGTACATAAAGTATTTGCTGCTTACTGATGCAGGAGAACCTGAATGCTATGACGAAGTATGTCAATGAGAATTTTCTAGCAAGTGGGAGCATGCAATGAAAGAAGAGGTGGAGTCCTTTATCTCTAACCAGACATGGGAGCTAGCTGAGTTACCCATGGAAAAGAAGGTGTTACACAACAAATGGGTGTATCGAGTCAAGGAGAAACATGACAGTTCCAAAAGGTATAAGGCGAGACTTGTACCCAAGGCCTTTCAGCAGAAAGAAGGTATCGATTACACCGACATATTTTCACCGGTTGTAAAACTGACGACCATTCGGTCAGTTTTAAGTATTGTTGCAGCAGAAGACTTGCAACTTGAGCAGTTAGATGTCAAAAATGCTTTCCTCCATGGTGATCTCGAGGAGGAGATATACATGGAGCATCCAGAGGTTTTCTCAGAAAATGGAAAGGAGAAACTCGTATGTAAACTGCAGAAGAGCTTATATGGATTGAAATTGGCTCCAAGGCAGTGATATAAAAAATTTGATGGTTTTATGCAAACGAATGGCTATTTCAGATGCAATGCTGACCATTGTTGCTACTTCAAAAGTTCTGAGTCCAGCTATATTATTTTGCTACTTTATGTCGATGACATGTTAGTGACTGGTTCAGATATGGGTGAAATCAAAAATTTGAAGAAGCAATTATCGAGTGAGTTCAAGATGAAGGACTTGGGTGCAGCAAAGCAGATTCTTGGGATGAGAATCAATAGAGATGAGCCAAAGTGTACTTTGGAGTTATCTCAGGCGGAGTACATTGAGCGTGTTCTCAAAAGGTTTGGCATGTGTGATGCTAAGGCAGTCAACACACCATTGGCTAGTCATTTTTGACTATCCAAGGAGCAATCACCCAAGACGGAAGAAGAAAGGAACATCATGGCTAAGGTTTCATATGCCTCAGCCATCGGAAGTCTCATGTATGCCATGGTTTGCACAAGACCAGATATTGCTCATGTAGTGAGAGCGGTGAGCAGGTTCATGACTAATCCCAGAAAGCAACACTGGGAAGCAGTCCAGTGGATACTAATGTATCTAAGAGGCACTACCGATAGATGTCTGTGTTTCAAAAGAAACAAGTTGAGACTACAAGGGTTTGTAGACTCAGATTTTTCTGGTGAGGTAGATAACAGGAGGAGTACTACTGGCTATGTATTCACAGTGGGGACTACTGCAGTCAGTTGGATTTCGTAGATACAGAAGATAGTAGCGTTATCAACCACAGAGGCGGAATATGTAGCAGTCACAGAGGCGGAATATGTAGCAGTCACTGAGGCAAGCAAGGAGATGATCTGGTTACAGGGATTGTTAGCAGAATTGGGTCTAAAGCAAATGAAGAATGCTTTGCATAGTAACAGTCATAGTGCAATAGATCTGGCAAAGAACTCTACATTTCATTCAAGGACCAAGCATAGTGGACTTCGTTATCACTTCGTCAGATCTATACTAGAGGATGGAGTTTTGACACTTGAGAAGATCTAAGGCAGCAAGAACCCAACTGACATGTTAACCAAGTCTATCACCACAGAGAAACTGAAGTTGTGCTTAGCTTCAGTAAGTCTTCAACAATAGAAGACAAGTAAGCCTCACACCCAGTTCACTCATAGATACAGGTGGAGTTAAAGTTTTCAAGTGGGAGATTGTTGAGAATGAATACTTTCGGGCCACCACCACCACTCAACAAGTGGGCAAGCCACTCAACAAGTGGAGAAGTCACTCATCAGAGTGGAGAAGTCATTCATCAGTGGGCAAGCTACTCATCATAGTGGACAAGGCACTAAGCAGAGTGGGCAAGACACTCAGCAAAGTGGCCAACCAAGCCACTCAAGATTGTCATCATTGACAACTATAAGAAGCCAACAATGTGTGAAGGAAAGATAACCACAAGAGACGAATTGAGAAGAGTAAGAATTGGTTGTTGGTGTTTTGAGTGTGGGAGAAAATAGTGTTGTATTGTGAGCCAAAAATACGGAGTGAGTATTTTAGAGTGTGAGCGATACATTGTCTGTTTGGTGTGATACACAATTTGTAACACTATTTGTCTATAGTGAAAGTGTGTGTGTGAGCCGTGGACGTAGTCAAATTGGTGAACCACGTAAATTCTTGTGTCGTGTGCATTTCTCTTAATCCATTGAGTCCTAAGGTCCTACATGGCGGAAATTAGCAGCGGCTAATATCCCAACATCTTCCTCCTCCACGACGAAGAAGAAGTACGATGACGAAGTTCGACGATGACAGAAGTCTTCTTCCGATTTAGAATCTATCTTCCGAACGAATTCAAACTTCTTTTCTTTTTTAATCTCATTAAATTGCTGAACTGAAAAGCCAACTGATTTAAAAAATACGGTCGGCATCCAGTTTTTACTCATTGAATTCAATTCAATATGCATTTTGAATTTTTAAAAAAATCGAATTGTTTGTATGGCCAATTTACGGTCCGATCGAATTCGACTGTTGGTTCAGTTCATATAAGACTGGTTGTTGCAACTTGCAAGACAAGAAAACATTGATGCTTCCTCATATACTCAATGACTTAACCTACGGTACAAGTCAACAAACATACTAGACTTGGTGAGTCGACCTGACCCGTAACCTCCATGGGTCAACCCGAATTCGATATATCGAGCAGCATGGGTCAACTTTCAGAACTCGGACCCGACCTGGCGGGTCAGCGGGTTGATCCACCTAACCCGTCATATTATAAATGATGATGGAAGACCAATTCACACTCCAACTCTTCAACTAAGAAGACAATGACTTCTTCTAAAAACATCATAATTAGCTAAAGCCTTCAAGCTTTCTGCCTTTGGACGAACTTGTGGCCAGGATGCTAGACGGAAGATTGGAGTGAAGCTGGACCGGACGCTGGAGTTGCAGACGGCCAGATACGAGTCACAGTGGAGATGCTGACGCAAGACACCGGAGCTGGACGAAGCGAAGGCGGAGTGATTGACGAAGACGCGGAGCCGGAGAAGACGAGTACCAGAGTGTTGCGACTGTGGGGAGGGAGGACGAGGAGGCGGAGAAGACGAGGACCAGAGCTACTGCATTGCTGCGACTGTGTTCAAACTTTAGAAGGAAGATGAAGTCCTTTGCTGCAGACTCCTCGTTGCTACTGTTGTTCAATAGTTTTTTTTCCCCGGATCAAACGGGTCGGGTTCAAGTCATATGACCTAACTTGGACCTGGCCTGTAATTTGAGGTGGGTCAGACGTCTCAACCAAAAAATGACATGTCACTTTATTTTTTTGATTCGAAATCGGTCATTTTCGGATCAGGTTCAAAATTGTCACGACATAGATAGATGTAGAGTAGTCAACCTCTCCATTTTAAACTAACTATTCTCTTTAATTTAAATTCTAGTTCCAACAGTATCATTTAAGTATAAGAGGAATTGAAATAAAAAAATATTTCAAACGTCTATTGTATGGATCGAAATTAAAAACCGGAAATTTGTCTCAAAACAGCTTATGGTGGAGCCAAGTATATGACATGGATACTAGTTGTTATTTAAGTTAATTTTTAATAAATCTATTTATTAATTTTGTGAATAATGTTTTTCTTTTTCGCATGTGGACTGTGGAGTAATGACTATAGAATCGAAGGACGAGGGAAAGAAAGAGGAAAGACCGAAAGAGAGTAAATAAAAGAGGAAAGTTTGTGTGGCTGAAAGAAACAGATGAGTTGACCGTTGACTTTGTGTTCCAGATGAAAGGAGGGAATTCCTTCTAGTTGTTCTTCCCTGCTCTGCATTTCTCCCTACCTACTTTTAGTTTTCCTCTGTTCCAGATGAAAGGAGCTTCAATTCTCCTTCTTCTCCAGTCTCTTGTGGAAATCCAAGTTCACAAATGAATACTAGGAAGCAGTACATTTTGTAGAGAGAGTGGAAATGGACCCTAAGCTGTATGAAGCTGCAAGATCGGGAGACATCCTGCTTCTCGACAGTATCCGCGATAACACAACCCTTCTCACCCAATTAACACCAAAAAAGAACACCATCCTCCACATCTCCGCCGAGTTCAAGCAGATGAGCTTCTTCCAGAAAGCCACCTGCGGCATCTGCCCATCCTTCCTCTTCAACCAGCCAAACATCAAAGGCGAAACTCCTCTACACGTGGCATCGAGAGTGGGTTGCTCCGAGCTCGTTGCCTTCATAATTGATCACTCCAAGGTTCTTTATGCAGACGTTGAAGATGGGCAAATTGGAGGTAATTTATATATATTGTAACTGTTATGTTTAGAGCATAGATTGGTAAGGTTATCTCTCTGGAGTTATCATAATTGATTTACTCTTTACACCCGTGCTTCAGCTACATACTTCCATACTTAAGTTAGTACTAATTAAGTTGAGATTAAGTCAGTAATTATTGATTGCTATTTGAAGTAAGTTACTGCAAAACTAGATAATAATTTTAATTTATTAATTTTTATATTTTAATTTATTCTTAATACGAAATATTATTACATTTTTTTTTTGTCTAAACTTCGAAACTTCTTATTCAAGACAAGAGATTGTAATCAAAGTGATCAAGATGTTCATTATTACAATCAACTTTTGTAACTCTACTAAGTTGGGATGGGGTTCTAGAACCCAATTATCTAATCGCACACCTAATCTGACTTACTTGGCTATCCAATTAGCGCTCTCATTTGCTGAACGCGGGATTGCCTTCCACTTGACATCTCAAATTTGTCGTACCATGTTCTTGATGTTCTCGTATGTGACTTCCCGTCTCCAGTAGTTTGTCTTCCCTTGAACTTGCTCCACAACCTTCAAGAAATTTGTTTATACTTCGTTGTTCTGTCAATTGCTAGCTTGGCACATTCCAAGACCGCTTGAGCCTCTAAGCATTCCACATTATCACTCCATGCTCTTCGGTTTTGCCCTCCCACTAGCTGACTATCTTCGTCCCTTGGCACCATGCCAATGCCCCCGTTTTGTTTGGTTGCACCACGACACGTCGTAATTGATCCGGATTGCACCCTCCTCCAGTTCTGTCCACCTTGCCACTCGACTTTCTCGTGTTCCCGTGCTTCTTTGGGGTTCGACCCTTACTAGCTCCATGTATGCTTTTTTTTATGGCATGAACCGTCTCCATCGGATTTGGTCTCTTCCCCTCAAAGGTTGCTTTGCACTGGTTTTTCCATATATGCCAACAAGTCCACATGCATAGATTTTGTCGTTCATCTCTTGCTCTTCCCGTTGCGCCCCCTTCTGTCATTCTTTATTTGATCCACACATTAAGAGACTCAGTCTGCCCCTGAGTGTGTGCCGTATTCCCAAGACTCTGAACCACACTTCTTTTGTCCATCCGCATCCACTGATCATGTGCTCTCTTGTTTCCTCTATCCCACAGATAGGACACCCTACCTCCACAGACATCCCTCTTCTCCTATGGTTCCGATTGCAACCGCATTTGAAAGTAAGTGCCACATGAAATTTTTAACATTTGGTAGAGTGTTTACCTTCCGTATCATTATCTAGACTTCATCATCTGACCCCAACACTTGCGCCGTGGTTCCATCCCTCTCTTTTAACCGATGATAGACTGACTTCACCGTGACTCGCCCATCATTAGTGTAAGGCCATATCATTCGGTCAGGGCATAAATCTGAACTTAGTGGCATGTTAAGTATACAATGTGCATCTGTATCGTTGAAACTACCTCGACGTATATCTACATCCTATTTTCGGTTTGGCCCGATCAACTCTTGGACTCTCCTATCCGGCGGATGTCCTCCTTCAATCGTCCAATCCACTTTGAACCCTGACTTTGTGGCCACCCATGGATCTTCAAATATTCTCCGGTCCGCATCATCTCCAATTTACCACATCCCATAATAAAATAAGATATTGTTGTTGTGGATCACGCTTGTCCAACCCCAAGACGCCCTACTACCCTTCCTGGCCGAACAGAACTCGGTGTTGAGGAAGTACAACCTCTTGATGGTTCAGACCCATAGAGATCATGTTTCATTAAGTATTCTTGCATACATCTTCGTGAGCAATGCCTCGTTGAAAGTCTCCAATTCACGGAACCCTAGACCCTCCATCGGTTTTGATCTTGCTAATACCTCCCATCTTTTCCGGTGGATTTTCTTTACTTCATTCGATTCACCCCACCGGAAATCCGCAATCATCGCATTGATCTATGAGCACCATGTCTTAGGAATTTTAAAAACATTCATCACGTATGAGGGAATAACCGTGTTTACTGCCTTTATGAGAACTCCATTTCCTATCTGGTTTAGGATTTTTGACCTCCATCCCTGAATCTTGTCGCGGATTCTTCTATTAATATAGCCAAAAGTTACCTTCTTAGAGCGATCCCACATTGATGGGAGTCCTAGATATCTCCCTGGATCCGTTACACCCTGTATTTGCAGCGCCTCTTCAATAGCTTTGCAACTGTCTTCATCTGCTCCCTTATTGAAAATGAGGTTCAATTTTACATTGTTGATGCGTTGTCCAAAGGCCATGCAGTACCTCTTCATGATCTCCTTCAACGCATTCTCCACCGTCCCCTTCAAGAGGAAAAGTGAATCATCTGCAACACAATAGGTGGTGCAGTTCTAGACATCCCCTTCTCAGTGTAAGACCACTCCATTTTAACGACCTCCTCAACTTGTCTTGATAGCACGCCCGCCAATAGAATGAATAGATATGGTGAAAGGGGATCACCTTGCCACAACCCTCTTATAGGCTGGATGGTGCTTGTTCTCCTTCTATTGATCAAGACTCGATATGACGCATGCGTGATACATTGTCGCATCCATTCCATCCATTTTGTTCTGAACCCCCTTTTCTCAAGGCTTCTCAATAGGAATCCCCACCCAACTCAATCATGTGCCTTCAGTGCACACTCAATTGTATCGCTTCCCCTTCGATTTTTCAAATGATGGAACACCTCATGTGTTATCAGTATATTATCATGGAGTGCACGACCTGCCATAAATACACTTTCATAAGGGGTGACAAATTCTGATAAATAAGGTTTTAACTTATTCACCAAGACCTTGGATACAATGTTATATATGAAATTGCATAAACTTATGAGTCTAAAATCACTCGCTCTTGCTGGACTTGTTATTTTAGGGATAAGAGTTATATCTATTTCATTTAAAGTGGAGGGAAAGACACTTGTCTTTATGGTTGTCGTGATTACATCTGAGCCGACGGTGTGCCAACTCCTTTGGTAGAATAGACCCGACAAACCATCTGGACATGGAGCTCTTGCCCCTCCCAATTGAAAGACCGCAACCCTAATTTCTCCATCAGTCAAATCCTTCTCCAACTCAGTGTTCATCTTCTCATGATTTGCCTCGAAATGACTCCCAATATCTCCATATCATTCAGGTCCTCACATTCTGCCCTGAATACCGATCTGAAATGCCCACAAATTTCATCTTCCACTCCCCTAGCCGAATTAACCCATTCTCCCCGATCGTTCTAAACTCTGGTAATTCGATTCCTTCTTCTTCTACCGTTGGTTGTGAGGTGGAA
This sequence comes from Chamaenerion angustifolium, assembly GCA_946814005.1. Taxonomy (NCBI): domain Eukaryota; kingdom Viridiplantae; phylum Streptophyta; class Magnoliopsida; order Myrtales; family Onagraceae; genus Chamaenerion; species Chamaenerion angustifolium. The sequence continues at coordinate 33,862,741 of OX328266.1, read as the reverse complement.
GAAGGTTGAGTTTCGGTCACCTTTCGTGAACCATTTAATTTTGGACTGTTGCCTCCAATACACATCTTCACGAAGGTGGAGTTACTTTATTCGATTTTAGGAGTTGCCTCCTCTGTTTGTCTATTCAGGTTCGACCATTTACTTATTACTCGACGGGGCCAATCAGTTGCCTTCCTTAATTCAACTTGATTGATCTCGAACTTATCCTTCCTCCATCGAGTTAGCCTTCTTTAACAGCTCTCCAGCTTCACACAAATGTCCACCGGTGTTTTCATAGACATCCTGGGTAAAATTTGGCTAAGACCGGTTATCTGAAGTGTCGACTCTAGGCTAGGGGTTTGGCTAGGTGGTTTCTTTGGTTCTTCAACGGAATAAGGTTGGTTTGGAATATTGCTAGCAGTAAGGATTATGTTCTCTGAGGGTTTATGTGTGGGTAGATTATGGATGGTGGTTTGTCTATGTATGAGATCGGTCCAATTTGGCGTAGGGGTTTCAGGATAGAGGCTTTGAAGGTTTCTGCTTAGGCTTCTCTTATGCGGTAGTGGTGTTTGAATGAGGGTTTGATGTATGGTGGTCGATAGGATCATGAGCAGGTTTACTTCAACGGTAATGGATGGTAAGAGAAGGGTTTCTTGCAACGTTGGTATCCCTTCGCAAGCTGTGTTCTCCATATTTTCTATTCGGCCTTGACTCGCTGATTCTATATCATCTAATTGCATTACTTCAGTTTCAATTCTCATGCACCCAGTATCTTGCGAATCTGAATGTTCCTTCTCCTTAAGGTCAACCAAATTCACTGGACTCTTGTCTTCTTCATATCCTTCCCCTTCGACACATTCTCTTCCATTCACACTCCTTTTGTCTTCTAATAGCTTTTGTCTCATTCATTATCTCAAACCAAGACTTTTTCCGCGGAGAGCTTATTTAAGGTGGTCCCCCATCCTTCCCTCCGTAGCCGAGACGTCCTCACCACGGTCGTATCCTCCTGCACGCACAGTTAAAAAGAGAAAGGGTCACTCAAAAAAAAATACTTTGCTCACTTACAAACCTCATGCACCATGGAAATGCTTCAAGAGTGTTGCACCGAACCATACCATCATCATTTTCTTCCTTCCATAACGTAGGATTCCTTTGGCGCACGGAGTCAGTACAAGTGCCTTCAACAGATGCAAAAAGGAGGGGCTTTTATGTTTGTACCCTGTATAGTGACGTCGCGCTACACTTGTGCGATGTGGTTCCTTCAAACGACCTTGCGGGAGGTGGCTTCCGGTGTTCTGTTGCACCAGGTGATCTCCCGCTTCTCTAAGGATTGTTGCACAAGGTATCTGTTGTGAAAGTTCCAGTTCCAGTTCCCTCCGCACCTATATCTCCAACGTGATCTATCTATAGGTGCTTTAGGGTTTCCAGTTGAAGGTGGCGTTGGTGATGGTTGCCGGCAGTAAAGGTCACCATGAAACTCCCTCACCGCCTATGAGAGAAAATAATTGAGTCTCATTATTTATTAATTGAATATAGATTTGTTTTATTCTAAAACTTAAAATGTCTAATAAATAATTGTGAGTTTTTATGAAATAATTTTTAATATATATTATACCATAATTATGAGTGAAATAATATCAAAATGCTTAAAAGTAAAAAGTAAATTAATAAATATTGCAACGGTAAGTATAAGAGATTGTGTTGTTTTTATTTAAATTATAAAGTTTGTAGAAGTATATATACATATTAATAGTTAGTGAATAATAATATGAGTATGTAATAAAAATGATATAAATATTTACTAATATAATATTAATGTATATTTTTTAACTTAGCTTTTATGTTATTTTTTATCGTATATTTATCATAAATATCATATTGAATATACATATTTTTGTAATTGTAACTAGTTTGATAGTAGTTATTATTTATTTTGAGACTTATTAAAAAATTGTATATGATATGGACAAATATGTATTTTTATAATTGAACGTGCTAATATGAGAAATTTAATATACATTCATTTTTTCATAAAATAAAACAGTAGGTTTTTAGTATTATAATATTAATTGTAAATAAATTAAAAAATATAAATAAATATAAACTTTCATTCAAAAAATTCTCTAATTATTACAAAAAAATATTTAAGAGTTTTCTTATAAAACTAAACAGTAATATATCGATAAAAAAATAATAAAACCATAAATGTGGTAGGTGAGATAAAATGTGAAATGTACCCGGAGAAGCGATGAAAAGTTTTCGAGGAATTCTAGAGCTTTTGGAGGTACGCGTGGCGAGTCTATATAATCATCAGTTACAATATTTTTTTTAATCAACTAATTAAATTGTTTTTTTCTACAACTAATTAAGTACCTAAAAAACTTATGTGTTCTAATTATCGAAGAGTGAGTCAATTAATAGAGAGAGATAAAAGGCTCTCAAATAATGTCAGGGAATTCCTAAAATCAAATATATCAATTCCATTTGAGATTGTCTAGAACTGAAATTGGCCTCTCAAAAGTTAAGTTGTAAGGTTAGAATTAGCCAAGTCATTATATATTGCACCAGGACAGCTAACTTGAATGATGTCAGACTACATTTCGAAACGCTCCCAGGTGATTAGAAATCTGAAGCGTGAAACAATCAAACAGGAAAACCCCACCATCGTCAGCAAAACTAGAGTTTGGTAGTTGATACCAGTTATAATTTTGGGGGTGTCATAATTGTTGTTGGACATTGGAAAGCTTAAGAGAAATTTCAAATGCGTTGTATTATTCACACCTTTATTGAAAAGTCATGTAATCTTGCGTCTTGATTTTGTATTATTGAAACCCTAAGCGCGGTTCGAGCTGGGAGCATGCATGTTACATTTGTACGTACTTATTTGATTTGGATGGTTTCTGTATACGAAAGGGCACATGGAATTGCTTAGAATGGTGACTGTGGATGGAGACAACTCACTGCACTGTGCTGCAAGGGGCGGGCACTTGGATGTGGCAAAACGACTGATCCAAGCGGACTCTAAACTATCAGACAGTGTTAACAATGCAGCCGAGTCGCCAATCTGTATCGCTGCAGCTAAAGAGTTCTGTGACATTGTCGAGCTGATCTTAACTACATCACCATCTTCTTTTGGAGGACATAATGGAATGACAGCGTTACATGCAGCTCTCTACTATCAGTTGAATGGTAATATTCTTCTTGCCCTTTCAAAAATGGAATAGTTATTGAGTGAGTCTTCCAAACAATGCTGACGTACCATGTTGTGATTAGATACGATGAGGAAACTCGTTAAGAAAAGACCGCAACTGATAAGAAAAGGAGACGACATCGGATGGACCCCGATTCACTATGCTGCCCATTTCGGAAACGTCAATGCAGTAAAACTTTTTTTGAAAAAGGAAAGGGAGAGTTCAAGCTCCGTTGCTTACATGTTAGGAAAAGACGGTGAATCCGCGCTGCATATCGCAGCATTTCGAGGCCGAATCGATGTCATGAAGGAGCTGCTAAGGAGCCGTCCCGATTGCTTTGAGTTGGTTGACAAGACGGGAAGGAGTGCTCTTCATTCAGCTGTTCTAGGTGGAGAAGAGAACGCTGTTAAGTATATATTAGGGATACCGCAGCTGGGAGGGCTAGTTAACGAGGGAGATAAAGATGGGAATACGCCGTTGCATTTGGCTGCGTTGCATAGGAAGTACAACATCATAGCTATCTTGGCTAGAGATAGCAGAGTGGATATCAAATCCACCAACAAGATGAATTTGACTTCTCTTGGCATTTACAGCAAGTTTGAAGAGGTATGAATCACATTGTTCCAACACTAGCTCGTTTCTTACGGTATTAATGGCATCCTGTTAACTGTAAATGCAGAGTGGTTTTGCGGCGGCCAAAGTTTTTTTCATGTTGAAGGAAACTTACGGAATAGAAGACGTGCAGTCATGGGTGAGTAGCCACGTCCAGAAGATGGTGATGACCAAAGAACCACCCCAGGAGGATGGTGATGGTCATGGAACAACGACAAACACGAGGACGATGCAGATTCCTTCTTCTTCTTATTCACATTCCATATTCCTTTCCCAACAAAGGAAGCCGAATTCCACTCCGGAGAAGGGAAATATGCTGGAGATCCATCTCCTTGTTGCAGTCCTCATAGCCACCGTCACTTTTGCTGCTGCCTTCACACTCCCAGGCGGCTACATGCAGAATAATGACGGCCCAACCAAAGGAATGGCAGTATTATCATCAAGAGTAGCTTTCAAGATATTTGTGGTTTTCGATACATTGGCATTCTGCTGCGCTGTGGCGGCAGTTTACCTTCAGTTTGGTACTTCCGGTGGCGGTTACTATGAGAAGGCTCGCTTTGTCAATGTGACCATGATTCTCATCTTCATTGCGATTCTAGCAATGGTTCTTGCATTTGCTTCTGGAATGTATGTTGTTTTAGCCAAGAGTGTCGGGATCGGGCTGACCGCTTTCATCACGGCGGGAAGCTTCATTTTGACGTTTTGCGTGCGATGGTTTGTGGATCCGCTGGGGAATCCTGATCTAGGAATGCGTCCACTGAGGAAGTATGTCCGGAATGTACTTTTCAAGCATGGGATCATCTAACTAGGTGACTAGTTGGTTCGGACCGAGGCACACAGCACAGTTTTGAGAAATTGTTGTCTTACTTTTATTGATTCTTAAATAATCTTATATCCTACACATGACATCTAGGTATTAGGAAATATTTACAATAGGAAATAATATATTACACAGAATTTGTTTGCTAAATGCACTGTTTCTTAAGTACAAAATTCGTATCTGATTCGTCTGTGTCTTCCTTTACTGTATTTTCCTTTTCTAACACTCCCCTCAAGTGGAATAGTGGAATCTATCAATATTCAACTTGCACAGAACTAATCTAACGATTCTTCTGTTTACAACTTTGGTTAGGATATCTGTTAGTTGGTATTAAGAGCGTACAAATGACAGTGCAATGGTTTTATTTTCAATCTTTTCCTTGATGAAGTGTCGATCAACTTCAACGTGTTTCGTGCGATCATGTTGTACTGGATTCTCTGAAATACTGATTGCTGCACAATTAACACACATTATCTTGCACTCTTCTTTTACTGAAAATTCGATCTCAGTCAATAATTTTTATAGTCACAACACTTCAGCGACGCCTCTAGCTATTCCCCTAAATTTTGCTTCAGCACTCGAGTGTCACCTCAGGTAACTAGATTCCCTCTAACCAAGGTAAAGTAACCTGAACTTGACAGCCTATCTATTGGATTCCCAACCTAGTGAGCATTTATATATGCTTCTATATACAGATGCTCGTTTCTCTTAAACAATACTTCACTTCCCGTGGAGCCCTTTAAATATCGAAGGACTCTTAGAGCGACTTCCATGTGATCTGCTTGCGGGCGTGTTTGCCGGTTTACAATCAATTAAGTCCGTCTCCACTAGTAAATCTAAGATGTATTTTCCTTTTGAGATAAAAATACCCGTTTTAGATTGTAATACCTCAATTTCCAAGAAATACTTGAGTTCACCCAAGCCATTCATCTCAAACTCTTGAAACAAATTTTGCTTGAGTTGAGATATTTCCTCGGTATCATCCCTAGTAATGATCATATCATCAACATAAATAATTCGGCATGTCACCCGACCTTCTTTTCTTTGGAAGAACAAAGTGTGGTCTGAATTGCTTTGTCTGTAACCGTATATGTTCATAATCACTGTAAATCTTCCAAACCACGCTCTGGTGACTGTTTCAGTCCATATAATGCCTTATTCAGTCTACAGACAACTAATTCATGGAACCCCAACTTGAAACCTAGTGGTGGTTCTATATAGACTTCTTCCTTCAGATCACTATGCAGGAAATCCATTTATACGTCAAACTGGCGGAGCAACCAATTTTGATTTGCTGTTATGGAAAAAAGGACTCGGATAGTATCGATTTTAACTACTAGGATAAGGTCTCTGAGTAATCATGTATGTCTGAGTATAGCGTTTAGCTACTAACCTCGCCTTATATCGTTCAATTCATCTGCTCAATGTTTTATGGTGAATACCCACCGACATCCTACCGCTTTTCTTCCATGTGGTAATACTCACTTCTCCCAAGTTTAGTTCTTCTCTAACGCCCCCATATCTACTTTCATAGATTGAAACCATTTTGGGATCTTTCATGCTAATTCTACTGTGCTACATATCTCCTGAGTGTAGACTACAACAGTAAAGGCACGTGCAACCGGTGACAAGCTCCTCCTGACCAATTTTGCTACTGGGTACCAACTTGCTTTAGGATTGTACTCCGGTTCATATTGTACAAGGGGAATGCCTTTGTTTTTCCTGGCAGGTAATTTGTACTTCTCTTGAGCCATCTCATGTACACTTTCCATTTCTGGACTGGTATAATCAGAGTCATGTGCGGAAGAAGTTTGAGAATTGTAAAATGTGGGGGTTACCCCACCATTAGTGTGACTAACCTTAGGAGTATTCGTCGGGGTCAACGTGCCCGAGTCATCGAAGTTTTGTACTATGGGATTCAACGTCTCGGTGGTTCCGCCAACTTGCTATGTTGGGACTATTTTTGGCCACACTGGAGTAAGCAACCAATCTAATGGGCTACTTAAGTTCTCCCCCTAACAAGTAGATTGGGTGGAATGAGACTCTCCAGAATAGTAGTATTCTATTTCGAGGAAATCATAATCCATCGTGATATACATACGATCATTATGAAGATTATAACAGCGGTAGCCTTTTTGATGTATTCCATACCCCACAAAGAAACATTTAATAAAGCAATGATCAAATTCCGAGTGCTCTGTTTTAGGGATGTGAACAAAAACAGAACACCCAAAGACACGTGGTTCGAGTGTTAAGGCTGTTGGAACACTCATGTGACTAGTTAGGATCTGGAGAGGTGTTTGGAGTTTTAATACCTTTGTGGGTAAACGGTTAAGGAGATAGACCAAAGTTGCGACTACTTTCGACCAGAAAGACGTAGGAACTCGTGACTCAAGCATAAGGGTTCTTGTCACTTCTAGGATTTTTATGGTTCTTCCTTTCCGCAATCCCATTTTGATGTGCTGTATGTAAACAAGAAGTATGATGGATAATGCATTTTTCTTGGGAAAAAGATTTTGAGCACAAAATTGACGTATTCTCCACTATTATCTGAGCGGAGAATCTGAATTTGGGAATGCAACTATGTTTGAACTAAGTTGTGAAATTCTACATACTTAGAATAAACTTTGGACTTATGTTTTTGAATGTATACCCAAGTCATACGAGAAAAATCATCTATAAAGAGCACAAAATATTTGAACACATTATTAGACATGTATCTACCATTATTTGGGGCAGGATCCCACACGTCTGAATGAACAAGGGGAAAAATAGACTTAGCTGTAGAATTAGACTGAAAATATGTCTGTTTGTGACTCTTAGCAAGCATACATGTCTCACAAAAAATATGTGTATTAGACGAAAAAAGTCGAAGGAATAACTTATGAACGTACCCTGTAGACGTGTGTCCCAATCTTGGGTGCCACGACCATTGTTGTCTGTCAACCGTCCCGTGAGCAAGCGTCGCAGTTCCATTTTGAGTCACTTCGTCCACATAGTACAACCTTTGATACTCAGCACAACGCCCAATGATTTTCCCCGAATGAATATCCTACAACAAACAGAAACTTGGATACATCAGTACCATACAATTTAGTTCTTTGGTCACATGACTAACATATAGGAGTTTGCATGTCAAGCTTGGGCCGTAGATACAATTTTGTATTTTGAATGTTATCGACAATGCAATAGTTATGGCTCCCTGGAGTTTTGACAAACCCTCATTTGCATTCTGAATCATTGGTTTACGTGGTACTCTGTGACTAATAAAGTCCTTCTCGTCATGAATCGGTCGGTCCAATCGGTGAACCGCAAATCGACCCTCTCACTGGTTCTGATAACTATGATATATTGATCTTACAAATATTAATCCTTTGGAAACTATGTTTTTGATGGCAAACCTTCCACCTCGACACACTTTAGGAATTGATTGATCGACTCAATGATATGTTTCATTTGACCCGTGTTGGAAGTAGAAGGGCCCAATTGATCAATTACCAATCGTTCGAACGACCATCCGTTCATCATGAATGTTACATCTACAAGAGATGCCTTGTTAGTGGTGAGAATATTAGAGAAACATCACATTTCTCGACAAATGTTGTGACTTGTCCGTCGTGGGTCGGTAGTCGCCTTGTTGGTGTGACTTTCTTACAATGGACTGAGTGCCATCGTGGCATGTCACCATACTCTCATGTGTTTTGTTGGGTATCGATATTGACAGCCCAATAAGGAAAATGCCTTGAAGGCCCAATAACCCTGGAGGAGGTAAACCCAAGTTATTCTAACTGGATCAGCTTAAGTACAAGTCAACTTGGCCTACCATAGAGTGGCCCAAGATCGAGCCCAAAGTCGATATGAACGCCAAAGGCTCCTCAGACTGCTCTCCATCCTTCACCAAGCCGCGACCTCTCAATGCTCGCCATGGGAGTGCTCGCCCCGAAAAGAGCCTTGCCTCTCTCCTCTGGTCTCACTAACCGTTAATAAGGAAGTGGCCACGATATCCCGCGTATCTCGGTCACATATTCACTAAAGATTAGATATGGTAACTGCAATATCCCGTAGTAACTGCCATATCTTATGATCTGAATCTTCAGCAACACAATATGCACTAAGATATTCAGTTGCCTCATACGGTTGATCTCTCCTACCCTATAAATAAATTTTCTTTACACACGTTCCTTACGTTTTGAGCTATATATACACACATATACTCATTTAAGCATCGGAGAGGGACCCAGAGACACCGCCTCTGTTGCGCTCCCCTACTTGCAGGTTCACCGGAGTTGAAGCATAAGCGTCTTTCAACCTTTGTCTGGCATTCAATTCACTGCCAGATCAGCAACCAGGATTTCACGATCCAACATTTGGCGCCGTATATGGGAAACGAGCAATTCAACCATGAGAACTCGATCCCAAAACAACCATCGGAACCAGACTTGCGAGCGATCCTCAAATAGCTCTGATTCCGCTGCCGCTTCACCGCTTCAACAAGAGCCTGCCAGCCAGGCAGCCCCCAATGCCATTCCTCTGAGGACGGTCCGAGAACACGTCGGGAATTCCAGACCGCCCCCAGCGGCCAACCACAACGGAGCTCCAGCACCACAGTCCGTCCACATCGCTGGGGAAGACATTCAGTTAACCCCGGAGATGATTTCACTGCTGGAGGCCATCCTTGGACAGGCTCGCCGTCAAGCCCCTGCTCCTCAAGGAAACAATCACCCTGCTCCTCAGGGAAACGATCGTCCTGCTGCCACAGGGGCCCCCGCCGTCTGAAACAGAAAATCCTGGCACCACCGCGCCTCAGGAGGATCAGGAGATGACATCAGGACAACAGTCCATACCTCCGACATACACCAAAGAGCCAACGGCTACGTACACTGCCAACCCTTCCGGTCCTCCTCCATCCGGGATCTCGCCCAGGTACTGCACTGTGGACCAGATGGATGACCTCATCAACAAAAGGCTCCAAGAAAGCCGACTGACAGTCGTGACTCCCTTCAAGGAGTAGTCACCTCATCCCTTTCCGACGAGCTCGTAGCCATCAAGATCCCTAAAGACGTAGTTGCTCGGGCCATACCTGAGTACAGTGGTGGAGGAGATCCCACCATACACGTCAACAAGCACGAGGCTTCTCTCCTGGGTAAGTCAAATGATCCCAATCACATGACTTTGTTATTTCCATCCACTCTTTCGTGTTCGGCTTCGTCCTGGTTCTTCGTCCTCCTTGCAGGATCTATAGGAACTTGGGCAGAGTTAAGGAGCAAGTTCCTGGAAATATATATGGGCGAGCGCCAGTTGATGAAAAGCGTGGTCGCCCTGGATGTGGTCAAGCAACAGCCTGGAGAGTCGCTGGCCAATTTTTACGGGCGTTTCCATCAGAACGTCACGGAGATAGATCACCGAATCTCGGATGGGGAAATCATTCGAGCATTTTACAGAGGTTTGGATGTGGCCAACAAGGCCTCGAGGAAGCTGCGAAACAGCTACCACGTGAAGGAGATCGAAACGTTGGAGGGGTTAGCGTCTAGAGCAAAAGGTTTCATAGACCTTGAAAGGGCGAACACAGAGGCTAACTTCCTGACGACCTCGCTAAGGGTAGTTCCTGAGCCCCGACGCGATGGTAAGAAGGAGGTAAAGAAGGAGAAGATAGGAAGAGACAGCATGCCCCGAGTTGAGCCTAATCCAGTGCCTCGCCATCCAGAGGTCCCTGAGTACTTTACGCCTTTAAATAGGCAGATCTCAGCGGTACTAGTCGAGATGGAAAGGAGATCCTTGGCGAGGCCACCGATGCCTCGTCGGGGTGGTCAGCCCATGGGAAAAGACGTCGAGAGCTATTGCAGATATCACAAGTGCAAGGGCCACAAGACGGATGACTGCAGCATTCTGAAACGGGACATAGAGAAGCTGATTCAGAGGGGATGCTGAAGGAATTTGTGGTAGGCCGAGATAGAAGTCGAACGCCCCCTAGGAGACATCGTTCGCCAGCCCCTGCTGAACAAACTGATCCGTCAGAGGAAAAGGAGGATTCGGTGCAGACGGCGAGGGGTCGCACGCCAGGGAGGTCTACGCCACTCAGATCTCCACAGCAGTTCAGTTGGGGAAGCGACCCCGACCTGAGGAAAACATTGTCATCTCATTCTCTGAAGATGATTTGGCACATGTCACAAACCCCCACAACGATGCTTTGGTTATTACAGCAGATATTGACGGCTGTGACGTTGCAAGGATTCTGGTCGACGGAGGCAGCTCGACAGACATCCTATTCCTGGACGCTTTCGAGAAGATGGGCAAGTTCAAACGTGACCTAAAGAGGGCCGACTTTCCGCTGATTGGGTTTGCGGGAAGGACAACTTATCCACTGGGGGCCATAACCATGCCAGTGATTTTTGGCGAGGGATGGAAGAGTATCAAGGTCTCGGTCACTTTCCTGGTGGTCGATTCACCTACCTCCTACAACACCATCCTAGGGAGGACCACGATCAATCCGAACAAGATTGTGGCCTCCACGGTTCATCAGAAGATGAAGTTCCCCACTCCCAACGGGATTGCAGAAGTACTCGGCGACCCGCCTTCCTCGCGGCAATGCTACGTGAACTGCCTACGTAGGAAGAACCAAAGGGAGGCCCTCGCCATCGAAACAGAGGCCGACCCTCGCGAGGATTTGGCTCGGCCAGCGCCCATGGAGGAATTGGAGGAGGTCGAGGTCGATGGCCCAGACAAGAAGGTGCGCATTGGGACCACCTTAAAAGAAGATCAGAAGGAGGCCATGACCGCCCTCCTCAAGGAATTTAAAGAGCTCTTCGCCTAGCAGCCGAGCGACATGCCGGGAATTAGCACATATATCACCTCCCAAGAGCTCAGGATAGACCCTTCCATCAAGCCGATCGCCCAAAAAAGAAGATCGTTCGGGATGGACAAGCGCTTGGCGATCAGACAGGAGGTTGGCAGATTGATTGAGGCTGACTTCGTCAGAGAGGTGAGATTCCAGAGCTGGGTCGCCAACCCAGTTTTGGTCAAGAAATCAAACGGCAAGTGGAGGATGTGCGTCGACTTCCGCGACTTGAACAAGGCTTGCCCTAAGGACTCATATCCCCTTCCCAGGATTGATCAGCTGTTCGATGCTACCTCTGGTCACAAGATGCTAAGCTTCATGGACGCCTATTCAGACTACAACCAGATTAGAATGCATCCAAACGATGAGGCTCACACCGCTTTCTATGCAGACGGGGACATTCTGTGCTACAAGGTGATGCCCTTTGGTCTCATCAATGCCGGGGCAACTTATCAGCGGATGGTGAACCGCCTGTTCCAGGACATGCTGGGGAGAAACATGGAGGCTTATGTGGACGATATGCTCGTCAAAACCATCAAGGGCAATCCATACACAACAGACCTCCGCGAAGCTTTCGAATGCATAAGGAGACACAGCGTTCGCCTGAACCCTGCAAAGTGCGCCTTTGGAGTCAAGTCTGGCAAATTTCTGGGTTTCATGGTCAGCGAAAGGGGCATAGAAGCAAACTCAGAGAAGCTGAAGGCCATAGAAGGGATGAAGTCGCCAACTTGCCACAAGGAAGTCCAATGCCTGAATGGATGCCTAGCTGCTCTCAACCGCTTCCTCTCCAAGGCGAGCGACATGTCCCTCCCATTTTTCAAAACTCTGAGGGCCAACCGCAAATTCGAGTGGACGCCAGACTGCGAGGAAGCGTTCCAATCCTTGAAGAGGCATATCCAAACACTCCCGGCTCTGGCAAAGCCCGTTCCAGGCGAGTAGCTCTTCCTTTATTTAGGCATTAGCGATGTGGCAGTCAGTGCTGTTTTAATAAGGGAAGAAAATAATATTCAGAGTCCAGTGTATTTCATTAGCAAAATGTTCAACTCATCTGAAATAAAATATGTCCAGATTGAGAAGTATCTCTATGCCTTAGTTATTGCTGCTCGGAAGCTGAGACCTTACTTTCATGCGCACGACATCACAGTCCTCACCAATCAACCACTCAAAAACTTCCTGATTAAGCCAGATTCTTCAGGAAGAATGGTCAAGTGGGCGATCGAGCTCAGCGAATTCAAGATCAAATTTGCGCCAAAAACGGCCATCAAAGGTCAAGCACTAGTTGATTTCATTGTGGAAAGCACGAGTAACGGTCAAACAGAAGCAGAAAACAGGCTAAGTCAGTCAGCAGACAACAATCAAATCTGGGAGCTCTATATGGACGGGTCTTCGTCAAGAGAAGGCTCGGGGCAGGTTTAATTCTTATTCCTCCTGAAGGCGAGCCTTTGAAGTACGCGATCGCCCTAACATTTCAGGCGACCAATAAGGAAGCAGAATACGAGGCTCTTATCATTGGACTCAGACTAGCAAAAGGAATGGGTATATCCGCGCTTAAGGTAAAAAGTGACTCAGAGCTTATTGTCAGTCAGGTTAATGGCACTTATGAGGCAAGAGGGGAAAATATGAAAAAGTACCTCAGCATCGCCAAGAAGCTCGTCGCAGAAATCCCAAATTTTGCGATTGAGTCTATTCCTCGCCAAGAAAAACAGATGGCAGACTCCTTAAGTAAACTAGCATTTGGAGGGGCAACAATCCAGGATGTGCAATTTATGGAAAAGGCCCTATGTTCAGTCCTTGAAAGCAGAGCAGATGTCTTCAACATTCAAGGGCAGGTCACATGGATGACTTCGTTTCAGAATTATTTGAAAGAGGGTATCCTCCCGGATGACGAAGGCGAATCCACGAGGATAAGACGACTCGCGGCCAGTTATCTAATTATAGATGGAGAAATCTACAGAAGAGGTTACTCGACTCCTTACTTAAGGTGTGTTGCTCATCCAGAAACAGAAAGAGTTCTTCAAGAAGCTCATGAAGGGGTGGAAGCATGTCATGAAGGTGCTCGATCGTTAACGAGGAAAATCTTCAGGTTGGGATACTATTGGCCAACCTTGGGAAAAGATGCGGCTGAATTAGCGCAAAAGTGTGAGACTTGCTAGCAATTTGCACCACGATCAGGTCGTCCACCCACACTATTATCCCCAATGGAAGGTGCATGGCCTTTCTCTCAATGGGGGATCGATATATTAGGTCCGTTCCCTATTAGCACTGCTCAACGCACTCACATTATAGTGGCGATCGACTACTTCACCAAGTGGATAGAGGCGAAAGCTCTAGCTTCTACGACAGAATTTCAAGTCATCAAGTTCCTAAAGATCAACATATTCTCCAGGTTTGGCATTCCTAGAATACTCATCAGTGATAATGGTACGCAATTCATTGGAAAGGAGCTCAAATGGCTCTGTGAAGAATATCATGTCGACCATCGTTTCAGTTCGGTGCATCATCCTCAAACGAATGGGCAAGCTGAAGCAGCCAACAAGGTTGTTTTAGCAGGACTCAAGAAAAGAGTTCGAGCATTCAAAGGGAATTGGGCAAAAGAGCTGGAAAACCTATTATGGGCCATCAGAACAACGCCTAAGGCAGCCACAGGAGAAACACCTTTCAGTTTAGTGTATGGATCAGAAGCAGTAGCACCCGCCGAAATAGCGGTGCCTACCCACAGAATCCTACATTTTAACGCTGAAGTGAATGAAATCGAGCGTAAAACAGACCCCTACTTGGCATAAGAAAATAGGTGGCAATCAGAGAAAGCACAAGCCAAAATGCGACTGGCGACCGCTCGATACTTCAATAGAAAAGTCAGCGCTGGTCAATTTTTCATGAGGGAAATGGTTATGAGAAGGAATGAATTCACAAGGCTGGACCATACAAGGTAATAGAGATCGTCGCGCCAGGATCCTACTATTTGGAAACCACCGAAGGCGAAAGGTTACCCCGTCCATTCAATTTTGAGCATTTAAGGAGATTTCATACATAGCTTGTAATCAAACTGTTATGTTAATAAAAGAAAGTCATTCCTTCATAAAGCATGTCCACTCGAAGCAAATCGAAGAAAAAAGACCTGACGCCAAGAGTCAGGCGAAGACCTGATGACCGAATCTAGCACAAAAAGCCCTAACAACAAAGTTAGGCCAAAAGCCCTAGCAACAAAGTTAAGCAAAAAAGCCCTGACGCCAAAGTCAGGCCAAAAGCCCTGTCGCCAGAGACTGGCCAAAAGCCCTGACGACAAAGTCAGGCCAAAAATCCCTATCGCCAAAGATAGGCCAAAAGCCCTGACGCCAAAGTCAGGCCAAAAAGCCCTATCGCCAAAAATAGGCCAAAAGCGCTGACGCCAAAGTCAGGCCAAAAAGCCCTGACGCCAACGTCAAGCCAAAAGACCTAGCAATAGAGTTAGGCAAAATAAAAGACCTGATGCCAAAGTCAGGCAGCAGACCTGTTATCAGGCAGGAGTCCTAACGACAAAGATAATCAACCCATTAAAGGAGTTATCCTCTTATACAATGGACAGATTTCAGAAGAATTATCGGCTAAGGATGACAACTCCTTTGCGAAACAAGTCATCAAGAGCGGATAAGGAATTTTAGGCGATCACTATGGATGATGAAGCCTTAAGTTAACAAATTCCTTGTTATTAGGTGAACACCTCAAAGGTTTAAACTTCAAAAAGGTAATATCTCTTTGAACTTAGAAGTCTCTACTCTTAAGTATAAGAGTATTGTCCTTAGAAAGTTCATATAGACTTATGCTTGGCCCAAGGCTTTAAGAGTCGAGGCCATTATAAAGCAAAGAAAAGTCGAGAGTAATTACGATTAAGATATCAGATGAATAGACAACACATTCAAAGGCGAGGAGAGGCTCATGAATATAAAGACATTCAATATAAAATAACTGAGTCTTGAATCAAATAAATAATTACAAAGTAAACTTAAATTACAAAGAAAAAACAACTATCTAAAAAGCAAAAGAAATATGGTCGACGGAGAGGTGGAGACTTCAAGCTTTCGGGTTCTTGGGGGCAGAAGCGTTTGGCTCGCCTTCGGGGGCAGGAAGGCTCGGCTCGCCTTCGGGGGCAACCTCTTAAGTTGCAGCTGGGTTAACGTCTTCAGCAGCAGTAGTAGGCTGCGGAAGGGTTCGACTTCCGAGGAAACCCTTCAGGGACTCAACTTCCCCAACAGGAAAGTTGGGATCGACCGCCTGGACATCCTCGACCAAGATGTGGAGGAAGTCAGCAATCTCTGACTTCATCACCGTCAAAGCGCAGCCAACGAAATCATCAGATTATTTGAATTCGTTGACGACACTCTGGGGTGAAGGAACAGACTTCAGCTGTTCCTTCTCCAGGGCGACCCCCTGGCTTCAGCAGCACCCCTTTGCGCCTCAGCGGCGACCCGTCGAGCTTCCGACTCCGCCCCTTGGGCTCGGGCCTCCTTCAGCTCCGCCTCCAGGCGAGCCCTGACAGTCTCCCCTTCATCTAAGCACCGATGAAGGGCTTCAGAATCCTGAAGGGCGGCCGCAGCATCGTCCTCCCTCTGCTTGACATCAGCAAGGAGACGCTGCTCCTTCTTGAAGTACTCCTCCCGGGCTCCATCCACCAAGGAGATCGCCGCGTCAGCGGTCGACTTGATGGCCCCCATCTGCTCGGGGGTGATCCCCGTATTTCGATACTGCTCCAGCTCAACAAGCAGGTCGGAATGCTTGTCGGCGAGCTCTCCGAAGACGCGGACAATCACCACCTCTTCCCGAACAAGCTGGCAACAAAAATTAAAATTGTTAGGATACGAACAAAAAGGTAACAATGCGGAAAAAATAAAAAGGGGACGAGGTCTTACCAGAGCGACTCGTTCGTAGTGGGACCGCAGGAACCCCTCGATCTGAGGTAGCTCCGTGGGAATGGGCGAGCGGTCCTTGGGGGGAATTATCCCGTCAAGGAGTCGCATGCACAAGTCTGGGCTGCCCCGGAGACTCTTCTGGGCAGAGACCCCCTTCTTCGAAAGGTCTCCACAAGGAAACCATGCCCCCCGAGGGTTCGCAGCCTTGAGTGGCTGGAACATGCTCGCCATGGGGCAGTATTCCTCCGCAGGAACCTTCGAGGCGCTGGGGGCGTCGGACCCCTTCTTCTGGGTCCCAGAATCCTTGGGAGGGACCGAGGGCACAGAAGGAGGAGGGGGCGCCAAGGCTAAAGTCTTCCCCTGGCCGGCAGAAGGGCCCTTAGGAGAAGGAGGAATGGGCGCCAAGGCCGGAGTCTTCCCCTTGCCGGCGGAAGGACCCTTAGGAGGAGGAGGAGGATGTTGGTCAACAACCGGGTGCTCCTCACTCCTGACCTTCTTGGCAGGAGGAGGAGGACGGTCCCGAGCCACGTCAGCCGTTGACTTTTCTGCAAGACATCAAGGAAATATGTTAGACAAGTTCAGAAAGCTTGGAAATAAGGCAGAGTATGGAAACAATATGGGGCGAAACAACATACCTTGTTGCCGAGGGCCAACAGTGGCCAAGGGGAGGGCCTCTTCAGGTTTCCTCTTGGACGAAGGCCTAGAGGGGGGAGGAGGAGAATTCAGCAGAGCCTGGTCAGTGGACAGCCCCGCCGTACCCTGGTCATCAAAGAGACCTATGAGTTTTCGGCATCTGCCTACAACTTTGTCTACAAACGGTAAACAAGAAAGGGTTAGAAAGAGTTACCCAATCATCAAAGATTGGCGTGGCCTGATGAATGCCCGCCATCTCGAGCATATTCTCTGTGGTCTCTGCCACGGAGTGGATGGAGTGGAATGAAGATGATCGATGTATCCGGAAAAGGTCATCGATGGCATTCTGGTCGCTCCCGGATAGCTCGTCAAACTCGGGAGGGAAGTCCCTATCTGGGGTGGACAACTTCCAAGGCACCCCCCTTGTAAAAGAAGTAGAACTTCTTATAGTTGGAGTTGGTGGCTCAGAAGGCATCGACCAACTGGACGTGGACATTCCAATTCCACGATTGAAGGCCTCTCCACTCGCAAACTTCGGCCACCGGGATTGAAAATGGTGGAGATGGTTCGTCCCAGCCGCCAATCGGAAAAAGAACCGGAACAAGGCCAATGAATACGTCCATTCTTGACGTATGCATAGTAACTTGAATCCAGCCCATATCCTAATGGCGTTGGGAACGAGCTGCGTGAGATGTATCATGTAGAACCGGCACAGTGCCTGCAAATCCTCGCAGACAGGAAAACGCAACCCAACATCGATCTGGGCCGCATAAAGGTAGACCTCTCCGCTGCAAGGATAATGCAGACCTGTGCCCGGGTATCTAGGGACATCCCCCGCACCAAGACCACCAAGCACCACCATCGTTTTAAAATACGCTGGATTCAACTCGTTGGGCTTGACATCTACTCAAAACAGTTCAAATATAGCACACGAAGCATAAAACACAAGGAAAAGCAGGGGATATTCCCAAAACAGAGCAATGAAGTAACAAAGGTTTACCTTTCGGAGAGAAGATAGGCGTCTGAAGCTCAGGCCGATCTACCACCACAGGAGTGGTTGCAGACCTCCCCATGTCAGTCTGTCCCCCCATTGAGGCGGGCACGACACCATCCCTAATGGTTAGGGGGCATTGATGTTCTTAGGCACCTTGGAGGAGGAAGAAGGAGCCTTGTTGGCTGTATGCTTGATCTTCTAACTGCGGATAGCCATGGGAACAGTTGGAAGAAAGGTTGAAGAAGATTGAAAGAGAGGAAGAGTTTGCAAACGAAGTTCTGAAAATCTGAAGGAATGAATGCGTAAAAGACAAATTAAAGAAACTGATGTCTCTTATATAGGCAAAAAAGGAGTAACCGCCACGAACAAAATCGAAACGACGCAGGGGAATAATTGCAATTTTTTGGAAAAAATCGAAGCAATGTCAGAATTCTAAGAGACACCTCGAGGAGACAAACGGTCGGCCAGTACAAACGGTTGACCCGGGTCGGTCTCGGTCTTGGATCGAATTTTTTGGTAAAAACAAATCAACTGAATTGACCAAACAAATCACTGAAGTTTTGGTCTTGAACCCGCTCGCTTCTCGTCTTCCATCGCACTTTCCTTATGGAATCGATCCAAGGGTTGTTGAATGCTTCAAGGTCATGAATTATTAGTGTTTTAAGGGTTACACCATGAATTTCTAGGGTTTTCTTCAAGGTCGGGCCAGACTAGTCCTAGTCGGGCTTTTGGGAAAAAAAGCCTGAGATCGAGACTGAGCCCGACCTTGAAGAAAAACAACTGTCTGCTCGGTCCTAGTTGGTCGGTCTTGTTGGAAATTCGGTTCAACTAGTCTTTTTTTATCACCCCTACGTTTCTCCACCCAGTCAATTTTTTCAATCAAATTTAACATAATATTTTTTAAAAATTGCAAAAATAACGTAATATTTTTATATATTATAATTGAATCATGATTTCATCTTAACTCGATTGAGCCTTAGTTGAAGGGGTTTAAAATTTGAGTCTCGATTCAGATTAACTAGCTCATGGGTGGTGGTTGGTCTTTATCAAAATTCAGACCCTATACCATTCAATTGAAGATAAATTGAGTTACAACTTAGAGAGTTAGAGACTAAGTCTTGATCTAAATCAGTTTACCCATGGGTGGAGGATTTATATATGTTAAGACCCAATCCAGCTTGCCCATGAGTGGATGTCTGGTCTGCGACAAGACTCAGATCTTAATTTATCTGATTGAGACTTAATCGAGTTTCGATTGAATCAAAACTTAATGACCCGTTCGTTTCAAGGAATGGCCACGGATTTGGGCTTACGGATTCCGTAAGCCCATGTTCGTTTGGTGGAATTGACCATTCCTTGGAAATGGATTCCGGGCAGTCCGGGCTTAGGGAATCCAGGTAAAAACCTCGGATTTCCTAAGCCCACACGGGTCGGAATCAACTGCCAAATGACCGAATTGCCCTCGCCATTTTGAAAAATTTACGAGTGTGCCATCAGCTGATTCTGATTAACAGCTTCTGCAAACGTCGAACAGCAAAGTTCGAACCTAGGCGGGCGTAGCCCAACAGATTTCAAGTCTGTCTCTTTAACCACTCGGACATATCGACAACTGTGTGAATATTGTTCAACTAATATGAATATTGTTCAACCAAAAAAAAAAAATAGGAGTAAAAACGGATCAGATGGATTAAAGTGTTCTGGTATTTTTTGGGATGGCGCCTGCCAACCGACTCGAGTGGTTGCGGGCAATTAAGATGTAGATTTATCATAGTTTCATCGGATCGACATGTATGTATAATTTTGATTAAGGACAAACCCACGTTTTGTATAATGTATGTAGTGACTAACAACATTTTGTATTATGTATGTAAGATGTATTATATATGTGGTCATGTTTACATTCTTTATTTTTTTTAAATAGAATTAATAAATTGGTCTTTTTAAAAAAAAAAATTAAAAAAATCGTTTTTAATTTTTTTTTTTTAATAAACGTTTTTAATATTTTAAAGTTTTATAATTAATTAATACAAATTATTTTTATTATATACTATACATATACAAAGAGGGGCAAATATGTCATTTTACCACATTCCATTCCTTTTCCGTACACAATTCCACCAAAGAAACAACAGAATTCCTTATTCCGTTCTATTCAATTCCACCAAAAAAACAACTTCATATTCTTAACTCCTATTCCTTATTCCCAATTCCTATTCCGTATTCCGAATTCGGAATTCCGTCAAACAAACGCACCGTAAGTGTAATAAATAAAAAAAATAAAAGGATTGATTGTTATATTATTTAAAGTATTATTTTAAAAAAAAAAAATTTAAATATATAATGGATAAATATAAAACATAGTCAAACGTTAAACTCAAAATATATACAAACGTTAAGGAAAAAAAAAGTGAAAAATAATCGTTAAATGAATTGTCGAAAGGTGCTTAAATGTTAAAAAATCAAAATTATATTTTAATCATTAATAAGTTTTAATTTCTACTAAACGGGTTGGTTAGGATTGGAGATGAACAATAATACTTAAGTAATTAAGTGTGGGGGTATACGAGTCGTTTTCCAATTGTGTTTTGTGGAGGGCACTTCTGGATGGCTGTCGTTTTCTTTCTTTTCTTCTGTCAGCGAGCAGCCGACTTCTATCTTTGGTCGGCTGCTTCTACATTCCAACTTTAAATGTATATATATATATATATATACTTCTCAAACTTCTTGACAAAAAATAATTCATTCACAAAAGCAACCCAACCCCATTGTCTAAGTGTCGAATATAGTTTTTGTAAAAATCCAGGAAGCTAGCTATCTAGCTCTACGTGCTGTGCAGATTGATATTAGTATTAGTTGGAAAGATTCAGCTTTCTTACTGTTGCCGTCCAACCAGAGAGAATTAGCTGTCTCTCATCTCCATCATCACCGTCCGCTCCGTTACTCGAGTGAATCGGTACGAATTTCTGTCTTTCTTGTTGCTGATTTTGCTACAGATTGGTGTCGGTGTTGGTTTTGGACTTTTTGCGTCAGCCGGTTATCGTTTCATTTGACTGTGGTTGGTCGGTCTGACAGAAACCGAAGCTCTCAAAATCTGTTCATGTATATGTGATTCAGTTTGGTTAATATGTTGACTTTGGTATATATAAGTATATTCTCTGGCACGATTTGTTTTTCCGATCAATTTTTTCTGATTTTGTTTCTCTCTTCCAAACTGGTGGGACAGAAGTAAGTTTGGCTGTGGACTATTATTTCTTTGAAGGCGTATACTTGTTTCTGGGTCGTAATTTTTCTCGGGCATGGCTGGTGGGGGAGTTTCACATTCATCTGTTAAATCATTGACAAGTTCCCGTGGAATCACACAATCTTTGGCATTCGCTGTTCTTGAATGGCTCCTTATATTCTTGCTATTCATAAGTTCCCTAATATCTTACTCGGTTACAAAATTTGCTCGTTACTGTGGCCTTGAGACGCCGTGTCTGCTATGTTCGAGGCTGGACCATGTTTTGGGCAATGAGAAATTGGGATTTTATTGGGACATGATATGCAGGAACCACAAGTCGGAAATCTCGTCCATGGTTTTATGTCATGCACATAGTAACCTTGTTGATGTTCATGTACTGTGTGAGAATTGCCTCTTCTCCTTTGCTACTACCAACAAATCAAATGCTGAGACGTACAGATTGTTGGTGGGGAAATTTGGGGAGGATTCTTTCTCTGATGGTTGTGATTCAAGCACCAAACTCTGCCGCTGTTGTAGTCAGCCAAGAGGGCGTGCCAAGAGATTCGTTCAGACCCAACTCGACGTGGTTGATGTTCCATTAGGTGCAATTGATCATTATATTGAAGACACCTTAATAAAGACTAGTATTGAAGATGAACCGTCCAATGAAGATGTCCATCATAAGAATCGAAAGATTGACACTTTGCCTCATGTTGGGTACAGAGAACTGAAGATCAATTCTGACACTGAATCTGATGCTTTGTTCTCGGAGGATGATGAAACTGGCGTTCTTATTTCAAATATGATTGTTTCTGTTGACCTTGCTGCAATGGAGCCTTTGATTAGTGTTTCACTAGATGAAACAAGATTGGGCCAAACTAGGGAAATAGAAGCCTCTGCAAAGAATTTTTCATCTTCTTCTTCTCCTTTGATGCATGAGATGGAAGTTGATGCCGTTGAGGATCATAAGGATGTTTATGAGGTACATGGCTTGGAGGATATTAATTGGAAATCGAGGAATCCATCTCCAGTGCCTCAACTCATTTCATTTGATGATTTTCCTTCATCTACAAATGATAATCCAAGCTTGACACAGGTGACACTGACATCTGAGAATTGTAAGCTTCGCCATCTTGTCTCTATACTATTGAAATTTTATGTCTCTTCAGTATGGAAGATCATTTGTTAGCAATTTCTTCCTCTTTGCAGATATTGCAGAAGCAAATGGATCTGTTCCATCAGGATCCAATGGCATACTGGAAGTGAAAACCGACACGATTACAAAAACTGAAAAATCAACGCAAGAGAATCTCATATCTAGCAGAGATTTTAGTCCAGAAATGCTGAATTTGCCGAGTCCTGGTGATACTGCTTATGAACCAACTGTTGGTCGCAGAAGAAGGCAACTCTCCGGTGTTCTGGTAGAACAGTGGTCAGGAATAGACTCTCTGAGAGTCGGTGACGATTTGCTCGGCTCCAAAGACGATGCTTCTATTGAGGACTCTCCACCCAACGCGAACCAAATTGTGAAAGAAGAAGAAGAAGCTTCTGTAAAGATTTCTTCTCCACCTTTGGTTATAGTTTCACCGTATGAAACAACTTCGGGACAGATTGTGGAAGAAGAAGCTTCTGCAAAGAACACTTTTCTGCTGCCGGGTAGAGCTTTACAGGAGAATGATACAAGTTCAGGCCAAATTGTGGTAGAAGAAGAAGCTTCTGTGATTGAAGTTGATGCCTGTGAGGGTCATAAGGGCGTTGATGAGATTCCTGCTGCTGCTGCTGGATATGGTTTGGAGGAGGAAACTAGTCTGCAAACATCTGAATCAAAGCCTCCCCAACTTATCATCTCTTCCGATGATTTTCCATCATCAACAAATGAGGATGATCTGATCCCGACATTGGTGAAACTACCATCTGGGAGTTGTAAGTATTACCATATCTTGTCTCTTTTTCTCATCACTTGGTTAAAATTAGGCCTGCTGAACCGTAATCTGGCATCAATTTATTTAGTTTCAAATACTAATAGAAAACCTTAAATGGACTAATCTGAAATCCGATTACATCAATAGGCTGAGTTTGAGCTAACCCCGACCATGTCCAACCCGACCGATTGGCCAGGCATAGTTATAACCGTGGAGAAAACAGTAAATTTAATTTGATTCAATTTTGTAGATGCTGAAGAACCTAATGGATCAAAAGGTGACAAACCAACTGAATCAACTCTGGTTTCTACTGGATCGAGTCCAAAAGTTGTGTTGGATCTTGGTGATGCCTATAAATTAGCCATTGGGAGCAGAGCAAGGCAATTGTCTGGTGTTCTTGCAGAACAGTGGTTGGGAAAAGAATCTTCAAGGGTGAGCGAAGACTTGCGAAACTTCCTCTCTCAGTTATCCGCTAGTCAAGCATTTGAACGGTCGGCGAGCGATTTGAGTCCAAAAGTTCTTTTGGAGGAAGTGAATAAAGCCTCCTTGGATGCATCAAACTCGATTGGGTTTGAAATCTTTCCGAAGAGGATCTCGCTCGAGCGGAACGAATCGAACCTTTCTTACGATGGAAGCATCGTGAGTGAAATTGAAGGTGAAAGCGTGGTGGAACGGCTGAAAAGGCAGATCGAGCACGATAGGCGAGCCATGAGAATGCTGTATAAGGAGTTGGAGGAAGAGAGAAACGCATCTTCCGTTTCTGCGAATGAAGCGATGGCCATGATCACTAGACTTCAGGAGGAGAAGGCATCTCTGCACATGGAAGCACTGCAATACCTGAGAATGATGGAGGAGCAAGAAGAGTACGATTCGGAGGTGCTGCAGAGATCAAACCAACTGCTTACTGAGAAGGAGAAGGAAATTCAAGAACTAGAGGACGAGCTCGATTTCTATAGGAACAACAACAACAACGGATCCTCATCGTTTTTGAAGAACGCGGGACCCACTCTTCCTGATATAGATCTGGGTAACATAAACGATACCTTATTGTGTATCGAAGATGAGAGATTACAGCTTCAGCAGTGCCTTGACGATTTAGAGGAAAAGCTTTGTCTTTCATCCATTGATGATAATATACATAGCGAGTTGGTTAAAGGTGAATGCAGCAACAAAGCATCATCAGCAGAAGGTGGTATTGATTTGGCAAAAGAGGTGTCATACCTGAAGGACAAATTAGAAGGTATAGAGAGAGACCGTTGCTTTCTTGATCGTGCAATAAAGTATCTTCGAATTGGAGATGAGGGTCTTCTTTTTATCCAGGATATAGCCTCTCATTTGCAAGAAATGAGGAGTAACAGGTACCAAATGGATCAGAATGGTCGGGGATTTGAATTGCAAAGGTGAGTGAGTAAGGAGTTGTTTTGTCCAACACCAGCTACTTTTATTGCTATGCCAAATCACTTTGCAAGAACAAGTCTCAAGCTGTTTGATCTTTCTGTAAATTGTTGGTGTAGATATTTCTGCAGGGGACGCATTGCACTGCAGAATGTGTGTTTTTTCTTCATTCATTCATACTGCTAGATGGATAATTTATGGGTTTGGATTTGGAGGTTACATTCTCTTTAGATTGGATTGGAGGATTTCATTGTATAATGGTCGATTTTTGTGTGTCGAGTGAGTGTATATGGCATGCATAAGCGATGCATCTCAGTGATTTGTATGACAATGTGGTTAGTAAATTATAACTATTTGCTATCTGTCTCATAGGCAGCACGCTTAAGATGGTGGGTGAGTTACAGATAATTAGGACCAAATTGTTCATTATCTAAACCACATTAACTAAAGTGAGATGGGAAAACTGCTTTAGCTTTCAGTTTTGGTTTGGATTAATTTCTAGTCGCATCGCTTCATTGTAATTCTGTAAAATTTATGCATAATTTCCTTCTGACTAAGCCGACATTCGTCACGGTCGTCTTCGATTCAAAGAATTTTCGTTTCAAAACGTTACTTGAAATTTTCACCTCATACAGCTCTTCCTTTACGTGCATAGTGAGAATAATGCATTAAAAAAAAAAAAACTTGTTTAGTTATATAAGCCTTAGTATGTATATATGGACTTAACCTAGACCATAAATTTAAGACTTTCTAAGAAGAACAGTATTCATTTGAGATGAGAGGTTCTGAGTACCCTATAATTTTTAAGATTCTTAGAAATTATTCAGTACATACCAGGTACTTGAATTTGGAACCAGAACCTAACTGTTTGAATTTGAAATCGGAACATATCTGAAACCTGTTTGTATCAACGGTTCTAGGTACCCTATTAGAAACCTATTTCAAAAATTTAAAATCTTTATAACAATCGGATTGAATTCGATATTTTCTTATAGCATGAGTAGGGGTGAGCAAAAACGACTGGTTGAACCGAAATCCCGACAGAACCGTTCTCAGACCGACCCGATTAGGACCGAGACCAAGCGGGTGATTTTTTTTCTCCAATGTCGGGCTCGGGCTTTCCCCCTAAAATATCGAGTAGGACCGGACCGACCCGAAATCGGTTAAAAGAGAGGGACTTTCCTTTGGGCTTGAGGACGACAGAGCATGTTCCCTTTGGGCTTGAGGACTTCACTTTGTACTTCCCACTAGGCTGTCCACTTCCGTGAGGGAGTGAAGTACGGTATTGGAGCCCTGGTGTCCAGAACATGAATCCATCATAGAAAATCCTGCGAGATTTATCTCCTTATTCTGTAAAATGCTTTCACTTTCTTCTTCTTCTTGATTAGAAGCTCTAAAATGTGCCGCACTTTCTTCTCATTGTTCTGCAAAATGCGTCGCTCTCTCACCCTACACTATAGTAGAACCTCCAACCAACATCTCCCACATAATGTTCGAAATCGGCGGTTCTGCAAAGGCATGGTACAAGCGACGCCACTACAACGAGCTCTGGTGGCGGCCCAATATTGGACATTTTTTGGGGTGAAAATTTCGGTCCAAGACCGAGACCGGCCCGAGTCAATCAAGACCGACTCGGACGGGCTTTTTAGACCGAAGTCGGTCTCGATCTCGGTCCTCCACAGGTAAGGACCGAAATTTCGGACTCGGACTTGCCAAAAAGACTGGTCCAGCCCGCCCAAGCTCACCCCTAAGCATGAGCAAGTAATAATCAACAAATATATAGAACAACAAAACCTACTAAGATTTCAGTGTCACAAAAATTGTCAAATTATACTTTCAAACAATAGTCAAAATAACAATGAAACCGGAATCAAATGACTAACGTACAAAACTATGGTACGGGTATGACAAATACCATAACCAGTTTAGGGTCATTCCTAAGTTTGTCAATGGTTAGGGTATGGTACGGGTATGACAAATACCATAACCATACCATATTTTTAAACCACATACCATAACCATAACCATAAGCATTACACGTACAATTTTCAATACAATAACCATTAAAATAAATGTGGTTATTAACAATGGTTTTACCCGTATACCCATATTTATTCAACACATGTAATTTAATAAAACAGCGAAATTTTTATTTTAATAAATACATAAATCTATATTGCCAACAATAAAAATATATAAAACTAACATCATGGTTATTTATTACTTGTATGTACAGTAACTTCCATTATTTAGTATGTATTAGTTTATTAATAATAAATAATTATTATATTTATATAATAACCATGGGTATAACTCAAATACCATAACCATAACCATATTAAATAGTAACAGTTATAACCATTGTTATGAGTTTTTTACCGCACCATTGTCGGCCCTAGTCATTCCCCATCGGAAACAGATTACTTGACAGAGAGAGATTAAAGAAGGGTTCGATTAATTGATGTAGCGGTGAAGAGAGGAATCCTGGAAGCTAAAATAAAAAGTGAGATTGATTTAAAGTGTCATACCCTAACTTTACTAAGATTTGTTAATATATATATATTCAGTTCTGAATAGGCTTAGGATACCCTAATATTTGGATCGAAACCGAATAAATAAGTTTCTCAGATTTGTTTTTTTTCAAACATTCTATTATTCAAAAATTTACCCAAACCCTACACTAAATGCCAGTTTTGAATACCGGTTCCAAATGGGTAGTTTGTTACCCCTACTCATTACTTTATGAAGATCACAAATTGTAATTTTTACAAATTTAATTATTATGTTGTATTAACTATTTTATTTTAAAATCAAAACATATATTTTCCTATTTTTTATTTTTAGAATAATATAAAATAATATTACTTAAAGGGTAAAACATGATTGATAATAATTGTGATTTAAACCTAATATATATAACTTATTAACAAACTATTTGTTTCGAGTTGAAATTAGGGTCGACAATAGTGTTGTGAAAACCCGAAAATTGTGGTTATAATCGTCATTTTTTTTATATGGTTAATCGTACCATTATGATACGGTGCAGTTATGATGATGAATTTTCTACCCGTAATGGTTATGATATTTTAGTCATACTCATGATTATTATGTAAATATAATAATTATTTAATATTAATATACTAGTATATACTAATAAAAGTAAGTAGGATTTTTACTATTTTATTTTAAGAATCCATAATTCCAGGGAGAACTTTAATTAAATGATGTTAATGTTAATTTTGAATGGTGTTAATGTTTAATGATGTTAGTGTTGAATATTTTTGTTGTTTGTGACATGTTTATATATTTATTAAGATAACATTCATGTTATTTCATATTTGGTAATAAGTATGGGTATACGGTTAAAACTATGGTTAATAATCATAGTTATGAATATGGTTATGGTATTGAAAATTATACTCGTAATCTTGATGGTTATGATTATGCTATGTACTTTAAAAATAAGGTATAATTATGATATTTATCAAATCTGCACCATAACCTAACTAATGACAACCCTAATTGAAATGCTTTGTTGTTTCGATCTAGTAGCATAGACAACTTGCAGCATAGACAACTTCACTGCAAAGTTATTGCTGATTTAATATATTTGTATGTGTATAAACACACAAGTATTAGAGTTTGCGACTTGCAAAAGTTATGAAGGAT
The DNA here is from genome assembly GCA_946814005.1 of Chamaenerion angustifolium. Classification (NCBI taxonomy): domain Eukaryota; kingdom Viridiplantae; phylum Streptophyta; class Magnoliopsida; order Myrtales; family Onagraceae; genus Chamaenerion; species Chamaenerion angustifolium. The sequence goes on along the minus strand of OX328266.1, from coordinate 33,834,585 downwards.
AAGTATTCGCAGACTCTCTCGTACCGCAAGGTTATGGTATGCTAAAAAGAAGGTGATCGAGAAGATGTTTGGTATACACGAGATTGCATTTCAACAATTGTCACAACTCATTGTCGCGATATGTCATTTTAATCCAGGCGTTACTTATAAATATGAGTGGAAAGATATACATGTAATGTTTTAAAGTTTTGGGGCATACATACCCTTAATTGAAGGTCGGAAATTAATCAGCATCGATGACACATATTTGTACAAAAAATACACGGAAAAGTCATTAGTCGTAGTCGTAGTGGCATACGATGTTGACAACCTAATTTTCCACTATGTTATGCATGTGCAAACTCTAAGAGTACAGTGAGTTGGACATGGTTTTTAGAGCGTTTGCGCCAACATGTGGCGAAAGATAAACGTCAGGTATGTATTATATTCGATCATTATGAGGGTATTAAAATGGTTGTTGCAATTTTTTCCTCAGAACCCTGGGGACTCCATAGATACTGTGTTTGTCACCTTGCCAACAACTTCTATAATAATTTTAAGGATAAACATATGAAGAATAAATTCTCTTAAATGATATGGACCACATCGAAGAAAAAATTCAATTCGATGTGAAAATTATTCAACAGTGCTAACGATGACAAGTATCGTCAATGGTTAGTCGATTGTGGAAATTTTAGCGTATACTCTCAATCATATGATGATGGACATAGATACAATATTATGATAAAAAAATCAGTCAAAGGTCTTCAACAATGTCTTTATAACAAGGTTACCTCATTACTGCAGTGGGGAGCATGTGACTTGGATGAGTCATGTCCCTGTCGATGACCACGACCTTGACCATGTCCATGTCGGTTGCCCCATCCCTTGGAACGTTGGCCGCATCCCTTTGAATTTTGGTGGACCACAATTGGGGTACAAAGCCAAGTATAGTGTGATCCACTTATGACGACACACAATGGTGACGTTAACGTCATTGTTCTGAGTCATAAGCTTCACTCGTAAGCCATGGAACTAAACATCAAGAGGGAAATATCTGCTACAAATGCATTGTATCTAGAGGGGAGACCATTGAGAGATTTAATAACGTCTTTTTTGTTGATGGAGCAGTTAATTACTCATAGAGAATCAACAAGCGATTTGAGGCCAGAGAAGTAATCTTAGATTGACTGGTTCAGTTTCTTGGAGTATTCATAAAAATGAATCTTGAGAGTCATCTCGTTCTAGATATACTGATCCATGTAGCATACTGTGGGAGCTTTCCATAAATCTCGACTAGTACGTAGATCGTGAACCTCCTTCTGTTTCTTATACGAGAGAGTGAAGGTGATCCAGGTGTGAAAGATATTGATTAGTTTAATCCATGCAGGATATTGAGGATTCAGAATAACTATACTTGTTTGGTCCATAATGAATTTCGACAGGCAAGGGAGGGACTCGTCCACGAAACCGATCAGATCCTAACATACGAGAGTTAATCCCATTTATGACTTCCAAATAAGAAACTTATTAATATCAAGCGTGATAGTCAAGAGGCTAGAAAAAATCGAACAATTAAGGTGATGAAAATTGATGGGGGTATTGTGGTTGAGAGGGAACCAAAAGCGGATTGAGATGCATAATGTTTGGAATAAAGTAGATGAAGTTGGTATGGATATCACTGCATGATATGTTATTGTTGCAGGAAGAGAGAAGAACATAAAGTGCGGAGACGAGCTTGATGCGGCGGAAGACGAAAGGGTTGCAACTGTAGGAAGCAATGTGGCCGAAAGAAGTGATGTCGCAATGAATTCATCCCGTTTTGATACCATGATGAAACTTATGAAAGTATACAAGGATACTATTATTTGTATTTAAGGGAGACACTTATACGGTTCATATGCTTTTTATCTTTAGTTGGAGTATCAATCTGAACATTTTATATCATCAGAGTTATTATTTGTTAGTTTGTTTATACATGGGTCATTCTGTTATTTTGTTTCTTTATTTCCTTTTAGTTCGGTTTCCTTTTCAGACTGATTTCATCAAATTGTCATTCTATTTAACCCTAATTGATGGGGGACGGAGGACATTGAATAGAATCCTCCAAAAGATCCCATCAAATCATGTGCAAGTATTATCTCAGTTTCCTTCTAAAACTGTGCCTTCTCTTCATCTTCCTTGCTTTTTTCTTGAAGTTCGCCTCTGTTGATTTATGATATTGACATGGTATTAGAGTAGTGATCCATATCTTCTTCCTTGTTCTCTAGTTGCTTCCACATTTTCCTTTGAAGCCTTTCTTCATGGAATCAAGATCCTGAGTTGTGTATTTCATGGAGCAATTCATGATTTTTTTCCTACCCACGGCTTTTCTTTGAAGATTTCTTGTCTTCACGTCTCGACTCTGCTACCCACGGCTTTTCGTTGAAGATTTCTTTTCTTCAAGTCTCGATTCTCCTACCCACGACTTTTCTTTGAAGATTTTTTGTCTTCAAGTCTCGTGACCTTGCTCTATTATAAGAGCTATTAAGATTAAAACCTCAGATCAGTGATAGTTTCACTAATCTGTGTTGTCGGTTCATCTACCTTAGGCTTATTCCTACAGATTCGTGGATTCTTGTCACGGATCTGTGGGTTTCGACCTGTGACTGTTCAGTTCTTGGCGGTTGGTTTTTTATTTCTGGTCACTTCAATCGACCTGATGGCTGTAAATATTGCCAATGTGGAGGTTCAGAACATCCGTGCGGTAGAAATTGTCGCAGATGAAGTAGCAGTTGCGGGGCGGTAAATCTCTGGGCTGACTTCGAGGTTGAGGTACATGCAAACCATCTGTTCTACCTCCATCCTTCTGACAACCCAGGTATGAGCCCTATTTATGTGAAACTCATCAGACCTGAGAACTATCCGATGTGGAGTCGTGCCATGCTCATAACCTTGCGAGGAAAGAATAAGATGGATTTTATTGATGGATCTTTTAGTAAAGAAATATTTGATTCTTCATTGCATGAGTTATGGGAAAGGTGCAACGCGGTTGTTTTTGGTTGGATCCTAAATTCTCTTTCCAGTGAACTTTCCAGCAGTTACATAGAGAAATTTGTACTGCTCAACAAGGCTTGATTCTGTCTCTGCCTTTTTTACAAGACTGAAGCTTTTATGGTCAGAATATGATGTTGCTAGTGCTCTAGAACCTTATGATTGTGAAAAGTTTAAGAAACACATAGTTCATTATGATAACCATCGCCTGTGGAAATTTTTGATGGGATTAAATGAAACATTTTCAAGTGTCAGAAGTAATATTTTATTGTGGGTTCCTCTGCGTAGTTTAAATCAAGCCTACAGTATGGTCATTTAGGAGGAGAGTCAGAGAGGGGTTGCAGGTGTGCCTTCTGCTAATGTCGTGAATATCTGAATGCTATGATTAAAGAAAGGGGAATTATACATCAAAGTACTTGCCCATATACTCCCCAGCACAACATTAGAGCAGAGCGAAAACATAGGCACCTTTTGGAGGTGGACAGATTTTTAAAAATACAAGCCTCTATTGCTGATATCTTTTGGGGATAATGTGTTCTTGCTGCATGTTATCTTATAAAAATGACTCCATCCTATGTCTTTAATGGGAAATCTCCTCATGAGATCATGACTAAAAAGAAACCCCGTATTGATCATTTGAGAACTTTTGGGTGTTTGTGCTTTGCTAAGAATCTTGTATCTCATAACAAATTTGCTTCTCGTGCTATCTCTGATGTTATGATGGGATATTCTGAAACCCAAAAGGGTTATAAGCTGTATAATATTGATACAAGGGGTTTCTTTGTTAGTAGGGATGTGAAACACCATGAACATGTGTTTCCCTTTTCTAAGCATGATGGTGATATGACTGGTAATACGTTGAATGATACATTTTGTCATAATGATGCCTTCTATGAAACTCCACCTACATATGTTGGTCTCACACAAACACAGATTGAGAACGATTCAGGTAATGCAGATTCAGATAAAGACAATGATGACATTTTGTCTGAGTCTGACATAGTCTCTACAGAAAATGTATATGTGCCTAGGAGGTCTAGAAGGGCCACCAAGCCACCCATTTTGCATAAAGATTATCAGATTGATTCTTCCCATGCTGGTCATTCGATTACAAACTATGTCTCTTATGAACATTTATCTCCTTCATTTCAGTCGTTCCTTGCTTGTATGTCCAGGGTCACTGAACCTACCTCATTTACTGAAGCGGAGAAACACCCTGAATGGGTTCAGGCTATGAAGAATGAAATAACTGCGTTAGAGGAAAATCACACCTGGGACTTAGTCCCTCTCCCTTCATGTAAAAGAGGCATAGAATGCATATGGGTATTCAAGGTAAAATTAAATGTTGATGGCTCTATTGAAAGGCATAAAACCAGATTGGTTGCAAAAGGTTTAACTCAAACTCATGGCATTGACTATTTTGAAACATTTTCGCCTGTAGCTAAAATGAATACAGTTAGGATTGTTCTTGCTTTGGCTTCAAATAATAAGTGGCATTTATACCAAATGGATGTTCATAATGTGTTTCTTCAAGGAGACTTAAATGAGGAGGTATATATGCATGTTCCTCCTGGTTTTCGTAATCAGGGGAAAATGGTTTAGTTTGCATATTACGAAAATTTCTTTATGGTATTAAACAGGCATATAGACAGTGGAATCTGAAATTGATTAGTGTTCTTATTTCGCATGGTTATACCCAATCCAAGTATGAGATTATTCTCTGTTTACTAAGTGTTCTGGTGAATAAATGGATGTTGTCCTTGTATACGTGGATGATTTAGTTACTTCTGGAAATAGCCGTATGATGATTGATCACCTGAAATCTATGCTTATGGACACGTTTAAGATGAAAGATTTGGGTGAACTTAGATATTTCCTTGGTATTGAAATTGTCTGATCTGACAAAAGCTTAATTATGTGTCAAAGGAAATATGCCTTAGAGAAGATATCTGATCTGGGGCTTTCTGCATGTAAGACTGTCAAAACACCAATGTAATTGAATGTAAAACTAACAAGCAAGTAATATGATGAACATATTGGGGTCAATTCTAATGACTTGCGGCTTGAAAATCTGGATGTTTATAGGCAGTTGATTGGTAAACTGCTTTATTTGACCATAACTCGACCTGATATAGATTTCTGTGTGCAGTGTCTAAGTCAGTATGTGCAAGAACCAAAAAATATATCACATTGATGCTGCACTTAGAATAGTTAGATATGTTAAGAATGATCAAGGTCTGGGTATTTTTCTTGATTCTTAAGCATGCCTGTGTTAACTGCTTTCTGTGATTCAGACTAGGCCGGTTGTGTTGAAAGTAGAAAATCTATGACTAGGTATTGCATTAAACTTGGTAATTCTTTAGTATCCTGGAAGGTCAAGAAACAAAGTACTGTTTCTAGATCCTCACCTGAGGCTGAATACAGAAGCATGGGAACTACCCTATCGAAGATTGTTTGGCTTCGCAATTTACTGATAGAACTTGGGATAAATCAAACTCGGCATGTTTCATTATTCCGTGATAACCAAGTCACCTTGCAGATTGCATCTAATCCGGTCTTTCACGAGATAACTAAGCACATAGAGATCGACAACCACTATATTTGGGAAAAGATACAAGATGGAGTCATCACGACTAAGCATGTGAGGACTGGAAAGCAACTAGCTGATTTGTTTACCAAGCCTTTGGCGAGTCACCAGCATGAGGTTCTAAAGAAGAAGCTTGGATTCAAGAATGTCTTTGAAGCTTTAGCATGTTCAGATTGAGGGAGAGTTTTATCTTTAGTTGGAGTATAAATCTACACATTTTATATCATCAGGGTTATTATTTGTTAGTTTGTTTATCTAGGGGTCATTCTGTTATTTTGTTTCTTTCTTTCCTTTTAGTTCGGTTTCCTCTTCAGACCGATTTCATCATATTGTAATTCTATTTAACCCTAATTGATGGGGGATGGAGGACATTGAATAGAATCCTGCAAAAGATCACATCAAATCCTGTGCAGTATTATCTCGGTTTCCTTATGAAACCGTGTTACTCTTTATCTTTCTTGTTTTTCTTTAAGTTGCGTCTGTTGATTTCTGATATTGACAATCCTTGTATTTATACTTGAATATTATGAATATTTACTTGGAAACTCTAGCTAGATATGACTAATATATATTGATAAAGTAATATCCTTGAAATACAAATAAAATCATAAAGAATAAAATATATAATAAAAAAATATAAGTATATTTACCAAATAGTTCTAGCGTGTACTTGACTTATATAGGTTCTATCATGATTCATGAGTAAACCTCACAATGATTAGGATATGGTGTGTGTATGCAAATGTCATAATCGTACAATATTTTTAAATTGCATACCATAACCATAACCATTACGGATACAATTTTCAATACAATAACTACATTCATAACTGTGGTTATTAACCACAATTTTAACAGTATACTCATATTTATTTACCACATGTGAAATGCAATGGGACATTATAAATGTTATCTTAATAAATACATAAAATTTTGTTATAAGAAATAAAAATATTCAACATTAACATCATTCAAAATTAACACTAATACCATTTAACGTTTACATCATTCAATTACAGTTCACACTGAAATTATAGATTCGTAAAATCTAAAAGTGAAAATCATAGTTCTGTTATTAGTATTTATTAATATATTAAAATTAAATTTTTATTACATTTATATAATACACATGGTTATAACCATGGGTATGACTAAAATATCATAATCATAAATATTACAGGTAGAAAATCCATCACCATAATCACACCGCACTATAATGGTACAATTAACCATATAAACAAATAACGGTTATAACCATGATTTTGAATTTTTCACCGCACCATTGTCGACCCTATTCATGAGTAGGATGAGCTTTATTTCCTATCATCAAGATTTAATCTTTAATCAATTAATTATTTTGTAATTTTTAATAAAATATATTTATAATTTAATTAATATTAATTTAGATTTTCAAATTAGTTAATATAATTTTATATAAGACAATTGTATTATATATTTTACATATATAATTGAAGTAAATGATATATATGTCATTTCACATTATTTCATTTCTATATACAAATTCATCAACCATAACATTGAAATTTCATATCTCATTTCAACCAATCAATCAAATAATATTATATTATTTGGGTTAATAACCTCAACTGTTACTTATGTTGGCACATGTGACTGGACGATTCAAACTTGAGTTGAACCGTTACTTATGTTGGCAGATGTGACTGAACGGTTACATCCGTTAATTATCTCTGTTAAACTTGCGCATGTACTGTGCACGTGACCTTCTTCAAAATTAAACTTCCTAATCTACCCTGCCCCTTCTCTATTCTTCTCTTCTCCAATACTCTTCGTTCCGATTCAATTCGTCCTTCAAATCCAGGATTTGTCTTTGATGGCGCCTCCATTTCTGCTCTGAGCTCTGAATCGTCAATGGAGGCCATCGGTAAACAAGCCACGAAGCTCTGCGATCAGGTCGCCAAACAACAACATGTTTGCATCTTCTTCGGAGATCGACTTGACTGTTTCGATTTTCTTCCTTTTAATTCATCGTGTTTTGATGCTTCCGAATGATGAATTGCTTTGGGTAGCGTTCTTGATTTAGGTCGATTGAGTGAATCTGGATATGCTTGATTTACGGCACCAAGTTCACCCCTGAGGAAGTCATGGAGGATATCAATTAGTGAGGTTTATTTAAGTTGTTTGATTTGATCCTATTTCGGTTAATGTTGCTTTGCCAAGTAAATTTTATTGGAACATTTGAGATTGTTCAATTAGAAAAATTTCATATTTCTTTTACATTTTATTTTCATCTAACTTCATCGTAGATTGAATGTTAACTGATATTTTGTTTCTCTTATTCGATTCAGAGATCTTCCCAACTTAGGTATTTGTTTAATGCTTGCATGATTATGGGCTTCTCTATTGTATTCATCTAGTGTTGTTGTTGAAGTACCAAGGACCAATACATGATTTTTACTACCAACTCAGATTCTTTAAGCCTATATGAAGTTGTATTACAGTATACACATTGATAGAGTTTAATTTAGTGATTTAGAATGTTGCATCTCATTTTCTATAGCTGATCTGATGATTTAGATTTGTTTAATATCTGGTGATATGTAGATGTCAATCTTGATAGTTATTAAGTTTGTAATTTTATTTTCAAACCCAGGTGAGTTGAATTTGAGAGTGATGTGTCTCTATTTGGCTTAAACCATGCGAGCTAATTGCTTCAAATGTCTAGTCTCATTATCTGAGACTGAATTTAGTTTTTTTATTTCTTACTAGATTTTGGCTTGAGCGCTGGACTTCGTCTTGTTGTGTGTTAGTATGTTCTATATAGGATTGGTTTGTATTTATACTCCTAGTCGTGCGTTTATCAGGGTTCCCGGCTTCTTGTACGTACTCTGAGATTTGACGATTATCCATTGTCTACATAAGAAAAGGATTCAGGTGTAGTTGCAGACATTTCAGAAGAAGTACGAATCTCCACACGCCTCACATTTTATATTAATCAGTGCTAACTGATTGGTTGTTATACATCCATGAGTTCAATAATTAGATTTGTATGAGTATGAACTGAAGCAGGAGTTATCGGCAAGAGGTTACACTCATCTAGAAAAATAGAAAATTGATGTATTCATTAAACTTGATAAGATATTCATATAGAAAATATAAAATCGTTGTATGTGTTATAAATTCGTTTGATGCTACTTGATGTTTGTTTAGCTGGATTTTCATCAAACAGAATCAGATATTCAAGAAGAAAATTAAATGAAATGGTTGCAAATGTGGTGAGTTATGTTTGTGGAGAAGTTGTTAAATGAAGTTTTATCTTCTCTTAAATGTTATTAAACGGTTACTTTAGTTTGGACATTTTGTTACCTAACCGTTACTACATCATAATTTATAAACATAAAAGGGGGTAGAATCGTCTTTAAATTAGGTCACGTGACTTGCACGTGAGAGGTAGACGGAAATATATGACGGAAACTTAACGGAATAACCGTTCAGTCACATGCTCAAACTTAAGTAACGGTTCAGTCACGCAAAAAAAGATGAGTAACATTTTAATCACACATGTCAAAGATAAGTAACTGTTGAGGTAATTAACCCTATTTTTTTATTTCGCCAGTCAAACACGTCATTTAAAATTTTTGTTCTTCTTTTCCAAATTTATCAACTTCAACCATAATTATCAGAATCGGGTCGGATCAGCGGTCCAACCGACTTGAATGACGGATCTGATTGAGCCGTGTGAGCAGAATTTGGGGGTGTTTTTTTAAAATCGACTGACTCGTGCCTTCCAAACCGATCGACCGTGATTTTTTCGGTGTCTTTCAGCCATGCCTTTAAATCCAAATCTCCATACTTGCATAATTCAGCCTCCAAATCCCCATTTGTCGTCCACCAGTGCAAAGCCCCCACAAAAAGCATTGTGCCACCAGTTCCTCCACCACCACCAAAATTTTCTCCAACAGCAGGGCCAAATAGATTCAGTGATTACCCTTAGGTAACCAAATAAATGGGCAAGTTAGAGGTGGACATACTCGGGTGAGGCATACCCTCCATGTTCAAATCCCTCAGGCTCAGATAAGGTATTTCAACCTTCCCTTTCCTCGTCGGCGTCACAGTTCCAGCCAGCGAACTAGACGGCGGACGGGCAGTACTACAATATGGTGTGGTAGACCTGCTCCGTCTCTCGGCGAGGTAAAGCGGCGTTACAGGGCCTTGGAAGATTCCAGATCGGCAGCAAACTTTGACAGATTGGTAGCAATCCTCGTTGTTCTGTAGGCCCCATTTGAATAAAAGCAAGGCGGTTTTCCACCATTTTTTCTTCTTCTTGTGGTCGGACCTCTTGGGGTCAATGGGTCTGGAAGAGGTTGTCTCTCGCTTCTGCCGCCTTGCTTCTCCGAGGACATGCAGTTGTCAGAAGTAAACTCAGATTAGTAATGCAAAAAGATGTGACTCCATGGATTTGAAAGTTGGAAGAAGGAAAAAGAGTGAGACCTGGAATAAATCCATATGTTGCGCAACAAAGGGCTAGTGATGTAGAGGCTGGGGTTTATATGTTGGAGGCTGAGATTTGTTTATTTTTAATTTATGAACCAACATGTCTTATCGGATTCGGACGGGTCAGATCAGATGAACTGAGAAACGACCCTCTCACCGGTTCGAAGGGTGGTCTGGTTATGATAACAGTGACTTCAACTACCTTCTTAATTAGCTCCCTTTTGCTACCAATCCTACGCTTCCAGGTCATACTATGAATCTTCCTTTAAGAAAATACCATCACTTCAGCTATTAGTATTTTAGCTCTTTCTTATATTTTTTTTAACTTGAAAAACCTTATCCCTCTGTTGACTAATGTGATGCAAGTACTTCCATTTAATGGTGTGGATCTCATGCAGAAACACTGTACGTAGAGTTTGTACAGAGCTATAATAAATATATGACTTCACCGATCCATATATCTAGATAAATTATAATTAGGATTAATTAATAAATTGTTAGATAGACATAAAGTCATGACCTTGTCGCTAGATTATTTTGTTTCTATTTTTTTTTTATGTGAGGTGTCCTAGAAAGATACATTATGAGTAGGGGTGTCAAAAATTGAGTCAACCCGTGGGTGACCCATCCACGGGTCGTGTCTGAGTCCGAATTTTTGACCCACAGGTCATTTTGCATGACCCATGGATGACCCGTACAAACACAGGTCGTGTTTGGGTCAGAAGTTTCGACCAATGGGTCAACCCGTGACTCATTGAGTATATATTATTAAATATAAAATCCCTCTTGAAAAATGAAAACCCTAAACCTAAACGAAGTCTAACGCAACTGTTGGCAGAAGAAGCGCAGTCAAAACTCTCCAAACACTAAAGAGAAGCGGTCGAACGAGGCCTTACTTCATCTATGTTTTCATCTATGTTTCTTGAACAACGGAGCGAACATTGGTGAGTTTCTTGGACCTTCGCTCTTACGGTTTACATTCGCATGGTCTTGCTTGCTTACTGTTGGTGTTTCTGTTGTTTTATTACTATTGTATCGGTTGATTATGTTGTTTCGACTGTTGTTTCTGTTGCTTTCTTAAAGATGTCAGCTTGTTCCCTCTGTTGTTTCGAAAACAAAAATACATGAAATTTATGAGCTTAACAAGAGAGAAATAAGATAGCGATGCAGCTGTTGTTGTTCACTGTAAATGCAGTTGACACATGAAAATAAAAGGCATTTATGTTTTATATATGCAAATTTTCAATTTCTGTAAATTCATAATATTCATTTAGGCACTTATTCTCACCCGTATAATGGTTGTACAGAGGTAAATTTATTATCACAACTACAAAATCTCACATCATTCAAGCGGGTTCTGGTTCATCTTAGTAGGTTTTGGTTCATTTCCCTTATAGTGATATTATAGTGAAATTAGATTTGTGCACTTCTAATTAGAGTGAAATTAGATTTGATCAATAAGCAAAATTAGATTTGTGGCTTTGTTTGGTGAGTATGATAGTTTGTTTGTTTGGTATAGAACATAAATGGCTTTGCTTGGTGAGTATGATAGTTTATATAGTGGAATTAGATTTGTGCACTTCTACTCTCAGTCTTATTTCTGGTTTTTTAATCAATGGTGGGTCGAACGGGTTAGTCTGACCCGCGGGTCAAGGAGGTCAAACGGGTCAGACGAACCCGAGCCTTATTAGGATGTGAGGTCAAGTCAAATATTGGGGTATTACTTGTTATTGTCCACTTGTTTGGGACTTTTATGCAATTATGGTCTTCTATTTATTCCTGTCATTGTTACTGTTCAAGATACGGTAGATTGTTGAAATGAAGAACTTTAAGTTTTTTGTTCTTGTTGATTTCGGTTCTTGATTGTTCTCTATGGTTAGTCTAAGATATTCAACATGGTATCAGATACTTGTTGCGATTCTCTCTTTCTTATATTTCTTCCGCTGGTTCTCTGAATTTCAATTCGTCGTCACCGATTTTCTCTGTTGAGTGGCATCGATTGAGCGACAACTTGTATGTGTTGCTCTTCACTCGGTTGGTGCTCTGTGAAATTTAGTTCTGCTTATTTCTTGCTTCTGTCTTTTTCAATCGTTACTCGTTTGATTGTTCTGTTTATGCTCTTTCATTGTCCTTCTCAACTCTTTGACTTGTTGTCTAATGCAGAATTTCATTTGTTTCTACTATCGGTTGTCAAGGGTGTTTCGGTGTTTTGTCTCTGTATGTTTGCACATCGACTACCTTCCCTTATTGGTTCCAATCTTGGTTTCTCTTTTCTGGTATTGATTTTCTGTTGCTGTTTCATTTGAACTCTCTTCTCTATTGTTCTTCTGCTAGTTTGTGCTTTCCTGTGTCTATTTTTTTCTTCTCAGATCATTATGGATGATACTTCACCTTCCTTTGCAAGTAAGGAAATCACTCTTCTCACTGGAGATGATAATTTCCAATCATGGAAACAACAGGTTCTACTCGTTGTCAGGGGATTCAATCTTGAACTGCACCTCTTCGGCACTCTAGCAGTCCCACAGTTCATTGTGGATGCTGCTAGAGACAATACTCCAAATCTTGAGTATGCCAAGTTTATTCAGCGAGGTAGTTCTTTGGCATCTTGGCTTCTTGCATCCATCTCCCCGTCTGCCAATCGTTGTTTCTTGGTTGCATGACCGCGTGTTCGATTTAGCAAAAACTGCATCAAGTTTTCTCTTCGCCGTCTACTACTCGTATAATGAGTCTCTATGATCGAATTAAAGTTCGGAAACTTCCTCGTCAAACTATGTATGACTATCTCACTGAAATTCAATCTACCTGTGACAGTCTTGCTAGCTGTGGCCACCCTATTGAAGAAATCCAACAGATTTCGATTATTTTGAATGGAGTTAATGGTCAGTTTGATCATATTGCAGTTGTTATGCACATTGGTCGCAATTACTATGACATTACCTCAGTGTGCTCAGTGTCGCTTGATGCTGAAACACGTCAAAGGGATTTGCTCTTTGATGTTCCTCCTTCGGCAAATGTTTTAACTAACAATATCTCTCATCATGTTGCTGTATCTGGTGTTGTTCTTGACAGTGTTACTTCAGCAGCAACTCCCTTGGCTATGGTGAACCGGTCCACTACTCCAGCTAATTCTCGACATGTCCAGCTGCAGTCCACATTGCAGCAACCTCCCTCCTCGATGCCTCGGTACATTGGTTGAGGACGCGGTAGGGGCAGAAACACAGGTGCCAACCGACCTCAATGTCAACTCCATGGTAAGACCGATCACCTCGTCCATTGTTGTTACCAGAGGTTTAACATCAACTTTGTGGGTGTCACAAACCGTTTTTATGGTACCGCCAATGGAGGAAATACGAGTGCAAATGTGACCACAAATACTTGGTCTGACCATGGTGACTCAACTCATGTTCAATCCATCCCAAACCTACCGAGTACTCCTCCATACGCTTCTCCAAATCATTACCTTTCCCAGATGCCTATGCCTCAACTAATTCCCGATAATAACCTACAGTTTGTTCCTCAGCCATCCTACCCATACTTACAGCATATGACTCCTCTGGCTCTTCCTCAATATCTTCCCACTACCTCAGCTACAGGACAGTCGTTGTCTTCGGCTCCAAGTCAGTCCCTGAATGTTGTTCATCCATTTGGCAGCACGGTTCTTGTTCATCCTGGCCTACCTGCTCAAACTCCAGCACCTTATGGGACGACTCACTCTGCTCAAGCTCCTGTGGCTCATCCAGCTCTGTCTACTGCAGCTTGGTACCCAGACTCGGGTGCTACCAATCATCTCACGCATTCAGCTCCCCCAACAAATTCCATTCCATATAATGGTTCAGGTAAAGTGACTGTGGGTAACGGTTCATCTCTTGATATCACCAATGTTAGTCATTCGGTTATTTCTACTGATTCTAGGCCTCTTATGTTGATAAATATTTTTTATACACTGAATCTAAATAAAAATCTTATTTCTGTCTCGCAGTTTTCTGAGGATAACAACGTTTATTTCGAATTTCATCTATCCTATTGTGTGGTTCGTGACTCACTCTCTCATTGTGTTCTTCTTCAAGGTACTGAAAGTTATGGATTAAATTGTCTTGATATCTCCAAACTTGATAGTGCTTTGTCCTCTACTGCTTTCTCTTGTTCTAGGCTGAATAATAGCTCTGTTTTAGTGTCTGATTCGGTATGTTTAGATGCCAATACCTTGTTAACTTCCAATATTTGGCATATGAGACTTGGGCATCCTTCCTCTCAACTATTGTCTCGTATTGTAGGAATTAATAAAATTGTTGTTTTGAACTCCAATGATGCTTGTGTTGCTTGTGCGATAGGGATAAGTAAAAACTTCCTTTTTCCTTTTCGGTGTCTAAATATAATTTTCTTCTTGAATTGGTTGAAGTAGACCTTCGGGGTCCAACACTATGTCTTTCGAATGACCATCTTTATTACTTGAGCATTGTTGATATGTATAGTAGATACACTTGGATTTACTTCCTTAAGCACAAGAGTGATGCCACGAAAAACTTTGTTGATTTTCATCATGCTGCTAAAAAACAACTCGATTTTACTCTTAAAGTTGTCCAAAAAGATGGAAGAGGTGAATTCAAGCCCCTCTCCACCTATTTGCAGAAACTTGGTATTGGTCACCGAATCACTTTCCCTCACACTTCATAGCAAAACAGTATTGTTGAACGAAAACATCGTCAGATTGTTGAGCTCGGTCCTACAGTTATGGCTCAACCATCAATGTCGCTACATTATTGGAGTGATGCGTTCTTTACATCTGGATTTCATGTGAATCGTCTTCCTTCAAGTGCTTTGGATAATCTGTCTCCTCATGAATTGCTATTCAAAAAGAAATCGGACTACTTGTTTTTTAAGGTGTTCGGTTGTCTCTGCTTTCCTCAATTTCGTGCCTATAACTCTCATAAACTTGACTTTCGTTCCACTCCTTGTGTGTTTCTTGGTTATTGTTCTACTCATCATGGCTACGGGTCCTTAGATGCTTCTGGACGTGTTTATATTTCTCGTCATGTTTTGTTTAACGAATCTGTTTTCCCATCAGATACGGCTGGACTATTCCTCAAATCTGCTGCGGTTTAAAACACCTCTACTTCCCCTCCTTTTTTCTTAACGTTTGACTCCTCTCTGTTACATAATGCAGGTCACTCTAATCAGACTTCCCCAACTTCCCAGCATCTGTCTGGTCCTGAGCTGCTTCGGTCATGTTCCTTGTTTGCTCAACATCAAGTCAGCTCTCAACCGTCTGCATCTCCCAACTCTGCTATTCCTGATGGTCCCTCTTCATCGGTTGGTCCAGTAATCTCGCAACCTTCACACATTCAGTCGGTTCTATCTGTCAGGTATGTTCAAACCAGTTCAAGTATATCTGGAATAACCTCTACTCTTGTCTTGTTTCTATATTTCAGGTACCCGTTGAGTCTGCACCTTCCATTACAACCACTCACAGTTCTGTCTCTCTTCATGCTACCATTCAGTATGTTCCTGAGGATTCCACCACATCCAATTTGGTTCCTCAGTCAAGATCTTCTTTCTCTAGACTCCATTCGCATCCTATTCAGACCCACCCTAAGACCAGGGCACATCAAACAATACTCACCTCTCTTCTGGATGACTTCTTGGCTTCCATTTCTAAGTCATCCAACATTCATGAAGCTATGCAGCATCCATGCTGGGCATCAGCAGTCAAGGCTGAATTGGATGCTCTGGTGACCAAATAAACTTGGTCATTGGTACCTCTTCATAGTGGTCGGCATCCTATCAGCTGCAAATGGATCTTTAAAGTCAAAAAGAAACCTGATGGTTACTTGTCGCTAGAGGCTTCTATCAGCAACCTGACTTCGATTTTCAAGACACGTTCAGTCATGTTGTCAAACCTCAAACCATGTGTAGTATCCTCACTATTCCCTTAACCCACCATAGGACCCTTCTCCAAATTGAACAACGCCTTCCTTCATGGTGAGTTACATGAAGAGGTCTGCATGACCCAACCTCCTGGTTTTCAGCAACAGGATGTCCACGGCTCGACTCTTGTCTATCGGCTTCACAAGGCCATCTATGGGTTAAAGCAAGCACCTCGTGCCTGGTTTGAGCGTCTGAATTTTTTTCTCAACAATTCTCTTCAATTTAAGGTTTCCAATTATGATAATTGCTTGGTGTGAATTGCAGAATCCCGTGAACCATCGAGTCTTTGAACGCAAGTTGCGCCCTAAGCCATTTGGCCGAGGGTACACCTGCCTGGGCGTCAATCATCTATTATTAAAAAAAGGTTTGGCCAAAAAAAAAATTATGATAATTGCTTGTTTCCCAAGTTTTCTAACTTAGGTTCTGTTTTTCTTATTGTCTATGTGGACTACATTGTCATCACATGTAACTCCTCTACTATCGTAGATGATGTCATCTCTCAACTCAATCAGGAATTCAAGCTAAAAGATCTTGGAGTCCTCAAACACTTCTTAGGAATGGAGGTTCAACGTACTGATAATTGTTTGCTTATGGGTCAAAAGAAATATATTTGTGATCTGCTTGTTAAAACAGGTATCTCCAATGTTGCTTCTCTTCCTACACCAATGACAGGTAAATGTATGACTTAGTCAGGTATGATAGTTGCTTCAGATCAGTTCTCTGATGGACTTTTGTATAGAAGTGCCATAGGGGCACTTCAACACATTTGCATAACTCGTCCTGATATACATTTTGCGGTAAATAGATTAAGTCAATTTATTCAAGATCCGCATTTAGCTCATTGGAAAGTTGTGACTCGTATACTTCGGGATCTAAAGAGTACTGTCGATCATGGTCTGATGTTTAAACTAGACTATTCTATGATGTCTAATGATGTGGTGCTAGTGTCGTATTCATATGCAGATTGGGGAGGTGATGCCTATGATCGAAGATCCATTTCTGGACACTACTTGTTGTTAAACGGAAATCCAGTTGTTTGGAGCTCCAAGAAACAATCGGTTGTAGCCCGGTCATCTACTGAGGCTGAATATCGTGCACTAGCCAATGCCATTTCTGAAGTGCTCTGGGTCACCTCCTTCCTGTCTGGGCTGACCATCAACCTTACCTCTACTCCTATCATTTGGACGGACAACAATAGTGTTGTGGCACTGTCTGAAAATCCCGTGCAGCACTTCAAGATGAAACATGTGGAAATCGACATGTGTTTTGTTCGAGAAAAGGTTAATTCGGGTCAGGTCATCATCAATTTTGTTCCAGCCTCGAGCAACTAGCTGACATACTCACCAATCTCCTTACAGAGAAAACATTTGTCCCATTTCGTAAGAAACTTGGGGTCACCTCCTTAGAGGAAGTTTCCTTGGTTGATGACTTCCTTCTTTACCCAGACTCTGATGGTGATCTCAGCTCAGACACTCCCACTGAACCCACCAACGCGTCATCTGCAGGTCTTCCCTCTTAATCCTTATTCACAGTCTCTTGATGGATTAGTACGATCTCAGTTTTTTCATGTGCATGTTTTTCCTTCAGTTCAGTGTTAGTTTGCTGCATATAAGTTTCTTATGTGGATCAGTTAATATATGTGTCTCACATTCAACTCAGATCTGTTTGACAGCATATGTTCTTTTTTTTCATACAGTAAGTATCTTGATCTTCTTCTGTCTAGTCTACTCCTGCATCTGTTTATCTACTAAGTCTATGTGCAACTCTGAATTGTGGCTTATATTCAAAATCATGTCTCTTGTTTATCTTCAATCTCTTGAGAACTTCAAGATGAAAGCTCAAACCTTCCAACCACTTCAAATGACATAGGGTGTGTTTCAAATCCAAAAATAGAGTGTTGATTTCCAAAGGAGGTCTATTGTTCAAATACCTTCATAATTACACTCTTGACGATATAAAGATGAAGGCTCAAACCTTCCAAAAACACTGGTAAGATAGAGGGTCAAACCTCTATGTCTAATTAGTGTAATTCCAACCGCACATTTGCTTAGAGATGATCAGTTGTCGTCCTGTACTCTAACTTCGTAATGATCATTTCACTTACTGGTTTTTCTGAACAACAATTGTATATGTTGCTTCACTCTAACTGTCTGTGAGTCCAGGTTGTTTTCTGATTTCTAGTTGATTGTTAGCATGCTGTCTTGTTGAATGGATCACACGTCTTCAGGACTCAGCTCGTCCAATTCCATCTTGATGGGGAAATATTAGGATATGAGGTCAAGTCAAATATTTGGGTCTTACTTGTTATTGTCCACTTGTTTGGGACTTTTATGCAATTATGGTCTTTTAGTTTGTTCTATTTATTCCTGTCATTGTTAGTGTTCAAGATACGGTTGATTGTTGAAATGAAGAACTTTAAGTTTTTTATTCTTGTTGATTTCGGTTCTTGATTGTGCTCTATGGTTAGTCTAAGATGTTCAACAAGCTTTACTATTCCTGACGGGTCATTCTGACCCGCGGATTGACCCACCAACCCGCATGTCATGTTTGGATTTCAAAAACTGGTCCATACAAGTAAACGGGTCGTGTTTGGGTCAGGCGGTCCCTAATACGACTCTAGGTTGACACGACCCATGGGTCATCCCATGACACGAATTGACCCTCTAATGATCAGGGCAACATTCTGGGCATAATTGATACATATCTAAAATAATTCACATTTGTATCATAGTCAACCCGTAAAGACATAATTGTTACATATTTAAAATAATTCACATTTGTATCGTGGTCAATCTATAAGGGTTAAGATAGTGTCTATGAATGTATTTCTATTCATAAAACTCAAAATTTTTAAATAAAGGACGAAGAGTTAAACTGTTACATTATATTACGATAATTTCCTTTATAACTTATCACTCTAGCTCAACCAATGTTAAAAAGTGCAACTTGCAAGTTTTCATATGTTTTCACAATTAATTTTGGAAAAAAAATATACAATTTTCATTTTACCGAGACAATATCGGAACTTAGGGGTGGGCATGAACTGGTCCGGGATTGAATCGGTTCAAAATCCTACCTTACCTAAAATGTGGCAAGGTACGGTTCAACCAATTTGTCTGAACCACTCCATTTTTTAGTGATTTACCATACCACTTCCAAACCGATTTTGAATCGGTTCGGACGAACCTTTTTTAAAAATAAAAATTAATATAAAATATTCCAAATTTATAAATTTTAACACATAATCTGATAATATATAAAAAATCAATAGAAATATTAAAAACTAACATATCTTAAAATAGAGAGAACTCAAGTGAAAAAAATGTTTCACTTAAAATAATATATATATATATATATTAAAAGGTTGTTCATAAAATAGTACAATTTACCACTCATGAACCCATTTTTCTATAGTTCGGTTGAACCATTCCACATTTCCTTTAAAACACCATATCGCTTCTGAACCAGTTCAGCCAAACCGTTTCAAAAGAGGTACAATTCACAAGTGGTATGGTTCATTCATACCGAACTTTTTTTTCAAGGCCTATCGGAACTTACATTGTAAGAACTAAAAAACAGCTCCTTTCTAAGTAAACTATTGTACCCTTTAAATAATTAAGTTATTACTAAATTTTACCATGATAACTAAATCATTTCTATTATTAACTTAAATACTCTTTCTCTATATAATTACATTATAAGATATTAAGATAGACTATTATTGATTAAAAGAAATATTAAAAAAAATACAAATAACTAAAATCATTTTCATTTCTCTCTCTCTCTCTCTCTCTCTCTCTATATATATATATATATATCCTATTTTGTAAATCAATTTTGAGTTGATTTCGAACCCGTCATTTTTTCCTCACTTTAAAAGCAGCATAGACTGCAAATTTAACTACCAATGTAAATTCAAATGCTCATACTTACTAGCCATAAAGGAAAATTATGTGACCAAACATCAACTCTTAAGATTAGTTCAACGCTTCGTCCATTGACTAAAAGTGTTTTGGTTTGAGTATGTGAAAGAAAATATTTCTTGTACGAATGAAAATGAAAATAATTCTAAATGTAAAGAAAATATTTTTTGAAACAATTGTAAGAATTTAGATTTTAAAGAATTTTCTAAATAGCGTATTCTTATATTTTTAAAATTATTAATTTTGGATGGAAAAAAAATACAGAAGAAACCTTAAGATTTTGTAAACATTATAAGAAACATTCAAGATAAAATTACTTTACAAGAAACAATGTAATAAACATATACTTTGGGAAGAAAAATATATCATATTTTTTTAGGGTTAATTGTATCAATAATATATTGTGTTTGTAGTATTTTGTAATTATATTTTAAAATGTTATTATTTGATTAGATTGATTAAATAAAGCTAACGAAACAATGATATTGACAAATAAAAAAGTAACATGGGTATTCATAAATGTTTTTCATTTTCATCACCATGTTACTATCCATGTCCATTTTCTTTATTTTGTGCCACGTTAGTGTTGGAGTGAATACTTGGTAAAAGTTGGGCGAAACGACACTAAAACATAATTAGTAATTCGTCTACAGTTTAATAGCAACAAAGTTATAAACTAAAATTAATATTGGATAAACCTAATGAATCAAAAATATAATTAACTTTTTTAAAAACAAAATGGATAAAGTTAAGCTCTATTAATAATGAAAGGATGTTGGTACCATACTTATCAGAACCGGCCGGACCGGCTGTCCGACCGGATCCGACCGGGAACCGAACCCCTGTCCGGTTTGATTTAGTTAACAAATCTTTTACAAATTAATAGTGTTTGAACCGGGTGATTTTTTGAAAACCGATCGATTTCCAGTTCATTTTTTAGCTTTTTTTTTTTTTACAGACCAATCAGTTTTTCGGTTTAAATCGATTAGTTTATTTGGGCAGTGTTTTTTTTTTTTTGGCCAAATGGGCAGTGTTAAACCAGCTCACTTTTTTCATTGGTTTGTTTACGTACCTTTATTCATTGATTATGCAAAGTAGGACCGCACCCAAATTCTCGCTACCGCACACTGCCTTTTTCAAAACCATTCTCACAAAACTTCACTTGCTTGCCGAACCAGAGATTCGTATAGGTAGTTGTCATGTTTCAGATTTGTTCAGGGTTTTGAGCTGAGTCGATTATGTTCATCAATAATCTTTCGTATAATGTTTGTTGAAGTGCTCATATTTAAAGATTTGTCATACTTGCTCAGAATGAAATTTTCCATTTTAACGAATCTAGTCTGGAACTTTTCGATTGATCTTTGATTTGAGCTCATAATTTATTTGGATTAATTAGTATTTAGTTCGTCTTGATTCTGATGTTCGTGTGTTGGATTCTTGTAGATTTTTTCGTTTAAGTGGTCTATTAAAGGAATCAGAGCGTTGGGATGGGACAACACCTTTTTGTTTCCGAAACTTTCAGTCATATTGCTTAGAAGACTTCTGAGCTATTACTATTAGCTATTAGTTGCTGCTGGAATACACGACCTGTCCAACCGTTGGTGTTGAGTGATGATTTTGATTCTTGACTAGTTGCCCATGAAATGAAGTATTCTATCCGCTTCTTTTGGCTAGTTCAAGTGAGAGTTGTGTCCTTCATTGTTGTGGCCTTCACCTCGAGAACCTCAGCAACGGAAGGTTTGTTACTTATTTTCATATGGGGTTTTGTGATAGAATTATCCATTACTTTGTATGTTAGATTACTGTGTACATGTATTTGATTGTAGATCTGTTCCGTATCAACTACATCTTTCTATCTTTGGTTAGATATCATTAAGTCAGTTAAAACATTGGACGACTATGGTTATTAGTTGAACCATTTGCTGATGATTCTAGTGAAAGAAGACTATGGCTTATTGCTAAGTTCACTTATGGATAGTGTCAATGTTATGAAGAACAGGGATGGACAAGTATATTTCAAAGCATTGTTCCTGGTTTAAAGTCTCCATTGTATATATGTTATCAAAAGTCATGTGTGATGCCTAGTTTTTTTTCCTTGAACAGTGAACCGGGTTGGACCGGCTGAACCGTGAACCGACCCCTCGCCGGTTCGATGGTCGGTCCGGTTCTAATAACTATGGTTGGTACAATGATTAAGGCCGTTTGAAAATTGAAATACAGATCACGAGCCAATAACATAGATAGATAAAGGAGACCAGGTTGTAAAATTCAGAAGTCAAGACACATTCCTTCGATTTTTTTTTTAAAATATATCACAAAATAAAAATAATTATCTAAATATTGTTAATTTTTTTATAAAAAAAATACCAAAATATATCAACACGCGAATACCATTCGCGGGTGCGTATACTAAAAAAGCATACCCACACAGATTATCTAAAAAGAATCATATGCGAATTTCATTTGCAAGTGTAACTTCTATCGTTCATACAAATTTTTCTCTCTTTCTTTTTCTCTTTTGCATCTTTTAGATATGTATATATTTGCTTTTTTTTAATCATAAACTCGAGAATTTCATTCATACTTCATTACCGTTCTCATTCACTTCATTACAATATCTACTCAAAATGAAAACTAGAGGGAGCGGTGGTTGTAACACCCAATTTTGTAGTCGCACTCCCAATCTTGACTGTTTGGCAATCCAATTAGCGCATTCGTTTGTCGTACATCTAATGGTTGACCAATGTATCGTCTCTATGCAATTTGCCCTTGTTTGTATCTCCAAGCAAACTACATCATACCTCCATTTGGTTGTTCTTCCTTGAATTTGTTTCATTATCATTTCTGAGTCCGACTTGAGGATCACCTTTCCCCAATGCTTCTCCCGTGCAAGTGACACTCCTATTAGTATCGCCTCTGCTTCGAGCGCCTAGATGGTCCATCCTGTTTTTCTTCGGTTTGCCCCACCAACGATCCTTCCCGTCTCATCTCTCGCTATGATTCCTATCCCTCCCATCTTTGATTCCCCACACCATGAGGCGTCACAATTGATCTTCACCCATCCGTTTGTTGGTTTCACCCATGTTTGCCTTGGCCCCGGTCTGGTTTCTTGTGCATCCTGTCGACTGAGTTGCACCCCATCTGCACACTCATGCGCGGTTGCTGTCAAGTACCTCAGTCGGATTCGGTTGCTTCTGCTCGAACACCTTCTTGCATCGTGCATTCCAGATCTTCCACATCGTTATTAGACAGAGCCTCCACCTGTCTTCCTGCATTTGTTGTGTCTGTCTTGGCTCCTTCCTCCTGTCCAACATCCAGTCCATCATGGTTAGCCTTGCATGCTGTCTTCCCCCAGACCGTGACTGCCGAACCATACGAGATTCGTCAAGCTGCACCTATAGACTATATGTTCCACGTCCTCAACCACATATAGGACAGCTCACCTCTACCTCCATGCCCCTCCGTCGCAGGTTTGCCATCACTGGAATGGAGTTTGTTATGTGTTACGTTGGCCTTCCAAACTGTGTTCCAGATTGTTGTGGCTCTGGTCCCATGGCGATTGATGTCTGGTGTTGTCATCTCTGTTGCCTCTTTCAGCCTGTGATATGTTGTCTTCACCGAAACCCGGTCATGGTCTGTTTATAGCCACAGAATGGTGTCCTTCTTCTCCTGGTTCGGGATCAGAATGCTCATGATTTTGATGACATCCTCTTGTGTGGCCAAGATCCTCAACAACTCTTCATTCCAGCCCCTCTGACTTTTGTCGAACAGATGCCCCACCTTTAGCTCCTAGTTAAGCCTCCGTGCCTCAGTCAATTCAACTTTAAAACTGACCTTGTTATATAGCCATTGGTTTGTTAAAGCATGCATCGTCCCCCCATCACCGATCGCCCAGATTCCCTCTTTAGTTAGTACATCTCGACCCTTCAAAAGGCTCGCCCATGCCCAAGATGCTTGCCCCCCTTTCCTTGTCGAAATGATATCCCCATTTTGGAAATAAAGCCCCTTCAAAACCGTCACCCAAAGAGCGCCTGGTTCTTTGTTTGCTCTATCCACCATCTTAGTAAGCAAGGCAACATTAAAAGTTTCTAACTCCCTAAAACCCATACCTCCGTCTTCCTTTGTCTTGGCTAAGGCTTCCTATCTCTTCCAGTGTATTTTCCTTATTTCATCTCCGCCTCCCCACCAGAATCTCGCTATCATCGCATTGATCTACGCACACCACGTTCTAGGAAGTTTGAAAATGCTCATCACATACGTTGGTATTGCTGTGAGCACTGAGAAACCTGATTTAGTGTCTTTGATCTCTATCCCTGCAGTTTATCCCGCCTTAGTCCCCTTGTCGATCGGATGTAGTCTGTTCTATCCCCATTCACCAAGACACGGTAGATAGGAGTCATTATACAAGCTTTCATCCAAAACCCCTTTGCTCTAGGCTCCTTAGAAGGAAGCCCCATTCCACCCTGTCGTACGCCTTTTGCATGTCAAGTTTGATTGCGCATTCAACTCTATTTGTGTTTTTTCCGGTCTTGAAATGATGGATTACTTCATGCGCTACCATTATGTTGATTTACTAATACCTTTGATATGACCTTATAAATGAAATTACATAGTCTTATCGGTCTATAATCTGCAGCACATATAGGGTTTGGTATCTTAGGAATAAGTGTTATGTTTGTTTGGGTAAGGGATGATGGGAAATTACCTGTTTAGAGGAAGGCTTTGACCGCATTGAACACATCTGAGGCCACTACCTCCCAGTTCCTTTGATAAAACAATCCCGGAAAACCGTCTAGACCTAGTGCCCTAGTGCCTCCCAACTGATAGATCGCTGATTTGACTTCCTCCATTGTGATCTCCTTGGTCAAATCTGTGTTCATCACCCCATTGATCTGTCGCGGCATACATTCTAACATATCTTCATCTATCTTTGTATGCTCGATCTGGAGGGCTTTGTTAAAGTGCTCCCATATCTCATTTATTATGTCCACTTCCTTGCTTAACCATCTCCCACCATCTTTTTGCAAGCGGTATATTTGGTTCCTTCTTCTTCGCGTTTTTGTTGTCAAATGGAAGAACATTGTATTACGATCTCCATTGTGGAGCCACTTGATTCTCGGCCTTTGTTTCCAATATATCTCTTCTCGTATCCACAACTCCTTTATGTGCTCCCTTAAGTCAGTCTCTTCCCTAGATGTTGCCTCGGTCGGTTGTCTTAAACCGATGGTTCTCAATCTTTCTTTGGCCATTCCCATCTCCTTCATGTTATTGCCAAACCGTTCTTTGCTCCATGCCTTCAAACTCTGCCTACACCCTCCCAATTTCGGCCATAATTTCCTTCTCTGCCCCCCATGGTCGTTGTGCTTCCAAGCATCCCGAATAACCTTCTTACACTCCGGGTTTTCAAGACACGTCTCCTCAAAACGGAAGTTTCGTACCCTTCTCTTCCTCCCCTCCTCCATTGTTAGGATTAGTGGAGCATGATCAGATCCCACGGCAACCTCATTTATACATTGGCATTAGGGAAGTTGGCTGCCCATCGTTCATTCATAATCACTCGATCTAGTTTCTCATATACTCTATCCTCCCCCTTCTATTATTACACCAGGTAAATCTTTGCTCTTCCGCACCCATAACCTCCATGCCAATGCCATTGATAAAACTATTGAACTCATCCATTTGTCTTTGGGTCTTTCGTCGGCCCCCATGCTTCTCATATTCGTGTGTGATCGCATTAAAGTCCCTTTGACATATCAATGCATCCCGTCGTCATATTCCGCTTCTTCTTATCTCCTCCCAATTCAGATTCCTTTCTCGCTCGTCCGTGCCCGCATGCACCCATATAATGTACATCGGTACCCTTTGATTCTTGAATGTTACTGACATGTCTATGGCATTCAGACTCGCACTCAGAACTCTCACTGTCGTGTCCTCCCTCCACCACAACGTCATTCCCTCTGATGTTCCCCTTGGTTCCACATAATACGCATGGTCCATCCCGACCTGATTTCTTATCCGCTCACAGAAAGTATCCCCGTTTTTTGTTTCTAACAAGCATATTATCTCCATGTGATACCTCCCATTTAGGTTTTTTAGGTGTCGAATTGTCAGGGAAGACCCCAGACCCTGACAATTCGAGCAGATTGTACTCATTGATCATGTGTGGCTGTTGTGGGACAGTCACCAGAATCCGTGTTTGGTTCACCTATTATCATACCCATCTCGTCTTCTGTTTGTTCATTTCCCTTACTTTGTCTTCCCATCTCAGATCTCTTCTTTCCCTTCAAAGATTTCGTCCTCTTTCTCTCCTTCCCCTTTCCCCCCTTCGCCACATTTGCTAGGGTGACAGAAATTCCTCCCACATCTGCAGTTGGAGTTTTTATCCCCGAATGTCATTCGCGGGTGATATTTTTTATACTTACTCGCGAACCTCATTCAGAGGTAGATATATTTTAGTATTTGTTTTTCAAAAGTATAGATATTTCGGTAATTATTTTTATTTTGAGGTATATTTTGGGGAAAAAATCATTCATTCCCTAGCTTGCTTGTTAATCTAGTCTGCGCACCTTTTTATTTTTAGATTAATAATACTCCAGTACATGATATCGAACCATTCAATCATGTTGATGATGTTGTCGAGACTTGCAGTTCCTCTTCCTTGATTTCGTTATCTCAATATGCTTGATTGTCGTCAAGTCGAATTTTTGATGACTGCTCTCCACCCATTCTTAGTTCTCAGTCGTGTACCTTCCCAAATTGTTGCTTCATGTATCTTGACACGTCTGTTTAGCCTACTAATGATCCAGTCTTTTGAGTTGCGCGATATGACACCAATTCCTCATGTTTTGATTAATGTGTCTCAAATGCATCACAGTTAATTTTAATAGCATTCACCTTTGACTGAACCCAAGTTGTGCTTTCTCTGAATTGCTCGAGACGATGATCCCTCCTTGATCGCGATCAAGTTTCGATTAAGCCCACGCTCGGTATTGAAGGAGTATCATACTAAGAGAGATTAATGCATCAAAAACTATTAATTTGTTTATGTTACTGTCACCTACTGCTACTAATGGAAGAGAAAGAGGAGGAAACATTAGGAATATAATTAACTAGATATCTGATTTGCGCTTTCCGCAATTAGTAGTATGTTTTATTTTTTATATTTAATATAAGTTATTTTTTTATAATACATAGTATAACATATTTAAATTAATTTTAAATGAATATATTGTAAAATAATTTTAAAAAATAAAATAATAAGTTTACTATTATAAGGTTTTAAAAAACATTTCCAGTAAATATACACTATAATAATTTTTCAAAAATTTCATTGTTGTAAGTTTAAATTGTTTACAATAAAAGTATTATATTAAAACTTAAAAATGCATGAAATAATTAATTATGTAGATAAATTATTATAAATTATTTTATGAAATACAAAAACTTATATATTATATTAAGTGCATTTCTTCATAAAATTAGTTAAAACATACATGAGACAATAATTAAAATTAATAATAAGATAATAATTAATACTTTTATGTTAAATATTTTTATGACTTAATTTTGTGCATATGTTTACAAAAGACTATTAAAATCATTAGTAATTTTAATAAGAGTATTATGTGATATATGAAATGATCCTTAATTAATTTATATTTTAATTTTTAAAAGTAAATTTTAATATGTGCATACTTGATATTCATAAAATATAATATTATGTATTTTATTATTAGATAAATTTCACTTCATAAAATATATTTAATGAAAAATCATAATTACTAATGTAAAATAAAGAGAAATGGTATCGTTTTGTAACTTATCTTGAAAATGAATGAGATAGTTTGAATAGTTTTAAAGTGATTTACATGGCATGCCACCTAGGAATGAGAAATTTATGTTTGACATTGACCAATTAGAAGAGGTTAATTTAACATTAGGAGTGAGAAAATACAATAAAAAAACTTATTTGTCAACATGGTATGTGATTTAACCAAATTAATATATATATTAATTAATTTGGCTAAGTTATGTAGAATTGTAACAAGTAAGCTTTTTAAGACATTTTTTCATTCCTAATGTCAATTTTATAATTTCTAATTGGTCCATGTCAAACATATAATTCTCACTCATACGTGCTAGGGCTGGGCATGAACCGGTTCGACCTCGAACCGGTTCAGAACCGAAACTTTACCACATTTTAAAATCGGTACGGTTTTCCGCTCCAGATTTTGACCAATTTACCATATCTTCTGAACCGGTTCAAAAACCGGTTCGACCGAACCTGTTTATACCCACAAAAATATTGATCACAGCATCATCTATGTTCTTCGACAATGGTTCTGGGACAGATCCAAGCATGGGACAATGCGTTGCCAAAGTTGTCTTCTTTGTTCATCAGTTCAGTTGATGGAAGGAATCTCAAGTCATTGCTTGTAGAAGACAATGTCACGACAACAATTTGCACGGATGGTTTCTTCCAATTTGTCAATCTGGACAAACTTGGCAATATTTGTATCCTCGAACAATATGAAATATCAAGTGTGATCAAACTGGATTGCTCGTTCCCTTGGTGACTACCTGGGAGAGCACAAAGAGTCTCAAGCCTGCTACAAGCATATAAATCTAGAGTCTGAAGATTCATAAGACAGCCAATATATGGAAGTAATTTCAAGCAACAATTTCTCAAAGATAGACGCTGCAGTCTAAGAAGACGGTCAATAGAAGCTGGAAGTTCTCTGATGGAAGTCCCATCTAGTGTAAGATCTGTGAGAGAAGACAACATACCAACATAATTTGGAATCTGAGCAAGATTGATACATTGACTTGCATTAAAAATTTCAAGCTTCTATAAACAACCCAAATTCTCTGGCAACTCCTTAATGGATTCACAACCGATGATGTCCAGGTAAGTCAGATTCCTTAGCTTGTTTAATGATGGATGAATCCCTTTCAGCTCTTTACATTTTGACAAAATCAACCTCTCTAAATTTGGAAAAGCAGTGAAGTTGAAAGGTGTTTGTAGATGTTGGGAAGACATGAGATTAAGAACTTTTAGCTCCTCCATCTGTTAAAAAAAATAGAAACGCAAATCACTACTATAAGAGACTAAGTCCACTCTGGACTGAATTGATGTTTTCCCTGCCAATAGGTGGAAAGAATAAGCAAAATCTGTAATACCTTCACTGTGTCCCAATTTTCTGTAATAACGTTACCCAGTAGATCAAGACAGACAAGTTTTGGCTGATGTAAATTATTGAAGGAACTGAACGAAGAAGATGGCCATCTGAGCCATCGCAAGGATGGTAGTGTTAGGTATTGTAGTCTGATTGATATGTAATGGTCGGTTATGTATTAATGTACGTTTCTCGCTGTTCAACCTCAGCGGTGTACTGTATTTCTCGCTGTATTACTGTACTGTACTGTATTTCTCCTGTATACGTATTTTGTAACAGTAACCGTCATCAATAATATCATGATAAACCGTGTGGAGGTTACTCACTTGAGTGTTACCACAAGAAATCAGTTTTGGCTTCTCTTCCTTTCCTCTCTAAAAATCCTAAGTGTTCTTCCTCAATCCTAGGTGTGTTCTTCATTATTGATTGTTGTTTGATCCTAACAATTGGTATCAGAGCTAAGGAGATTCAACACGATCATTGAAGATGGAGAGTTCGAAGTTTGGAATCGAGAAGTTTGATGGATCCGATTTCGGTTTCTGGAAGATGCAGATTGAAGATTGTCTCTACCAGAAAGATCTTCACGAACCCTTGATCGGGGTAAAGCCGGATTCCATGACAGAGGATCAGTGGAAGCTGAAAGATCGTCAGGCCCTAGGTATGATCCGATTGACTTTGTCGAAGAACGTGGCGTTCAACATCGTCAAGGAGCATACTACGTCCGGTCTGTTGAAGGCACTGTCAAATATGTATGAAAAGCCATCGGCTATGAACAAGGTATATTTGATGCGTAGATTGTTCAATTTACAGATGTCTGAAAGTGGATCTGTTGCTGATCATATCAACGAGTTTAATATGATTGTAAGTCAATTGAGTTCTGTGGAGATTCACTTCGAAGATGAAATTAAAGCCTTGATTTTGATGTCATCTCTGCCCGAGTCTTGGGATACTATTGTTGCTGCAATTAGTAGTTCCCGTGGTTCTGAGAAACTGAAATTCGATGAAATCCGAGATGTTGTTCTCAGTGAAAGTATTCGCAAACGCGAAGTAGGAGATTCATCGGGTAGTGCTCTCAGTGTGGACAGAAGGGGGAGAAGCAATTCGAAGGGCCAAAATCAACATGGTCGATCAAAATAAAAGATTAGAGGAAAATCTCCGAACAAAGTCAACGTGGTTTGTTGGAATTGTGGAGAGAAAGGCCACTATCGGACAACCTGTAAGAAACCCAAGAAGAAGCAGAATCAGAATTCAGGAAATGATACTGATTCTGTAAATTCAGCAGAAGACATTGGGGATGCTCTAATCCTTAGTGTGGACAGCCCGGTTGAATCCTGGATTTTGGATTCTGGTGCGTCTTTTCATTCGTCTCCAAGCAAGGAGTTGTTTCAAAATTTCAAGTCTGGAAATTTTGGAAAGGTATATCTTGCTGACAACAAGATATTGGAGATTGAAGGAAAGGGGGATGTCTGCATAAAGACCCCATCGGGAAACCAGTGGACATTGGAGGATGTCAGATATATTCCTGGACTCAAGAAGAATCTGATCTCTGTTGGTCAGTTGGATAGCACAAGCTACGCAGCAGAGTTTGGTAAAGGTTCGTGGAAGATTGTAAAGGATGCTATGATTGTAGCTCGTGGCACGAAATCTGGAACCTTATACACCACTGAAGGGTGTATAAACATGGCTGCTATTGCTGAGGGTGCTTCTGGTTCATGTCTGTGGCATAACAGACTTGGACATATGAGTGTTAAGGGAATGAAGATGCTGGTTGGAAAAGGAGCTCTAGAGGGTCTGAAGTCTGTTGATATGGGTCTTTGTGAGAGTTGTGTTCTGGGCAAACAGAAACGAGTTAGCTTCACAAAGACTCCTAGAGAGTCGAAGAAAATGCAGTTGGAAATGGTTCATACAGATGTATGGGGACCATCTCCAGTTTCATCACTTGGAGGATCCAGGTTTTATGTCACCTTCATTGATGATTTCAGCAGGAAGGTATGGGTTTACTTCTTGAAGCATAAGTCAGATGTGTTTGCAACATTCAAGAGGTGGAAAGCTGAAGTTGAGAATCAGACCGGATTGAAGATCAAATGTTTGAGGTCTGACAATGGAGGAGAGTATGACAAGTCAGAGTTCAAAGCATTATGTTCTGGTGAGGGAATAAGATTGATGAGGACAGTTCCCGGTAAGGCTAGGCAGAATGGAATTGCTGAAAGGATGAACAGAACATTGAATGAGCGTGCGAGAAGTATGAGGCTGCATTGTGGGCTGCCCAAGATGTTCTGGGCAGACGCAGTGAGCACAGCTGCATACTTGATCAACAGGGGACCATCAACTCCCTTGGGGTTCAAGATTCTAGAGGAGGTATGGACAGGAAAGGATCTCAAGTACTCACACTTGAGAACTTTCGGTTGCACGGCTTATGTTCATGTTGATCCAGAGAAAAGAGATAAACTTGATGCTAAGGCTATGAAGTGTTACTTCATAGGCTATGGTTCTGACTTGTTTGGTTACAGGTTTTGGGATGACAAGAACAGAAAGATCCTGAGACACTGTGATGTGACGTTTGATGAATCTGTCCTATACAAGGACAGAGAGCAGAAGGTTCCAGAGACTACGAAGCAAGTGGGAGTTGAGTTTGAGATGCAGAATATTACACCCATAGAAGACACTCAAACAACTCCAGAGACTGTGGATGAAGAACCCGTAGTGGAACAAATGACACCTGACCAGGTGTTGAGGAGATCATCCAGAACCATCAGAGCACCAGATAGGTATTCACCTTCATTACATTATCTGTTGCTGACTGATGAAGGGGAACCAGAGTCTTTTGATGAGGCCCTACATGTGGATGATTCAATCAAGTGGGAGCAAGCCATGGATGATGAGATGAGCTCACTTGAGAAGAATGACACGTGGTTGTTGACTGAATTGCCTGTAGGGAAGAGAGCCTTGTTGAATAGGTGGGTGTTCAGGATCAAGGCTGAACCAGATGGCAAAAGACGGTTCAAGGCTCGGTTAGTAGTTAAAGCGTATTCACAAAGGAAAGGTATTGATTATGCTGAAATATTTTCTCCTGTTGTGAAATTAACTACTATCAGGATTCTATTGAGTATTGTTGCTTCTGAGAATTTGCATCTTGAGCAAATGGATGTAAAAACAGCATTTTTACATGGAGATCTTGATAAGGAGATCTATATGCATCAACCAGAAGGATTTGTTGTTCCAGGCAAGGAACACATGGTGTGCAAGCTCAACAGGAGCTTGTATGGGTTGAAGCAGGCACCGAGGCAATGGTACAAGAAGTTCGACTCCTTCATGATCAAGAGTGGCTTTTGTAGGAGTGAAAAGGATCAGTGCTGTTATTTCAAGAAATACACTGATTCTTATGTATTTCTACTCTTGTATGTGGATGATATGTTGATTGCAGGATCCAGTATGAGAGAGATAAACAATGTGAAGGCAAGTCTGTCTTCTGTGTTTGAGATGAAAGACTTGGGTGCATCGAAGCAGATTCTTGGGATGAGAATATCTCGGGATAGATCTGCTGGCACCTTAAGTCTATCCCAGGAACAGTACATTGAGAAGGTAGTGACCCGATTCAGGATGACTGATGCTAAGCCCAGGACTACTCCTTTGGCAAATTTTATAAA
Organism: Chamaenerion angustifolium; assembly: GCA_946814005.1. NCBI lineage: Eukaryota > Viridiplantae > Streptophyta > Magnoliopsida > Myrtales > Onagraceae > Chamaenerion > Chamaenerion angustifolium. Next base: position 33,801,842 of record OX328266.1, on the reverse strand, counting down.
ATTGTCAAAGGGGCAGTCACCCAAGACAGCTGAAGAACGTGACCAGATGGCACTGGTTCCATATGCTTCAGCAGTTGGGAGTTTGATGTATGCTATGGTCTGTACAAGACCTGACATAGCACACGCAGTGGGTGTGGTTAGCAGGTACATGGCAAATCCGGGTAAAGAGCATTGGGAAGCTGTGAAGTGGCTTCTAAGATATCTGAAAGGTACATCCAGTACTTCACTTTGTTTTTGCAAAGACCAAGTGATTCTGCAGGGTTTTGTGGATGCTGATCTTGGTGGAGATGTAGACTCTAGCAAGAGCACATCCGGATACATCTACACCATAGGTGGTACTGCAGTGAGTTGGATGTCCAGACTTCAGAAATGTGTTGCTCTTTCATCTACTGAGGCTGAGTATGTGGCAATAGCTGAAGCTGGGAAGGAGATGATATGGTTGGCAGATTATCTGGAAGAGTTGGGCAAGAAGCAGAATGAGAAGATTCTGTATTCAGATAGCCAGAGTGCCATACAGTTGGTGAATAATCCAGTCTATCATTCTAAGACTAAGCACATTAGAAGACGGTATCATTTCACTCGCAGTGCAGTGGAAGAAGGCTACTTGTGTTTAGAGAAGATAGAGGGTGCAAAGAATCCAGCAGACATGTTGACAAAATGTGTGGATGTTGGGAAACTGGGGTTGTGCAAAACCTCGGTTGGTCTTCTGTAGTTATGTTACTACAGATGGTGCGGTGAAGGTATTAATGATGATGTTAGAAAATATGTGTGTTGTTTTGGTGACGGAATCAGTCTCCAAGTGGTAGATTTGTTAGGTATTGTAGTCTGATTGATATGTAATGGTCGGTTATGTATTAATGTACGTTTCTCGCTGTTCAACCTCAGCAGTGTACTGTATTTCTCGTTGTATTACTGTACTGTACTGTATTTCTCCTGTATACGTATTTTGTAACAGTAACCGTCATCAATAATATCATGATAAACCGTGTGGAGGTTACTCACTTGAGTGTTACCACAAGAAATCAGTTTTGGCTTCTCTTCCTTTCCTCTCTAAAAATCCTAAGTGTTCTTCCTCAATCCTAGGTGTGTTCTTCATTATTGATTGTTGTTTGATCCTAACAGGTAGAAGGTCCTCAAAGCAGTTTCCATTAAGGATGGCGCCATTTCAAACTCACCTCGACGCGCCCGGCCTGCTGCTCGCCTCGCCCGACCTGCTACTCGCCTCGCCCGACCTGCTGCTTGCCTCGCCCCGCCTCGCCCGACCTGCTGCTCGCCCCAGAACATGAAGAGAAGTGAAGAAGATGTAGAGTTGAAGGAATGACATTAACGAAGGGTTAAAAGCAAGTGAAGAGTGGTTCGGTAAATTGAAGAGTCTGGTTCGGTCAAGTAATTTAGGTTAGTCCGGTCTGGTTTAGTAATTAAATATAATATTATATTAAAACCAATACAAGAAGTGGTACGATTTACCGTTTAAGAACCGGTTTTTTGTACCTATTCTGAACCGCTCCATATTTTTCTAAAAAAACTATTTATTTTGTGAACCGGTCTGGCTAAACCGGTTCGAAACCGGTACGGTTCGGCCGAACCGGTTTTTACCCAGCCCTAATACGTGCCATGTCATGTTACATCGTTTAAAATCTTCCAAACTCTCTCATTCATTCTCCCAATAAGTTACAAAATTTCATTAATATCTTCTTATTTTCTAAGTGCATTTATGACTTTTCTTAAGTTTATTTTATTTACTAAAATTTATATTTTATGAAAAGCAAGAAGATGTATAAATTAAATCTTTTTATTACAAGATAATTTAAGATGAAATCAATGATTATTATGTATATTATATATCAATTTTATGAAAATGATAATCACATTTTAATTTATGTAGATATTTATAATTATGACATAAAATTTAGGGTATGAAAAATTCTAATAATAATTCTAATATAATTTCTTCATACTTTTCTTAAAACTATTTTTATAAAATATCATTGTTATATTCTATTAGAATCAACATATATTACAAAATTTAAAAAATGATTTATAATTACTATAACTAGTATGCATATTATATACATATATACACTCTAATAGTTAGTATTTATTTAAAAATATATGAAAATAATACATGTCATAAAATGAATTTTAAAATTATTAATTAGAGTCATATTCATAATTGGTTACATTTTTTTTAGGGTTAACTATCAAGTAGCTACCTGAACTTTGGACGTTTTGCAACGAGATACCCGAACTTTAAAAAATCAAAACGGGTTACCTCAACTTTGGCGAATGTGCAACGAGCTAACTCCGTTCAAATTACCGTCAACGGTTGTCGGAAATTAATCGGAAATTAGTTGGAAATTGAACGGAGGTAACTCGTATTAAAAATAAAGCTATTAGGTTAAAAACAGATCAAATCAAGTTTAATTTAAACGTATTTTGACTCTTAAAAAAAACGACCAATCGGTATGAGAGTATATATTGAGACCGAGTCAATTTTTCTTTTGTATTTTCTATATTTGACGTGATTTACTACTCTTATTAATGAATTAACTTATCTTCCATTTTCCTTATTGTAATATTTGAATTTCTTCGAAATGGGTTCACCAATAGATCCCCATTATGTTTTTATGGGCACCCGTGTTTCAAAAGGCCCCATATTAAAGGTTTCATTTCTAGTATGTTTACTTTATATTTAAAATAATTTTTATTTATATTGAAGTTAGTATTTAAAAAGTAATTTTTATTTATATTGAAGTTAGTATTTAAAAAGTTATGAATATTAACCATGAATATTTGTTCGCATGATTTAAACTCAAAATTTTTAATAAAAAAAAATACTAAACTAGTATGTTATTTGTTGGGCAAAAAACAAACTATTATATGTTATTTTGCAAATTATAATTTTTTTTATCGTCATTTTTATTAGGGGTTATAATTTTGGATACGATCCATGGATGACCCGTTTTGGGTCGAACATTTTGGACTCCTTGTTTATTTTGACTTGATCCATCCAACTCGTATGAAAAATGGAGCCGGGTTTGGAGCGTACCTATCGATTTGTGGATTAACACGTATAATTAAATATATATATTCTAATAAATGATATAAAAGTCCATTGGTCACATGAGTCATATAAGTCGCATGGTCATGTGGACTACATGAGTTCTTAGGTTGCATGAATCAGTGGGTCGACAGGTCCCGTGGGTCAATGTATCAATACACAAACTTTATATTGTATAAGTTGAAATAATATGAATTCACATGTCATAGAGGTTGAACTATGGACCCGCGAGTTGTTTTTGAATCTTAGAAAATGACTCATAATTATTAACAAATCATGTTATAATTAAATATGATTTAATACGATTCGTACTTAAAAACGAGTGACGATTGACCGTCACACAAATTAAGACCCCTAATCTTTACGACCAAATAAGTACGACAGCTAAGGAGACATTGATTGAATGGAGTTGAGAGCGCTTTAATTCCATGCCACACCCACAGGTCACATGTTCGGATCATTATTATTTGTATACTATATTTATGATTTGTCATGTCACACTTGAATTCCCTTTTTTCATACACTTATTATGATATATATACATATTTACACAACACAATGTGGGACCCCTTTCACTTTCGCTCCTCTTACTCTCATTGTTGTTGTACTGCATTGTCGTCGGTGTTGGCTAGAGCCGGAGATTTTTTTGAAGAGGTGTTTGGATCAACAGTAATTACGTATTAAAATCAATTAATACATTTATAATTATAATTATATATATATATATATATATATATATATATCGAATATTCAATCTTACAAATAGAGTCGATAATGATGCGGTGAAAAATTCAAAATTATGGTTATAACCGTTATTTTTTATACGGTTAACTGTACTATTATGATACAGTGCAGTTATGATGATGAATTATCTGTCTATAATGGTTTTGAATCATATTAACATATTAATTAGTAGGTAGAGCTGACATTGGTTAATGTATTGTGTGAGTATATCAAATAACTTAACCATAATATATTTTTAAATTGTATACCATAATCATAACCATTACAAGTATATTTTTTAATACTATAACCATATCTATAATCATGCTTAATAATCACGGTTTTAACCGTATACCCATATTTATTACCACATGTGAAATGTAATTGAACATTATAAATGTTATTTAATAAATATAAGTTCATTCAAGTATTCATTATATATGTATTCATATATTTTAATCCAAATAATTAATTGGGTTAGATATTGAATTAGTTAACTATCTTATTTCTAGCATATATCATGTTATAATATAATATAATATAGTATATAAGGTAACTAAATGTTGTCGTTTTTTAGCATCTCGTTTATAAAATTTCCATACCTCAGATACCCTCTAGCGAATGTGAATTGTATCCCCTTCAATTCAACATGATCCCTTTACAACTTCCTGCAGTAATTGTACTGTCCATGTGAAGAAACATTGGAAGGAAGAAGGGAGAAGACTTTCATGTCCTAAATATGTCGGCCTCGTCGGATCAGTGGAGTGTAACATGTGTCCTCTCCAAAAATTTTCAAAAAGTGTATAGTTTAGTAAAAAAATTTGAAAAAATAGATATCGTCCAAACATATTTAGAAAAATGGGAATAGGCACGTCCTCAGGTAGCGCCTATTCCAATAGGCGCGATTTCCAGATCGCGCCTATGCACCAATTATTTGGTTATTTCCGCCAATTATTACAGGATTTGTAACAGTAAATTACAATTATTATCTCTACTCGATAAATCTGTGCCTCGAGAAACTGCTGCTCATACTTCCTTGGACTCTTCTCACCTTTCATTCCTAGCTCTCCCACACGAAGCTCTCCCACCACAAACGAAGGTAAGTTATTTGTTTTAATATATTGCGTAATGTTAATTTTTGAAACATTTGTAGGAGTTATATTTACATATATATCATATGTGATAAGAATTTTTATACTACTAATTTTTTAGGATCAAGCATGACAGAAAATATTTACGACCTTGTAAGTTCAGACCCAATAATTCCAAACCCGCAGCATCCATATCTTGCTCAACGACATAATCATATGTTACTGCTTCTCCGTGTATACGAAGTCCAAGTATCACGGCTACGTCCTCTAGAGTGATCGTCATCTCTCCATGTCTGAGATGAAAGGTGTGTGTCTCTGGCCGCCAACGCTCGCACAATGAGGTCAGTAACTTAGGATCCAGTTTGGGATGTGACATAATAACCACATCCCATAGTCCAACTTCTTGCACAATCGCTTTTGCATTTTCTGAAATTAAATTTTCTTCGCCTTTTAAACATCGAAACGTGATCTGTTGATTAGCACTAAGATCCGACGAATGATGTTTGTCTTGTCCCCAAAGGATCGATGGATCTAAAGGACCAACATTTATCACATTTGGACCACGCGACTGATTTGTCATAACTACGCGCGGCTGCATGATAACTGTACAATTAAACAGTATAAATTTTTTATTTATGACAATTTATATTTTTGGCACAATTTTTTTATTAATCATTATCTAATAATTCAAATATATATAATTAATTTATAATAATATAATTAATTAGCACTATAATTACTAATTTAATTTAATATGGCTAATTAGCATAACAATAAATATTAATAATCATATATTTATAAAAAAAAAATATTTATTAAAAAAAATTAATACAAAAAAATTACTAATTTCTTGGTATGTGGCTGCGGTGGTGGCGGGCTGGAGGCGTCTGGGCCTGAGGAGGCGGCTGGGCAGCAGGACGCGCAGCAAGGCGTCGGGAGCTGGAGGCTTGGGCAGCGGGAGGGCGCAGCGGGACGGCGGGAGCAGGTGGCTGGGCAACGGGAAGGGAAAGGAGCTGGAGGCTGGGCAGCGGTGGGGAGCTGGCGGATGCAGGCGAGGCGGCGTCTGGAGCTTGGGCAGTGGTGGGGAGCTGGAGCTGGCGGATGCAGGCGAGGCGAGGCGGTGAGGGAATGCAGGCGGATCGGGAGCTGGAGCTGGAACCGGCGGATGCAGGCGAGGCGGGAGCGGGAGCGGGAGCTGGCGGATGCAGGCGAGGCGGGACCTGGCGGCGTCTGGAGCTTCAGAAGGGAGGTGGGGAGGCTGCTGAAGGGAGATAGGGTATTTATAAAGAAACCCTATCTCCCAGGCGCGTCCCCAGGTCGCGCCTATTCAATGGTGCGACTCTGGTGCCCCGCGCCTATACTTATATTTCTAAATATTTTTTTCAATATGTACTTTTTCAAAAAAAAAATTCTAAAATAAACAGTTTTTGAAAAAATTTGTCCTCTCCAATCAATTCTTATTAATAATTTTATATGCAGTATTTAATTATTTGAAAAATAGATTAGGATTTCTTTTAAGTTAATAGGTCCAATGGTACCATATGTTTGAGTCATGTGATCGTATGGTACTCCTATGTTGTTTTATGGTACCATATGTTTCGCAATGTTATTATTTGGTCCAAATTACGGTTGCAGTCAAAGTTAACTAACAGAATGCCGACGTTGCGTTGATGTGGCAGATGGAAAATAAAAATAAATAGAAAAATTAATAAAAATAGGGGGAAATAGGAAAAACAATCATAAAAATATATATATTAATAAAAAAAATTATTTTTTTTAAATCAAAAACTGTAAAAAAAAAAAAAATAGGGTTGGACCCTTGGGTCCAATTGACCCAGCCAAGGGTCGAACCCTGGGCTGGGTTGGACCCCCACCAGGTCGCCTTACCTGGGCGACCAGGTAGGTATGACCCAAACTTGGTATGGGTCCAACCCAGGGTTCGACCCTTGGCTGGGTCAATTGGACCCCAAGGGTCCAATCCTATCTGTTTTTTCAATTTTCGTTTTTTTAAATAAATTTATAAAAAATAATTTTTATTAATATATAAATTTTAAAATATTTTTTAAAACATTTTTATAATTTTTCCCTTTTTTTTATTTTCCTATTTATTTTTAAATTAAATATTATATTATATATCTACGTGACGCTGATGTGTCATTGACGTTGTGCTGGCATGGACCTTTTAAAAGAAAAATTTAACAGTTGACTAACAGAGTACCATAGGACAACATGCTCCAAACATAACGAATCATTTAACCATATCAAAAAACATACGGTACCATCCGATCACATGACTCAAACATAATGTACCATTGGAGCTATTAACCCTTTATTTTAAAAAGAAAACCTCTAAATAAAATAATTTGAAAATTCGATTATATATATATATATAAAGAATTCAAATTTCAAAGTGTCCTCGTAACTAAAATGTCGTTACAGCTAATAAATACCAACAACTCATATTCACTCTCTCTATAATAATTCATTTTTTTTCAAATATACCCATTTAATAAAGTTTTTAATGTACGTATTAGTATTAACTATACATGTACTAATAAAAGTATTTGGTAGAATAATAACATGTATTAATTAATATATATGTATTAGTTAATATACAGTTATATTGTTAGTTGAGTTTTAACTAATAATGCCTCTAACTATGGTATTAATTAATACATAATAAATATTTCTGAACTACCCTTAGTCTATCCTAGAATAACCCTATAAAAGAATCAAAATTATTTGTTGTCTTCTTTATTCAAGCAGCTAGACGAAACAGACGACACAAAGATGTCTCTTAACTGCCTTCTTCATCGGCGTTCATCGATTTTCTTCACCATCGTTCTTCAGTGTCATTCTTCGCAGCTCAGGTGAAACAAACGAGGCTCAGAGGTCGTTCTTCACCGATATTCACCATCCTTTTTCACTGTTCTTAACCTCCATTCTACTGGAACTTATGGTAGATTGTAATATTGTAAGGGTAAATGTATCATGATAAATAAGATTGAGGATGTATTTTTCTATTGAAGAAAGTTCAATGACCAAATAAAAGGTCTACAATCTAGAAAATACTAAATGGTGCATCTACTTTGAAGTGGTATAATGAAATGATGCAACTCGGGATGCAACCCTTTTGAAATGACACTTTGATGCCTATAAATAGGAACACATACCCCACAAACAATACATCTAAGAATCAATACACTTACTTTCAAGTAAATGTGATTCTTCTAGATCATGTGATGTCCAATAAAAGATATGTCCCGACAGAAGTTCTAAGGAAGGTCTCCGAGTTTTGCTACTCGCCGAACTTGTGATTTTGTTGTCCTCGGGGATGATTTGCTGATAACTTGTTAGCAAAACTCGTTTACGAGTAGAGACAACTATCATCTTTCAAAAAGCGTCTACACGACGTGCCTCAAAATCACACAATTTCGATGTTGGCTCAAAGTCTCGTATTATACAGTTCAATGTTGGCTCAAAGTCTTGTATCATACAATTCAATTCTGGCACAATGTCCCGTATCATATCATTCGATGTTGGCTCAAAAGTCTCGTATCATATAATTTGATGTTGACTCAATTTGGCATATCGTATAACAAGATGTCGGTTCAATGTTATGCATTCCATAGTTGATGGATGACTAAATGTGTATGACATAATTCATGTCTTGACTTTAAATGTCCTATCTCGGATAATGCCTAATTGGATTGTGGTATATAAGTGATTGATTGCTCGCACTCTTGTCCCTATGTTCTATATCTAACAATCGAAAGATGATATTTAAATAGAGTCGAGCACAATCATTTTAATGATACTTTGGACCCAAGAAATAAGTTAGTTTTACTTTATAGTTGTTGGTGAAATTCTATTGTCAGTTAAGTCGGAGTATGTGGGAATATATGATTATATGATACAAAAAGATTCATGATGTTTATAATGAAAAATTATGAGATTGGATGATTTTGTGATATAAATGATTCCATAAATATGCCTCAATGAGATTCGTACAAAAGACAAGTTTGGTATCGACAAAATTAACTTTATTCGAATCAAATGCAGTGGTGATATTATCTCTCACAATGACTTCATATAGCAAAATTCTATTTGAAAAATATGTATGTATATGTACATACATATGCAAAATGAATGGTTGGCTTTTTGAGACAAAAAATATGAGAAAATAGTAGGGGTATGCTATTGGTGATCTTAGTATGAGAATATATAGCATAACACATACAACCTTGAAAATCTTTATTGACTTGTGTATGAAAGTATTATTCACATATTAAATATGAAATTATGAGAATTTCTCATAGCGCGAGACTAATATGATGATCACTTGAAATTTATTAATAAATATTTGTTCATGAAGAGGAACAAATAATATGGTTGCTTAAGAAATATTTATAGTAATTATGTTTGAAAATATGTCACTTGCTTAACATTCAAGTACAAGAATTATTGTCGAATCAGTTAATGAAGTTGTACAACTGAAGCGTGTAGTAGACTATATGTCTCAAACATAGTTTAAGCGGTTGATTTGAAATCACATTTATATGTAGAAATAAGAGACAATTAGTCGACTTGTTAAATAAACGATTATTGAGATATTAGTATGATAATTGATCATGGAATAAGGTTAAGTCCCTTAACAAAGTCATAGTTAATGACAACCCGACTTTAAACTAGTTAATACTAACATTGTATATTTTAAGGCTCTCATCCAAACATTGTATAAGCTAATACATGTGTTTAAGATATCTTAATACAATATATTTTAATATTTTAAGATGTACCCCCTTATTAATAATTTTATGCAATAGTTAATGATTTGAAAATAAATTAGGTTTAAAAAAAACTCTAAATAAAATAATTTAAAAAATATATTACATATATCGATAAAAATATAAAAAGAATTTAAAATATCCTCACACCTAAAATTGTCACCACTAATAGATACCACCAACTCATATTTATTCTTTTGAATAATTCAAAGTTTCCCTCCAAAATATACCATATTTGAAAACCAAATGCCAAAATAACAAGTTTCAAAACTAATTACCAAACTATACTAAGCCGAGATTGTCATTCTCTGGTGAAACGTTTGTTAAGTTTCACCCGCAACTGGCAGACACATGTAGTTTTTTCACTCTATCTGTGACTATAAGTCTCGAGTACGTATATAATTATTTTTTGTGCAGCTTTTCAATATTTTAAACTGCACTTGAATTAAAATTTATTGTTATAAGCTATGTAATTATTGAATTTGATTTTTTGTTTACGAGTTTGTCTCAAAAACTGATTTCAAAAATGCTATTCGGGATACCTAAACCACCTTTATTGAGATATATAAATTTTTCAGAATATCTCCAAAACAAAATAGGTTCAATAACAAAACAAATTACAACTATAATCAAACAAACGATATTACATTCGAAGTTATACAACAGTACAAAATAATTATAGTGGGTCCATTACATTATTGTTTATAAGATCTCTTGTTGTGGTCTGTTTAACCACATTTACTACATTTCTTTGGTTGTTGTATACTACTACAATCAATCTCATTGTGAATTCTCGTTTTCCCCACCCACGTGAAGAAATTAAACTTTATCGTGTTATCGTTCGTGTTGTGTTATGATACCTAAACACGAACAAAGCACAGAAATACTTTCATGTTATTGTGTTTGTGCTATCGTGTTATCGTTTTGTTATATGCTTCCACGAATACATTTTTTTTCGTTCATGTCGTGTTATCGTGTTGCATAATAAATTGTCATCTCTAGATATGCTTCTAACATGAAAGGTTATCATTGTTTAGATCATCAAACATAATGTATCCTTACAAATCGTCATGTTCAATACGTTGAGGACATCTTCCATTTCTTAGCTCCACCTCCTGCATCTGCCCAGACGCATGCATTTCAGCTCACACAACTTATTTCGATTGTTGCACTCTTTCCAATATTTCTCCCATCTCGGTCATACATGCCTCTTTCTGGTCTCATCTCGCCACCTGAGTCATCTCTGTCTTGAAATCTTAGCTTGTCTTCTTTCTTTCTCGGTAGACTATTGCTGTCATTCCTTAGTCCAAACCTGTTTCAACTCCTTCTCTGTCCCCGGTATCCTCATCTTCCAAAGTCTTCTCTTTGCATTAGATGGCCCTTCTCGCCTTCAAAACGGCATTGTTACCTACCACTGACTCCCCTCCTTAGGTTCCTCTTTTAGACATTGTCTAACCCCAACAATGCAACCATGGGATAGCTTCAACCAATTCTCTGCCATGTTCTACCAGAGCAACTCATCCTTTAGTTGTACATCTTTCTAGCTTTCAGTTTATATAAGACGTACATGGGAGACGTAAGGTGTTTACTACTTTCCCTCGCGTAAAGGGCTACTGTTAGGGGTGAGTTCGGGTGTGACGGGCCGGTCTTTTTGGAAAGACCAAGCCAGAGCCCAAAATTTCGGTCCTCACTTGTGGAGGACTGAAACCGAGACCGAATTCTGTCAAAAAAAACCGCTCGAGTTGGTCTTGCTTGACTCGGGCCGTTCTCGGTCTTGGACTGAAATGTTGAGTAAAAAACATATTGAAGAACCATCGACAAGAAGAATAAATTGAAGAACCATCGGAAAGATTCAATTGAAGAACCATCGGCAAAAATATTACCCAATTGAAGAAAGATGAGACAAAGAAAATAACGTAAATGTTGTTGTCCCACAAGCCGTATAGGAATTAGGACCTGATATGGTCGTAGAAGAGGGAGATGTCGTGGTGACCGGCGTCGCGCTGGCTAGCAAGTGTAATCAGGAAGCCCTAGAGGAGCTCTGAGTCGGTCCAGAGGCACTGAAAAAAGCTTGGGCAAGGCATGTGGAAAGTGCAGTGGTTGAGTGGGCAGCAACTGTAATGGCAACGGAGAGATGAGTTGTTTGAGCCTTTGCGGGATTGGAACAACGGAGAGTTGTTCGAAAAGGAACAAGGGGGAGATGGACTGGGGGAATGAGCTGGTAACCTCAATCTGGGCTTAAAAAGAGAATATGGGCTTAAAAGAAGGAAATGGATCAAAGGAGGAGATAAACCCACGTTATAAAATAGTCGGGTTGGGCCGGTCTTGCTCGGGATTTTGAAGGAAACGACTGAGCCCGAGCCCGACCTTGAGAAAAAGTCTCTTTCGTTCGGTCTCGAGCCTAGTCGGGTCGGTCTCAGACTGATTTTGTCGGGAATTTGGTCCAGATAGTCATTTTTGCTCAGCCCTAGCTATTGTGGCTTCGACTTTCTCTCGTTAGGTAATTATTGCCCATGAAGACTCGTGTCAAACCAGGTATCTCTCGGCCTCGTCATATTCATAACTTGAGTCACACTTTAACTGTAGAAGTCCTTACATGTCTCTAAGGCGATCTTTGATCCTTGTTTGAAATTAGCAATGACGGATGAGTACAACACATTATTGACCAAACAAAGTTGGAAACATTTTAAACCCTTAATAAACTTGGTAGGTTGTAAATGGGTGTTCAAGTTTAAGGAGAATTCGGATGAATCCATCGAGCGTCTTAAAGCAAGGTTGGTTCTCATGGTTTCAAACAACAACACGACCTTGACTATGACGAGACATTTAGTCCGATTATTAAGCTGGAGATAATTCAGGTTGTCCTCACGCTTGCCATCTCCTTCGAATGGACCATCCGACAACTCAATGTCAAAAACTCATTCCTTCATGGCCATCTGTGAAAAATTGTCTACATGAAATAGCCCCGGGCTTAATCCATCCTAATTTTCCTAATCATGTTTGCTAGGTCAAGAAGGTAATTTACGGACTCAAACAGACACCTCAAGCATGGTTTAACCAACTCAGTAGCGTCCTCTTCGCATGCAATTTTAGTGGAAGTAAGGTTGATTCTTATCTTCTTATATATGCTCGTTCCTATGCAATGATTCTCTTGCTTGTGTATGTTAACGACATCATTGTTTGCAGAAATGATGTCTCTCTTCTTCGGGATCTGGTTCAACACCTATGCCATGAAAGACCTTTGGGACCTTCATTACTTCTTAGGCATCGAAGCTCAGTTTCGCAAGGATGGGTTGTTCCTATCTTATTCGAAGTATGTCCTAGAGCTTCTTCAAAAATTTGACATGCTTGCAACCAAACTGATGATTACATATATTGTGACAAAACAATACCTATACATATATTGTGACAAAACAGTATCTATTAGCTCATGACAACAAACTTCTCTCTGAACCAACCCTATATAGACAAATGGTCGGTGCTCCGCAATATGTCACGATGACTCGCTCAGACATCTCATTTGAGGTAAGCTTGGTCAACCAATTCATGAACTAGCCACGTGTTTCTCATCCGCAAACAGTCAAACGTATATTTCGCTATCTCGTTGACACCATTTCACATGGTCTGTTCATGCAAAAACATTCTCGACTTTCATCTAAATGTTATGCGGATCCTGATCGGGTTGGCTATTACGACACGAGACACTCCACCTCGATTGCCTATTTCTTGATCCAAATATTGTTTCCTGGCATGCTAATAAGCAAGTCACTGTAGCAAGATCCACTACGAAGTTCGAGTATCGTTCAAAGGATGACTGTGACGCTGAACTCACATGGTTAAAATAACTGCTTGGAGAACTACGTCTCCCTACCACACATACCAACAGTTTAATGCGACAACAACTCGACAACCTATCTTGCATTGAACTTGTTATTCCATGCTCAGACTAAGCACATCAAGCTAGATGTCCACTTTGTACGTGAATGTGATTCTTTGGTAAATCTTCATGTTTGATATCTTCCAACTGAAAATCAAATCACTGGCATTTTCACAAAGGTCTTACACAGCTCTCTCAATCAAGACACTTTCTTCAAATTGAGGGAATTAAATTAGGCAAATATATTAATATATTATGTATATATTCTACTCTTTATGATGTTCTATGCATTTCTAGAATATTACCTTATTTATATAGATTAACCATATCTAGCAAGGGTTTCCATGTAAATATTCATGATATTCAAGTATAAATACAAGGAGATTGAACACTATGAAGGTCATGTTGTTAAAAAACTATGTAGTTGCCCACTTTGTGCAAATTAGTTGCCCACTTTGTGCATGCACTTATTAAAGAGAAATCCAAGTTGGTTTTTCTTTTCTATAGCCAATTAACAACAGAAATTGGTCCAAAAGTTAAGCAACCATTCGTCCACAAATGCAGTCATTCAATGCTTTCATTTATGCTCTTTGATGGATAGAGCATTCTCGTTTTGGTCCCTAGACACCCCTCTTCTTCAATTCACATTTGAATACACCATCTACTATGAAGCGTAAGGGTTTAGAAGCTCCAAACGAATCACGAAACTCAGTGTTGCAATGGCTGGAGGTAAGTTCACGAATTTGATTCAAGCTTCCGCTGTTTGATTTAAATGTGTTTATTCAGTTTCTTAGCATGTTTAAATCGAACCTAAGATTCATTAGTCAAACATTTGGTATCAGAGCAACGTTAATTTTGCATCTGCCTTGCTCTAAGTTCTTGCTCTGTTTTCTGATTTTGTACTTTGTTTTGATCGTCTCAGTGAAGAAGATGAACAGCGCTATGAACAGTGCTATGAATAGTTCCGGTTATGAATAGTAACGGTCTATGAATAGTAACAGTCATGAACAGTAAACCGAATAGTAACAGTTATGAGTAGTAACATTTATGAACAATGATTCTATGTATAATTTTGGTAAATTAATTCTACATGGCTATGAATTTAATTATAAGTGTTTTCTACTTCTATTTGCTTGTATAATTCATCATTATTTCAAATTATACATGCAATTTTAAGATAAATATATATATATATATATTAGTACATTTGGAATTAAGCCAAATTATTAAGTTAATGTTTATGTGATTCATATAGTTTAAATTAATTAGGGAGTAGCCACAACATTCTTAATTAATTGAAACTATATATTAAAGTTTATTCAGAATCACATTTAAAAATAAACATTAATTGTGATTATTCATACGTAATATAATAAAATTTTATCCCACAGGAATTTTTATTATATTTGTATAATTAATTAGAATAAAATATCAAATTTTATTTTCTAATTTACCCACAGGAATTAGGAAAAGGAACATAATTTGATAGTTTTATTATAAAGTTAAGATGAATCTAATTGAATTAGAACTTTAGCCCACATGCAAGTTTTATGTCACTAGATTCATAATTTATCATAATTCTACATTGGTAGGATATGCCATATTTTTATAGCTTCAAATTCAGTAACATGAGCATGAATATTTAATTTATTGCAGCAATTCAACATGTTAATTACACTGATATGAGATGTGATGTTCCCAAACTCAAAGGGGACAATTATAAGGTTTGGAAGGAAAGAATTCTCCTTCATTTGGGTTGGATGGACATAGATTATGCTATTAGGAAGGAGGACCCCCCCTGCAGTAACTGAAACCAGCTCTCCTGATGCAGTTATTCTTTATGATAAGTGGGAGCGATCTAATCGTCTCTCCATTATGTTCATAAAAAAAAAATATATGTTGGTATCAGGGGCTCCGTCGAATAGTATCACAAAGTCTGAGACTTACTAAAGGCTATTGATGAGCAATTCGCCACTTCAGATAAAGCAATGGCGAGCACCCTCATCATACAGTTTTCGTCCCTGAAGCTCACCAGCATTAGGGGTGTGCGTGATTATATCATGCGCATGAGGGATATATTGGCCCAATTGAAAACATTGGAGGTTGAGATGTCAGAATCCTTCTTAGTTCACTACATCCTTTGTACCTTACCTCAACAGTATGGCCCATTTAAGATATCTTATAACACACATAAGGATAAATGGTCGATCAATGAGTTGTTGACCATGTGTGTTCAAGAAGAGGGTAGACTGATTATGGAGGAAAAGGAAAGGGAAAAGGAAAATGTGAACTTAACGACCCCTGGGAAGAACAAGAAGAAGGATCAAGCTAAGGAAAAAGGGATAGGGGAAAATTCCTATTCAGAAGGACATTAAGAAGGAGATTGCGTGCTTCTTCTGCAAAAAGAAGGGGCACGTTAAGAAACAATGCTCTAAGTTCATGAATTGGCTTGATAAGAAAGGTACTCAACTTTCTTTTGTTTGTTATGAATCCAATATGACTTATGTTAATCATAATACATGGTGGATTGATTCTGGTTCTACAATCCATGTTACCAATTCATTGCAGGATTTACGAGACCTGCAGAAACCGATGGGAAGTGAGCGTAGTGTCTATTCAGGAAATAAGATGCCCTCACATGTAGAGGTCATTAGGACGTGCTTATTGGTTTTAAGTAGTGGTTTCATTTTAAATGTGAAGAAGACATTTTATATTCCTAGTTTTTCTAGGAATTTAATTTCAGTTTCCAGACTTGTATCAGATGGTTACTCCTTTAACTTTTCAGACTCCAGATTTAATTTATTTTATAAGTCTGATGTTATTGGATGTGGTATTTTGGGTGATGGTCTTTTTCTCCTTAATCTGCAAAATAATGATAACCATGCTTCTATGCATGTTCACGAAAATGTTGGTACTAAACGATGTGTTATGAATGAAGAGTCTTCTATACTGTGGCATCAGAGATTGGGACATATCTCCATTGAGATAATTAAAAGGTTGGTGAATGATGGGGGTACTTGGTGCTCTGGATTTTACTGACTTTGAGACTTGTATAAGCTGCGTTAAGGGTAAGTAGACTAACAAATCTAAGAAAGGTTCCAAGAGGAGCTCTGAGTTATTGGAAATCATACATACAGATATTTGTAGTCCAGACATTGATGCATACCGAAATAAGTACTTTGTCTCCTTCATAGATGATTATTCATGATACATGTATCTCTACTTGCTTAACAATAAGAATGAAGCAGTAGATGCTTTTAAAGTGTTTAAAGCTGAAGTAGAAAAAACAATGTGGTAAACAAATTAAGATCGTGAGATCCTATAGAGGTGGAGAGTACTATGGTAGATACACTGAAAGTGGACAAGCGAATGGTCCATTTGCGAAGTTTCTTCAAGAGAATGGGATTGTTGCCCAATACAGCTTGCCTGGCTCTCCGGACCAAAATGGAGTAGCTGAAAGGAGAAACCGAACATTATTGGACATGGTGTGAAGCATGCTTGATAGCACCAAACTTCCTAAATCCTTGTGGACTGAGGCTCTTAAGACGACCGTGTACATATTAAACCGAGTTCCAACCAAGGTTGTCCCAAAGACACCTTTTGAGTTATTCAAAGGTTGGAAACCAAGTTTGCGACATGTACGCGTTTGGGGTTGTCTGTCTGAAGTAAGAGTCTACAATCCACAAGAAAAGAAGTTGGACCCGAGGACCATAAGTGGGTATTTCGTCGGATATGCTGAAAGGTCTAAGGGATATAGATTTTATTGTCCATATCATAGCACTAGGTTTGTGGAATCAAGAAATGCAAAATTTCTTGAGAATGACTTTATAAGTGGGAGCGATCGATCCCAGGGCGTAGGTCCTGAGAAAGATCATTTAGATGCTCAGTGTGCCACTTCAAGTAATGGACTGGTCATTGTTGTTAACAACGCGCCTCAAGTACAAATGCGTGTTGAAGAACCAGACATGGAAGTACCACAAGCTGTTGATCCTGATTCAGTAGATATTGAAGTTCAACAGATGCCTGAAACTGTTGAAGAACCTGCTGAACAACATGATCCTACAACTCAGGAGAGTGTTAATTCAGAATTAAGAAGATCTACTAGAGTAAGAAAATCAGCGATTCCTAGTGACTATATTGTGTATCTACAAGAGTGTGACTACAATGTTGGAGCCGAAAATGATCCTGAGACGTTTTCACAGGCCATGAGCTATGAGGTTTCGAACTTATGGCACAATTCCATGAAAGAATAGATGGATTCTATGGCATCTAACCGAGTTTGGGATCTCGTCAATTTGTGTGATGGTGTAAAAGCCATTGGAAGTAAATGGGTCTTCAAGACAAAGAAAGACTCACAAGGCAACATTGAGAGATAAGGCAAGACTCGTTGCCAAAGGATTCACTCAAAGGAGGGAATTGGCTGCACGGAAACATTCTCTCCTGTATCTAAGAAAGATTCACTTCGTGTTATCATGGTATTGGTTGCCCACTTTGATTTGGATTTGCATCAAATGGATGTGAAAACGGCTTTCCTTAATGGTGATCTAGAGGAAGAGGTTTATATGAAACAACCTGAAGGATTCTCCTCTGTTAATGGTGAGCACTTGGTTTGTAAGCTTAATAAATCTATATATGGATTAAAACAAGCTTCCCGACAATGGTATTTTAAATTCCATAATGTAATCACTTCATTTGGTTTTGAAGAGAACGTCATGGATCAATGTATATACCAGAAGGTCAGTGGGAGCAAGACATGTTTTTGGGTACTATATGTGGATGATATTTTGCTTGCAACCAATGATAAGGGTTTGTTATATGAGGTGAAACAATTTCTCTCGAAAAACTTTGATATGAAGGATATGGGTGAAGCATCTTATGTCATTGGCATTAAGATCCATAGGGAAAGATCTCGGGGCATTTTGGGTTTGTCTCAAGAGACCTATATCAACAAAGTCTTAGAGAGATTTCAGATGAAAGATTGTTCGCCAAGTATATCACCCATTGTTAAGGGTGATAAATTTAGTCTAATCCAATGTCCTAAAAATGAGCTTGGGAAGGAACAGATGAAAAACATTCCATATGCTTCAGCTGTTGGAAGCCTGATGTATACTCAGGTTTGTACTAGACCTGACATTGCATTTGTTGTTGGGGTGCTTGGGAGATATCAAAGTAACCCAGGTATTGACCACTGGAGAGCTGCGAAGAAGGTGATGAGATACCTTCAAGGAACAAAAGATTACATGCTCATGTATAGACGAACCGATAATTTAGAGGTGATTGGCTACTCCGATGCGGACTTCACTGGTTGTGTTGATTCACGTAAATCAACATCAGGTTACATTTTCATGCTTGCCGGTGGAGCCGTGTCTTAGAGGAGTGCAAAGCAAACCTTGACTGCTACTTCCACCATGGAGGCCGAGTTCGTATCATGTTTTGAGGCTACATCACATGGTGTATGGTTAAAGAGTTTCATTTCTGGGCTTAGAGTAGTTGACTCTATTTCTGGGTCATTAAGATTATATTGTGACAACTCAGCTGCTGTGTTTATGGCTAAAAACAATAAAAGTGGTAGTCGAAGTAAGCACGTCGACATTAAATACTTGGTCATCAGAGAACGTGTTAAGGAAAAGAAAGTGGTCATTGAGCACGTTAGCACTGAGTTGATGATTGCTGATCATTTGACTAAAGGCATGCCACCAAAGAATTTAAAGGATCATGTAGAAAGAATGGGACTTGGTCCCATGAATAAAGTATTCATTTTATACTCTTATTCAGTTGATGTTATCTCATTTGGTTTTGTACACATATATGTTTGTTAATTTTGAGAAAACATTACTAAATTAAGTTTGGACCTTGAATGAACATAGGGTTTATTCATTAAGTTTTATGAGCTTTCACTGAGAAACTTGATATATATTGTAATACATGAAAGATAATACTCAATATAAGAGGACATATCGCCATGATTCATATATTTCATTTTTCTCATTAAGGTGAATGATGGAATATATATATGGACCAAGTGGGAGAATGTTGTTAAAAAATATGTAGTTGTCCACTTTGTGCAAATCAGTTGTCCACTTTGTGCATGCACTTATTAAAGAGAAATCCAAGTTGGTTTTTTCTTCTTCTATGTCAATTAACACAACAGAAATTGGTTCACAAGTTAAGCAACCATTCGTCCACAAATGCAGTCATTCAATGCTTTCATTTATGCTCTTTGATGGATAGAGCATTATATAGAGCATTCTCGTTTTGGTCCCTAGACACCACTCTTCTTCAATTCACCTTTGAATACACCATCTACTGTGAAGAGTAAGGGTTTAGAAGCTCCAAACGAATCACGAAACTCAGTTTTGCAATGGGTGGAGGTAAGTTCACGAATTCGATTCAAGCTTTCGCTGTTTGATTTAAATGTGTTTATTCAGTATCTTAGCATGTTTAAATCGAACCTAAGATTCGTTAGTCTAACAAGTCACCCTAAACACAAACACTAATATTCTTGTATACTTTCATAAGTTTCATGAAGAAGATGGTGCAAAAAGAAAGTTCCTTCGTCAAAGTAAATAACATAGATTCGAAAGATATATATTTTCATGGGGAAGAAAAAAAAAACACCTTAGATTCTTGATGAATTATCCAAAGTCATGCTCGATTTTTTTGGGTAAATGGAGACCAACCAATTAAATTAGATTAAACTTAACAAGTTCTTTCGGCCAATTCGTTTTTTTTAGAACACACCCAGATCATCATACAAAATTAGATGTCTTAATTTATTCGGATCACTAATATATATGCTTCGGCATCCTTTCCTTCCATTTCCAAAGTCATGCTCGATGAAGCTTAGTAGGGGAGATAATTATTGGAGAATCTGGTATGGGAGGTGAGAAAGCAAAGAAAAAGTCACGAACAAACAAGGACCCTTTAATGGCACAGCGCATTTAGAAACCACAGACACAGACACAGGCAGCACAGTGGAGAGAGAGAGAGAGAGAGAGAGAGAGAAATGAATGGAGATACCCCAACCACCCATCATGTTTGGGAAATTGGGAGCATCACCAACCATTCTTCTTTGCTCCACATTTTGATTCCAACTTCCACTACAAACCCAAGCCTCTGCAGTGCAGCTACCTACTTGCCTAGAAAACTTTTGTTGGTCGAGTCATTTGGAATGTCAAATTGAAACCACGTATCGACACAACTTACTCTTAAAAATTCAAACATCGAGATTTGACTACAAAATTATTTTGTATTGTGTATGAATGTTGTGTGATGGTGGTGGTCTTGATATTTTCAAGATAATGAATGTGTATTTGAATCAAAAGTATAGAAGATAGGACAGTGGACATGTGCTGTCGTTGAAAGTGAAAACCCATGAGCAGTGGACCAGTTCGTATAGACTTTCTGGATGTGTGGCTTCAGGACGACGACTTCAATTCTGGATACTTTTGTTTTTTTCCTCGCATGCAAAGCCAACCATATGCCCTACTGACGTGCGACCAAAATATATATGCATGGCTTTTGGCTTGGATATATAGACATGTTCAAATAGAGTGCTGCACTTAATTGCTGATGGAGACAACTCCTCCAATCACGTGAATATAATTAAACTGAAAATACAGTGTTTCAGATCAATTCATTCTTCTAATCCAGGAATTGATTGCAGTAGCACTCGTCAGACTGCAACTACCGTTACAGAGAGTGGACGACGACAAGCCACGACACCACTCATCATTCTTCTCTCTACTGCCTTCTTTATATCTTCAATTAATTATGTAGATTTGAGCGTGTTGGTTTTAAAGAAGAATAGTAGTAGTAGTAGTACTGTAGTAGTAGGAGTGTTAGTGTAGTAGGAGTCATCGTCGTCGTTTTCCTTTCTGGATGTAATGAAATGAAGCCAGGCATGCAGTGGATGGTCCATGGATTGATTTTGTGGTCCATCAGAATCCTGACTTGCCCCCCAAAACCCAACCCCCCAATCTTCACTCTCGAAACGTTTCATTTCTCTAGTACGGTACATGTCCCACTCCTTTCATTGATAACCAACCAACTCTCCTCTATATACACACATACATACATACATATACATACAAGGAGGAGGGCAAGTAGGGTTTATATAATTTTCAAACCCTCTACAGAGAACTAAATATTGTAACAAGTTAATTAGTCAGTGGGTTGTAAATCGTGGTTAGAAATTTGAAATTTTACTTAACAAGCACATATATTAGAAATAGTTTACGGTGTTAGAAAAACATAACTAAGCCTGCTCTACTCCTCAAAATGAATACATATATGTGTTTCATATAGACACGATCAATACTCTTATTTCAACAATTTAAACACACATTCGCACTAATAAATACGAACAAAAATAGTTATTTATGCATGTTTATATGTATTCTATCTCCATTTTATGACATGATTCGTAGGGTGATCGGTTCTAAATATTTTATACACTAGAAAGCTTGCACGCGCATTGCGCGATAACTATTTTTTTAATATTAAGTGAATATATATATATGTATATAGTTAATTTATTATTTATTATATTTTTAATTAAGAATAAAATTAACTTAATAATATACAATAAAAAATGGACACATTTATAAATAATATTAACCTTATTAATATTTGTGTATAATATACATTTTTTTTTATCTATTTCAATATTATAATTATGTTAAAGAAAATCAAGATTAAGTCTATTTATTCATAAAATTAAATTATAAAAAATACATGAATGATTATTTAATAATTTAAATTTATACTTCATTAGTCTATATAATTGTAAATTTTTATATGTTCATGTTGTTATCCATCAAATATAATATTATGTATTTTTTTACAACTCACTATATACAATATATTTAAGATAAAATCATAAATATACAAAAAATAAATATTTAAGTTTTGTAACTTATCTTGAGAGTGAATGAGAAAGTTTGGAGTATTTTAAAGTGGTTTACATGGCATGACACTTAGGAGTGAGAATTGTATGTTTGACATTGACTAATTAAAATTATTATTAAAATTTTAATTATAATAAGGTAAACAATGTTGACATGCAATTTGATAAAAATATTATTTAATAATTTAAATTTATACTTCATTAGTCTATATAATTGTAAATTTTTATATGTTCATGTTGTTATCCATCAAATATAATATTATGTATTTTTTTACAACTCACTATATACAATATATTTAAGATAAAATCATAAATATACAAAAAATAAATATTTAAGTTTTGTAACTTATCTTGAGAGTGAATGAGAAAGTTTGGAGTATTTTAAAGTGGTTTACATGGCATGACACTTAGGAGTGAGAATTGTATGTTTGACATTGACTAATTAAAATTATTATTAAAATTTTAATTATAATAAGGTAAACAATGTTGACATGCAATTTGATAAAAATATTATTTAATAATTTAAATTTATACTTCATTAGTCTATATAATTGTAAATTTTTATATGTTCATGTTGTTATCCATCAAATATAATATTATGTATTTTTTTACAACTCACTATATACAATATATTTAAGATAAAATCATAAATATACAAAAAATAAATATTTAAGTTTTGTAACTTATCTTGAGAGTGAATGAGAAAGTTTGGAGTATTTTAAAGTGGTTTACATGGCATGACACTTAGGAGTGAGAATTGTATGTTTGACATTGACTAATTAAAATTATTATTAAAATTTTAATTATAATAAGGTAAACAATGTTGACATGCAATTTGATAAAAATATTATTTAATAATTTAAATTTATACTTCATTAGTCTATATAATTGTAAATTTTTATATGTTCATGTTGTTATCCATCAAATATAATATTATGTATTTTTTTACAACTCACTATATACAATATATTTAAGATAAAATCATAAATATACAAAAAATAAATATTTAAGTTTTGTAACTTATCTTGAGAGTGAATGAGAAAGTTTGGAGTATTTTAAAGTGGTTTACATGGCATGGCACTTAGGAGTGAGAATTGTATGTTTGACATTGACTAATTAAAATTATTATTAAAATTTTAATTATAATAAGGTAAACAATGTTGACATGCAATTTGATAAAAATATTATTTAATAATTTAAATTTATACTTCATTAGTCTATATAATTGTAAATTTTTATATGTTCATGTTGTTATCCATCAAATATAATATTATGTATTTTTTTACAACTCACTATATACAATATATTTAAGATAAAATCATAAATATACAAAAAATAAATATTTAAGTTTTGTAACTTATCTTGAGAGTGAATGAGAAAGTTTGGAGTATTTTAAAGTGGTTTACATGGCATGACACTTAGGAGTGAAAATTGTATGTTTGACATTGACTAATTAAAATTATTATTAAAATTTTAATTATAATAAGGTAAACAATGTTGACATGCAATTTGATAAAAATATTATTTAATAATTTAAATTTATACTTCATTAGTCTATATAATTGTAAATTTTTATATGTTCATGTTGTTATCCATCAAATATAATATTATGTATTTTTTTACAACTCACTATATACAATATATTTAAGATAAAATCATAAATATACAAAAAATAAATATTTAAGTTTTGTAACTTATCTTGAGAGTGAATGAGAAAGTTTGGAGTATTTTAAAGTGGTTTACATGGCATGACACTTAGGAGTGAGAATTGTATGTTTGACATTGACTAATTAAAATTATTATTAAAATTTTAATTATAATAAGGTAAACAATGTTGACATGCAATTTGATAAAAATATTATTTAATAATTTAAATTTATACTTCATTAGTCTATATAATTGTAAATTTTTATATGTTCATGTTGTTATCCATCAAATATAATATTATGTATTTTTTTACAACTCACTATATACAATATATTTAAGATAAAATCATAAATATACAAAAAATAAATATTTAAGTTTTGTAACTTATCTTGAGAGTGAATGAGAAAGTTTGGAGTATTTTAAAGTGGTTTACATGGCATGACACTTAGGAGTGAGAATTGTATGTTTGACATTGACTAATTAAAATTATTATTAAAATTTTAATTATAATAAGGTAAACAATGTTGACATGCAATTTGATAAAAATATTATTTAATAATTTAAATTTATACTTCATTAGTCTATATAATTGTAAATTTTTATATGTTCATGTTGTTATCCATCAAATATAATATTATGTATTTTTTTACAACTCACTATATACAATATATTTAAGATAAAATCATAAATATACAAAAAATAAATATTTAAGTTTTGTAACTTATCTTGAGAGTGAATGAGAAAGTTTGGAGTATTTTAAAGTGGTTTACATGGCATGACACTTAGGAGTGAGAATTGTATGTTTGACATTGACTAATTAAAATTATTATTAAAATTTTAATTATAATAAGGTAAACAATGTTGACATGCAATTTGATAAAAATATTATTTAATAATTTAAATTTATACTTCATTAGTCTATATAATTGTAAATTTTTATATGTTCATGTTGTTATCCATCAAATATAATATTATGTATTTTTTTACAACTCACTATATACAATATATTTAAGATAAAATCATAAATATACAAAAAATAAATATTTAAGTTTTGTAACTTATCTTGAGAGTGAATGAGAAAGTTTGGAGTATTTTAAAGTGGTTTACATGGCATGACACTTAGGAGTGAGAATTGTATGTTTGACATTGACTAATTAAAATTATTATTAAAATTTTAATTATAATAAGGTAAACAATGTTGACATGCAATTTGATAAAAATATTATTTAATAATTTAAATTTATACTTCATTAGTCTATATAATTGTAAATTTTTATATGTTCATGTTGTTATCCATCAAATATAATATTATGTATTTTTTTACAACTCACTATATACAATATATTTAAGATAAAATCATAAATATACAAAAAATAAATATTTAAGTTTTGTAACTTATCTTGAGAGTGAATGAGAAAGTTTGGAGTATTTTAAAGTGGTTTACATGGCATGACACTTAGGAGTGAGAATTGTATGTTTGACATTGACTAATTAAAATTATTATTAAAATTTTAATTATAATAAGGTAAACAATGTTGACATGCAATTTGATAAAAATATTATTTAATAATTTAAATTTATACTTCATTAGTCTATATAATTGTAAATTTTTATATGTTCATGTTGTTATCCATCAAATATAATATTATGTATTTTTTTACAACTCACTATATACAATATATTTAAGATAAAATCATAAATATACAAAAAATAAATATTTAAGTTTTGTAACTTATCTTGAGAGTGAATGAGAAAGTTTGGAGTATTTTAAAGTGGTTTACATGGCATGACACTTAGGAGTGAGAATTGTATGTTTGACATTGACTAATTAAAATTATTATTAAAATTTTAATTATAATAAGGTAAACAATGTTGACATGCAATTTGATAAAAATATTATTTAATAATTTAAATTTATACTTCATTAGTCTATATAATTGTAAATTTTTATATGTTCATGTTGTTATCCATCAAATATAATATTATGTATTTTTTTACAACTCACTATATACAATATATTTAAGATAAAATCATAAATATACAAAAAATAAATATTTAAGTTTTGTAACTTATCTTGAGAGTGAATGAGAAAGTTTGGAGTATTTTAAAGTGGTTTACATGGCATGACACTTAGGAGTGAGAATTGTATGTTTGACATTGACTAATTAAAATTATTATTAAAATTTTAATTATAATAAGGTAAACAATGTTGACATGCAATTTGATAAAAATATTATTTAATAATTTAAATTTATACTTCATTAGTCTATATAATTGTAAATTTTTATATGTTCATGTTGTTATCCATCAAATATAATATTATGTATTTTTTTACAACTCACTATATACAATATATTTAAGATAAAATCATAAATATACAAAAAATAAATATTTAAGTTTTGTAACTTATCTTGAGAGTGAATGAGAAAGTTTGGAGTATTTTAAAGTGGTTTACATGGCATGGCACTTAGGAGTGAGAATTGTATGTTTGACATTGACTAATTAAAATTATTATTAAAATTTTAATTATAATAAGGTAAACAATGTTGACATGCAATTTGATAAAAATATTATTTAATAATTTAAATTTATACTTCATTAGTCTATATAATTGTAAATTTTTATATGTTCATGTTGTTATCCATCAAATATAATATTATGTATTTTTTTACAACTCACTATATACAATATATTTAAGATAAAATCATAAATATACAAAAAATAAATATTTAAGTTTTGTAACTTATCTTGAGAGTGAATGAGAAAGTTTGGAGTATTTTAAAGTGGTTTACATGGCATGACACTTAGGAGTGAAAATTGTATGTTTGACATTGACTAATTAAAATTATTATTAAAATTTTAATTATAATAAGGTAAACAATGTTGACATGCAATTTGATAAAAATATTATTTAATAATTTAAATTTATACTTCATTAGTCTATATAATTGTAAATTTTTATATGTTCATGTTGTTATCCATCAAATATAATATTATGTATTTTTTTACAACTCACTATATACAATATATTTAAGATAAAATCATAAATATACAAAAAATAAATATTTAAGTTTTGTAACTTATCTTGAGAGTGAATGAGAAAGTTTGGAGTATTTTAAAGTGGTTTACATGGCATGACACTTAGGAGTGAGAATTGTATGTTTGACATTGACTAATTAAAATTATTATTAAAATTTTAATTATAATAAGGTAAACAATGTTGACATGCAATTTGATAAAAATATTATTTAATAATTTAAATTTATACTTCATTAGTCTATATAATTGTAAATTTTTATATGTTCATGTTGTTATCCATCAAATATAATATTATGTATTTTTTTACAACTCACTATATACAATATATTTAAGATAAAATCATAAATATACAAAAAATAAATATTTAAGTTTTGTAACTTATCTTGAGAGTGAATGAGAAAGTTTGGAGTATTTTAAAGTGGTTTACATGGCATGACACTTAGGAGTGAGAATTGTATGTTTGACATTGACTAATTAAAATTATTATTAAAATTTTAATTATAATAAGGTAAACAATGTTGACATGCAATTTGATAAAAATATTATTTAATAATTTAAATTTATACTTCATTAGTCTATATAATTGTAAATTTTTATATGTTCATGTTGTTATCCATCAAATATAATATTATGTATTTTTTTACAACTCACTATATACAATATATTTAAGATAAAATCATAAATATACAAAAAATAAATATTTAAGTTTTGTAACTTATCTTGAGAGTGAATGAGAAAGTTTGGAGTATTTTAAAGTGGTTTACATGGCATGACACTTAGGAGTGAGAATTGTATGTTTGACATTGACTAATTAAAATTATTATTAAAATTTTAATTATAATAAGGTAAACAATGTTGACATGCAATTTGATAAAAATATTATTTAATAATTTAAATTTATACTTCATTAGTCTATATAATTGTAAATTTTTATATGTTCATGTTGTTATCCATCAAATATAATATTATGTATTTTTTTACAACTCACTATATACAATATATTTAAGATAAAATCATAAATATACAAAAAATAAATATTTAAGTTTTGTAACTTATCTTGAGAGTGAATGAGAAAGTTTGGAGTATTTTAAAGTGGTTTACATGGCATGACACTTAGGAGTGAGAATTGTATGTTTGACATTGACTAATTAAAATTATTATTAAAATTTTAATTATAATAAGGTAAACAATGTTGACATGCAATTTGATAAAAATATTATTTAATAATTTAAATTTATACTTCATTAGTCTATATAATTGTAAATTTTTATATGTTCATGTTGTTATCCATCAAATATAATATTATGTATTTTTTTACAACTCACTATATACAATATATTTAAGATAAAATCATAAATATACAAAAAATAAATATTTAAGTTTTGTAACTTATCTTGAGAGTGAATGAGAAAGTTTGGAGTATTTTAAAGTGGTTTACATGGCATGGCACTTAGGAGTGAGAATTGTATGTTTGACATTGACTAATTAAAATTATTATTAAAATTTTAATTATAATAAGGTAAACAATGTTGACATGCAATTTGATAAAAATATTATTTAATAATTTAAATTTATACTTCATTAGTCTATATAATTGTAAATTTTTATATGTTCATGTTGTTATCCATCAAATATAATATTATGTATTTTTTTACAACTCACTATATACAATATATTTAAGATAAAATCATAAATATACAAAAAATAAATATTTAAGTTTTGTAACTTATCTTGAGAGTGAATGAGAAAGTTTGGAGTATTTTAAAGTGGTTTACATGGCATGACACTTAGGAGTGAGAATTGTATGTTTGACATTGACTAATTAAAATTATTATTAAAATTTTAATTATAATAAGGTAAACAATGTTGACATGCAATTTGATAAAAATATTATTTAATAATTTAAATTTATACTTCATTAGTCTATATAATTGTAAATTTTTATATGTTCATGTTGTTATCCATCAAATATAATATTATGTATTTTTTTACAACTCACTATATACAATATATTTAAGATAAAATCATAAATATACAAAAAATAAATATTTAAGTTTTGTAACTTATCTTGAGAGTGAATGAGAAAGTTTGGAGTATTTTAAAGTGGTTTACATGGCATGACACTTAGGAGTGAGAATTGTATGTTTGACATTGACTAATTAAAATTGATTATTTTGACATTAGGAGTGAGAAAATGTATCAAAAAACTTATTTATCACAAATGCATACATTGTAACCAAATTAATATATATATAGATTGGTAAATTTTTGAAATCTACCAATATAAATTGGTTTCTCATTTTTCATAATTGGAACCTCCTCAGTGAGTAATCGATACGAATTCTGGTTCTAATTAAGTACTTAGTTGGACCCTATTGAAATTATGTTTTCTAAAATGGATACTATTCTATTTACAAATTTAGTTTAATTATGTATTTCATATTTCATAATAATAAAGTTGAAAAATATAAATATATAATGACTAAAAAAAATTATAAATAAAAAATTAAGTTATCAATAATCCCAAAATTATTTATAAAATATTATTATTTATAGATACATTTGGTTTTGCTTTCAATGCGAGTAATTAAGTACCGGCCTATTTGTAGAGCTAAACCCGATTTATCTATTTCTATATTATATATTTTTTTCTGAACTCTACCCAAATTACAAACATCCTATTCGGTCTCTGCCCAATAAGCCGTTACCGAATATATTCTAAATTCAAATTAGTATTTTATTCACTTTTAATGATTTGTATAAAATAATATATAGATAATATTCGGTTTAAACACAAAATTGTCAACCTTAGCTCCATTTCAATAGATGTATAGATGCATTTATTTCGTGTGTCTTCATATCTAACTCGATTAACTTCATATATCGCATATAGTAAGTAGTATGGTTAAGAAATTCATATTACAAAAAGGTTGAATTTCAATGAAGTACGTGTACGCACCACTAAGAAAACAAACAACAACAAAAAAACTTTATTTTGTTTGTGAATTAGCGATAAAATAGGGACAAGAATAATTAAGTAGGAGTGTGACAAATGGTCTGCGCGTCAACCACCCACTGCCACCGTGCAAATTTCCTCACCGGCCACCTCTCATGGCCCTCACCAGGCTGTTACTCGTGGAACTACAATGGTCCTACAGAAGGACAATATATACTTGCATGGTGATGGATGTTGCAAGTGGGATGATATATATATATATATATGTATAGGATCAATAATAAGTCTTGTTCAAAATACGTGGGGACTGACATATAAAACTCCACTAATCTTTTATAATAACCAAACATGTAATAAAAGAAATACAAATGTACAAAATATTTTAAAAAACAAATGACCAAAAGTGCTATATCGGGAACCGTTCTTTTGCCTTTTTTGTGAAAGATCAATCTTCGATGGAGATTTTTTTTAAAATGAAATGTTAATTTCTTTTAAATTTAAATTATAAAAATACTTCATGTAATTCATAGGATTGAATAATATATAATAAAATTATAGGTTACGTCCTGATAAGTTAATTAAATAAAATTGTATGGAAATTAATCTAATAATTAGTTCAAAATAGATACTACATATTTACATAGTCTATTTGTAACATCGATAACTCAATTTTTAAGGATTAATTTATATGGTATGTTAGGTTTTGATTTGACTGATTAAATAGATAGTATTATTCAAATATAATAATGAAACAAAAGTACTAATTTGTTTTATATACTATTTATTTTATCCTATCAATTATATATTAACTTTTTAGTAAATAATTATTGTATTATTTTGTAAGTTTAATTAAACAAAGAACTTAAAATTTTATTTATTTGATAAAAATAGGAGCGTTTTTTCGATGAAACCCTGGACATATTCTAAATATATTTTTAGAAAATAAAATCCTCCATAAAATCCTCCTTTTTCTTTTATTGTATTCTTACTTGGTTCACAAAACAAGAAGAATCTAATGCTTAGGTCAGTCTGAGCCATCCACGTACGATCTCAATGGCTTCAACAAACTAGGGAATCAGAATCCTTGTATATAGTCATAAGTACTTATTCTTTATTTAATAATATTAATATGGACCAGTAATGTTTTTGAATCGATCATTATGCTCTCTTACAATAATGTTGAAAATTTATTTACTTGGTTAATGATTTGAAGTTTATTCAATATACATATATATACGCATATGTTTTTTTAATATAAAAATCTCAGCTCTCTAGAAATTCTTTCATATATCACGTGAGCCTTCGTTTTGGAGAGAGAAGTAGCCTGAAGACAAAAGAACCAGCAAACCGCCCAAACCCTCAATCCCTATCTTTGCACACTAACACATACAAGAAGAGATCTAGGAGCTATTGCTCAGTGTCTGCTGCCTCCCTCGTCTACCATAACTCTCTGTATGTGTGGTATTGTCACTGTAATAACTCCAAAGAGAGAGAGAAAAAACTCTTGAGAAAACGAAAATCAGATAAGGCAAAGCCCACCACTCATCTCAATTTATATTTTTCTTCTGGTTGTTCAGCCCCAGTTGCAGAGGTTGCTGTTCTGCTCTTGTTTGAAGCCGTTCAGTTCTGCAGCTCTTTCTTGAGAGAGAAAGAAAAGTCGGACCTTTGTGTATATAAAGAGAGAGACAGAGACCAGTGGTTGGGGTGTGTTTTTTGTTTAAGAAATGCAGCAGCACCTGATGCAGATGCAGCCCATGATGGCTTCCTATTATCCCAATAACGTCACCACTGATCACATTCAACAGGTTCTTTCTTTCTTCTCTTCTCCGACTCCCTTCATCTTCTTCTTCTGTTCAATCATATCTCTGCCTTGTACCCTTTTATGCCTTTTCATTTCTTTATCTGTTCCTTGTTTCCCATCTGGGTAACTTTTTTCACTGCCGCTTGTCTTCTTTGTGAATAGTATAGTCCTTGTGGAGGTCTCTGTACCCCAAAGGCTGGTTCGTTGAGATTCCTATACTCTATTATAAAGAACCCATTTGATTTATGAGCCTAAAAGGTTGTTAAATTGATGATTAGAGAAATGGCTTCTTTTTATGCTAAACAAACAAAGAGTTGTTTTTTTGCTTTCATGAGTTGGATTAGGTTGGTAAAGCTGATTAATATTTGTTGTTTACACCCCTTGATCATTAATTAGGTCAGTCTGTTGCTTATTGGGTACAATCTTTACCCAATCTTACCAATGTTGTTTAATATTGAACCACATGCACTGGACAGTACGCTTTATTTGTCTTAAAAATAAAGAATCTATATGCGTTAAGACTTAAGAGGGGACACGTTGATTGATGCTATGGTCTTTGTTGGACCATACCCTCCTATTTCAGCTCAAAATAATGCCTTTTTTTTCTTTTCTTTCTGGTTGGACCCATTAAAAAGAACAGCTTTTGGTTGGAATTAATCATTCAATGAGAAATCTTATGTCACCTTAAATTGCTTTGATTTATTTAGGGTTAGGTTAGATTTATGTTTCCATGGAGGGAACTAAACTTCCTCCCTATGGTTCCAACCTGTCCCATTATCTCTCTGGTTTACCTGTATCAGTAGTCTTTTGCAATTATAGAGCTAGCTAAGCCTGTAAGCCAATAACCATAAGAACGATCTAGTACCCTACATATTTTGCATTGCTAAGCTTAGAAAGACATAGATGACTTTTGACACATTTTCACATCTGGAGATCTGCTAGGAAAAGTTCTTAGGAGATTCCCGAGGAAATAAAATAAAATCTTAATTTATTGAAGCATTTAATGTGGTGGTTTGAGTGTCCTTGTAGAAGCCATTTAATGGAGATACTTTAATTTGGACCGTCCATTTTTTCAAAGCTATAGGCTTCTTTTCAAGCTACTTGTGTACTGGGGAAAAGAATTAAATATGGTTGAGGGTATTGAATAGTAATGCCTTATAGTTAGTTTTGTTGTCTCCAGGCGGTGAACTAGAAAATGTGTTAAATTTAAGGGATGCTCCTGTGTTCTGAATGCTGAGCTCTTGAGTATGTTTTATTAATGTTCATTTATATACTAAAAAAAGTTTTCTGAATTATGTGCAGTATCTGGATGAGAACAAGTCGTTGATTTTGAAGATTGTGGAGAGCCAAAATACTGGGAAAGTTAACGAATGTGCAGAGTAAGCATTTTTTTTGGTATTGAATTGAAGTGTTGGTAGCACTACTTATCTTATATATACACGAGTCCCGCTGTGTGGCTATTCTCATTGAGGGGCTCTGAATCTTTACCATGACTTGCTTCATTGGCACAACGGCCATGGCCGTTAGCTTTGCTTGGTTGGTTAGAGTAGTTATTACAAGAGGTTGGGTTTCTATTTGTTTTTAGATTTTAAACTTTACATTGCCATGTTATATACAATTGGAGGTATTAATTTGACAGTTTTTTCAACAACAAATCATATTCACTTCGAAGCTGGGAAGCAAAACAACATTTCAGATTGAGACGAATATGATGATCAGCTGAAAGACATACCATATTTTTCACACTGAATTTGTATGGCTGTGTAGTTTTGTAAAGTAACTTTTGCGTAATGCATGCCTTGATTAATGGATTAAGTGCAGTTGATAGAAGACCAAAGAGGTAAATTTTAGTTAACCGTTAAAGTGATTGTCATAGTTGATTCCTTCCATCAAATTGTAGGAACCAGGCAAGGCTGCAGAGAAACCTCATGTACCTTGCTGCCATTGCTGATTCTCAACCTCAGCCACCATCCATGCATTCTCAGGTTGGTTTCTTCTTCTTCTTCTTCATCATCATCATCATTTGTTTCTTCCACCACAAAGCAGGCCATAGAAAGAGTACAGTGACATTTTGTGATCCTTCATATCTTATGTGGCGCAGTACCAGGGCAGTGGAATGGTTCAGCCCGGTGCAGCGCACTACCTTCAGCAGCAGCAACAGCAGCAGCAACAACAGATGACTCAGCAATCCCTTATGGCTGCTCGATCCTCCATGCTGTACAGCCAGCAACCCTATGCATCACTTCAGCAGCAGCAGGCTGCCCTCCATGGCCAGCTCAGCATGAATCCTGGGGGAGCTGGAACGGGACTCAACATTCTGCAGAGCGAGAGCAGTCACCACTCTGGCGGAGGCGGGTTCCATGACTTTGGCCGCGGGGACGGTTTGCCAGTTGGCGGTAGAGGATTGGGTGGAAGCAAGCATGAGATGGGCAGCTCCAGCTCAGCAGATGGTCGGGGTGGGAGTTCTGGGAGCGGGGACGGCGGAGAGACTCTGTACTTGAAATCCACGGACGAAGGGAACTGATGGAGTAGCGAACAAGAAGGATAATGGGATGAGAAAAATGTAAAACTTTCTACTCTTCCTGGGTTTGTTTCCTTTTTTCACGGCAAGAAGTAAGTGTAAGGATTATGATCTGGTTATGGATGGGGAAGGAGCCTGGTTATAAGGGCTCTTTGTTTTGTAGCAGATAAAATCAAACTTTGGTGGGTTATGGTAGTAGTATTGTGTATATCTCTTAGGTTGAATTTCGGGACATCCTCTATCTCTCTCAATCTGGTCATTTTGCCCAGAGTCCTCATCAGCAATGAGGAATTGGGTGTTACCAGAATATGAGAGATTACAATTCAGAACTCGACATGAGCCTTGATAGAAGAAGTGGTTGGAGCAACATGATCTGCTCAAGACCGAAGGCATTAGGGGTGATCATGGGCGGGCCGGGCTAGTCTTGGAGGCAAGACCGAGACCAAATTTCGGCCCTGACTTTTGGAAATAGAATTTGTGATCCATCCTAACACAGCAACATTACATCTATCCCACAAATGATGAAAAGAGGTTCATATTTATCACTAATACATGTACCATTTATAAAATCAAGTTTGTTCCTTCCTAACAAGGTAAATCGAATAGCTTTACTCCACATTGCATAATTTTTGGGGTCAGCCAGAACAACATATATCATATTTGTCCCAGGGGTTATCACTCGGGTGCAAGTAAAGAGGGTGATGAAAATCAACAGTAGCCATCGCATCATGATCAACTTCATCAGTGTAATATTTTCTTGCCTCTTGAATAAGTTTTTCTTCCGCCATTTCAAACTCAAAGAATATTTAAAAACAAAACAAGCAAGATACTTGCAACAAGCTGAGGGTAACAACAGAGGAACAATCAAGCTGAGGGTAATAACAAATCCACAACAAGCCGAGGGCAATAATAGAGGCACATCGGAAAATCCAGGAATATCAAGAGTCACAGCCAAAAGATCACAAGATTTCAATTCGAGGCCAAGATTATAAGGGTGAAGATAGCCCAAATACAGGAACATATAAAAGAAATGTTCAAGATACTGAGATTGCCAAAGGTTGTGATGAGAGAATCACAACCAACTTCGACAAGACTCCGGCGGAAGAACAAAAAACTCAAGCCGCCACAAATTACCAAGAATCGCAACCGGACATCAAACGATTTCCAGAAAAAGAAGGAACCGCCAATCACCTTTAACTCAATCTTGAAGAAGATGAAACGAATAATACTAATGATCGAAGTGAGAAAAAGGGACGATTCACTCCACCCGCTCTGATACCATGTTATGAAAGGAGAATCGAAAATATATCGAAATGGAGGCTACGGAACCCTAAGGAGGAAAACTAGAAGAAGCAGTTGGGGATCGCTAGGAGTTGTTCTTTCATTCGAAACTTCTTCACCCTTAAATACTAATCCTAAAACAAATATAAAAAGAAACAAATAGGTCTGGAGAAATCTTCAATAATCAACTGAACGGAATCAACAACTGGATGGGCCAAACAACAAGAGCAAACCCTATAAGAAGCAGCCAAGCCCAGACGGAGATGCAGACTAGCAAGCTGAATACTTCAATCTTCAATAAACTTATTAATTAATTGTGTTTATATAAATATCTGCAGATCAAAAATATTTAGACATAATTAATAATCACATATAAACGTATAAGAGTTGTTTAGACACGAGATGATGTGTTAATGTAAAATTCATATACACTTTATATAGAAATTGTGAGCATAGTCATCTAGGGTTGATCATGGGCGGTCCGGTCCGGTCATGAAGGCAAGACCGAGACCGACCTCGGCCAAAAAAGCCCGCCCGAGTCGGTCTTTATTGACTCGGGTCGGTCTCGGTCCTGGACCGAATCTGCACAAAAAAAAACTATGAGTTCACTGTATTCTTTAGTGAAAAGCGAAAGAATAGTTCACCTCTCGAAAAAAACACTATGAGCTCACAGTATTCTTTAGTAAATTTATCAGGATGCAGCTTTTATAGAGATAGAAAACTCCAAAATCCACATTCCTTTCGGTGTGGTATTATGAAAATCCCAAATCCACAATCATTCGGTCTGGGCCGGTCCTAAACGGGCTTTCGGGAAAAAAGATCAAGACCGACCTTGAAGAAAAAAACCGTCCACTCGGTCTCGGTCCTAGTCGGTCTCAAACCGGTCTTGTCGAGAATTCGGTTCAACAGTCTTTTTTTATCACACCTATAGTCATCTATTTAAAAGACCAATCTCAACATTTTTTTAATAATGTAAATTATAATGAAAAATAATATTTCTTTTAACAATCAATTGATTGCATAACATGATTAGAAATAACGCTAAATACAATATCCGCTATATAACATTTCATGAACACACGATAATAGTCGGTCCGACAAAGTGGTAGTCATTTGCTTGAAACCTAGCATAAATGACTACACATACATGATACAAAATCTAGAGGCAAATACAATATCCTCACGCTTGTAATCTTCAATATCTTTATTTATTGTTTTGCTTCAAGAGAGCATTGTCAATTCACATATAAGTCCATTGAAGCATAAAGTGAAACAGATAGCATAATGAGATACTCAATCACCGGGCAAGCAAGTGCAGGTAACATTTACTCCATATTATTTCTCCACAACTTAACAACAAAGAAATATTATCTCTAAGTTGCACTTCACATCAGTATAAACTACTTTCATGAAAAAGGATAGATTTCCAGATTAACTTGCTCAACAAGAGTAATCTCTGTAAATGCACTTAAAACAATTAAAGGGTTAATGGACAAAGTGCCCCCTAAGGTTTGGCCGAAATTTAAGAATCCCCCTTAAAGTTTAAAATTTGAAATTTTAGTCATAATGTTTGGACGAAATCAAAAATTCCCCCTTTCCGTCCTAAGACCGTTTATTTGAGACGGTAAAATGACATGTGTCGTGCACATGACGTGACTTAAATTGTAAAGACCAAAATGTCCTTATCTTCTATGTCTTTTCTCGTCTCCTTCGATTCCTCGCCTCTCTGTAGGCCTCGTCCTCCACAGCCTCCACTAGCAGAGTTACCAACGACATGAAACGCAGTAGGAGAAGCGTTCAGGAAGGTGACGAGATCGGCGGCCACACTGGCTTCTTCACTGTTACGAGAAGCTTCCGCCATGAGATCGGTTCCGCGGCCACACTACCTCTTAGGCCCCAACGTTCTCCCACCAGCGATCGGTTCCGCGACGTCGAGCTCCCACCGGGAGCGCAACAGGCCGTTTCTCAGGAGAGTCTCACTGAGGAGCTCCCGATCGATATGGGAAACGGGTTACAAGTCCCCTGGTGGAATTTTCGAAAATCATTGCATTGTCGTTAAAAGGACTGAACGAGCTTCTCCTACACTCATCTCCACCGCTAGGCGGCTGCTGGCCAGCGCTCTCCTTGACGATCCTTCAAATTTCTATTTCGCATTAGTCTCCCAATACTGTATCCCTCTCCACTCCTTCAACTACATGTACAAAATCCTATTTGGGAACTCTCTGACAGCTCAAATTACTCCCACTTATTCGCAAGGAAGTCCTAAGATAAGGACATTTTGGTCTTTAAAATTTAAGTCACGTCATGTGCACGGCACATGTCATTTTACCATCTCAAACAAACGGTCTTAGGACGGAAAGGGGGAATTTTTTATTTCGTCCAAACATTAGGACTAAAATTTCAAATTTTAAACTTTAAGGGGGATTCTTAAATTTCGGCCAAACTTTAGGGGGCACTTTGACCATTAACCCAACAATTAAATGACATTTTGTTTAATAAAAAAAGAGTAAAATGGCATGTATTCATTATTTGAGAAAATCAGCAAACTAGCTAGACTAACCTGAAATGTACAACTAAAACCAGCATAATGAGCACACACAACATATGAACAACCGAACCCAGAAGAACAACCAACATAACACAATAACACGAAATTCAAAATAACACAATAACACGAAATTCAAAATAACACAATAACGAAATTCGTCCAATTCATCCAGAATTTGGATGCATTTGGGGTGGCTACTGCATCTGTAGTAGTTAAAATGTATCACAATATCTCATTCTTGGCTTGACTGAGGAAAACCATACCAATTTGAGAACCGAGCAATGGTTTTGCAATGCACAGCTCCAAACAGAAATGCAACAAAAGTTAGTTCGGCTGCCAGGAGACCTTCGCAGTCAGGTTGGTTTCCCGAGCCACTACGTGAAGTCCCAAACCATCTGCAGGATCTTCCTATAGTAATGCCACTGCCTATCAATTCTGTTTAAACCGAAGGAGAAAGTTTGTTTCTTGAAGATTGGTGATGTTATTGAATGTCATGTACAACTCTATTGGAAACCAACTTTGGTTGTTTATCCTTCCTTCAATATTGTATCACAGTTAATTATTATGTAGAAATTTTATAGCTAAAATCCAATGAAATAGACTAAAAAATTCTCACTTGAACCTCAATGTCATTTCAGCAAGCAATGACGTTTGACAATTTGCATAATACAGACCAAGAATTGAACAAGGCTTGACTTAATTTAGTTTAGCTACTAAGTTACGACTCCAATCTGCTAAAGTCATCATTTTTACCACCAAATCCATCAAAAGCTAGTAGATTGGTATTCAAGAAGCAGTAGATGAACTCGAATATGAAAATTACAGTATTGTGGTTCTTGAGGAATACCTAATGACGATGATGGATCAGATCAGTGAAGTTCCATCCCTAACTAAGAAGACATACCCAACCGATCGAGAGCTTCACGAGCTTCTGTATTGGTAGGATTGATCTTCAGGGTCTGACCATATGCAACAACTGCCTCTTATTTCATCTTCTTCGCTTCGTAACACTCGCCGAGTAAGAGGTGTAACCGAAGGAGAAGGAGCTGAGGAAGAAGGAGAACGAAGGAAACGTTGAATGGACCAAGGGTAATTCAGCCCTTAAGAAAATGTTTTGAGGGCATTTAAGTTATTTTGCCTCTTATTTCGGATTCATA
This sequence comes from Chamaenerion angustifolium, assembly GCA_946814005.1. NCBI lineage: Eukaryota > Viridiplantae > Streptophyta > Magnoliopsida > Myrtales > Onagraceae > Chamaenerion > Chamaenerion angustifolium. Next base: position 33,762,445 of record OX328266.1, on the reverse strand, counting down.
GCGCGCTCGGCTTAGGAATTCCGAGGTTTTGGGATGGAATGTGTAAGTCTATCCCGCCTGGAATCCGTAAGCCAAATTTTTTGCAATTCCGCAAAAAGAACAACTTCTTATGGAATCCGTAAGCCGAATTCATTTTTTATTACGTGAAAAGCATTAGAGTTTTTTTTTTTTTTTGATAATTTAAAAGCATTAGAGTTAGTAATTAGTAATCTTCCCTTAATACATTTTTGCCTTTTCTATATTTGTTTTCAATGCCTTGACGGGTTCGGCCCTTGTTCCCCTTTACCACTTCGGCCGATGAATCATTTCCTCGTCGAGTCCAAGATTAATGATCTAATCGCGCGCAAGAAGTTCATCGGATTCCAATCCCACCGGGGCAAATCAGGGAGAAGTTCTGCAAGTAATGTCAGAGAGGATGCGATTGAAGGTCTCATTCGGTAAGTTCAGCGCCATGGCGATTTGGTTGTTGTTCGTGTCTCTTTGGGGCATCAGTGGAGACATTGCCATCGCCTACAGCTCTTCGTTTCCTTCATCTTCGTCTTCTCAGACCACCGCCATGCACACCAACAACTGGGCGGTTCTCGTATGTACCTCTCGCTTCTGGTATGGGAACTTCAGGATTCTGTCCACAAGCTTCTTTAGCTCATTTTGTTGTTCATGAGTTCCCCAAAATGTAATGTCTATTCTTGATATTCTGCTTTTTGAGCAGCCTTGCTGTGTGAATTTATATAAAGTTGGTGTAATTGGTAGATGCCTCTTTTCAGGTTCAATTATCGCCATATGGCCAATACTCTGTCATTATACAGGTAATATTTGTCAAAATTATTGGCAGGAAACCTTGGTAACTCAAATGTCGTGGATCTATGACTCTTCTTTTCCTTTGTTTTGCAGAACAGTGAAGCGGCTCGGGATCCCTGATGAGAGAATTATTCTAATGCTTGCTGATGACATGGCCTGTAATGCTAGAAACAATTATCCAGCTCAAGTCTTTAACAATGAAAACCATAGACTTAATTTGTACGGTGACAATGTGGAGGTGATGTCCATATCTTGAGCTTCTTCCTGGTCATAGTTTAAGCTGTACACCTTGACTGAATCAGTGCATTATAGTTCAAATTGAACTGAGATAATCCAAGAAAAGAAGTTTATATGCCGATGTTAGCTCAACTCTAGTATAAAATGAGTTGCTGGAGAGTACTTTATGGTTGAATAAACATACGCTAAACGAGTCGCCTGCTCTTATTGCATAAACTAAAGTTTCCAATTTGGTGCACTAATCATTTTTCTCTCCTTCTACCTTACATATCAGTTCAAAAAAATTGTGATTGGTTTTGTTCAATCTTTTTGTTTGAATCTAGCAAGCAACCTATTGAGATATGATTTTAGCTACAGACTATTCGTTTGATATATAAATTTATGGAATATGATTCTTATAATTCCTTCTCTCAGGTAGATTATCGAGGCTACGAAGTTACTGTTGAGAATTTCTTACGGGTACTGACAGGGCGACATGAAGCTGCTGTCCCTAGATCAAAACGTCTTTTAAGTGATGAAGGAAGTCACATTCTTCTTTACATGACTGGACATGGTGGAGATGAGTTTCTAAAGTTTCAAGATTCTGAAGAACTCCAAAGTCATGATTTAGCTGATGCTGTGAAACAAATGAAGGAGAAGGGCAGGTTTATTCCTCTCTTTTTTTTTTTTTTGTAAATATTGCTCTCACTTCTTGGATGCGAATGCTCACAATTGTAACTGTGATGACGATTTGTAACGTTTCAGCATTCTAATTCCTGCTTTGAGCTTTTAAATATGCCTTAAGAAAGAAATGTGAAATTTGTTGTTCTACACATAATTTCACACTTCATCGCTATGTTGTCAGTTCTACTTCCATTTTCTAGTCTTTCATATATTTTGTCTAGCTTGTGTGCCAGAGGTTTGTAATTGTGTTGTTCCGATATTTGCTGCTGGTGGATCGTACTGTTTTTGTACCCCCCAAATAACGAACATTTCTTATGAATGTATCTCACTTCAGATTTAAAGAGCTTCTGATAATGGTGGATACCTGCCAAGCTGCTACTCTCTTTTCACAGGTTTGTGTTCGGCTTCAATAGATTACTAAGCCTATCACAGCCTACAAAATGATGTATCTTCTAGTTATGATGAAGATGGTTATTTCTTAATACTTTAATAACTAATAATGATTTACTTCCCTTGGAGTGTTTGACATCTGATCTTCAGATTAAGTATCAAGATATTTATTTCAGCAAATTTAAAAGAAATGTTCTAAAATGTATTACAATGAAATTGGATTTACTTGTGTGACACGGATTGCTCTGATTCGGATATCCTTATCCATATGGTCATTTTTTCTAGAAATTGTAATTTAACCAGAGCATTATGCACTGCTGAATCTTTTACTTGTATGAACTGTCCCCGAGTGACATCATGATGACAGTTGAGATTTATTTATAATGACTAAATGAGAGACTTTGGGTATTGCAGCTCCAGTCGCCGGGTGTATTGACGATTGGAAGTAGCATGAAAGGAGAAAACTCATACTCGCATCACTTAGATGCTGATGTAAGAGTCAGAGTCAGTTCTTTTTTGTTGCAAACGTAACTGTGCTTGATCCAATTGTCTTATATGAAATAGTTGTCTAATAGTTGATGATCCTTATCAAACAAATGCTCTTCTAATACAGGTTGGGGTTTCTGTGGTGGATCGTTTTACGTTTTACACCTTAGCTTTTTTTGAAAGGCTAAATATGTATGACAATGCATCATTAAGCAGGTATTTTTTCTTCTGTATAACTCACAGCAGTTAGAATTGATTGACATGTTGATTCTCTTATAGTTTTGATTTCTGGTACATCGTGAACTACATGTTGGTGTTTGTAGGATTATTTACCTTCACTGGTGCTTTCTCAGCTGTAATTGTTGAATACTCATACTTCTCACTAAGGTTGTGCTCTTGTCAAATTCATAGGAGAAAATGATGTTACGTATATGATAAAAGAATCCTCGTTAAAAATCGTTTCCCATATAGGAGAATTAGATATTATCTTATTTGTGACAACTTGTAAATGATTTCAGCAAGTTGGGTTTAGAATTCTGCACAATTGGGGTTTTCTAGTATCATACTGAGGTACGCTCATTCTACACACTAATATTACAAGTGCATATGGTGGTTCTTTTGCAGCCTTTTTGGCTCCTACAACCCAAATATGCTGATGTCTACTGCATATTACCGGACAGACCTATTTCCAAGGCGTCTGGAGAAGGTATCTGATAAACTTTTGTCTGTCTAGTTTGGCCACACTTCTTGTTGAAGATTCTAGCCTATCTCTGGTAATCAAAGTTTAGTTAACATACAAAATGTATTTTTACCTCGTGTAACTACCTTATTATGGGAAAAAGAAAAAAAAAAAAAAGAAACTTGGTGAGAGTAGCATACTTGTTGGCATCGGAAATTAAATTCATGTAATTATTTATGGATCTGGGTGTACTTGTCTCAATCAAAGTTCTCATAATGTATAGATCCGATTTTCATGTTCCCATATTGTGTAATTGGACTTGAAAAGAAAAGAACTTCGGGCTTTCTTAATTTTTGAATAAGTAGGTATAAGGATTGCCGTAATTATTCCTGGTAAAGGGTAATATTAGCTTTACAGGAATTAGGAACTTCTTATGACTGTGTATCTAGTGTAGCTCCATTTCTGTTCATTTCACACTTATAGATCAGAACTCTCGTGATTTTCCTTTACAGGCTATTTTATTTTTATGATTTACCTGGCTCCTGACCTTTCCGTCTCTCCATTTCAGGTACCAGTGACAAATTTCTTTGGTTCAGTCATGGAAACGATCCATACTGACTCTCCTTACAGATCCATCCGAAGACAAAACACTGATGCAGTTAGAATAAAAACCTCTCCTGATCAATCAAATAACGATGAGGGGAGATCATTATCAAATACTGAGCACCAAAATAGTGTCTCAGATGCAGAAGTAATGCCATAATTATTGTTGCTAATATATTCCTGACCCCTTTTTTTTGCAAGTAATTCAGATGGAACGATCATGTTGCAGGCACAGCCTAGTTTCTTGTCGAATATCTGGAATAGTCTTCAAGACGAGATTGGAAAACTTGAAGCTAGTGATACTTTAGTCCATTATGGCTTAGTAGTAACACTTCCTATTCTAGCAGTATCTACGTGGCTGTCCACCTAACGGTACATAATGACCCTCATCCTGATTTCTATGTTTTTATGAACATCATTTGGTTGGTTAGCTCCAAAACTCAAGCGTAAAACTTCTTTTCTTATTATGCTCTATGGTGCTGACTTAGCTGCTGGATCTAATTGTTCTTTTGTTTTCTATCAGGTCAAGGATGAAGTTAACAACTTGTGATTTGCTTGATGCAGTAGAATTAACAGAAATGCTCATTATTATCGTGTTTGGGAATGGGAAGATGTAGTTTGGTTCATGAACAAGATGCAGAAATACACCTTTGGTTGTTTAGAGATCTGCAGAAATTTCACATGATTGTGTCCCGTGGGGTCGCACATTTGGTTTGTAAGTGAAAAGTGACTGTTTTTAGAGGGTATAGTTCGTGTAAAATTGTGATTGTATCAATTTGATTTGTGGATTTTTCCAAATTAAAGCATGATATGTAAAACAAATCGTTAAATAAACAGTTTTCAAAAATCAATTATGGCTACAACTTAATTAAATTATCGTGAACTTAACTAAAGAGTATATGGACAATGACTACATGTCTATGTTAACGATGTTACTGGTGAACTGTGTACCAAGCATTTTATGGCAGAAGTGGACTGAGCATCGCCAAGTGATAAAAGAAGATGATGTTTTGGAATTTTCCACCTTGTTGATCCTGACGATCAAAATCATCAATATAACGATTATACATCTTCTCAACTCACTGAGAAGTAACTTTTGTACTGTCTCTACAAAAATAAAGTATATTGATAATTAAATTATAATCTAACACACTCTAAATCCAAAGTGTAGTCATCACAAAAATCAAAACTTGACGCCTTGTGAAAGTTAAAGTTGTAAAACTTTATTGTCTATGTACTCTATTTTTTTTTTTGAATTTTTAAGGAGATAGTAAAACAATTGGCACAATTCTAAATTTGGGTTTAGGGAGCCGTAGAATCCAAAAGTTTACAATCAAAATCATATTTCAAATTTTAAAGTAGGTATATAATTGAATAATATTTTTAACGTTGCAAACAACTTTTATTTTCACTTTCGGGTTTACTACACATGTTGATCAGAGTTGATTATTTACGATCTAATATTCATAACTCAAATTTAATTGACATATGTGGTCAATTCGAAAGTCAAAACTCGACGTTATTTGAAAACATTAAAGTTGTGATTCAATAATCTATCGACCTACTCTATTTTTGTAGATTATATGTAAAAAAAATACACTTTTTTTATTTTTGTTCTAGAGAGACACTGCCCTCCCGGTCCAAAAAAAATGTACGTATTTTTGCTACACACACACGTTGATCAAAGTTAACCAATGATCAAACAATTATAACTCAATTTTGACCGACTTGAAGTCATTTCGAAATTCAAAACTCGAAGTTGTAGTCAATACTGAGATCATAATATAATTAACGTTAAATACTACCGGAGACATCCAAGTTAAAAGCTCAAGAAGATGGCTCTTTGACATTGGAGTCACCAATAATTTATTTATTAAATTATTTCTGGCTAAACTGAAGCGGAGTCGTCTTTATATATTTTTTCTCCATTTTTAAATGTTCAATATTGAATGGGCCACAATTTTATTTAAAAAATTAATTATTTCTTATCTTTCACATCTGAATGTTCTAGCCGTTATTTAAAAGAAAAAAAAATTATTTTTCACGACTCATTTTTTCCGTCCTCATTAGTAAATAAATAAAGATATTTATTTTCAAAACAACTTTTACAGTTGTTTCCAACCATTACTTTTACGGTTGTTCTTCACTTCTTCTACCTACCATATTCTTCTTCGCGCCTCCTTAGTTTCCTATGGTTAGAGCAACTCCTCGATGTCGTTGTCGTCCGCACCAGAATTCGTTGGCTGCATTTTCAAGGTTTTTCTGCAAGGTGGACGGGAAAAGAAGGTTGCGCGAAAGGGAAGCCATCTCCTGCGTTGCAGCCTCTTCCGAAACAGAGCCATCCATTATCGGCCAAGGCTCACTCCGCCACCCCCACACGTCAAAGAAGTTTTCCCCACTTACTGAGCAGTCACTCCATCTCCACGTACATCCATCACTTCTTTGACGATCCAACATAAAGTGAGAGAAGAGAGGGAAAACTTCAGACGATCCGACCTTCTTCGAAAAGATTGGGAGAACAACTAGTGCTGGTACTTCATTCTCCAGATCGTTTGCCAGACTGACAACTAGGACCTCATCAAGCGACAGTACTGCCGCCAGACCCTAGACTCTCCACTTGTATAAGAACAACCCCCTTTTACGATCATGCGTTCAAGTTCGTCGTCGCCTCGTGGTCTATGTGCTTTCAAATCTAAGAAAACTGATCTCACAGTGACGCTAGCTCACGTATTCCTTTAATTCCACTGTTTTTCGTGTGTCTCGCACTCTCCAATGGTTGGATTTGGTTAATCTCGTCTAGATGTGAACCCAAATGCTTCCAACGATTACAATTAGAACATGTATTTACCATTAAAAGTTTGTTATTTATGCAACAAGTTCAAGTTTAGAGAAGTTTCAAGAGCGTTAGATATCAACCACAACCACCACAACAATCAAAGGTAACATGATTAGTGTTTTTTGTTCTCAAATATCAAATTGGAAAAGTAATTGATGAATTTGTGTGTGTATGTTTCAGGTTCGAGGTATTTCTTTTGGCTTCCATCAACATTTAGAAGAACTCCTATTCATTAACTATTACTGGGTTTAATTTGCAAACTCAACCTAAAATGAAATTATGGTATGTAATGGTACTTTTTTTTGTTTTGCCAAACATGTAATTCAGGTTGTGAAATTATAATCATAATGATATTTTTATGATATGGTATATACTATTTGAATTAGTTTTGTTTTATATAAATTACAAATAAACAATGGGTGAAAAAAGTGAGTGAGATTATTTTATACATTTAAATAAAAAAATTTTGACGACTCGAAATAGTGAGTTGTCAAAACAAATAAGATTTAAATATTTAACTAGTTTTCGCCACTCGAAAAAAGTACCGCTAAAATAATTTTCGCCGCTCATTTTGTTTCCGGTCGTCTAATATTTATAACGACTCATTTTCCTTTGAGTTTCACGACTGTTCACTAAATGAGCCGTCACAATATTGTCGACTCTTCAAATCCTGAATCATCTTTATTTGAGCCGTCAATATTTAAGGGCTCAATTTTTCAGCCCTAAACATGACCTTCTCGCGTAGTAATGTGCCCATAATGCTTGACCTAACATCTAGTTTTCTTCTTAATGTTGGACATTAATCGAATTTACCCATTCTATTAGATTTTTCAACCGAACTTAATCGAATATGTTTTAAAAATAACATTAAAATTTTAAAATTTTCACAACAAAACTCTATGATTTTTTTAATTATTTCTATATATTAAAATTGAGTCTCAATTGAATGGGATAGAGTTTAAGTGTTGACCTAAACATGCTTGCCCATGGTTTTTGGGGCTTGTCTATGTTTGATTGAGGTTAGACCAAACCTCAAATGTTACGGCCCTTAATTTCGAGTCGAGTCAGTCCAATAAGGCCTTAGCCGAGTCGGGTATTGTAAGCCCATTTATGTCTTCTGTTATGAGTAGAGTCCAGAGAAGCCCTATACATGGCATTCTCTCTATAAATTGTAATGCATCCCCACGTAAAATAAGCATGCAGAATATTAGTAAACTATTCTCTCTCTCTCTCCTTCTCTCTCTTTTCTCTCTCTCTCTCTTCTCTTGTCCCTTCCAGCTCTCGTCCTTCCCGACAGCCTGCCTCGCTCGTCCGTTCTTCTCTGTCTCACACCGTACCTGTCGGCTACCGTTTCCTCCGTATCTCTCGGCCACATCACTGGTATCAGAGCCACCGTTCACCACGCCGCATACCCAGGTTGCAACCACCATCGTCACTTGCAGGAGGTGACCTACCGTGGCGACCAACGAAACACGAGCTCAGAAGGAAGCACGAGTTGACGCGGCCTTAGCTGAGCACGATCGCATCCTTGCAGAAATGACAGAGCAAATCGCTGCGTCGAACGGCCACCACCGTGCCACCCAAGCCACGCTTGAAGAACTCCGCCACCTCATAACCTCCACAAGGCAGCAGGAAACATCTCGAGACGCTGGGATCCTCGGGTCTGGCACTGGTAGCACGGCTCGACCCACCCATGCGTTCGCTACACCACCAAGAGAAGCACTGGGAGAGCCAAACGACCACCGTCACATGTACTGTGTCGGCCGACTCGATTTTCCGCGGTTTGCAGGAGAAGACGTCGCAAGCTGGATTTTTCAATGCGAACACTATTTCGAGATAGACAACACACCGGAGGACGCCAAGATGAGGATAGCTGCCATCCACCTCGAAGGAGAAGCCTTACAATGGCACCAAGGGTTCATGCGAATCCAAGCTGCGAAGGGAAGGAGGTATACCTGGTCGGAGTACGTGAACGTCATCCATGCTCGGTTCAGCGAAGAGCTTTTTGACGACCCCCTGCTGGAGATCAAGAACCTGCACCAGGAAGGAACCATCACAGAATACCAGCGACGCTTCGACTGCTTACTTCACAAGGTGGGACTCGTCGAACCACTCTCGGAACGGGCGACCATTAGCTTGTTCGTTGGAGGATTAGAACCGCAGCTCCAGGGGTCTGTCCGACTTCAGAGGCCACAAACACTGATGGAGGCGTACTCGTTGGCGAGGCTGCATGGCGCGGTTCTGTCATCAAGCAGCCGATCTGCAACAAGGCCCTCAGCACCACCCAACCGAAGCAACTCAGCAATGACAAGGAGTTTCACTGCCACCCACTATCCTGGAAGTAAGTCCCTAGCTTCTAATGTCATGCCTAGCAGTAGAAGTGCCATATCTGGTTCGGTTGCCCCTAGAAATACTAGGATGACTACTAATAGGGAGATGGAAGTTAGACGTTCGAAAGGGCTATGCTATTGGTGCGATAAAAAATATGTGCCAGGTCACAAGTGCAAAAGTAAGGTCTTTTTAATAGAAGTTGAGGAGGAAGGAGAAGAGGAAACCGAACTAGGGGAAGAAGAGAAACCAACGGAGGAGAGCCCGAAAATCTCAATACATGCTATAGCAGGAACATTGGGGTGTTCCACTATGAAGGTGGAGGGTACGGTTAATAAAAGGCGGCTACAGTTATTAATCGATTCGGGGAGTACGCACAACTTCCTCGACATTGCCATTGCGAAAAAATTGGGGTGTGCAACTGAACCGGTCCCACCTCTCAAGGTGTTAGTCGCCAATGGAAGCGAAATCAGTTGTAGCAAGATCTGTCGAAATTTTCAGTGGAATATGCAGGGCCACCAATTCACGACCGATGTATTCCTGATACCCTTAGAAAGTTACCACATGGTGTTAGGGGTCCAGTGGTTGTCCACCTTGGAGGACATACTATGGAACTTCCAAAATTTGACAATGAAGTTTGTAAAGGGGAACGAGCTTTGCGAGTTGCGCGGGAAAGGAACTAACATGTTGTCTCTCAACAAAACAAACCAGATGAACAAGCTACTCGAAAAAAGGGATGAACTCGCAGCAGTACACCTATGCAGCTTATCGATCCAGACGGATAACGAGGAACATAAGTTTCTCTTCTCAACTCAAGTGTCGGTCAATACCGAAGGTTGCAAGGATATAGAGGAGTTACTCGATCAATTTGCAGATGTCTTCGAGGAGCCACGCAACCTGCCACCAGAAAGAACCGTGGATCATCGCATTATCCTAAAAAATGATGCAAACTCGGTCAATTTGCGGCCATACCGATACCCAGCCCCGCAAAAGGACGTCATCGAAGGAATGGTGGCCGAGATGTTGAAGAACCGTGTCATTCGTGCAAGTAATAGCCCATTCTCATCGCCAGTAGTGCTAGTTAAGAAGAAGGACCGCACATGGAGAATGTGCATAGATTATCGTCGTCTGAACGATCTCACCATTAAGGATCGGTTTCCCATACCGCTAGTGGATGAACTTCTGGATGAGCTGCATGGAGCTACCTATTTTTCCAAAATTGACTTAAGATCGGGATACCACCAAGTCAGAATGGCCGAACCGGACATCCACAAGACCGCATTCCGGACACACGAGGGTCACTACGAGTTCTTAGTTATGCCGTTCGGTCTCACGAACGCACCAGACACCTTCCAAAGACTCATGAACTCAATATTCAAGGAATATTTAAGGAAGTTCGTATTGGTGTTCTTCGACGACATCCTTGTATACAGCCCGACCTTTGATCTTCACCTTTGGCATCTGGAGCTCGTGTTGTCAGTATTGAGAAAACACTCCCTATTCGCCAAGAAATCGAAATGTATCTTTGGAGGCTCACAAGTAGAATACTTGGGACACATTGTCACGGGAGTCGGGGTGTCCACTGACCCAGCAAAAATTGAAGCAATCAAGGATTGGCCATCACCACAATCAGTCACCCAATTACGTGGATTCCTTGGGCTCACGGGTTACTATCGTAAGTTTATCAAGGGATACAGAGCAATGAGTCGGCCACTTACTGAGCTGGTAAAGAAGGACTCATTTCGATGGTCTTCCGAGGCAGAAGAGACCTTCCAAAAGCTCAAGGAAGCAATGAGTTCGGCCCCCGTGCATGCACTGGCAAACATGAACGAAACCTTCACAGTGAAAACCGATGCCTCCAACACCGGTATAGGAGCAGTGCTCTCACAGAAGAACCGACCGGTTGCATTCATCAGCAAAAATGTGTCCCCGAAACAGCAATCACTCTCAGCTTACGAGAAGGAGCTCTTAGCGATCATGTTTGCTATAAAAAAATGGCACTATTACCTGCTCGACCGACATTTCATCATCAAGACCGATCACAGAAGTTTAAAGTTTCTCCTCGAGCAGAAGTTATCAACTCCCCTTCAGCATACGTGGCTCGCTAAACTGATCGGATATGACTATGAAATACTTTACAGGAAGGGAACAGACAATAAGGCAGCATACGCCCTATCCCGTATTCAAGGATCCACCCTCCTCGCAATGGCACTATCATCGATCTCCACTGAGCTGCTCGACCGAATCAAAAAGAGTTGGGAATCTGACCCAGAATGCGCCCGATTGATATCTCTACTCAACACTGGTCATGCCTTGCCACGGTTCACTATGACTGATAGCTTACTTCGCAAGAAGGGGAAGTTGGTGGTCGGGTTCGACACCAAACTGAGAGACGACATTCTCACCTTGTTCCACGCGTCTCCATTGGGTGGCCATTCGGGGGCAACAACAACCTTACAAAGGGTGGCATCTCTATTATATTGGAAGGGCCTTAAGAAATATGTTCGTGAATTTGTCAGAAACTGCGAGGTCTGCCAGCGATACAAGTACGATCATGCAGCTTCTCCCGGCCTCCTGCAGCCCTTGTCCGTTCCGCAAGCCATATTTACGGATATCTCCATGGACTTCATCGTCGGGCTACCCAAGTCCCAAGGGAAAGAGGTGATATTTGTGGTAGTCGATAGATTAACCAAGTATGGACACTTCATGGCACTTAGTCACCCATACACGGCTGCCACAGTCGCTCAAATCTTCATCGATCACGTTTACAAGTTGCACGGCCTCCCTAATAATATTGTGAGCGACCGAGACCCGATCTTCATAAGCACCTTTTGGCAAGAATTACTTCGAAAACTTGGGGTCACCTCATGCCTATCTTCATCCTACCACCCACAAACAGATGGGCAGACAGAAGTGGTTAACCGGTGTCTTGAGTCATATTTGCGGTGTATGGTCGGAGAGCAACCAACCACTTGGAGCAAGTGGCTACCACTAGCCGAATGGTGGTACAATACCTCTTACCACTCCACGATGAAGATGACTCCGTTCGAGGCATTATACGGGTTCGCCCCTCCATTCCACGTTCCCTATTTCCCTAAAGACTCCAAGGTGGAGGAGGTGGATCTTCTACTTCGAGATAGGGAAGACGCTATCAAGTTGCTGAAATCCACTTGCTACGGGCTCAGAATAGGATGAAGCAGTACGCAGACAAGAAACGTTCGGAGAGGCACTTTGAAATAGGTGATTGGGTATTTCTCAAGCTACACCCTTACAGTCAACACTCGATGAGGAAGAAGGGGGGTCACTACAAACTGCAACCTAAGTGGTTTGGGCCTTACATTGTCTTAGACCGAGTGGGACCGGTGGCGTATAAGCTGGATCTTCCCTCCACCGCAATCATCCACCACACCGTACATGTATCTCAGTTGAAGCTCGCAAACGACCCAGTCTCGCATATCACTCCACTGCCGCCAGGGTTCATGAAGACATCAAGACAAGATCCGGAGCTCATACTCGAACGGAAGATGGTTCATCGCGGAAACCGGGCTGCAACCAAGGTTTTGGTGAAATGGAAGGGGGTCGAGGCACGCGACGCAACTTGGGAGTTTCTGGAGGAATTTCACCGCAAGTATCCGGAGTTTGACCTTGAGGACAAGATCGTTTCTTAAGGGGGGTATAATGTTACAGCCCTTAATTTCGAGTCGAGTCGGTCCAATAAGGCCTTAGCCGAGTCGGGTATTGTAAGCCCATTTATGTCTTCTGTTATGAGTAGAGTCCAGAGAAGCCCTATACATGGCACTCTCTCTATAAATTGTAATGCATCCCTACGTAAAATAAGCATGCAGAATAATAGTAAACTATTCTCTCTCTTTTCTCTCTCTCTCTCTTCTCTTGTCCCTTCAAGCTCTCGTCCTTCCCGACAGCCTGCCTCGCTCGTCCGTTCTTCTTTGTCTCACACCGTACCTGTCGGCTACCGTTTCCTCCGTATCTCTCGGCCACATCATCAAACCTACTAGCCCATGAGCTAGGATTTGGTTTGGGTGAAGACCCATACCCTAACATTTTTAATTGAGACTTAGTCGAGTTCCAATTGAATTGGAACTCCGTTGTAACATATATAAATGTTTTGAAAAGTTTTTTGTTATATTTTTAAAAGTTTTATGTTATTCTTATAATTTTCAAAATATATTTTATTAGATTTGAATTATATAAATGTTTTGAAATTGTTATATTTTTAAAAGTTTTATGTTATTCTTAAAATTTTCAAAATATATTTTATTAAATTTGAATGAAAAATTCTGATACGAGAGTAAACTTAATTAATAAACAAAAAAAATATTTTTTAACAGAAAAATTCATTTTTTTGCCAATATTAGAATCGCAATCGTATTTTTGCCAACATTAAGAGTTATTGTTTTGGTGAGGCAATTGCTGTCGTTCGAAGCACACGTATCCTGTTCTGCTACTCCGGGCGTATGAGCAATCTTAAGAAAGAATTTTCAAAAAAGTAGTTATCATTATACAGATGCACCTACACCAGGTGTAGTCATATTTGTCTGCCAGCTGTTAAGGTAGTGACCGAGGCCAAGCAGAGAAGCAAAGTGCAGTGGTTAGTGAACCAGCACCAACGAACAAGATCGAGAAAGAAATGATGCGATACAGAGAGGTAAGCATCTCTCTGCTCTCTTATCCTCCACCACAAATGCTTCGCTGATTCAACTTCCATTGCGTGGAATTTCAATTGCCGCTAACAGGAGAAAGAAGCGAAGAAGGAAGCGTTCAGGAAGTACTTGGAATCGAGCGGAGTAGTCGATTCACTCACTAAAGGTAGTCCTCTTCGTCACTTTTGATGATCCTCCGCTGAATTTTTGTTCTGATTGGTTCGATTTGATTGGTGCATGCATTGTTTATGTTTGATCTGCACTACATTGCACTGCAGTTCTCGTCTCCTTGTACGAGCAAAACGACAAGCCTTCTGCTGCCATTGAGTGAGTTCAGCTTTCTTAGACTCACCTCTATCAATTGCTATTTGAAAATTTGAGCAATTCGGTTGAGAAATATGTGGATCTTACTTGAATTACTGCTCTGCTGTAAATATCGAATCTTTGTGGTAACATGTTCCTGGAGATTAAAGATAGTATTAGGTAGTTTGGTGGTCAATGAAATCACATTTTCTTTGCCTGAGTTTTATTAATTATTTGCAACTGAGAATGAAAATATTTGCCGATTATCTTTTAGTTGATATCTCGACAAAATAATGAAGAACAATTGAAGTAATTTACCTCCTAGATTTACATAGGGTAAGAATTTGGTTTGTCAATGTTGTAGGTTTATCCAGCAAAAGTTGGGTGGCCCAACCGCGTCTGAGTATGAGAAGTTAAAAGCGGACTTGTCTGAAATGCAGAAAAAGTACAATGAGCTCTTGGTGTCTCACCAAGAAACTTGCAAACAGGTAAAATTTCAATTGTTTGGAATTAACACTCAGCAATGGTTTTCAGAAGAAGATAGTAATAACTGTTAGGATTCAGTTACATCCGTAGTTTCTGGAGTTATTGCTGCCTCACTTTCTTATTTTGAAACCGACTCAAAAGTACCACTTCATTGTATGTGGAGGCTATTATTCATGCAGTAACGGGTTCTTTATCACTGAAAGGTGAATTGTCTAGCATTTGCTAGTCATCAGGCCGAGGACTGAAAGAGGGCGTGCTCTTTAGTTTCTTTTAGCTATCTTTACTGTTTTTCTATGCTAAAAGTGGATTCTTGTCATGTAACTCCATGTTTATTCTGACGGCCACTATTCAAACTGGTAAATATTGCTCCTTTTCGTGGCTTTAAGCACCACAGTGCATTTTCACAATAGTAATTTAGTGACCACTGTTTCTTTAGTGGTGGGTATCAAGATAAAATATTTAAAGCAGACTTTTCAGCTGGGACTTGAGAAATGCATCCAAATTATGCTATGGAGAATGTGTTTCAGGACATGAATGGGTTGGTTTGGGAGTAATTAAATTTTCGTGGACTGTGATCAAATAACACTGAGTCTTTGTGGTGGGGTGCAGTTTGAGGAGCTTCGGAATCTTAACCACATTGTATCTACAAAGGAAGCCAGTGATGGGGAGCACTCAAAGACGGTCTCTGAAGATGCACGGAAAGAGATGATGTTCTAATGAATCAGATGGTAAGAGATCAAACTATTTCCTTACTACTACTGAAAACTCCCATCTGTTTTCGTTCCAGATTGTGAAATTGCTGTCCATATTTGTTCTAAACCGCATGTAATGATTTTCATTGATGTGTATATGAATTTAACCTTGACACATCTCATGGCTAAACAACTTTTATACGTTTAAACACGATGAAACGTGTAAAAATATAAACACTTCTGATATGCAAGTATATCTTTAACACATCACCTGTCTAAACACGATTCTGAACATGATCAAACACGATTAAGTAAGACAGGATTCATAACATGATCAAATTTATATATCTAATATTTGGATTTGTACTTATTTTGAGTCCTTGTGGATTTACAGTTGATTTTAAAATTAAATTATGCAATTTCTTGATTTCATGTTATTTCGTGTCGTGTAAGGTGAGTTGTGTCGTGTAACGTGATCTGTGTCGTGTAACATGAAGTTTTTTTGTTCAAAAAGTTAATTTGGGTGTCGCATTTGATGTGTTTGATAATAATGCCGTGTTCGTGTTTTGGGTTTGAATATGCATTTATGACTTATTTATATTTACACATGATACAATCAATGACACAACACAATTAGTACCACGATATGATTAAACACGATACACACGAATTGCTACCCCTATCTCCGTCTGTCACTGTACGAGGATGTACCCGACCATCTTCGTCCCAAAACTGAGATATTGATATTGTCGGACGGGGTCTTAGGTAGACCTGTCAATTTGGGTTGACTCAACGAATTTGGCTCGGGTCAACTTGACCGGTGAGATAGAGAAAGTTGACTTGAACCCTATCATTTATGTTCAATCTGAACCTGATTCGAGTAATTTATGTCGATCTGAACCTGATTTGGCGGTCAACCTATATGACCCATGTAATATTAGGAAAACAAAAGAAACATATATAAGATTTGTTTGGTTGCTTGACGAATGGTCCCTTCAGAATCGTACTGTAGGGCTTGTTTACCTAACCTAATTTTTCATCCCCAATTCAATACGAGGGTTAGAGTGCAAATTTTAGCCCCAACTTGAATTTGGGCGTTTACTAAGATCTATTAGACTCAATATTTACGAACCATGATCTATTAGACTCAATATTTACGAACCTTGATCTAGATTTTCCTCGTGAAGACTCATCTTAGAGAGGAATGGTTGCGCTTTCCTTAGTTTAATGACTCGATTAATTAAAAAAAAAGTTCAAAGCTGAAAGCTAGCTATTCGTTTGTTCTACATATGGTGACAGACACCTCTCAATACCCCATGACTGACAATTTATGAGTGTCGTGTTTAATCATATCACTAATCATCACATGTTATTAATTGTGGGTAAACGGATAAGTTTTAAACGTATTTTTAAAATTCAAATACGAAGACGTCACAATTAATAAGTAGATCACACGTGACATGATAATACAATTAATTTTTTGAACAAAAAGAATCTATACAGATAACATGTCGTGAACACGATATGACACGACATAATGTGACCTTACCCAATCCGACACGAATATGAACGACATAATGAAATGACCATATCCCCAACTTCAACCATATCTGATCTATGTACCATATCTGATCTATGGATTTACATTTATGAGAAGTATAATTTTGACTGATATATATGAAAAAATAAGACACAACATACTATTGACAAATGAAATCTTCACTCAATCACCATCATCAAAGTATGAATAGTATTATAGTAATTACTAGAAATCTGTTTCACGCTTGCGTGTGATAGGTATTTTTTTAAATATAATTAGTTATAAGTAAAATATATATAAATATTTAATAAAATCATATTAATAAAAAATAATGATTGTATACCAGTTATTTAATATATTATAAATTTTTGTTAAATAAAATTTATTAATCCATAAATTAAGTTAAATCTACAGCATTTAAATATAAAGTTGCATAAAACTTAAGTATTAAAAAAAAAATATTAGCATTGTATTTGTTAATGTGTTAAATTTTAGATTGCATACATAATTATAATTAGATATTGATTTTAAACATGATTTTAGAAATATTGTGCTATAAGATATCACCCTTAATTAATCTAAAATTTAAATTGCAATAACTGGAGATGTATTTCAATCATACAAATCATGTCATTATTAAATATAAAGAATAAGTATATTTTTCATAAAAGTAAGTAAAATTTGTATAAGTCGATAATAAAGATAAATATTATAATTATTGACATGCTGCTAATTTATACTTTTAATTTTTTTTTCACATAGTTATAACGTTGAAAGTATTGGTCAAATATGTTTATTTTACTAATAGTATTTGTCAATTACGTTCAAGATTTATCTATTTCATAAGATAAGTCGCGTCTATTAAAAAATGAAGCTCTACAAAGCTAAAAAGAATATTAATATACTATAATGATAATATTAGTATTTTTTTGTTCATGTGTTAAATTTTATATTGTCTTGCATAATTATAATAAAGTACATAATATTAGATATTGAACTATTAATTTATAAAAAAATATATATAATACAAAAAACATTTATGATATATTTTTAGCAAATAATTTTAATAACAAATGTTAATATGTGCACTTAATTTATTTTTTCGAAGTATAATATTATAAAATTTAGTATTTTAATAAACAAATAATAAAATCACATGTGAAGTAAAGTGATATTATGTCTAAATAAAAATCTCTACATGAATATATATTTATTTTAAGAAACTACACTTGTTATATTAATATTGTTTTTATATATGTGATAAAATTTATATTTCATGCATAATTATAATTGGGTACATAATATTAGACATGCAACTACTAATTGTTTAAAAAATATATGTAATACATAAAATTAATTATAATTTAGTCTTAGAAATAAAACTTAAGAACAAAATTTAATATGATTTTTATAAAGTATAATATTATAAAATTTAAACTTACTTGATTTTTATAAAGTACAATATTTATAATGATAATATTAGTATTTTTTTGTTCATGTGTTAAATTTTATAATGTCTTGCATAATTATAATAAAGTACATACTATTAGATATTGAATTATTAATTTATAAAAAAACGATATATAATACAAAAAACATATTTATGATTTATTTTTAGCAAATAATTTTAATATGTGCACTTAATTTATTTTTACAAAGTATAATATTATAAAGTTTAGTATTTTAATAAAAATTAATAAAATCATATGTGAAGTAAGGTGATATTATGTCTAAAAAAAGCTCTACATGACTATATATTTATTTTAAGAAAATATACTTATTATATTACTATATTTTTTATATATGTGTTAAAATTTATATTGCATGTATAATTATAATTGGGTACATAATATTAGACATGCAACTATTAATTTTTTAAAAAATATATGTAATAGATAAAATTAATTATAATTTAGTCTTAGAAATAAAACTTAAGAACAAAATTTAATATGTCAACTTACTTGATTTTTATATAGTATAATATTATAAAATTTAAACTTTCTTGATTTTATAAAGTATAATATTATAAAATTTAGTATTTGAATAAATTATTAATAAAAATAATAAATGCATATGTGAAAGAGGGATATATTATTGAATTTTTGTAACTTATGTGGAGAATGAATGAGAATGTTTGGAGGATTTTAAAGTGAGTTACATGGCATGCCACATAGGAATGAGAATTGTATGTTTGACATGGACCAATAAGAATTGATTAATTTGGTACATAATATTAGACATGCAACTATTATTTTTTTTTTTAAAAAAATACATGTAATACATAAAATTAATTATAATTTAGTCTTAGAAATAAAACTTAAGAACAAAATTTAATATGTCAACTTACTTTATTTTTATAAAGTATAATATTATAAAATTTAAACTTGATTTTTATAAAGTATAATATTATAAAATTTAGTATTTGAATAAATTATTAATAAAAATAATAAATGCATATGTGAAAGAGGGATATATTATTGAATTTTTGTAACTTATGTGGAGAATGAATGAGAATGCTTGGAGAATTTTAAAGTGAGTTACATGACATGCCACATAGGAATGAGAATTGTATGTTTGACATGGACCAATAAGAATTGATTAATTTGACATTAGGAGTAAAAAAATACGTCAAAAAACTTACTTGTCAAAAATTGCATACAATTTAGTCAAATTAATATATATAGAGAGATGTGTGTATGCTTGTGTCAGTTAAGGAAAAATATGAATCTTGTTCACGTTTCCAATGTCAAAGCTTGTCTTCACCTTATGGCGATGTCCTAGCTTCACGATGATGTCTTAGACTTTGGTTGTATGAAGACAAACCAAGTCATCTATATATGTATGTGTATGTATGATATATGAAGAAAAGAGTCATGTTGATGCAGATCAAAGAACGATAGTATCTAAACTTCATTGTCTTCCCTTTTATATTCTTCTCCTTCTCCCACCATACCTTTTGCATTTGTTATTTTTTATTAAGTTAATTCCGCTAACTTAGCGATTATAATTCAACCGAGTATTTTTCATATGATATACGACGTTGCCCACAGTGAAATTGCATGTGCTAGCAAAAACAAGAGTTTTCCAATTTCTTGGGAATTGGGATCATGCTCATAATGTCATCAAAGCATCCACTTATGAAACATGGTTATGACATAGGAGATACGATCATTATAATTTGGATTATCTCAAGTTGTCTTTTCAAAAGAACCTTGTGAGAGATTTGACTCCTATACATGTTCATAAGGATGTTGTGAACCATGTCAATTGGGTAAAATGCATAGAAAACCATTTTCCAATGAGACTACTTGAAGAGTCTCCCAAAAATTTGAGTTAGTTCACACTCATGTATGTGGTCCAATGTAAACTTAAGAATATTAAATTAGATAATGAGAAGTTTTGTGAAGACGACGATGTTGAGCATCAATTGTCAATTGCTTACACTCCATGATAAAATGGTGTTTCTGAAAGGAAAAATAGAACTGTAATGGAAATGGTTAGATGCATGTTGAATGAAAAGAAGATTCCAAATGATTTTTGGACATAGGCAGTATATACTACTGTGTATTTGTTGAACAAGCTTCCATCAAATGCAATGAAAGATGTCACTATATGCTACACTCATGTTCCAGATCAGAAAAGGCACAAACTAGAAGAAAAGGATACGAGGTATCTTTGTCGGTTACAGTTCTCAATCTAAAGGGTACAAGATCTACAACCCTATCACTCAAAAGATTGTAACCTGTAGAGATGTTGTCTTTGATATGAACTCTATGTGGGACTTTGAAAAAAAGGAAGTACGAAAGAAGGTTGTGCTTAATTTTCAGGATCATCCTAGTACTTCTAAAAGTGTTGATGTTAACAATGACGTTGAAGCAGACAACACACCCGATGATGAAGAGGATGGGGAGCATGGTGAGGAAACTCATGTAGAATTGAAAGACTCTATGGATTCATACTCTCCCACTAGAAGGATGAGATCTCTCTCAGATGTGCATGAGATATGTAATGTTGCACTCATTGAACCGTAAAATTATTCAGAAGCTTTAAAGTATGATGAGTAGAATACCGCAATGGAGGAGGAGCTGCACATGATCAGCAAGAATGACACATGGCACCTTGTTGATCGACCAAATCACAAGAAGGTAATTGGTGTCAAATGGATAGACAAGCTGAAGATCAATCGAGATGGTTCAATTTTAAAGCACAAGGCGAGATTAGTGGCAAAAGGTTATTCTCAAGAACCCGAAGTTTTTATTCATACACTTTTGCACCAGTGGCAAGATATTACACAATCAGAACTCTTATTGCCCTTGTCGCACAAAAAGGTTGGAAAATTTTCCAACTCAATGTGAAATCAGCCTTCTTGAATGGATACCTCTAGGAGGAAGTATATGTCGAGCAACCTGAAGGATGGTTCATCAAGGACCAAGAAAACAAAGTCACAATTTGCACAAGGCTTTGTACGAGTTAAAGCAAGCTCCAAGAAGCTGGTACAATAGGATTGATGATTATTTCATAAGTCAAGGATTCAACAGAAGTGAGAGTGAACCCACTCTCTATGTCAGATTCAAGAACATGTCAAACATACGTATAGTATCATTATATGTTGATATTATTGTTAGTGGAAGTAGTCCTGACATGGTTCTTTTGTTCAAGAAAAAAATGATGGAGAAATTTGAGATGACATATTTGGGTCTCATGAATTATTTTCTTCGGATGGAAATATGCCAAAATAAAATAGGCATTTTCATATCTCAAATAAAGTATGCTGAAAATATTTTGAAAAAGTTCAAGATGGATCGTTGCAAGCCGGTGTCTACTCCTCTAGTAGCCAATGAAAGGTTGTGCAAAGAAGATGGTTCTACCAAAATTGATCAAAGTCATTATTAGAAGTTGATAGGCAGTTTGTTATATCAAACTGTGGCCATACCTAATCTAATGTTTGCTATAAGTTTATTATCCAGATTCATGCATGCTCCAAGTCAAATTCATTTGGGAGCAATGAAGAGGGTGCTTATATACATTCAAGATACAAACGACTACAAAATTTGGTTTACATCCACCGTAGATGCAAAGCTCCAAGGCTACACTGACAATGATTGGTTCGGGACCATAGATGACATGAAAAACACATTAGGTTATGCATTTGCACTTGGTTCTGAAATTTTACTTGGCTTTCAAAAAAGAAGGAAACTGTAGCACAATCAACTGCAGAAGATGAGTACATTGCAGCAACAACCACAACCAATCAAAAGATTTGGTTAAGGGGGATTTTAAACAATGTTGGGCAAACACAAACTGAAGCAACTGAGATTTATTGCGATAATTATTGCAAAGAATCCAGTCAATCCTGGGAAGACGAAACACATCAAGGTGAAGTATCACTTCATTCGAGAAGATGAAAAGTTAAAAGAGGTCAAGCTGGTTTATTGCAATACTGAGGAGCAGATTGCAGATATCTTCACCAAAGCACTTCCCAAGGCGGTGTTTAAATTTATGAGATCAAAGCTTCGAGTATTCAGTTAAAATTTCATGGAGGAGTGTTGAGATATGAAATCTTCACTCAATCACCATTGTCAAAGTATGAATAGTATTATAGTATTTATGTGTGTGTATGCTTGTGTCAATGAAGGAAAAATATGGAACTTGTTCAAATTTCCAATGTCAGAAGCTTGTCCTCACCTTATGATGATGTCCTAGCTTCATGATGATGTCTTTGACTTTGGTTGTATGAAGATAAACCAAGTCATCTATATATGTATGATATATGAAGAAAAGAGTCATGCAGATCAAAGAACGATATTATGCAAACTTCATTGTCTTCCCTCTCATATTCATCTTCTTTCTCACCGTACCCTTTGTATTTGTTGCTTATCCTTAAGTTAATTTCGCTAACTTAGCGATTATAATTCAACTGAGTATTTTCCAACAAATACTTCCCAAACGTAGCACGAGTCGTACTATCAATTTTATTTGCATCAACTTCCAAAAAATCTAACAAGCCTGGAGCACAACCAAATTTTCAGAAAGAAACACAATTTATTGACCCAGGTGTATGTGGTTTTTGATATGATTGAAACGAGAAAAAGTACTGTTTTTTCCAGCTTAAACAAGAATAGTTGTGCTCACCACCTGTTCTAATATAAAAATATGCATAGTAAGTTCTCTATGCTTCGACTGATGAACAGCCTGCTGGAGAAGTTGACGGCAAGGGAGCGAGTTGAAGGAGTTGCTGGAGAAGAGGATGGTGAGGAAGCTACTAGAGAAGATAACAACGAGTGAGCAGTTCGAGAAGAAAACGATAAGGGAGTGAACTGGGGTTCGAACTTAGATCATAAGACCCCAATTGGAGGGTCTGTGATCTAGATCCGAATACAGATTTGGTCACCCAACTTTGGATACTTGGTATGGGTTCGAACCCAGAATCAAGTCTCTAGCCTTGAGTGACATGGTCTTGGTTCAGACCTACACTGAAGGAGTCTTGATTATATGTGAATCGAGTCGAGAGTTATTTGTAATAATAATGTAAGTTCGTAGGGTTTAGTTATAACATTTAAAAAATATCCGGTTAATGTTATGATTTTAAAAAATATTTTAGAGGATTTTTTAACCGAAGATTGTCAAGTATCAATTACTATCATTTTTAAACATACTGGATCATTTAAAACATTTTGAGTTGAAAAACCATTTTGTGTGAATATGTTGGACCATTTTCAGAATTTTTCCAATAAAAAATAACAAAAAAACAAACCTTTCAGTTTTGTAAACCGAAGATTGACAAGTACCAATTACTATCGATTTCAAACATATTGAATCATTTAAAATATTTAAAGTTGAAAAACCATTTTGTGTGAGTATGTTGGATCATTTCCAGAATTTACCCTATAAAAATATATATTTTTTAATTTTATTTATATATACGTTATTCATTATCATACATAACAATTTATTACGGAAGCAAACATGTTATTATGTTGGTCTGACCATGAACCGTTTCGGGGCCGAACTGGTTCAAAATTTGATTTGGGTCCGAACTGGTTCAAAAATCGTACCTTAAAATATGGTAAGGTACGGTTCGATCCATTCGTCTGAACCCCTTCACATTGTTTTTGTAATTTACCACATGATTTGTGAATCAGTTTGGTTGCACCTTTTTTAAGATAAAAAATATTCTAAATTTATAAAATTTAACACATAATATGATAATACATAAAAGGACCCACAAAAAGATAAGGAGAACAATTATAAATAAAATGGTTCACTTGAAATGGAAAAAATAAAGTAGATAAAAAATAATATATATATCATTCGTAAAACGATATGATTTACCACTTATGAACCGTTTTTTATGGTTTTGTCAAACCGCTGCATATTTCATTCAAAATATCATACCATTTTTGAATCGATTTAACCTAGGGGTGACAATTCGTGTGTGTCGTGGTCAATCGTATCATGTCATTAATCGTGTCGTGTATAAACGGATGTCGTGGGTAAATTGTTAGTGTTTAGGCAAATGAGGAAATATATTTTAAAGCAATTAAAAAAGAGAAGATCATCTTGTTATTGCCTTAAACTTGAGATTACAAGAGATATGAGACACTATATATAATGTTTCTAGGGTGATTACCCTAAAATACTCTAGATCATTGTTATATGTCCTAACATTCCTCTTTCTAGATAAACCTTCTAAAATTTGTAAAACCAACAAAACATAACTTAAATTTCTAAACATGCAAATCAAGGAGAAACACTATGGTTGATCTGCTGAGGGAACTGATGCTGCACTAGGACTGCACTGGAACTGCACAGCTGGAGCATTGCTGGTGCACTCAATGTGCAATGGAGCTGCACGACTGCACTTATGAGGCACGACTGAGACACTAGGCACAACTGGAGCACTGCTGGTGCACTGAAGCTGCAATAGAACAAGCACAGGTCTGCTTGGTTTTATATCTTCAATAAATGAGTACAGGTCTACTCGATTTTTACGATGATCCTTCGAACCCAACACACGCACTAAGTAGTTGATACGAACGAGCAAGAGAGAAAACAAAAGCAATGTCCTCATGGTTATGTCCGTGGTGCCTTCTTGGTCATCCAACGTGATCATACCACTTTAGGCTAAATGAAAAACAATGTCGCCATGGTCATGTACGTGATGCCTTCTTGGTCATCCATCATGATCACACCACTTTAGGCTAAACGAAAATAAGAATAAATCATCTGATAGACACTCGAACTTGTAGCCATAGTTCGAAGAATCTCATTCTAGCATGAAGAATTTCAGCATGTTCATTCATGAATCAACTCAACACTCTCATCAAACATCAGTACATTTCACCATCAAGCCATGAGTTCACTAGACCTTTCTCACAAGGCTCTATAACTTTGAAGATTACAGAGGTCTATAATAGAATTCAACACATTTCAGCACAAACAGAGGCTTGCTTCAACACATTTGTTATTCAGCACATTTGTTCTTCAGCACATACAGAGGTCTGAACATTTGTTCTATAATAGAATTCAGCACATTTCAGCACATACAGATGCCTGCTTCAACACATGTCTTATATGGACACATCAACACCTTATTTGATCGAAAGATTACTTGAAATACATCACATGCACAAGTCTGTTTCATCAACACATCACATCACATCACTAAACGCATCACAATACAAAAACAAACCAAAACAACACTATCATCAACGCAACAACATTATCATTAACGCAATACCAACTTATTTTAATCAACTCATCATTCAACCTTATCACATCAGCATCACCATTATCACAACTTAGTTAATGGCTGAATCAATTGAGAATCGCAGCAGCATCAACAATTGAACAACACTAGCAAGAACAGAGTGACATCAGAACACTTACAATGATTGCGTGAGAATTTGGATGCATCTCTGCCTAAGAATCACTGTAGTCTTGGAACGAATCTTTGCAAGAAGATCGCACGGACTTGAAGAGAAGATCGCAATCTTACGGAATTGAAAAAGATCACGATTGCACAGGATTGAAGAAGATCGCGCGGGTTGCTGAGCCGTTCGAATTTGATCTCGTTTTGCGTGGAATATGATCTCCTTTTGCATGGAATTGATTGATTTATGCTCGGATGAACTTGCTAAGGATGAGATATGCTTGAATCGAACAAGGAAGCTCCTGGAATCGATCAATTTCAGAAAGCTGTCCACGCTGGGAAGATGCTGAAGAACAGAGTTTTTATTTCCAACAGAATTTCCAACATAAATTTGCTATCGAATCTAAATTTCGTCCCTGATCTTGAGGCTCTGATAATGTTTAGGCAAATGAGGGGAGAAATTAGAGTTTAAAACAATTAGCAAAGAGAAGATTATCTTGTTATTGCCTTAAACTTGAGATTACAAGAGATATGAGATACTCTATATAGAGTTTCTAGGGTGATTAATCAACATTACCTTAGAATACTCTATATCATTATCATATATTCTAACATGGGGAGCTAAGTGAAACAATGTACATGACACAACCTCCCAGGTTTGAACAATGCCATAAAAGTGGCAGAGTTCTAGTGGGCAAGATGAGCAAAGCCTTATACAGACTTAATCAAGCTCCACATGCACTGTTTGAGAGATTTAAACATTTCTTATTGGATAGTCTTCAATTTACAATTTCCTTAGCCGATAGTTGTTTTTTTATAAAGAAAACTAATAGTGGTAATGTGTTTTTGCTTGTATATGTAGATGATATTGTCATTACAAGAAGTGACACAACTGCTATTGAAACCATTATATTGCAGATCAATATAGAGTTCAAAATTAAAGATTTAGGGGTGTTGAATTACTTATTAGGTATGGATGTTCAGGTGGGCGAAGATTATATTATCTTGGGGCAAAAGAAGTATATCAATGATTTTCTCCTGAAGGTTGGTCTGTCGAAAGCATCTCCGTTACCAACACCTATGTCAGGTAATTTTCTTAGCAAAGTTGTAGTTACTCAACAATATTCTCCACATGCAGATGTTACACTTTATAGGAGTACTATTGGGGCACTCCAACATGTTTGCATCAATAGACCAGACATTCACTTTGCTGTGAATAAACTGAGCCAGTTTATGCAGCATCCTTCGACATGCCATTTGAAGGTTGTTCTTCGGATTCTTCGATGCCACAAGGGAACCATTGATCATAGTTTGTTGTTTAGAACTAATTATGTACCTTATTCAGAAATAACTCTGTCTCTTTTGCCGATGCTGACTGGGGGAGTGATATAGCAGACACGAAGTCTGTGTTTGGTAACTGCTTGCTCTTAAACAACAATCCTGTTGTGTGAAATTCGAAAAAAAGTATGCTATATCTCGATCTTCATCTGAAGCTGAGTATAGGGCAGTGGCTAATGCTATATGTGAAATTCTGTGGGTTGTTTCTCTTCTAACTGAGCTTGGTATAAAGATGTCTAACATTCCTGTTATTTGGTGTGATAATACATGAACTGTTGCGTTAATTGAATACCCCATCCAACACTCAAAAATGAAACATCCCTGCATCCGATCAAGTAGTGGATATACTCATTAAGCCTTTAATTGAGAAAGTGTTTGTGCATTTCAGAAAAAAAGCATGGAGTCCTGACTCTCACTGATGCTCACCATGCCTATGATCTTGATGCTGAAAGATTCTCTTTCCCTTCTCCTAGTTGTACCTGTTATTAATCTGATAGTGATTAAGTTGTTGCTTGTCTTCTGTTTCTTTTTGATGTGTCTGTCTTTGTCTGTTCTAGTTTGGTTTCTGCTGGGTTATGTTTTTGCTGTGTGTGCTGTTCTGGTCCTGTTTTGGACTTGCTTTGCTTATTCATGTGTAATCTGTTTTTTACTTCTTCATTCTTCATATATTCTATATTCATTTGAATTGATCAATATGTTTAAGAAATCAAGGTTTTAGTATGTATGCATAACACTGCTTTTTGATATCTTCTTGTTTGATCTAGTTGGATATCCTTCCTAGTTTTGCCTATAGTATGTTTTAGCTGAATATCATACTGTGTTGTCTTCTGTTATGGGTATATGTAATTCAGTATTTTGTTATAGAATTATTTGTTATCCTGTTGTGTTACACTTGACTGTTCAGCCTGGCTAACCGAGTTGCTAATATTTGTCAGAAAAAATTGAGGTTGTCTGTGGGGCTTCATTGGTACATACTAGTGTTCATCACCTTCTATACAGAGAATTAATACTCAGTCTGAGTGCACTGACATAGGGTGAATTTTAAATTCCAAAAATAGTACTCAACAGAGACAACATCAAGATACTCTGTTGGGACTTGAGGATGGTAAGATGGAGGTTCAACTTCGGTGGTAAGAAAGAGGTTCAACCCTCTCTGTCAGTAAAAGAAAAATAAATGCACAAAATCAAAGCAGCGCAAAAACAGAGAAAAAAAAATAACAGATGAGGAATTCCAAAGTATATGAAGGGTGAAGGAAGTATGTAGTATGTGTTTAACAGAATAATCATCAGACAATCGAAAATGATCTCGACTGAATTGAGGTATACTGGGTTATCAAACTGATCAAGAAAGTATGACCTGCACGATTGTATGTACTTTATAATAGAATGCAGGTGTCTGGATACTTAGTCTCAAGGCAGTACAGAGATCTTCAGTGTATTTCAAGAAAGTTTTATAAAGGGGAAAAATTGTTCTGATGTTCAGCAGGATTTGGGAATGAAGGTCATCAGTAGAGCAGTTTTCTGTGCAACTTCAAAGTCCTGGATGATTAAACAAAAAGATCTCTGCAGAAGAATGTTAGGATGTATGAGTATGATAAATAAGAATCAACAACTTTCATTTGTTTCTTACAGTTCAAGGAATGTTTGCATGGTGTCTTATGTACTAGTGTGTGCCTTAGCTTCTAGTATGTTCATGACAGTGTTCATGAATATTCTTGAAGTGGTTAGAATCTTAAAGATGATTAGTCCAGCTCTAGTCTTTTACCTATATAAAGAGATTCCTTCCCTTTGTAATACTTAACTTTGATTGCAAGTTATCTCAATACAAGAAGTAGTTTTCTGTTTCTCATTGTTTGTTACTTGCGTAACAAAATTTTTTTCTTCTTCCCTTTGATTTCTTCTTCATTTGATTATGGTTTGTACTCAAACCATTGACATAAACAGATAAATCTTAAACGAGCATAAACGCGTGTCGGGTTTAAACAGATAAAGTCTTAAACAGATCACACGCAGAACACATGTTAAAACACGATTAACTTTTTGAACAAATAAAAAATTTATATATACACGAGACAAACAGTGTCACATGATAAGAAATGACATGAAAAATTAATATAATATGAAATTAAGAAATTCTATAATTTAATTTCATAATCAAGTTTTAAAATTCCTAAGCTATTAAAAAAACGAGTTAAAAAATAAATTGAAATATTAGATAAATCTACTTAATTGTGTTTAGTTGTGTTTAATCGTGTATTTTCATGTTAGATGTATTTAGACACTGTTACAAATCGTTACATATCGGGTCGTGTCATTCTCGTGTAAAATACAGATCGTTTAATCGTGTCATATAAGAAACTGCTACCCCTAATTTAACCAAACCGGTTCAAAAGATGTACGATTCACATGTGGTATGACTCGTTTCAACCAAATTGTTTGTTTTCGTCCCTATTATCATTGAACTGACGTTATTATATAAAGCCGTAATATTTAATTTCTATCCATATAAATTTTATGTATTACCATTCAATCCAATTTAGTCAAAGATTTTCATGCCAAACTCTTATTTATAGAAATACATATTTTATTCTCTTAAAAATTTATATATATATATATATATATATATATATATATATATATATATATATATATATATATTAATTTGTCTAGGTTATGTAGAATTATGACAAATAATAAAATGAAATAAAAATGTGTTAAAATTAAAATATTTTATTATCCCACATAAATCATTTCTCTGGCATTACATGATACAGTCATGTGTGAATCTAAAGTGAGTTAGAATATTTTATTCTCAATCAATTTAACAATAATTTCAATATTTTGTAGATTTTATTTGATTATAATACTTATTTATTTTTATTATTTTGTTGTTCATTTCATTTAATTATTATTACAAACTTAATCTTTATCTTTTCTATTATCTTTTTACATAGTTATTAGATTAATTAGTTTTTACGGAATCCGTAAGCCCAAATCCTTGGTTATTCAATGAGAAGAACGGGCCATATAAGTTTATAATTATTTTTCTTAAAAACCAAAACGTGATAAAACTGTTAAATAATTCATAGCCTACAGTAATAATTACTCATGTCTTCATTTTTGTTTTGCATATAGTTCTTTTCAAAAATGAAAAGTATTATATATTTAATATCGGTAACATACCTTTACATTAATACTAGGTTTATTTTATTAATTTATTGTCCTTTTTTTTTATTATTATTAATGTAGTTTATTTTTTGCAAGAAATCAATATATTTATTGATCATTCTAATACATAGTTGAAATTTCTAATCAGCAAAGCGAAAGAAGAGGAGATGGTAACAGTGAAACCCAATTAGTTGGGCACATCAGTTGTTTCGATTGTATTGGAATTCAATCTACGCATCTATTTGTGTTTCGTCGGATGAAGATCCAACAAATTTATTAGAGTGGTGTTCCCTCCTCCTGAATGTCCGTGAGCACATTGTTTAGCTCTAATTCGTCATCGAGCTTGTCGGATTCAACATGTTGATCATGTGTTGCGAGCCAGATTCTATGGTTACGTCTTTCCACCCATTTCTCCGTATAAGTTAGACTCATTGGAGGATTGTGTATGCCTCTAGGTTCACCACGTTGATTTCCATTCTTGTCAAGTTCGTTTCAGCAATGACTTCACTGCATGCGCTCCTTGCTAGAATTCCTATTCCGCCTTACCTCGAGCTTCCCAACCAAGACGCGTCGCAATTCACCTCGATCGCATTTGATTCAGGTCCTTGCCATGTGTGCTCAGTCGCACGATTTCCAGAGTTGCTCTCTTGGAAGGTTTTGCATTCGTTGGGCTTATCTCCACCCCATTAGGTTCCTTCCTCTTTGTATGAACCATTGCGGATTTGACTGGTCATTGTCGTGGTCCGTGTTGCATCTTTTTATCCCGTGCTCCCAATAGATGAATTCGTCGTGCAGTCGTCGTGTACTTCCCCATTCGATTGTTAGCTATTGTTGAAGTCTGTATTTATTATTATTGATGATGTCATCAATGATGTCATAGTTAGTTAGATTAGTTACTCTTCGTATATATATCTCAGATAACAGAATGTAAACTTTTAGTTTTCAATATACAATTTTGTTATTCATCTTCTGGTATATTCCAATTTCTCTCTAAAGTTCAGAAGGTTTTATGGAATCAGAGCAAAAGTAATGGCGGATCAAGCAGCTGTAGATGATAATCTGTATCATCATCCGGCGGATACGACCGGTACTTCGATTGTTCCATTTCAACTTCTTGGATCGGAAAATTATCAAGTCTGGAGCTGTGCAATCAAGGAGGGATTACTCGTCAAGAACAAGGTCTGCTTCATTGACGGATCTTGTCCGAGAGACTTTGTTCCGGTTCATCAACGTGCAAGGTGGGATCGATGCAATGCTATTGTAAAGGCATGGCTTCGGAACGCTGTTTCTAAGGATTTGGTGAGTGGATTGGTGTACAATCCTACGACGCAGTCAATTTGGGAAGATTTGAGGGAGATGTCCAACAAGGTTGATGGAACTCGGATTTTCCAATTACATCGGGAGATTTATCGCATTACACAAGGTACTCTCTCAATTACTGCTTATTTTGGCCGATTGAAGATGTTGTGGGATGAATTGGCAGCGATTGATGATTTGGTATTGGTTTGTGAGGCTGATAATGCGCTACTGAATGCTAGTAAAGAAAAACAGAGGCTGATTCAATTTCTGTTAGGCTTGAATGAAACTTTTTCTTCTGTTCGTTCGAATCTGTTGATGCGGCAACCTTTGCCATCATTAAGTGTGGCATATTCTGTTCTATTGCAAGAAGAGAGTCAGCGTTCGATTACTAGTTCGATATCTGAAGAATTGTTTGAATCTCCCACTGCCTTGATGTCTACTGGAGGAAATGCAAATTACAGAGGAGGCTCTGCTGTTGGAAATCGTTTTAATAAGCCAAGGATTGATAAGTCTTCTTGGATCTGTAGTTTTTGTGGTAAAAAGGGACACAAGATAGACACCTGTTGGCAAAAATATGGTGTTCCTGATTCGATGAAGAAGTGTTGGGTTGCCAATGCTGTCATTACTGATGAGAGTTTTGAAGATTCATGTTCATCTTATCCTTTACAGCAGCATGCTGTGTCGCCTCATGTGGAGTCCACATCCACAAGTCATAATCAGTCTCCCACCACCTCTCAGATGATGCAGTTCACGCCCGAGCAAGTCAATCAGATTGTTCAGGCTCTACAGAAAGACAAACTCCCTGAGTCACGAGTAAACATGGCAGGTATATTTTCTGCTTTTTCTGTGACTGATACTACTACGGACTGGATTATAGATACTGGTGCATTTGATCATATGACGTTTCGAAAGGATTGGCTCACTAACATAAGAGCTAATACTTCTCATCCTCAATCTGTTCATTTGCCGAATGGTCATGTGGCCACAGTTACACATATTGGTTCTTGTTTGTTGGCTCCTGGTCAGCAGTTGAAAAATGTGTTGCTCATACCTGATTTTCAATACAACTTGTTGTCAGTTTCTAAGCTGATTCGTGACTTGAACTGTGCTGTATTTTTTCTCCCTGGTGCTGTCATCTTCCAGGCTCTCTCAAGCGGGCAGATTCTGGGAGTTGGACATGAAGTTGGAGAATTGTATATTCTTCAAACGAAGATTGGTGCGATAGCTGCCTCTGTTTTTGCTGCTGGAAAATCGGAAGCTAAAGCTGATATTGATGATGATTTGATACGTTGGCATCGTCGTCTTGGCCATAGTTATGTTTCTACAATGTTATGTATTCCGTTTCTTCAAGATCGTTTATCTCACAGTGCTTGTATTAAGGATTGTAGCATCTGTCCTTTGGCTAAACAATGTCGTCTTCCATTTCCGATTAGTTCTTCACATGCTGTGCAACCTTTCGATTTATTACATTTGGACTTATGGGGACCGTATAAAACTTCAACGATGAATGGATTTCGTTTCTTTTTAACGGTGGTGGACGATTATTCCAGGTATACATGGATTGTTCTTATGAAATGCAAGAGTGACACTCCTTGGCACATGAATAATTTTCTATACATGGTTCGGAATCAGTTTGATTGTGGTGTTAAAGTTATACGCAGTGATAATGGAGGTGAATTTCTGAATTCTATAACCAGTGATCTATTCAAGAGTCTGGGCATCATTCATCAGACAAGCTGTGCTGTTACTCCTCAGCAAAATGGACTGGTTGAACGAAAACATCGTCAGATTTTGGAAGCTGCTCGATCTATGCGATTTCAAGCCTCGATTCCTATCAGATTTTGGGGCTATTGTATCCAAGCTGCTTGTTATGTCATCAACATGTTACCCTTCTGAGGTTTTGAAAGGAAAATCTCCATTTGGTTTATTGCGCAAGTCACAGCCAAACTTGGAGCATCTTAGAGTTCTTGGGTGTTTGTGTTACGCCAAACAGTTGCCAATTCGTGACACGTTTGCTCCTCGATCATATCCTGCAGTTTTTCTGGGCTATTCCCTCACACAAAAGGGGTATATAGTCATGAACCTTCATGATTCAGTGGTACGTGTGAGCAGAGAAGTGATTTTTAATGAAAGAATATTTCCATTCAGCATGCCTAAGGAAGATCTGTTGAAGTCTTTTCCTTCATTTCTCATATCTTCTGATAATGAGGATTGGTTTCAAACTGGTATTCCATCAGATTCTGTTTTTGATCAAGGAATTGCAGAAGAATGTATGGACAATGAAGAATTTTCTGTTGATGTTGGCATTTCTGAGGCTGCAGCACATTTATCTCCTGGTAATGTTGATTTACAACATAGTTCATCTACTGAGGCTGCACATTCTTATGAGGCTGCACATTCTTCTGAGGCTGCAGACTCTTCACCACCGCAGCAAATTTTATCTCCTGCACACCAGCAAGATGCAGGACTAAGACGCTCAAACAGGATATCCATGCCTCCGTTATGGACTCAGAATTTTGCCACTCCCACAATCAAGTCTACTCCTTTTTCGATTGGAAACTTTGTGCAGTATGATCACCTATCTCCTTCTCTAAGATGTTATCTCAGTAAAACAGAGCAGCACACGGATCCGTTAAACTTTAAAGAGGCGGCAAAGGATCCGAATTGGATTAAGGCAATGGAGAATGAGATCAATGCCTTGCAAGAGAACAATACGTGGGAACTTGTTGATTTGCCATCGGACAAGCGTGCTGTGGGATGTAAGTGGGTATACAAGCTCAAGTTTCATGCCGATGGTACTCTAGAACGATATAAAGCGAGGTTAGTCGCGAAGGGATACACTCAGCAAGAAGGAACAGATTTTGAAGAAACCTTCTCACCTGTAGCGAAGATGACCACAGTTCGGTTACTCTTAGCTCTTGCTGCTGCACATTCTTGGGACATTTGCCAAATGGACGTTAACAACGCTTTTTTGCAAGGAGATCTAGTGGAAGAGGTCTTCATGGATATTCCAACCGGATTTGCAGATGAGTATTTACACAATCAACCAAAGAAGGTTTGTCGATTACTTAAGTCATTATACGGATTGAGGCAGGCATCAAGACAGTGGAATCTCAAACTTACAGAGGTTCTAATTTAGCATGGGTACCATCAAACCAAGTCAGATTATTCTTTGTTCATCAAGCATGCAAATGGACGAAGTGTTTTCCTGTTGGTATACGTTGACGACATCCTCATAACAGGTCCTGATATGTCTTTGATACAAGAATTGAAGGAGGTTCTGCAGAGTGCGTTCAGAATAAAAGACCTGGGTGATTTGAGATATTTCTTGGGGTTAGAAGTTACTAGATCTTCGAAAGGTCTAGTTATCAATCAACGGAAATACGCACTCGAATTAATTGCAGATGCAGGGCTTGGAGCGGCTAAACCAACATATACTCCAATGGAGTTACATCAGAAGTTGACTACAAGTGAATATGATCAAGCCTTTGGGCTTAATGGTGATGATGCTGCATGTAAAGATGCTAATAGTTACATAAGACTTATTGGCAGACTACTGTACCTCACAATGACACGTCCTGATATAGCTTTTGCTGTACAGCAGCTCAGCCAGTTTGTACATGATCCGAAGCAATCCCATCATGAAGCTGTTATGAGGGTAATTCGGTACATCAAGACAAGTCCAGGTCAAGGTTTGATGTTTCCTTCACAAAACTCCATGAATGTTGATATATACTATGATTCAGACTGGGGTTCTTGTGCGTTTACAAGAAGATCGATCAGTGCTTACTGTGTTCAACTTGGAAAAGCTACTATTGCCTGGAAAGTTAAAAAGAAGGTCACCGTTTCTCGTTCTAGCGCCGAGGCAGAGTATCGAAGCATGGCAATGGCTATTGCAGAAGCTGTTTGGTTGAAGAATTTGCTGCGTGAATTGGGCTATAGTTCGACAGAATTGGTCCGTTTGTTCTGCGACAATAAAGCAACTTTGCAGATAGCCAAGAATCCGATGTATCACGAAAGAACAAAGCATGTCGAGCTTGATTGTCACTTCATCAGGGAAAGGATTCTAGACGGTACGGTGGGTGTGTTTTATGTTCCCACCAAAGAGTAAGTAGCTGATTGTCTAACAAAAGCACTGGGTAGACAACAACATGAGTTTCTGTTGAATCAATATGGTGTTAAGGATGTTTTTCGAGAAACAGAATCAGCAGCAATGGAAGATCAAGGAAGAAGAAGAAGAGAATGATGGGGAATGTTGAAGTCTGTATTTATTATTATTGATGATGTCATCAATGATGTCATAGCTAGTTAGATTAGTTACTCTTCGTATATATATCTCAGATAACAGAATGTATACTCTTAGTTGTCAATATACAATTCTGTTATTCATCTTCTGGTATATTCCAATTTCTCTCCAAAGTTCAGAAGGTTTTAGCTGTTAGAGTTCATCGATCCATTCTGGCCAACTCAGATGATTGTTGGTACTATACCTGATCCCTAGCACCTCGAACCAGATTTCTTTTGACCACGTGCACTACATCAATGCGTCCTCGTTTATTTTCGTTTTATTGCAGAACATGCACAGTTGCGGTGACCATACTCCTCGACGTGCTAGTTCATCTATCATTGGGAGAGCATTGCAACGTTATTTCCCAAGGAAGTTTTTAATTTCAGGATAGCATCGTCAGTCTATATATGCTTCCAGGTGTCACACATAATTATTCTTGTAGTGGACAGCTTCAACTGTGGTGGTCTGTCTTCCTTCTCTCGGAAGCGATTGTAGACCATGCTCAGTCTGGCCATACCTTCTTTTGTTGTTGGCCAAAACATCTTCTCGCCCCTTACTCCAGCTGTTGTGGGTTGCAAGAATGATTGACCATTCCTCGTACTTCATCTCCGCCTTGATGGTCTCGACTATCCACCGACGGTCGGTAGGGTGGATGAGATCTGAAACTTTCCTCTCCCAGTCTACCTACAAAGCTCGTTGCCTATGCATTTTAGTGCTCGTCATGGTCGTGATCCACGAATCTCGAAAGAACTGAATGTTACTACCATTGCTGATCCGCCAAACCCCCTCAGTATTTCGTATTTCGTGTACATGTAAGAGGTTTAACCATGCCTAAGACTCTCGATACCCGCTCGTTGCCTCCAAAACATTACCTTTAGGAATGTACATGTTCTTCATTATTGGTGCGCAAAATGACGATGGTTCGTTTTGAAGTTACAAATCCATTTTTCTGAGCATCGCCATGTTGAAGGGCTCCATGTCACGGAATGTCATACCACCGTCGTCCTTGGGCATGATAAGTCGTTTCCAGTTGATCCAATGCATCATTATTTCGTCATCTCGCCCATTCAACGAGAAATGTGTAATGGGGTTAGAGATTTGCTAACAACAGATTTTTAGAAGCCGGAAGAGCAAAATTTTGTATGTGAGGATCACTATGATATACGATTCAATGAGCACATATTTCCCCGTTGTGTATAGGAAAAACGACTTCTAGTTGTTCATTTTCCTAATTATGCGGTCCTTTAATATATCCAACATTTTGCGTTTTGCTTTTACCCACATTATAGGTAACCCCAAATACTTCCATGCATTTGCCACCTCTCGAATACATATCCCGATTTCAACCCTCCTCCTCGTTGCGTTGGTTGTTCGTGAGTAGAGCTGATTTTTGGGGCCTAACTTGTTGGCCTGAGTAACGACTGTAATCCTTAAGGATTTTGTGCAAACTTCGTGCATTCCTTTCAATCGCTTAGATGAAGAATAATGAGTCATATATAAAGAAATGGGGTACATTGTTGGACAACTTCGATAGATGACCACTGCCTCGAGTTCCTGGTCTGCACCGCTTTGGTGATTAGTCGAGACATAACGTATACTACCAGGATGAGAGGTAGGGGAAAAGGGGATCTCCTTGGCGAATACGTCTCGTTGGTCTGAACCGACTAATCTTATTTCCATTAACCACCACACAATATTGTACTTTGGTAGTACACTCCTCAATCCATCTGCACTACTAATCTGCAAACCCATCTGCTTAAACATCTCCAAAAGAAAATGCCACTCCACTGATCATATGTCTTGTTCATATCGATCTTAATCATACACTTATCCCATTTACCACCCTTTTTGTTATGCAGGTGATGGAATGCCTCATGTGCAATAAAAATGTTGTCGTGTATGAGCCTACCAGAATCAAAAGAACTCTAGTTTGGGGTTAAAAAACCAGGGTAATATAACTTTTAATGTATTGGCAAACACTTTTGAAATGCTATTATAATTGAAATTGCATAGGCTAATGGGTCTAAATGGAATGTAGTATGGGGTTAGACATCTTAGGGATTATAATAATATCTATATAACAAAAATCTAGAAGGGAATGTTAGTGTCAAAGAAGGTCAGGATCCTTTGATGACATCGTCGCCGAGAACTTCCCAGAATTTTTGATAGAAGACACCAGGGAAGCCATCACACCCGAAGCTTTCTCCCCCCCCCCCCCCCTTAGAAAACTTTAGTTTTAACCTCATCAACACTGACCCTCTATGTTAGCACTCCATTCATGATCAGTGTAACCAATCTCAACACACACGAGGATTCGGTCCATGAGCTGCTGGTATTCTTCCTCGAAATTCTTGAAAAGGGGTCCCGGTAAAATCTGTTGCATTCTTTGGTGATTCTCTCCTCGTCCTAGATCAAAGCCCCATTATCAAGCTGCAAACAAAGGTTTTTGTTTCGTCTCTTTTTTTTGTCGTTGATTGGTGGGAGAACTTTGTGTTTTTGTCACCCAAGACGAGGCAAACGATACGTGAACATTAGTGCCAGTATTCTTCCTCCCTTTTCCACGACTATACTAGCTGAATTTTGAGCAGACGTTCTTCCTCCTAGTTATACCGTGGTCCACTTTGAGCTTCCACCCTAACTGTAATTGCAGTTCGATGATTTTCCTCTCATTAATACCGAAATGAGGTTTTCTACATTCTGTTAAGTTACTTCGACACCTCCTCATTTTGTTATTAAGATTGGCATTCCTTGCTTCCCTGACCCCTGTCCACGCTGATTTCACCACCTTGTTACACCGTCATCCTCTATCCACATTGATTTGAATTTGGAATTTTTTGGTCTCGTCTTGTCATATTGGTCCAAAGCAATTACTAGAGAATAGTGATCCGATCCAGTGAAATGTTTATGAAATATGGCTGAGTTAGGGAATGTTTTCAACCATTGGAGATTTGGTAACTCCCATTCGATGTATTCTCTAACCTTGTGTTCACCTTCTCTTTTATTACTCCACGTGAATTGTTTCTCCTTAAGCCCAAGATCGGCTAGACTCGCTCCCATCATCATCATCGTATTCAAGTACTCTATCCTCTGGGGTTGTTTCAGCCGACCCCCTTTCTTTGTCAGCATTCTCCCTATCTCGTTGAAATTGCCGACACATATCCAAGGTTTCGATCTATTGTTCGCCATACTCGTAAGCATTCTCCACATTCAGCAAATTTGTCCCTAGAGTATGCTTCCGTATTCTATGAGTATGAACTATGTAGTAGGTGATCTAGTAAGAGTATTGTTTGGAGTATGGTTTAATTTAGTCCCAATGTCCAACGCATTTGCTCTTTAATCCCTAGTTACTTCTATAAATAGACTAATATGCTATTGTAATCCTGAACATTTAGTGAATGCAAAGATGATATTCTCATTAGTCATGGCACTAGGCTCATAAGTCTCTCAACACTCTCTCTAATTAAATTGTTTACATGATATCATAGTCATTTGATTCTAGTCTTTCTTTCGATTTTTCAAATAAGTTATTGTTTTTCGTCTGAAAATATTTTTCAATTACGTTGTTATTCTAATTTGTTGTTCATTCTTGATCATCATCGTGTCATGTCGTGTCTAATCATGTCGTGTCATTAATCGTGTCATGCATAAACATGTGTCGTGTTTAAATGGATAAGCCCTAAACGTGTCTCAAAACTTCAAACACGAATACAACACGATTAACTAGCAGATCACACGTGACACGATTACCTTTCATGAAAAAAAAATGAATACATGTCAGGTCATATGACACGACACGATTATACACGACACAATTAAACACAACACAATTAGACACGAAGTTGTTAGACACGACACGATTAAATACCGAATTCACTAATTTCACAAGTTATTTCACAAATTTTTCAAAGTACGAATCCATATACAAAGTAAGATCTTCAAAGTTCAATATTAAAAGGTAAATGGTTATTTTATTATTATTATACTTAAATGTGTATAAATGTGTCACAGGTATACACGGCACGATTAGTTCATCGTGTTTATATAGATATCTGAGTATTGAAAAGCATGAGGGAGATTTTGAGTTTGAACTCGGAATGTTGTTCGTAAGTAGGTTAACCTTCAGGACGGCTATGAGAGACCATGCGATATTTCATGGTTGTGACATTGTCATCCCGATTAATAACAAGATACGAATGGAAGTAAATTGCAGACATAAGTGCGGATTCCGGGTGACCGCCCACAAGGTGAATAAATAAAACACACTGCAAATTTGTGACTTGGTGAAAGAGAATCAATGTCCGCATTCTCATATTAACCATAACGTTGAATACAAATGGGTGTGTGATAACTTCATTGCTATGTTTAGGGGCGACCCGAAGGTAAAGATATGGTTGTTGTGCATTGATGTTATTCAAATGGGCTTGTATTGTATGTAGATGTTATTCAAACACTTCATTGTTGTGTTGCAAATTCGTACTATTCGTGGTGAGATTCAAAGACAATATGGATGGAAAGTTAATAGGTTTGTCATCTCTCGGGGCATGAAACTAGCGAAGGAAAAGTTGGATGGAGATTGTAGTGATGAATATCCTAGGGTTAGGGACTAAGCAACGACCTTACTAAAGCATAATCCAGATACCACGGTCGTTGTGCACGTTGATTCAATCCTGAGTCTATTAAGATCCAAATATGAAAGGTTGTACGTGTGTTTGGAGGCATGTAAGAGTGGATTGCTGAAAGGTTGTAGGCCATTCATAGCACTTGATGGCTGCTTCTTGAAGAGATTAGATAGGGGTCAGCTAGTCTGTGCAGTTACTAGAGACCCTGATAATGCTCTATTTCCTGCTGTGTTCACATGGGTGGCAACCAAAAATCAAAATTGCTGGAGTTGGTTCTTAGAAATCCTAGGCAGAGACATAGGGAATGACAAAACGTGGACTATTATGTCTGACAGACAAAATGTATGCATTACATTTTTGGCAACCTAGTAACTTATCATCAGTTGTTTGTGATTAAATGGTATGTTATGTATACAATTTATGTGATTAAATGATAACTTCTGTTTTATTTTTGTTAGGGTTAATAGTCAAAGTGCCCCCTAAAGTTTGGGCAAAATTTAGGATTGCCCCTTAAAGTCTAAAATTTTAAATATTAGTCCTAAAGTTTGGATGATTTCAAAAATCGCCCCTTTCCGTCCTAGGTCTGTTAATTTGGAACGGAAAACACAACATGTGCCCTGCACGTGACTTCACTTAAGATTGAAAGACCAAATTGCCCTACCCTCTTCTTCTTCATCGTTCAAGGTTGAGCAACTGTATCCATGGAATGGTGGTACCAATCAGCAGAGGAAAGAATGTCTGCACCTACTGTGTATCCTCCGCCTCCCCCACCTCCACCCCCAAAGGTAGCTAACCGTAACAAACCTTCATTATTTCTTGAATTTCATATCATTAGCAAAAGAAGCACATGGAATCAATAAAGAAGCTTGAGGATCAGATGTTTATGAAACAGCAAAAGCACGAGAATGAAATAGTTTCAATGTCAAGTTCTACTGAGAACATAGAGGTGATAATCCCCACTATAGAGCAATTTACGCTTGAATACTGTGATTATCAATATTTATTAGTATAAAAATGGCCTCAGTGAATGGGTGAAGAAGCTCAGTGAATGGAAAGGGGCGGGCCATGTTGCAGTCAAATCCACTCCAGTTGGATATGTACTTAT
Organism: Chamaenerion angustifolium; assembly: GCA_946814005.1. Taxonomy (NCBI): domain Eukaryota; kingdom Viridiplantae; phylum Streptophyta; class Magnoliopsida; order Myrtales; family Onagraceae; genus Chamaenerion; species Chamaenerion angustifolium. The sequence continues at coordinate 33,721,054 of OX328266.1, read as the reverse complement.
TGCGGTTCCTCTCCCGCCTCCCTCATCCAACGGCGGTTCCTCCATTCCTTTCTCTTCACCTCCCTCTGCACTCTCCCAATTCGTCACCGCCCTCCGCTGGGCTCCCTACCCTCCGCTGACTCAATTTCGTCTTTTGAAGAAGAAGATACGACTATGGAGGAGGTCTGAGTCCACTGCAACTGCATTCCTAGGGTCAAACTCGAGTTGACCTCTCCCAAATTCGGATCCTTCTCTGTTTCTTGGTTGCGGAGCCTTACCCTTCTAAGCAAATCTCGCTCTTTCTCCAATTGAGTTACCAGCAGTAATTCGTTTTCTCTCCTCTACACAGAGACCATATCAACAATAAGATCTCTGTTACGAAGACCTTTTCTCTCCTCTACGAATTCATTACCTTCACAGACTTCGAGCTCCGGGTCTCAATTCTCTGTGTCGAACTTCGATTTCTTCGAGTTCAGCTCTGTTCCGATCGAGCAGACTCAGACTGATTTCTTTGAATTCGAAGCCAAGACGCAAATTATTGATCTCAGTCGAAGCAGAGTCGAAGACGCAAATTATTTCCACAGGCGAAGCACAGTCGAAGCCAAGACGCAAATTATTTCCAATGCACAGTCGAAGCCTAGTCTCACCAGAAAGCCATCTTTGCAAAGGGCATTTTTGTCTTTAAATTGCAAGTGAAGTCACGTGTCAAGCACATGTTCGTTTTCCGTTCCAAATTAACAGATAGAGGACGGAAATGGGTGATTTTTGAAATCGTCCAAACTTTAGGACTAATATTTAAAATTTTAGACTTTAAGGGGCATTCTTAAATTTCGCCCAAACTTTAGGGGGCACTTTGACTATTAACCCTTTTTGTTATTAAATGGTGTTTTATCTTTGGGTTAAAGAGTGATTAGTACATTACTTATAAACAGGTATAGGGGTTGTGCCAGGCTGTTCAAGGCATGTTTTCTGGTTATGAGCATAGGTAATGTATGCGACATATTTACCAAAACATGTAGGTAAGAGGTTTGGGAGAGGCAGAAGTAAGAAAAAAGGCATGGTCAACTTCATGTGCATAGACATACCAGAGACATAAGTGACACATAGACTTGTTGAAGAAAGCAAACAAGAAGGCTTGAGGATTATGTGTCATCCATTGACACAAACGCTTGGTGCAGATAGGAGTTCAGGCCAGTCTCAAAAACGGATTTGGTCGTGAACAACATTTCAGAAAGCTTCAATGACAAAGGCATTAACATAAGAGACAAGCCTCTAGTAACTCTAGTCGAGGAGCTAAGGATAATGTTTATGAGAGACTTTGAAAAAGGAAGTCAATCACCAGTCAAGAAGGTTCTCTTGGTAAGAATATTATGAGAAAGTTGAAGAAAATTACGAATGGCATCAATGGTTGTAAAGTCATATATGTTGTGGGTGGAGAGTACGAGGTTCATGTTGCTCCCCAAATCTCTTACAAGACTGATATTAATAGGCGTATATGCACATGCAGGGCATGAGAATTGAGTGATGGCCCTTGTATGCATGGGATAGCATGTCTTTCATATGCGTGTATATTTGAACTTGCTCCATACTGCGACTGGGTTAACCAGAATGAGGCATTCATACATACATACTCGGGTGTTATACATGTGTTGCTCAGAAGGGATGATTGGTGTACTACCCAGGGATTGTCAGTAGATCCACCGATTTTTAAAGCGCGTTCTAGAAGGCTGAATAAGAAAAGGGTGCGATCACATTTGAGGATCCTCAACCAGGTTCCATACGCTTGAATAGGTGTGGTGTAAGGTAGTATTGCTCAACATGTGGAGAGACATGCCATAACAAGAGAGGATGCGGCCGAAGACCTAATCAAACAAATGAAGATGTATAGTTTATGCTTCGTAAGACGAACTGACGTTGTTTATGACCTTTTCCTCAATATTTGTTCATGCTCATGAGAATGAACGAGAAAGTTCACAACAACAGCAATCACCAAAAAGGATGAGCAGACTGTGTCGTAGATTGGACGAAGATGTTATCCCGATAATGTCAAGGCAAACAGCTACTCATTCAAGGCGCAAGGAAGCTGAAACAGACACTCAAGGTTAAAGTACATCTCAATATCACATTCCAAACGTCCCACAACAGCGCAGACATAAGCTACCAACTCGCAAAAGCAACCCCAAGGTACCATAAGCACAGTCGGAGGAATACGGTGAGGGACACCACTGGATTAAAGAAATTGTTGCTGCGGACTCGAAGGAACAGGTGCAAGCACCTGATTTTGGATTGGTGTCAAAATACCATACGCAAGGATCCGAGTCGAGAAAAATCGAGACAATTAAAAAAAACTCAAACCCTAAACCTTAAACCCCAAACCCTAAACCTAAACCCCAATCCCTAAACCTTAAACCCCAACCCTAAACCCTAAACCCCAAACCATAAACCTAAACCCCCAACCCTAACCCTAAACCCCAAACCCTAAACCTTAAATCCCAAACCCTAAACCTTAACCTTAAACCCCAAACCCTAAATCGTAAACACCAAACCCTACACATTAAGCTTAAACCCTACACCCTATATGCTAAAAATAACTAAACCCTAAACCTTAAACCCCACACCCTAAACCCTAAACCCCTAAACCATAACCCCTAACCCCCTAAATTCCTAAACCCTAAACGCTAATCTCCTAACCCCTAGACCACTATCATGCCCCACCAATTGCCCCCAAAGTTTTCCCAATTGCCATCACTTTTGACCATTTGATCACTTTTGCTCATCCACCATCATCGTTTGACCAAATCCTCCCAATGACACTAAAAGTCCTCCCAATTGCCAATCACCTTTGCCCAATTTCTATCACATTTTCCATCCACTATGTATTGTCCATAATTTATCAACTACATTGATGAATAAAACTCTACAAAGGAAGGAGGCCACAACAATACAAGGGAGAAGAAACGGTCCGAAGATTGGAGTTTGAACAAGCAAGGTCGTAAGCTACGGCTTGCAATAAGAAAAGGAAGGAAAACAGAAAAGAGACGAAGAAAAGAGAGAATAAAAAAATGGAAGAGAAGGCCCTGGCAAAAGTGAGGATTTGAGTGATAGTAAAAAAAATAGAGAGAAGTTAAGTGAAGAAAAATCGACGATTATCGGTCTCGGTCCTTCGTATAGTTTCTAAACCCCGAATGACTTAGGTATATCCCACTTATATTCAAAATTGTATTTATTTGTCCTAATGTGAATAAAATTTGTGTTATTGATATTAGGTGTTGATAGTTATATTTCGTATAAAAATCGTACTTGGTTTTAAGTTTGGTATAATTTTGGGGTCATTTTAGACATCTGTGAAAGTTATGGGGTTGTTTCGGTCAAGGAAATGATAATTTCGAAAATGACTTAGGTCATTCACAAACTTTGATGAAGGTTACAACTCGGTCTTTGGACTCTCGGGTCATTTTAGGACTTTACCGAGTATTATAAACCAAACCAGAAAAGTTTTTGGGCCATTTTTGCAATTTTTAAAAGATTTTTCCAAATCAGATCGAAATGTTTAAATAATTTCATTTTGGTCCCTAAACCTTTCTAGACATCCCATGACTTCTCAAACTGTTACAAATTGGTCCAACGTGCTTAATATCTTCAAAATCATTCATGTACTTTTGACACGTTTAAAATGAGCTCAAAGTTAAACCACCTTTTTGAGCCTGGTTAAATTCATCATCCTCTTGTGTATTTATTTTAAACTAACTTGTACAAAAAATACGTTTGAATATGGTTTATTTATTTTTTTTTAAAAAATGCATGTAATCTTTTTGGACAAGTATGATCAAAACGGATAATTCAGGTAAATCGGTAAATTAAATTCAAAATCAAACTAAAGTACCCAAAATGCGGATTATGAGCTCGCGAGCTCTTAAGACGTAATCAAACCCCCGAACTCGATTGTCTTGACGAAGACCTTTCCAAGCCCTAGGATGTTAACTCCATGTACCTTAGACAAATTTTAGGATTATGATTAGCCTTTAATTAATCGGTGGCGACTCTGTCATTTTTTGGTTCGGTTTATGACCCCGATCGACCGGCCCCATCACTCACCAAGATCCGACATTTTCGAGCGAGCCAAAATTTTAAAAAAAAGTCGGGAAAAGTCGGATATGACGTCCGACAATTTGGCGATTCTGCAGGGGACTTATGTGTTTAGAGGGTTTAGGCTTTGTCATGTTTGCTTTACCATATTATATTTTGCCCTATCCGTTTTGCCGTTTGCTCATGCTTGCAGTTTTAAATTTTGTCTGAAAGGCGATGTAATTGTAATAATTCAAAAGAGATTTAAATTCTTGTTTTGCACACACCACGCTGGTTACCATTACTCGCTCGGACCTGGAGCACATTAATAGCTTAGGGAGTTTAGTAGGGGGAATACACCTGGAGCGGATTGGACCGCTGGCACGCACCCACACAACTCAACTCTATGATTGAAATGTGCATGTGATCCTCTATAGTGGGTGAGGTTCCGCTGGTTTAAAGGACCTAGAAATTTCATCCATTTAGAACAAAAGATTCACTCTATGTTTAACATTTACTGATTTTGTGTATGTTATATATTTGGGCCCAACTAATGTAAATGGGAATTCGGCCCAAGTATTTGGATGCAAGATTGACTCATAATTCATGTAGAAGATTTGGGCCAACTGTTGTGAGTTAGAACTCAGCCCAACAACTATACATGGGAGTTCAGCCCATTATGTAAATGTGTTTTGTTTTGGCCCTAGATCATGACATGTATAGAAGTGGGTCTTTCGTATTATATACTTCAGACTTCTGTAAATGTAATACGAACCTTACTAATGAAATTTAAATTCTCGCACTTGCATTGAATTTTTCCAAAAAAAAAAACAATGTAAGTTCTGTTCATTCTGTCTTATATCCTTAGGACGTTTACACACCATCTTGGGTAACGATAAAGTAAACAAATCATTTCTCTCACATTAAGGCTATGCAGCCACTACGGTCGAAAAAATGCATGAATATGGAAAGTCATGACAAAAGGGAATGTAAAATATGTGAACAAGAAGATTGGTGAGATTCACGAGCTCACAAGTTACAAAGTCAACATGGTTCTCCTTGATGCCTTGTCTGACTTCTGGAATGTGGAAAACGTGTCTGCGTGATTAACAACAACGGAATACATTCATAAGGTGCATTCGACACCTGAAAGTTCATCTTTCAACTCAGAGAAGATAATCGAGGATAGACCCAAACAACCACCATCATTCTAGCAATGTGGGGGCACCTTGGAGAAATATGGGGGCAACGTAACTAAGTTAAATGGCACCCTTGTACAATTTAGACGAAGGACGAGGAAAATAAAAAGATTTTCAAAATGCATGCCCATCGACCTTCATTTGAACCGAGGAACAAACAACAAATGCACTCAACGAGATGCGCCGTCATGTGAAACGTCTTAAGAACTAGACTTCGATTGGCCAAATACTTTTAAAGTATTAAAAACAAACGTTTGCCATACATACAATCAAAAACTATGAACGGAATGAACGGAACATGCAAATTTTTTAAAACCAATCATGCATGATCAATTGTGTATTCCATATTATTACTATGGTATTTTGAAATTAGGTTTCTAAGAACTCATGCGACATTCAACGACTCCAAAACCTCAAAAACACACAGGGAACCTTGATTCAAATTTGTATGAGGGCACCCTTGCCGAATCCGATTCTATACATTACGGAGAAGGATCCGGTGGGGGTCACCAAATACTTATTGCTTAGTATGTTCAACATGGTATCAGAGACATAATTCTTGATCAAGTAACATATGGATCGACTCTTCCTCTTGAACATCATCATCTACCACTTGGTCGAGACGACATTGCAATTTGGAACACAAAATGAAGTAGAGACCAAACTGTATCAATTCCTGAATACAGTGAGCGATGAGTATAATCAAGAAAAAAAATATTTATTATGAGAAAACTAGTTACCTGAGGTAAAATCGACTTATCCAACTATCCAGTCAATAAAGAGACTGGAGATAAGTAATGGGTACCACAGCAAGGAGGGACGTCGAGGTTCCCAACACCGGAATTGAGTTTGTCTTCTATGTTACACCTCGCTCAGAGGAAGTGGCAATCAGAGTCAAACCGACCCACGCCATAAGACCACATTCGGCCACCGGAACAGGGAAGGTTGGTTTATAGAGTAAAAGAGATGAGAGAAACAACTCCTTGTCGTTCAATCGAGTTGATACAGAGGCGACTTAAATAGAGCTGAAAAGACGTCGTTGTTGACGCGGGGAGACACCATTGAGACACCATTTTTTACGTAGTGGAGGTTCCATTGTTTATGCGGGAAAAATGCGGTTGTTGACTCCTGCAAGGCAGACGCCATTGTTGACGCGTGAAAGACGTCGTTGTTGACAGCAGGGGAGAAGTCGTTGTCGATGCAGGGAAATACCATTGTTGACATAAGTGTCTTGCGGCGGTGGTGTCGATCGTAAGGGCACGAGATGTAGCCACTACAGGAAGCTTAGTCACAGCAAGGTGGAGTGCTTCCAACTAATCGAATTTCTCAAATGGTGGAGAAATCAATGGAATGACAACAACATCGGCGCCAGCTGCGTCGTCGCCACGGAGACGAAAGCTTCAAAGAAGATAAGAAGGACAACGATCACCTCGTATTCTTATTTTCTGCCTTGCATACAAAAAAATTGGCAACGCTCGCACTCGCAAGTAAAATATCTCCGCGAAACAAAAAACAATTGTCAGTGGAGATCAAAATCATATAGGTTTTACAATCAAAGAATCATACGGTTAGCCATGGTTTACAATCAAAGAATCATACGATTAAAAATGTCAGGAGTACAGAGAGTTCTCACAAGAACGCCACTGCACGATCTCTATCCTATGACTTTCCCATGACCTTTCTCAAGGTGGGGCATCAAAGTAATCAACATGATTTCCCCAAAGGCGCCCACAGGATATCGATTCAGATTGGTGGAGATCAATTACTTCACCAATGGGGTAGAGGTTATTACCCTGGCGTCAATAATGACAAAGACCATTGAATTTTTCATTAGGCAGGACATCATTGTGCGTCATGGGATGCTGAAGTCAATCATCACCGGCAATACCAGAAATCTAAATTGATTGATGGGTTGTGATCAAGCATAAAAATTCATCTCCATATCATCCACAAATGAATGGCGCAGTGGAAGAAACGAATAATGAACTGGCACAACAAGCTGCCTTAGGCACTCAGGGAAGACAGAACCTCATTATGGACATCAAGGGGGCAACCTCATTCTCCCTTGTTTACGGGACCGAAGTCATGTTGCCAATTGAAGTAGAGATCACGCCAGCTAGGATCCTCATTGAGGTAGAAGTGTCATGGACAATTGTACCAGCAACGCATGAATCACACATTTAACAGGAAAATACGTCCAAGAAAATTGCAAGCGGGCAATCAAATTCTCAGAAAAAATCATTTGAGTCAATCCAGACTCTCGGAAGTGCCATCATTTAGTTACCTTTCATAAATTTTCTCCGTAAGGAAAACCCCCAAAACTTAGGGTTTGCCTCGTGAGGATTTGCCAAGCTGTGACAAAACTGGCTTTGTCTTTAGGCATTAATTGCCCAGCCACAAACCAACCAATCAGAGAAGAGGAAGGAAGGATTTACCGCAGCTGGAGTGATAGAATCATGCAAAGGAATTGCGTTTTCATGGAGACCAGCGGACGAGCTTGCTGAACTGCAAGCTCAGAGCCAACACAAGTAACTAACAACAAAACCATCCTCCATCGATCCAGCGAACCAAGTAGAAAGTCAACGGAAGCTGTCGCTGAAACACAGCGCCTTGTCCAGCGATTTCAGCTCAAGTGCTTTGTGGCACGCACTCGCCACCAGCAGACAGACAACAAAACCACTCCCTTCGGTTCAATGGCCAAAGCACCTAGCCCATCCGTGAGTGAGAGCCACCGTTCCATTTCTTTTTCTAGTGAAGTTCTTCTCTGTTTTTGCAGGTGTAGAGCTGCGGTAAAGGAACCTGGTTTGCCAACGATGAATGTCAATTCCAATGAAACGGACATACCTTGGAAATGAATTATCGACCTAGACTCCAACCCACAGCTGGAACATGAGGAATGGTACGTGGGAAGAATGATCGAACCGAAGCTTCTCAAGCTAAACACAATACAAAGAGTCCTTGAGCAGGCGTGGGCGAGGTTCGGTCGTGTGGGTATATCGGAGGCTGAGACAGGAACGTTTCTGTTTGATTTCAAAATAGCAGAAGACATCCATAGCATCAATGATTGATCACCGTGGCTAATCAATGGGCAAATCCTTAATATAAAACGATGGGATCCAAGCATGGCCATCAAGGAGGTCGATTTCAATAACGTAAATTTTTGGGTTCAAATACATGGCCAAGGACTTGAGAAATTTAGTGCCGAGAATGCTTGGAAAATTGAAAACATGCTGGGGAAATGTCTAGAAATAGAACCGAATGTGGGAAGAGTCAGTAGATGCTATATGAGAATGCGAGTATAGGTAGATGGAAATGAATCGTTGATGGAGGGGTTTTGGTGGACAAACTCCCAGGGGAAGGAAAGATGGGCTACTGTTAAAAATGAAAGACTAGCCAAGTATTATTATGGGTGCGGGATGTAGGTCACACAACACAAACATGTAAGGATGAGGTTAAGATGTCAGAACATGATGACAAAGTTCTGGCTTATGGACCATGGTTGGTCGGGGTGAGGCCAAAGAAGATGGGGTCGAATCTTGATCCGGGGTAGAAGGAAGGATCAGGCACGAAGTCAGGGGCCCGAAGAACGTGGTCAGAAATTATGATGGAGGTGAGGTGATTGGAGAAGGAATGGCACAAATCTGCGAAAATGAACCAGAATGACCGAACACAAAGAGATGGAGGGGATACCAAACACCCAGAGAATAGGGGATGGAGATAAAGCCATGGGTTGCTTTGGGTGAAACCCACGGCTTGAGCGTAGGAATCGGGTCCACAGGAGGGGGGCAAGGGAAGGTGCGAAGTGAAATGCTTGGAGAGGCTATAGGAGGGGACGTGAATGACAAGTCGGATGAAAACCGCACAAAGGAAACTCTAGAGCGTGGCATACTACAAAAAAGAATCGAAGCACCACAACCGGAAACTATGGACGAAACCATCGGGTCAATACCAAAACAGAACTAGTGGTTACGTCGACCCCAACAGGACCGATGGTCCCAAACGAAAATACGCCCTAGCCCGGTGATCATCTACTTGCCGGAGCGCCCAACCACCCAACACAACATGCTCACAACCACACCCATCATGACATACACAGTGGAAAATCCTCCAGAATCGCCACCCAACACACCGGATCATGGTAGGCCGCATCCAACACCAGGGTTGAGCCATTACCTAAACAAGATCTCTAAAACGAACGGGGGAGGAGATGGAGGGTCAACCAACCATGAAGAAGAGGAGGGGTGCAGCCAAATAAATAGGGGAGGGAAACAGTGAACGGGGAGGATGAATGAAAGCGACACAAAGAGGCCGACCAAACAGACAAACCGCGAGTAGGGGGAAGAGGGGAGGGAGGAATCAAATGGAAAGGACCGAACAAATGGAACAATTGGAAACGGAAATGGGCTCTGGTGGCTATCCCAGAACAGCCACAGGGGCTCAATGAGTGTCATCTCATGGAACTATCAGGGTTTGGGGTCTACACTGACAATCCAAAATCTACAAGACCTTAATAAGAGGTATCGCACGAACATAATATTTCTCATGGAAACAAAGAACGGGGATGCCTATTGCGAGAAAAAAAAATGGGGATGGACGGGAAACTATACACAAGGTCGCGAGGGAGAGCGGGTGAATTGGCACTATGGTGGAAGGATAAAACAAGGATTCAAATACTATACTGTGATGAAAAATTTGTGGATTGCGAGGTAAAGATAGGACAAGGAGGCGCATGTATGTACATAACATGGGTATATGCGGACACGGATGCCCAAGCACGGGCACAAAACTGGGACACACTCCGCATCATCGGTCGGGGAAGACGGGGAGATGGGCGGTCCTAGTAGATTTTAATGTCATATGCCACCCACATGAGAAGGTGGGACGGAGGAGGAAATCACAAAGACAAATTGACGTGTTCAACCAACTGATCGAGGAATTTCATTTGGATGACATGGGAGCAAAGGGCCTGACCCATACATACATGGTGCAGTAATAGGAGCGGGGACGAAAGAATAAGTGAACAACTGGACCAGATGTTGATCAATGGGGAGTGGACTATGAGCTTCCCGAGTAGCCGATGTAACAATGCAATAGCAATAGGACCGGACCACTCACCCATGCTTTTACAAATACAAAGACCGAGACGGAGAATAGGTCGGCGGTTCAAATTTGAGGCGATGTGGATAGAAACACCAATGTGCAAGGACATAATCAAACACGCATGGGGACAGAATGGGTTGAACGGAACCGAAAAGGAAAAATCCGTGACATATGGATGAGGGAAAAGATTTATTGGAGGCAAATGTCTAGGGTAAAGTGGTTTACGGAAGGCAACCGGAATACGACTTTTTTCCACCAACGACGACGTCAAGGAGAAGGAGGAACACCATCTGTCGATTGTAAAGTCATAATGGGGTATGGTTGGCAAATGAGAATGAGATAGCGCGGGAGCTGCGTGAGTACTATGGGGAGATGCTCAGATCGGAAGATACAGGCACGGGAGAGGAGATACTCGCGGGCATGCCAATCCAGATTACACCGGATATGAATGCACTCTTAACCCAGGATGTATCGGATTAGGAAATACGGTTGACCACATTTCAATTAGGTGTGTCACGAGCCCTAGGTCCCGATGGGTTCCCAGGTCTGTTCTATCAATGGAATTGACATATTGTGGGACCAAATGTCATCACTGTGGCAAAAGCATTCTTCAGTACAGGTAACCTCCCATATCATCTTAATCAAACAGATAATGTGTTGATCCATAAAGTGCTTAACCCGACCCAGGCCACCGAGTTTAGACCCATAAGCTGCTGCAATGTTTTGTACAAAATAATCTCTAAGGTCTTGGTTAACCGACTTAAGGTTTACCTACGAGATCTTATCACCCCTTTCCAGAGTGCTTTTGTAGCTGGCAGGTCTATACAGGATAACATACTGGTCGCACATGAGGTTTTCCACTACCCAAAGACCAGACGATGGGGGAGGAAGACAGATTGCGCGTTAAAGATAGACATGGAAAAGGCGTATGACCGGGTGGAGTGGGAGGTCTTATTAAAGAGCTTGCATGCACGGGGTTTTGATGGGAAGTGGATAGGATGGGTCAGAGCATGCATAACTACCACGTCCTATAAGGTGGTGGTTAATGGATAATGATCAGCGATGATTAGACCAACGAGGGGGATACGACAAAGTGACCCACTATCACATATCTGTTTATATTGCTTGCGGATGTGTTGTCAAGGACCATCGAGATGGAAATAAGAGCGAAGCAGCTACAAGGAATAGTCATGAAGAGGAACTTTCCCGAGATACATCATATATTCTTTGTAGATGATTCCATCCTATTTATTCAGGGAACGACCGAAAATGCACGACACCTGAGGGGCATACTGGATACATATTGTATGGCATCCGGACAACGCATTAATACGGCAAAATCGACACTGTTTTTCAACAAAGGAGCGGGACTGAACGAAAGGAAGATAGTGGAGGAGGTGTTGCACGTAAGGAGAACAAATTACCCGGGAAATTACCTAGGGTTACCATCTACTTGGGGAAGATCAAAGAAGGAGGCAATGGGCTTCCTAAGGAATAAGGTAAAGGACAAACTAGCCGGGTGGAGACCAAAGACATTAAACCAAGCGGGGAAGGAGGTATTTATTAGGATGTATAAGCAAGATGAATGAAGACCACAAAACAGGTTACGTACATTGCAAGAAATGATCAAGAGTGGTTGCTTGCGGTTCAAGTCTACTCTAGAATAGTCTTGAGTGTTCTAGAATCATCAAGCTTGTTTATGAGTAGTGTTTAGTATAAAAATAGATCAGATCTCATTTGTAAACTTAACTTGATTCAATGATAAGTTTCCAATTTCTGTTATTACTCTCTTCATCAATAGCTTGTTCACTAAGCTACCTATCGTGATCATCGTTTTCTTCTCCATTCCTCATTCTCAGTTCTGTTTTCATCAAACCTGGTTCAATCTCAGTTTACTGATAGTATTGATAAAGGCAGTTATCACGGTTATACCGAAGTACGTTATGAGTGTCTTCCAACTACCTAAGACATGGTGCTCGGACATAAACTCAATGATAGCGGATTTTTGGTGGGGAGCAACGGTCGAGGGTAGGAAGACACATTGGTGGAGGTGTGAGATACTAACCAAGTCTAAACAATCGGGAGGGGGGGAGTTGGATTTAGGGAACGTCAAACCTTCAATACAGCTTTGCTCACAAAAATGGCAGGGAGATTCCTAAATGAGATATACTATGTGCGAAGATCAAGAGGGTTTGTATTTCCCGAATGATAGCTTCCTAGAGGCGACGAAATGAGGCAGGGCATCGTGGGGATGGAGCAGCCTTTTACACGAGATGGATGTCCTAAAACGTGAGGGTTTGTGGTTGAGTTATTACTAGAACAATGTACTGTATTGGTTCGAAATTTGTGGAATCGCATTCAAAGACAGACGAATCAACACACAAGAGTTGTGTGCATTTACTTCCTAGAGCTAAGTACCACTCACGATTACAGTCCTGATTGAACGGATCTTCCTTCGTTAAAGACATCTTACTGACTATATTTCAAAAATATTATCCAAATTTTAATAAACTATTCAAACTATAATTTTGTAAATTTAACTAGTTGAACATTTACGGATGGGACAATATTGAATATCCCATCTCCGTCCATTTGATTGTTAAAAATGTATGTAAATTGACAAGAAATATGTACATAATAAATTTTTTGATATAATTTTTAAAAAGATATACAAATATATTAATTACACTTTTTGAAATGTATAAATTTTGGACATTTATATTTCAGTAATTTTATTTTTAAAAAACTCATTATGTACTATGCATAAACTAATTTACTATTTCCTCATTCGGTTAAATGGATGAAGGTATAATAAAATTGCCAAAATTGTGGAACTTTATAGTAAAATTAAGTAAAAATATGAAAAATATGTAATATGTTTGCTCAATGTGGTAAGTGCGTAGACCTTGTTTATTTCGGATGAAATATGTTTGCTCTTGTTGATTTTAGATGAAATCCGTTATGTGTCATCTAAATTTTATGTCTTGCGTGTGATCCAAAAAAGAAAAGAGAAAGAGGAGTTTTTTGAAAAAATATGCATTTTTTTAAAGTAAGTATATAAAAAAAATATTTCGAAAAATAGGTATACGCGCACCCTGGGTGACGCCTATTCAATAGACGCCACAAAACAATGGCCAATTGTGTTTTTTTGTTCTATAATGACCACTCAATGTTTAATTAAAAATAAATTTATGTATCTATTAAAAAGATTATAGTACATAGATATTTTAATTGCGATTCATATGATGCAAAAATTATTAAATTTGGAATTACGGATTGACTGTACGCTCTGCTGTAAGTTGAGATATGAAAATTTGACTTAAAAAATTATAACTCGTACCATGTAAGTCCAAACTCACCACGGTTAACGTCATTTATGTCGTAATTCAATTATCTACCTAGAGTAATTTGTTTGATTTGAAATACAGTGATTTTGTAACCTAACATCGTTTGTTTTATAATTTGACTGAAATAATTAAATGCATTAGGTGAGAAATTTAATTATGTACTTACTAAAAAAATAAAAAATAATTACGGTGCGTAGATAATTTAATTACTAATTAAATGACGCTAACTATGCGTTAATTTTTTACTTTTAGAATGACTGTATAATACGATACGTAAAAAACTCTACATACGATACAAAAACTTCTAAATAGTGTTTTAAACAGTAATTTAACTGTTTAGATCGTAAAAACTCTATATACGATACAAAAATTTATAAATAGTGTTTTAAACAGTAATTTCACTGTTTAAGTTTAAACAGTGAAATTACTGTTTAAAACACTATTTAGAAGTTTTTGTATCGTATGTAGAGTTTTTTACATATCGTATTATACAGTAATTCTAAAAGTAAAAAATTAACGCATAGTTAGCGTCATTTTGTTTAAACAGTGAAATTACTGTTTAAAACACTATTTAGAAGTTTTTGTATCGTATGTAGAGTTTTTTACGTATCGTATTATAGAGTCAGTCTAAAAGTAAAAACATTAACGCATTGTTAGTGAGATTTATTTCGTAATTAAATTATCAACGCACCGTAATTTTTTTTATTTTTTTGAGTAAGTACATAATTAAATTTCTCACCTAATGCATTTAATTATTTCGGTCAAATTATAAAACAAACGATGTTAAGTTACAAAATCACTGTATTTCTAATAAAAAAATTACCCTAGGTAGATAATTGAATTACGACATAAATGACGTTAATCGTGGTTCGTTTGGACTTACATGGTATGAGTTATAATTTTTTAAGTCAAATTTTCAAATCTCAACTTACGGCAGAGCGTACAGTCAATCCATAAATCCAAATTTAATATTTTTTTGCATCATTTGAATCGCAATTAAAATATCTACTTACCATAATATTTTTTTAATAGATACATTATTTTATTTTTAATTAAACATCGAGTCGTCGTTATCGAACAAATTTTTTTTAAAAAAACAATTGGCCATTGTTTTGTGGGGCATATTCAATAGGCGCTGCCCTAGGGTTCGCGTATTGTTAATACACGCTACCCCGGGGTGCGCGTATACCTACTTTTCGATTTTTTTTTTGTATACTTATTTTTCTTTAAAAAAAATGCCTACTTATTCAAAAAATTCGATAAAGAGTGCAAAATACTTTTAGTACCCCTATCATCTTCTTCCTTGTTTGTTATAAGCAGTAGACCCATTTTCTTCATTCATACATTCCTCCATTTCTTTCTCGTTCCAATTCTTCATTCATTCCTTCTTCTCGTTTACATCTTCTCCTCAACCAACACTCCATGACACTATATTACTCCACCAGTTCTGCACAAAGCTTCAAGCCCATGAAGACTACCATCGATGGCCAAAAAATAAGACTAACATCCCTTGATTCGTTATTGTGGGCTAACAGTTCATGCTAAAAAAGCTGCAATATGAAAAAAAAAAAAATTAGTTGAATGTTTTATGGTGTCTCAATTATAAGGTTGTTTTTCCCAATTTATGTTGATTGAAACGTTAATTTTAGTATCAATTTGAAAATCCCCAGATCCTAATTTCATATTGGAATATGTTGATTGCAGTATAATGGGTGTTATCTTTTTGAGTGGTGTGATACCTCAATATGTACATAAAGAAAGAGGACGTAAACAAATTCAAAGAACTGATGCATGATAAGGTGGAAGAAGAAGTTGTGGTTCTAAATCGAAAGAAATGGACACTGATTATTGTTGTTGAAGTGCTTGTTGTTATGATTGGTGTATTCTTAAAATTGGTTATCGGTTGAATCATATTTACTCAGAATTTTAAAGTAGTTACGTATTTTAGTTTGTGTTTGTAGGTTAACTATCTTTGACATTATGTTGGTCTTGAAGAATCTATGTTTTATGATTGTTGGTTTATCAAAAACGATGTTTGGTCAATAGTTTGGAAAAAGTTGTCATTTTTATGTGAAATCTAGAGTACTTTTGTTACCTTGGTGTGGTTGTTTCTCCGTACATACTAAAAAGGGAGACGTTCACGAGAATCGTGGTGGTTCGACTTGGCTGGTACATTCGACTAATGTAGTTTGCTGATGATTAATGTGTTTGGCTGCTGCGCTACTTCGCTTTTGTGGAATGTAGGGATTAGAGAAAAAAAAAAGCAGGGTAAACGATTATGCAAATGAGTAACACTGTGGGGATTAAAGTTTAGAAACAGTGAAGAATGAGATAATGAAGGAATGTGAAGAAGTGGATTAGAGTTTAGAAATAATAGAGAAGAAGAGAACGAGGGAATGTGAAGAAGAGAAAATGAAAGCATAAGAAATTGAGTTGATATGACATGTAATAGCAAATTTGACATTTTAGAAATTTATTTTTTAATGTTTAAATATGATGTCACCTGTTTCGTATGTGTGACTACTTTAACGGTCAAACTGACTGGAAACTACTGTTTCATCTAAAACCTACATTTAATGAAACATGGTAGATTATAAATCAACTATTCAAAACAAATTTGATAAAATAGTGATTTGAACAAATATATTCTTTCTTTTCCATATTTTTCCCTCAAATTAATCCAAATTCGTTGTACGGGTCAAAGTTGTCATTCTATTTAAGGGTTAATTACTTAAATGGTTACACATGTTTGACCATTGTGCAGAATAGTTACATATGTTTCAAAATGTGATTAATTGGTTTTGTTGTTTGACTTAATGGTTACACATGTGTTTTTATAATGTGATTAATTGGTTAATCCGTTAGTGAACCGTCAAATTTTCTGTCAATTTCGCGTGCGTGTAACACGTGACCCATGTTTCACTAATTTATGACATTTGAAAAGACACTTATGCCCTTCTATCTCCTTTGATGAACCTCCCCCATGCATGAGACTTTCCAGCTACTTCTGCTCTCTCCAAGTGCTCCGCCTCCGTGCGAAGGCTCAGGTATACTCTCTGTCCCTTACTTCTTTTCTTCACACGAAGTTCTATTTTTCGTTTTTTTGTTTGCGACGGCAAAACGAGTGAGGAGTTGCAAAAATCGCAACTCTCGTGGTGGTTCGAAGGCTTCATTGTGAATTCTTGTGCTTGGGTATTTGTTCATTCGTAGTTTGACTCATCTATTTCTGATTTCCTAGGGTTTGATTGTGTGTTAGTCGATGTACATCCTTTTTAGGATACTTTCTTGATGTGATGAGTTAATTGCATTATCTTCGTGGTTGAATCTGTTAAAGAACTACTAAGTTATTTACTGTATGCTATGTGTTTTTTATGATGAAGTTGTTGCATTGTTCTACAATTGACCTCATGTTCTTGAAACCAATTCTCAAATATTTAAATTTGTTGTGGACAGTGAGGTTCTAAACTCGTCATGAAACTCCACAATGTATCAACTCCTCAAGTTCTTAAGCAACACACAAACTCAGGTATCATGACAGAAAAATTTAATAATGAAGGCTCCTATAGCAAACATATAGCTTCTGGAGAAAGTTCATATTCAAATGTTGAGTTGAATGTAAAGACTCTAGATTCACGGATGTATCATTTTGTAGTTGACAAAAATGTAAGTGTTGAATAATTATCTTCATTGCTCTTGTATGATTTTAGTGATACCTGATAAATCTAATTGTGCATTGATCCATTTTTATTCCGAATTATTATAGATACCAGTTTCAGCTTTTAAGAAAATATACGTAACCATTTAATCACATTCTAGGATAACATATGTAACCAATTAATCACATTACAAGGAATATACGTAACCATTTAATCATATTCTAGGATAACATATGTAAACATTTAATCAAATTTCAAGTTAGAATGAACTCTTTAATTTAGAAACTATTCAATGAAACCCAGCATTTGAAGAACTTGTTAAAATCTGTCTTTTGGGCTTATCATCCAATCTGGAAGGCTTCGTGATCTTCTGGGCTTGGCTTCTGGGCTTGATCTTCTTCTTTTGCGCTGCAGCCCATCTTCGTCTGACAAGCCCACTTCTTCTGGTCTGCAGCCTTCTTCAGTTAACCGAGTCTTTTCATATTTTGCAATGTCGTTTCATTTCCTTTTCTTTGTAATTGAACCGTCGTTTAGTTTTCTAGGTTGTAATTATATCAGACATTTTATTTAAGGGGGAGGGACTTCCACATGAAGGAATAAGTCCCAATGAACCCCAATTGCTGCGTTTTCTCTGTTTTCATCTGTAAACCCATTTTCTAGGGTTTACTATCTTTGATCGAATCCACCATTCTTCACCAGTTTTCACATGGTATCAGAGCCAAAGGCGTTCTAGCCTTGCTCATCTTCCCTCCCTTCGTCTGATCCTGGTTCTTGTGGTGGTTATTCTCTGTCTGTGAGAATCGTGTTGTTCTGTGCGACGGTTCGTTTTCTGTGTTTCGGTCCTTCTTCTTGAGGACTGAGATCTTCGTTGCGACTGTAACTTTCCTTTGCCGGAGATCCTCCTTGGTGAAAGATTGTGTTGCAGTTTTCTGACTACGACTGACGGTTTGTTTTTTTCTTGACCATTTCTTTTCTTGGTCCGAAGGTAACCTCTGTCGTCATATCTTTACTACATCTGTTTGGATCTGTTGGGATTATCCTTGGCTTTCTCTGCTGTTTTTTGGCTATTATCTGTGTATTATCCTGTGGTCGATTATCTGCTGGTTCTTTGTTGTTCTTGCTTCTGTTGTTTTCTGATGGCTGATGAGAAGCCTGCTGAAAAGATCCGAATATATGATTATGATGATGTTGATGATGAGGCCATGGCTAAAGTAGGGTCTCATCATCCTTTATTCTTGCATGCTAGTGATAATCCTGGTGTTAGCATGATCTCTGCTTTTTTGACTGGGCCTGAAAACTATGCTATTTGGAACCGTGCTATTCACTTTACTTTGTTGGGTAGAAACAAGTTAGGTTTTATTACTGGAACTTGTATTCGTGAAAAGTATGATCCTGTTTATCATCATCTGTGGGATAGATGCAATGCTGTTGTTTTGGGATGGATGTTGAATTCAATATGTAAGGATCTTTCCAGTGGTTACATGTATTCTGAAAATGCTTTTTCTGTGTGGAAAGACCTTAAAGAGAGATTTGATAAGGTCAGTGGTCCAAGGGCCTATCAGCTGCATTTAGAAATTATCATGACTAGACGGGGTCTTGATTCTGTTTCTGCTTTTTTCACTAAGTTGAGACTTCTTTGGGCTGAATATGATGCTGCATGTGCCTTACCTCATATTGAGGGTGAGGATTTTAAAAAACATATTGAGCACAAAGATAATCAACGCTTGTTTCAGTTCCTAGCTGGTTTAAATGACACTTATTCTGGTGTTAGAAGTAATCTGCTTCTTTGGAATCCTCTCCCATCTGTTAATCAAGCATATAACCTTGTTATTCAAGAGGAAACCCAAAGGGGGATTACCTCTGCTATGAATGTGTCCTCTGTATCTGTGAATGCATCTCTTAGTGTTGATCGTCCTAAGGGAAATCAGAATTTAGAATGTACTCATTGTAAGAAGAAGGGGCATACTTTTGAAAGATGTTTTGCCCGAGGCTGTGACTTCTGTAAAAAGAAGGGACATGCTAAGGACAACTGGTTTAAATACAAAGAATTTTTGAAAGGAAAGAATGGTTCAAAAGTTAACACTGCCTCTTCTGAAAATAATGATACAAATTCTGATTTATCAAAGTTGTTTTCTGATGATCTTTCTTTGAGCTCTGCTGTTCAAGGTAACATTACCCTATCACGTGGTCAATTTGAAAAACTGTTACAAACAATAGGACAGGCTGGCAGCACTGCAAAACCAGCAGGTGCTACCCCTACAGAAGATCATCGTGTAAATACAGCAGGTATATCTTTAAATACTATTGTATCTTCCTATAATGACTATTGGATCCTAGACACTGGAGCAACAGACCACATGACCAACAGAAATGATTGGTTATGTGAGAATAGGTTGTTTTCAGGAACTAGGGTTCAATTGCCTAATGGGGATTTCTCTGTTGTTAAAAGTGTTGGAAATTATTTCTTTAATAAGGATAAGAAACTGATGAATGTTCTGTATTTACCCAAGTTTAAATACAGTCTTTTATCAGTTTCTAAACTTACTAAAGAATTGAACTGTTCTGTGATTTTTTACCCTAAGTTTGCTGTCCTGCAGGACCTCTCAAATGGGAGGGTCTTGGGGACTGGTGAGCTTAGATCCGGTTTGTACTTCATTAGAACAGGTTGTGTTGATACATCATGTAATTCTTCTTCTGCTGTTTCCAATATCATGTTGTGGCATAAGCGTCTTGGACATATTTCGTTAAAGGCATTGGAACATTTGGATTCCATTGATTTACCAAAGAATAAAGCTTCTGATATATCTGAATGTTCCATATGTCCAAAGGCGAAGATAGTCAGAAAACCTTTTCCTATATCTGTGTCAAGAGCTGATAGTACATTTGATCTTATTCATGCTGATGTTTGGGGCCCTTTTCACTCTACAACTCATGATAACAAAAGAATTTTCCTTACATTAGTGGATGATTTCTCAAGAGTTACTTGGATTCACTTAATGCAGTTTAAATCCGATGTTGTTGTTGTGTTGAAACAGTTTGTTATCATGGTTGAGACTCAATTCGGTAAGAAAATTAAGGCCTTCAGATCGGACAATGGTAAAGAATTTTTTAATGAGAGCATTAAAGCTCTCTTTCATGAAAAGGGAATTGCTCATCAGAGCAGTTGCCCATATACTCCCCAACAGAATGGGAGAGTTGAGCGCAAGCATCGACATCTCCTGGAAGTAGCCAGGGCACTTAAGTTGCAGGCTTCACTTCCTAATGAATTTTGGGGTGATTGTGTCTTGACTGCTTGCTATCTAATTAACCTGATGCCATCTAAGGTGCTGAATGGAAAATCTCCTATGGAGATGTTGAGTAACAAAAAGCCGGTGATTAGTTACCTTCGGGTATTTGGATGTCTTTGCTATGCAAAGAATATGCAGGTAGCTGATAAATTTGCCTCTAGGGCTATCCCATCTATTTTGGTGGGATACTCAGAGTCTCAAAAGGGATATAGATTGTATGACTTGTTGGAAAAGAAATATTTCATTAGTAGGGATGTCCAGTTCAATGAGAAATTATTTCCCTTTGAGAATAGCAAAACTGATCAGTTGCCCATATTCTTTGATTATGATGCTGAGTCGGACTCCCATGATGTGAACATCCCTCGTGATGCTGAAACTGAGGAGAATAATACAGATGGTCCAGATGATGATATCATTAATGATACTGATGGAAACAGGCTAAGTGATGAGTCTGATAATGACTCTGATAGCAATATTGTCCCTATTATACAGGATCCTTCTATCCCTGTTCTTAGTAGGTCAGGCAGAGCCATAAAGCCTCCTATATGGATGAAAGACTACCAGGTTTCAAATGTATCTTGTCCGCATTCTATAAGCAAATATTTGTGCTATGATGGTGTGTCTGATAATTATCAGGTATATCTGAGTTCAACTTCAAGGATTGTTGAACCCATAAATTTTTCTGAGGCGGCCAAGGATGAATCCTGGATACGTTCAATGGAGGATGAAATAGAGGCTCTTGAACAAAACCAGACCTGGGACTTGGTAACTCTTCCCCAAGGTAAAAAAGCAATCGGATGTAAGTGGGTATAAATTGAAATTCAATTCTGATGGCTCATTGAATAGATATAAGGCCAGGCTTGTTGCTAAAGGATATAGTCAGAAGCATGGTATATATTATTTTGATACCTTCTCGCCTGTTGTTAAAATGGGTACTGTTAGAACCGTGCTTGCCCTTGCTTCTGTTCATAACTGGCCCCTCTATCAAATGGACGTTTATAATGCCTTTTTACAAGGCGATTCAAATGAGGAAGTTTATATGCATGTCCCTGAAAGGTTTGTTGATAAAATGCGCACCCAGCTTGTATGCAAATTGCGAAAATCGTTGTATGGTTTAAAACAGGCAAGTAGGCAATGGAACATTAAGCTGACCAATTCTCTTGTTGATGCTGGATATAATCAGTCGAAGCTTGACTATTCCTTGTTTACCAAAAGGGTTGGATCTGATATGGTTATTCTTTTGATATATGTGGATGATTTGCTTATTTGTGGCAATAGTGATGTTTTGATATCTGATTTAAAGCATGTTCTTGAATCATGTTTTAAAATGAAAGATCTGGGTGAATTGAGGTATTTCCTTGGTATTGAAATTATTCGTTCTAGTAAAGGGATGATCCTCTGTCAAAGGAAATATGCTTTAGAGCTCATTTCTGATGTTGGTCTTTCGGGTGCTAAGACGATTAGGACTCCTATGGAGCAAAATGTGAAATTTACTAGTGTGGAATATGATAGGCATCTGCAGGTCAATATTGAGGATGAACCCCTAAGTGATGTCACCATTTATAGGAGACTGATAGGGAAGCTTTTGTATCTAACCATTACTCGCCCAGATATTTCATTTGCAGTGCAGAATCTTAGTCAATTCATGCAAAATCCGAAGGATTCTCACCTAGAAGCTGCAATGCGAATTGTCAGGTATATCAAAAGGGAACCAGGTAAAGGTATCCTTATGTCATCTGAATCATTGCCTGAAATTGTTGCCTATTGTGACTCTAATTGGGCCAGTTGCATTGTTTCTAGAAAATCAGTTACTGGCTTTTGTGTCATGGTAGGCAAGTCCTTAGTCAGCTGGAAGGTTAAGAAACAGACAACTGTTTCTAAATCTTCAGCTGAAGCTGAATATAGGAGTATAGGTGCTTCTCTGTCTGAAATTATTTGGCTTAGAGGATTAATGGAAGAGTTGGGTTTTAAGCAAAATGTTCCATCTGTTTTATATTGTGATAGTAAAGCTGCTATTCAGATTGCGAATAATCCTGTCTTTCATGATAGAACCAAGCATATTGAGATAGATTGCCATTATGTTAGAGAAAAATTGGTTGACAAAGTTGTGCAGCTTGAGCATGTTAAGACAGGTGATCAATTAGCAGATTTATTTACCAAGCCTCTTGGAACACAACAACATCAAATTATGTCTGGGAGACTTGGAATGAAGAACGTATTATTTGGTCAGGGGGAGAACACTTCACCTCTTCCAGATTGAGGGGGAGTGTTAAAATCTGTCTTTTGGGCTTATCATCCAATCTGGAAGGCTTCGTGATCTTCTGGGCTTGGCTTCTGGGCTTGATCTTCTTCTTTTGCGCTGCAGCCCATCTTCGTCTGACAAGCCCACTTCTTCTGGTCTGCAGCCTTCTTCAGTTAACCGAGTCTTTTCATATTTTGCAATGTCGTTTCATTTCCTTTTCTTTGTAATTGAACCGTCGTTTAGTTTTCTAGGTTGTAATTATATCAGACATTTTATTTAAGGGGGAGGGACTTCCACATGAAGGAATAAGTCCCAATGAACCCCAATTGCTGCGTTTTCTCTGTTTTCATTTGTAAACCCATTTTCTAGGGTTTACTATCTTTGATCGAATCCACCATTCTTCACCAGTTTTCACAGAACTGAAACCCAAGTTTCAAAGAACATGAGTACAGAACTGAAACCCATGTTCTTCATCTTCGTACTGTTCTTTATCTTTCTCCTTCACTATTCTTCATCTTCCATAGAAGAATCAGAAACCATAATTGAAGAAATTGAAGAAATCATCGTGGAAGAAATTGAAGAAATCACAAAATCGATTCTGGCTGAAATTGAAGATTGATGCTCTGTAGACTCAAAATCGAGATGATTCTCGACAGAGATTGGGTTCACACATCTAGGTTCACGCATCTGGACGAGAATCTTCTGTTCGAGATTCTGAAGCACAGAACTACTGAGGATCTGCTGCTCTGGCACAACAACTCAGATCTTCTGCACTTGGCCAACATCCGTTGTGGCATACAACAACTCAAAGTGTTCTTCATGGTGTCTTCTTGATGTTCTGAGTGAATCATATAGTTTAGGGCTAATATTGTCATTTCATATGTTAGAATAGTGACTAACGGTGATTTCTGACGATAAACAGTAAAAAAACTAATTAGTCACCTAAGAAAAATAATTAATCACATTTTCAACCATGTAACCAATTAACCCTAGTTAACCCTCTATTTAATTTTAATGCGTGCGTACGAGAAATCACTGTTACCTTGTTCCGATTGCAAAAGAATTAGAGAGTGGTGAGGTGAGCAAAAGCTGAAAGTGAAAGGAATTAGTAGTAGCAGAATGAACGGAGTATCGAAGGAAGCAGAGTATTTCTCCAAGGATTTTGATTGGGAAGCGCTGAAGCAGGAGATTGAAAACGACCCTTTTTTTCGCTACCACTTGGAAGAAGAAGAAGAAGAGCCTTCTCTTCCCACTTCCTCCTCAATCCACCCACCACCACCATCATCAGTAGCAGAATCAAACCCTTGGAGCAAGTTCCACGCTCGTCACCACACTGGAAAGTTCTTCAAGGTTTTCTCTTCTCAACACTCTTATATCAATCTGAACTTGTATTATTATTATTATGGTTGTTGTTTTCGTTCCATAAGGTTATTCCTTTTCTCAATCGACGCTTGGTTCATATTACAATGACCCCATCTCGATTCGACGGACAAATTTAGCAGAATATGGTTTTGTCAGGCTGAACTTGCGAAAGAAATGACGTCTCTACAGTAGATTCTTGGCTGAAGTTCATGAATTTTATGTTAGGAGAGAAGGTACTTGTTGAAAGAGTTCCCTGAACTTGTTAACTGTGCAAAAGGCTCCAAAGTTTTGGAGGTCGGTTGTGGCAATGGCAGCACAATTCTTCCCATATTGCGGTAATTTCGTTATCCTTTTTGTGTTCTTTCTAAATCAAGGCATGATTTAATTTGTTGAGGAAATGCTTATAATTTGAATGTATGTTCCTTTCAGTCATCTCTTTTCTTTTTCTTTTTTTTTACTTTTAATTTAGTTTCTGAGACTGTAGATGCTCTAGTGAGTTTGTCACATTCTAAATGAAGATGTTACACCGCAATATGGGAAGAATTGGTCCGGATCTGGTTACTAACTATGTGTGTATCAAAAATCAAACAACGAAGGAAATGGCCGAGTTTTTTAAATGAGCTGCCATAGTTCTTAATTGAGAATAATGGTTTAGGCAACTTTCTGGGTTCTTTTACCTTCTCACTCATGGTAATAGTAATACTTCGTCGAATCGACGAGGTGTTTCTGCATTCCACTCTGTCTGACACCTTTCCATTTTCCACAGTGGCAATGAGAATATGATCGTATATGCGTGTGATTGTAGCCCGGAAGCTCTAGATTATGCAAAGGAAGTTGTCGATGCAGCAAATATTGAATCCATTAAAGATCGATTCCATCCTTTTCACTGTGATTTTGCTCTGTCTGGTTTCCCCACTTGGTTGGTGTACTCTTCTTCTTGCAGGGACACCTTATTGTTCAATTCCTGCTCTTCAGGTTCTTCACAACTCTGTCCTTAATTAGATGGTGCTGTCTGTGACTATTCAAAGACTAATAAAGTTTGAATTTTGAGTCTTCCTTTAGGTGTTTTTACTGGACAGCAACACTTAAATGATTTCCCCTCGTCCAAAGAAAGTAGCTGCTGCTGCTGTGTTGGTGGAGTAAATTTTATCACTCTGGTAAGTCGTATTTACTCACTGAGCATGCGATGTTTTATTTGAATTGCGAAATCAGGAATTTTAGTCAAAAGCAAGTCGATTTTAGCAGAATAAAATGCCTGTTTAGTAAGAAAGCAATGCACCAAATTACCTTAAAAGGGCGAATTCGTTATATGAATTTGCTCCCTTTAGAATTGTGATACAACAGAAGAGACCGTGTAAAAGTTCCAATTGATTTTATTCACCCTTTCAAGGAATTATAGCCCTTATGTATGGGTGGAAACATAACGAGTTTACTTGTTACGCAGATATTCACTTTGTCCGCTATACCATACCGAGCAATGATTTCTTCTCTCAAAAAATGCTTCTCTGTTCTAAAGCCAGGTGGATTGTTACTATTTCGTGACTACGGTAATCTGATACAGTAAAAATGTGGATTCTGTTTGATTTCCTTCCTTCCTTGCTTATAGTTACATATATTATCATGGTTGCAAATAATGATACAAGAATAGTGATGAATATCTTCTTAGGTCTATTTGATATGACTATGCTACGGTTCGAGTCAGACAAGAGAGTGGGTTTCCGTGAGTATATGAGGTCAGATGGAACTCTTTCCTATTTTTTCAGCATAGAGACGACTAGGGATCTTTTTCTGCAGGCAGGGTTTGTAGAGGTATGTAAATCAAATCATTATAATTCATATATATTGTCAAACTTGTTGTCCTTTGTTTGAAGGCTAAAACTTTGTTGTAACAGAGAGTATCAATGTAATGAAATTTTCAGGTTGAGCTTGAGTACTGCTGCATTAAGTCATTGAACAGGAAGAAGGAAAAGAGTATGCGTCGTGTTTGGGTCCACGGCAAGTTCCAGAAGCCCTTTTGACCAAAAATGGTTTCCAATTATACTAGATTTTTTACAATACTGATTTTGCATTGTTGATAAATCTGTTGCTTATACTAAGATTTCATTACTGGTTTTCTGCAAGAATTTAGTTTGTTATGTTTGAAGTTTAAACTCTGAAGCTGGAATTTTTATGCAGTAAAGGATTAAGCCAAACTTTTGTTAGATTTGAGTGTCTTGTAAGTGTTGGTGGTAGTTATAATGTTGTGGTTTAAACTGGGACAAGTTGTCAAAATCAAGAGCAGAATGATGATGCATTATTATGTTCTGTTCTTCTATGCTTGTTTTAGTTATTGATTGTGAACAACTCTCACTGCTTGTGCCTAGCTAAATGCAAGTTAGCATTCACCTCATCTGTGTGTGCTTGTTCTGTCATTGCTACAAAAAGGGTATATATTATATTGTGCAGGAATTAACCTCCAAAGCTGATTTATTCTATAATATTTGGTTGGAAAGAAAAGAGATTAACAAAAACATATGAAACAAGTTCCTATTATTTTTCTAAAAAAGACATTCCACACTCCTTTTCGATTTAGAATGAAATCATTCTGATCGGACAAAATTTTACTTGATATTAAACATATTTTATATAAAAAATTGTCTCTCTCCTTCCCCACATCAACACTCGATCGAACACTATTTTTTTTCTTCTTAATGCAGACATTGTAGATCGTGTAGAACACAAACATCCATCAATCAAAACATAATTCGTTGTTAAATTGTTGGAATATAGTAAGATCAAAGGCTATAGGAAAGTAATACCTAGGGATAAATTTTCTTGCATATAAATATGCATAAATATATGTATTAGAGTTTTGATAATAAACTTGGTCTGTAATTTTTATTTGGTTAAAATACAACATTATCCCCTAAAGTTTACGTCAATTTTAAGTTTCCCCCTTAAATTTTAAAATTTTAAATTTTAGTCATAATATTTAGATCAGATTAAAAATACCTCTTTTCTGTGACTTTACCGTTAAATACTAATGGAAATATGATCATGTGCAGATCATGTGACTTTTTTATAACTGAAATGGACAAAATTGCCCTTGATGCTTTGAGGTGTGGAACTCTCTTCAATTTTGTTGAAGAACAACACAAGAATACCTAGTTGAGGGGAGCGGGGACCAAGCCCTAGTTGAAGAACAACAGAAGAATATCAATTGAATGGAATTCTTGCGAGAGAGACTTTTCCCAGATCATGTGTACAGTTTGACGCTATGTGCTTCTGAGGCGTGAAACTCGCCTTCCAAAGACTTCCCGGCGTGACGAGGACTGAGGTTGGATATTCCCAAGGGTTCCTACACAATCCGACCTACAAGGATGTTTGTTTCGGGATAAGTAATCACTCTGAAGTCGTTAGTGTTCAGTACGATTAGAACGAATGCAACTTCGAGAAGCTTCTGGAGGTTTGTTGGTCTAGGCACGACCCCACAACCCTCAATCGCCAGGTTAATTTCTTCTCTAGGCTTAGATTACGCCAGGAGGAAGACTGTGACCGCCATGGATGTGGTGTACACTCTCAAAAGGCAGGGTCACACTCTCTATGGATTTGGAGACTGAAACCAGGTTTGAATTGTGGAGAATTGAATGATTTAGGCTTAGTTTCTGGTGGTTGCTGCTTGCTCTTGATGCTGATTTAGGCTTAGTTTCCAACAAGGACAACAATTTGGTGGTTGGGGTTGTAAGATATGTCTGATGTACTACATGGTTCCCGAGCAGGTTGAAGACTACCCTAAATGCTTCAATCAACTCCTTCACTTCGATCGATCGAAAGATGTGTCTGTATGAAACGACGAGTTGATACCTCTAGTGCTTTTTTCTTTTGTTTTTCTCTATTTGAAGTTTTCATTTTTCTTCATCTTCTTCCCCATTTTAATTTGCAATCCCTTCTAGGGCTTGAAAAAGTTTCAGCGTGGATTGATTATGAAAATGGTAGACGATTGAGTATATTATTACTACTTTCCAGTATCTATCAGGTTATTTCTTCATTTGATTTAGGTTTAGTTTCCTCTGAAAATCCCTTAGATATGTGATTTTAATTGGTATGTTAATGAACTGCCTGATGTTGATATTAGTTGTGTTTGAATCAAATTACTAATTATTATGATCATGTTGTGTAAAATATTTAAATCCAAATTTCATAATGTTGCTCAATCATATATGATCCTCATAGAACGAGAATCATCTTTCTCAAATTTCAACTGATAAATGTTTTGGATTCCAAAATAAAGCTGCAAGAGACTCGAGGAATGTAGATGGGGATGGTAGACTGGAGAGCAATTTTGTCAATTACAAAAAATTAAAAACCATGTGCCACACACATGATGAACATTTTGTCACATATAAACGGTCAACTGGCGGAAATTGAGTATTTTTTAATCTGGTCCAAACATTAGGACTAAAATTTAAAGTTTTAAGGGGGAAACTTAAAATCGGCGTAAACTTTAGTGGACAATGTCGTATTTTACCCATTTTAGTTTTTTTTAAAAAAAGTGCACAACACATAAAGTTGCAGACCCAATGGAGTCTTTATTCAACAATCCTCCACTAATGACAACATATAACACAAAAAAGAAATATGAGCGAAAAGAGAACATGTACTTAAATGGTAATATCTTTTGGTTTGAATTAAGAGAGTGATGTGAATGAGCAATAAAGAATCTTAAAAGTGAACAAATGTTGAAAAACATATCAAATTATAGTTTTATTGAAATTCTACAACATTTACCTATCCTTAAATTGGAAGTGTAAGTTCCACAATGTTTATACAACATTCGTAACAAAAAGGTTGGAATATATGTTTACAACACATATCCTAGAGCACCATCTCATACATTGTTATGCATGAGTGCTCTTAGGAAAATGTCCCAAAAAAAATTCATAGAAGGCATCCTCCCACCTTCACACTTAAATAAATGATTTCATCAAGTGTGCCTCAATAAAACTTCCCAAATTGGGCTATGGATATAATTAAGTAGGTGATTCCATCAAGTATGTCTCAATAGGATCACCCAACTCGATTTATGGATGTTATTAAGTCAGTGATTCCATCAAGTTTGTCTCAGTAGTAGGGGTGAAAGCAAATATTGGGTGGTCCAAAAATCCGATGAAAATCGAACTGGACCGAAAAAATTGGTCCAGAAATGTACGGATCGGTTTAGGGTCAAATATTTTTTGTTTGAAACACTTTTTTAGACTATTCGGTCTACTAATCTAAAAGATCGTGGAGTCTGGTCTGACCGTTAATATGTATATAATTTTATATATTATATTAATTAATATAGTTAATCAATGAATACAAACAAATAATAATTTTTTTAATGGTTATTTTAGTTGTTTAATCGGTTTAGTATAAAATTATGTAAACATTGTTAAATCGAGTTATTTTGTTGTTCAATTTGATTTTGAATACTTATTTTGGTTTTGAATGTGTATTTTTTATTTTTTCGGTTTAAATCGAAAATCCAAATCTGAATGGATGTTTTATTTTTCCTTATACAGTCTTTTGGTCTGATTCTATTTTTTTGAAGATAATTTGGTCCGAAAATATATGTACTCAACCAAAATAGTAAAAAAAACGATTCGACCGGTCCGATTTCACCTCTACTCAATAGAACCACACAAGTTGAGCTATGGAAATAATTAAGAATATAAAACTCAGCCTCACGCATCTCACTACGACGCCATAAGGATGAGAAATATACTGCATATATAAATTCATAGACTTTAATCACGATTCCAAAACTAATTTTATGGTCAACCAAGGTCAATAGATCCGCTTCTCAAATCTCACGTATTCCAAGAGATTGTTCTTGGCTAACTCAAACACGAATTAAGAATCACACTAAAGAGAAACAGGAACAAATCGTCTCCCTTACACTGACACCTCACCCAAGAAACTTCTCAACCATTCAACTTCTGTCCTACCAGCTAAAGAGCAATAAATACAAATTTAACGGTAGAACGAGCTATACATGTTTTGAAGTCTTTCACGATATAACACATCCACCCAAAATAAACACATAACCATTATTAGATTTTACTTCATTATTATCTGAAACTCAATTTGCATCACAAATTCCATTTAAAACAATTGGAAATCTACCAAAGTCCAAACTCTAGTTTATGGTACCATTCATGTATCTCAACAAACGATAAAACAAACATTCAGATGATCAACAGAAGGGTCATAAGCATAACGACGGAGTCTACTTAAAGTGTACGCAATGTCAGGTCGAGTGGTTCATTAGAATCATCATACTCCCAATAATATTAGCATACTCAGTCTGCGAATTACTGGAATCCCTGTGTTTCTTAAGTACTATGGATGAATCATAAGGAATACCCACATGCAAGACATGAAAATAACCCAACCTTCTAAACATCTTTTCAATATAATGTTTTTTTTAAAGATATAGATCGTTCGTCCTTTCAATTTTAACAAATAAAATCACATCTGTTGCTCCAAGATCTTTATTTCAAGTTGAGAAAACAATAAACTTTAACATGTTTCACAATTTGCACAGTAGCACCAAAAATCAACATGTCATCCACGTTCATATGATAACACAACATGTTTTTTTTTGCCAGTAAATCACTTCAATTAATCATAATAAGCGTCATTAATATCCGTTACACATAATGATAATAATGAACTAGGGTGCCTTATCGTTCAAACTCTTGGACAAGAGCCCCGTTTTGATTCCGTCGCTACTCAATTGGCACACATGTTTGTCGTTCGTCTGACAAAGTGCCATTGAACCCGAGGAATTTGCTTGGCCAACTCGATGATGTTCATTAGCACATTCCGTAGTTCCCAATGCTTCCTCGAATCCTCTCCTTGTATAAGGTTAATGACATGTTGTGCATCTGATTCAATGGTTACCTCGACCCATGCACATTGGATCGCCAATTCCGCTGCTTGGAGGATCGCCTTCGCTTCGAGTGTCTTTGCGCTCGTGCCAGTGCACATCGTGTTCCGACCTGCAATTATCGAACATGTCGAGTCTCGCATCACTATACCCGTGCCACTGTTGTGTGTGTTTTGATCCCACGCCGCATCACAATTGATTTTCACTACGCCTTGGTTCGATCTTTGCCAGACCTGGTCCTGCGTACCCCTCGAGCGATTCTGGTGTGCCTATGCATGCACCATGACCTGCCACGTTTCGTCGGCCAAAGCTTTGGCTGCCCAGATTGTTGTCTCCGGCCTCAGACTCTCCTCCTCGTGGACAGACCGACACCTCTCCTTCCACACTTCCCAGGCAACGGTCTCCCCTAGGATTTTACGTTTCCTCCCCACATCCCCACCACCCGTGCCCAGTTCCTGCATAAGCCGTGACCATCCAGTCCATTCGAACCCCCCATTCATATCTAACCTTAGCCCCATGGCTCCAAACCAGACCCGCCTAACCCATTGACAACCCAAAACCGCATGATTCACAAACTCAATCTCATCACAGAAATTACATGTTGGGTCTAATTGAATACCACGTCTAACTAATTCAGATTTCACAGGCAATGCGTTATGTAAGGCTCTCCATAAGAAATGTTTTACCTTAGGGATAGTGTCACTTTTCCATAGGTCGTGCCACTTCTCCCATTTGGTCTCGATTGTCCTTCGACTTCTTGGGCGTCCGATTGCTGCCTAATCTCCCTTAGTCTTCGATAAACCAGACTCGGTCTGGCCACTCCATCCACTGCTGTTGGTCAGACCAGTTGATCCTTATTCGGTGCCTTGCTAATATGGATCGCCTTGATGGCTTGCGCTTCCATTTAGGTGAAGTTGTGCTGAATCTCGGTCAAGTTCCATCTGCTTCGGTCCCTGTCTATCAAATGACACACCATAACATTTTCACCTTCCATCTCCCTTGGCTCGTTTCCGATACGATTGTTCGGCATCCTTGGCACCCACGCATCCTGCAAGGCCCGTATTCGATCTCCCGTGCCAACCTGCCACACACCTTCCTTTTTGAGTATGTCTCGGCTCGTGATGATACTTGACCACGCCCACGATGGTCGGGCACCGGCCGTAGCCTCCATCAAATCTCCTCGCGGGTAGTAGAGTCCCTTGAGGACTCTCGCCCACATCGACTCACCATCATTTTTCAACTGCCACGCCGTCTTGGTCAACATTGCTTTGTTGAAGGCCATCATGTCCCGGAATCCCATACCGCCCATATCTTTTTGTTGGGTAAGCCTACCCCATCGGACCCAATGGACTTTCCTCTTCTCATCTCGCCCGTTCCACCAAAACCGAGCCACCATACTTGCTATTTCTACACATCAGGTTTTAGGCAACCTAAAAAGAGACATAACATAAGTACGAATCGCAGTTATTACCGCCTTAATCAAGAACTCCTTCCCGACATTGTTTAGGAACATTGTCTTCCACCCATGAATCTTCTTCACAATCCTTTCCTTTAAATACCGCATTGCTTCTCTCTTCGACCTACCCCAATTGGTCGGGAGGCCCAAATACTTCCCCGCATCCGGTATGGCCTTAATGCCCAAGACCTCCGCAACCCTTCGCTTTGTGTCGTCCCTCACAATCTTGCCGAATTGGATGCATGATTTATCCAAATTGATCTTTTGCCCGGATGCCTTACTGTACCTCTCAATCGTTCCTTTTAGTGCCCGGGCATTCCCCTATGTTGCTTGCATGAAAAAGATCGAGTCGTCCGCGAAGAACAAATGATGTATCTCCGGGCACACTCGCTTCATTCAGATCCCTTCAATTCGATGCTATTCCACCTCTCTGATAATTTGGCGGGATAACACATCCGCCACGAGGATAAATAGGTAAGGAGATAGTGGATCTCCTTGCCTAATTCCCCTCGATGGCCTGAATCTCGCTGTCTTCTTTCCATTCACCACTACACTATATAGATCTCATCACCCAAATCACATTCAAAAATATAATTTTCACATCCATTTGATATACAATCAAATTATGTATATTTGCTTAATCAATTAGAGTTCTACTAGTTGCAATCTTAGTCCCAGGAGCATAAGTGTCAAAAATAGTCTATAGCCTTTTTCTTGGTGAGACCTCTAATTTGTAGCCTAACCTTGATTTTTCCATTGTGGTATAAAACTCAGTTTTTCTTAGAAGTTCACTTTTCTACTAATCGGTTTGCATCTTGCAGGTAAATCGGTTGAGTCCTACTTATGGTTTCTTTATAAAAACTAGCATCAAACTTTGCTTCATGATAGATTTTAGGATATTCCTCAATTAAATAAATTGACATAACTTTTTCGCTAAGCATATTAATATAAAATCCTCAAACAAACAAACAATGATAAAATTAAGGACCATAACTAATTCCAATTTAGCACTTATAAATCTTTTAGGTTCAAATTTAGAAATTCTATCATTAATGAATCTTGAAGAAAGAGTCGGAGCAATAACAACAACAAGAATTTTAGCATGCTAAATAACATGTTCAACTGCGTTTTCAGAAGAAAAATATGCTCAAAGATAAGGGTGAAAGGAAATTCGGTGAAAACTGAACCGTATGAAATAACTAGTCCGAAAATGTACTGTTTGACTTATGCTAGGATTTTTTAAATTTGATTCGATTTTTTAGACCGTTCATTCTACGAATCTAAAAAATTGTGGGGTCCGGTTCAACCGTTAATACGTATATAATTTTATATATTATATTAATTAGTATTAATTAATATAGTTAATCAATGAATACAAACTAAAAAAATGTAGTTATTTTAGTTGTTTAATAGGTCTAGTAAACAATTATGTAAATTGAGTTATTTTGTTGTTTAATTTAATTTTGAATACTTATTTTGGTTTTGGATGTGTATTTTTTTTTTCGGTTTAAACCGAAAAAATCGGTTCAAAAATCTGAATGAACGATTTATTTTTTCTTATACAGTCTTCTCATTGAACTTTTTTTGGAAGAAAATCCAATACAAAAATATAGGTACCCGACTAAAATAGCAAAAACCTGTCCTGATCGGTCCGGTTTCACCCTACTCAAAGAACACAACATCCCTAAATTCCACCATTGAAGAATCCTTTAAGGACTTGTTATGAGTATAACCAATAAAAGCATAGTCAACAATTACATGTCCAATAATACCCATTTTAAAATCAGTTAATGCTACCTTAGTCAAACACCTATACATATTTGAGTATTTCACATTATATATATATATACATAACTCTTGCACAATTCGTAAGGAACTTATGTAACATTCAATGTGATAACTTGTTCAGTATATAACAAACATAGACTTATCCATGTGTTTCGATAGGCTAAACATGTGGGGGCACATAAAAAGTCACAAACTAAGCAACACTTTTAGAATACGAGACACCTAAAATTCATATTTTTTTTCTGAGATACCTATTTGTAAAAACGTGATTTCTCAAATATTTACTAGTCAAAAAATATTTTTGAAGTGCCTATTTGTAAAAATTGATTGTTCAAGTACCTAAAAGAATTTTATCCTTGAAATTAATGATTTATTTGTATTTTGCATAAATTATTATGTTTTATATGTGGTTAATGGTGAAACCCTAATTTTTTAAATATGGGGCTTAATATTAAATTAAATGAAATTAGATGCAATTAGTGATCAGAATGCCTATTATTTTGAAATTGATGATTTGTGTTTTACACAAATTGATATATGAGTTTATATGTGTTCTACAATTATACTCAACTCATATTTTATTTCACCCTTAATTTGTGAATTACATTTAAGTTATAATTAAATATCATTTGTTTGGTTTAACTTTTTTTTATATTGAATACAATCATTTCCTTGTTTTGGGAGATGGTAAAAAAAATCTTCACTTAAAAAAATGTTATTCAAAACATAATTTGTTCTGAACCATATCGAACTAAATGACAAAATCATATTCGGTAAGTAAGCATATTATAAGTCTAACAACATAAATGACTTTGAGTTTCGTCAATCACAACAATCTTAAAAATCGGTCAAATGACAATATAATGATAAGAATGTTTGGACAAACTTTGACTGAATTTCATATTGTTGTGGTTGACAAAATTCAACGTCGTTTATTTAGTTAAATTACTAATTTACTTATTTACCGGATATATTTTCTCTCTTCAACCTATTTCAAGGTATTACAAAAATATTTTGAGTTTCAAAAAGGTTATTCAAAGTTACCATAATTTCTCTAATTTAGAAATATCTATTTTTGTTGTTGTCTCATAATAATGTGAAAGTTTTGGATAAAAAATTTAAGTTAAAATACAGTTTGCAAATTAAAGTTTTTTTTTTGGCCAATTAAAGTTTAAACCTAAAAATATAAATACTACTAACTCTTACCCTGAATGATATTTCACTGGTTAACTTTTATGATGAGGGTTTATTTTGGTAAGTCACTATCGTAAAATAAAAAAAAAATCAATCATCTTACTTTGCTATTCCAAACAATAATTGTTTAGATTTTTTGGGGGAATTAATGGTTCTTTATTCTATTAAAAGTATCTATATTATTTTATTTGACATGTGTGAGTTTTGAATCATTTTTTTTTACTACTGTAACCATATGTTTGTTTCGCGAAATTTATAAGAAATGAGAGTACAGTTTTATATTTATTTCACAGAATTAAAATTCGACCCGATGGAAATTTTCATCTTATGATGTTTAACATCTTAATATAGTCAATACTATATTGATTTTAGGCGTATAAGGAGGTCTGTTTTTTTTTTTTTTTCTTTTTAGTGCTAATTTTATGTAATACGAACTTCTTTACCAAAAAAACATTTTAGGCAGTAACCATTGAATCAGTTTAGTCATCTATTGATGTTTAGAGATTTACATGCCTAGCTTTTATTTATAAAATATGTATTTTATGTTTACTCAAATTTAGAGATATAGTAATTGACTAATTGTCTTTTCACTTGATTAAGTAAAGAAGAGATTATTTACCAAAAAAAGAAAAGAAGAGATATTTCCTTCAGGAAAATCTTTCTGGTTAGATGAAATTCTCAAAAAAAATCGAGAATCAAAGGTACAGATGAAATGAATATCAATCCAACGGCCCATATCGGACCATCCACCACCGAACTATCAAACAAATAAATACGCCTTCATTATCGAAATTGTAAATAGAAAATATCGAAATTCCTTCAGAAATTAAAATAATAATAATATTATTATTATTATTTTATCAATTTCACACTCTCTCTGCGGCGTTTAACGCTATGGAGCCCCCCAATGACAATCAGACCTTCTACCACCCAGCCACCGCCACAGCGTCGCCCACCAATGGCCTCCTTCCGCCGGGAACCTCATCGGACGGGGTCCAAATGATGTACTCTACCGCGGCTCCTTCTGCCGTGTTGTCCCCGGCGCCCCTGGAGCCTGCCAAAAGGAAGAGAGGGCGGCCAAGGAAGTATGGGACGCCGGAGCTGGCCTTAGCTGCTAAGAAGGCGGCGACGAGCTCTTCCAGTAAGGAGAGGAAGGAGCAGCAGGGATTCGGCGTCAGCTCTTCTCATACACCTTCTTACTTTGGAACTTCGAAGAAGTCTCCTTCAAATGCTGTAGGTTAGTGCTGCTTAATTCTAATAGTAGTTTCTCAATTATTAAGGGTGAATACAAGATCTCTGGTTTTGCTGCGAATTTTATCCCTCAGTTGCGCTTCGGCTGCAATTAGGGCTTCATAAGCAAGGCCTCTCTTACCATAACCAATGAGTTAATCGGACAACGATTAGTAAGACATGCATTGACCGTGTTTGCTCTGTTTTGTTCAAACTAAAGGTTTCGTTTTCTTAGCTGTGTCTGTCAACCAATCTGTTGGTTTGCTCTAATCTTTCTGTAGTTTACTGGAGTTTTTTCGGATCTTCACAAATACTCTAATCCATGTTTTCCCAAATAGTTAGATTTTGGGTAATGAGCAAATCTAGGCAGGAGAAGTCTCATTTCAACTTTGTCTTGGGCTTTGTGGAAACTACATTTATTTGGCGAATTCAAGATGTCATAATTAAAAAGTACATCTTTGTTTCGTTTTCCTTGTTTAATATCTTGGGTGGAAAGTGGCGTGGTTCTTAACTAATTTTCCTTGCTGTGGGTCCTCAAGAGTTGTGCATTTCCTGTAAGAGTTTATTTTTATTTATTGCTGCGTCGTTTGGAAAATGCTTCTTGGGTTCTTAACTAATGTCATGAGTTGACTACTGTTCCTCAAGTTTTTCATTTTTTGTTCTTGAGGGTGTCCTATGGTCCATCAATTGCTTCACACTTAAAATTATTTTCAACCCGAACTCAAGATAGTTAAGGATAAAATACTAAACCGCCATACCATTTTATTACATTTTCAAGGGTTGTTCTATAATAGTTTTTTCCTTTTTCAATCACCTTGAGGGATAGTGGCAAAAAGTAATAATTACCGGGGCGAAGGCAAGTGAAGGCTAATTGGGGCATTTCCCACTCAATTTTAAGTATTTTACATTTTAAACCTAAAAATATGTACTTTTTATATAACTCTTTAAAATCGTATATTTACTTTTGATTTGATTTTAATTATTATTTATCCCCTATTCGTGGGTCTGTCTGCACATGTGGTGCTATTTTCCTTCTTTTTGTATCTTAACTAAACTCCTTTTGCACTAGAATACAAGACACTTAATGAAATAATATGATTTTCCGTCAAGTATGAAACTTTAACTTTTGAGTATATAACAGTATTCAAATAGTTGGTTGTGACCATTATTAGT
The DNA here is from genome assembly GCA_946814005.1 of Chamaenerion angustifolium. Lineage (NCBI taxonomy): Eukaryota > Viridiplantae > Streptophyta > Magnoliopsida > Myrtales > Onagraceae > Chamaenerion > Chamaenerion angustifolium. Next base: position 33,683,066 of record OX328266.1, on the reverse strand, counting down.
TCGTTCAGTTTTGTGAAAATTGAAGTCATTGGACGTAGCGTTCTTTTCTTAGGTTCATTGTAGATGGAGATTAAATTCTAAACTACCATATTGCTGGAGTAGATGTTTCCTGTGCATTTTTTTTTTCAGTTGCAAGAAGACTTTATAGTTGTTCCTCCAGTTTTCTTAAAACTGTGTCAAATCTAAAGGAAGCATTTGTTTATGGGAGAAATTAAGTTTGAATGATATTTCCGTAGTATTCATTCTCAAAGAATGAATGAACATTGTAAATATCCATTTTGTCTAAAAGTTCACTATTTTCTCGACAATGCAGGCAACGCGGATCAGGGTTTCACGCCTCATATTATAACTGTATCCCCTGGAGAAGTACCATCTCTCCTTTTGTCTCTTATATCAATGTTATAAAATCATGAATTTACTTACGGAGGAGGGTGTTTTTCTGAAACTTTTCTTTGTGAATGTTGTATTTTGAATGCCCAATAGGATGTGAACCAGAAAATCATGAGGTTTGTGCAGCAAAGTGAGCGTGAGATTTGCATCATGTCTGCATTTGGTTCAATATGTAATGCGTGTCTGCGCTATCCTGGAACATCCGAAGGAGGCATCATCACTTATGAGGTTACATATCATTTCTATACAATCTTTATTTATTAAAGAAGTATTCTGCATTTCGTCTGAAGCTAGGATAGGTGCAGTCTACAAATATTTATCTAGCCAAGCCAAAGCTAGCTTGTTCAGGTGGTAGTTCTAGTAAGATTAGCCTCTCATTCATTTGTTGGATCTAAATATTTGAGAAAATAGGGCCCATATCATTATCACAAACTAAATGATTCTGTTCCATTGATCTTTGTAGGGTCAGTTTGAGATTCTCACACTGTCAGGATCTTATGTGCGCACAAAGCTTGGAGGAAGGTGTGGTGCGCTAAGTGTTTCTCTGCGTGATTCGAGTGGTCAGATTCTTGGGGGAGGAGTTGGCGGATCGTTAACCGCTGCTGGCCCTGTCCAGGTATATTCTATGTAACTATTGAGCAGCAGTTGATCGTAATCTAATATAAATAACAATGAGAGTCCATAATCGTTTGACAACAGAAGAACTAGTTGATTTGAAGTTTGGTAGTTGAAACAGGTTCTGGTGGGTTCTTTCCTTTCCTCTGCTCAAACGGACTATTCCATGAGAGTGGGCGAATCTTCAGGAGGGAGTAGTCTACCGTCTCCTGTTGGTATGATGTTTCCCCAAAGCAGCGGCGGAGCAGGAGACATGTACCGACCCACACTCGATCCTTCCTACATTGGCCATTCCGGACAGATGTTGTGACAACAGAGAAAAGATTGTGGATAAGATATTTTGAACGTCTAAGAAATTAAGAAGAAGAAATCCCAAGTGCTGCGTAGCTTTTGTTACTGGACTGGAGGTTGTTTAGAAGATGGTTTTTCCTTTGGTTGGTTGGGTTGTTTATTGGGACAACATACATGTTTTGTACAGGAGAGGGAGGAGAATGAGATGAGATGGATTTGCTACCTTTCAATAGAATACCATTACCATTACCATTTGTTGCTTTGGGTTATATCGAACATCATTGGTTTGGTTCTATGAATCTGTACGCTTTCTATAAGAAAAAAAATGATTTAAAGAAGAGTTTTTTTTTTTTTTTTAAATTTAAATTAGCATTGTTTGGAAAATCAAATAATAAATTAATACAGTTATTTCTTTTTCAAAAATAGGTATACCTGCAAATAAAATTCTTATTTGTTCAATTAAAATTTGTTTATTTATTAAATATAATTTTTTCATTTGATTTAAAATGGTCTGTTATTTCTTAATTAGAAGGGTTAAGGTATTCTACATAACATCATTAAGTATAATGTAAGTACCTAAATAAATTATGTGAAATCAATGGTCTAGTGTTATAACACTCTCACAAGTTTTATTCTTTACTCAATCTCATTAACAAGTAAAGCTCTTTTTACAAAAGAAAAATAAACAATTACTTTGATATTTCCATCATAAATTAAAGTCTAGTTTGAAAAAAAAAACATACATGCAGATATACTTCCATCATACAATAAGACATCATTAATCGCAAATCGCTTCTCCTTATTAAGATTTGTTTTTCTATAATTTAACACATTGAAAAACTTATTACCAAACTAATATAATTTTGTTGGCCGAAAAAAAAACTAATATCATTCTGTTACCAAAAGAATTCAACCGCGAACCTCATTCTCAAGTTTGACAGACACACCTGCGAGAAGTTCGCATGTAGGTAGGATGTAAACAGTGTGGGGTGGTTGGCTTCGCCAAATACCATCCTCACACCGCAGGTTAGATGCTGTCGACCTGACCTGCAATGTAAGGGTGACAGACCAGGTTACTGCTCAATTATTGAATCGCGTGTTAACCCATTGTACACCATATCTTCTTTACTATATATAGGATTTTTTTAAATAAAAATATTAGAAATTAATATGCAATATGTATAAAGTTAATTCATATAGTATAAATTTAACCCATAACTTTTTCATTAAGTTAAAACAAGGCCTATATTTTTATAAAATTACATAGATTTTAATGGTAGCCGGTAGGATTGATCCGTGGGTTGACACTATATACTACTATGACCCGACCCGCACCACAATGATATTCATTTACTTCTACCAAATTCGTCCCATAAAACACGTGGGTCGCTATACCACAGGTCAAAATTTACCGATGTACTATGGGTTTACCGTGCACTACGACCCATCGACACCCCTACGCGTAGGAGGTCCATTAAGTCCTACATACGAATGAACAAAGATTCAAACGTAGGTGTGTTTAATCACTAAACCACTAATGGTAAATGTTCCTTTGTCGATTGAAATAGAAGGTTTTTTTCTCTCCTAGGGTTTCAGTGAGAGATATTTTCGATGAGATCAAGCCTATGCTTCGCTAGTGTCGTCCGACTGCTGGATACCTTCTTGAGATCGCCAAGACTCGTACGAAATTCGGGAGGAATGGTGAAACGAGAGTGATGTCATGTGAAGAAAGCATCCATATTTAAGGACGCTCTTCAGACGAATCCCCACAGCCTGACGTGTGCATGCAGGGTTTCCAACAAGGCTGACTGATTACGATATCCAGTAGCGATCGTCAGCTTCTAAACGTGAATGTGAAGAATCAACCAGAGTTGGAGAGTAGTATGCACGTACTGGGATTCTGTCCTGGTTGAAGCTGCACCGACCTTCTCCCCAAACGCCGCCAAAATCTGTCTGCCAATGAGAGAAGGGTTGTCGTGCTGAAGGAAGTCGAGCCTTAGAAGGGAGGAGGTGGCAAGAGTGATCGGAGCTATCGACCACATCTGGTCTGCATGTTCCCAAGTCTTTGAGTGAGAAGTTAATTTCTTTTTTACCTGTACTTGCAGGGGAAGAGACCGCAATGCGGTTATATGGAATACGAATCATGAGTGATGTCAACTTCGGCGAACGGAAGACACTTGGGAAAACTACCTTGGACTTGGAATCAAACCCTAGATCGGGAAGAAATGACAATTATGTGGGGAGATTATCACTCGGAAACAATTCAAGGCAGCGATGATAATCAGTATGTTACAGAAAGCTTGGGAAAACCTTGGTTTGGTCCGAATTAAGAAAGCAACAAATAGGGTGATAGTGTTTGAATTTGACAATGAGGAGATCCAAGAATAGATTTTTGACATGGCCCCATGATCGGTCCAAGGGCATTGCTTAAGCATAAAGAAATGGGCAGTTAGTGTTGGATTGGCCAAAATAGAGTTCTGAATGGTCCAATTCTGGGTTCAAGTATATGGCCTAGGGCTGGAGAAATTTAATGAAACTAATGCGGAGAAGATTGGGAACAAGATTGGAAAGTTCATTGAAACCGAAAAAGAACCCGAGAAAACAATTCCATGTTATCTCAGAATTATGATGGAAATGGATGCTAATCAGCCGTTGTTAACAGGTTTCTGGTGGACTAATTTAGAAGGAAAAGTGGGCATCGATTAAGTATAAAAGGCTATCGGACTTCGGCTATGGATGTGGCATGGTTGGTCATATCACGCAAGGGTGCAAAGGAGAGGTTCAGATGTCCTAGGAGAAGCTAGGACACCCAATCTATGGTCCCTGGTTGAATGGAAGGAGGCCGAGGCAAACCATGCGTGGGGAGCCAAGGACGGAGGGGACTAGGGCACCACCACCAAAAAACCAGCCCAGAAGAAAGTCTTGGTTCAAGATTATGAATGAGGTTAAAGAGAAGAGGCCATCAAACGAAGGAGTATGAGACATGGGTGTAGATGGCACAAACTATGGATCATAAGGACAGGAAATGTCCCAAGAATGCGGGAGTGATGAAGAGATGGCTGACCTAAACAATAGAAGCATGCTGATTGTCGAAGCCCTTATGCAAATTATTGTGGCAGAGAGATCCACCCATACCCGTTAAGAATAATCAAACAGACAATGCCTCTGAGAGGAAGGAAGGATGAAACTATAACCAAAATCCCCAAGAAAACCAAAGCAAGTCCGGTCATACTCCTATCAACGATAGGACCCATGCCTCAAGCCATTGGATGAACAATCACCTTTCTCACCCATTAACCCCATTACTGAACTGGCCGAACCATATTCAAGCTGTGAGCTTACCAATAAACCAACCCATAATCCAGCCATCTACCAACATATCTATCCCTAGACAAGTCAATGAACCCTGAGCCATAACAAATGAGGAACCGACTGAATCCCCACCTCACATACCTATCCCTCAACCAACTCTTCAAATAACCGGTCTCAGCCCCATACTTACAAGAATGTCTTTAAAATGGCATATTGAGGAGGAGGAGGAAGGAAGTGGCGAAAGGAAGAAGAAGAAGCTGTATTTCACAAATCAAGATCTGAGCACCATGAGTGGTGTGCGAAAGGAAAGAAAAAATATAGGCAAGCCTCAGAGGAAGACCAATGTGACCAAGGGCGAAAAGGGTAGGAGGAACACTAAGGATGAGGAAAAGAAAACGAAATCACGGGTCGTGGTAGCTATCCCAAAAAAACCACACGGGGGCCATGAGTATAATCTATTGGAATTGTGAGGGTTTGAGGTTTTCCCTGAGAATTCAACATCTTAAAGACCTCAATAGATTGTATCAGCTAGATATCATATGTCTACTGGAGACAAAAAACGGAGATACTTTCGACCAAAAGGTGCGTGAGCAAGTTGGGATGGATAATGCATACTATGTCAGCCCCAGGGGAATATCAGGAGGAATAGCTCTATGGTGGAGAAATGAGATCAATGTGAGAATAAAATCATCAACACAAAATTTTATTGACTGTGATGTTAGAGGGGAAGGCAACCGAACCCTCTGATGATCACTTGGGTTTACGCGGATGCGGATGCCCAAAGCCGAAACCAAAACTAGCACGAGCTAAAGGAAATTGGAAGGAGGCGTAGGGATCCTTGGGTGTGCATGAGAGATTTTAACGCAATAAGCCATTATCATGAGAAGGAAGGGGGTAGGCAAAACCCCCAATGCCAAATGGATGAATTCAACGCAATGATAAAAGACATTTTAATGGAGGACTTGGAGGTTCGAGGTTCACTTGGTCAAATAATCGAAGCGGAGCGGAAAGATTTTGGGAGTGAATTGATTAGGTCCTTATTAACACGGGATGGGCTACCCTTAATTCAGATATGCAATGTACAAATGACATTGCTATTGGTTCAGACCACATACCGTTAATCCTTCACAAACCGGATAGGGGGAGAAAGAAAATATGAATTTCATATTTGAGAAAATGTGGTTGGAAAATTATGAATGCAAAGAGGTAATTCGGGATGCATGGATGGAAATAACCCGAGGGGAGAATCTTAACATTTGTTCGAAATTGGAAAATTGACGACGAGGATTGATAACTTGAAGGAAGGTTGAGATAAGAAAAGCTAAAGCAAGACTGCCACTCTTAGTGAAGCACTTACTGAACCAATGAGGGTAAGAGTAAGAGGCTAAAATCAAAGAACGAATAAATTTGTTGCATAAACGGGAAGAATTATACTGGAAGCAACGTGAAAAAGTGAAATGGTTGACGAAGGGTGACCGTAATTCGACATTCGTTCACCTTACGACAAGTGGTAGAAGGAGGAGAAATCAGATAACCAGAATCCAAAATGGCGGCGGGGATTGGATTGACACATTGTGGGGAATTGAGGAGGAATTTTTTAGCCATTTTGCTTCGGTGTTTGAAACCAAAGGGGCTAGCATCGATGAGGATGAAGTGCTAGCTGTCATTCCTAGACATGTCACATACGAGATGAATGAAGATCTAATGAGAGAGGTGACTGATGAAGAGGTTAAATCTGCTGTTTTTCAACTGGGCGGGGTGAAAGCACCAAGTCCAAATGGTTTTCAAGGTCTATTTCACCGAAGACGCTGGCAAACCGTAGACCCAAATATCATCACCGCAGTTAAATCCTTTCTCATGTCACGTGTCTTTCCATCCACTATAAATAATACTGATATTATTCTTATAGTTAAAATACCAAGCCCAACAAGAGCGTGTGATTATATGCTTATTAGCTTATGTAATTTCATTTAGAAGATTTTATATAATGTCCTGGTGAATAGGCTCAAACCTTATTTATCATATCTTATCACGTCCTATCAAAGTGCGTTTGTGGTAGGGAGTGCAATTCAAGATAATATCTTGATAGCGCATGAAGTATTCCACCACCTAAAAATGAGAGCAGGCATAAGGAATGTGGAATGTGCTTTTAAGGTGGACATGCAAAAGACCTATGATCCAGTAGAATGGGATTTCCTCATGCAGAGTCTTGAAAAAAATAAGAATTGGGGATAGGCGGATCAGCTGGGTACGACAGTGTGTCACAAACACATCATACCGCATTCTCATCAACGGGCAAAGAACCAGGACTATTCAGCCAACTAGGGGTCTTCGGCAAGGTGACCCCATATTCCCGTACATTCTCATTCTTCTTGGAGATGTCTTATCGCGTCAAATTGAAGAGGTTGGTAGGATTAAAATGCTAAGTGGCTTGGTCTTGAGGAGGGGCTGCACGAAACTTCACCATCTATTTTTTTGGAGATGACCCACTATTCTTCTTGAAAGGAACAGTGGAAAACACCCGAGAACTGAAGGCAATCCTCACAAAATACTGTAATGCATCAGGTCAACAGATCAACAACGAAAAATCGAACATTGCGTTTAGTAGGGGAACGACCATATGTTGTTCCAAGACAATTGAGGATGAGCTTAAGATCCGTAGATTTCATGATCCAGGGAAATACGTGGGTCTTCCTTAAGTGTGGGGACGATCGCAGAAGGAAGCCTTTGGTTACATCAAGAACATGATAAGAGACAAGATTAACGGATTGAGGATAAAAACCCTCAATTAGGCAAGGAAAGAGGTACTCATAAAGGTGGTAATCACAACAATCCATTCCTTTGTAATGAGTGTGTTCAAGCAGCCTAAAACATGGTGCTCGGAGGTGAATGCGATGATAGTGGAATTCTGGTGGGGCAGTACAACCAAGGGAAGGAAAATTCATTGGCGAGGATGGGAAGTGTTAGCGCGGGCAAAGAATGTGGGCGACCTAGGATTCTGAGAGCTGGAAACTTTCAACTTGGTGACTCTGACAAAGATGGTGAGAAGAATTCTCAACGAACTGGAATCGCTGTGGGTCCGCACCTTCAAGGGATTATACTTCCCTAATACTAGCTTCCTATCGGCAAGGAAAGTAGGTCGGGGCTCATGGGGTTGGGCGAGCATTATTCATGGCCGAGACATTGTGAAACATGAGGGGGGCTATGGCAAGTGGGTGATGGAGATGATGTTCGGTTGTTTGGCGACCCTTGGGTAGCCACGAAACTGGAAAACAGAATTGAATGGCCGAGTGAGAAAGGAGAAACACTGAACCTAAGGGTGCGTAGCTTGATCACCCAAGACCGAGAGTGGGATGAAGATGCTATAAAAGCAAGTTTTCCAGTGGAGGATGCAGGGCATATCCTTCGAACACCAATAAGAGTTGCACCTGGAAGATATCACATGATGTGGCCACACACGAAAAAAGGTAGGGTGACGGTGAAATCGGTGTACCACCGGTTGAGGGAGCATGCAAGCGATGAGATTCAGGGTCCGAACATGAATGACACCGCGTGGAGAACAATATGGAAGGTAAAAACACTCCCTAAAGTTAAAAATTTCATGTGGAGACTGCTCTCCAATTCGCTTCCAGTGAATGAGAACTTAAGGAAGAGAGGTGTGAATGTGGAGGAGGATTGTCCCATATGTGGTGCAGATGAAGCCAGGAAGCACATGATAAATGGGTGCAGATGGATAGATGCTGCATGGTTTGGGACTCTAGGCGTCGTAAGAGGCAATGATCAACATGAAAACTTTAACAAGTGGATTGTAGATCGAATGGAAGAAGGAAGCGCCATGGGTAGAGCTAGGAAGGATCATAGAAACCTATAATTCCTAACCTGTTGGCATACATGGAAAGCTCGGTGCAAGTCTGCCTTTGAAGGAAAGATGACGAACCCAGTAGAAGAAGTAATCACCATCAAAAGTGCTATGGAGTAACTTCATCGAGCTGAATCGACGGGGAGGGATGAACTGAGAGATCAACAAAGTATTAGATGGACAGCCCCAGAAAGACCAGCGATTAAGCTCAACTGCGATGCATCATGGTGTAAACCAGCTAGGAGTGGAGGCATCAGGGCGGTGGCTCGAACCTGCTCTGGGCAGATCTTAGGTGGGCTGAACTGACGACTCTCGAGTGACAATGTGGAAGGTCTCGAAGCTCAAGCTATACTGGATGGAGTCAAACTAGCTATTGAGACAGGATGGCAACATATTGAAGTGGAATCAGATGCAAAAGTGGTGATAGAGTATATAGTGGGGGTGATTGGCATACTGGAGACTTGAAGCGGTATGTTACAATATCAATGTTCTAGTAGGCTGGATCAACATCGTTAAGTGGAAGGCAATCCCACGCTCAACAAATGAATGCGCAAACTAGATAGCCAAACAATCGAGATTGGGTGTATGCATTGATATTTGGGTCTTGGAACCCCCACCCCAACTTAGGAATTTGTTAGCTTTTGATTGTAATAATGTGACCGATGAGATTGGACGATCATGTATTGGATGTTTTATCTATTTCCGGTAGCTAATAAATCCAAATGCAGTGTTTGACCAAAAAAAAAAAGTAAATGTTCCTTTACGTACAATTAATATTTACTTATTGCACCAACTTATAGATAATTGTATTAAACATATCATTTTAGTTTATTGTTGTCGTTTAGTAGTCGATTTTTGTTACTCACACAAAATAATGCAATATACAATACAATGTTGAATTTTGACATTCTCATCAATTATAAAATTCGGTCAAAGTTTCATGGGTTAATAGCTTAATTGGTTACACATGTTTCACCATTGTGCAGAATGGTTACACATGTTTCAAAATGTGATTAATTGGTTTTGCTATGTGACTAATTGGTTACACATGTTTTTCCAAATGTGATTAATTGGTTATTCCGTTAGTAAACCGTTAACTTTAACGTTAATTCATTTTTTTAACATATTATTGAATTGTGAAATGACTATTATGCCCTTAGTTGTCTTGAAGAACAGATTGGAAGGATTGAAAAACCAAAATCGAATCAAATTCGATTTGATGTTAAAATCGAACCATTAAATGCTGTTCTGGGTTCTTGCGAACCCAGAAATTGCAATTCTGGGTTCTCAAGAACCCAGAAATTGTAATTCTGGGTTCTCAAGAACCCAGAAATTGTAATTCTGGGTTCTCAAGAACCCAGAAAATGCTGTTCTGGGTTCTTGCGAACCCAGAAATTGCAATTCTGGGTTCTCAAGAACCCAGAAATTGTAATTCTGGGTTCTCGAGAACCCAGAAAATGCTGTTCTGGGTTCTCGAGAACCCAGAAAATGCTGTTCTGGGTTCTCGAGAACCCAGAAAATGCTGTTCTGGGTTCTCGAGAACCCAGAAAATGCTGTTCTGGGTTCTCGAGAACCCAGAAATTGCTGTTCTGGGTTCTCGAGAACCCAGAAATTGCTGTTCTGGGTTCTCGAGAACCCAGAAATTGCTGTTCTGGGTTCTCGAGAACCCAGAAATTCTCAAGAACCCAGAAAATGCTGTTCTGGGTTCTCAAGAACCCAGAAAATGCTGTTTTGGGTTCTTGAGAACCCAGAAAATGCTGTTCTGAGTTCTTCAAGAACCCAGAACAGTAATTTCAAACATTTCGAATGGGTTCTTCACAATGTGGGTAACATGTACAACCTTTTAATCACATCATTTCAAACAACAGTAACCATTTAATCACATTATAGAGAAACATGTATGACGTTTTAATCACATTATAGAGAAACATGTATGACCATTTAATCACATTTGGTGATAACATATACTGCAATACAGAACTTCAAGAACCCAGAAACAGCATTTCTGGGTTCTTGAAAAACCTAGAAACAGCATTTCTGGGTTCTTGAAAAACCCAGAAATCAACCCAGAATCGCAATTTCTGGGTTCTCAATAAACCAGAAATCAGATTTCTGGGTTCTCAATAAACCAGAAATCAGATTTCTGGGTTCTCAAGAAACCAGAAATCAGATTTCTGGTTTCTTCAATTCTTGTTCTTGAAGATGATGTGTTCTTGAAGATGATTCTAGGGGTAATTACGTCATTTTACGTATCTAAATAGTGACTTAACTGTGATTTTAACGGTGAACAGTAAAAAAACCAAATAGTCACATTTCAAAACCAATTAATCACATTTTGAAACATGTGTAACCATTCTGCACAATGGGGAAACATGTGTAACCAATTAAGCTATTAACCCAAGTTTCATTGTTAATTTTTGTCAATTTTACCAAATTGAAATTTATTGTCGATAAAAAAGCAAAACTCAACTTTTTTTTTTATTTAATGAGAATTCTAATGTTTAATTACGTTCTTAATATTTGATTAGTTTTTTTTAATAAACTTTGACAAGATTTCATGGTAGATAGAAATGTCAGAAAGTCAACGTCGTTTTGTTTAATTAGAGTTCTAATTAAATCTACATACTATAAAAAAGATGGTAAAATAAGTCATTCTTTAAATTTCGTATTTATAGGACCAATCATTGAAATACTCATTTTGAATTTTTCATATTTTCTCTACGAAACACTGTAGGTAGATATTTGAATTGGAAATGTTTTTAACCAAACAACATTTAAAATTTAATTTTCGTAACGATAATAAATTTAGGGGTTAATGGTTTCAATGATATCCTATTTATGCCCATGTTATCGGTTAGTACCCCTATGTTGTTTCATGATACTTTATGTTTTAGAATGTTGTTCTTTAGTTCCAATAAATGTTCACCGTCTTGTTTGACTAAATAAATAGTGCCATGGCCCGTAGTGGATGTAAAAATAAATAGGAAAAATAGAAAACAAATAGGAAAATATTTTAAAATTTTATATATAAATAATTTTTTTTTTATAAATATAAATATAAAAAAAAATATTTTTATATATCTAAAACAATCTGATATAAAGCTTAGTAAACTAAAATTAAACCAAAATGAAAAAATTCTAAAACTTATTATTATAAATTTATTTAAAATAAAAAATAAATAAAAACTAGGCTAGGACCCTTGGGGTCCAATTAACCCAACCAGGGTCGAACCCAGGGTTGGGTCCGGACCAGACTTGGTCACCCAAGTCAGACGACCTAGTCAAGGTCTAACCCAACCCAGGGTTCGACCCTAGGTAGGGTCAATTGGACCCCGAGGGTCTTAGCTAATTTGTTTTCTTCTTTCTATTCTTTTATTTAAGAATAAATTTATAGTTTTTTTAATATAAATTTATATTTGTTCTTCTTGATTTTTAATTTTCAGTTATTTGTTATTTATTTTTCCTTTTTATAGATTGTTTTATAATTTTTATAATTTTAATTTGAAATTTATATATTTTTATTATATAAATCATATTTAAATTAAATATTCTATTACATATCTACGTGACAATGAAATGAAGCTGACGTGCTGTTGATTTAGCACAACTTGTGCAAGTCACATGCCAATTTAACAGGGAAATATAACGGAAGACTAAGGAAGAAACTAAAGGACATCATTCTGAAACATAGGGTATCACAAATTAACATACAAATTTTTAAAGTACCATATGATAACATAGGTTAAACATAGAATACTATTGAACCCTCAATTGAGTTAAAGTTGATAAAATATTTAAATTAGCAATGTAATTGGAGAAAAAGTCAAAATTAACATTGTTGCAATATTTATGCGTTAGTAAAAAAGTTAGTTAACACAATTATCGAAAGTTAGAGCTAAGTAAATACTAAGTATGTTAATAAACATCTACCACTAGTGGTAGAACACTATGTTGACACAACGTAGACTAATTCAAATCCTTGTGGATGTAAATGTTTCTTTTAGGAACAAACCAGTGAACGAGATTCACGTGTACGACTTAGCAAACATTTTACCCACGAACCTCGTTTGTGGGTACCTTCTATAAATCATTGTTGATGCAAATGTTTCTTTTAGGAACAAACGAGCGAACGAGATTCACGTGTACGACTTAGCAAACATTTTACCCACGAACCTCGTTTGTGGGTACCTTCTATAAACTTTGGATTAATTATTTGTCGAGGTAAACTACCTCAACAACCACTTATGTTGACACTATGTAACTAAATGATCACTTATGTTTTTTTTTGTGTGTAGCTAAACGATCATGTACGTTAAAAAACGTGACTTTTTGGTTAAACGTGTTATATTCAGACACACATGTTTGATAAATGTGATCAAATGGTCACAAAAATGACAATTTTACCCTCACCTGATATCTTATTTTTCATGTTCTTCATGTCCGAAATCTGATTTCGGACTTAGATTTGCTTAAATCATAGTTCAACTGAAATAAGGAACGCAGATTTGGGTTCGAATCAAACCCAAAAATGCATATCTAGATTCAAATCGAACCCCCAAATGATGATCTAAGTCTGAATCGAACCCAGAAATGAAAATCTAAGCTCAAACTCAAATCATATCTGCATTTTTGGGTTAAATTCGAGTCTAGATTTGTGTTATTGGGTTTAATTCGAACCTAATTCGCGTTACGGGGTTTGAATCGAACCCAGAAACACAGGGTTCAAATTAAATCCAAATCTGCAATTCTGGGTTCAGTTCAAATCCAATTCCGCGTTTCTAGGTTCAATTCAAAGTTAGAAACGTAGTTTTGGGTTCAATTCTAACTAAATTGTCACACATCTGAGTATGAAATCAGATTTTGGGTTTGAATCGAGGAAAACGAAATTGAAGATGAACATGAACATGAAAAACATGGAAAGGTATTTTTGTCCTTTTTTTGTATTTTGTTTGTAATCCAGTCACATTTTGAAATATAAGTAACTGTTCCACACAAGTTTCAATTGTTCAGTTACATAGGCCAACATAAGTGACTATTGAGCTAAGTTATCCTTATTTGTCGTCTCAATCACCAGCTAGACAGAACATGATAGAAATCAAGAATATTCCGAGTAGCAATTAATGTAAACTTAAACACCTCACATCACAAACACAAAATTATAAAAAACAAAAGAAAATAGATGTGGGACACTTACCTTGATTAATCAACTGTGCTTGGAATATTTATTACACTCATACAATTTAGTTCCTCACCATGATCCCTCTCATATTACGCCCTTTCAAATATACGCTTAAATCATACAACTTATATCACTTAAACAAACTTTCTCGTTGCTAATTTGTTAGATGTTATTCAAGAATTCACGTACTTAAGATTCATTTTAGTCAACACATTTTTTTTCTTCTCATGTCACAGCCTATAAATATACTTGTAATTTTCTAAACCATTAAATTAATGTACCTATCTATAAATCTATGTTTAGAACCTTTGCATTATTATAATGATGAACAAATTAATATTATCCCATCTCATATAAAATTACTAGTGATGGACATAAATCGTAGTTTTTGTTTAATCACATAGCAATCACCATGAAGACAACTTCTAATAAATTGAAGCTCTCTAGTTTTTTTGGTCAACAAGCTCTCTTGTTCAAGTCCGCTTAATGTCATTTCACCTTTATTTATATTTCTTTAAATTTCATTAAGGTAAAAGTGGTCCTTCACCAATTATTTATATATAATTGCATGTTCCCATCCAATTTTTTTATCTACATATAATTGTATATAATATACGCATTCTTGTAAATAATTTTATGAGCGTCATGTGCCCGATATATGTTAATTTGTTTAACAAAAATAATGTTCATATTTTCTATTGAAAGTTAACTACCTTTTATAATTTGACTAACAACTGTGGGGTTTGAACTCACGCCCTTTTGAACCAAAGCCTAAATGGCTAAATTTGGTGTCTTAGATCACTCGACCAAGCTGTCATCAGGATCCTTATTTAGGGATTAGATCTTGTTGGGAAGAAATTATGTTTTTTCAATTGTACTTTGTTTAATCATTTGCAATCTTACAACTTATACGAAAGTTATTAATCACTTTAATCTTAATATGAGCAAAACAATGTTACCAAGAGAATTCCGTTTAAAAATAGTTGGTGTTTTCAATTAGGAACTAGATTAATAGAGTGATGTTCTTCTAGAAGTCTGAGTGTGGGCCTATGAGATTATCATGTTTATCAAGGATGCAATATTGAACCATTTAATCAGAAAGGTAATAATCATGTGTTTACCATGTGATGTTATCTATATTTCTATTAATAAAAAAATATTTGCTTCATTTCGATTAGAAAAATATTTACACTTTTTACCTTGTTCGGGATATTAATCCCACACTATTTCGAATATACGCTTGAATCAAAAAAGTTATACCACTCAAACAAACTTTCTCCATGCTAATTTGTTAGATGTTATTCCAGAAATTCACGACTTAAGATTTAGGTTTGTAGACACATTTTTTTGATGTCACAATCTATAAATATATTTATAATTTTCTAGACCATTAAACAGATGTACATCTCTAGAATCTATGTTTAGAACCTCTGCATTATTATAGTAATTAGGGGTGGCAATTTCTGACACGACACGAGTAAACGACACGACACGATCTGCTTTAAAGCGTATATGGGTTTGACCTTAACGGATCCCGTGTGTAAACAACTCTCATACATTTAGACACGATTAATAATCGTGTCTAAACAACTCAGATCTGCGGATATCTGTATAAACACGACAAATCACGATTAACTAATCGTGTCGTGTATACTTGTGACACGAATAAAGACACGTTTAACTAATCGTTTCTAATTGTGTCTAATCGTATCGTGTCTAATCGTGACAAGTTCAGAAAAATATATAAAATTAATGTTTTTCATGTTAATCGTGTCGTGTAACGTGTCATTTCGTGTTTAATCGTGTAAATTCGTATCAACCAGGTCGTTCTTAATCGCGTCGTGTCGTATCGTGTCATGTTAATCGTGTCATATCGTGTCATGTCTATCCGTTATGTTTTTTGATTTTTAATCTCCAAGAAAGTTAATCGTGTCCCGTGTCGTGTCACGTGTGATCTGCTACTTAATCGTGTCGTGTTCATGTCTGATGTTTTGAGACACGTTTAGAAATTATCCGTTTAGACACGAAACATGTAAAGACACGACACGATTAATAACACGATACGATTAGACAAGACACGACACGATTGCCACCCCTAACAGTGATCATTAAACTAATATTATACCATCTCATATACAATTACTGACATAAATTGCAGTATCCATTTAATCACTTAGCAATCAACGTGAAGATAATTTCTAATAAATCAAAGGTCTCCATGTCAAGTCTGCTTAAATGTTATTTCACCTTTGGTTATATTTCTTGTCATGCCAATAGTATTTATAAAGAAGAAGTTGGCTAGTAATGTTAAGATGATATTTTGTGCTTGAATGAATACGAAGGTGTAGAAACAGAGTACTAAAGATAATTGTATATACAGATGGTATCATGGTGTAGCGGGTTATCACGTCAGTCGAACACATTGAAGTTTGGGCAATGCCAAGTCATGTTTAGATTTGTTTTTTTTTTCTTTACCAGCACTGGAGTAATGAATATTTATTTTATATTTCCTTAACGTAAAAGTGGTCCTTTACTCATCAAAGAGTTGATTGATGTAAATACCAAACCACAACGATGTATTGGCGCATGTTAAAACTGTGGTAAAACTGACCATAAATGTAATGCTTGCATGTTTCCTAAGAAAAAGGAGACGTACATGGTCCAGGAAATCACCGAAGACCTTGACGACATCATCCTGTCTGTGGTGGTATATGAGGTGAGCATGATTGATTCCAACCCCTGGGAGTGGTTGGTTAACACAGGTGCCACCAAGCATGTCTGTTCGGATAAAGGAATATTCTTCAATTTTGAAGAAGTTGCTTCTAGGGAGAGCTTGTACATGGGCAATTCCGTCTCATCCGAGGTCAAAGGCAAAAGAAGCTTTATTTTGAAGATGACCTCCGGAAAAGAGATGACATTGAAGAATGTATTGTATGTGCCAGACATTCGCATGAACTTGGTGTCAGGATCTCTCCTCAACAAGCATGGCTTCCACTTATATTTAAGTCTGATAAATTTGCACTCACAAAAAATGGGATGTATGTGGGTAAAGGTTATGAATGTGGGGGGATGTTCAAACTAAATGCAATGGCTATTAAGCCTAAGATAAACAAGAATAAAATTCTTTATTTCGCTTACTTGAGGTATGGTAGATTAGGACATGTTAATTATGATACCTTACGAAGGTTAATTAACTGGAATCACATCCCTACACTTCAAATTGATCTGAAACACAAGTGTGAAATATGTGTTGAGGATATGTTAGGATATATATATAATTACATATGTTTCGAGGACTAGTGTGTAATTGTTGAGAAGGACTAGGTTGTAAATATGTCATAGGCGTGTACTATAAATAGAGATATTTGTAACTGTTTTTAACTAACTAGAAATTAAGATCAAATTAGTTTCTTCGTTGTCAAGTAAGCTTTCTATTCTCTTTCATTTCTGTTAATCTGAAGGCTCTAACATGGTATCAGATGAGATGAGATGTTATCAGCCATTGGACATTTCTTGGTTGCCTACTCTAGCTGTTATGTCCATCTTTTAGAGTGTGAGTGTTGCAATTTTGTGTATTTTGGGTGTGGTTTTCCATGTGTTGTAATAAAATTCAGATCTTATGAAGTATATGTGTTGTGGATGATTTAAATGCATATGACTAAGACTGTGTTAGGATGATATGCTGAGAAATGTATGATTAGTAAGAATGTGGAAATTATCAAGATACATTGTGCATGTTTTGTTCAATCAGATGGTGACTGTTTATGCGCAACAATCCATTATTTGGTTCTATTTAGCAGCAAGTTATAGATGTTCTCAGCACAGAAGTTCAGAATCTGATATATGAGTCATCAGAAACACCAGTCAAGGAGCAGTGAAGAAGAAGTGGAGAATTTGAAAGAGCTTAAAAAAATTGGATCTTGAATAGGGAATGTTAGGACATATGTATAATTACATACGTTCCGAGGACTACTTTGTAATTGATGAGAAGGACTAGTCTGTAAATATGTCATAGCCGCGTGCTATAAATAGAAATACTTGTAACTGTTTTTAACTAGCTAGAAATTAAGATCAGATTAGTTTCTTCATTGTCAAGTAAGATTTCTCTTCTCTTTCTTTTCTGTTAATCTGAAAGCTTAAACAAGCTAAATTAACTAGGTTATCATTTCATTCAGTTGAAAGGAATACAAAACCTCTTGATTTAATATATGGCGACGTTTGTGATTTAAAATTTGTCCAAACGAGAGGCGAAAATAAGTACTTTATCACTTTTGTGGATGATAGTACAAACTATTGCTATGTATACTTTTTGAAAAGAAAATATGAAGCTATAGAAAAGGTCATGCTTTATAAACAAGAAATTGAAAATCAACTTAACAAGAAAGTCAAGATGCTGCGTAGTGATAGAGGTGGTAAGTATGATGTTCCATTTGGTGAGTTTTGATCTCAACACATAATCATACATGAGGTCACCGCACCCTATTCACCCCAGTCAAACGGTGTGGTGGAAAGAAAAAATCAAACATTGAAAGAAATGATGAATTCAATGTTGATAAGTTCTGGGTTACCTCAGAACATGTGGGGGATGCTATTTTAAGTAGTAATTACCTTTTAAATAAGGTACCCAAAAATAAAGAAGATAAAACACCTTTCGAATTATCTAAAGGTAGAAAACCTTCTTTCAATTATCACCGAGTGTGGGGGTGTCTTGTTAAAGTGATGGTGTCTCCTCCTAAAAAGGTTAGGATTTGACCAAAAACTGTTGATCACATCTTCATAAGACATGCTCAAAACAGTAATGCTTATCGATTTCTTGGGGGAATGCAAGTTCGTCGATACGAACCTATGCGAATATTGAAAATAGTGGTCTAGACTTAGAAAATATTGAGGTAGAACTTGAGATAGAACCCAGGAAAAGTAAATGAGCTTGGGTAGACTAATGTTTTGCTCTATATTTTTTCACCTATATGCTTGAAGCGGAACCTCAAACATTTCAAGAAGCCATAAATTCTTCAGAAGGACCTCTGTGGAAACAGACAATCAATAGTGAAATTGAGTCCATCTTGCAAAATCACACGTGGGAACTAGTTGATATTTCTCCTGGATCCAAGCTACTAGGTTACAAGTGGATTTTCAAGGGAAAAATGAAAACAAAGGGATCAATTGACAAGTATAAGGCTATACTTCTAATTAATGGTTACAGGCAGAGAGAATGCCTTGATTATTTTGACACATTTTCTCCGGTTACGAGAATCACTCCCATAAGAATGATACTCGCAATAGCGGTATTGCGAAATTTGAAAATACATCAAATGGATGTGAAAACAACTTTCTTAAATGGAGATTTAGTGGAAGAATCTACATGGAACAACCTGAGGGTTTGTTGTGTCAGACAAGAAAAGAAAGTCTGTAAACGGGTGAAATCACTATACAGTTTAAAATAGGCACTGAAATAGTGGCATCAGAAATTTGACAATGTCATCCTAGAAAAAGGATTTAAAATAAATGAACGTGACAAATGAATCTACATGAAAGATACAAATGAAGGTTAAGTCATTTTGTGTCTTTATGTTGATGACATGCTTATCGTTGGAAGTAACCCTAAGATATTACAGAAATGCTCTTAGTCAATCTCATTATATCGATAAAATATTAGAGAAATTCAACAAGGATGACAAAAAGGAGGTATGCACTCCAATAGATCCAAATAAGTATTTCTCAAAAAATACAAGAGAAAACGTCTCTCAAGTTGAGTACGCTAGAGTTATTGGTAGTGTTATACACTTGATGACTTGTACTAGACCTGATATATCACAAGTTGTTGGTATGTTGAGTAGATATACGAGTAATCCAAGTACTGATCATTGGGATGGAATCAAAAGATTACTTAGGTACTGCCGGACGTCGGATCCGACTTTCCCGACCCGTTTTGGAAAATATTTTAAAATTTTGTTTGAAAATGCCGGGTCTTGGCGAGGGACGGATCTAGTCGAGCGGGGTCATCAACCAGACCGAAAAAATTGAAAGAGTCGCCACCGATTAATTAAAGGCTAATCGGAATCCTAAAATTGCCTAGGGTACATGAAATTAACATCCTAGGGCTTAGAAAGGTCTACGTTCAGAGAATCGAGTTTGGGGATTTAATTACGTCTTAAAAGATCGCAAGCTCATAATCTGCCCTTTCGGTACTTTAGTTTGCTTTTTAAAATTTTTTTCATTTACCCGAATTGCCCGTTTTGATCATGCTTGACCAAAAAGACTATATGCATTTTCCTTAAACCATGTATAAACATTTTTTTTTATGAGTTAATTTCAAATAAACAAAAGAGAACTAAAGTTAATCGTGCTCGAAAAAAAATGGTTTAACTCTCTAGCCATTTTAAACGTGTCAAAACATGCACGAATGATTTTATTTTTTGAAGATATTAATTTCGTTGGACTAATTTGTCCCATTTTGAGAAGTTATAGGATGTCCAAAAAAATATGGGGACCAAAATGCAATTTATTAAAATTTGAGCTGAATTGGACAAATATTTCGAAAATTGCAGAAATGACCCTAAACTATTCTGGACTTATTTGTAACACTTGGTAAAGTTCTAAAATAACCCGAAAATTATTCTAGACTTATTTGTAACATTTTTAAAAGTCATGGAATGTCCAGAAAAATTTAGGAATAAAAAATGTAATTTTTGAAATTATTATAACTAAACTGAAAATATTTTTTTTAAAATTACAGAATTGACCATAAACTATTTTAAATTTATTTGTAACACTTGATAAAATTCCAAAAATAACCCCAAAATTATTCTAGACTTATTTGTAACATTTTGAGAAATCATGGAATGTCTAGAAAAGTTTAGAAATCATTTTTTTTTAAAAAAAAACGAGCTGAATTTAAAAAAAATGTTTTGCACAAATGGCCCAAAACTTTTCCGGTTTGGTTTATAACACTCGATAACGTCCCAGAAATGACCCGAGAGTCCAAGGACCGAGTTGTAACCTTCATTAAAGTTTGGAAATGACCTAAGTCATTTTTGAATTTTATTTTATTCACATATACATAATATACATATATTATACATATACATAATATATATATATATATATTGTACATATAGATAGATTATTTTTTTGGCCAAAACATATAGATAGATAGATAACATAGACATAATATAAATATATATTATACATATAGATATATATAGTATTGCATAAACATAATATAAATATATATTATACATATAGATTTATATATAGTAATACATAAACGTAATATAAATATATATTATACATATATATATATATATAGTAATACATAAACATAATATAAATATATATTATACATATATATATATATATATAGTAATACATAAACATAATATAAATATATATTATACATATATATATATATAGTATTACATAAGCATAATATAAATATATAATACACACATATATATATATATATATTAACAAGTATATTATACATAAATAGATAATATATGTATATAAACTCTCAATTTTATTTCACATTTAGAAAATACAAAATATGATATTGAAGATGAGAGAAATATACCTAACTCATGGGAGGCTAAAATACCGTACGAGGAACCGAGTCCGATAATTATCGGTATTTTTCACTCTTTTTTTTCTATTTTTTTCTTCTCTTCTCATTGAAACTCACCTCACCGTAGCTTCATCTTCATCCTGCCCTTCTCATTCATTCATCTCCCTTTTATAGAACAAATTGCATCTTATTTAATTAATTAATAAATATTTTTTTATAATATAAAAAAAAAACGTTTTTTTTTATAATAAAAAAATAAAATCGGTGGAAAAGAGACAATTTTCCACTGTTGGAATTTTTTATTATTACTATTTTAATTTTATTATTTTAATTTTTTTTTTTAGTTTTCAAATATATATATATATACTATATATATTTTTCAAATCTCGATTTCCCGCATACGGTATTTTGATCCCGAGCCAAAATCAGGTGTTTACAGTTGCCCCTCTTTGAGCACGCGCTCATGGAAGTGATCTCATGAGTGTGCGTTCAACGACAAACAACTGATTTTGGCTTCTCTTTATTCATTATTTACATAGTAGACAAACATTATTACGCAACTTTCGGAAGTTATACACCTATAGGTCCCGATTGTTGACAATGATTTGTGGAGACTGAGCGTCTAAACGCTCATTAACTTGTGATTCCCAGACGTTGGACACCTACAGGTCTTGGTTGTCGAGGATGACTTGCGGAGGTTGAACACCTAAAGACTCCGCTCGTCGGTCGGCTTGTGACTCGTTGGGGATGACTTGCGAAGTCTGGACACCTAAAGGCTCCGTTTGTCGGCTTGTGACTCGTTGGGGATGACTTGCGGAGGCTGGCACCTAAAGGCTCCGTTTGTCGGCTTGTGACTCCCAGAAGCTGGATAACTACAGGTTCTGGTCATCGATGATAACTTGCGAAGGCTGAAACTAAAGGCTCCACTCGTCGGCTTTGTGATTCCCAGAAGCTGGATAACTACAGGTCTTGGTCGTCGATGATGATTTTGTGAAGGCTGAACACCTAAAGGCTCCGCTCGTCGTTTTTTTTTTTCCAGAAGCTGGATAACTACATGTCCTGGTTGTCGATGATGACTTGCGAAGGTTGAACACCTAAAGGCTACGCTCGCCGTTTTTTTCAGAAGCTTTGTTGTGGGTGACTTACGGGGGTTGAGCACCTCAAGGCCCCGTTCGTCGGCTTGTAACTTTCAGAAGCTGGACATCTACAGGTTCTGATCGTTGGGGATGACTTACGGAGGTTGAGCACCTAAATGCTTCACTCGTCGTTTTTTTTTCTCTTAGAAAATGGATAACTACAGGTCCTGGTCGTCGATGATGACTTGCGAAGGCTGAACACCTAAAGGCTCCGCTCGTTGTTTTGTAACTTTTAGAAGCTAGACATCTACAGGTTATGATCATTGGAGATGACTTACAGAGGCTGAACACCTAAAGGCTCCGCTTGTCGGCTTGTAACTTTCAGAAGCTGGACATCTATTGGTTCTGATCGTTGGGGATGACTTGTGGATGTTGAGAACCTAAACGCTCTGTTCGTCAGTTTGTAACTCTCGGAAGTTGGATATCTACAAGTCCCAATTGTTGATGATGACTCGCGGAGGTTGAGCACCTAAAGACCCCGCTCGTTAGCTTGTAATTCATTTTGGAGGTAAAAACCCTTCTCGAGATGTCTAACTGCTTGTGCGGACTTCTCAGTCTGTTTTCTCATTAATTGACTTTGTAGTCCTTCTTGATGGAGTTCCCTAAAGCCATTCATGCTATGTTCACAATGTGTATCCATTCAAGTTGTCGAGGCATCTCAAATTAATACCGATCACAACTCTTTTTATTGATACTGTGGGAAACAATGTCGTCCACTTTTGATCATTTTTTTTATCTCTTGATTTTCTTTCCTTTTACTACGGTATTTTTTTTAACGCACCTCTCGATTCCCTTAATTTTTGCTTAGGTCGCCCTTTTGGGTTTTCAACCTAGCAGGGATTTGATTCCTTTCCTTTTGCCATGATCGCCCCTTTTAGGGATTTTTAATCATGCCCCTCTTCCTTAAATTTTGCCTAAACCGCCCTTTCAGGTTTTCAATTTAGCGGGATTTTCTCTCATTTTTGGAGGCTCGCTTTCTGGTTACGAGTTTTTTCTTCATCCACATTGATTGGATTGGGGAGTTCTTGCTCGTCCTTGTCAGTGATAATTATGGCTCTTCCGCTGAAAATCTCTTTGATGACATAATCCCCTTCATATTTAGGGATAAACTTGCCCCGAGAGTCTTGATTGACTTGAAGGATTTTTTTTTATCTCTCCCTTTTCTATCATTTTGCTACGGTATTTTTTTTTTACCGCACCTCTCGGTTCTCTTAATTTCTTTTTTTGCATAGGTCGCCCTTTGGGTTTTCAACCTAGCAGGGATTTGATTCCTTTCCTTTTGCCATGATCACCCTTTTTAGGGATTTTCAATCATGCCCCTCTTCCCTAAATTTTGCCTAAACCGCCCTTTCAGGTTTTCGATTTAGCGGGAATTTTCTCTCACTTTTGGAGGTTCGGTTTATGGTTACGAACTCTTTAAGGATAGTATTTTATGACTGCGTTCATATTGATTGGACTGGAGAGTTCTTGATTGTCCATGTCGGTGACAATCATGGCTCCTCTGCTGAAAGTCTCTTTGGCGACATAAGACCCTTCATATTTAGGCACAAAGTAGCCCCGAGAGTCTGGATTGACTCTAAGAATTTTTTCTGAGAATTATATTGCTTGCGTGTAATCCTCTTGGACTGATTTTCCTGTTAAATGCACGAGCCATGCGTTGCTGGTACAAATGTTCGTGGCAATGCGCGATGAGCCACCTTTTGTCATGAGGTTCAATTGCACGTATGTGCATTTCGCCTACTCTGACTCGTCCTTCTCTGCCTCAGCGAGGATCCTAGCTGACGGGAATTCTACTTCAATTGGCAACACGACTTCGATCCCGTAAACAAGGGAGAATGGGGTTGCTCCTGTTGGTGCCTGTATTGAGTTCATGTATGCCTTGAGTGCCCATGACATCTTATCATGTCAGTCCTTTAATTGCTGCTTCCACTGCGTCATTCATTTGTGGATGATATGGAGATGCATTTTTATACTTCACCACAACTCATCGACCAATTTAGATTTCTGGCATTGCCGGTGATGATTGACTTCGGCATCCCATGACACACGATGATGTCCTTGCTGATGAAAAATTCAATGGCATTTGTCGTTATTGACGTCAGGGTAATAACCTTTACTTCTGGTGAAGTAATCGATTGTAATCAATATGAATCGATGACCATTGGATGCCTTCGGGAAAATCATGTTGATTACATCGATGCCCCACATTTTGAAAGCCCATGGGGAATTTCTGGAATAGAGCTCGTGCAGTGACGCATGGATTTGGTCCGCGTGGATCATGGTGAACCCAAAGTACCCAAGTCTTGCACGTTCATGTGTGGGCCGCAACAACCTTCATGAATTTCTTCCATTAGATGTTCAGTTTCTTTAGCATTCACGCATCTCAAATGGGTATAGTCGGGCCACTGGAAAATTAATTGCAAGTCATTCCTCGCATGACCATTCAGACATTTTCTTGTGGCGTTCTCTGGGAACTCCGTACGCCAGATATCTTTTTTTATGTCAGTGAGTCATGGTTGACTGTATGATTCTTCGATGTACAACAATAGGCTGAAATTTCTTTGATTTTGATCTCCATTGGCAGTTTTTGGTTTTCCAGAGAAATTTTACTCGTGGGTGTGAGCGTTGCCAATTTTTTTGAACGCAAAGATGCAAATAAGAACACAAGGTGATTGTTGGTCTGCTTCCCTTCTTCGCAGCTTTCATCCCCGTGGTGATGACGTTGCTGACGTCATTGTTGTTGTCCCTCCATGGGTTTCTCCACCCTTCAGGGAATCCGATCAGTTGGAAGTACTTCGCCTTGCTGTGACAAACTTTCCGTAGTGACTACATTTCAAGCCTTTCCGATCGACGCTGCAAACAATGGAATCTCTCTGCATCGACAACGACGTCTCCCCTGTTGTGAACAACGACGAGCGTCAACAATGGCATCTCCTATGCAGGAGTTAACAACGGCGTCTGTCCCATGTCAACAATGGTGACTCTTATGCAGGAGTCAACAACGGCGTCTTCCCCGTGTCAACAATGGCGACTCTTCTGCAGGGGTCAACAATGGCGACTCTTCTGCAGGGGTCAACAACGACGTCTGTCCCGTGTCAACAATGACATCTTGATGGCGTCTTTCCCGTGTCAACAATGACGTCTTTTCATCTCTATTTAAGTCGCCTATGCTTTAGCTCGATCAAACGACATGGAGTTGTTTTTCTCATCTCCTTTACTTTGTAAAACAACGTTCCCTTTTCCGGTGGTCGAATGTTGTCTGGTGGCGTGGGTCAGTTTGACTATGATTGTCACTTCCTTTGAACGAGGTGTAACATAGAAGACAGACTCAATTCTGACGATGAGAACCTCGGCGTCCCTCCTTGCTGTTGTACCCATTACTTGTCTCCAGTCCTTTTCTGGATCGGATAGTTGCATAAGCCGATTTTACCTCAGGTAACGGGTTTTCTCCTAGTAAATCATCTTTTTCTTGATTATACTCATCACTCATTGCATTCAGGAATTGATACAATTTGGTATCTGCTTGATTTTATGTTCCAAATTGCAATGTCATGTGGTCAACGGATCCTTCTCCGTAATGTGTAGAGTCAGATTCGACAAGGGTGCCCCACTAACGAGTGGACGATAAAAAATGCATGAGGGAGCTTCATCAAGCAGAGCTCCAATGGTGATAACAGTTGAAAATAAGTCTGAGAAGCCCTCGTGAGCATCAATGTGATCGAGTTGGATCACTTGTGGTGGGCCTGGAAATGAACGGCGATGAGAGGAAACAACAATATCTCTGAACTTTCGGTTAAATATTTCCTCCAGACGACTTCATAATCTTTGAAATTAGGACGAAAACCCGATCCTAAAATTGTATTTGTCCTTATTGGGTGTGGGAAAGTCATATGTGGGAAGTGGGCTTTGGTCAGGATGACCATATGTGGGAGGTGGAGCTTCGTCAGGATGGAAAAACTGCATGATATGGATTGATGAGGTGCCACGACAGCAGTGTTGCTCGGGAAAACGAGGCCGGGGATACTGTGGTAGTCACGCCTGTTTGGAGCTCAGAAGAGCCAAAATTCGCTCGACCTAGGAGGTCATGTCAACGATTGACTGCACTGTGCGGAAACTCATCGCGTGCATGGTTTGCGCTAGCTGAATGATTTTCTCCTCGTGTTTTTGAGGTCCTGGAGTCTTCGAATGTCGCATGGTTTACTAACCTAAATCCTATATACCGTAGTAAGAAGGATGAATACACAATTGATCATGCATGATTGATTTCAAAAATTCTGCATGTTCCGTTCATTCCATTCGTAGACTTTGATTGCATGTATGGCAAAAGTTTTTTTCAAAAATACTTTATAAAGATTTGGCCAATTGATGTCTAATTCTTAAGACGTTTCACACAACGACGTAGCTCATTGAGTGCATTTGTTGCTTGTTCCTTGGTTCGAACGAAGGTCGAGGACATGTATTTTGAAAATATTTTTATTTGCCTCGTTCTTCGTATGAACTGTTCAAGGGTGTCATTCAACTTAGCTACATTGCCCCCACATTTTTCCAAGGTGCTCCCACATTGCTAGAATGACGGTGGTTGTTCGGATCTATCCCCGATTTTCTTATCCGGGTTCAAAGACGGATTTGCAAGTGTCGAATGGAACTTGTGAACGTATTCCGTTATTGTTAATCACGCAGACGCGTTTTCCATATTCCATAATTCAGACAAGGCGTTAAGGAGAATCCAATTGACTTTGTAGTTTACGAGCTCATGAACCTCGTCAATCTCCTGTTCACGTATTTATGATTCCCTTTTGTCATGGTTTTCCATATTCGAGCAATTTCGACTGTAGGTATGGCCTTAATGTGAGGGCAATGATTTTTGTTTTTCATCCTTACCAAAGATGGTGCGTGAAACGTCTTAAGGATACAAAATTGAATGAACGGAGCTTACTTTTTTTTTTTGAAAATGCAATGCAAGTGCGAGAATTTAACTTCATTAGTAAGACTCGTATTACATTTACAACAGTCTGGAATATATAATACAAAAGCTCAATCCTATACATGTCATGATCTAGGGCCAAAACAAAACACATTTACATCAATGGGCCAAACTTCTTCATGGGCCAAATTTCGTCATGGGTTGTCAGCCAATCTTGCATCCAAATGCTTGGGCTGAATTCTCATTTACATCACTTGGGCCCAAAACTGGAAATACACACAAAACTGGTATAGAATAAACACGGTGTGGAGATTTTGTTCTAAATGGATGGGATTTCTACGTCCTCTGAACCAGCGGAACCTCACCCCCTAAAGAGGATCACGGGCCCATTCCGATCATCGAGTTGAGTTGTTTGGGTGCGTGCCGGCGGTCCAAACCGCTCCGGGCGCATTCCCCTACTAAACTCCCTAAGCTCTTAATGTGCTCCAGGTCCGAGCGGGTAATGGTAACCAGCGTGGTGTGTGCAAAACAAGAATTTAATTAAATTTTTTATTTTTGACTTATTACAATTACATCGCCTTTTGGACAAAATTTGAAACTGCAAGCAAGAGCAAACGGTCAAAACGGATATGGCAAAGTATAATATGGCAAAGCAAACATGACAAAGCCTAAACCCTCTAAAAGAGGTCCCCAGCAGAGTCGCCAAATTGTCGGACGTCGGATCCGACTTTCCCGACCCGTTTTGGAAAATTACATAGGGTACATGAAATTAACATCCTAGTGCTTAAAAAGGTCTACGTCCATAGAATCGAGTTCGGGGGTTTGATTACATCTTAAAAGCTCGCAAGCTCATAATCTGGCCTTTCGGTACTTTAGTTTGCTTTTTAAAAAAATTTCATTTACACGAATTGCCCGTTTTGATCATGCTTGGCCAAAAAGACTATATGCATTTTCCTTAAACCATGTATAAACATTTTTTTATGAGTTAATATCAAATAAACAAAAGAGAACTAAAGTTAATCGTGCTCGAAAAAAATTGGTTTAACTCTCGAGCCATTTTAAACGTGTCAAAACATGCACGAATGATTTTTTTTTTTGAAGATATTAATCTCGTTGGACTAATTTGTCCAATTTTGAAAAGTTATAGGATGTCCAAAAAAATATGGGGACCAAAATGCAGTTTATTAAAATTTGAGCTGAATTGGACAAATATTTCGAAAACAGCAGAAATGACCCTAAACTATTCTGGACTTATTTGTAACACTTGGTAAAGTTCTAAAATAACCCAAAAATTATTCTAGACTTATTTGTAACATTTTTAAAAGTCATGGAATGTCCAGAAAAATTTAGGAATCAAAAATGTAATTTTTGAAAATATTATAACTAAACTGATTTTTTTAAAATTACAGAATTGACCCTAAACTATTCTAAATTTATTTGTAACACTTGATAAAATTCCAAAAATAACCCCAAAATTATTCTAGACTTATTTGTAACATTTTTAGAAATCATGGAATGTCTAGAAACGTTTAGAAATCAAAATGTAATTTTTTTTTAAAAACGAGCTGAATAAAAAAAAATTGCACAAATGGCCCCAAACTTTTCCGGTTTGGTTTATAACACTCGATAACGTCCCAGAAATGACCCGAGAGTCCAAGGACCGAGTTGTAACCTTCATCAAAATTTGGAAATGACCTAAGTCATTTTTGATTTTTTTTTCACATATACATAATATACATATATTATACATATACATAATATATATATATATTGTAAATATAGATAGATAGATAACATACACATAATATAAATATATATTATTAGGGCTGGGCATAAAAAACCGGTTCGGCCGAACCATACCGAACCGTACCTGAACCGTACCGTTTTTGAACCGGTTCAGTCGAACCGGTTCACAAAACAAACGGTTTTTTTGAAAAAATATGGAACGGTTCGGAAGAGGTACAGAAAACCGGTTCAAAACCGGTTAACCGAACCACTTTTTGTACCGATTTTAACATTAAATATACTACTAAATCAGACCAGACCATATTTAACAGACAAGACCACCTAACAGACCGAATGTCTCTTGACCTAATCAACAAAAGCGTTGTTCTTCAATCTGTTCATCAAAAGCGTTGTTCCTCAGAAGTACAAGCCTCCCCAGGAAGAGTCCATTTCGAATCGCACGTTTTGCGCCTCCGTCGTCGTCCCTTCCTCTCGCCCGATTCACGACGTCAGAGCTCTGGCCATGGCTGAAACAACTCCACCATCGACCTCCCACACTGGCAATTACACAAACCGTCTCGCTGCTGAGCACAGTCCCTATCTTCTTCAGCATGCTCATAATCCGGTAATTGGAAGGCTATTAAGACATCTGTATTCATGTTGTTCAGTTTCTTGCTTCCTATGAATCTTGATTAGGGATAATTCTCTAGTTAGAGAAATCTCGATACAAAGTGAATTTGTACGTGAAGACAATGATCAATTGAATGTGTTATTTCTAATTCGTTCAACACAATAAATTTAAGAAAAGATAGGCGTAGTGATGGAAGCTAAATACCCTTAAGATGTTTGTGGATGGAGAAAAATGGGACTTCAACCTTAGTCATTGTCGAACCTTTTTGCTTTTGAAATTTCTTGTCTGGTCCTGCAATACCTTCAGTATTTTGAACTAACACTCAGTTTCTTGATTATGTGTTCGATCCGACCTTTGTTGCTGTTTTATTCAAAGTTGGATACAGCACTTGTCACTGGTGAGGAAAATCTCCATTTATTATTACAAACATTGCTAAAGGAGATCAACATAGTGTGGGAATGAATGAAATATTGTTGGTGTTGCATATTGTACAAGGTGTCATGTTATGGAGGTAGAATCGTTTGAGGATGAAGAAGTTACAAAATTGCTCAATGACAGATTTGTCAGCATCAAGGTATTTACTTATATCAACAAAAAATGTTGCATGTTACTGGTTAAGAATGATGTTCTGACAATCAAAGCTGTACAGGTGGATCGTGAGGAACGACCAGATGTGGACAAGGTGCTTGTGAATCAATTTCTAGTACTTCATCATTCTAATTAATCATTTACCACTATTATGGATGATAAAGGAAATATAGCCCCATGTATAGCTCTCTTTTCATTTTAAAGCTTTGTTTTGTGTATTTAAGTCCATAGAAGAAGATTTGCAGTCAGGGATACCCTAGATAACCTTTTTATGTTGAGAAGAAAGCGTATGATTCAGTAATTAGTGAATATTTTAGAGTATTGGTTAGATTATTAATTTATTAGGAAGGTATTGTTTGAATATCCCATGATTTTAATTGCAGGTGTATATGACATATGTACAAGCTGTATATGGAGGTGGAGGTTGGCCACTGACCATTATCAATTTTTTTTTAATTTTTTTTTGGGTATGAACAGGTTCGGCCGAACCGGTTTTGAACCGGTTTTTGAACCGGTTCAGAACAGGTATGGTAAATTGGCCAAAATCTGGAGCAGCCAAAAAATGGAGCGGTAAACCGTACCGGTTTTAAAATATGGTAAAGGTTCGGTTCTGAACCGGTTCGGGGCCGAACCGGTTCATGCCCAGCCCTATATATTATACATATAGATATATATAGTATTGCATAAACATAATATAAATATATATTATACATATAGATATATATAGTAATACATATACATAATATAAATATATATTATACATATAGATATATATATAGTAATACATAAACATAATATAAATATATATTATACATATAGATATATATATATAGTAATACATAAACATAATATAAATATATATTATACATATAGATATATATATAGTAATACATAAACATAATATAAATATATATTATACATATAAATATAATAGTATTACATAAACATAATATAAATATATATTATACATATAGATATATATAGTATTACATAAACATAATATAAATATATAATAAAAACACAAATATATATATATATATATATATATATATATATATATATATATATATATATATATATATATATTAACAAGTATATTATACATAAATAGATAATATATGTATATAAACTCTCAATTTTATTTCACATTTAGAAAATACAAAATATGATATTGAAGATGAGAGAAATATACCTAACTCACGGGAGGCTAAAATACCGTACGAGGAACCGAGTCCGATAATTATCAGTATTTTTCACTCTTTTTTTCTATTTTTTTTCTTCTCTTCTCATTGAAACTCACCTCACCGTAGCTTCATCTTCATCCTGCCCTTCTCATTCATTCATCTCCCTTTTATAGAACAAATTGCATCTTATTTAATTAATTAATAAAAACGTTTTTTAATAATATAAAAAAACGTTTTTTTTATAATAAAAAAATAATATCGGTGGAAAAGAGACAATTTTCCACCGTTGGAATTTTTTATTATTTTTTTTAGTTTTCAAATATATATATGTATATATATATATATATATATATATATATATACTATATATATTTTTCAAATCTCGATTCCTCGCATACGGTATTTTGATCCCGAGCCAAAATCAGGTGTTTACAGGTACTTTAGATATACTCGTAGTTATGGGCTGCATTATACGAGATATCCAACTTTTATAGAAGGGTATACTGATGCTAATTGGATGTCAGCATCAAGAGACTCGAACTCCCCAAGTGGATTTGAGTTTACCCTAGGGGGTGCAGTCATATCGTGGAAATCCTCTAAGCAAACAGTTATAGCCAGATCCACCATTGAATATGAGTTTATAACACTTGATAAATGTGTTGAAGAAGGTGAATGACTACGCTATTTTCTTGAGGATATTCCTAGGTGACCAAGACTAGTGCTTGCAATAAGAATATATTGCGACAATCAATCTGCGATTCGCAGGGCACAAAGTCATATGTGTAATGGTAAGTCTAGACATATTCATCATAGCCATATTCCACTATACAATTGCTCTCGACATGAATTATCACAATTGATTATGTCAAATCGAAGGATAATATAGTGGATCCGTTAACCAAAAGGTTAAATAAAGAGAAAGTTTCCCAATCATTAAGAGGAATGAGACTAAATCCCGTGAAGTATAGACTTTTGAGAAGGAAACCCCCACCTAGTTGACTAGAGATCCCAAGATCTACGTTTAAAGGGACAACCTAATCACAAGAGTGATGTTAAATCACTGTGGGGGATTTTAAACCCAGAGTCCATTCCTATGATAATAAATAGTGACGATAGTGGATGAGGTTAAGCAACTGCTTTTAATGATTCATAAGTGTAGAGTGTTGGAGTAACACTTGAGGAGGAATCATCTACGCAAGTGAAAAGAGAGGCAGCTTTGAAAGGAATTGTTGATGGAACAATTCTTAGAAACACTTGCAGAACCAGGCAATGCCCATGGCCAGAACGGTCATGAATGTGTGAACTGAACAATACTAGGAAGATATCTGTGTGGGTTATGTCATCATTTATATCAACGACAGACAGTTCAAAGACATTGCGTCTAAGTCGATGTAATTTCATAAGGGAAGGTTCAAAGGATAAAATCTACCTATCCTATGCAAGTGTCGAGCGTCTAGGAATTCTCTCATTTATCCATTCATGTGGGAGATTATTTGTCGTGCACCAACTATTGGGCCGATCCGATTCGACCTAGGCTGGTTTAACCATAAAACGGCTAAATCTTACTTGTGAATGATAAATGAGGAAGGAAACAATATTATGAAATATGATTGTTGATATAATATATTAGGAAATATTATAATATTAACGAAATATTTTCTAATAAAATATTTCCTAATGAAATATTTCCTAATGTAATATAGTTGTTGGTATTTTCTATTTTTAACAATTAATTTAGCTTCAATTTTTCTAAATTAATTTATGGATTACCTTAATTACAATGAGTACCATTAATCCTATAAATAGGGTTGGTTCTTCTCATTTGAAGACAATTTGGAAAAAATTCGAAAATTACGAACAAATATATTCCTCCAGAGTTAAGTCAGATACGAGTTCCCAGTTGTGTTTGAATTTCCATCGAAGTTCCAGTTCAGGAAATGTCCAGTTCGGTTAAGGGAAACACCATGTTTGTTTTGCATTGACAACACTATTTTATCCTAGGATGTAATCGTCCCAATTTTCCTCTTACGAATAATTTACGGTTAAGAGGGCGAAATTGCCTTATGGGGACCGTTTTCATGCGAGACTCATGAAGTTTTTGGCAAAATCCATTTTCTAGGGGCAATTTCGTCATTTCATCAATTTCCATGTCATTCAATAATTTTATGCAATTTTATTTTCTAAAATTATTATTAAATTACAAATTTAATTCTCTTATTTTACTAACAGGTTTAACACACTGAAGGTCTCCAGTTCAAGTTCGGGCGATGCCATATCAGTTTTACATTTGTTTTCTTTACCAACACTAGAGTAATGCATATTTCATTAACGTAAGTGTCCTTCACTCATACCCTTACTTATGAATGAGTTACTTGACAATTTTGAATCCAAATTTTTTTATCTAACTATATTTGTATCTAATTTGTGCATTCTTGTAAATAATTTAATAAGATTCATGTCACCGATTTATGACAATTTGTTCACCAAAAGTAATTATCTTATATAATTTGACTGACAACTGTGGAATTTGGCCCCACGCCCTTTCAGACCAGAGCCTAAATCTGACGCACTAGACCACTCAACCAAACTGTCATCATGATTATTATGTTGGGATTAGATCTCATTGGCAAGAAATTATGTACTTTCCTTTTTACTTTGTTTAATCATTTGCAGCCTTACAACTTATCTGAAAGTTTTTAATAACTTTAATCTTAATATGAGCAAAACAGTGTTAGCAAGAGTATTCCATTTAAAAAGTATTGAAAAATGTGAGAATGTTTTGAATTAGAAACTAAATTAATAGAGTGAGGTTCTTCTAGAAGTGTAAGTGTGGGCCTATGAGATTACCATGTTTATCAAGGATGCGATATTTGATCATTTAATCAGAAAGGTAATGACCATGTGTTTACTCATGTGATGTCATCTATATTTCTAATAATAATAAAATATTTGCTTCGATTCAAATAGAAAAAATATTTACGCTATTGAGCCTTTTCAGGATATACGCCCCTTCGAATATACGCTTAAGTCAAGCTAAGTTATACCCCTCAAACAAACTTTCTCAATGCTCATTTGTTAGATGTTATTCTAGAAATCCACGTACTTAAGATTTAGGTTAGTCGACAAATTTTTTCATGTCAAAACCTATAAATATATTTCTAATTTTCTAGACCATTAAGTTGACGTACCTCTCTAGAAATCTATGTTTAGAACCTCTTCATTAATATAATGATCAATAAATTAATGTTATCCCATATCATGTAAAATTACTAGTGAATGATATAAATTGTAGTTTTTTTTTAGTAACTTAGCATTCAACGTGACTAATCAATCGACGGTCTCCAGGTCAAGTAGACTTAAATGTTATTTAACCTTTGCTTATATTTCTTGTCCTACCAATATTATTTATAAAGAAGATAGCGGCTAGAAATGTTAAAACGATATTTTGTGCTTGAATTTATACGAAGGTCTAGAAACAGAGTACTAAAGATAATTGTATTTACGGATGGTATCGCTATGTTATTGGTTATCACGTCACTCTAACACACTAAAGATCTTTAGTTCAAGTATGAGTGATGCCAAATTAGTTTCACATTTTTTTTCTTTACCAGCACATGAGTAATTCATATTTCTTTATATTTAATTAACGTAATAGTGGTCTTTCACTCCTACCTTACTTACCAAATAGTGACGTGACAATTTTGCATCCATTTCTTTATCTAACTATATTTGTATATAAATTATGCATTATTGTAAATAATTTAATCATATCCTCGATATACGTTATTTTTTCCACCAAAATAATGATCATATTTTCTATTGATAAGTAACTAACTATATTTTATAATTTGACAGACAACTGTGGGATTTGAACCCACGTCCTTTTGGACCAGAGCCCAAATCTGGTGCCTTAGACCACTCGACCAAACTGTCAGCAGGATCGTTATGAATGGATTAGATATCGTTGGCAAGAAATTATGTATTTTCCATTGTAGTTTGCTTAATGATTTGCAATCTTACAACTTATATGAAAGTTTTTAATCACTTTAATATTAATATGAGCAAAACAAAGTTACCAAGAGTGTTGCATTTAAAAATAGTTGAAAAATGTGAGAATGATGTTCTTCTAGAAGCCTGAGGGTTTATGATATTATCATGTTTATCAAGGATGTGGTATTTGACCATTTAATCAGAAAGGCAATGACCATATGTTTACCCATGCGATGTCATCTACATTTCTAGTAATAAAAAAAATATTTGCTTCGTTTCGATATTAAATAATATTTACACTACTAAACGTTTTGAGGATATTAATCCCATACCTTTTCGTATATACCACTCAAACAAACTTTCTCGATACTACTTTATTAGATGTTATTCCAGAAATTCACGTACTTAGATTTAGGTTAGTCAACACATTTTTTTCATGTCACAACCTGTGAATATTTTCTAATGTTCTAGATCATTAAACTGATGTACCTCTTTAGAAATCTTTGTATAGAACCTCTACATTATTATTATGATCAATAAATTAATACTATACCATCTCATCTGAAATTCTAGTGATTTATATAAATTGTAGTTTCTATTTAATCACTTAGCTTTCACCGTGAATACAATTTCTAATACATCGAAGGTCTCCAGGTCAAATTTGCTTAAATGTCATTTCACCTTTGCTTATATATCTTGTCCTCGCAATAGTATTTATAAAGAAGAAGTTTGCTAGTAATGATAAATTGATATGTTGTGCTTGAATGAATACGAAGGTGTAGAAATAGAATACGAAAAATAATTGAATAAACGGAGTGTATCGTGGTGTAGTTGGTTATCACGTCAATCTAACACACCCAAGGTCTTCGATTCAAGTCCAGGTGATGCCAAATTGGTTTTACATTTTTTTTCTTTACTTGCACTGGAGTAATACATATTTCTTTATATTTCATTAACCTAAAGTGGTCCTTTAACACACCGTTACAACTTATATGAAAGGTTTTAATCACTTTAATCGTTATATGAGCAAAAAAAAGGTTATGCAGAGTATTTCGTTGAAAAATGTCTGAATATTTTGAATTAGGAACTAGATTAATACAATGATGTTCTTCTAGAAATCTAGGGTGTGGGCATATAAGATTACCATGTTTATCAAGGATGCGATATTGGACCATTTAATCAGAAAGGTAATAACAATGTGTTTACCCATGTGATACCATCTATATTTCTAGTAATAAAAAAACATTTGCTTAGTTCTGATTAGAAAAAAACGTTTACACCACTGAACGTTTTCAGGATATTAATCCCACGCTCTTTCGAATATAAACTTAAGTCATACATGTTATACAATTGAAACAAACTTTCTCGAAGCTACTTTGTTAGATGTTATTCTAGAAATTCACGCAGTTAAGATTTAGGTTACTCGACTCATATCATAACCTATACTTATATTTCTAATTTTCTAGACCATTACACTTATGTACCTCTCTAGAAAACTATGTTTAGAACCTCAACTTTATTATAATGATCAATAAATTAATATTATACCATCTCATATGAAATTACTAGTGATTGATATAAATTGTAGTTTTTGTTTAATCACTTAGCATTCAACGTGAAGACAACTTCTATTCAATCGACAGTCTCCAGTTCAAGTACACTTAAATGTCATTTAACCTTTGCTTATATTTATTGTTCTACCAATAGTATTTATAAAGAAGAAATTGACTAGAAATGTTAAAACGATATTTTGTGCTTGAATGAATACGAAGGTCTAGAAACAGAGTACTGAAGATAATTGTATATACGGATGGTATCGCGGTGTTATTGGTTATCACGTCACTCTAACACACTGAAGATCTCCGGTTCAAGTCTGAGCGATGCCAAATCAGTTTCACATTTTTTTTCTTTACCAGCAAAGGAGTAATGCATTTTTCTTTATATTTCATTAACGTAACATTGGTCTTTCACTCCTACCTTACTTATCAAATAGTGACTTGACAATTTTGGATCCATTTTTTTATCCAACTATATTTGTATATAAATTATGCATCTTGTAAATAATTTAAAAATATCCCTGATATACATTAATTTTCCACCAAAACAATGATCATATTTTCTATTGATAAGTAACTAACTATATTTTATAATTTGACAGACAACTGTGGGATTTGAACCCACGCTCTTTCAGACCAGAGCCCAAATCTGGTGCCTTAAACCACTCGACCAAACTGTCATCAGGATCGTTATGTTTGGGTTAGATATCGTTGGTAAGAAATTATGTATTTTCCATTGTAGTTTGTTCAATGATTTGCAACCTTACAACTTATATTTAAGTTTTTAATCACTTTAATCTTAATATGAGCAAAACAAAGTTACCAAGAGTATTGCATTTAAAAATAGTTGAAAAATGTCAGAATGTTTTGAATTAGGGACTATGAGATTACCATGTTTATCAAGGATGTGATATTGGCCCATTTAATCAGAAAGGCAATGACCATGTGTTTACCCATGCGATGTCATCTATATTTCTGATAATACAAAAAATATTTTCTTCGTTTCGATGAGAAAAAATATTTACACTATTGAACGTTTTCAGGATATTAATCCTACACCCTTTTGAATGTACGCTTAAGTAAGACAAGTTATACAACTCAAACAAAATTTCTAGATTCTACTTTGTTAAATGTTATTCGATAATTTCACGTACTTAAGATTTAGATTAGTTGCCACATTTTCTTCGTTTCACGACCCATTAAACTGATGAACCTATCTAGTAAGCTACGTTTAGAGCTTCTGAAGTATAATAATGAACAATTAATTAATATTATACCATCTCATATGAAATTACTACTGATTGACATAAATTGTAGTTAGCAATCACCGTGAAGACAACTTCTAATAAATCGAAGGTCTCCACATCAAGTCTGCTTAAATGTCATTTCACCTTTGCTTATATTTCTTATCCTTCCAATATTATTTATAAAAAGAAGTCGTCTAGTAATGTTAAATTGATATTTTGTTCTTGAATGAATACGAAGGTGTTGAAACAAAGTATAAAAAATAATTGGATATATGGATTGTATTGTGGTATAGTTGGTTATCTTGTTAGATTACCACACTAAAGGTCTTCGGTTCATGTCCATGCGATGCCAAATCGGTGTTACCTTTTTTTGTTCTTTACCAACACTTAAGTAATGCATATTTCTTTATATTTCATTATTGTAAAGGTGGTCCTTCATTCCTACCCTTACTCATATAGAGTTACTTGACAATTTTGCATC
Source organism: Chamaenerion angustifolium (assembly GCA_946814005.1). Lineage (NCBI taxonomy): Eukaryota > Viridiplantae > Streptophyta > Magnoliopsida > Myrtales > Onagraceae > Chamaenerion > Chamaenerion angustifolium. The sequence continues at coordinate 33,644,394 of OX328266.1, read as the reverse complement.
TAATTTTTACGTCTAACTATATTTGTATATAATTTATGCATTCTTGTAAATAATTTAATGAGATTCATTCCCTGATATATGTTAATTTTTCCATAAAAAAATGTTCTTATTTTCTATTGAAAAGTAACTATCCATATAAATATATATTATATTAATTTGGTTAAGTTATGTAAAATTATGACAAGTAAGATTTTAAGGCATTTTCTCCATCCTAATGTCAATTTCCTAATAAACAAACAAGAATGTTTCCAAAATTATTATTTTTGCTCTCCTAGGGATTTTGTGAGAGCCTATTTCTAGTGAGTTGCTATCAGACTTCACCAGCAATATGTGTCTGCTGGAACCTTCTTGGAGTTGTCTGTCCCAAAGTGAGACCAGAAAGGTGAGACCTAGGGTAGACGTGGTGGTCAAGTGCTGAAAGGCTTCACCTTATGGACGATTTCGGCTTAACTTACAGTGGAACTTTGGATACAGTGTGCAGGTCAGTGGAAATCTGTATCCGGGCTGCGTGGGATCCATTCTTCTCTGCATGCAGAATGAAACTGATGTAAAAATCTAGGGTTGAGAAGGGACTGAGTTGATGTGTAAAAAACCTGGCTTTGAAATGGTATCGTCCTCCAAGTGCAGCGCGAGAGCGATAACAGCTAGGGCTAGCTGTGCGACTGGTGTGTGCAACTGGTGTGTGTGAATTGGTGCGGCTGGCTGTGACTTGGTGCAACCCTATTGACGATCTGAATAGCAAAACCCCACGACTGAAAGTGAGTTGTGTGAGATTGTGTAAACCTTTTTTATTGTACATGTGCTTGCAGGGGGATACGATCACGCGTGAGGATTTCTGAGCAACGAAGCCGTGCAGCGGTAATATGACAACTCGTAAAACTACTCTGGATCTGGACTTGAACCCAAGGGAGGACGGGATTGACACATATGTGGGTTCAATTATACCACAGAAGTAGGTGAAAATGTGGCAATCATCAATGTGATACAAAAGGTTTGAGAAAGCTATGATTCAGTTAAATTCACAGAGGCGTCGGACAGAGTTGTGATGTTTGAATTTGAGAAGGAGGAGGTCAGGAAACGGATATTCGATATGTCCCCGTAGTCAGTCCAAGACCATTGTTTGAGCATGAAAAAATGGGATCCAATCAGAGGACTCGCAAGAGTTGAATTCAGCATGGTCCAATTCTGGGTCCAGATTCATGACCTAGGGTTGGAGATGTTCAATGTTGGGAATGCTGAGAAGATCGATAATAAAATTGGCAGGTTCATTCAGACAGAAAAAGAAACTGAGATGGCGACGAATTGCTATCTTAGAATGAAGGTCGAGGTTGATGTAAATCAGTCTCTTCTGGCTGGTTTCTGGTGGAAGAACTCTGAAGGGGAGGTAAGTTGAGCCTCAATAAAATATGAGAGGTTGTCTGTTTTTTGATTTGACCATGGCAAACTTGGGCATACAACACAAAGTTGCAAGGAGGGTGTGCAGATGTCTGAGGAGGAGATGGGATACCCTATGTATGGTCCCTAGCTAAATGGAAAAAGGCTGAGAAATTCAGAGCAAAGTGGATGGATGGAGGAAGGACCATTCCAAAAAAAATCCTACTTAGAAAAAAGACTTGGTATGGTATAATGAACGAGGCAAAATTGATGAGGAAAACCAAGAAGAATGAGGGAGGAGATCTTCAAGTTGCTGAAACGGGTTGTGATGTTTGTCCCAAAACAGCCACACGGGGGCCATAAATACAATTTGTTGGAATTGTCAGGGTTTGGGGTCTTCCATGACAATTCAACATCTAAAAGACCTCAAGAGTGTGCATCAGCCGAAGATCATATACCTGATGGAAACAAAGAACGGGGATGCATTCTGCGAAAGGGTTCGAGAGCAAGTGGGGGATGGATTGTGCATACTATGTAAACCTGCGAGGTATGTCGAGAGAAATGGCGTTATGGTGGAGAAGTGATGTTCGAGTGACTATTAAGTCAGCCTCCCAAAACATCATTGATAGTAAGGTGAAGTTCAATAACCAGCCGAAACCTTATCTCATTACTTGGGTATATGCAGACGCGGGTCCCCAGAGAAGGAAACATAATTAGGATGAGTTGCGTGATATTGGAAGAGGGCGCACATTAGCATGACTGTGGATGGGTGATTTCAATGCGATTTGACATCATCATGAAAAAATAATGGGGGATGCGTAAGTCATAAAGACAGATTAATGAGTTTAATGAGATGATTGACAATATCAATATGGAAGACCTTGGTGCGAAAGGAGCTAGATTCACTTGGTCAAATAACAGATGAGGGGAGGAAATGGTGTCAGAAAGAATTGATCGGGTTCTCATTAATGCGGTGTGGGCTGAAAGATATCCAGACATCCAGTGCACGAATGATATCGCAATTGGATCCCATCATACGCCTTTCATACTCCATAGTGAGTCAGGGGAACGAAAAAACACTATTTTCGATTCGAGGAGATGTGGCTTGAAAACGCTGAATGCAAAGATGTTATTAAAGAAGCTTGGACCGAATGGGATAGTGTGGATAGGCGAGTGGAGATTGATGTGAAATTGGAGATATGCCGGAGGAGATTAATTCGGTGGAGAAAAGAAAATTTTGGGAAAAATCAGGTTGAATTGAGGAAAGCAACTGATCGGCTCCGACGTGTTACTAGTGGGCGGTCCAACATGAATAAGCAGGTTGAAGAGGCAACCCTCAAAAGCCTAATCAAAGATCTCCATCATCGAGAAGAGGTTTATTGTAGGCAGCGATCCAAGGTTAAGTGGCTTACAAAAGAGGACCGAAACTCAACTTCTTTCACCTTACCACCAATGATAAAAGAAGAAGAAACTGTATTACAAGAGTGGAGAATGATCGGGGCGAGTGGATCCATTCGGCCAGGGGGTATGGAAAATGAGATATGCGGGCATTTTCAAACGATATTCAGGTCATAAGGGGAGGACTTGAATGGAGGGGAGGTTATGGGGGTCATTCTGACTCATATTACGGAGGAGATGAACACTGATTTGGAAAGGGACGTGTCTAATGGAGAAATATGGTTGCGGTCTTTCAGTTGGGTGGGGCAAGAGATCCTGGTCCAGATGGTTTTTCGGGTCTATTCTACCAAAGGAATTGGCATACCGTTGGTCCAGATGTAATCACGGCAGTTAAGTCCTTCCTGAGGTCAGGTGTTTTTCCCTTCACTTTACATTACACAGATATCACCCTTATTCCTAAAATTCCAAGCCCAGCGAGAGCGAGTGATTTAAGACCCATAAGGCTTTGCAATTTCATTTAAAAAATTGTATCCAAGGTCTTGGTGAATAGGCTAAAATCCTATTTATCGGATCTTGTTACCCCCTATCAGAATGCTTTTATGGCAGGACGTGCAATACATGACAATATTCTGATTGCGCATGAGGTTTTCCATCACTTGAAAAATCGAAGGGGCAGCGATACAATTGAATGTGCTTTGAATCTGGATATGGAAAAGGCGTATGATCAGGTTGAGTGGGGCTTTCTGTTGAAAAACCTTGAGAAAAGAGGATTTGATGCGAGATGGGTCGAATGGATGAGACAGTATATTATAAAAACATCATATCATGTCTTGATCAATGGGAAGAGGAAAAGGATCATTCGACCTACTAGAGAACTGCGGAAAAGAGACCTCTTATCTCTGTATCTTTTCATCTTCTTGGCGGACTTGCTTTCCAGACAAATTGAGGAGGCCATTCAGATGAAGAAGCTTTGTGGGCTCACACTGAAAAAAGGGTGTCCAGAGCTGCACCACTTTTTTTTGCTAATGATTCACTATTGTTCTTGAAAGTTACAGTGAAGAATGCCCAGGTTTTGAAGGATATATTGACTAGGTACTGTAAAGCCTCTGGACAGCGCATAAACAATGCGAAATCAAACTTGGTCTTTAATAAGGGGCAGATGATGACATGTGTAAGGAGATTGAAGGGGTGCTGCAATTAGAAGGCACTTACGACCTTGGAAAATACCTTGGACTCACATCCATTTGGGGATGATCGAAGAAGGAAGCATTGGGCTATATAAAAAGCAAAATCTGAAACAAGATAGAAGGGTGGAGGTCGAAAACCCTAAACTAGGTTGGAGAGGAAATTCTCATAAAGGAAGTCATCACGATTATCTCTTCATACATGATGAATGTCTTTAAACTTACTAGAATGTGGTGATCAGAAATTAATGCAATGATCGCAAACTTCTGGAGGGGTGAGTCGAATGAAGGAAATAAAATTTATTGGAAGAGATGAGACGTGCTTGCTAGATCCAAACCGATGGGAGGTCTCGGATTCCGGGAATTGGAGACTTTCAATGAGGCTCTACTTACAAAGATGGCGGCGAGAATACTGAATGAACCAGAGGCACTATGGGTCCAAACCCTTAAGGGGTTATACTTCTCCAATACTGATTTCAGATCGGCCAGGAAGGATGGACGAGCTTCTTGGGGCTGGACGAGCATGGTCCATGGGACAGATATCTTGTTTACAGAAGGGATGTGGAAAATTGGAGCCAGCATGAATGCTAAAGCCTTTGAGGACCCATGGGTGGTAACAAAACTAGGATTCAGAGTGGATTGGCAAAGTGATGGAGGACAACCGCCAGACACGAGAGTGAATGACCTGTTAGGGACGAATCATGCATGGGATGAGAAAGTCATTCAGGGCAGATTTAATTACACAGTTGCACGCTGCATTCTTACCATACCACTAAGATCTGCTCCATGCCCATACCAAATGATATGGCCCAATGCAAATGATGGGTGGGTGTTGGTAAAGTCAGCCTATCATTGGTTGAAAGAGAAGGGCAGAGCCACGGTGCTAGAGATAGGCCCTAAGGATGTGGTATGGAGGATGATATGGAAGGTAAACACTTTGCCTAAGGTCAAGAATTTTATGTGGCGTTTACTTTCCAATGCTATTGCGGTTAGACGGAATCTTAGGCGAAGGGGAATGATAGTGGATGAGGGTTGTCCTATCTGTGGGCTTGAGGAAACAAGAGAACATATGTTCAGTGGGTGCGGATGGACTGAGGCAGTGCGATTTAGTGTTTTGGGTATTCGACAGGCCCAGAATCAGACTTCGGCTTTTAATGAGTGGATAAAGGAACGGATGACGTAAGGGGGTGTCACGGGCAGAGCAAGAGCAGAGCGACAAAGTCTATGCATGTGGACTTGTTGGCATATTTGGAAAGTCCGATGCAAAACAACCTTTCATGGGAAGAGACCAAAACCAATTGAGATGGTTTTTGCTATCAAAGGAGCACATTCGGAGCTGTCAAGGACTGAGCCTCAATTCAGCACCGAAACTAGGGACATCAGACCAAATAGATGGACCAAACCGACAGAGGGTACAATCCAAATCAACTGCGACGCGTGTTGGTGCAACCAAACGAATAGTGTAGGTATTGGCGTGGTGGCAAGGGATGAACACGGCAAGCTAGTGGGTGGACTGAAACAAAGAGCTTGGAGTGATAAAGCGAAAATTTTAGAAGCTCAAGTGCTATTGGAAGGGATAAGACAGACAATTGATAGAGGTTGGCAACATATCGAGGTAGAGACGGATTCCTTGAGAGTCGTGGAGCAAATTCAAGGAAAGATTAGCTACTGGAGAGTGGACATCATATACGAGAATATCAGGGTTATGGCACGACAAATTTCAGATGTCAGTTGGAAGGCAATCCCGCGTTCAGCAAATGAGAGCGCTAATTGGATAGCTATGCAAACCAGATTGGGTGTGTGTTTATATAATTGGGTCCTTGTACCCCAACCCCAACTGAATAGTTTATTATTGGTTGATTGTAATAATGACCCTCCGTGATCGCTTTGTTTGCGGTTTTTCTCTTTGAATAAGAAGTATTGAAGTTGTTGACCAAAACAAAAAATGTCAATTTCATAACTTCTAATTGGTCCATGTCAAACATAAAATTCTCACTCATATGTGGCATGCCATGTAACTTAGTTTAAAATCTTCCAAAGCCTTTCATTCTTTCTCCCAATAAATTACAAAATTTCATTAATCTCTTCTTATTTTTCATGTGCATTTATGATTTTTCTTAAGTTTATTTTACTTACTTACTAAATTCTATATTTTTACGAAAAACAAATAGATGCATATATTAAAAAAAAACTTATTACAAGATAATTTAAGATAAAATTAAGGATAATTATGTATATAATATATCAATTTATGAAAATAATAATCACATGTTAATTTTATGTAGATATTTATAATTATGTATGCAACATAAAATTAGGGTATGAAAAAACAATAATTATAATATAATATAATATCTTCATACTTATTTTAGAACTATTTTTATAAAATATCAGTGTTATATTCTACTAGACTCAACATACATTCCAAATTAGTTTTTAAAAAAATTATATAAGTTATAATTAGTATAACTAATATATATATAGTTTTTATTTATTTAAAAATATGTGAAAATAATACGTCATAAACTGAACTTTAAAATCATTAGTTAACATCATATTTATAATTGTTGATATTGTTTTTATTATCTACTCATTTATTTTCAAATATTTTGATAAAATATAAATAATTGTTATATTGTGTACTATTATAAAAAATAAAAATAGGTTTACCATTTTTTCATAAATATAATTAATTTTTATGTTGTGTAATTAAATTAATATTTATTAAATGTACGTTAATAAACTGTAAATAATTGTGATATATATATATATATATTTCAAAAATATTATTAATTTATAAACTAAAATAATTATTATATTGCACAAAGCGCGAATTAGTTTTCTAGTATATATTAATTTGACTAAGTATCCTGTACTTTTGACTAGGGCTGGGCATGAACCGGTTCAGCCCCAAACCGGTTCAGAACCGAACCTTTACCACATTTTAAAACCGGTACGGTTTACCGCTCCAGTTTTTGGCCGCTCCAGATTTTGGCTGATTTACCATACCTGTTCTGAACCGGTTCAACCGAACCTATTTATACCAAAAAAAAAATCGATCTTTGTTTTCTATGCATGCTCTCTTGAATCAACTTTTGTAGTCATAATGTTAATGATTTCTATAGATCCAAGTTTCATTGTTTAATGCACCACCACTAAGATGTAAACTTGTAAGTATCAAGTATGGGAGTGTGACTCTGTTTGGAAGACAGTGATATCATGGTATTGATTGATGAAACTGTCTGCTAATTAACAACTGAGGGCACCACCAAATCCTAAATATATGAATAAGCTTACATTTCCACTTGAACAATGATTCTCAAGAAACTAATGTAAGACCAACTTGGCTCTTAAGAGTAGCGTCATTTTATTGCAATGTTAACATAGAAGCTATAAATATGACTTCCAATTGCCATTAAGGATCAGTTCTCCCAAGGAAATTCCAATTGAATGAACATCATTTTCTAAATGCTGAATATTTTTCCTCAATTCATTCCTGCAGAGGTGTTTCTTGTCCCAAGAAGTTGTCCTCACGAACATCTAAATCCTCTCGAGCCTCGGTGAAAAATTCAGCAGAAGGAGAACTTACAGTTACTTGAGAATGTGTATGCCTTGACTCTGTCTGCATGTTGCTCTTTTCTCCTTGCGGAGTTGAAGGGGTGCTGCTAACAGATTTTACTCCGCTAGATTTGTCACTACTAGTCATCGCAGTCCCCAAGCTGCCATCTCGTTTCTGTGAAAAAGAAAATGAAGTGAGATTCAACAGGTCACAGAGTAAATGACTAGGATCAGATTATGCATTATCTTTAAAACGCTATGTAACCAAAATATAAAGATTTTAGTAAAAGTAGAAAAATACGTACTTTTGGCTTTAACCAGTCCAGCAAACCATGTTTCTTGCTCTTCTTTTCCTCCTTATGGACATGATCTATTGTTTCAATATTCCCCTCGCGGGAAACAAACACATCGATGTTTTCATCATCTAATATCAAGTCCCGCCTTTTATAAGGAAGATACGCAAGCTGTAGAATTGAGTAACAGTATAAGCCGCAGATAAGGAAATGAAAAGTTGCAGAACAGAACATTTGGATAAAACCAAAACCACAGCCCACATGCTACTACGCTAGAAACACCATAAGATACTCGAGTATGAATAATTACCAAACGTTGGATTGTTTCGCGAACATGCACTCACTTGCAAAGGAAGTGAAAATAATCACTTTTCAGTAGGAACATTGACAAGTTCATACTCAACCAGAGACAGATTGTTCTTCTCGTTAACAACAATGGTAGCAGGCTCTGTCTACTCTTCAACATGGCCCCATTTGTCAACTGCTAGCCTCATTATTCCCTTGAACATGTCAATCTTTGCATTACGCAGAATTATAGTGGTCCCTGGTTCATGATATAAACTGTAGAGTAGCAAGCAAAGGAATAATTACTCAATCAACAGCAAATTAGCAATCTCCAATCGGCAATCACAATCAGTACTAGTCTAGCAAGACAGCAACTAAGCAGCATCCAACGAAGAAGACGAACCTGGAGGCAAGCGAGGCGAGCAAGTCTGGAGGCGAGGCCAGCGAGTCAGCGACGACCGAGTCTGGAGGCGAGCGGCGAGATGCGAGCGACGAGCGACGAGATGCGAGCGACGAGCGGCGAGATGCGAGCGACGAGCGGCGAGAGGCGACGGACGAGCGAGCGACGAGCGACGAGCGAGCGTGAGAATGAAAACCGACAGTTGAAGAATGAAGAGTTGATGACTGCGTGAGATTGAAGAGTTGAAGACTGAATTATTGAGGTGAATTACAATTAGGTCTGGTCTAAAGTGAAAAAAACGGTTTTGTGACTTTTGTCTGGTCTGAAGTGGTCTGGTTTAGTATTTAGTAGTATTTTAATGTTAAAATCGGTACAAAAAAAGGTTTGGTTAACAGGTTTTGAACCATTTTTCTATACCTATTCTGAACCGCTCCATATTTTTTGAAAAAAAAACGTTTGTTTTGTGAATCGGTACGGTCGAATCGGTTCGGAACCGGTACGGTTCAGGTATGGTTCGGCCGAACCGGTTATTTTTGCCCAGACCTACTTTTGACAAGTAATTTTTAGTAGGGTTGGGCATGAACCGGTTCGGCCCCGAACCGGTTTAGAACCGAACCTTTACCACATTTTAAAATCGGTACGGTTTACCGTTCCAATTTTTGGCCGCTCCAGATTTTGGCTGATTTACCATACCTGTTCTGAACCGGTTCAAAAACCGGTTCAGAACCGGTTCGGCCAAACCTGTTTATACAAAAATAAAAAATAAAAAATCCTTCCGGTTCTGTTTACTACAGACTCCACCATCTGGGTTCTGCTGTTAGTTCCATATCCTTCCGGTGACTCTCAGTTTGAGCTCCTTCCTCTCCCCGCCCGAGAAAAAGAGTGTCATGTTTCTTTGGATTATGAGTCCATCGTGGCTGTCCCGCACCTTCATGTGGTTGTCTCTGATGCTTCTTGGAGTTCCTTCCCAAATGAGTTTTCTTCCATTGGCTCCTGCCTCGAGGCTGTAGCTGTAGTTTCGGGCCTCAGTTTCGTCTCCCATGAATCTGAGGAATGCCATGTATACTGGAGCCATGCCTAGCGGGAAAGCCTCGAAATGGAGACAGAAATACTGACCGAAACAATGAAATACCTGAAAAGGACAACATAAGCAAAGCAATTTCACTAACCTTATGGAAGAGAGTGTGGTTCTGAAAACATTCATTGACATAAGCAACGTACTTATCATGCAGCTCAATGACTTTCCTAACAAACACCTGTTCCTGCAAACCAACCACATCCCTCTTCTCAGCCTGTAAAAGACCGAATCAGATGTTACATTAATGATGACGGGCCAATGAAATAGTTTAATTAAGCCAAATGACGCTCTATTGAGTCTTGATCCGTATAAACTATAAACCAATTATAGAACACTTAATTCTCCAAATCAATTCTAATCGGATACAAAGAACATAAGAGGAAACAGTTTCTCAGTGATAAAAGTTACCGACAGAATGTCAATTCATAAGTTTGAAAGCATTTGTAACTGCACACAAAATGCAACTTCATTCTTTTGAAAACCAGGAGTACCAAAATGTGCAACAGAATAAGTGGTATTGCAGTCCGATAAGTATCCTTCTAATACAAAATATACAAGTGAAGAAACTTTGAGCATAATGAAACCCGATATAGTAATCCTAAAGAATACGATTGGAAATAAAGGTTATCACCTTCTTGTGACTAGCGACGACCGAGTCTGTGGCGAGGCCAGCGAGTCAGCGACGACCGAGTCTGGAGGCGAGCGGCGAGATGAGAGTTACGATAGGTGAGCGGCGAGAGGCGAGCGACGAGCGGTGAGAGGCGACCGACGAACGGCGAGCGAGCGACGGCCGACGAGCGAGCGAACGAGCGACGGCTGACGAGCGAGCGAGCGACGGCCGACGAGCGAGCGAACGAGCGACGGCTGACGAGCGAGCGAGCGACGGCCGACGAGCGAGCGAACGAGCGACGGCTGACGAGCGAGCGAGCGACGGCCGACGAGCGAGCGACGGCCGACGAGCGAGCGTGAGAATGAAGAACCGACAGCGACAGTTGAAGAATGAAGAGTTGAAGACACTGCGTGAGAATGAAGAGGTGAACACTGAATTATTGAGGTGAATTACAATTAGGTCTGGTCTAAAGTAAAAAAACCGGTTTTGTGACTTTTGTCTGGTTTGAATGGTCTGGTCTGATTTAGTATTTAGTAGTATTTTAATGTTAAAATCGGTACAAAAAAAGGTTCGGTTAACCGGTTCTGAACCGGTTTTCTATACCTATTCTGAACCGCTCCATATTTTTTGAAAAAACGTCAGTCTAACACACGGAAGCTCTCTGCATGGGAGTAATGCATATTTCTTTTATATTTCATGAACGTAAAGGTGGTCCTTCACTCCTACCCTTACTTATCAAAGAGTTACTTGACAAATTTGCATCCAATATTTTTTATCTAACTATATTTGTATATACTTTATGCATTCTTGTAAATAAGTTAATGAGATTCATATCCCCGATATATGTTTATTTTTTCACCAAAATAATATTCATATTTTCTATTGAAAAGTAACTAACTATCTATGTTTATATCTAAATTAATTTGCCTAAATCGTATAGAATGTTGACAAATAAGTTTTTTGTTGTATTTTCTCACTCCTAATGTTAAATTGACATCTTCTAGTTATTCCATGTTAATCATAAGTACGAATATCAAGTATGCACATAGTAAATTTTAATCTTACAAATTAAAATATAGATTAATTAAGTATGCATTTCATCTATCACATAATACTCGTATTAAAATAAGACAAAACTGAAATATCAACATCACCTACTTTATTACAATCATATCAAAATAAATTTTAACAAAGTCACAAAATTAAATGTTATATAAATTTAAACTCAATATAATTTACAATTACCAAAATAGATAAAATACAATATGTATACTAAAACATTAGATTGTTATTATTGTTAGAAAAACGCCAATGTTTTTAGATGAACATTGATAGAAGTAATAAACCATAAAAGTGAAGAGTATTATATGGACAATCACATTTTTTTTTAAATTTTATGAAAACTAATATTTCTTATATTTATAACTCAACATATTTTTGAAATATTAAAATACTTTTTATGTAATAAAAATATAATGTATTATTAATTGTACTAAAAATAATTTAAAAAGTTAATAATGAATTTAATAGTCTTTATTAAACATAAGCATTAATATAAATCATAAAAATATTTAACATAAAAGTATTAATTATTATTTTATTTTTAATTGTTGATATTAATTTTTACTATTACTCATGCATTTGTAACTAATTTTATGAACAAATACTGTATTTTGTTTGTCAAATCAATTTTTTATGAACAAATACACTTAATATGATTTATAATTTTTTGTTTTTCATATATAATTTAATAAATTATCTAACTAATTAATTATTTGATTCATTTTTAAATATTCATACTTTTTATTGTAGAAATATTAAAATTACAACAATAAACTTTTGAAAAATTACTGTAGTTTGTATTCACTCAAAAATAAACTTTATAATAGTCTATAAAAAATAACTTATATTATATATAAAAAATAAAATATACTACTTACTCTGCCATAGTTCATGCCAGATATCTAGTCTTTTATAATTAGACTAACAATTGTGAGATTTGTACCCATGCCCTTTCAGACTAGTGCCTAAATATGGTGCCTTAGATCACTCAACCAACCGTCATCAGGATATATACATATCTTCCCCCCCCCCCCCCCTCTCTCTCTCTCTCTATATATATATATATATATATATATATATATATTGATTTGGCTAAATGATATAGAATGATGACAAATAAAGTTTTTAGTTATATTTTCTCACTCCTAATGTTAAATTGACATCTTCTAATTGGCCAAGTCAATCATAAATTTCTCATTCGTATAGGGCATGCCATGTAAATCACTTTAAAAACCTTCAAAGTCTCTTATTCATTCTCAAGACAAGTTACAAAACTCATATCATTTCTCTTTATTTCACATTATAATTATGATTTGTTGTTAAATATATTTTATGAAGTGGAATTTATATAATAATAAAATACATAATATTATATTTTATGAATATCAAGTATGCACATATTAAAATTTAGTCTTGCAAATTAAAATATAGATTAATTAAGGATGCATTTCATCTATCACATAATACTCGTACTAAAATAAGACATAAGTGACATTTATTTTTTGGCCAAATTAACGCTTTACTTGATGAAATAAAACGTCGTGACACTAGGTTACAGATGTTCTGAAATACAATCATACTCAATCAAAGATAATAATGGTAGTGGGGGTCTTGCAACCCAATCATCTAGACTCACTACCAATCTCGTCTGCTTCGCTATCCAATTTGCGCACTCGTTTGCTGTCCTTGGAATAGCTCGTCATTGCACTCGCTCCATGTTCATGGCTAGTGCTCGTGTGTTTGTTATGATGGTGGATACTCTCCAATGTGTCGGTCCCTCTTCCAGTTGCTTGTGTACCACTTGTGAGTCTGTTTCGATGACAACGCTTTGCCACCCCGCTTTGGTTTCTAGGCGAACTCCTTCTTGTATCGCAATGGACTCCATGGTCTCAATATCCTCGCCTCGGTACCGTCGGTTCACACCTCCCAGCACCTTGCCGTCCATGTCCCTCATCACCACCCCAATGCCCGCTCTTCGTGTGTCCTTGCACCATGATGCATAACAATTTATTTTGATTTTGCTCCCTTCCGGTGACTTCCATCGTTGTCTTTGTCGAGATCTTTGGGTCGTTCCTTCGGTTTGGGCACCCACCTTGCTCTCCTCATATGTTTCCTTAATCTCCATCATCGTCTTCATCGGATTGGGTAGTATGGCCTCAAATGCGGCTTTGCACCACGTCTTCCATATGTGCCAACACGTGATTAAAGTAAGCCTCCATCTTGTATCCCAACCTAGACCTTGCACATTCGGTTCGGTCCTCCTTTCCTCCAACCATTGGACCATATTGATATTGCTCGTTTGGTCGAATCTTATCCCTAGTATCCCAAACCATACCGGTTCGCTCCATCGACATTTTAGCATCATGTGTTCCCTTGTCTCATCTTCTCCACATATTGGGCAACTAGGAGTTACAGACATACTTCGTTTTACCATGTTTGCTTTGACGGTTACGACATTTGTGGCCAATCTTAATATAATGTTTTTTACCTTAGGCATAAATTTGGTCGCTCATATGTCCCTCCATAGCATATCTTGGTTCGGTTGTGCCTCCCTTCCTCGATGTGCATTATTCTCCCTCAACTTATGGTATACCGACCGGGCTTGGGGTGCCCCGTCCCTCATGTGTGGCCATATGTACCGATCCTTACCTTTGTCTTGTGGTATAAGTAGGTTGAGTATGTTCTCGGCATCTTCTTGATTTACGATACCTCGCACGATCTCTTCATTCCATCTCCCATCGGTTTGTATCAAGTCACTCACCCTTAGTTTTCCCCCATGCTCCACTTGTGTTTCGGTATTGACCCTCCAACTCTCTTTGGTGTGAATCCATGGGTCCTCAAAGACACTTATATCCTCCCCCGATCCTATCATCCACACACCTTCTTGTTTCATTATGTCTCTCCCATGTACTAGGCTACTCCAACCCCATGAAGCTCGTCCGCCTCTTCTCGCCTCAAGGAAAAAGTTGTGTGGAAAATGTAATCCTTTTAGTACCCGCGCACATAAGGTATCCGGTTCGGCCAATATCCTCCCCGCCATCTTGGTAAGTAGTGCCGTGTTGAAACTTTGGATCTCTCGGAATCCTAGTCCCCCCGTGTTCTTGGACTTTGTTAGGACATCTCATTTCCTCCAATGTGTTCTCTTCCCCTCTGCTGTTTGTCCCCACCAAAAATACGCTATTAGTGAATCTATCTGGGCGCACCATGTTTTTGGTAGGTGGAACACACTCATAACGTATGTGAGAATCGCAGTGATAACCACCTTTATTAGCACATCATTTCCTGCTTGGTTCAAGGTCTTTGGTCTCCATCCGGCCAGTTTGTCCTTTATTTTCGTTTTCAGGGACCCCAATGCCTCCTTCTTTGACCTCCCCTAAATCGATGGCAAGCCCAGGTATTTTCCCGGGCCATTAGTGCTCTGAATACTGAGGGCCTCTTCCACTTCCTTTCGGTCTCACTCCCTCGTTCCTTTGCTAAAATACTCAGGACATATCAACATCACCTACTTTATTACAATCATATCAAAATAAATTTTAACAATGTCACAAAATTAAATGTTGTATAATTTTAAACTCAATATAATTTTTAATTAACAAAATAGATAAAATACAATATGTATACTAAAACATTAGATTGTTATTATTGTTAGAAAAACACAAATGTTTTTATATGTACATTAATAGAAGTAATAAACCATAAAAATTACGAGTGTTATATGGACAATCACATAATTGTTTTTATAGTTTTATGATAAATAATATTTCTTATATTTATAACCTAGCATATTTTTGAATTATTAAAATATAATTTATATAATTAAAAAAAATATTGTTAAATTTTCCAGTTTGTTTAATGAATTTAATAGTCTTTTATAAATATAAGGATTAATATAAATCATGAAACCATATAAAAAAATATTATTTGAAACGTATTAATTATTATTTTATTATTACTTGTTAATATTAATTTTTATTAATGACTCGTGCATTTGTAACTAATTTTATGAACAAATACTTTGTTTTTCCGTTTAACTCATATTTTTATGAACAAATACACTTAATATCACTTATAATTTTACTTTTTTATATATAATTTAATAAATTATCCATATAATTAATTATTTCAAACATTTTTTATTTTACATATTTATTGTTGTAAACAATTAAAATTATAACAATCAACTTTTAAAAAATTTATTATAGTTTGTATCCACTTAAAAATCAATTTATAACAGTAAACATATTGTTTTTTTAATTATTGTAGTTTATATTCATTTAAAAATAATTTAACTAAGTATTATACTATAAATAAAATAACTTATATTATATATAAAAAATAAAATGTACTACGTATTGATTGACAACTGTGGGATTTGAACCCACGCCCTTTCAGACAACAGTCTCAATCTGACAACTTAGACCACTCGACCAAACTGTCATCAGGATCATTATGTAGGGATTGACAAGAAATTATGTATTTTCCATTGTAGTTTTTGTAATAATTTGCAACCATACAACTTATATTAAAGTTTTTAATCACTTTAATTATAATATTAGCAAAATAAAGTAACCAAGAGTATTGCATTTAAAAATAGTTGAAAATGTCATAACATTTTGAATTAGGAAGAAGATTAATAGAATGATGTTCTTCTAGAAGTCTAAGTGTGAGCCTATGAGATTACCATGTGTATCAAGGATGCAATATTTATCCATTTAATTCGAAAGGTAATGACCATCTACATACCCATTCAATGTCATCTATATTTCTTGTAATAAAAACATATTTGCTTCGTTTCGATTAGAAACAATATTTACACTACTGAACTATTTCAAGATATTAATCCCACACGCTTTTGAATATATGCTTAAGTCAGACAAGTTATACCCCTTAAACAAACTTTATCGATGTTACTTTGTTAGATGTTACTCTAGAAATTCACGTACTTAAGATTTAGATTAGTCAACACATTTTTTCAAGCTAAGGCCTATGAATATATTTCTAATTTTCTTGACCATTAAACTGATGTACCTCTATAGCAATCTATGTTTAGAACCTCTCTATTATTATAAAGATTAATAAATTAATATTATACCATCTCATATGAAATTATTAGTGATTGATATAGATTGTAGTTTCCGTTTAATCACTTAGCAATCACCGTGAAAACAACTACTAATAAATTGAAGGTCTCCAGTTCAAGTACGCTTAAGTATCATTTCCCCTTTGCTTAAATTTCTTGTCTGTCCAATGGTATTTATAAAGAAGAAGTCAACTAGTAATGTCAAAAACGATATGTGTAAAAACAATTATATATACTATATCTACTGAAAATAATTATATACTAGATATCTGGTTCGCGCTTTGCGTAGTAAGTTAAATATATTATTTTTTATTTAGTATAAATTATATTTTATAATAAGGAGAATATTAAATTTATAAAATGCATAAAATAATTATATATACATATATTTTATATATGATTATTCTTAATAGTAAAGATATAATTTTATACTCGTCATGATTAATGTGTTGGGTTTGAAAGTCCTAGTACTAACAAAACTTTCCAAGCTTATCCTTTAGGATGACAGCTTCATATACAATTGGATTAGAGTCGTAATTTCTGATCCTTTAGAGAGTTCATAAAGGACTATATACTCATGGACATGAAAGAGATGCTAGTATGCCTCTAAAACTTTCTTACTCATATTTTTAATTTCTCATCTTCTGGATATATGAGTTTTAGCGCCCACTTGGTGCATATCTAAAGACATATCCTAACCTCTTATCATTCAAAAAATAAAAATTATGGCCTACATGTACATGTCATTATAGGTACGGAATAATAAGGGCATTATCTAGTAATATACTTACTCGTCCATGTATCTTCTCCTCTAACCTTTTCAGAGTTTTGGCCACATAGTCTTTTGTCCCATGTAAGAAAAATATATGTTTCATTTATATTGTTTTCAGGTTTCAGCAGAATCTGTTGTTCTCCTAATATCAATTGTTCAACGCAACTAGACTTACACCGCGGCTAATTTGAATTTTGTAAAAACACCAAACAACAATGAAATCACTCACAGTATTAACAGCCTATTTGGTTTAAACCAAGAAATTGGAATTGGAAACTTGCAGAAGAGTAGTGTAAATAGGGGTTAAACTTCCCGTGCTCTTTTGATGAGACGATGGAGACTGGAGACGACAATGATCGATGACGAGCTGATGGAGACTGCAGACGACACCGATGGAGGGCTGCGTTTGGAAGGAGGTTGTCTCAGACGTTGGAGGGCTGCGTTTGGAGTGACTGCTGCTGATAGTGAGTGATGCATTTGGTTTTAAACTTTTAGGGTTTGTATAGTAACTTCGGGTCGGGCCGGTCCTAAACGGGCTTTCAGGAAAAAAGACTGAGCCCGACCTTGAAGAAAAAATTTTGCCCGCTCGGTCTCAGTCGTAGTTGGTCTCGGTCCTAGTCGGGCCGGTCTTGTCGGGAATTCAGTCCTACAGTCATTTTTTATCACCCCTAATAATAATAAATGTTTATTTCATAACAATGATAAATATCATAAAAACTCACTTGTATTATAATATTATAAAATATTTTTAATCATTTTTATTACCTATCCATGATGTTTATTATCTCTATTAATATAAACATATTTTTAACTTTAACTTTATTTTTAAATTAAATAATTTTCATGAACTAAAACATATTTTATTAAAATGTGTTATATATATTAGTATATATTTTACTTAGATATTATGTTAGTACTCATAATTATATCATAATAAAAATAATAACTTTTTTTAATAACTTATAATAGTTTATTATAAACAATTTAACTTTTATAACAGTAAATTTTATTTCTATTTGTAATCTATACTCATTTAATAAATAATTTAATAAATTTTACACCATTCACTATTAAGATTCAATTTAAATGTAAATATAATACTTTATAAAATAAGTTTATTATGTACTGCAGAGTGCGGGATAGATATTTAATAAAAATAATTATATATAGGGTAAAATACGACATTACTCCCTAATGTTTGACAAGATTTTCAGTTTTTCCCTAAAGTTTAAATAATTTCTTTCTTTCATGTTAGGGCTAATCACTTTCCATAGCTATGTGGTTTGAACGTATATAATTTGCGAGTAGATTCACCATTGTAATCGAAGAGACATCATTGAGAGATTCAACCCTATAAAATTAGATTTGGCTTGAGCGATGTGGATGGTAAGAATATCAATCTCCCAAATGACACTTGGGTACTAGAAATTCGTTTAGAAATATTATGCAAGACCCTCTTATGACTCATGAACATAAGTCACAATCGTGTCGTGTTTAAACAGATAGCTATTAAACATGTTTCGAAAATTTAAATATGACACGATTAACTAACAGATCACACATGACATGACATGATTAACTTTAATGAACCAATAAAACTAAAAACATGTCGGGTCATATAACACGATTAGACACGACACGAAGTTGTTAGAGACAAAATTCAATAATTTCACAAGTACTTTCATTTATCATTTCTCCGCCAACTTTTTTTCATCCAATTAGTTTACAATTTCTTAGAGGACCATATAGCCGATCCAATGTTGCATATCATCACATTGGTCTTCCACATTTTTTCTAATTATAATGAGATTAATAATACTTGAATTACTCGATCTTCCATGCATATAAATAGAGGCAAAAATCGGGAACTCCGGTTCGTGTCGAGTAGTATCTGCTACTGGTGCTATTTGTATCACTTTCGGCCCCTCCTAGGCTACTCATCTCGTCTCGGTCGCTTTCACATTCGGGTCCGCCAATTGGCTTGAAGATGAACAAGGCAACAAGCCATGGCCTGATCCTGGTGTCCTGAACAGCCAGTCATGGACGTCCCAAAAAACTTGAATCCACATTTCATTAATAGAAAATTTATCACTTGTTGGTTAAAATAAAATAGGGTAAAATATGATATTGCCAATTATTTTCAATTTCCTCCCTTAATTTTAAATCGTAAAATTTCATTCCCTCGTATTTAACTAAAGTGAAACTTTGCCCTAATCGTCAATTTTCCATCCAAATTTAACATAATAAGTTTTGAAAATTATAAAAATAATTGAAAACTTTAAAAAGATCACAATTTAACCATCCCAAACTTTTTAGAATGTTGCAATTGAGTCTTGATTCAGGGGTTCGATTGAGCCCCAATCGTGGGGGTTCGGGTCTGAGTTTCCTATTTCGAAAAAATAATATTTGCATCACTAATTGTTATATAAGAGATTTACTAATTAGAGAGTCACACGGGGAGGATTGATGGGGCACTTCAGGGTAGCTATTTTACAAGAACAATATTATTGGTCACACATGAAATGTTATGTTGAAAGAATTTGTGGTAGATGCGTCACGTGTAGGCAATCCTCCCATGCACCAGTCGATCATCATGTCCAGAGACTCCGGTGGAGTGGAGACATTGGGCGGAATCTCGGGATCGGAGGAGGGCTTTGAGACAAGAGGAGTGGAAGCAGACATGGTCAAGTGGTACGCAGAGACGTGGCTAAGTTTGGTGGGTGCTACTCATGGTGATCTGGTAGGGTTTTATAGAAACTTTTGGGCAGCAGAGAATGTTTTTTATATTTTTATTTTAAAAAAATAGATTTAATAATATTTAAAAGCTCCTTAAATTATAATTAATCTAATTGAAGGCAGATCCTACTGCCAAAATGCCTATCTATATAAGGTCATATACTAAGTGGCGTTTGATTGAATGTATTAAGTAATACACGTATTAGGTAATACACGTATTACTTAATACTATGTTTGGATGAGACATGTATTAAGATATACTTATACATGTATAACCTAAGACACTGTTTGATTAGATATACAATTATACGTAAAGTGACAAAAAGACTTAAACACCCTTAAATTTAGTTTGCAATGTAAATAAATTGTACACATGAATTTATGTTTTTAAAAATAAAATATATTCATATTCATAAAATTTGGAAAAAAATCACTAACAAAATAAAAAATAAAAAAAAAAGATAGTATCCCCTTACGTTGATCACATGTTGGCAAATCTGGAAGATGAGATGCAAGGCGACCTTCGAAGCAAAGCTACCTTGTCCTCAGGCAACAATTGAAGAGATCAAGCGTGTATATGAGGAACAGAGGCAAAGCGACCGAGCTAGACCACACGGGATCACCGCTGTCACAAACACAAGAGACCGACCGGAGCAAGAATGGAGACCACCCACATCGAGAACCATCAAGATCAACTGTGATGCATCGTGGTGTCAACGATCGAGACGAGCGGGCATTAGGGTGGTTGCGCGTGACAAGCATGGGAGGGTGGTAGGTGGACTAAACCGACGATACCAGAGTGACGACATAGAATCAATGGAGGCCATGTCGATACATGAAGGGGTAAGACTAGCGATACAATTGGGATGGCAAGACATCATCATCGAGACGAACTCACAAGCGGTTCACTACCAAATTGAACAAGGACCGAGCCAATGGAGGTCGGCTACCATCATCACCAATATACGAGCACTAGCGGGGCAACTCGGGCAAGTGCAATGACGAGTTATACCAAGAACAACAAATGAATGTGCGAATTGGATAGCATTACAAGCAAGACGGAGAGTGTGTCTAAATGATTGGGTCGAGAGACCTCCACTTCCTTTTATATGTTTAGTTGTGAACACTGGCTTTTCAACCAGGCCTCCAAGACCCACTAACATTTTAGAAGGGGAAACTCAAATCTTTCAAGACTGAACCGACCCAAAATTAGGGTAAACTGGAACCCATAAAGCGGTCCAGTACCAAACCCAAAACTAAAGTGGTCGCCAAAGTCCCTACTAGTCGTCATAGACCAATGTCAAAGTCTCCCACTGCTCGCCATCAGAGCGCTCACCAAGAGAGTCAAACCTTTCAACTCTGGTCCCACAACCGATACCGAATATACTATGTATTAGTAAGTAATTTATAAACGGAGTTCTACTGAGGATACTTGCGTATTATAAGACTTTGTGTGAATCTCTCGTAGATGGTATGCATTATACGAATTAAATTATAAGTGGTAATAAATCAAATACTGATATTACAAGATCATGTAATTAGGTTTAGTCGGAGTACCGTAAAAAGTGGTCAAACTTCATACGTTAGATGCGACAAATGAGGGTGATGAGTACGTTCTTCTTGATGGGACTAGCTTTAAGCCAACCTCATGATGTTCTAGCCGTTGTTGAATTGTATCAAATCTGTACTATTTACTACCCCATCAAGAAAGTGTTTAGATGGGTGTTAAAGATTCTTAAGGAGTCAACACTTTGAAAGAGATTTGAAGCTTCATCTTGTTTGGTGCTAGTTGGTGCAAATGAGTGTAGTTTATGTCCAGACGCCGACTTTACGAAACGTTATATTTGACTTACAACAAAGTAGCAAATAGCGTTTGTAGTCCAACGGTTAGGATAATTGCCTTCCAAGCAATAGACCCGGGTTCGACTCCCGGCAAACGCAATTTATTTTAACTAAATATGGGATCCCCTTCTCCATTCTAAGTTCATTCCGTTGGAGTCCAACGGTTAGAAATTGAATAATGTGCGGCCCGTTATTGTCATAAAATAAAATTTAAAGTTTATTTTAGGGGTGACATTAGGTTTGGCAAAAACAGACCCAACCCGTGGGTGCCTTATCCTAGGCGATTGCCTAAACAGAAATAGCGGTCGTATCTTACAGAATCAAACACTTTGATGTGGCGACCAATGATAATCAAATGCGTTTTGAACTAGATTTGGTGGATGAAAAGAGATGGCCATCTGAACAAGTCCAAGGAAGGATGCACCTCGCCACCGCACGATAATATAATGAGCGAGTATTATAGTTTGTCATAATTGAAATACCGAGACTAATAGATCATCCGAAAAAGACCGTTTAAAGTATAAATTAAAGTACACATATTAATATATTTAGATTACAAATTAAGATAACAATATGCAAATAGAAAAAAGATAAAGTGAGTTGATCAGATCGACTCTGTATGAAGTGTGCAAAATCTGCACAACAAGTATAATACTAACGGAACAACAAACATTTAACAACGAGAATAAGTCACTGGTAAATTTTTATATTTAACGGTGAAACTAAGTCACCATTTACCGACGAGTTAGGTGGTCGGTAAATGTGGACATTTATCGTCGACATTAACTCGCCGGTAATTAAAGACCTTTAACAACGAGATTAAGTCGTCGGTAATAGTAGATACCTTTATTAAAGAAATATTTCACCGGTAAAAGTTTTACCGACCGCGCTATACCGACGACTTTTATCGGCGAAAAACATCGCCGACAAGAGTTTTACCGACGAAAAAAGTATTTTACTGATGATTAAGCTTCGCCGGTAAAAACAGTACTTCTAGTATTAACCCATTAACGAATAGGTCTTTGATAAAGCAATCGAGACATAATTGTTAAGATAAATTTCCAGCAACATAATAAAAAATACTGTTATGCGGTGACACCCATAATGCAATTTGGACAATGCATGGTATAGTCGCATATAAAGCGACTTGTATTAATCTGATCTTCACATTTAAGGGCTCCTTTCACCACATATGGAATATATGGCAAAGGAGCCCTTAAATACTATTATATAATTTGTTTAATCCCAAACGTAAATACTAAAAAGTTATTCCTTTTGCTTAATCCGATTTTTTCACAAATTTGTCAATAATTCAGTAAAAGCTGCATGAATCACAACAAATCCAGAGCTTAGACCTGATCTGACTAAAGAAGTTATATATTCAAAAAATCATAAGCACACAATGAAAAGCACAGCAAAACACTGATAAAGTTGTTGAAGTCCAATCTCAAAATTTAGTGTTGAATATGATATGAAAAAGAACAAGAGTAACCATTATGCACAAGATATAACTAATTAGTCATGAGCAGATGACTACGAGTGAAATAGGAGAAATTCCAGTAGGAGGATGAGAAAAAAGGTATTATAGTAAGTAGTAACAACTGAATCGTGAAGCAGATGAATTTAGAAAAGTTTGGTGCAGCTTCAAAATTTGTTATAACCGTTAATGTTTAATATGGTTAACCGTACCATTATGGTGCGATACAGTTATGGTGATGAATTTTCTATCCATAATGGTTGTTGTTATGGTATTTGAGTTATAACCATGTAAAATTTATATATATATATATATATATATATATATATATATATAATATAAGTGATTTTTTTAGTATATAGTATAATACTTATTCAAATTATTTTTAAGTGAATATACACTATAATAACTTTTTTTAAAAATAATAAGTTTACTGTTATAAAATTATTTTTGAACTGAATACAAACTATAATATATATTTTTAAAAGTTTATTGTTATAAGTTTTAATTGTTTAAAGTAAAAAATATGAAAATTTAAAAATGCATGAAATAATTAATTATATAGATAATTTATTATAAATTATATATGAAAAACAAAAATTATAAATTATATTAAGTGTATTTGTTCATAAAATTAGTTAAAAATGCATGAGTCAATAATAAAAATTAATATTAAAAATTAATGATAAAATAATAATTAATACTTTGAAGTTATATTTTTATAATTCATATTAATGCATACGTTTACAAAAGACTATTAAAATCATTACTTTTTTTGTTTTAGTAAATTTCATGATAAATTATATTTTTATTATATAAATAGTATTTTAATAATTCAAAAATATATTGAGATATAAATATAAAAATACTATTTTTCATAAAACTGTAAAAAGACAAATATGTGATTGTCCATATAATATTCTTAATTTTTATGGTTTATTACTTCTATCAATGTCCATATAAAAACATTGTTATTTTTCTAACAATAATAACAATTTAATGTTTTATTATACATGTTATATTTTGTTAATTGTAAATTATATTGAGTCTAAAAATATATAAAATTTAATTTACACATTGATAAAATTTAGGGTTAAATACCAAATAGCTACCCGAACATTGCACGTTTTGAAAATAGCTACCCGAACTTTGAATTTTCAATGATGGCTACATAAACTTTGGACGAATGTGCAATTAACTACCTCAAGTTTGATACATGGGGCAAATCGCTACCTCCGTTAAATGTTCCGTTAAATATGAACGGTAAATGACGTGGCAGCACATGATTGGTCCATAATTTTAAAAACTATATTATTTTTTTAAAATACTAAAAAAATAAAAAAAAAACTTTAAAAAACTGGAAAATTAATAAGAAAAATAAGAGTTTGTAATATAATTTTTGTATTGAAAAATATGAAACAAAATTTTAAAAAACTAATGAGTTATTTTTATTTCATAATTTTAATAAAAATATTATATTGAAAACTCTGATTTTTTCTATTAATTTTATGACTTTTTAGTATTATAAAAAAATAATATATTTATTAAAATTATGGACCAATGATGTGCTGCCACATAATTTTCCGTCCATCTTTAAAGGAAAATTTAACGGAGGTAGCTATTTGCCCCATATATCAAACATTAGGTAGCCATTTTTGAAAATTCAAAGTTCAAGTAGCTATTTGTAAAACGTCCAAAGGTCGGGTAACTATTTGGTATTTAACCCTAATTTTATTTTTTGATATTATTGAAATAAAGTTGGTAATGTTGATATGTCACTTATATCTTATTTTAATAAGAGCATAATGTGTGATAGATGAAATGCATTCTTAATTAATCTATATTTTAATTTGCAAGAGTAATTTTAATATGTGCAATTTAAAATGAGCCGTGATAATTCCCGGCCCAAACTCAAAAGTGCCGCCAAAATAATTATGGCGGCACTTTTGGTTGAGCCGCCATAGATAATTGTTTTTTTTTTAAACCCATATTTTTCGCGGCTCGTGTCATATGAGCCGCGAAAATTATTTTTTTTAATAAAAAATAATAATTTATACTATAATTCTAATCATACAACAATAACCTGAATGGTTTACATAACAAAATCATAATTTTTGCATACAATACATATCTGTAAGTTCGCTTCATTAATTCAAAAACATATATAATATATTATAATAGTTCTTCATTCCTAACATTGTCTTGACTAAGACGATTAGTTTTGTTCATCGTTTTCTTGACTTCCACTAGCATATTGTTTACTACTACTAGATACTGTTGATTGATGAGTTGCCTGACCATCCTATAAAAACATCCAAAAATCAAATTATAATATACCCAACAATTAATCAAATTAACTTATTAAACTAAACCTCAATTCGCAAGCAAAACTAAAACATCCAAAACACTAAAAACACCGTAAAAAGTAATACTTACTTGATTTTCGACTGGTAAATGTGAGGAACCTAAACCAAGGTTGGTAAAAAAGGCGTACTGATTAGGATGATGATTTGTATTGCTGTCCTATATAAACATTCAAAAATTAATGTATAATATGCAACATTTAAACATTAAACTAACTGAAATTATAAGATGCACAACAATTAAGCAAATTAACCTATTAAACTAAACCCCAATTCACTTGCAAGACTAAAGCCTCCAAAACACTAAAACACAATAATAATAGATTTTAACTACTATCCATCAAAAAGTAATGCATAAAGTGATATCATTGCAAAATGTAAATTATATACTTACTTGATTTCCAGTTGGTAAATGAGAGGACCCCAAACCAAAGTAGTTAAAATGGGGGATATCAGTAGAACTTCCTGTCATGAATCTTTGAAGAGAATTATATGACTAGCCAACTTAAATTCGTCATGAGGATGTATAATATATGACTAATTGCTGCTTTACATGTCCTTCTTACAATAAATTCGAATATTGAAGGGTTACCTAGCTTGGAGAAATTAGGGTTTGCAACTCTTCTTCAAATCTTCGGATTTAGCCAATTATACAGATATATCTAACAAGTAGAACACATATAAGACTTGGGAATATCAATTCATTGAACAAAAAAATGAAGAAATCTTACCGAAATCGAAGTGGCCGAGCGTGCGACGAACAAGGCGAAATCGGTTGATTATGCTGCTAAATCGAACAAGGAGTACACATGTAAGACTTCCGGCTATCAATTCATTCAATTAATTGATGGAAAAAACAAGAACTTAACTGGAAAAGAGGAGGGCGACAAAACGACGACGGGAGGGCAGCAAGAGAAGAACAAAGAACCGAGACCTGCAAATGAGGCCTGTTCTATTCTTTTCGACTTTATTAAGTCATTCACGACTCAAATCGAAATGAGTCGTGATAATTCTTTTTTGGTCATTTATCCCGGCTCAACCCCAAAGATCCGTGATAAATATCTGTATATATTTTTTATTTCGGTCCATTTATCACGGCTCAACCCCAAACACCCGTGATAAATTTGTAAAAATTAGTAAAAATAACACTGTGACAATACTTTTTTATTAAAAAATCCCCCCTGTATCACGGCTCAAAACAAATGAGTCGTGAAAATATTTTTTTTTTAAAAGTTTTTACCCATTTATCACGGCTTAAACCCAAATCAGCCGTGAAAATACATTTTTTGTTTAAATTTTGCCCATTTATCACGACTCATTTGGTTTTGAGTCGTGATACAGTATGTAAAACTTTTGGCCCAACCTTAAATGAGTCGTGATAAAGGTAACGTCTGAGTGGTGTGAGCCGTAAAAAAAAATAAATAACGACTCAATATTATTTGAGTCGTGATATTCAATTTAAGTTAATTTGTAACGGCTCAATATACATTGAGCCGTGAAGTTTAGCCGGTAAATGCCCCCTCTCCCGTAGTGCGTATAAGCATTTCGTTCGTCTTTGGCATTGCCATACATGACCTACACCACCTGATCTTTCACCATATTGGGATCAATTTGTTTGTTCTGAATTCTTAGTTTAGCTTAAATGAGTCGTGATAAAGGTAACGGTTGAGTGGTGTGAGCCGTAAAAAAAACTAAATAACGGCTCAATATTATTTGAGTCGTGATATTCAATTTAAGTTAATTTGTAACGGCTCAATATACATTGAGCCGTGAAGTTTAGCCGTGCCCCCTCTCCCGTAATGTGTATAAGCATTTCGTTCGTCTTTGGCATTGCCATACATGGCCTACACCGCCTGATCTTTCACCATATTGGGATCAATTTGTTTGTTCTGAATTCTTAGTTTAGCTTGACTGAGTTCGTGACTTGATCGGTGGTTTCCTTGATATAGGGTTCTGAGTTCACGTTTTGTAAACCATAGAGTTATTTTCTGTTTTTCATGTTCTCGTGCTCATAACGTTGACTTATTCGATCTGTGACTGAGCTATGCTAGATTGCGCCTTCTGGGGTCATAGATTCGCATCATGAGATTTCAGATATATAGTGTTTAGTCAAAGTGCACTTAATTCTAATTAGTTTCAGTGGCGACATACACCTTTACTCGTCACTTTACATTTTCTTTTTCGGTCTTTCGCTTCCCAGGTAATGTTCTAAGTTAATCATTTTAAGACGAATCTCATTGCAATACCAAAATATGTCATTTTCCAATGTTTACATTGGGAAACCGTTCTTGTATTGCCCCTACATGGATAACTATTGCAAATTGGACGTGGTAGTGAATAAGTTTGTTTTTTCCTCATCAATTTCATTATTGCAGTGATTGCAATTGTTGTTTTCACAGATAGTACTCCATAATAATGGAGTGTTGAGAACACGTTTGTCTTTATTGGAGCAAAGTGGTGCGTATAATATAATTTGCTTTAGTTAATGAAGTTGGTAGCAAACGCTAAAATATATGAGGTATATATTGTAAGACAGAAGGTGACACTTATAGCAAATTTGGTGAATCATAGGGGCCTCATCCAAACTTATAGTATTTACATACTATACGTTCTTTTTATAAATATTTTGAGAGATGGTTAAAAAAATATTCTCAAAATGAGTATATCACTAGCCTGTAAACTCTAAATGTAGAACATTGCTTATTTTTCAACTATTTTTTAAAAATCACAAAATTATAGTAGGTAGATAATTAAATAAACGATGTTTAACAAAATTTAATTACCAATGAGAATTAATAAATAAACTTAAGATTCTTCATACAAGAATCTAAGAGCTCATACAATAAGTATATTTTAAGTAATTTTAGTACAGTATTCATAATTATAGTTATTAATCATAATTTGTTTTGTATAATTATGTTCAAATTACTCATAGTTTATGAATTCAAAGGCTAAATTTTTACTTGCTCTTGGCCAAATAAGTAAAAAGTACTACCAAAATATTTATTTTCTTTTTGTGTTGGATTGCTGCTCATTTGCCAAAAGAAGTTTTCAACCCCCCTTGTTGGGTCTGACTTTCCCAGGTGCTGACTTGGCAGTGAATTGAATGACAAATGATTGATGATCGCGCGCTTTCACCTGAGCTCCGATGAACCTGCAAGAAGGGGATCGCAACAGAGGGGGTGCCTCCGGGTCCCGCTCTGATACTTAAATGAGTATACAGTGTGTATGAACTCAAAACGTCAAGAACGTATGTAAAACAAGAGTATTTATAGAGTTGGGAGATTAAACTATTATAGGCAGCTGAATATCTTTGTGAATATTGTTCCGGTGAAGATTAGGATAGCAAATATTACAGTTATGGCATAATATTACAGTTACCTTATGTAATCTTTATAGAATATGTGCCTGATATATGCGGGATATCGTGGTCGTATATTCGGTGTCGGTTTGTGGGACCAGAGTTGAGAGTTTCGACTCTCTTGTCGAGCGCTCCCATGGCGAGCAGTACGGCACTTTAGCCTTGGCCGATGGCGACCTGAAATAGGGCTTTGGCGTCCACTTTAGTTTTGAGTTTGGTACTGGACCGCTTTATGAGTGCGAGCTTTACCCTTACTGTGGGCCGACCCAGTTCTAAATGATATGGGTTTTAACCTCTGCAAAGTTATTGGGCCTTCGAGGCTTTTCCCATATTGGGCCGTCACTATCGATACCCAACATTTGCCCCCGAAGTTTGAATGAAGTTTCTTCGGTCGAGCTTGATTCTGTGATAGGTTTTGAGATAGTGACTTTTAGACTGGATCTTTTGCTGTCCTTGCCAGCTATTAGTGCCTTTGGAGGTTCTGTACCCTTTGGCGAACGGTTTTTTGGCTACTTAGAGTTTGTGGAATGTTTGATATCTTACCCTATTAGGCGAACGCTTTGGGGTTGCCATGGTTTATGGATGATCATTCATTACTCTTAAGGCGAGCACTACCGTTGAGAGGGTTCTAGGAGAGGCTTGACATAACTTTTGGCGATCACCTTTTTTGTGTAAGGTATCAAACATTTAATGAATGAACCGTTATCAAGAAGTCGAGAGGACATTTGAGGCATGCCTGTCTCTTTGTCTTCCGTAACCAGAGGGTAGGCTGACAGGTTTTCGTACCGTTCTAACCTTTTATCTCCCCGATACGACCCTTGTAATTCTGACATCGCTTCGATTTTATCCAAAAGGGTGTAATCATTACCTGGTCCGTTTCAGACGTGCCCGTTCGGTTTTCCCCATTTTGCCTATAGAAAGCCAAACATTGGCATTTAGTCCTTTACGCACTCAAGCCATTTGCATTCCAGAGCTCAAGTCTTCTTCAACCCTATGTTCAAACTTCCTCTTCCTCTTTTTACCATGGTTAGCAAGAATCAATCATCTCGCAAGGGATCATCCAACAAGCCTTCTCCTGCCCAACATTCTCCTAGGAAGAAAGTTGTGGGTAGGGTTGCAAATGCTCCTTTAGTCATTAAGGATGCTTCCTCCCTGGCGTAGGGCTAGAGAGCTCCTGCATCGAAACCAATTTTTGGGCAGTCGGTGGTTGCACCGGTAGTGGCGGACGTGCCCGATACAAATGTCCCTGTCTTTTCTCCGACATGTAATTTTTTATGTATTCTTTTGCATCTTTTTAGGCGGTAAAGCTTCCTTCTTTTTGTTATTTTAGTACTGTTCTTGCCATGCCATGGTATTTTGAGTAAATATCAAGCCCAATGAGTTGAAGCCAGATTTAGGAGAAGTAGATGCCCCTAGGTACCTGGGTTTAGGTCTGCACTATACTCGCGAAGGAGAGGTTTACATTTATGCTGGGTTGCGTTCTCCTCTCTGCAACAATTTGAAAGAGCTTTGTTGCTACTATGGGGTAGGCCCTACGCAACTGGTGCCCAACGCCATTCGGATCTGGATTGCGTTCAAGTTCATGTGTTGACGTCAAGGATGGACATATTCACTGGCCCAATTCTAGTCTTTTTACCGGTTGGTTTCCGGGGCTAACCACCTTTATTATTTCCAAACTCGCTGGCCGAAGTTCGAGGAGTGGAGGGGTCAGGCGTGGAACTGGAACATCCATTTTCGCCTGGTGGATGAGTTTCGGGCCACCAATTCCAACTCCAAGAAGTACTACTTCTTTTACAAGTGTAGTATGTCTTGGTAGTTTTTCAGTTGGAACGGGATACTCCTCCGGGCTTTGGCGAGTTGTCGGGGAGTGATCGAAACGTAATTGTTGACTTTTTTCCGACGCCATAGGCATTCATCAGTCCACGCCAGTCTCTATTGATTGGGTAAATTTCTGACCCTTTTTCTTTGCTGGCTTTGCGTTGTAGGCTTTCGGGGGACTAAACTTCTCAGTCTGTTTTCCAAGCCCAGGCGTCTTTGAGTCCACCTCCTCCTCCTTCTAGGCGCGCGACCAAGCGCAAGCCTGAGGAGGAACAACCCGGGGTCGTCTCTGGCGATCGCCTAAGGGGTATGTATCAGACTATGCCTTTTGATTTTTTCTTTTTTTGCTCCAGCCTTAGGTTTTAATACATTTGTTGACTGTTTTCAGGGAATGTCGCAGCTGGGGCGACTCCTGCTCCTGCTTCTGCCAAGAGGGCGAGGAGTTCAGGCGAGGAGCGCCCATCTTCCTCAGGGGGATCCGCTGCTTCTCGGTGCAAGACCCCTGCCACTAGGGAGGTCGTTGTACCTGCCTCCGATCTTGCTGCTCCCAACCCCTCCAAGGGAGCTGGGGCTCGGAAGAGGGTCCAGACCCTGGGTGCCGCGACGGGCACTTCCAAGCAAAAAAAAACGGGGAGTACTGATGCCTGGTGGGCTTATTCAAGCCGTCGAAGGAGGCAGACCCAAGTGGTCTCTGGGCCCCTTGGCACAATCTTCGGAAGGTGGAGATTTATGACAAGTCCATGCTGCGGGGTAGCCCAGACCTCTGCATGCATTTGCTAGATGGGATCCTTCCTCCTCAGGAACAGCTGGAGGTCCCTTATGACCTGAACGACATCGAGGTCGTCATGAGGTCGCATTTTGAGCGAGTTGCCTTGGTAAGTCCTTCCTCTTTTATTCCTTCTTTAAATCTCCCTCTGATTCTTTCATTATTCGTTCTTTTGTCGCTCCTTGACCTCAATTAACTTTATTTCCCCTTTTTTCTATTGTCATCTCATCAGCGAGGAGATGGCGATCGGGCGGATCGTAAGGGAGCTTGCCGATAAGCAAGTTGATCTTCTTATCGAGCTGGAGCAGTTTCGGAATTTGGGCTATACTCCTGAGCAGATGGAGGACTTGAAGAAGAGGGTAGAGGCGGCCACCGAGTTGGTGGAGCATGTCCGGTGGGAGTATTTTGAGAAGAAGAGACGGTGCTCGACACCCTCAAGGTGAGGGAGGATCAAATGGCTCTCGTCGAGGACAGCCGGGTAAAGGCTGAGCTTCGGATCAAGGAGGCCGACCAGTACCTTGCTCAGCTAGAGGCAGAGAATGCTAACCTGAGGGCTCAACTGAAGGAGTCCTAAGCTTAGAGGAATGCCTATGTGGATGAGAAGGAGCAACTCGACTTGAGGCTGAAGGTTGTCCCATACCCCTAGAGCGTGGTTGAGGAATTTTAGAATTCTAAGGAATTCTCTGACTGCGCCTTAAAGGTGATGAAGGCCGAGGTGACTGCCTACCTCCAGGTCTTGGTCGATGAGATTCAGGGGATAGATCCCAAGTTTCCTCTCCGGGAGGTGAACTCTCTTCAGAACTTCATTGAGAGCGGCTACACCAAAAATGCTCCTTCCGCTGCTGTTGGCGAGGAGGCTTCCCCCGGGGCCTAGAAGGAGACCGCAACCCCTGATGAACTTAGACCTTGAGGTTTCAGGCCCCCAAGCGACTGCGTCGATGCAGAGCTTCAAGTCAAGGAAGCATGTTCGTCCTCCTCATGCTTTTTGCTCCTCCTTCTTTTTATCTATAATCACTTTGATTTCCCTTTGTTTTCGGGATCCTTATAATTATTCTTTTGAATTCAGACTCGAATATTATTATAATGAACGTCTTTAATTTCGTAAACCTTTACTCTTGTTAGACTTCAAATGTGTTTACTCGTTCTTCCGATGTCTTTTCCTTTGAATGCGTTAGGAAATTTTACCATATTTGTTATTAACTTCTCTTTAGCTTATGTAGGATAGTCTCGCCATATAGGGTCTTGGACCTTCTCTTGGAGGAAACATTACCTTTTGAAATACCCTTTTCACTCCTTTTAGGATTCGAAGGAAGGATCATGGCGCTTTATAGACCCATCCATTCCCTTCGTCAAATTTTCTTAAGGGAACTATTACTCAAGGATTGTGCCTTTAAGGAAATTGTCATCCATTATGGATTCGTTCACCTTTTAGAATTATAGTCCTTTGATGTGTTCGCCTAATCGTGGGGAATTGTTACCCAAGACTCACTCGCATTTTGGAAAGTTGTCGCCTTAGATTCGTTCACCCACTTTATTGTGCCCGACTTGTAAAAGAACGGTTACCCTTGATGTGGGCTCGTTCGCCTTTTATATCAGGTCTTAATTTTTTCCCAACTCGTAACGGAACTGTTACCTTTTCACTTCGTTCGCATTTTATATCAGGTCTTAGTTTTTGCCCAACTTGTAAGGGAACTGTTACCTTAACGGTTCGTTCGCCTTTTATATTAGGAATTAGATTTTTGCCCAACTTGTAAGGGAACTGTTACCTTAACGATTCGTTTGCCTTTTATATTAGTACTCAGATTTTGCCCAACTTGTAAGGGATCTGTTACCTTGACGGTTCTTTCGCTTTTTATATTAGGATTTAGATTTTGCCCAACTTGTAAGGGAACTGTTACTTTGACGGTTCGTTCGCCTTTTATATCAGGTCTTAGTTTTTGCCCAACTTGTAAGGGAACTGTTACCTTAACTATTCGTTCGCCTTTTATATTAGGACTTAGATTTTGCCCAACTTGTAAGGGAACTGTTACCTTGATGGTTCGTTCGTCTTTTATATTAGGATTTAGATTTTGCCCAACTTGTAAGGGAACTGTTACCTTGACAATTCGTTCGCCTTTTATATCAGGTTTAAGTTTTTGCCCAACTTGTAAGGGAACTGTTACCTTGATGGTTCATTCGCAATCCTCTTTTTCTTTTGATAGGTTGCCTATTATTTGGGATTTTTCGTTTTGGTTTGAGTGGCTATGCTTTGCATGAAGAAATGATTTGTTTTATTGACATAACATTTTGATTACAAGCTATGTATAAAACCTCCGTAACTGTTCGGAGTTGAATGGACGAAGTAGCCTTACACCTTCTGTGGTTTCCAAGTAGTAGGACCCTCCCATTTAGCTGAGCGTTTGTTTTGGCTGTCCAATTTTGTGAACTCATTCCTTTGAATAACCACCTCCCCCACGAAAAATTGGTGAGCGCTGACTTTTCTGTTGAAGTATCTAGCAGTCGCCAGTCGTATTTTAGCTTGTGCATTATCTGATTGCCATAATTTTTCTTCGCAAGATTGAGGTCTGTACGACGCTCGATTTCATTTGCTTCAGCATTAAAGTGTAGGATCCTGTGGGTAGGCACCGCTATTTCGGCGGGTGCTACTGCCTCAGATCCGTACACCAAACTGAATGGTGTTTTTCCCGTTCTATTTTGGGTGTCGTTCGAACAACCCACAGTACATTATCCAGCTCTTCTGCCCAGTTTCCTTTAAATGTTTGAACTCGCTTTTTGAGTCCTTCCAGGACAACTTTGTTGGCTGCTTCGGCTTGCCCATTTGTTTGAGGATGGTGTACCGAGTTGAATCTATGATCTATATGGTATTCTTCGCACAGACCATTATCGCTTATGAGTATTTTGGGGATGCCGAACCGTGAAAATATGTGGATTTTCAAGAACTTGATCACTTAAAATTCAGTCGTGGAGGCCAATGCTTTTGCCTCTATCCACTTGGAAAAGTAGTCGATCGCCACGATAATATGGGTTCTTTGCCCAGTGTTGATGGGAAAGGGGCCCAAAATGTCTATTCCCCATTCAGTTAAAGGCCAAGCGCCCTCCATTGGGGATAGCAACGTCGGTGGTTGACCGGATCGTGGTGCAAACTGTTCACAAGTCGCACACCTTTTTGTTAATTATGTCGCGTCCTTGCTCAATATTGTCCAGTAATAGCCTAGTCTGAAGATTTTGCGCGTTAATGAGCGTGCACCTTCATGACATGCTGTGAATCCTTCGTGAGCTTCGCGGAGAACTCTCTCTTTCTCGGGATAAGAGATGCACCTCAGATAGGGAGTTGAGTATCCTCGCCTATAGACGTATTATCAATCTATGAGAAGACAACTTGTGGCTAGATGTCTTATTTTCGTGGCATAGCCTTCGTCTTCTGGCAGTATTCATTCTCTTAGGAAGTTATGGAATGTGGTCATCCAGTTTTCCTGCTCTAGAAAATTGAAGACTTCTGCTCGGTTGTCGAGGACCGAGTATAGGGATTGTTCCATAAATTGCACATCCTGAATCTTTGTTCCTCCGAACGCCAGTTTGCTCAGAGAGTCAACTAACTGGTTGTCTTGGCGAGGAATGGACTCAATCGTGAAAGTCGGGATTTAGATGATGAGTTTTTTAGCAATGTCGAGGTACTTCTTCATCTTTTCCCCCTTTGCTTCATAAGTTCCATTGATTTGGTTGACGATTAGCTCTGAATCGCTTTTTGCTTTTACTGACGTTATACCCATTCCCTTAGCGAGTCGCAGTGTAGTGAAAAGTGCTTCATATTCGGCCTCATTATTGGTCGCCTTAAAAGTAAGGGCGATCTCATAATTTAGGGGATCGTCCTCAGGGGGGATGAGAATTAATCCTGCCCCGAGCCTTCTTTTGAAGAGGATCCATCAATATAGAGTTCACAACCTTTCTTTGTATATTTTGATTGTCTTTGCCGTATTTCTTCCTCTGCTAGATCATTGTCGGTGCTTTCTACTATGAAGTCTGCCAATGCTTGTCCTTCGATGGTCGTTTTCGGCGCAAATTTGATCTTGAATTTGCTCAACTCAACTGCCCATTTTACCATCCTTCCTGAAGAGTCTGGCTTTAGCAGGAAGTGTTTGAGAGACTAGTTGGTGAGGACTATAATGGAGTGAACGTGGAAGTACAGTCTTAACTTTCGAGCAGCAATAACTAAGGCAAAGAGATACTGTTCAATCTCGACATATTTTATTTAAGCCGAATTAGACAATTTGCTTACAAAGTATACTCGACTCTGCTTATTTACCTTTTCTCTTATTAAAACGGCACTGACTGCAACCTCGCTATACTTGTATAAAGAAAGAGCTGTTCGCCAGGAATGGGCTTTGCCAAAGCTGGGAGTGTCTGCAGGTGCTGCTTGAGTGATTGAAAGGCAGCTTCGCACTCCGTCGTCCACTCGAACTTGCAGTTTGCCCTGAGAGTCTTGAAGAACGGGAGAGACCTATCGCTCACCCTTGAGAAAAAGCGATTGAGTGCAGCCAGACGACCATTCAGACTCTGGACTTCCTTGTGGAAATTTGGGGACTTCATTCTTCAATGATTTTGAATTTTTCAGGGTTTGCCTGTATTCCGCGCTCACTGACCATGAATTCTAGAAATTTGCCTGATCTTACCCCAAAGGCGCATTTTACTGGGTTTAGGCGAACGCTGTGCCTTCTCATGCATTCGAATGCTTCTCGAAGGTCTTTTGTATGAGGGTTTCCCATTAATGTTTTGATGATCATTTCGTCCACATAGGCCTCCATGTTACGCCCCAGCATTTCTTGGAACAACCGATTTACCATTCGCGGATAGGTTGCCCCTGCGTTGATCAGACCGAAGGGCATCACCTTATAGCAAGGTATATCTCCGTCTGCATAGAAGGTTGTGTGGGCTTTATCAGTCGGGTGCATTCAGATCTGGTTGTAGCCTGAATAGGCATACATAAAGCTCAGCATTTCGTGACCAGAGTTGTATCTACCAACTGATCAATTCGAGGAAGGGGATACGAATCGTTTGGGCAAGCCTTGTTCAAGTCACGAAAGTCGACGCACATTCTCCACTTGCCGTTTGATTTCTTTACGAGCACTGGATTAACGACCCAGCTTTGGAAGCGTATCTCCCTAACAAAATTGGCTTCAAGTAGTCTGCCTACTTCTTGCCTGATCGCCAAGCGCTTATCATATCCGAATGACATTTTCTTTTGAGCGATAGGCTTGACCAAATGATCTATCCTTAGCTCGTGGGAGATTATGTCGGTGTTGATGCATGACATGTCACTGGGCTTCGAAGCGAATAATTCATTGTATTCTTTCAAGAGGGAGGTCAAGACGTCCCGCTGTTCGTCGTTCAAGGCGGTCCTGATGCGCACATTCCTTTCTGGACCATAGATTTCGACCTATGCTAGTTCCTCCATTGGGGTGGCCGAGCTTGGTCCTCACGCGGGTTAGCCTCTGTCTCGATGACCAGGATTTCCCTTTGGTTCTTCCCGCGATGGCAGTTCACATAACATTGTTGTTAGGATGGCTGGTCGCCTAGAACTTCTCCAATTCCAATCGGCGTGGGGAACTTCATTTTTTGGTGGACTGTAGAGGCCACGATCTTATGAGGTTTGACAGTGGTCCTCCCCAGGATGGCTTTGTATAAGGTGGGACCGTCGACCTCTAAGAATGTGACCGATACCTTTATACCTTTCCATCCTTCGCCCAAAATTACCGACAGAGTTATAGTTCCAACGAATATGTTGTTCTCCCAGCGAAACCAATGAGGGGAAAGGCGACTCGCTTGAGGTCTTTTTTAGACGTGCCCATTTTTTCGAAGGCGTCCAGGAATAGGATGTCTATCGAGCTTCCTCTGTGGATCAGAATCCTTTTCATATCGCAGCCATCTACTTCAGTCTTGATGACTAAAGCATCATTGTGCGGTGTGGTAACATGCGCCAGGTCTTCCTCGGAGAATGAGATGATGCAATCTTCTTCAGGATGAGGTCTCTTCCCAGTTGGACAACTGTAGAGATTTGGGCGGCATAAACTTCCCTCGCATTGGACCCCTCGCCTCCGGCACCAAAACCTCCAGCACCAAAACCTCCAGCAATTAGGTTTATCACCCGTCTGCTCTGGGATGGGTCAGATTGTTCTGGCGGAACTGGCGAGTGGGCTCTACGTGGGGGCATTCGTCTTCGATCTTGACTGACCACAAATTCTTTTAGCATGCCTCTCTGGATCAATTTCTCGATGTCGCGCTTAAGAATACGACAATAGTTCTCTATGTCTTTTCCCATTGGCTGAGCATTCTTCTGGGGTATAGGTGGCCTTGTTAGGGACCTTTTTTCCATGTCGACTAGTACCGCCGAGATCTGCCTGTTGAAAGGCGTAAAATACTCGGGGACCTCTCGATGACTTGGTACGGGGGTTTCTGATCTGGGATTTTCTCGACCCTTCTTATCCTTCTTCTCCTTTCTACCATCGTGTCGGAGCTCTAAAATAACCCTTGGCAAGGTTGTCAGGAGATTGACTTCAGAGTTCGCCCTTTCCAGGTCTATGAAACCTTTCGCCCTTACTGCCAGCTCCTCCAACGTCTTTATCTCTTGAACGTGGTAGTTGTTGCGTAGTTTTCTTGAGGCTTTGTTGGCCACATCAAGTCCTTTATAAATGGCTCGAATGATCTTCCCATCTGTGGCTCGACGATCTATTTTTGTAACATTTTTGTGAAAACGCCCGTAGAAGTCGGCCAATGTCTCTCCTGGATGCTGCTTGACGGCGTCGAAGGCAACCACACTTTTTAGAAGTTGACGCTCGCCCATATACCGCTCCAGAAATTTGCTTTTTAATTTGTACCATGCCCCTATTGATCCTGCAAGGAGGCCGAAGAACCAGGACGACGCCGAACCTGAAAGGGTCGACGGAAATAATAGGGCTAAGTGATTTTCATCATTCGACTTACTCAACGAAGAAGCTTCATGCTTATTGATGTGGATTACATGATCTCTTCCACCATTGTATTTAGGAATGGCCCTCGCGACTACATCCTTTGGAATCCTGACCGTCATAAGGTCGGTGGTGAATGGATGAGATGATCACTATCGGAAGGGAGCCATGACAGGTTTGTGCTGTTCCTTGAGTCTCTTATTGATAAGCTCCCCAACTTGGTCAAGAGTGAACTGGGGTTGCTGTTCTCCAGTAGGTGAGGTACTCGACGGGTTGACGGAGTGAGTGACCGCTGGGGTCTCGGTGGAAGCCGGAGGTAGGGACTGATGTCCAGAAGTCATCTCCTTATCTTCTTGAGGAGCAGTGGTGCCGGGATTTCAAGCTTCTGCTTCCTGTGGCCTCGCGAGACGAGGATCTTCATGAGGAGCAGGGGCTTGTCTGCGGGCTTTTCCTATGATGCTTTCCAAGAGGGATATCATCTCCGCGGTTACCTGAATGGTTTCCCCAGCCACTTGAACGATCGGTCAAACTGGAATCTCTGCGGAGTTTGGAACAAGGGCCGGTGTCGAATTGCCAACATGTTCGCGTACCAGCCTCGGAGGGACGGCATTAGGGATTGCTTGGCTAGCAGGTTCTTGGTGGAGCGACGAAGCGGCGACAGATTCCAAGTTATCTGAGGATTGCTCATTAGCTTGTTTCCGACGATTGCGCTTAGAGCGAGTCTGCATGACTGTTTGCTCGAATTCCCACAGACGGCGCTAAATGTTGGGTCTGACTTTCCCAGGTGCTGACTTGGCAGTGGATTGAATGCCAAAGGATTAATGATCGCGCGCTTTCGCCTGAGCTCCGATGAACCTGCCAGAAGGGGATCACATTAGAGGGGTGCCTCCGGGTCCCACTCCGATGCTTAAATGACCCACTCCGGGTATGAACTCAAAACGTCAAGAACGTATGTTAAGCAATAGTATTTATAGAGTTGGGAGATCAAACCGTTATAGGCAGCTGAATATCTTTGTGAAAATTCCACCGGTGAAGATTAGGATAGTAGATATTACGGTTATGGCGTAATATTGCAGTTACTTTATGTAATTTTTATAGAATATGTGTCCGATGTACGCGGGATATCGTGGCTGTATATTCGTTGTCGGTTTGTGAGACCAGAGTTGAGAGTTTCGACTCTCTTGGCGAGCACTCCCATGGCGAGCAGTAGAAGACTTTAGCCTTGGCCAATGGCGACCTGAAATAGGGCTTTGACGTCCATTTTAGTTTTGGGTTTGGTACTGGACCGCTTTATGAGTGTCAGCTTACACTTAGTGTGGGTCGACCCGGTTCTGAATGATATGGGTTTTACCCATGCAAAGTTATTGGGCATTCGATGCATTTCCCATATTGGTCTGTCACTATCGATACGCAACACTCTCTCCTTTTCAGAGTATTTTATACTTTGTCTTACTTGGCCTTGAAGTGATTCTTTCATTATTCAAATTACTGGAGTGAGCAAGAAAGTTACGTAAAGCATGCATTACATGATGAATACGACATACAAATTGTGTGCATGATTGCACATTAGCATTGTAATGTTTGCCAGCAAAGTTTTTATTTTCTCTTACTTCGAAGTGTTCATTGTAGATTAGAACTCGGCTTCGATACTAA
The DNA here is from genome assembly GCA_946814005.1 of Chamaenerion angustifolium. Taxonomy (NCBI): domain Eukaryota; kingdom Viridiplantae; phylum Streptophyta; class Magnoliopsida; order Myrtales; family Onagraceae; genus Chamaenerion; species Chamaenerion angustifolium. Next base: position 33,604,322 of record OX328266.1, on the reverse strand, counting down.
TGCATAATCTTCTTTGGTTTCCAGTTTTAGGATTTTGCAAACCACAATGCTTTCGAATTGTTGTCCAAATACAGCAATACACACCTTGTCTTCAATGATGACATACAAGTACCACTGTTTTTCTCTGCATTTTCTATTATTATTGTTATATTCTATACAGTTCTGGAAACATTGGAAGAACATAATCTATCCTAAACCTTATTACAGTGACGACATAGATAAGTTCTGAGAGTCGATTTAGTCTCACTTCTTCGATTCGGTAATATCTAAGGGTTCCATACTTATGGTCTTACACATGATAATATACCACCAATAGATTTTTAATGGGTCCATATATCTAGCCCTGGAGGAGCATGTTTTTGAACATTAAGTGTTTTTTTACCTGATTTTTTAATTAGGATCAACTAATAATCTTTATATTTCATAAATATATATATATATAATATTTTAGAAAAATGTGAAAAATTATCATGTGAGAGAAAAAATATATTTGAAATAATCCTAATAGAGAAAATTATAATTATTTTCATTTCTCTCACATTATTTATTTTTTCTACAATATATTATATGAGGGAAAAAATGTATTTGAAATAATCTTAATACAAAAAAAATTAAAATGATTGAATAAAATAAAACAAATATATAGTGTTTTTTTTACCTTTTTTTATGGCAAAAAAAAAATAATCCCACCCGTGAATGACATTTGCGGGTGGAACAAACGGCCAGTTCTACCTGCGAATGCCATTCACGGGTGGGGCTGAGTCAAACAAAAGATAACACCCACGACTCGGAGTCGCGGGTGGAAAATTCACCCGCGAATGAGAGTCACGAGTAGATATACTTTTGTATTTATTTTCCAACCGATGACATTTTGGTATATATTTTTGTGAAAAATTCAGTATCTTTCCATTGTGCCTCCACAGAACTGGACCGGTTTTTGTCTCTTATAATTTTTTTAAAATATATTTTCTTCCCAATTGCCCAAATTTTAAGTATGCATGCAAATTGGTAATCCATCATCCCAAAGAGTACCTTCGTAGGAAATGGTATATACTCAACACGGTGCTACAAATCGTAGCCACCACGATTTGATTCGAGCCCATCCCGTAGTGAATCAAGTGATGTAAAAGGTCATCCTGGACCATCCTCAACAGCTTCAGGTGCCTCCTGATCCCGTCACCACTCAACTCAATTGCCGAGTTAATCAAACCCAATGCGAATTTTTGCACATCTTCGTCCGCGGCTTGTGACACGGTTGTCGGAATTTGATTGGAATCCATGACCTCAACCACATTGAGCTACGAACATAGGAAGTGGAAGATGTCGATGGTACACTGAACACTATAGCCTGGCTAAGTTGAATCAGACAACAAAAGAATTTTATCAAAACTATAGAAAAGGTAAAAACTTTACGAGGAAGTTGAGTAGACAAGCTTGACAACGTACTATGAGCAATTAGAATGACTATGAAGAAAGCTAAAAGGAAGTCCTCTTTTAACCTTGTGTATCCTGAAAAGGGGAATTGGTACACTCGTGTACATCAAACGATGACCCGAAGTTCCGAAATCGTACATTCATGTACAATAATGTCCCGAAATTGAAGCAAATTGCTAGATTTTCGCGTCTAATGGTACAGTGGTAATCGAACATGATGTTTTACAACTTTGGAGTGAATGCTCTGCGTCGTCCAATCTTCCCATTCAATTACTACCGCGTGCATCACGACGCGTGAGTGGTTATTTCGATGCGCATGTTGGCTGGATCCCGACCTCGGTCTTTTTCACCAAAATTCCGATTAGAACCGTCCCGACCCGACTATTAAGACCATATTTGAAGCCCAGATTTTCTGCATCCCAAATGTTCTCTTTCGTCAGCCCATCGTCCCGCCACGAAAAGTGAGACAATTAAAGATGATTTCGTTGTTTGGTGGAATGGTATATGGAAATGAAATGGAATATGATAAAATAACATATATGCCCTTACTTCATATGTATAATACAAATAACTTGAATTAATTAATTATAAAAATCAATAATATTAAAAATTTATAATAGATTTAATTAATAACTATTTTTTTTAAATAATTAATTTAATTATTTAGTGGTTACCTTTGCGTGGTCCCCACTCGCCTCTTCCACAAGCAAAGTATAGATGCTCACTCAATCACGTGCCTCTCACTGTGTCACGCTCCAACTAGACGATTCTCCCTAATTAAGTTCCTCCCTAATTTAAATCAAGATGTATTGAAGGGGTTGTATGTAGTACAATTGGAAAAAAAAAATAATAGGCGTGAAGTTTTCACATGTCTCATATTCAATATATTTTCAAGCAACTTTTCTCTGATATAATGATAGTCTATTTCAATGTGCTTTGTTCTTTCATGAAATACATGATTATTGGCAATCTATATAGCTGCAGTATTATCACAATGTAAAATCACAGGTTCCTTTTGAGGATACCCTAGTTCCTCCATCAATCTTCTAAGCCAAATTATTTCAGACAAAGCTAACCCATGCTTCTATATTCTGATTCAACCGAAGACCTTGATACAGTATTTTGCTTTTTAACTTTCCAAGATATCAAAGACTTACCCAACAAAATGCAAAAACCTATAATAGATTTCCTGGTCTCCACACAACTAGCCCAATTCGAGTCACAATGTTATATAAGGTCAGGAGCTGAATCTGAAGACAAGAGAATACCTTTACCTGGTTCCTATTTGATATACAAGATTATCCTCAATGCGACATCTAAATGTGAATCCTTAGGATTCTGCATATATTGGCTCAAATGTTGCACATCATAAGAAATATTTGGTCTGGTAATAAACATGTATAGCAAATTCCCTATCAGTCTCCGATATTTAGATACATCATTTAGGGGTTTATCTTCCAGATTAAGACCCAGATGCTTATCATACTTTCTACTAGTCAACTTCAAGTTTATTTCCATAGGTGTCTTAGTTGTTTTTCCACCTGATAAGCCAATACTGGATATTAACTCAAGAGCGTATTTTCTTTGGCAGAGAACAAGTCCATGTTGAGATCTAGCAATCTCAATGCCAAGAATATATCTCACTTGGATGAAGAAAAACCTACCTGAGATGCTACTGGTCTGGTTCTGGTTTGGTTCTCACTGGTTCTAGTTAGATAGATAGATATCTCAATGCCAAGAATATATCTCACTGGTTCTAGTTAGATAGATAGTATAATTATATTTATAGATAGTATCAATATAAATAGACAGTTATCTCTATACTATATATATGTAGTACTCTATGTACAAAATAACAAGTTTCATTATAATGGAATGAGATATTTTTCGTGTTCACCTCATTTACGCTTTCATGTTTTATTAAATCCTTTCATAGAGGACTTTCAAATTAAGTCCCCAACATAACTCAATCATCGCGGCCGCATAAACGTAAACCTCTCCTTCGCGTGGGTAATGGAACCCTAGGCCCAGATACCTAGGTGCGTCCGCTTCTCCCAAACCCGTCAAGGCGATTAATGATCAGTTACTGTATTTGTATTCTATAGACACGCACTATCCGCCACATACAAAACTGGGCTAAAAGTCATTGAAGAAGCCAACATACTCAATAATTAACGTAAATGTGGTCCTTCACACCTACCTTTACTTACCCAAGAATTATTTGAGAATTTTTCATCCTATTTTTGTATCTAACTATATCTGTATATATTTTATGCATTCTTGTAAATTATTTAATGAGATCCATGTCCCCGATATATGTTCATTTTTTTACCAAAATAATTTTCATATTTTCTATTCAAACGTAACTAACTATCTTTTATAATTTAACTGACAGCTGTGTGATTTTAACCTACGCCCTTCCAGACCATAGCCTAAATCTGGGGCCTTAGACCACTAAGCCAAACTGTCATTACCATCGTTATGTAGCGACTAGATCTCGTTGGCAAGAAATTATATTTTTTCCAATGTAGTTTGTTTAATAATTTGCAATCTTACAACTTATAAGAAAGTTTGTATTTACTTAATCATAGAATGAGCAAAACAAAGTTACCAAGAGTATTCAATTTAAAAATAGTTGAAAAATATCAGAATATTTTGAATAAGGAACTAGATGAATAGAATGATGTTCTTCTAGAAGTTTGAGTGTGAGCCTATGAGATTACATGTATATCAAGGATGCGATATTGGACCATTTAATCAGAAAGGTAATGACTATGTGTATACCCATGTGATGTCGTCTTTATTTCTAATAATAATAAATTATTGGATTCGTTTGATTAGAAAAAATATTTACACTACTGAACTTTTTTAGGATATTAATCCCACGCCCTTTTGAATATACGCTTAAGTCAAACAAGTTATACCACTCAAACAAACTTTCTCAATGCTACTTTGTTAGATGTTATTCCGTAAAGTTACGTACTTAAGATTTAGGCTAATCAACACATTTTTCATGTCACAACTTATGAATATATTTCAAGTTTCCTAGACCATTAAACTCATGTACCTTTCCATAAATTTATGTTTAGAACCTCCGCATTATTATAATGATCAGTAAATTAATATTATACCATCTCATATTAAATTACCAGTGATTGATATAAATTTTAGTTTTCGTTTAATCACTTAGCATTCACCGTGAAGACAACTTCAATAAATCGACGGTCTCCAAGTAAAGTCTGCTTAAATGTTATTTCACCTTTACGTATATTTATTGTCATACCAGTAGTATTTATAAAGAAGAAATCAGCTAGAATTGTTAAAACGGTATTTTGTGCTTGAATGAATACGAATATGTAGAAATAAAGTACCGAAGATAATTGTACATACAGATGATGTCGTGGTGTAGTTGGTTATCACGTCATTCTAACTCACTGAAGATATTTTTTGTTTACGAGCAGTGGAATAATGCATACTGCTTTATGTTTCATTAACGTAAAGGTGGTCCTTTACGAATGTGTAGAAACAGAGTACGAATGTGTAGAAACAGAGTACGGAAGATAATTGTATATACAGATGGTGTCGTGGTGTAGTTGGTTATCACGTCAGTCTAACACACTGAAGGTCTCCGGTTCAAGTCCGGGCGATGCCAAATTGGTTTTACAATTTTTTTGTTTACCAGCAGTGGAGTAATGCATATTGCTTTATGTTTCATTAAGTGGTCGTTCACACCTACCTATTCTTACCAAAGAATTATTTGAGAATTTTGCATCCTATTTTTTTATCTAACTATATTTGTAATTATTTTATGCATTCTTGTAAATTATTTAATGAGATTCATGTCCCCGATATATGTTCATTTTTTCACCAGAATGATTTTCATATTTTCTATTCAAAAGTAACTAACTATCTTTTACAATTTAACTGACAGCTGTGGGATTTGAACCCACGCCCTTTCGGACCAGAGCCTAAATCTGGCGCCTTAGACCACTCGGCCAAACTGTCATGACCAGATCTCGTTGGCAAGAAATTATGTTTTTTGCTTTGTAGTTTTCTTAATAATTTGAAATCTTACAACTTATAAGAAAGTTTTTATTCACTTAATCATAGTATGAGCAAAACCAAGTTACCAAGAGTATTCAGTTTAAAATAGTTGATAAATATCAGAATATTTTGAATTAGGAACTAGATGAATAGAGTGATGTTCTTCTAGAAGTTTGAATGTGGGCCTATGAGGTTTCATGCTTATCAAAGATGCGATACTACACCATTTAATCAAAAAGATAATGGATATGTGTACAACGACGTGATGTCGTCTCTATTTCTAATAAAAATAAAATATTTCCTTCGTTTCGATTAGAAAAAATATTTACACTGCTGAACGTTTTAAGGATATTAATCCCACGCCCTTTCGAACATACGCTTTAGTCAGACAAGTTATACCACTCAAACAAACTTTCTCGATGCTACTTTGTTCGATGTTATTCCATAAATTCACGTACTTAAGATTTAGGTTAGTCCACACATTTTTCATGTCACAACTTATGAATATGTTTCTAGTTTCCTAAACCATTAAACTCATGTACCTCTCCATAAATTTATGTTCGGAACCTTTGCATTATTACAATGATCAGTGAATTAATATTATACCATCTCATATGAAATTACTAGTGATTGATATAAATTGTATTTTTCGTTTAATCACTTAGCATTCAACGTGAAGACAACTTCAATTAATCGACGATCTCCAAGTAAAGTCTGCGTTAATTTTATTTCACCTTTGCTAATATTTCTTGTCCTACCAGTAGTATTTATAAAGAAGAAATCGGCTAGAATTGGTCAAGGGATATTTTGTGCTTGAATGGATACGAATGTGTAGAAACAGAGTACGGAAGATAATTGTATATACAGATGGTGTCGTGGTGTAGTTGGTTATCACGTCAGTCTAACACACTGAAGGTCTCCGGTTCAAGTCCGGGCGATGCCAAATTGGTTTTACAATTTTTTTGTTTACCAGCAGTGGAGTAATGCATATTGCTTTATGTTTCATTAAGTGGTCGTTCACACCTACCTATTCTTACCAAAGAATTATTTGAGAATTTTGCATCCTATTTTTTTATCTAACTATATTTGTAATTATTTTATGCATTCTTGTAAATTATTTAATGAGATTCATGTCCCCGATATATGTTCATTTTTTCACCAAAATAATTTTCATATTTTCTATTCAAAAGTAACTAACTATCTTTTACAATTTAACTGACAGCTGTGGGATTTGAACCCACGCCCTTTCGGACCAGAGCCTAAATCTGGCGCCTTAGACCACTCGGCCAAACTGTCATGACCAGATCTCGTTGGCAAGAAATTATGTTTTTTGCTTTGTAGTTTTCTTAATAATTTGAAATCTTACAACTTATAAGAAAGTTTTTATTCACTTAATCATAGTATGAGCAAAACCAAGTTACCAAGAGTATTCAGTTTAAAATAGTTGATAAATATCAGAATATTTTGAATTAGGAACTAGATGAATAGAGTGATGTTTTTCTAGAAGTTTGAATGTGGGCCTATGAGGTTTCATGCTTATCAAAGACGCGATACTACACCATTTAATAAAAACGATCATGGATATGTGTACACCGACGTGATGTCGTCTCTATTTCTAATAAAAATAAAATATTTCCTTCGTTTCGATTAGAAAAAATATTTACACTGCTGAACATTTTTAGGATATTAATCCCACTCCCTTTCGAACATACGCTTCAGTCAGACAAGTTATACCACTCAAACAAACTTTCTCGATGCTACTTTGTTCGATGTTATTCCATAAATTCACGTACTTAAGATTTAGGTTAGTCCACACATTTTTCATGTCACAACTTATGAATATGTTTCTAGTTTCCTAAACCATTAAACTCATGTACCTCTCCATAAATTTATGTTTGGAACCTTTGCGTTATTATAATGATCAGTGAATTAGTATTATACCATCTCATATGAAATTACTAGTGATTGATATAAATTGTAGTTTTCGTTTAATCACTTAGCATTCAACGCGAAGACAACTTCAATTAATCGACGATCTCCAAGTAAAGTCTGCGTTAATTTTATTTCACCTTTGCTTATATTTCTTGTCCTACCAGTAGTATTTATAAAGAAGAAATCGGCTAGAATTGGTCAAGCGATATTTTGTGCTTGAATGGATACGAATGTGTAGAAACAGAGTACAGAAGATAATTGTATACATAGATGGTGTCGTGGTGTAGTTGGTTATCACGTCAGTCTAACACACTGAAGGTCTCCGGTTCAAGTCCGGGCGATGCCAAATTGGTTTTACAATTTTTTTGTTTACCAGCAGTGGAGTAATGCATATTGCTTTATGTTTCATTAAGTGGTCGTTCACACCTACCTATTCTTACCAAAGAATTATTTGAGAATTTTGCGGCCTATTTTTTTATCTAACTATATTTGTATATATTTTATGCATTCTTGTAAATTATTTAATGAAATTCATGTCCCTGATATATGTTCATTTTTTCACCAAAATAATTTGTATATTTTCTATTCAAAACTAACTAACTATCTTTTACAATTTAACTGACAGCTGTGGGATTTGAACCCACGCCCTTTCGGACAAGAGCCTAAATCTGGCGCCTCAGACCACTCGGCCAAATTGTCATGACCATCGTTATATAGCGACTAGATCTCGTTGGCAAGAAATTATGTTTTTTGCTTTGTATTTTTCTTAATAATTTGAAATCTTACAACTTATAAGAAAGTTTTTATTCACTTAATCATAGTATGAGCAAAACCAAGTTACCAAGAGTATTCAGTTTAAAAATAGTTGATAAATATCAGAATATTTTGAATTAGGAACTAGATGAATAGAGTGATGTTCTTCTAGAAGTTTGAATGTGGGCCTATGAGGTTTCATGCTTATCAAAGATGTGATACTACACCATTTAATAAAAACGATCATGGATATGTGTACACCGACGTGATGTCGTCTCTATTTGTAATAAAAATAAAATATTTCCTTCGTTTCGATTAGAAAAAATATTTACACTGCTGAACATTTTTAGGATATTAATCCCACGCCCTTTCGAACATACGCTTCAGTCAGACAAGTTATACCACTCAAACAAACTTTCTCGATGCTACTTTGTTCGATGTTATTCCATAAATTCAAGTACTTAAGATTTAGGTTAGTCCACACATTTTTCATGTCACAACTTATGAATATGTTTCTAGTTTCCTAAACCATTAAACTCATGTACCTCTCCATAAATTTATGTTTGGAACCTTTGCGTTATTATAATGACCAGTGAATTAATATTATACCATCTCATATGAAATTACTAGTGATTGATATAAATTGTAGTTTTCGTTTAATCACTTAGCATTCAACGCGAAGACAACTTCAATTAATCGACGATCTCCAAGTAAAGTCTGCGTTAATTTTATTTCACCTTTGCTTATATTTCTTGTCCTACCAGTAGTATTTATAAAGAAGAAATCGTCTAGAATTGGTCAAGCGATATTTTGTGCTTGAATGGATACGAATGTGTAGAAACAGAGTACAGAAGATAATTGTATATATAGATGGTGTCGTGGTGTAGTTGGTTATCACGTCAGTCTAACACACTGAAGGTCTCCGGTTCAAGTCCGGGCAATGCCAAATTGGTTTTACAATTTTTTTTTTGACCAGCAGTGGAGTAATGCATATTGCTTTATGTTTCATTAAGTGGTCGTTCACACCTACCTATTCTTACCAAACTATTATTTGAGAATTTTACATCCTATTTTTTTATCTAACTATATTTGTATATATTTTATGCATTCTTGTAAATTATTTAATGAGATTCATGTCCCCGATATATGTTCATTTTTTCACCAAAATAATTTTCATATTTTCTATTCAAAGTAACTAACTATCTTTTACAATTTAACTAACAGCTGTGGGATTTGAACCCACGCCCTTTCGGACCAGAGGCTAAATCTGGCGCCTTAGACCACTCGGACAAACTGTCATGACCATCGTTATATAGCAACTAGATCTCGTTGGCAAGAAATTATGTTTTTTGCTTTGTAGTTTGCTTAATAATTTGAAATCTTACAACTTATAAGAAAGTTTTGATTCACTTAATCATGGTATGAGCAAAACCAAGTTACCAAGAGTATTCAGTTTAAAAATAGTTGATAAATATCAGAATATTTTGAATTAGGAACTAGATGAATAGAGTGATGTTCTTCTAGAAGTTTGAATGTGGGCCTATGAGGTTTCATGCTTATCAAAGATGCGATACTACACCATTTAATAAAAACGATAATGGATATGTGTACACCGACGTGATGTCGTCTCTATTAGGAGTGATGACGTGATGGCAGGCACTACGAGCAAGGTACTGCGCATCTGTTAGGAGTTGCAGTGACTCGCGGATTTCACACCATCAGTGTATTTGTGCCCTGCACCCTTGGCCATGTAATCTTTCTCAAGGTTTGACCACACAATGATCTTTCAAACCTGTACATCTGCATTGTGCCCACAACCGCAGCCTATACCGCGATTGACGGCCGTCTAGTGGACACAATATCGAGAAGATCCCATAATGACCATCCCCTTCCCACGAAACCATCGGCATAATTCAACTCGCTTTTCTAGAACCGGGTCCAAGGTACTTGTGAGCGCACCCATCGATAACGGACTAAGATAGCAAACACTGAACTGGACCTCAAGTCTCTGTTCAGAGTACTGAGGGTACGTACGTGGCTCTTACGCAAAGAGCTCTGGGTCTCACACGACTCTGAGGTAAGATCACATATCGGGTCATACCCATGGTCGATTTAGGGTGCGCCGCGGTATGGAACGCGCGCTACAGCATATCTTCTCTCCCATGGAGCATATGTCAATATGCTGTACAGATGTCCATCAGGCACACAAAGTACCCGAACCAAAAGTCACAAAGACTCCCATCCGACCCCTTAGTGGATTGACAGACCATAATCCGTCGTAGTGCGAAAACAGATAGCTCCGGACACAAAGTCCTTTCTGGTTATCCCGACGGACTTCCAAAAACTAGAAGCTATCACCAGCCTCACCCAGCCACAAAGGCATAGAAGCTATCACCCGTGTGAGAGGGTGACCAAATCCACTTTGACATATATTAACAAACAATCACAGAAATGAACACACAAAATACTCAAACTGCGAAAACATGCATACTCAAATATAATTCAAGTCAAAGAACATTGTTTGGGAAATATAATAAATAAAGTATATCAACTAAGTCTACACAGTCCTAGAGACTTCACATGCCTCACAAATGACTCCCTCGTCAAGGGTTTGGTGAAAGGGTCCGCAACCATTTCTTCTGTAGACAAATATTCCAAACGTATCATCTTGTGTCTCACCATGTCTCTAGCATAGTTGTACTTGATATCAATGTGCTTTGACCTATTGTGGTACTTTGGATCCTTTGTCGCGGAGATTGCGGCCTGATTGTCGGAGTAAACCAGGATCGGCTCAACTGGACTCCTACGGCTCAACAATCGATCCAGGAGCCTGCTCAGCCACACAGCCTCTTGAGTGGTCGTCGCAACAACCACAAATTCGGCTTCCATAGTAGACAATGCGGTACAGGACCGCTTCTTGCTCATCCAAGATACTGCTCCATTGGAAAGCAAAAACACAAAACCCGAAGTGGATTTTCTCTCATCCAAGTCACCACCATGGTCTGCGTCGCTGTACCCAATTATCCGAAGATCCTCTGACCTCCGTAAGTTTCCTCCAAAGCACAGGGCATAGTTGACGGTGCCCTTAAGATATCGCATGATCCTCTTTACTGCCTGCCAATGCTTTAATCCGGGGTCAGCTTGGTACCGACATACCATGCCGACTGCGTGACAGATGTCCGGCCGAGTACACACCATTGCGTACATCAAGCTCCCGACTGCGCTTAGATACGGAATCTGTTTCATCTTGTCCATTTCTTCCTTAGTCTTCAGACGCATATCCATGTTGAGAGGTTCGCCAATGGAAGCTGGAGTATCAATTGATTTGCAGTTACTCATGTTGAATTTTTCCAACACTTTCTTTATGTAGCTCTCCTTTGAAAGCTACAACTGCTTCTTCCGGCGATTTCTCGAGATCTGTATCCCAAGAATATATGCCGCCTCACCCATGTCCTTCATCTCGAATAGAGAGGACAACCATACCTTAATCTGTGTGAGGAACTCCAAACTATTTCTGGCTATGAGTATGTCATCCACATATAGAGTCATAAACACAAAGTCCGGTCCAGATCTTTTGGTGTACACACAATGGTCCTCATCCAACATGAGAAAGCCATTTTCCACGACCAAATCATGAAATCTGTGATACCACTGCCTAGAAGACTGTTTCAGACCATAAATAGATTTGTGGAGTTTGCACACTAAGTGTTCACAACCTTTCTGCACAAAGCATTCAGGTTGGTCCATATAAATCTCTTCTTCTAACTCACCATTGAGGAAGGCGGTCTTAACGTCCATCTGATGCAGTTCAAGATCTAGACTCGCTGTAATAACCAGAATCAAGCGAATCGTGGTCATTCGCACTGTCGGTGAGAAGGTCTCCTTAAAGTCCACTCCCTCCTGTTGTGTATAACCTTTCGCAACAAGTCGAGCTTTGTGACGCTCAACAGTTCCATCGGCCTTTAGCTTCGTTTTAAGAACCCATTTGGTCCTCTCGGAAGGTCGACCAGTGTCCAAACACCGTTCTTCCCCATAGATTTTATCTCGTCCTCCATTGCTTTCATCCATTCTTCCTGAAAGGGTCCATTGAGAGCTTCTCTAACGGTTTTCGGCTCGAAAGTTGTCTCGTCAGATATTAGGGTGTTCAGTTCTCCATCACCTTCGAACATATATCGTCGGGAGGGAAACTTCTGTCTTAGCCCACGGCCTAACAACTCACTACTACCAGGGGTACGACCATGATCGCTCCCACTGAGAATGAGATCCCTAATGCTCCCACTGTCAGCAAGATCATCACGAGCGGAATCTGTTTCATTCGCCACAGGAAGAGGTGAATCTGACAGATGACGAACTGATTCATCCTCTGCAACTTCATCTCTCCCACTCGAATTAACAGGTATCTGCTCAACTTGATCTTGTATCTCATATAGAGATCGATCCAAACCAATCTCTCCCTTCTTCGGAAATTCGTTCTCTAAAAACGTCGCGTCTCGTGATTCGAACTCGGAAACACTCCCACTGTCCAGCTCGGCTATAAACACATATCCCTTGAAGGTTTCAGAGTAACCAACAAAGATACTCTTCTTTTCTCTAGGTCCAATCTTCCCAAACTTGTTCGAGGAATCATGGGTGTAAGCGGAGCACCCCCATGGACGCATACGGCTAAGGTCCAGACTTCTTCCAGTCCAAAGCTCGTATGGAGTGGAGTTAACCGTTTTCGTCGGCACACGGTTCAGGATGTAGGCAGTAGTTTTCAAAGCATCTCCCCAAAAGGAAATTGGCAATTGAGCCTGCGCCATCATCGACCGAACCATGTCAAGGAGCGTCCTATTGCGCCTCTCTGCAACACCATTTTGCTGAGGGGTGTAGGGAACCGTCAACTGATGAATGATCCCCTTTTGGGTGCATAGGTCGTTGAATTCCACTGAAAGGTACTCTCTTCCACGATCAGTGCGGAGGGTCTTAACCTTCCGATCTAACTAATTCTCAACCAAATTCAAAAATGATCTGAAACAACCTATTGCCTCAGATTTATGGGAGATCAAGTAGACGAATCCATAACGAGTATAATCATCTGTAAATGTGATGAAATATCTTGCTCCATGCCGAGCCCTAACACTGAGAGGGCCACAGACGTCAGAATGAACTAATTGCAGTGGATATTCAGCTCTTGGGGCCTTGCCAAAAGGCTTTCGGGAGGTCTTTCCTGCTAGACAATTAACACGCGTAGACAACTCCACATGCGGAATGTTGGGCAGCAAGCCCCTTTGGGCCAGCCGCTGCATTATATGTTGGCCAATATGACCTAATCTAGCCTGCCAATCATTCACATCGCAAACATTTCCACGAGTAGAAGAAAGCATGAAATTATTGTTGCATGAATCCAAATCCAAAACAATAAATCCACCAGAAACTATCCCAAAACCAAATAGAGTTTGACCTAAAGATAATTGGACTGAAAGTTCATGAAAAGACAATGTGAAACCAAGTTTCATTAATCCTAAAACTGAAATAACATTCCGGCGAATCTGCGGAGCATAGAGGACATCATGTAAGACTAGGACTTGTCCACCGCGCAGACGCAGCTCACAAGTTCCAATCCCTTCGACTTCAACACGAGAGTTGTTGCCGACATAAATCCACCTAGTCTCCCGCGGAACTCTCCGGTACTCGACGAAAGCGTCTCGATCCCTGGCTATGTGGTCTGTCGATCCTGAATCCAGAATCCACATAGGACATGATTCAACCAACATAACAGTACTAGAAACACAAAGTTTACTAGAATTGCCAAAGAGATATACCTGTCGCGCTGGTTCAGGACATGCACTCGCAATGTGTCCCTTATGGCCACAGTTGAAGCATTTCCTAGACTCAGGCTTCCTGGCTTTGCGCGGACGCTTCTGCGCTTCTGCTTTCGGAGCATCAGTCTTTATCTTCTTTGCCATTGGTGCACCTGCGACAGCTCGCCGTGCACCACTCCCTCGCTTACGACGGTTCTTCCTAGGTCCAGAGAATGATGCCATATGAACTTCAGCCTTAGGCCCTGTAGCCTTGAGACGTTCCTCTTCCAGCTCAATGTGCCTTCGAACGTGTTCAAAGGTGTTGAGTCCTTCAGAGTGAGTCATTTGAATCTTCATCTGTTCCCAGGAGTTAGGCAAAGAACGGATCACGGCCTGGATTTGCTGCTCATCGGTCAGGGGCTGACCGGCCTCCTTGAGTTATGCAATCATGTTAGCCATGTGCCTCAGATGCTGTCTCATGGAGTGCTGAGGATTCATCTTGTAAGAATCAAATTTGATGTTGAGCGAACGCAGCTGAGCAGTCGTATAGACACCGAATCTATCCTGCAAAGCATCCCACAGCCCTTTAGCCGTGTCTTCCAGCTCAAATTCACACAGAATATCATCATCCATTGTACTCAGCAATGTAGCGCGCGCCTCAGCGTCCTTGGCCTCCCACTCATCATAGAAGGCCTTCTGCTGATTCGTTAATCCAGTCTCGGGTCTTTTCTTGATCTTCTTGATGTGGTCAATCGACCTTTGCTCAATCAGGACCATCTGTATACGCTTACTCCAGATTTTGTAGTTATCACCGTTAAGTCTCAGACCTTTGTTAAGCTCAGCAATGATGTTCTTCGTGGCAGCCATTTCACTAACTAAAGGAAATTTGATTAGGATCAAGGAGACACAAGGAACAATGTTCTAATGCATGTAAAAAGACAAGTCTCAAATTAATAGGACAAACTCTAAAACATACTTAAATTCGGAGGACAACCCTAGCTATGCCGAGAAGCACTCCCTGTTTCTAAGCATGTCCTGAAGTCACTACTATCAATCGAAACACAGTCTAAACAGTCCTCAAAGTACCGGAGTCGAACAAATCACACTAAGCATTCAACTCTAACATAAGACAATTGTCCTAGTATTTTTCAAGGAAATTCAGAGAACCTCGCAGACTAACCGACCGGTTCACACTTAAGAACATATCCCCAAGTGTAGTTCGAACTTATCCAAACTTATGAAAGGCTACTAAAACAATCCTAAAGGTTTGCTACCTAGACTATGCCAAAGCTAGATCTCCCTACCAAGGTAATCTATCCTATGCAAGTAAGGTAACAAACCACACAATTCAATACACACACATATATATTGAAATCTTTCAAAAATAAATTAATTTGGGGCTAATTTATAATTTCAAAACTTTGAGGACCAAAGTCACTCTAACAAAAATTAATTAACATGTTAGATCAATTTTCACACAGTATGCTGGGATATCAACAAGTCATAACCTAGTCAATTCTACCAGTCATGGAGTCAAGAGCCAACAATATAAAGTAAGGCAAGACTATCTACCCTGCACAAAGTAAACCAGGGAACTCAAGGAACCCACACAACGTTCTACCTATCCAGTCATGCATCATTAAACAATATAAGGCTCTCCCAGCAATTAAATTGATCTAACAGTTAATATAATTAGCCCAAAATAATTATTAATGAAATGGTCCAGGCACAAATACCGGATATTACAAACCACTAAGACTCACTAAGGATCCAAGATCGGAACCAAATTCGTTTCAGACCAATTCAGGTAGCCCAAAAGCCTCTGAATGAGCTCAGACCGGCATAAACAGCTCTAAGCCATCTAAAACCGGCCTGAACCGGACCGGTCAGCCAACCGGTCCTGGTCGAACCGGTCAGCCTCAGCCAACCGATCCTGGCCGAACCGGCCGGTCAACCTCAGTCAACCGGTCTGGGACTGAACCGATAGGTTCAACATTTCAGACCGGACCGGGATAAAACCGGACCGGTCCAACGTATTGAACCAGTCCGGTGTTGGACCGGTTCACTCAGACCGGTGCTGGACCGGTTCACTCAGACCGGCCCAGCACAGTGTCGTCTTCTTCAAACTGCTAGGGTGTGTAACCCTAGCAGTTTCCGCCGCCGCCAAGTGGCCAGCCACGAAGGCTGGCCACCCGGATGTGGCCAGTCTTCGGTTGGCCACGGGGAGGTCGGTCACATCCAGTCGCAGGGCCACAGCCACGAAGGCTGTGGCATTTGCCTGGGGTGGCCGCAGCCACGGAGGCTGCGGCCCATCCTTTGCTTGGCCGAGCCGCAACCACGAAGGCTGCGGCTAGTCGGGGCCGAGGCTGCGGTCAACCTCGGCGTGGCGGTAGCCACGGTGGCTGCGGCCACCAGGGGCTGAGCCGCGGCCACGAAGGCCCCGACAGCCCCTATGTCGGCCTCAGAGTGGCTGAATATGTGGCGGTGGGCTCGTCGCGATCACAACTGACCGCGATGGAGATGTTCCTGAAATTCGACAATTCGGAAACCAACCTAACACGGCTCTGATACCAATGTTGGATTATGTAATATACATGCAATCTATATGGTAAAACATAATCACATATAATTAAGTTACCTCTGGATTGATTGCCTAAGCGGAAGCAGATCTGCCTGAGGTTGGGATCATGGTCTGCCGGACGGGAGGACACGCCACGGGTTAACGGGCAGTGACCTAGGTTTCCACAGCTGCTGACCTCTGTCTAAACTGTGGGCGGCTATCAGTTTCTGTTCTCACTTAATTCTAAGGAGAGCACCCCATATATATATAGATATATAGAGGAATAGGGTTTAGGGCCAGTATCACATACCGGGCTTACCTGAATGGGCTCCCACTTATGGGCGACCCATTAACCTAAATCCAACACATAGTATGAGCAAAACCAAGTTACCAAGAGTATTCAGTTTAAAAATAGTTGATAAATATCAGAATACTTTGAATTAGGAACTAGATGAATAGAGTGATGTTCTTCTAGAAGTTTGAATGTGGGCCTATGAGGTTTCATGCTTATCAAAGATGCGATACAACACCATTTAATCAAAAAGATAATGGATATGTGTACACCGACGTGATGTCGTCTCTATTTCTAATAAAAATAAAATACTTCCTTTGTTTCGATTAGAAAAAATATTTACACTGCTGAACGTTTTTAGGATATTAATCCCACGCCCTTTCGAACATACGCTTCAGTCAGACAAGTTCTACCACTCAAACAAACTTTCTCGATGCTACTTTGTTCGATGTTATTCCATAAATTGACGTACTTAAGATTTAGGTTAGTCCACACATTTTTCATGTCACAACTTATGAATATGTTTCTAGTTTCCTAAACCATTAAACTCATGTACCTCTCCATAAATTTATGTTTGGAACCTCTGCGTTATTATAATGATCAGTGAATTAATATTATACCATCTCATATGAAATTACTAGTGATTGATATAAATTGTAGTTTTCGTTTAATCACTTAGCATTCAACACGAAGACAACTTCAATTAATCGACGATCACCAAGTAAAGTCTGCGTTAATTTTATTTCACCTTTGCTTATATTTCTTGTCCTACCAGTAGTATTTATAAAGAAGAAATCGGCTAGAATTGGTGAAACGATATTTTGTGCTTGAATGAATACGAATGTGTAGAAATAGAGTACGGAAGATAATTGTATATACAGATGGTGTCGTGGTGTAGTTGGTTATCACGTCAGTCTAACACACTGAAGGTCTCCGGTTCAAGTCCGGGCGATGCCAAATTGGTTTTACAATTTTTTTGTTTACCAGCAGTGGAGTAATGCATATTGCTTTATGTTTCATTAAGTGGTCGTTCACACCTACCTATTCTTACCAAAGAATTATTTGAGAATTGTGCATCCTATTTTTTTATCTATACATATTTGTATATATTTTACGCATTCGTGTAAATTATTTAATGAGATTCATGTCCCCGATATATGTTCATTTTTTCACCAAAATAATTTTCATATTTTCTTTTCAAAAGTAACTAACTATCTTTTACAATTTAACTGAAAGCTGTGGGATTTGAACCCACGCCCTTTCGGACTAGAGCCTAAATCTGGCACCTTAGACCACTCGGCCAAACTGTCATGACCATGGTTATATAGCGACTAGATCTCGTTGGCAAGAAATTATGTTTTTTGCTTTGTAGTTTGCTTAATAATTTGAAATCTTATAACTTATAAGAAAGTTTTTATTCACTTAATCATAGTATGAGCAAAACCAAGTTACCAAGAGTATTCAGTTTAAAAATAGTTGATAAATATCAGAATATTTTGAATTAGGAACTAGATGAATAGAGTGATGTTCTTCTAGAAGTTTGAATGTGGGCCTATGAGGTTTCATGCTTATCAAAGATGCGACACTACACCAATTAATAAAAAAGATAATACATATGTGTACACCGACGTGATGTCGTCTCTATTTGTAATAAAAATAAAATATTTCCTTCGTTTCGATTAGAAAAAATATTTACACTGCTGAACGTTTTTAGGATATTAATCCCACGCCCTTTCGAACATACGCTTCAGTCAGACAAGTTATACCACTCAAACAAACTTTCTCGATGCTACTTTGTTCGATGTTATTCCATAAATTCACGTACTTAAGATTTAGGTTAGTCCACACATTTTTCATGTCACAACTTATGAATATGTTTCTAGTTTCCTAAACCATTAAACTCATGTACCTCTCCATAAATTTATGTTTGGAACCTCTGCGTTATTATAATGATCAGTGAATTAATATTATACCATCTCATATGAAATTACTAGTGATTGATATAAATTGTAGTTTTCGTTTAATCACTTAGCATTCAACGCGAAGACAACTTCAATTAATCGACGATCACCAAGTAAAGTCTGCGTTAATTTTATTTCACCTTTGCTTATATTTCTTGTCCTACCAGTAGTATTTATAAAGAAGAAATCGGCTAGAATTGGTGAAACGATATTTTGTGCTTGAATGAATACGAATATGTAGAAACAGAGTACGAAAGATAATTGTATATACAGATGGTGTCGTGGTGTAGTTGGTTATCACGTCAGTCTAACACACTGAACGTCTCCGGTTCAAGTCCGGGCGATGCCAAATTGGTTTTACAATTTTTTTGTTTACCAGCAGTGGAGTAATGCATATTGCTTTATGTTTCATTAAGTGGTCGTTCACACCTACCTATTCTTACCAAAGAATTATTTGAGAATTTTGCATCCTATTTTTTTATCTAACTATATTTGTATATATTTTATGCATTCTTGTAAATTATTTAATGAGATTCACGTCCCGGGTATATGTTCATTTTTTAACCAAAATAATTTTCATATTTTCTATTCAAAAGTAAATAACTATCTTTTACAATTTAACTGACAGCTGTGGGATTTGAACCCACGCCCTTTCGGACCAGAGCCTAAATCTGGCGCCTTAGACCACTCGGCCAAACTGTCATGACCATCGTTATATAGCGACTAGATCTCGTTGGCAAGAAATTATGTTTTTTGCTTTGTAGTTTTCTTAATAATTTTAAATCTTACAACTTATAAGAAAGTTTTTATTCACTTAATCATAGTATGAGCAAAACCAAGTTACCAAGAGTATTCAGTTTAAAAAAAGTTGATAAATATCAGAATATTTTGAATTAGCAACTAGATAAATAGAGTGATGTTCTGCTAGAAGTTTGAATGTGGGCCTATGAGGTTTCATGCTTATCAAAGATGCAATACAATACCATTTAATCAAAAAGATAATGGATATGTGTACACCGACGTGATGTCGTCTCTATTTCTAATAAAAATAAAATACTTCCTTCGTTTCGATTAGAAAAAATATTTACACTGCTGAACGTTTTTAGGATATTAATCCCACGCCCTTTCGAACATACGCTTCAGTCAGACAAGTTCTACCACTCAAACAAACTTTCTCGATGCTACTTTGTTCGATGTTATTCCATAAATTCACGTACTTAAGATTTAGGTTAGTCCACACATTTTTCATGTCACAACTTATGAATATGTTTCTAGTTTCCTAAACCATTAAACTCATGTACCTCTCCATAAATTTATGTTTGGAACCTTTGCGTTATTATAATGATTAGTGAATTCATATTATACCATCTCATATGAAATTACTAGTGATTGATATAAATTGAAGTTTTCGTTTAATCACTTAGCATTCAACGCGAAGACAACTTCAATTAATCGACGATCTCCAAGTAAAGTCTGCGTTAATTTTATTTCACCTTTGGTTATATTTCTTGTCCTACCAGTAGTATTTATAAAGAAGAAATCGGCTAGAATTGTTCAAACGATATTTTGTGCTTGAATGAATACGAATGTGTAGAAACAGAGTACGAAAGATAATTGTATATACAGATGGTGTCGTGGTGTAGTTGGTTATCACGTCAGTCTAACACACTGAAGGTCTCCGGTTCAAGTCCGGGCGATGCCAACTTGGTTTTACAATTTTTTTGTTTGCCAGCAGTGGAATAATGCATATTGCTTTATGTTTCATTAAGGGGTCGTTCACACCTACCTATTCTTACCAAATAATTATTTGAGAATTGTGCATCCTATTTTTTTATCTAACTATATTTGTATATATTTTATGCATTCTAGTAAATTATTTAATGAGACTCATGTCCTGGATATATGTTCATTTTTTCACCAAAATAATTTTCATATTTTCTATTCAAAAGTAACTAAGTATCTTTTACAATTTAACTGACAGCTGTGGGATTTGAACCCACGCCCTTTCGGACCAGAGCCTAAATCTGGCGCCTTAGACCACTCGGCCAAACTGTCATGACCACATCTCGTTGGCAAGAAATTATGTTTTTTGCTTTGTAGTTTTCTTAATAATTTTAAATCTTACAACTTATAAGAAAGTTTTTATTCACTTAATCATAGTATGAGCAAAACCAAGTTACCAAGAGTATTCAGTTTAAAAAAAGTTGATAAATATCAGAATATTTTGAATTAGGAACTAGATAAATAGAGTGATGTTCTGCTAGAAGTTTGAATGTGGGCCT
This sequence comes from Chamaenerion angustifolium, assembly GCA_946814005.1. NCBI lineage: Eukaryota > Viridiplantae > Streptophyta > Magnoliopsida > Myrtales > Onagraceae > Chamaenerion > Chamaenerion angustifolium. Next base: position 33,583,284 of record OX328266.1, on the reverse strand, counting down.
ATGAGGTTTCATGCTTATCAAAGATGCGATACAACACCATTTAATCAAAAAGATAATGGATATGTGTACACCGACGTGATGTCGTCTCTATTTCTAATAAAAATAAAATACTTCCTTCGTTTCGATTAGAAAAAATATTTACACTGCTGAACGTTTTTAGGATATTAATCCCACGCCCTTTCGAACATACGCTTCAGTCAGACAAGTTCTACCACTCAAACAAACTTTCTCGATGCTACTTTGTTCGATGTTATTCCATAAATTGACGTACTTAAGATTTAGGTTAGTCCACACATTTTTCATGTCACAACTTATGAATATGTTTCTAGTTTCCTAAACCATTAAACCCATGTACCTCTCCATAAATTTATGTTTGGAACCTTTGCGTTATTATAATGATTAGTGAATTAATATTATACCATCTCATATGAAATTACTAGTGATTGATATAAATTGAAGTTTTCGTTTAATCACTTAGCATTCAACGCGAAGACAACTTCAATTAATCGACGATCTCCAAGTAAAGTCTGCGTTAATTTTATTTCACCTTTGCTTATATTTCTTGTCCTACCAGTAGTATTTATAAAGAAGAAATCGGCTAGAATTGTTCAAACGATATTTTGTGCTTGAATGAATACGAATGTGTAGAAACAGAGTACGAAAGATAATTGTATATACAGATGGTGTCGTGGTGTAGTTGGTTATCACGTCAGTCTAACACACTGAAGGTCTCCGGTTCAAGTCCGGGCGATGCCAACTTGGTTTTACAATTTTTTTGTTTGCCAGCAGTGGAATAATGCATATTGCTTTATGTTTCATTAAGGGGTCGTTCACACCTACCTATTCTTACCAAAGAATTATTTGAGAATTGTGCATCCTATTTTTTTATCTAACTATATTTGTATATATTTTATGCATTCTAGTAAATTATTTAATGAGACTCATGTCCTCGATATATGTTCATTTTTTCACCAAAATAATTTTCATATTTTCTATTCAAAAGTAACTAAGTATCTTTTACAATTTAACTGACAGCTGTGGGATTTGAACCCACGCCCTTTCGGACCAGAGCCTAAATCTGGCGCCTTAGACCACTCGGCCAAACTGTCATGACCACATCTCGTTGGCAAGAAATTATGTTTTTTGCTTTGTAGTTTTCTTAATAATTTTAAATCTTACAACTTATAAGAAAGTTTTTATTCACTTAATCATAGTATGAGCAAAACCAAGTTACCAAGAGTATTCAGTTTAAAAAAAGTTGATAAATATCAGAATATTTTGAATTAGGAACTAGATAAATAGAGTGATGTTCTGCTAGAAGTTTGAATGTGGGCCTATGAGGTTTCATGCTTATCAAAGATGCGATACAACACCATTTAATCAAAAAGATAATGGATATGTGTACACCGACGTGATGTCGTCTCTATTTCTAATAAAAATAAAATACTTCCTTCGTTTCGATTAGAAAAAATATTTACACTGCTGAACGTTTTTAGGATATTAATCCCACGCCCTTTCGAACATACGCTTCAGTCAGACAAGTTCTACCACTCAAACAAACTTTCTCGATGCTACTTTGTTCGATGTTATTCCATAAATTGACGTACTTAAGATTTAGGTTAGTCCACACATTTTTCATGTCACAACTTATGAATATGTTTCTAGTTTCCTAAACCATTAAACCCATGTACCTCTCCATAAATTTATGTTTGGAACCTTTGCGTTATTATAATGATTAGTGAATTAATATTATACCATCTCATATGAAATTACTAGTGATTGATATAAATTGAAGTTTTCGTTTAATCACTTAGCATTCAACGCGAAGACAACTTCAATTAATCGACGATCTCCAAGTAAAGTCTGCGTTAATTTTATTTCACCTTTGCTTATATTTCTTGTCCTACCAGTAGTATTTATAAAGAAGAAATCGGCTAGAATTGTTCAAACGATATTTTGTGCTTGAATGAATACGAATGTGTAGAAACAGAGTACGAAAGATAATTGTATATACAGATGGTGTCGTGGTGTAGTTGGTTATCACGTCAGTCTAACACACTGAAGGTCTCCGGTTCAAGTCCGGGCGATGCCAACTTGGTTTTACAATTTTTTTGTTTGCCAGCAGTGGAATAATGCATATTGCTTTATGTTTCATTAAGGGGTCGTTCACACCTACCTATTCTTACCAAAGAATTATTTGAGAATTGTGCATCCTATTTTTTTATCTAACTATATTTGTATATATTTTATGCATTCTAGTAAATTATTTAATGAGACTCATGTCCTCGATATATGTTCATTTTTTCACCAAAATAATTTTCATATTTTCTATTCAAAAGTAACTAAGTATCTTTTACAATTTAACTGACAGCTGTGGGATTTGAACCCACGCCCTTTCGGACCAGAGCCTAAATCTGGCGCCTTAGACCACTCGGCCAAACTGTCATGACCACATCTCGTTGGCAAGAAATTATGTTTTTTGCTTTGTAGTTTTCTTAATAATTTTAAATCTTACAACTTATAAGAAAGTTTTTATTCACTTAATCATAGTATGAGCAAAACCAAGTTACCAAGAGTATTCAGTTTAAAAAAAGTTGATAAATATCAGAATATTTTGAATTAGGAACTAGATAAATAGAGTGATGTTCTGCTAGAAGTTTGAATGTGGGCCTATGAGGTTTCATGCTTATCAAAGATGCGATACAACACCATTTAATCAAAAAGATAATGGATATGTGTACACCGACGTGATGTCATCTCTATTTCTAATAAAAATAAAATACTTCCTTCGTTTCGATTAGAAAAAATATTTACACTGCTGAACGTTTTTAGGATATTAATCCCACGCCCTTTCGAACATACGCTTCAGTCAGACAAGTTCTACCACTCAAACAAACTTTCTCGATGCTACTTTGTTCGATGTTATTCCATAAATTGACGTACTTAAGATTTAGGTTAGTCCACACATTTTTCATGTCACAACTTATGAATATGTTTCTAGTTTCCTAAACCATTAAACCCATGTACCTCTCCATAAATTTATGTTTGGAACCTTTGCGTTATTATAATGATTAGTGAATTAATATTATACCATCTCATATGAAATTACTAGTGATTGATATAAATTGAAGTTTTCGTTTAATCACTTAGCATTCAACGCGAAGACAACTTCAATTAATCGACGATCTCCAAGTAAAGTCTGCGTTAATTTTATTTCACCTTTGCTTATATTTCTTGTCCTACCAGTAGTATTTATAAAGAAGAAACCGGCTAGAATTGTTCAAACGATATTTTGTGCTTGAATGAATACGAATGTGTAGAAACAGAGTACGAAAGATAATTGTATATACAGATGGTGCCGTGGTGTAGTTGGTTATCACGTCAGTCTAACACACTGAAGGTCTCCGGTTCAAGTCCGGGCGATGCCAACTTGGTTTTACAATTTTTTTGTTTGCCAGCAGTGGAATAATGCATATTGCTTTATGTTTCATTAAGGGGTCGTTCACACCTACCTATTCTTACCAAAGAATTATTTGAGAATTGTGCATCCTATTTTTTTATCTAACTATATTTGTATATATTTTATGCATTCTAGTAAATTATTTAATGAGACTCATGTCCTGAATATATGTTCATTTTTTCACCAAAATAATTTTCATATTTTCTATTCAAAAGTAACTAAGTATCTTTTACAATTTAACTGACAGCTGTGGGATTTGAACCCACGCCCTTTCGGACCAGAGCCTAAATCTGGCGCCTTAGACCACTCGGCCAAACTGTCATGACCACATCTCGTTGGCAAGAAATTATGTTTTTTGCTTTGTAGTTTTCTTAATAATTTTAAATCTTACAACTTATAAGAAAGTTTTTATTCACTTAATCATAGTATGAGCAAAACCAAGTTACCAAGAGTATTCAGTTTAAAAAAAGTTGATAAATATCAGAATATTTTGAATTAGGAACTAGATAAATAGAGTGATGTTCTGCTAGAAGTTTGAATGTGGGCCTATGAGGTTTCATGCTTATCAAAGATGCGATACAACACCATTTAATCAAAAAGATAATGGATATGTGTACACCGGCGTGATGTCGTCTCTATTTCTAATAAAAATAAAATACTTCCTTCGTTTCGATTAGAAAAAATATTTACACTGCTGAACGTTTTTAGGATATTAATCCCACGCCCTTTCGAACATACGCTTCAGTCAGACAAGTTCTACCACTCAAACAAACTTTCTCGATGCTACTTTGTTCGATGTTATTCCATAAATTGACGTACTTAAGATTTAGGTTAGTCCACACATTTTTCATGTCACAACTTATGAATATGTTTCTAGTTTCCTAAACCATTAAACCCATGTACCTCTCCATAAATTTATGTTTGGAACCTTTGCGTTATTATAATGATTAGTGAATTAATATTATACCATCTCATATGAAATTACTAGTGATTGATATAAATTGAAGTTTTCGTTTAATCACTTAGCATTCAACGCGAAGACAACTTCAATTAATCGACGATCTCCAAGTAAAGTCTGCGTTAATTTTATTTCACCTTTGCTTATATTTCTTGTCCTACCAGTAGTATTTATAAAGAAGAAACCGGCTAGAATTGTTCAAACGATATTTTGTGCTTGAATGAATACGAATGTGTAGAAACAGAGTACGAAAGATAATTGTATATACAGATGGTGCCGTGGTGTAGTTGGTTATCACGTCAGTCTAACACACTGAAGGTCTCCGGTTCAAGTCCGGGCGATGCCAACTTGGTTTTACAATTTTTTTGTTTGCCAGCAGTGGAATAATGCATATTGCTTTATGTTTCATTAAGGGGTCGTTCACACCTACCTATTCTTACCAAAGAATTATTTGAGAATTGTGCATCCTATTTTTTTATCTAACTATATTTGTATATATTTTATGCATTCTAGTAAATTATTTAATGAGACTCATGTCCTGAATATATGTTCATTTTTTCACCAAAATAATTTTCATATTTTCTATTCAAAAGTAACTAAGTATCTTTTACAATTTAACTGACAGCTGTGGGATTTGAACCCACGCCCTTTCGGACCAGAGCCTAAATCTGGCGCCTTAGACCACTCGGCCAAACTGTCATGACCACATCTCGTTGGCAAGAAATTATGTTTTTTGCTTTGTAGTTTTCTTAATAATTTTAAATCTTACAACTTATAAGAAAGTTTTTATTCACTTAATCATAGTATGAGCAAAACCAAGTTACCAAGAGTATTCAGTTTAAAAAAAGTTGATAAATATCAGAATATTTTGAATTAGGAACTAGATAAATAGAGTGATGTTCTGCTAGAAGTTTGAATGTGGGCCTATGAGGTTTCATGCTTATCAAAGATGCGATACAACACCATTTAATCAAAAAGATAATGGATATGTGTACACCGGCGTGATGTCGTCTCTATTTCTAATAAAAATAAAATACTTCCTTCGTTTCGATTAGAAAAAATATTTACACTGCTGAACGTTTTTAGGATATTAATCCCACGCCCTTTCGAACATACGCTTCAGTCAGACAAGTTATACCACTCAAACAAACTTTCTCGATGCTACTTTGTTCGATGTTATTCCATAAATTGACGTACTTAAGATTTAGGTTAGTTCACACATTTTTCATGTCACAACTTATGAATATGTTTCTAGTTTCCTAAACCATTAAACCCATGTACCTCTCCATAAATTTATGTTTGGAACCTTTGCGTTATTATAATGATTAGTGAATTAATATTATACCATCTCATATGAAATTACTAGTGATTGATATAAATTGAAGTTTTCGTTTAATCACTTAGCATTCAACACGAAGACAACTTCAATTAATCGACGATCTCCAAGTAAAGTCTGCGTTAATTTTATTTCACCTTTGCTTATATTTCTTGTCCTACCAGTAGTATTTATAAAGAAGAAATCGGCTAGAATTGTTCAAACGATATTTTGTGCTTGAATGAATACGAATGTGTAGAAACAGAGTACGAAAGATAATTGTATATACAGATGGTGTCGTGGTGTAGTTGGTTATCACGTCAGTCTAACACACTGAATTTCTCCGGTTCAACTCCGGGCGATGCCAACTTGGTTTTACAATTTTTTTGTTTGCCAGCAGTGGAATAATGCATATTGCTTTATGTTTCATTAAGGGGTCGTTCACACCTACCTATTCTTACCAAAGAATTATTTGAGAATTGTGCATCCTATTTTTTTATCTAACTATATTTGTATATATTTTATGCATTCTAGTAAATTATTTAATGAGACTCATGTCCTGGATATATGTTCATTTTTTCACCAAAATAATTTTCATATTTTCTATTCAAAAGTAACTAAGTATCTTTTACAATTTAACTGACAGCTGTGGGATTTGAACCCACGCCCTTTCGGACCAGAGCCTAAATCTGGTGCCTTAGACCACTCGGCCAAACTGTCATGACCACATCTCGTTGGCAAGAAATTATGTTTTTTGCTTTGTAGTTTTCTTAATAATTTTAAATCTTACAACTTATAAGAAAGTTTTTATTCACTTAATCATAGTATGAGCAAAACCAAGTTACCAAGAGTATTCAGTTTAAAAAAAGTTGATAAATATCAGAATATTTTGAATTAGGAACTAGATAAATAGAGTGATGTTCTGCTAGAAGTTTGAATGTGGGCCTATGAGGTTTCATGCTTATCAAAGATGCGATACAACACCATTTAATCAAAAAGATAATGGATATGTGTACACCGACGTGATGTCGTCTCTATTTCTAATAAAAATAAAATACTTCCTTCGTTTCGATTAGAAAAAATATTTACACTGCTGAACGTTTTTAGGATATTAATCCCACGCCCTTTCGAACATACGCTTCAGTCAGACAAGTTCTACCACTCAAACAAACTTTCTCGATGCTACTTTGTTCGATGTTATTCCATAAATTGACGTACTTAAGATTTAGGTTAGTCCACACATTTTTCATGTCACAACTTATGAATATGTTTCTAGTTTCCTAAACCATTAAACCCATGTACCTCTCCATAAATTTATGTTTGGAACCTTTGCGTTATTATAATGATCAGTGAATTAATATTATACCATCTCATATGAAATTACTAGTGATTGATATAAATTGAAGTTTTCGTTTAATCACTTAGCATTCAACGCGAAGACAACTTCAATTAATCGACGATCTCCAAGTAAAGTCTGCGTTAATTTTATTTCACCTTTGCTTATATTTCTTGTCCTACCAGTAGTATTTATAAAGAAGAAACCGGCTAGAATTGTTCAAACGATATTTTGTGCTTGAATGAATACGAATGTGTAGAAACAGAGTACGGAAGATAATTGTATATACAGATGGTGTCGTGGTGTAGTTGGTTATCACGTCAGTCTAACACACTGAAGGTCTCCGGTTCAAGTCCGGGCGATGCCAACTTGGTTTTACAATTTTTTTGTTTGCCAGCAGTGGAATAATGCATATTGCTTTATGTTTCATTAAGGGGTCGTTCACACCTACCTATTCTTACCAAAGAATTATTTGAGAATTGTGCATCCTATTTTTTTATCTAACTATATTTGTATATATTTTATGCATTCTAGTAAATTATTTAATGAGACTCATGTCCTCGATATATGTTCATTTTTTCACCAAAATAATTTTCATATTTTCTATTCAAAAGTAACTAAGTATCTTTTACAATTTAACTGACAGCTGTGGGATTTGAACCCACGCCCTTTCGGACCAGAGCCTAAATCTGGCGCCTTAGACCACTCGGCCAAACTGTCATGACCACATCTCGTTGGCAAGAAATTATGTTTTTTGCTTTGTAGTTTTCTTAATAATTTTAAATCTTACAACTTATAAGAAAGTTTTTATTCACTTAATCATAGTATGAGCAAAACCAAGTTACCAAGAGTATTCAGTTTAAAAAAAGTTGATAAATATCAGAATATTTTGAATTAGGAACTAGATAAATAGAGTGATGTTCTGCTAGAAGTTTGAATGTGGGCCTATGAGGTTTCATGCTTATCAAAGATGCGATACAACACCATTTAATCAAAAAGATAATGGATATGTGTACACCGACGTGATGTCATCTCTATTTCTAATAAAAATAAAATACTTCCTTCGTTTCGATTAGAAAAAATATTTACACTGCTGAACGTTTTTAGGATATTAATCCCACGCCCTTTCGAACATACGCTTCAGTCAGACAAGTTCTACCACTCAAACAAACTTTCTCGATGCTACTTTGTTCGATGTTATTCCATAAATTGACGTACTTAAGATTTAGGTTAGTCCACACATTTTTCATGTCACAACTTATGAATATGTTTCTAGTTTCCTAAACCATTAAACCCATGTACCTCTCCATAAATTTATGTTTGGAACCTTTGCGTTATTATAATGATTAGTGAATTAATATTATACCATCTCATATGAAATTACTAGTGATTGATATAAATTGAAGTTTTCGTTTAATCACTTAGCATTCAACGCGAAGACAACTTCAATTAATCGACGATCTCCAAGTAAAGTCTGCGTTAATTTTATTTCACCTTTGCTTATATTTCTTGTCCTACCAGTAGTATTTATAAAGAAGAAACCGGCTAGAATTGTTCAAACGATATTTTGTGCTTGAATGAATACGAATGTGTAGAAACAGAGTACGGAAGATAATTGTATATACAGATGGTGCCGTGGTGTAGTTGGTTATCACGTCAGTCTAACACACTGAAGGTCTCCGGTTCAAGTCCGGGCGATGCCAACTTGGTTTTACAATTTTTTTGTTTGCCAGCAGTGGAATAATGCATATTGCTTTATGTTTCATTAAGGGGTCGTTCACACCTACTTATTCTTACCAAAGAATTATTTGAGAATTGTGCATCCTATTTTTTTATCTAACTATATTTGTATATATTTTATGCATTCTAGTAAATTATTTAATGAGACTCATGTCCTGAATATATGTTCATTTTTTCGCCAAAATAATTTTCATATTTTCTATTCAAAAGTAACTAAGTATCTTTTACAATTTAACTGACAGCTGTGGGATTTGAACCCACGCCCTTTCGGACCAGAGCCTAAATCTGGCGCCTTAGACCACTCGGCCAAACTGTCATGACCACATCTCGTTGGCAAGAAATTATGTTTTTTGCTTTGTAGTTTTCTTAATAATTTTAAATCTTACAACTTATAAGAAAGTTTTTATTCACTTAATCATAGTATGAGCAAAACCAAGTTACCAAGAGTATTCAGTTTAAAAAAAGTTGATAAATATCAGAATATTTTGAATTAGGAACTAGATAAATAGAGTGATGTTCTGCTAGAAGTTTGAATGTGGGCCTATGAGGTTTCATGCTTATCAAAGATGCGATACAACACCATTTAATCAAAAAGATAATGGATATGTGTACACCGGCGTGATGTCGTCTCTATTTCTAATAAAAATAAAATACTTCCTTCGTTTCGATTAGAAAAAATATTTACACTGCTGAACGTTTTTAGGATATTAATCCCACGCCCTTTCGAACATACGCTTCAGTCAGACAAGTTATACCACTCAAACAAACTTTCTCGATGCTACTTTGTTCGATGTTATTCCATAAATTGACGTACTTAAGATTTAGGTTAGTTCACACATTTTTCATGTCACAACTTATGAATATGTTTCTAGTTTCCTAAACCATTAAACCCATGTACCTCTCCATAAATTTATGTTTGGAACCTTTGCGTTATTATAATGATTAGTGAATTCATATTATACCATCTCATATGAAATTACTAGTGATTGATATAAATTGAAGTTTTCGTTTAATCACTTAGCATTCAACACGAAGACAACTTCAATTAATCGACGATCTCCAAGTAAAGTCTGCGTTAATTTTATTTCACCTTTGCTTATATTTCTTGTCCTACCAGTAGTATTTATAAAGAAGAAATCGGCTAGAATTGTTCAAACGATATTTTGTGCTTGAATGAATACGAATGTGTAGAAACAGAGTACGAAAGATAATTGTATATACAGATGGTGTCGTGGTGTAGTTGGTTATCACGTCAGTCTAACACACTGAAGGTCTCCGGTTCAACTCCGGGCGATGCCAACTTGGTTTTACAATTTTTTTGTTTGCCAGCAGTGGAATAATGCATATTGCTTTATGTTTCATTAAGGGGTCGTTCACACCTACCTATTCTTACCAAAGAATTATTTGAGAATTGTGCATCCTATTTTTTTATCTAACTATATTTGTATATATTTTATGCATTCTAGTAAATTATTTAATGAGACTCATGTCCTGGATATATGTTCATTTTTTCACCAAAATAATTTTCATATTTTCTATTCAAAAGTAACTAAGTATCTTTTACAATTTAACTGACAGCTGTGGGATTTGAACCCACGCCCTTTCGGACCAGAGCCTAAATCTGGTGCCTTAGACCACTCGGCCAAACTGTCATGACCACATCTCGTTGGCAAGAAATTATGTTTTTTGCTTTGTAGTTTTCTTAATAATTTTAAATCTTACAACTTATAAGAAAGTTTTTATTCACTTAATCATAGTATGAGCAAAACCAAGTTACCAAGAGTATTCAGTTTAAAAAAAGTTGATAAATATCAGAATATTTTGAATTAGGAACTAGATAAATAGAGTGATGTTCTGCTAGAAGTTTGAATGTGGGCCTATGAGGTTTCATGCTTATCAAAGATGCGATACAACACCATTTAATCAAAAAGATAATGGATATGTGTACACCGACGTGATGTCGTCTCTATTTCTAATAAAAATAAAATACTTCCTTCGTTTCGATTAGAAAAAATATTTACACTGCTGAACGTTTTTAGGATATTAATCCCACGCCCTTTCGAACATACGCTTCAGTCAGACAAGTTCTACCACTCAAACAAACTTTCTCGATGCTACTTTGTTCGATGTTATTCCATAAATTGACGTACTTAAGATTTAGGTTAGTCCACACATTTTTCATGTCACAACTTATGAATATGTTTCTAGTTTCCTAAACCATTAAACCCATGTACCTCTCCATAAATTTATGTTTGGAACCTTTGCGTTATTATAATGATCAGTGAATTAATATTATACCATCTCATATGAAATTACTAGTGATTGATATAAATTGAAGTTTTCGTTTAATCACTTAGCATTCAACGCGAAGACAACTTCAATTAATCGACGATCTCCAAGTAAAGTCTGCGTTAATTTTATTTCACCTTTGCTTATATTTCTTGTCCTACCAGTAGTATTTATAAAGAAGAAACCGGCTAGAATTGTTCAAACGATATTTTGTGCTTGAATGAATACGAATGTGTAGAAACAGAGTACGGAAGATAATTGTATATACAGATGGTGTCGTGGTGTAGTTGGTTATCACGTCAGTCTAACACACTGAAGGTCTCCGGTTCAAGTCCGGGCGATGCCAACTTGGTTTTACAATTTTTTTGTTTGCCAGCAGTGGAATAATGCATATTGCTTTATGTTTCATTAAGGGGTCGTTCACACCTACCTATTCTTACCAAAGAATTATTTGAGAATTGTGCATCCTATTTTTTTATCTAACTATATTTGTATATATTTTATGCATTCTAGTAAATTATTTAATGAGACTCATGTCCTGGATATATGTTCATTTTTTCACCAAAATAATTTTCATATTTTCTATTCAAAAGTAACTAAGTATCTTTTACAATTTAACTGACAGCTGTGGGATTTGAACCCACGCCCTTTCGGACCAGAGCCTAAATCTGGCGCCTTAGACCACTCGGCCAAACTGTCATGACCACATCTCGTTGGCAAGAAATTATGTTTTTTGCTTTGTAGTTTTCTTAATAATTTTAAATCTTACAACTTATAAGAAAGTTTTTATTCACTTAATCATAGTATGAGCAAAACCAAGTTACCAAGAGTATTCAGTTTAAAAAAAGTTGATAAATATCAGAATATTTTGAATTAGGAACTAGATAAATAGAGTGATGTTCTGCTAGAAGTTTGAATGTGGGCCTATGAGGTTTCATGCTTATCAAAGATGCGATACAACACCATTTAATCAAAAAGATAATGGATATGTGTACACCGACGTGATGTCGTCTCTATTTCTAATAAAAATAAAATACTTCCTTCGTTTCGATTAGAAAAAATATTTACACTGCTGAACGTTTTTAGGATATTAATCCCACGCCCTTTCGAACATACGCTTCAGTCAGACAAGTTCTACCACTCAAACAAACTTTCTCGATGCTACTTTGTTCGATGTTATTCCATAAATTGACGTACTTAAGATTTAGGTTAGTCCACACATTTTTCATGTCACAACTTATGAATATGTTTCTAGTTTCCTAAACCATTAAACCCATGTACCTCTCCATAAATTTATGTTTGGAACCTTTGCGTTATTATAATGATCAGTGAATTAATATTATACCATCTCATATGAAATTACTAGTGATTGATATAAATTGAAGTTTTCGTTTAATCACTTAGCATTCAACGCGAAGACAACTTCAATTAATCGACGATCTCCAAGTAAAGTCTGCGTTAATTTTATTTCACCTTTGCTTATATTTCTTGTCCTACCAGTAGTATTTATAAAGAAGAAACCGGCTAGAATTGTTCAAACGATATTTTGTGCTTGAATGAATACGAATGTGTAGAAACAGAGTACGGAAGATAATTGTATATACAGATGGTGTCGTGGTGTAGTTGGTTATCACGTCAGTCTAACACACTGAAGGTCTCCGGTTCAAGTCCGGGCGATGCCAACTTGGTTTTACAATTTTTTTGTTTGCCAGCAGTGGAATAATGCATATTGCTTTATGTTTCATTAAGGGGTCGTTCACACCTACCTATTCTTACCAAAGAATTATTTGAGAATTGTGCATCCTATTTTTTTATCTAACTATATTTGTATATATTTTATGCATTCTAGTAAATTATTTAATGAGACTCATGTCCTGGATATATGTTCATTTTTTCACCAAAATAATTTTCATATTTTCTATTCAAAAGTAACTAAGTATCTTTTACAAGGATTTGAACCCACGCCCTTTCGGACCAGAGCCTAAATCTGGCGCCTTAGACCACTCGGCCAAACTGTCATGACCACATCTCGTTGGCAAGAAATTATGTTTTTTGCTTTGTAGTTTTCTTAATAATTTTAAATCTTACAACTTATAAGAAAGTTTTTATTCACTTAATCATAGTATGAGCAAAACCAAGTTACCAAGAGTATTCAGTTTAAAAAAAGTTGATAAATATCAGAATATTTTGAATTAGGAACTAGATAAATAGAGTGATGTTCTGCTAGAAGTTTGAATGTGGGCCTATGAGGTTTCATGCTTATCAAAGATGCGATACAACACCATTTAATCAAAAAGATAATGGATATGTGTACACCGACGTGATGTCGTCTCTATTTCTAATAAAAATAAAATACTTCCTTCGTTTCGATTAGAAAAAATATTTACACTGCTGAACGTTTTTAGGATATTAATCCCACGCCCTTTCGAACATACGCTTCAGTCAGACAAGTTATACCACTCAAACAAACTTTCTCGATGCTACTTTGTTCGATGTTATTCCATAAATTGACGTACTTAAGATTTAGGTTAGTCCACACATTTTTCATGTCACAACTTATGAATATGTTTCTAGTTTCCTAAACCATTAAACCCATGTACCTCTCCATAAATTTATGTTTGGAACCTTTGCGTTATTATAATGATTAGTGAATTCATATTATACCATCTCATATGAAATTACTAGTGATTGATATAAATTGAAGTTTTCGTTTAATCACTTAGCATTCAACGCGAAGACAACTTCAATTAATCGACGATCTCCAAGTAAAGTCTGCGTTAATTTTATTTCACCTTTGCTTATATTTCTTGTCCTACCAGTAGTATTTATAAAGAAGAAATCGGCTAGAATTGTTCAAACGATATTTTGTGCTTGAATGAATACGAATGTGTAGAAACAGAGTACGAAAGATAATTGTATATACAGATGGTGTCGTGGTGTAGTTGGTTATCACGTCAGTCTAACACACTGAAGGTCTCCGGTTCAAGTCTGGGCGATGCCAAATTGGTTTTACAATTTTTTTGTTTGCCAGCAGTAGAATAATGCATATTGCTTTATGTTTCATTAAGGGGTCGTTCACACCTACCTATTCTTACCAAAGAATTATTTGAGAATTGTGCATCCTATTTTTTTATCTAACTATATTTGTATATATTTTATGCATTCTAGTAAATTATTTAATGAGACTCATGTCCTCGATATATGTTCATTTTTTCACCAAAATAATTTTCATATTTTCTATTCAAAAGTAACTAAGTATCTTTTACAATTTAACTGACAGCTGTGGGATTTGAACCCACGCCCTTTCGGACCAGAGCCTAAATCTGGCGCCTTAGACCACTCGGCCAAACTGTCATGACCACATCTCGTTGGCAAGAAATTATGTTTTTTGCTTTGTAGTTTTCTTAATAATTTTAAATCTTACAACTTATAAGAAAGTTTTTATTCACTTAATCATAGTATGAGCAAAACCAAGTTACCAAGAGTATTCAGTTTAAAAAAAGTTGATAAATATCAGAATATTTTGAATTAGGAACTAGATAAATAGAGTGATGTTCTGCTAGAAGTTTGAATGTGGGCCTATGAGGTTTCATGCTTATCAAAGATGCGATACAACACCATTTAATCAAAAAGATAATGGATATGTGTACACCGACGTGATGTCGTCTCTATTTCTAATAAAAATAAAATACTTCCTTCGTTTCGATTAGAAAAAATATTTACACTGCTGAACGTTTTTAGGATATTAATCCCACGCCCTTTCGAACATACGCTTCAGTCAGACAAGTTATACCACTCAAACAAACTTTCTCGATGCTACTTTGTTCGATGTTATTCCATAAATTGACGTACTTAAGATTTAGGTTAGTCCACACATTTTTCATGTCACAACTTATGAATATGTTTCTAGTTTCCTAAACCATTAAACCCATGTACCTCTCCATAAATTTATGTTTGGAACCTTTGCGTTATTATAATGATCAGTGAATTAATATTATACCATCTCATATGAAATTACTAGTGATTGATATAAATTGAAGTTTTCGTTTAATCACTTAGCATTCAACGCGAAGACAACTTCAATTAATCGACGATCTCCAAGTAAAGTCTGCGTTAATTTTATTTCACCTTTGCTTATATTTCTTGTCCTACCAGTAGTATTTATAAAGAAGAAACCGGCTAGAATTGTTCAAACGATATTTTGTGCTTGAATGAATACGAATGTGTAGAAACAGAGTACGGAAGATAATTGTATATACAGATGGTGTCGTGGTGTAGTTGGTTATCACGTCAGTCCAACACACTGAAGGTCTCCGGTTCAAGTCCGGGCGATGCCAAATTGGTTTTACAATTTTTTTGTTTGCCAGCAGTGGAATAATGCATATTGCTTTATGTTTCATGAAGGGGTCGTTCACACCTACCTATTCTTACCAAAGAATTATTTGAGAATTGTGCATCCTATTTTTTTATCTAACTATATTTGTATATATTTTATGCATTCTAGTAAATTATTTAATGAGACTCATGTCCTGGATATATGTTCATTTTTTCACCAAAATAATTTTCATATTTTCTATTCAAAAGTAACTAAGTATCTTTTACAATTTAACTGACAGCTGTGGGATTTGAACCCACGCCCTTTCGGACCAGAGCCTAAATCTGGCGCCTTAGACCACTCGGCCAAACTGTCATGACCACATCTCGTTGGCAAGAAATTATGTTTTTTGCTTTGTAGTTTTCTTAATAATTTTAAATCTTACAACTTATAAGAAAGTTTTTATTCACTTAATCATAGTATGAGCAAAACCAAGTTACCAAGAGTATTCAGTTTAAAAAAAGTTAATAAATATCAGAATATTTTGAATTAGGAACTAGATAAATAGAGTGATGTTCTGCTAGAAGTTTGAATGTGGGCCTATGAGGTTTCATGCTTATCAAAGATGCGATACAACACCATTTAATCAAAAAGATAATGGATATGTGTACACCGACGTGATGTCGTCTCTATTTCTAATAAAAATAAAATACTTCCTTCGTTTCGATTAGAAAAAATATTTACACTGCTGAACGTTTTTAGGATATTAATCCCACGCCCTTTCGAACATACGCTTCAGTCAGACAAGTTATACCACTCAAACAAACTTTCTCGATGCTACTTTGTTCGATGTTATTCCATAAATTGACGTACTTAAGATTTAGGTTAGTCCACACATTTTTCATGTCACAACTTATGAATATGTTTCTAGTTTCCTAAACCATTAAACCCATGTACCTCTCCATAAATTTATGTTTGGAACCTTTGCGTTATTATAATGATCAGTGAATTAATATTATACCATCTCATATGAAATTACTAGTGATTGATATAAATTGAAGTTTTCGTTTAATCACTTAGCATTCAACGCGAAGACAACTTCAATTAATCGACGATCTCCAAGTAAAGTCTGCGTTAATTTTATTTCACCTTTGCTTATATTTCTTGTCCTACCAGTAGTATTTATAAAGAAGAAACCGGCTAGAATTGTTCAAACGATATTTTGTGCTTGAATGAATACGAATGTGTAGAAACAGAGTACGGAAGATAATTGTATATACAGGTGGTGTCGTGGTGTAGTTGGTTATCACGTCAGTCCAACACACTGAAGGTCTCCGGTTCAAGTCCGGGCGATGCCAAATTGGTTTTACAATTTTTTTGTTTGCCAGCAGTGGAATAATGCATATTGCTTTATGTTTCATGAAGGGGTCGTTCACACCTACCTATTCTTACCAAAGAATTATTTGAGAATTGTGCATCCTATTTTTTTATCTAACTATATTTGTATATATTTTATGCATTCTAGTAAATTATTTAATGAGACTCATGTCCTGGATATATGTTCATTTTTTCACCAAAATAATTTTCATATTTTCTATTCAAAAGTAACTAAGTATCTTTTACAATTTAACTGACAGCTGTGGGATTTGAACCCACGCCCTTTCGGACCAGAGCCTAAATCTGGCGCCTTAGACCACTCGGCCAAACTGTCATGACCACATCTCGTTGGCAAGAAATTATGTTTTTTGCTTTGTAGTTTTCTTAATAATTTTAAATCTTACAACTTATAAGAAAGTTTTTATTCACTTAATCATAGTATGAGCAAAACCATGTTACCAAGAGTATTCAGTTTAAAAAAAGTTGATAAATATCAGAATATTTTGAATTAGGAACTAGATAAATAGAGTGATGTTCTGCTAGAAGTTTGAATGTGGGCCTATGAGGTTTCATGCTTATCAAAGATGCGATACAACACCATTTAATCAAAAAGATAATGGATATGTGTACACCGACGTGATGTCGTCTCTATTTCTAATAAAAATAAAATACTTCCTTCGTTTCGATTAGAAAAAATATTTACACTGCTGAACGTTTTTAGGATATTAATCCCACGCCCTTTCGAACATACGCTTCAGTCAGACAAGTTATACCACTCAAACAAACTTTCTCGATGCTACTTTGTTCGATGTTATTCCATAAATTGACGTACTTAAGATTTAGGTTAGTCCACACATTTTTCATGTCACAACTTATGAATATGTTTCTAGTTTCCTAAACCATTAAACCCATGTACCTCTCCATAAATTTATGTTTGGAACCTTTGCGTTATTATAATGATCAGTGAATTAATATTATACCATCTCATATGAAATTACTAGTGATTGATATAAATTGAAGTTTTCGTTTAATCACTTAGCATTCAACGCGAAGACAACTTCAATTAATCGACGATCTCCAAGTAAAGTCTGCGTTAATTTTATTTCACCTTTGCTTATATTTCTTGTCCTACCAGTAGTATTTATAAAGAAGAAACCGGCTAGAATTGTTCAAACGATATTTTGTGCTTGAATGAATACGAATGTGTAGAAACAGAGTACGGAAGATAATTGTATATACAGGTGGTGTCGTGGTGTAGTTGGTTATCACGTCAGTCCAACACACTGAAGGTCTCCGGTTCAAGTCTGGGCGATGCCAAATTGGTTTTACAATTTTTTTGTTTGCCAGCAGTGGAATAATGCATATTGCTTTATGTTTCATGAAGGGGTCGTTCACACCTACCTATTCTTACCAAAGAATTATTTGAGAATTGTGCATCCTATTTTTTTATCTAACTATATTTGTATATATTTTATGCATTCTAGTAAATTATTTAATGAGACTCATGTCCTGGATATATGTTCATTTTTTCACCAAAATAATTTTCATATTTTCTATTCAAAAGTAACTAAGTATCTTTTACAATTTAAAAGACAGCTGTGGGATTTGAACCCACGCCCTTTCGGACCAGAGCCTAAATCTGGCGCCTTAGACCACTCGGCCAAACTGTCATGACCACATCTCGTTGGCAAGAAATTATGTTTTTTGCTTTGTAGTTTTCTTAATAATTTTAAATCTTACAACTTATAAGAAAGTTTTTATTCACTTAATCATAGTATGAGGAAAACCAAGTTACAAAGAGTATTCAGTTTAAAAAAAGTTGATAAATATCAGAATGTTTTGAATTAGGAACTAGATAAATAGAGTGATGTTCTGCTAGAAGTTTGAATGTGGGCCTATGAGGTTTCATGCTTATCAAAGATGCGATACAACACCATTTAATCTAAAAGATAATGGATATATGTACACCGACGTGATGTCGTCTCTATTTCTAATAAAAATAAAATACTTCCTTCGTTTCTATTAGAAAATATATTTACACTGCTGAACTTTTTTAGGATATTAATCCCACGTCCTTTCGAACATACGCTTCAGTCAGACAAGTTATACCACTCAAACAAACTTTCTCGATGCTACTTTGTTCGATGTTATTCCATAAATTGACGTACTTAAGATTTAGGTTAGTCCACACATTTTTCATGTCACAACTTATGAATATGTTTCTAGTTTCCTAAACCATTAAACTCATGTACCTCTCCATAAATTTATGTTTGGAACCTCTGCGTTATTATAATGATCAGTGAATTAATATTATACCATCTCATATGAAATTACTAGTGATTGATATAAATTGTAGTTTCGTTTAATCACTTAGCATTCAACGCGAAGACAACTTCAATTAATCGACGATCTCCAAGTAAAGTCTGCGTTAATTTTATTTCACCTTTGCTTATATTTCTTGTCCTATCAGTAGTATTTATAAAGAAGAAATCGGCTAGAATTGTTCAAACGATATTTTGTGCTTGAATGAATACGAATGTGTAGAAACAGAGTACGAAATATAATTGTATATACAGATGGTGTCGTGGTGTAGTTGGTTATCACATCAGTCTAACACACTGAACGTCTCCGGTTCAAGTCCGGGCGATGCCAAATTGGTTTTACAATTTTTTGTTTACCAGCAGTGGAGTAATGCATATTGCTTTATGTTTCATTAAGTGGTCGTTCACACCTACATATTCTTACCAAAGAATTATTTGAGAATTTTGCATCCTATTTTTTTATCTAACTATATTTGTATATATTTTATGCATTCTTGTAAATTATTTAATGAGATTCATGTCCCGGGTATATGTTCATTTTTTCACCAAAATAATTTTCATATTTTCTATTCAAAAGTAACTAACTATCTTTTACAATTTAAATGACAGCTGTGGGATTTGAACCCACGCCCTTTCAGACCAGAGCCTAAATCTGGCGCCTTAGACCACTCGGCCAAACTGTCATGACCATCGTTATATAGCGACTAGATCTCGTTAGCAAGAAATTATGTTTTTTGCTTTGTAGTTTGCTTAATAATTTGAAATCTTACTACTTATAAGAAAGTTTTTATTCACTTAATCATAGTATGAACAAAATCAAGTTACCAAGAGTATTCAGTTTAAAAAAAGTTGATAAATATCAGAATATTTTGAATTAGGAACTAGATGAATAGAGTGATGTTCTTCTAGAAGTTTGAATGTGGGCCTCTGAGGTTTCATGCTTATCAAAGATGCGATACTACACCATTTAATCAAAAAGATAATGGATATGTGTACACCGACGTGATGTCGTCTCTATTTCTAATAAAAATAAAATATTTCTTTCGTTTCGATTAGAAAAAATATTTACACTACTGAACTTTTTTAGGATATTAATCCCACGCCCTTTCGAACATACGCTTCAGTCAGACAAGTTATACCACTCCAACAAACTTTCTCGATGCTACTTTGTTCGATGTTATTCCATAAATTGACGTACTTAAGATTTAGGTTAGTCCACACATTTTTCATGTCACAACTTATGAATATGTTTCTAGTTTCCTAAACCATTAAACTCATGTACCTCTCCATAAATTTATGTTTGGAACCTCTGCGTTATTATAATGATCAGTGAATTAATATTATACCATCTCATATGAAATTACTAGTGATTGATATAAATTGTAGTTTCGTTTAATCACTTAGCATTCAACGCGAAGACAACTTCAATTAATCGACGATCTCCAAGTAAAGTCTGCGTTAATTTTATTTCACGTTTGCTTATATTTCTTGTCCTATCAGTAGTATTTATAAAGAAGAAATCGGCTAGAATTGTTCAAACGATATTTTGTGCTTGAATGAATACGAATGTGTAGAAACAGAGTACGAAATATAATTGTATATACAGATGGTGTCGTGGTGTAGTTGGTTATCACATCAGTCTAACACACTGAACGTCTCCGGTTCAAGTCCGGGCGATGCCAAATTGGTTTTACAATTTTTTTGTTTACCAGCAGTGGAGTAATGCATATTGCTTTATGTTTCATTAAGTGGTCGTTCACACCTACATATTCTTACCAAAGAATTATTTGAGAATTTTGCATCCTATTTTTTTATCTAACTATATTTGTATATATTTTATGCATTCTTGTAAATTATTTAATGAGATTCATGTCCCGGGTATATGTTCATTTTTTCACCAAAATAATTTTCATATTTTCTATTCAAAAGTAACTAACTATCTTTTACAATTTAAATGACAGCTGTGGGATTTGAACCCACGCCCTTTCGGACCAGAGCCTAAATCTGGCGCCTTAGACCACTCGGCCAAACTGTCATGACCATCGTTATATAGCGACTAGATCTCGTTGGCAAGAAATTATGTTTTTTGCTTTGTAGTTTGCTTAATAATTTGAAATCTTACTACTTATAAGAAAGTTTTTATTCACTTAATCATAGTATGAACAAAACCAAGTTACCAAGAGTATTCAGTTTAAAAAAAGTTGATAAATATCAGAATATTTTGAATTAGGAACTAGATGAATAGAGTGATGTTCTTCTAGAAGTTTGAATGTGGGCCTCTGAGGTTTCATGCTTATCAAAGATGCGATACTACACCATTTAATCAAAAAGATAATGGATATGTGTACACCGACGTGATGTCGTCTCTATTTCTAATAAAAATAAAATATTTCTTTCGTTTCGATTAGAAAAAATATTTACACTACTGAACTTTTTTAGGATATTAATCCCACGCCCTTTCGAACATACGCTTCAGTCAGACAAGTTATACCACTCCAACAAACTTTCTCGATGCTACTTTGTTCGATGTTATTCCATAAATTGACGTACTTAAGATTTAGGTTAGTCCACACATTTTTCATGTCACAACTTATGAATATGTTTCTAGTTTCCTAAACCATTAAACTCATGTACCTCTCCATAAATTTATGTTTGGAACCTCTGCGTTATTATAATGATCAGTGAATTAATATTATACCATCTCATATGAAATTACTAGTGATTGATATAAATTGTAGTTTCGTTTAATCACTTAGCATTCAACGCGAAGACAACTTCAATTAATCGACGATCTCCAAGTAAAGTCTGCGTTAATTTTATTTCACCTTTGCTTATATTTCTTGTCCTACCAGTAGTATTTATAAAGAAGAAATCGGCTAGAATTGTTCAAACGATATTTTGTGCTTGAATGAATACGAATGTGTAGAAAGTGAGTACGGAAGGTAATTGTATATACAGATGGTGTCGTGGTGTAGTTGGTTATCACGTCAGTCCAACACACTGAAGGTCTCCGGTTCAAGTCTGAGCGATGCCAAATTGGTTTTACAATTTTTTTGTTTGCCAGCAGTGGAATAAGGCATATTGCTTTATGTTTCATTACGGGGTCGTTCACACCTACCTATTCTTACCAAAGAATTATTTGAGAATTGTGCATCCTATTTTTTTTATCTAACTATATTTGTATATATTTTATGCATTCTAGTAAATTATTTAATGAGACTCATGTCCTCGATATATGTTCATTTTTTCACCAAAATAATTTTCATATTTTCTATTCAAAAGTAACTAAGTATCTTTTACAATTTAACTAACAGCTGTGGGATTTGAACCCACTCCCTTTCGGACCAGAGCCTAAATCTGGCGCCTTAAACCACTCGGCCAAACTGTCATGACCACATCTTGTTGGCAAGAAATTATGTTTTTTGCTTTGTAGTTTTCTTAATAATTTTAAATCTTACAACTTATAAGAAAGTTTTTATTCACTTAATCATAGTATGAGCAAAACCAAGTTACCAAGAGTATTCAGTTTAAAAATAGTTGATAAATATCAGAATATTTTGAATTAGGAACTAGATGAATAGAGTGATGTTCTTCTAGAAGTTTGAATGTGGGCCTATGAGGTTTCATGCTTATCAAAGATGCGATACAACACCATTTAATCAAAAAGATAATGGATATGTGTACACCGACGTGATGTCGTCTCTATTTCTAATAAAAATAAAATACTTCCTTCGTTTCGATTAGAAAAAATATTTACACTGCTGAACGTTTTTAGGATATTAATCCCACGCCCTTTCGAACATACGCTTCAGTCAGACAAGTTATACCACTCAAACAAACTTTCTCGATGCTACTTTGTTCGATGTTATTCCATAAATTGACGTACTTAAGATTTAGGTTAGTCCACACATTTTTCATGTCACAACTTATGAATATGTTTCTAGTTTCCTAAACCATTAAACTCATGTACCTCTCCATAAATTTATGTTTGGAACCTCTGCGTTATTATAATGATCAGTGAATTAATATTATACCATCTCATATGAAATTACTAGTGATTGATATAAATTGTAGTTTCGTTTAATCACTTAGCATTCAACGCGAATACAACTTCAATTAATCGACGATCTCCAAGTAAAGTCTGCGTTAATTTTATTTCACCTTTGCTTATATTTCTTGTCCTACCAGTAGTATTTATAAAGAAGAAATCGGCTAGAATTGTTCAAACGATATTTTGTGCTTGAATGAATACGAATGTGTAGAAACAGAGTACGAAAGATAATTGTATATACAGATGGTGTCGTGGTGTAGTTGGTTATCACGTCAGTCTAACACACTGAAGGTCTCCGGTTCAAGTCTGGGCGATGCCAAATTGGTTTTACAATTTTTTTGTTTGCCAGCAGTGGAATAATGCATAT
The DNA here is from genome assembly GCA_946814005.1 of Chamaenerion angustifolium. Lineage (NCBI taxonomy): Eukaryota > Viridiplantae > Streptophyta > Magnoliopsida > Myrtales > Onagraceae > Chamaenerion > Chamaenerion angustifolium. The sequence goes on along the minus strand of OX328266.1, from coordinate 33,559,755 downwards.
TGCTTTATGTTTCATTAAGGGGTCGTTCACACCTACCTATTCTTACCAAAGAATTATTTGAGAATTGTGCATCCTATTTTTTTATCTAACTATATTTGTATATATTTTATGCATTCTAGTAAATTATTTAATGAGACTCATGTCCTCGATATATGTTCATTTTTTCACCAAAATAATTTTCATATTTTCTATTCAAAAGTAACTAAGTATCTTTTACAATTTAACTGACAGCTGTGGGATTTGAACCCACGCCCTTTCGGACCAGAGCCTAAATCTGGCGCCTTAGACCACTCGGCCAAACTGTCATGACCACATCTCGTTGGCAAGAAATTATGTTTTTTGCTTTGTAGTTTTCTTAATAATTTTAAATCTTACAACTTATAAGAAAGTTTTTATTCACTTAATCATAGTATGAGCAAAACCAAGTTACCAAGAGTATTCAGTTTAAAAAAAGTTGATAAATATCATAATATTTTGAATTAGGAACTAGATAAATAGAGTGATGTTCTGCTAGAAGTTTGAATGTGGGCCTATGAGGTTTCATGCTTATCAAAGATGCGATACAACACCATTTAATCAAAAAGATAATGGATATCTGTACACCGACGTGATGTCGTCTCTATTTCTAATAAAAATAAAATACTTCCTTCGTTTCGATTAGAAAATATATTTACACTCCTGAACTTTTTTAAGATATTAATCCCACGTCCTTTCGAACATACCCTTCAGTCAGACAAGTTATACCACTCAAACAAACTTTCTCGATGCTACTTTGTTCGATGTTATTCCATAAATTGACGTACTTAAGATTTAGGTTAGTCCACACATTTTTCATGTCACAACTTATGAATATGTTTCTAGTTTCCTAAACCATTAAACTCATGTACCTCTCCATAAATTTATGTTTGGAACCTCTGCGTTATTATAATGATCAGTGAATTAATATTATACCATCTCATATGAAATTACTAGTGATTGATATAAATTGTAGTTTCGTTTAATCACTTAGCATTCAACGCGAAGACAACTTCAATTAATCGACGATCTCCAAGTAAAGTCTGCGTTAATTTTATTTCACCTTTGCTTATATTTCTTGTCCTATCAATAGTATTTATAAAGAAGAAATAGGCTAGAATTGTTCAAACGATATTTTGTGCTTGAATGAATACGAATGTGTAGAAACAGAGTACGAAATATAATTGTATATACAGATGGTGTCGTGGTGTAGTTGGTTATCACGTCAGTCTAACACACTGAACGTCTCCGGTTCAAGTCCGGGCGATGCCAAATTGGTTTTACAATTTTTTTGTTTACCAGCAGTGGAATAATGCATATTGCTTTATGTTTCATTAAGTGGTCGTTCACACCTACATATTCTTACCAAAGAATTATTTGAGAATTTTGCATCCTATTTTTTTATCTAACTATATTTGTATATATTTTATGCATTCTTGTAAATTATTTAATGAGATTCATGTCCCGGGTATATGTTCATTTTTTCACCAAAATAATTTTCATATTTTCTATTCAAAAGTAACTAACTATCTTTTACAATTTAAATGACAGCTGTGGGATTTGAACCCACGCCCTTTCGGACCAGAGCCTAAATATGGCGCCTTAGACCACTCGGCCAAACTGTCATGACCATCGTTATATAGCGACTAGATCTCGTTGGCAAGAAATTATGTTTTTTGCTTTGTAGTTTGCTTAATAATTTGAAATCTTACTACTTATAAGAAAGTTTTTATTCACTTAATCATAGTATGAGCAAAACCAAGTTACCAAGAGTATCCAGTTTAAAAAAAGTTGATAAATATCAGAATATTTTGAATAAGGAACTAGATGAATAGAGTGATGTTCTTCTAGAAGTTTGAATGTGGGCCTCCGAGGTTTCATGCTTATCAAAGATGCGATACTACACCATTTAATCAAAAAGATAATGGATATGTGTACACCGACGTGATGTCGTCTCTATTTCTAATAAAAATAAAATATTTCTTTCGTTTCGATTAGAAAAAATATTTACACTACTGAACTTTTTTAGGATATTAATCCCACGCCCTTTCGAACATACGCTTCAGTCAGACAAGTTATACCACTCAAACAAACTTTCTCGATGCTACTTTGTTCGATGTTATTCCATAAATTGACGTACTTAAGATTTAGGTTAGTCCACACATTTTTCATGTCACAACTTATGAATATGTTTCTAGTTTCCTAAACCATTAAACTCATGTACCTCTCCATAAATTTATGTTTGGAACCTCTGCGTTATTATAATGATCAGTGAATTAATATTATACCATCTCATATGAAATTACTAGTGATTGATATAAATTGTAGTTTCGTTTAATCACTTAGCATTCAACGCGAAGACAACTTCAATTAATCGACGATCTCCAAGTAAAGTCTGCGTTAATTTTATTTCACCTTTGCTTATATTTCTTGTCCTACCAGTAGTATTTATAAAGAAGAAATCGGCTAGAATTGTTCAAACGATTTTTTGTGCTTGAATGAATACGAATGTGTAGAAACAGAGTACGAAAGATAATTGTATATACAGATGGTGTCGTGGTGTAGTTGGCTATCACGTCAGTCTAACACACTGAAGGTCTCCGGTTCAAGTCCGGGCGATGCCAAATTGGTTTTACAATTTTTTTGTTTGCCAGCAGTGGAGTAATGCATATTGCTTTATGTTTCATTAAGTGGTCGGTCACATCTACCTATTCTTAACAAAGAATTATTTGAGAATTTTGCATCCTATTTTTTTATCTAACTATATTTGTATATATTTTATGCATTCTTGTAAATTATTTAATGAGATTCATGTCCCGTGTATATGTTCATTTTTTCACCAAAATAATTTTCGTATTTTCTATTCAAAAGTAACTAAGTATCTTTTACAATTTAACTGACAGCTGTGGGATTTGAACCCACGCCCTTTCGGACCAGAGCCTAAATCTGGCGCCTTAGACCACTCGGCCAAACTGTCATGACCATCGTTATATAAAGACTAGATCTCGTTGGCAAGAAATTATGTTTTTTGCTTTGTAGTTTGCTTAATAATTTGAAATCTTACTACTTATAAGAAAGTTTTTATTCACTTAATCATAGTATGAGCAAAACCAAGTTACCAAGAGTATTCAGTTTAAAAAAAGTTGATAAATATCAGAATATTTTGAATTAGGAACTAGATAAATAGAGTGATGTTCTGCTAGAAGTTTGAATGTGGGCCTATGAGGTTTCATGCTTATCAAAGATGCAATACAACACCATTTAATCAAAAAGATAATGGATATGTGTACACCGACGTGATGTCGTCTCTATTTCTAATAAAAATAAAATACTTCCTTCGTTTCGATAAGAAAAAATATTTACACTGCTGAACGTTTTTAGGATATTAATCCCACGCCCTTTCGAACATACGCTTCAGTCAGACAAGTTATACCACTCAAACAAACTTTCTCGATGCTACTTTGTTCGATGTTATTCCATAAATTGACGTACTTAAGATTTAGGTTAGTCCACACATTTTTCAAGTCACAACTTATGAATATGTTTCTAGTTTCATAAACCATTAAACTCATGTACCTCTCCATAAATTTATGTTTGGAACCTTTGCGTTATTATAATGATTAGTGAATTAATATTATACCATCTCATATGAAATTACTAGTGATTGATATAAATTGAAGTTTTCGTTTAATCACTTAGCATTCAACGCGAAGACAACTTCAATTAATCGACGATCTCCAAGTAAAGTCTGCGTTAATTTTATTTCACCTTTGCTTATATTTCTTGTCCTACCAGTAGTATTTATAAAGAAGAAATCGGCTAGAATTGTTCAAACGATATTTTGTGCTTGAATGAATACGAATGTGTAGAAAGTGAGTACGGAAGATAATTGTATATACAGATGGTGTCGTGGTGTAGTTGGTTATCACGTCAGTCCAACACACTAAAGGTCTCCGGTTCAAGTCTGGGCGATGCCAAATTGGTTTTACAATTTTTTTGTTTGCCAGCAGTGGAATAATGCATATTGCTTTATGTTTCATTAAGGGGTCGTTCACACCTACCTATTCTTACCAAAGAATTATTTGAGAATTGTGCATCCTATTTTTTTATCTAACTATATTTGTATATATTTTATGCATTCTAGTAAATTATTTAATGAGACTCATGTCCTCGATATATGTTCATTTTTTCACCAAAATAATTTTCATATTTTCTATTCAAAAGTAACTAAGTATCTTTTACAATTTAACTGACATCTGTGGGATTTGAACCCACGCCATTTCGGACCAGAGCCTAAATCTGGCGCCTTACACCACTCGGCCAAACTGTCATGACCACATCTCGTTGGCAAGAAATTATGTTTTTTGCTTTGTAGTTTTCTTAATAATTTTAAATCTTACAACTTATAAGAAAGTTTTTATTCACTTAATCATAGTATGAGCAAAACCAAGTTACCAAGAGTATTCAGTTTAAAAATAGTTGATAAATATCAGAATATTTTGAATTAGGAACTAGATAAATAGAGTGATGTTCTGCTAGAAGTTTGAATGTGGGCCTATGAGGTTTCATGCTTATCAAAGATGCGATACAACACCATTTAATCAAAAAGATAATGGATATATGTACACCGACGTGATGTCATTTCTATTTCTAATAAAAATAAAATACTTCCTTCGTTTCGATTAGAAAATATATTTACACTGCTGAACTTTTTTAGGATATTAATCCCACGCCCTTTCGAACATACGCTTCAGTCAGACAAGTTATACCACTCAAACAAACTTTCTCGATGCTACTTTGTTCGATGTTATTCCATAAATTGACGTACTTAAGATTTAGGTTAGTCCACACATTTTTCATGTCACAACTTATGAATATGTTTCTAGTTTCCTAAACCATTAAACTCATGTACCTCTCCATAAATTTATGTTTGGAACCTCTGCGTTATTATAATGATCAGTGAATTAATATTATACCATCTCATATGAAATTACTAGTGATTGATATAAATTGTAGTTTTCGTTTAATCACTTAGCATTCAACGCGAAGACAACTTCAATTAATCGACGATCTCCAAGTAAAGTGTGCGTTAATTTTATTTCACCTTTGCTTATATTTCTTGTCCTATCAGTAGTATTTATAAAGAAGAAATCGGCTAGAATTGTTCAAACGATATTTTGTGCTTGAATGAATACGAATATGTAGAAACAGAGTACGAAAGATAATTGTATATACAGATGGTGTCGTGGTGTAGTTGGTTATCACGTCAGTCTAACACACTGAAGGTCTCCGGTTCAAGTCCGGGCGATGCCAAATTGGTTTTACAATTTTTTTGTTTACCAGGAGTGGAGTAATGCATATTGATTTATGTTTCATTAAGTGGTCGTTCACACCTACCTATTCTTACCAAAGAATTATTTGAGAATTTTGCATCCTATTTTTTTTATCTAACTATATTTGTATATATTTTATGCATTCTTGTAAATTATTTAATGAGATTCATGTCCCGGGTATATGTTCATTTTTTCACCAAAATAATTTTCATATTTTCTATTCAAAAGTAACTAACTATCTTTTACAATTTAACTGACAGCTGTGGGATTTGAACCCACGCCCTTTCGGACCAGAGCCTAAATCTGGGGCCTTAGACCACTCGGCCAAACTGTCGTGACCATCGTTATATAGCGACTAGATCTCGTTGGCAAGAAATTATGTTTTTTGCTTTGTAGTTTTCTTAATAATTTGAAATCTTACAACATTTAAGAAAGTTTTTATTCACTTAATCATAGTATGAGCAAAACCAAGTTACCAAGAGTATTCAGTTTAAAAAAAGTTGATAAATATCAGAATATTTTGAATTAGGAACTAGATGAATAGAGTGATGTTCTTCTAGAAGTTTGAATGTGGGCCTCTTAGGTTTCATGCTTATCAAAGATGCGATACTACACCATTTAATCAAAAAGATAATGGATATGTGTACACCGACGTGATGTCGTCTCTATTTCTAATAAAAATAAAATATTTCCTTCGTTTCGATTAGAAAAAATAGTTACACTACTGAACGTTTTTAGGATATTAATCTCACGCCCTTTCGAATATACGCTTAAGTCAGACAGGTTATACCACTCAAATAAACTTTCTCGATGCTACTTTGTTAGATGTTATTCCATAAATTCACGTACTTAGAATTTAGGTTAGTCCACACATTTTTCATGTCACAACTTATGAATATGTTTCTAGTTTCCTATACCATTAAACTCTTGTACCTCTCCATAAATCTATGTTTAGAACCTCTGCATTATTATAATGATTAGTAAATTAATTTTATACCATCTCATATGAAATTACTAGTGATTGATATAATTTATAGTTTTCGTTTAATCAATTAGCAATTACCGTGATGGCAACTTCTAATAAATCGACGGTATCTAAGTAAAGTCTGCTTAAATATTATTTGACCTTTCCTTGTATTTCTTGTCCTACCGGTAGTATTTATAATGAAGAAATCGTCTAGAATTGTTCAAACGATATTTTGTGCTTGAATGAATACGAAGGTGTAGAAACAGAGTACCGAATATTATTCTATATACGTATGGTGTCATGGTGTAGTTGGTTATCACGTCAGTCTAACACACTAAAGGTTTCTGGTTCAAGTCCAAGAGATGCTAAATTAGTTTTAATTTTTTTTTTTGTTTACCAGCACTGGAGTAATACATATTGCTTTATGTTTCATTAACGTAAAGATGGTCCTTTACACTTACCTTTACTTACCAAAGAATTACTTGAGAATTTTGCATACTATTCTTTTATCTAAGTATATTTGTATATATTTTATGCATTCGCGTAAATAATTTAATGAGATTCATGTCCCCGACATATGTTCATTTTTTCACCAAAATAATTTTCATATTTTCTATTCAAAAGTAACTAACTATGTTTTATAATTTAACTGAGAACTGTGGATTTGAACCCACGCCCTTTCGGACCAGAGCCTAAATCTTGCGCCTTAGACCCCTCGAACAAACTTTCATTACCATCGTTATGTAGCGACTACATCTCCTTGGCAAGAACTTATTTTTTTTCCATTGTAGTTTGTTTAATAATTTGCAATCTTACAACTTGTAAGAAAGTTTTTATTCACTTAATCATAGTATGAGAAAAACAAAGTTACCAAGAGTATTCAATTTTAAAATAGTTGAAAAATATTAGAATCCCTTGAATTAGGAACTAGATTAATAGAAGGGTAAATGGTCAAAGTGCCCCCTAAAGTTTGGCCGAAATTTAAGAATTCCCCTTAAAGTTTAAAGTGCCCCTTAATGTTTGAAAATGATGAAAAATCCCCCCTTGTCAGATGCTCTTTTAGGGAGAATTTTTCATCATTTTCTTAACATTAGGGGGATTTTAAACTTTAAGAATGAATCTTAAATTTCGGTCAAACTTTAGGGGGTACTTTGACCATTAACCCTTAATAGAATGATGTTCTTCTAGAAGTTTGAGTGTGGACCTATGAGGTTACGTGTTTATCAAGGGTGCAATATTGGACCATATAATCACAAAGGTAATGGCCATCTGTATAGCGATGTGATGCCGTCTATATTTCTAATAATAATAAAATATTTACTTCGTGTCGATTAGAAAAAATAGTTACACTACTGAACGTTTTTAGGATATTAATCTCACGCCTTTTCGAATATACGCTTAAGTCAGACAGGTTATAGCACACAAATAAACTTTCTCGATGCTACTTTGTTAGATGTTATTCCATAAATTCACGTACTTAGGATTTAGGGTAGTCGACACATTTTTCATGTCACAATTTATGAATATATTTCAAGTTTCCTAGACCATTAAAATCGTGTACCTCTACATAAATCCATGTTTAGAACCTCTGCATTATTATAATGATTAGTAAATTAATTTTATACCATCACATATGAAATTACTAGTGATTGATATAAATTGTAGTTTTCATTTAATCACTTAGCAATTACCGTGAAGACAACTTCTAATAAATCGGCGGTATCTAAGTCAAGTCTGCTTAAATATTATTTCACCTTTGCTTGTATTTCTTGTCCTACCGGTAGTATTTATAATGACGAAATCTTCTAGAATTGTTAAGACAATATTTTGTGCTTGAATGAATACGAAGGTGTAGAAACACAGTACCGAATATTATTCTATGTACGATATTTTGCAATGCTAAATTAGTTTTACATTTTTATTTTGTTTACCAGCACTGGAGAAATACATATTGCTTTATGGTTCATTAACGTAAAGCTGGTCCTTTACACTTACCTTTACTTACCAAAGAATTACTTGAGAATTTTGCATACTATTCTTTTATCTAAGTATATTTGTATATAGTTTATGCATTCGCGTAAATAATTTAATGAGATTCATGTCCCTGATATATGTTCATTTTTTCACCAAAATAATTTTCATATTTTCTATTCAAAAGTAACTAACTATGTTTTATAATTTAACTGACAACTGTGGATTTGAACCTACGCCCTTTCGGACCAGAGCCTAAATCTTGCGCCTTAGACCCCTCGAACAAACATTTATTACCATCGTTATGTAGCGACTAGATCTCCTTGGCAAGAACTTATGTTTTTTCCATTGTAGTTTGTTTAATAATTTGCAATCTTACAACTTGTAAGAAAGTTTTTATTCACTTAATCATAGTATGAGCAAAACAAAGTTACCAAGAGTATTCAATTTTAAAATAGTTGAAAAATATTAGAATCCCTTGAATTAAGAACTAGATTAATAGAATGATGTTCTTCTAGAAGTTTGAGTGTGGGCCTATGAGGTTACGTGTTTTTCAAGGATACGATATTGGACCATTTAATCACAAAGGTAATGGCCATGTGTATACCCATGTGATGCCGTCTATATTTCTAATAATAATAAAATATTTGCTTCGTGTCGATTAGAAAAAATAGTTACACTACTGAACGTTTTCAGGATATTAATCTCACGCCCTTTCGAATATACGCTTAAGTCAGACAGGTTATACCACTCAAATATACTTTCTTGATGCTACTTTGTTAGATGTTATTCCATAAATTCACGTACTTAGGATTTAGGGTAGTCGACACATTTTTCATGTCACAACTTATGAATCTATTTCTAGTTTCCTAGACCATTAAACTCTTGTACCTCTCCATTTCTGCATTATTATAATGATTAGTAAATTAATTTTATACCATCTCATATGAAATTACTAGTGATTGATATAAATTGTAGTTTTCGTTTAATCACTTAGCAATTACCGTGAAGACAACTTCTAATAAATCGGCGGTATCTAAGTCAAGTCTGGTTAAATATTATTTGACCTTTGCTTGTATTTCTTGTCCTACCGGTAGTATTTATAATGAAGAAATCGTCTAGAATTGTTCAAACGATATTTTGTGCTTGAATGAATACGAAGGTGTAGAAACAGAGTAACGAATATTATTCTATATACGTATGGTGTCATGGTGTAGTTGGTTATCACGTCAGTCTAACACACTAAAGGTTTCTGGTTCAAGTCCAAGAGATGCTAAATTAGTTTTAATTTTTTTTTTTGTTTACCAGCACTGGAGTAATACATATTGCTTTATGTTTCATTAACGTAAAGCTGGTCCTTTACACTTACCTTTACTTACCAAAGAATTACTTGAGAATTTTGCATACTATTCTTTTATCTAAGTATATTTGTATATATTTTATGCATTCGCGTAAATAATTTAATGAGATTCATGTCCCCGACATATGTTCATTTTTTCACCAAAATAATTTTCATATTTTCTATTCAAAAGTAACTAACTATGTTTTATAATTTAACTGAGAACTGTGGATTTGAACCCACGCCCTTTCGGACCAGAGCCTAAATCTTGCGCCTTAGACCCCTCGAACAAACTTTCATTACCATCGTTATGTAGCGACTACATCTCCTTGGCAAGAACTTATTTTTTTTCCATTGTAGTTTGTTTAATAATTTGCAATCTTACAACTTGTAAGAAAGTTTTTATTCACTTAATCATAGTATGAGAAAAACAAAGTTACCAAGAGTATTTAATTTTAAAATAGTTGAAAAATATTAGAATCCCTTGAATTAGGAACTAGATTAATAGAAGGGTAAATGGTCAAAGTGCCCCCTAAAGTTTGGCCGAAATTTAAGAATTCCCCTTAAAGTTTAAAGTGCCCCTTAATGTTTGAAAATGATGAAAAATCCCCCCTTGTCAGATGCTCTTTTAGGGAGAATTTTTCATCATTTTCTTAACATTAGGGGGATTTTAAACTTTAAGAATGAATCTTAAATTTCGGTCAAACTTTAGGGGGCACTTTGACCATTAACCCTTAATAGAATGATGTTCTTCTAGAAGTTTGAGTGTGGGCCTATGAGGTTACGTGTTTTTCAAGGATGCGATATTGGACCATTTAATCACAAAGGTAATGGCCATGTGTATACCCATGTGATGCCGTCTATATTTCTAATAATAATGAAATATTTGCTTCGTGTCGATTAGAAAAAATAGTTACACTACTGAACGTTTTTAGGATATTAATCTCACGCCCTTTCGAATATACGCTTAATTCAGACAGGTTATACCACTCAAATATACTTTCTTGATGCTACTTTGTTAGATGTTATTCCATAAATTCACGTACTTAGGATTTAGGGTAGTCGACACATTTTTCATGTCACAACTTATGAATCTATTTCTAGTTTCCTAGACCATTAAACTCTTGTACCTCTCCATTTCTGCATTATTATAATGATTAGTAAATTAATTTCATACCATCTCATATGAAATTACTAGTGATTGATATAAATTGTAGTTTTCGTTTAATCACTTAGCAATTACCGTGAAGACAACTTCTAATAAATCATCGGTATCTAAGTCAAGTCTGCTTAAATATGATTTCACCTTTGCTTGTATTTCTTGTCCTAGCGGTAGTATTTATAATGAAGAAATCGTCTAGAATTGTTCAAACGATATTTTATGCTTGTATGAATACGAAGGTGTAGAAATAGAGTACTGAATATTATTCTATGTACGGATGGTGTCATGGTGTAGTTGGTTATCACGTCAGTCTAACACACTAAAGGTCTTCGGTTCAAGTCCAGGTGATGATAAATCAGTTTTACATTTTTTTTGGTGTACCAGCACTGGTGTAATACATATGGCTTTATGTTTCAGTAACGTAAAGCTGGTCATTTACACCTACCTTTACTTACCAAATAAATACTTGAGAATTTTGCATACAACGAGAGACCACCACTACCATTAGTTCGATTACTAGTTAATGATTGTAATTCGGAACATCCGTGACTTTGTGTCACGACGTTTTATTTCTTCAATTAAAGTGTTTTCTTTGACAAAAAAAAAACATGAAGACAACTTCTAATAACTTGAAGGTCTACAGTTCAAGTCCGTTTGATGTCATTTCATCTTTTCTTATATATCGTGAACTGCCAATAGTATTTTTAAAGAAGAAATCAACATATAAAATGAAAACAACGTTTTTTGCTTGAATTTATATGAATATGTAGAAATGGTGTCCGGGAGATATTAGTGCATAAGGATGGTGTTGTGGTGTAGTTGGTTATTATGTCAATCTAACACATGGAATATCTCCGGTTCAAGTTAGGGCGATGTAGTTGTTTTACTTTTTTTGTTTCACTCATTTCTTTACCTATCAAAGAGTGGCTTTACAATATAAATATATTTGCATCCAAAAATTTTCTAATATATATATATATATATATATACATTCTTTTGAATAATTTAAAGAGTCTCCTTCTTAATTTCTTCAATAAATCATTCTTCTAAAAGGAACTAGATTATATTACTTGATTAAGAAGTCTAAGATTTAAACTCATGCCCTTGCGGAGGGGAGACTAAATTTAGCGTCTTAGACCACTTAGTGAAACTGTCTTCGAGATGGTTACATAGTTATTAGATCTCGTTGTAAAAAACTTATGTTTTTTACATTAACATTTGTCTAATCGTTTGCAACATTATACTATTGAACTTTTCTGGTATATAATCTCACGTTATTTCAAATATGAGCCTAAATCAAGCAACTTAGACCACTCGATTAAACTTTTTGATGCGAAATTGTTAGTTAGTATTCCAGATATACACTTACTTAAAATATAATGTAGGTTGGTCTGCTCATTTTCTTTCAGATTACAACCTATAAAGAAATTTATAATTTTCTAACTAAATATGATCAATGCAATATTATCGGAAGAATATAAATTAAAATACAGTAGAAACCATTCCAATTAAAAACTAAAAGTAGTAAATTATGAACTAGAACATTAAACAAATGTGCCTTTCTAGAAATCTAAGTTTACAACCTTCACATTATTATAGTGATCAATAGATTAATATTCAACCATGTCATAAAAATAAAAAACAGTTTACAAACATACATTGTAATTTCCGTTTAATCACTTAGCAATCAATATGAGAGCAAGTTCAAATAAATCGAAGGTCTCCAGTTCAGATCCTCTTGATGCCATTTCACATATTCCTATATTTCTTCTCCGGATAATAGTATTTTTCAAGAAGAAGTCATCTAGTAAAACGAAAACTATATTTTTCTGCTTAAATGTATATGAAGATATAGAAACATATCAATACACTAGACAAGTCTAGTTGACACGTGTTTTGTGCAATAACTATTTTATACATTACATATTACCTGAAATTTTTTATAACATATATGTATATCTTATTTATTAGTTTTAATTATATAAAGTATTTTTAATTGAGAATAAAATTAGTTTAATATTATACAATAAAAACTATTAACTCTATTAGTATTTTTGTATGGTATAAATTATTTCACTTGTTTCAATATTATAAATTACATTATAAAATATTAAAATTATGTCTATTTATTCATTAAACTAATTCAAATACGTGAATAAATATTAAAATATAATATTAACAGTTATTAATACAATAAATTAATAATTTTCAGTTATTTGGTTTTGTGTTTTTTTTTTATTTCTATATTGTATTATGTTTATAATTATATTAATATCAGTAATAAAACGTATTTACTTATATTAGTAATAGTAAAATTATCAACAATTTTTTGGTTTTTTGTTAATTAATAAAATATTCTGATTTTTTAAATATAAAATATGTTTTTCATAAATGTTTTAAAAAATAAATTAATGTTTATATAATACTTTTAATTTAACTTTTATGATTTAAATACTTGTATTAGTTCCATACACTAAACTTTAGGTATATCAAAGTTAATATAAAATCTAATCATTTTAATATTTTAACATAATAGTATAAAAAAAGTAAACTAATTGTTTTTAGTATTTGTAGTGAATTATTATTAATCAAACTATTATTAAGTATAAAAACAGACAAAAAAACTTAACGGTTTATGAGATTCAATGAGGATGTTTGGAGAATTTTTAACTGTTTAACTTTGTCTACATGTCATTGAAAATTAAAGTTGAGATGGACCAATAGAATTATTCTATTTTAACATATGACTTAGTCATTTTAGTATTTGTCAAAATTTTAGAAAATTTAACCAAATTAATATAAATATAGATACATATAATGATGGTGTTGTGGTGTAGTTAATTATCACATCAGTTTAACGCACTGCAAATCAAGTCGGGTTATCACAAAATTTGTGTAACTTTTTTTTGGGGCACTATTGTAATGCACGTTTCTTTATATTTCATTCGCATAAAGGCGGTCCTTCGACCATTAACTTACTTATCAATGAGATACTTGATAATGTAAATATATTTGCATCCAAGAAATTTGATCGAACTATACCTATATGTGTATATACATATTCTTGTAAATAACTTAATGAGTCGTGTGCTATTGTGCTATTATTTTAATAATTTCCAGACCAGATAATTTGTTTTTTTCTATTAAATCTATACTATATTATTTGACAGTTGTTGTATTTTAACCCAGAACCTAAAGCCTAATACTGACGCATTAAACCACTCGACCAAATAGTATCTAAATATATTTAATAAATCAATTATTAGAAGGAAAGGCGTTTGATTTTAGTTATTATTTAATATACTCATTAATTAACATGTGTATTAGTTAATACACGTATTAGTTAATACTATATTTGGATGAGACATGTATTAATATATAATTATACATGTATAACTTAAGATAGTGTTTGATTCAGTATAAAATTATATGTAAAGTGATAAAAAGACTTAAAGACTCTTAAATTTATTTTGCAATGTAAATAAGTTATATATATGAATTGATTTATTTTTTAAAACAAAATATAATCATAATCCAAAAAATTGGGAAAAAATTACGAACAAAAAAATAAAATAAAATGACATAGTATTATCTTTGAGTCATGACCGATTCAATCCATTTCGACTTTTCTCTTCTGATTTTGCAATTTCATTCTTAAAATGTTACTCGCATGCATAAAGTTTCAAAACTTTCATGTTCCCAAGTGACTCTATGTGATTGATTTCTATTGAAAAGAAAAAATAGAGCATTGCATTAGTTTTACAAACATGTGGTGTTAGAGTATTATGTAGTCTAGATTAGTCTTTGTCTTTAGTTTATCTATATTAGTTAGTTTATCCTTTTAGATTTAGTTTATTATATATATAGTTAGATAGATAGTATGAGTATCTTTATAGATAGAATAAATATATATAGATAGTTATCTCTAGACTATATATATATCTAGTTCTTTATGTACTAAATAACAAGTTTCTCAATAATGGAGTCAGATGTTTTTCTTATTCATCTACCTCACGTCTTCATGTTCTTTTATATCTAACATGGTATCAGAGCCTTCTTTCCAAGGACCGAATCATTCCTGCTACTGATATGTCATTTGCTGATCTAATGCCTCTTCAATAATGCTGAATTAATTGTGATGAAATCCCGTTTTGGTATCGTGAAGATGTGTGATCAAATTGAGTTTGCACAACCAAGTTTTTTTTATAATTTACAATAGATTCAATAGAAGATTGGAATGCTGGAATTTAGATTTTAGGTTAGTTTGTTAGCTACTACGGCATGACCACGACGAGATGACCGAGATGGCACCGCGATGGCATGACCGAGTCTTTTTACTTCGTTTTCATCTGGATGTTAGCTAGAAAATATTTTATTCGAATGTGTAGTATCTCACCAATGATGCAGATGTGCAAGCACAATTCGATTGGGGATTTGATCGAGATTGGATTTGGGATCCGACACAAGCGAAGAAGTATTGGAAATTTGGGGACCAATTCAGCAAATTTCAAGAAAAACAAAGAACATGGGTGAATGTTAGAGTATTATGTAGTCTAGATTAGTCTTTGTCTTTAGTTTATCTATATTAGTTAGTTTATCCTTTTAGATTTAGTTTATTATATATATAGTTAGATAGATAGTATGGGTATCTTTATAGATAGAATAAATATATATAGATAGTTATCTCTATACTATATATATCTAGTTCTTTATGTACTAAATAACAAGTTTCTCAATAATGGAGTCAGACGTTTTTCTTATTCATCTACCTCACGTCTTCATGTTATTTTATATCTAACATGTGGAACTACATGATTTTACAAAGAACATGATTTTATATTACTATATATATATATATGATTTTACAAATCGATTTTGGGAATAGCATGACATATAAAAACATACTTAGCAAAATATAGAAACGAAACATATAAATAACCACTTCTAAGTATTTTTCCTCATGACACATGCACATAAACACTAAAAAAAAATAAAGTAAATGATATAAGTTTGATTAATATTATTTTTAAAAAAATATTAAACAAGCGTGCAAATATTAAAATATTATGTAGTAAATATTTCATTATTGTTTTAAAATATTAACTATATGTCATATATCATCGGCGAAGTGAACTCATAAATTATTTTTGAATTCGAACGTTGTTCAACAACTGTTGTGTTTAACTTAGTGACTCATTTTTGTAAAAATAAAACATATATGAAAACATTAATGATGAAAATTTATAAATAGTATTACATCATTTTATTTTTTATTTAATATATTACTTTTTTCATTAATTATTATTAGATAATTTGAGTAAATAATAATTTTAAAATGTGTTATATTAAAAATCACAAAGTATGATAATAAAAAAACTAACATGATAAACTATTCTTAGGTAGGATTAATAGACTTAGGGTAGTTAAGTAAATCTTGACTATGTATTAAATAATGTCATGGTTAGATTATGTATTAGTTAATACTCAATTAACATTATAATTGTGTATTAGCTAATACATATGTATTAGTTAATACATACCATTAATTCTAATCAAACATTGTATTAATTAATACTAATACATAGTCAATAACTCAATCAAGCACTCCCTAAGAGTTTCAGACTACCTCAAGTGACGACGTAGGTGATTTTAGCATCAATTGTTTAACGACGTGGAGGTTGATTCGATATAGGCACGACACTGGGAGGTTGAACGTGTCTGGGGAGGTTGAACAGTGGGGGGAGTGGCTAGGAATGGGATGGACCAGCTGAATTTTTTTGGCAGTATACACCATCTACTCATGAATGACATTCACGAATAGCTTACAGTTAATAGCCTAGCTACTCTAGAATGTCATTCGCGGGTATGTAAAATCTAATGGTCCATTCGTGAATATCATTCCGGGGTAGGTAACAGCTAACACACTACTCGTAAATGATATTAGCGGGTAGACTGTTAGTTGTTATCTATCTGTGAATGTTATTTGCGGGTAGGTAGTATCTAACAGATTAACTGTGAATAACATTCGTTGATGGGACTTAACTATGCTGATATCTGTGAATATCATTCGTGAGTAAAACCTTTTCTACTTACCAGCAAATTACATTTACGGGTAGGTATATTTTGGTATAATTTTTCAAAACTAAATATTTTGGTATTTAATTTTGAATTAAGTTGTATTGTATAGGGGAAAATTTTTTGATATGTTCTGTTACTCTTTTTTTAATGGGACAATCTATAATTTTTTTATATATAATTATGGATTAAAAATCCTCTATAGGTGACAACTAATCACCCAAGTTCAGTTACACAACCAAAAACAAACACTAGCTAACTTTAACAATTCGCGAAACCGAAGAGTCAACATCGTCTTTTCGGAGTGCAATAATAGTTTCCTTCGTAGGTGAGCTATGGAATTCAAACACTTGTCTCTGGTTGAGCGCCATACCCGCCATGATATCCGCTACCGCATTCGCTTCTCGAAAAATATGTCTGAACTTCATTCTTTCGAATTGCATCAATAGCTTCCTGCAATCCGCAATGATCGACATTAGTTTTTTATTTGACATACTTTCATCGGAGATTACCTTATGGGCTGAGAGGGAGTCCGTCTCAAGGTGAAGAGATTTTAATTCGAGTGTCTTTGCCAAAACCAGTCCGTCTCGAATGGCCCAACATTCCGCAGTGAGACCGTTTGAGCAACCCAAATTCCTTGAGAATCATGCAACCCATGTAGTCTCGGATGACCCCACCGGCTCTTGAAAATCCTTGATTTCGCTTAGCATCTCCATCTGTGTTAATTTTAAACCAATCCTTTTTTGGAGGAACCCAACTAATATCAATGGAAATGAACTCATTAGCACTGTCAGTCTTGTTGGGTATTGATAGTGACAACCCAAAACGGAAAAGGCCTCGAAAGCCCAATAACCATGGAGGGGTAAACCCAGGTTATTCGAACTGGACCAGCCTATGCTAAAGTCAATCTGGCCCGCAATATAGTGGCCCAAGATCGAGACCAAGTTAATATGGACGCCAAAGGTTCCATAGCTGGTCGTCATTCATCACCAAGTCGTGAACTCCTACTGCTCGCCATAGGAGTGCTCGCCCTGAAGAGAGCCTTGCCTCTCTCCTCTGGTCCCAGCAACCGTTAATAAAGCTATGGCCACGATATCCCGCATATCTCGGGCACATATTCACTAAAGATTAGATATGGTAACTGCAATATCTCGCCGTAACTGCAATATGTACTATCCTAATCTTCAACAACACAATATTCACAAAGATATACAGTTACCTTCTACAGTTTGGTCTCTCCTGTTCTATAAATACCTTTGCTTTACATACATTCATTACGTTTTGAGATATACACATACATATACTCATTTAAGCATCGGAGATGGACCAAGAGACGCCCCCTCTGTTGCGATCCCCTTCCGGCAGGTTCACCGGAGCTAAGGCGAGAGCATCATTCAACCGTCCTTTGGCATTTAATTCGCTGCCAGATCAGCATTCAGGAAATCAAGATCCAACATTTGGCGCCGTCTGTGGGAACGAGTAATACAGCCATGCAAACTCGATCCAAAAGCAATCGCAGGAACCAGGCTAGTGAGCAGTCCGCTGACAGCTCTGATTCCGCCGCCGCTTCGTCGCTCCACCAAGAACCTGCAAGCCAGGCAGCACCCAATGTCGTCCCCTCAAGGGCGGCCCGAGAACACGTCGGCAATTCCAGAACGACTTCCTCTCCCAACCATACCGAGACTCCAGCACCGCAAACCGTCCACATCGCCGGGGAAAACATCCAGTTAACTCCGGAGATGATATCACTGCTGGAGGCAATCCTAGGGCAGGCTCGCCGACAAGCCCCTGCTCCTCAACAAAACACTTGCCCCGCTGCCACGGGGTCCCTGCCGACTGAAACTGTGAATCCTTCCGACTGAAACTGTGAAAGGTGACCGACAGTCGCAGCTCCCTTCAGGGAGTGCTATGCTCATCCCTTCGTCGATGATCTCGTCGCCATCAAAATCCTGAAATACGTCGTAGCCCGGGCTATTCCTGAATACAGTGGTAGAAGAGATCCCACTATACATGTCAACAAGCATGAGGCCTCTCTTTTGGGTAAGTCAAATGATCCAAATCACTTGGCTTTATTGTTTCCGTCGACCCTATCGGGTTCGGCGTCGTCCTGGTTCTTCGTCCTCCCTGCAGGATCCATAGGGACTTGGTCAGAGTTGAAAAGCAAGTTCCTGGAGAGGTATATGGGTGAACGACAACTAATGGAGAGTGTGGTCGCCCTGAATGCGGTCAAGCAACAGCCGGGAGAGTCACTGGCTGATTTCTATGGACGTTTCCATCAAAACGTCACCGAGATAAATCGTCGAGTCTCAGACGGGGAGATCATCTGAGCCTTCTACCGAGGACTGGACGTGGCCAACAAGGCCTCGAGAAAGCTGCGCAACAGTTATCATGTGCAGGAAATTGAGCCGTTGGAGGAACTGGCAGCCAGGGCGAAAAGTTTCATAGACCTCGAGAGAGCGAACGCCAAGGCTAACTTCCTGACGACCTCGCTAAGGGTGGTTCCTGAGCCCCGACGCGATGGTAAGAAGGAGGTCAAGAAGGATAAAAAGGGACAAGACAGCAGGACCCGGACAGAACCGAACCCAGGGCCTAGAAATCGAGAGGTCCCTAAGTATTTTACGCCTTTAAATAAACAGATCTCGGCGGTACAACTCGAGATGGAGAGAAGATCTCTGGCAAGGCCACCAATGCCTCGAAGGGGTGGTTAGCCCATGGAGAAGGATACAGAGAGCTATTGCAGATACCACAAGTGCAAGGGCCACAAGAATGATGATTGCCGAATTTTGAAGCGGGATATTGAGAAGCTGATTCAGAGGGGGATGCTGAAAGAATTTGTGGCGGGGCGAGATAGGAGTCGAACGCCACCAAGGAGAAACCGTTCGCCAGCTTTGCCTGAGCAAGTTGGCCCATCCCAGAGCAGGAGGGTAGTTAATCTTATTGGTGGAGGTTTTGGCGCCGGAGGCGAGGGATCGCATGCAAGGGAGGTCTATGCAACTCAAATTTCTACAGCGGTCCAGTTGGGAAAGCGATATCGTCCCGAAGAGGACATTGTCATCTCATTCTCTGAAGACGATTTGGCACATGTCACCACTCCCCACAATGATGCCCTGGTTATCACAGCCGATCTCGACGGCTGTGACGTGAAGAGGATTTTGATAGATGGAGGCAGCTCGACAGACAGTTTGTTCCAAGACGCCTTTGAGAAGATGGGCAAGTCCAAGCGTGACCTGAAGAGGGTCGACTTTACGTTGATCGGGTTTGCTGGGAGGACGACTTATCCACTGGGGGCAATAACCTTTCCCGTAATCCTGGGCGAAGGATGGAAGAGCATCAAGGTGGCGGTCACCTTCCTGGTGGTCGACTCACCTACATCGTACAACACCATCCTGGGGAGGACCACGATCAATCCCAAAAAGATTGTGGCCTCCATAGTCCATTAGAAAATGAAGTTCCTCACACCCAACGGGATTGGAGAAGTATTTGGCGATCAGCCTTCCTCGCGACAATGTTATGTGAACTGCCTGCGCAGGAAGAATCAAAGGGAAGCCCTCTCCATCGAGACGTAGGCTGACCCTCGTGAGGATTTGGCTCGACCAGCGCCCATGGAAGAGTTGGAAGAAGGTGAGGTTGATGGCCCGGATAAGAAGGTTCGTATCGGGACCACCTTGAACAATGACCAGAAGCAGGCCATGACTGCCCTCCTCATGGAATTCAAGGAGCTCTTTGCCTGGAAGCCGAGCGACATGCCAGGTATCAGTACAGACATCATCTTTCATGAGCTCAGGATAGACCCTTCCATGAAGCCGATCGCTCAGAAAAGAAGATCGTTCGGGACAAACAAGCGTTTGGCGATCAGACAGTAAGTTGGCAGGTTGATTGAAGCCGATTTTGTCAGAGAGGTGAGATTCCAGAGCTGGGTCGCCAACCCAGTTCTGGTGAAAAAATCAAACGGCAAGTGGATGATGTGCGTTGACTTCCGCGACCTGAACAAAGTTTGCCCCAAGGATTCCTACCCTCTTCCCGGGATTGATCAGTTGGTCGATGCAACCTCTGGTCACGAGATGTTGAGCTTCATGGATGCCTATTCAGGCTACAACCAGATCCGGATGCATCCAGATAATGAGGCCCATACCGCTTTCTATGCAGACGGGGACATTCTTTGCTACAAAGTGATGCCCTTCAGTCTAATCAATGCCAGGGCGACATATCAGCGAATGGTGAACCGCCTGTTCCAAGACATGCTGGGGAGAAACATGGAGGCTTATGTGGACGACATGCTCGTCAAAACAATCAAGGGCAGTCCTCACACAGCAGATCTTCGAGTGCATGGTGCGCTTTGGGAGTCAAATCTGGTAAATTCCTGGGATTCATGGTCAGTGAGCGGGGTATTGAGGTGAACCCGGAAAAGCTCAAGGCTATAGAAGAGATGAATTCGCCAACATGCCACAAGGAGATCCAACGTCTGAATGGTCGCCTAGCTGCTCTCAATCGCTTCCTCTCCAGGGCGAGCGACAGGTCCCTGCCGTTCTTCAAAACTCTAAGGCCCAACCGTAAGTTCGAGTGGACACCAGACTGCGTGGAGGCGTTCCAATCCTTGAATCAACGAATCCAAACACTCCCAGCACTGGCAAAACCCACTCCAGGCGAGCAGCTCTTCCTTTACCTGAGCATCAGTGATGTAGTAGCCAGTGCCGTTTTAATAAGGGAAAAAGATAATGTCCAGAGTCCAGTGTATTTTGTTAGCAAGATGTTTAATTCTGCATAAATAAAATATGTCCAAATTGAGAAGTATCTCTATGCCTTAGTTATTGCTGCTCGAAAGCTGAGACCTTATTTTCACGCGCACGACATTACAGTCCTCACCAATCAGCCTCTCAAAAACTTCATGTTGAAACCAGATGGTCAAGTGGGCGATCGAGCTCAGCGAGTTCAAAATAAAATTTGCGCCAAAAACGGCCATCAAAGGTCAAGCACTAGCTGATTTCATCGTGGAAAGCATAAGTAATGGTCTAACAGAAGTAGATAACAAGCCAACTTCATCAACAGACAACAGTCAAATCTGGGAGGTTTATACAGATGGATCTTCATCAAGAGAAGGCTCGGGGGCAGGTTGAATTCTCATCCCTCCTGAGGGCGAGCCTTTGAAATATGCGATCGCCCTAACGTTTCAGGCGACCAATGATGAAGCAGAATACGATGATCTTATTACTGGACTCAGACTGGCAAAAGGAATGGGTATATCAACACTCAAGGTAAAAAGCGACTCTGAGCTTATTGTCAATCAGGTCAATGGCACTTACGAGGCAAGAGGAAAAGATGAAGAAGTACCTCGACATCGCCAAGAAACTCCTCATAGAAATTCCAAATTTTGCGATTGAGTCTATTCCTCGTCAAGAGAACCAGATGGCAGACTCTCTAAGTAAGCTAGCGTTTGGAGGAACCAAAATTCAAGACGTACAGTTCCTGGAAAAAGTCTCATGTTCAGTTATCAACAACAGAGCATAAGTGTTCAATATTCAGGGGCAGGTCACATGGATGACTCCATTTCAGAATTTCTTGAAAGAGGGAATTCTCCCAGAAGACGAAAGCGAATCCACAAGGATAAGACGACTTCCAGCCAGTTACTTGATTATAGACGGAGAACTCTACAGGCGAGGCTACTCGACGCCTTACCTAAGGTGCGTTGCTCATCCCGAAACAGAAAGAGTTCTTCGTTAAGCTCATGAAGGATAGGCAGCATGCCACGAAGCCGCGCGATCCTTAACAAAAAAGATCTTTAGGTTTGGATACTACTGGCTAACCTTGGAAAAAGATGCGGCTGAATTAACTCAAAGGTGCGAGACTTGCCAACAATTTGCACCACGATCTGGTCGACCGTCAACACTGTTGTCCCCAATGGCAGGTGCCTAGCCTTTTTCTCAATGGGGGATGGATATATTGGGTCCTTTTCCCATTAGTACTGGGCAGCGCACTCACATAATAGTGGCGATCGACTACTTCACCAAGTGGATAGAGGCGAAAGCTTTGGCTTCTACAACGGAATTTCAAGTGATCAAGTTCCTCAAGATCAACATATTTTCCAGGTTTAGCATTCCCAAGATACTTATTAGCAATAATGGTCCACAATTCGTAGGAAAAGAACTCAAATGGCTATGCGAAGAATACCATATCGACCATCGGTTCAGCTCAGTGCATCATCCTCAAACGAATGGGCAAGCTGAAACAGCCAACAAAGTTGTTTTAGCAGGTCTCAAGAAAAGGGTTCGAGCATTCAAAGGAAATTGGGCAGAGGAGCTAGAAAACGTACTATGGGCTATCCGAACAACGCCTAAGGCAGCCACTAGAGAATCACCCTTTAGTTTAGTGTACGGATCAGAAGCAGTAGTACCCGCCAAAATAGCGGTGCCTACCCACAGAATCCTACACTTTAACACTGAGTCAAACGAAATGGAGCGCAGGACTGACCTCGACTTGACAGAAGAAAAGAGGTGGCAATCAGAAAGAACACAAGCCAAGATGCGACTGGCGACCGCTCGATACTTCCATAGAAAAGTTAGCGCTCGCCAATTTTTCGTGGGGCAGATGGTTATGAGAATGAATGAATTTACAAGACTAGACAGCCAAAATAAACTTTCAGCTAAGTGGGAAGGACCATACAAGGTAGTAGAGATCGCCGCCCCAGGATCTTACTATTTGGAAACCACCGAAGGCGAAAGGTTACCCCGTCCATTCAATTCTGAACAATTAAGGAGATTTTATACATAGCTTGTAATCAAAGTTTTATGTCAATAAAAACAATTCATTCCTTCATAAAGCATGACTACTCGAATCAAATCGAAGAAAAAAGACATGACGCCAAAAGTCAGGCGAAAGACCTGATGACCGAATCAGGCATTGAAGAAAAAAGACTTGACGCCAAAAGTCAGGCAAAAGACCTGATATCAAAATTGGGTAAAAGACCCGACGCCAAAGTCAGGCGAAAGACCTAACGCCAAAGTTAGGCAACAACAAAAGACCTGACGCTAAAGTAAGTCGAAAGACCTAACGCCAAAGTTAGGCAACAACAAAGACCTGATATCAAAATTGGGCAAAAGACCTGACGCCAAAGTCAAGTGAAAGACCTAACTTCAATGTTAGGCAACAACAAAAGACCTGACGCCAAAGTCAGGCAAAAGACCTAGCAGCAAAGTTAGGCAACAACAAAAGACCTGACGCCAAAGTCAGGCAAAAGACCTAGCAACAAGGTTAGGCAAAACAAAAGACCTAACGCCAAAGTCAGGCAAAAGACCTAGCAACAAGGTTAGGCAAAACAAAAGACCTGACGCCAAAGTCAGGCAAAAGACCTAACAACAAGGTTAAGCAAAACTAAAGACCTCACGCCAAAGTCAGGCAAAAGACCAGTTACCAAAATCAGGCAGGAGTCCTAACAACGAAGATAATCAATCCATCAAGGAAGCTATCCTCTTATAAGTTAAACAAATTTTGGAGAAGTTATCTACTAAGGGTAACAATTCCTTTATGAAGCGAATTAGGGAAGATGGGCAAGGAATCTTAAGCGATCACTATGGATGATGAGGCCTTAAGTAACAATTTCCTTGCTATTAGGCGAACACCCCCCAAAGGTTTAAACTTCGAAGAGGTAATATATCTTTAATCTTAGAAGTCTATACTTTTAAGTATTAAGATGTTTTCCTTAAGAAATTTATACTAGACAAGGGAAATAGATAAGTCTAGAAAGACTTATCCTGTCGAGCTTAAAAGAAAGGTCCAAGACCTTAAGAGTCGAGACCATTATCAAGCAAAAGAAAAGTTGAAGGTAATTACGATTAAGATATCGGAGGAATCGCCAACACATTCAAAGTCGAGCAAACACAAAGGCTTATGAATATAAAGGCATTCAATAAAAGTAACCGAGTCTTCAATCGAATAAATAATTACAAACCAACCCTAAATACAAAATAAGATAAGGAAACAATTATCTAAAGTCTAGAATCTAAGAAGAGGATCGCCGGAAGGGTGGAAGATTCAGGCCTTGGAGTCTTCAGGAGCGGGGACACTCTGCTCGCCTTCGGGGCCAACCACCTCGACAGTAGCAGCAGGATCGACTTCTTCGACAGCAGCAGCCGGGTCTACCTCTTCAGCAACAGCAGCAGGGGTCTCCTGGGGGAGGGTGCTCAGGAGGAAATGCTTAAGAGCCTCAACTTCCCGAAGTGGGAAGTTGGGGTCAACAGCCTGGATATCGTCGACCAGGACCTGGATATAGTTAGCAATCTCTGACTTCATCACCTCCAAGGCACAATCGACGAACTCCTCGAATTTCTTGAAGTCGTCGACCACGCTTTGGGGGGATGGAACAGACTTTAGCTGTACAGTCAGCTGTTCCTTCTCCTCCTCCAGGGCGTTCCCCCTGGTCTGAGCAGCAACCTTCTGAGCCTCAGCAGCTTCCCTCTGAGACTCAACAGCGACCCGTTGAGCTTCGGCATCCGCCTTCTGAGCCTCTGCCTCTTCCCTCTGGGTTTGGGCCTCCAGGCGAGCCTTAGCAGCCTCAACCTCGGCTAACTGCCGATGAAGTGCCTCAGACTCCTAGAAGGCGACCGCTGCATTTGCCACCCTACTCTTAATAGAGGCGAGGAGTCTCTCCTCCTTTTTGAAGTACTCCTCTTGAAAGACTTTCCACCAGGAAAACTGTCGAGTCGACAGTCGTCTACATGGCCTCCATCTGCCCAGAAGAGTACCCCAGGTTCCGGTATTGCTCCAGCTCGATAAGCAGGTCAGTCTGCTTATCGGCAAGCTCCCCGACGACCCGACCGATCGCCACTTCCTCTCGAACGAGATGGCAACAAAGGGAACAAGGGGCAAAAATGTTGTTAGTCTACAAAAAGTACAAGTAATACGAAAGAACAACAAAGAGTTAAAAGTCTTACTAGGGCGACTCGTTCGAAGTGTGTCATCATCATCCTCTCGATGAGGGGCAACTCCGAGGGAACCCCAGAGCGATCCATGGGAGGAATTATCCTCTCCAAGAGTCGCATGCATAAATTCGGGTTGCCACGGAGAGACATCTTGTCAGAGACCCCCGTCTTCGAGAAGTCGTCGTTGGGGATCCAGATGCCCCGAGAATTGGCAGCCTTAGGCGGCTGGAAAAAGCCCACCAGGGGCAGTACTCCCCAGGGGGAGTCTTCGAAGAGCCCCGAGCATCGAGCCCCTTCTTCTAGGCCTCAGATTCCTTGGGAGGAATAGAGGCTGAGGGCTTAGGAGGAGTAGGGGTCGCCGGGACCACGGCCAGAGCCTTCTCCTTGGGGGCAATAGGAGCCGGAGGATTCTTTGGAAGAGAAGGGCGCTCCTCGCCTTAACTCCTGACCTTCTTGGCAGGAGGAGGAGGGGGTCCCGAGCCACGTCAGCAGCGGGCTTCTCTGCAAAAAATAAGCAAAAACATCAAAATCCAGAAACTCAAGGCGTGGAAATAAAAAAGGTATTACGAAAGCAATGTACCTCTTTGGCGAGGGCCAACAGTGGTCGTGGGACGTTCCTCCTCAAGCTTCCTATTAGAGGAACGCCTAGAGGGGGAGGAGGAGGGTTTAGCGACGCCTGGTCCGAGAACAGCCCTGCCTTACCCTGGTCATCAAAGAGACCCATGAGTTTTCGGCCCCGGTTGCCTACAACCAATAAAAATAAAAATGATTAGAAGAATTACCCAATCAACAAGAAGTGGCGTGGCCTGATGAATGCCTGCCATCTTGAGCATATTCTCAGTGGTCTCCGTCACTAGGTGGATGGGGTGAAAACTGGAGGACCTATGCAACCGGAACAAGTCATCGATGGCGTTCCAGTCGCTCCCTGACAGCTCGCCAAAGGCAGGAATAATATCCCTTTCCGGTTGAGACAACTCGCAGGACACGCCCCCTTTGTAGAAAAAGTAGAACTTCTTGTAGTTGGAGTTGGTGGAACGGAAGTCGTCGACCAACCGAACATGAACATTCCAGCTCCACGCCTGGCCTCTCCACTCTTCAAACTTTGGCCAGCGAGACTGGAAGTGATGGAGATGATTCGCTCCGGCAGCCAATCGGAAGAAATATCGAAACAAGGCCAGTGAATACGTCCATTCTCAACGTATGCACATGAACTTGAATCCGACCCACATCCTAATGGCGTTGGGTATGAGCTGAGTAGGATGTATCCCGTAATACTGGCACAGTTCTTGCAAATCCTCGCAGAGAGGAAAACGCAACCCAGCATCAACCTGGGCCGCATAAATGTAAACCTCTCCATCACGAGGATAATGCAGTCCCAGGCTCGGGTACCTGGGGGCATACACTTCGTTGATACCGCCGATGGAGACTGCCATCTTGAAGTGAGCTGGCTTCAGTTCGTTAGGCTTGACATCTAGTTAGAAATTCAGATATGGCAAGAACAATATGAAAACAAGAAAAACAAAGGATACTCTCAGACAAAACAACAAACAGAGTATTTACCTTTCGGGGAAAAGATTGGTGTGTTGGTGTCTGGCCCATCCACCACCACAGGTGTGGCTGCGGACCTTCCAACATCGGGGTGCCTATCACCCGAGGCTAGTGTAGAACCGTCCCTGATTAACAGGGTGCATTTGCATTTTTTGTCACCTTCGGGGTCGAAGAAGAAGACCTGTTGGGCATCATTTTTTTTTTGCCGGTCGATTGATTACGGGTTGCCATGGATGTTTTTAGGGTGGAAGGTTTGAAAATTGACAAGAAGAAGAAGAAGGTTGCAGAAATTGAAATCGGAAAACATAGAGAATTCTCTAGAATCTGAGGGAATGGAAGCGTAAAAGGCGATAGAGTGGAACTGTTGTCCCTTATATAGACAAAAAAGGATTAACCGCCACAGACAGAATCGAAACGACGCGGAGAATGATTGCAACTTTTGGGTAAAAATCGAAGCAATGTTAGAATTTTAAGAGACACCTCGGGGAGACAAACGGTCGGCGAGTATAGAAAACTGTCAGACTACCCTTGGGTTACGGAATATTAAATAACATGTGTGCTTCAAACGACCGTTCGACTTCTGGATGACTGTGCAGTTATTAAATGCTAAAGTCCATTAGGCAGACAAAGTGATCGTCAGCGCACTAATAGGCCTTTTTGGGAAATCCTTTTCAAAGGCAATGATCGCCCAATAGCAAAGGGTAAACCTCCATAAGCCTAGACTGCCTCGAGTGATCGCCAAGAAGGAATAAAATATTGAATATTCCTTCAGCCATGAACAACCGAACGACTGATCGCCAAACAAGCATAAAGTGTTCATAAAGGTATGAACCTCAGAAAAAGACAAAGAAGACCAAATCCAAGTGTCACTATCTCAAACCCTACCAAGAAATCAAGCTCGACTAAAGAAACTTCACTCAAGCTTCGGGGGCAAATGTTGGGTATTGATAGTGACAGACCAATAAGGAAAAGGCCTCGAAGGCCCAATAACCATGGAGGGAGTAAACCCAGGACATTCGAACTGGACCGGCCTATGCTAAAGTCAATCTGGCCCGCAATAGAGTGGCTCAAGATCGATCCCAAGTTAATATGGACGCCAAAGGTTCCATAGCTGGTCGCCATTCATCACCAAGTCGCGAACTCCTACTGCTCGCCATAGGAGTGCTCGCCCTGAAAAGAGCCTTGCCTCTCTCCTCTGGTCCCACCAACCGTTAATAAAGATATGGCCACGATATCCCACATAACTCGGGCACATATTCACTAAAGATTAGATATGGTAACTGCAATATCTCGTCGTAACCGCAATATCTACTATCCTAATCTTCAACAACACAATATTCACAAAGATATACAGTTACCTTCTACGGTTTGGTATCTCCTACTCTATAAATACATTTGCTTTACATACATTCATTACGTTTTGAGATATACACATACATATACTCATTTAAGTATCGGAGAGGGATCCAGAGACGCCCCCTCTGTTGCGATCCCCTTCCTGCAGGTTCACCGGAGCTAAGGCGAGAGCATCATTCAACCGTCCTTTGGCATTTAATTCGCTGCCAGATCAGCATTCAGGAAATCAAGATCCAACAAGTCTCAAGATAAACATTTTTGTGAAACTTTGCCTGAGATAAAGATAAAGTATAAACAGAAGAAAAAGCAGGCTTATCATTAAAAATAAGAGAGCTCCCGACAATCTATAAATTACTATGTGGTTGTGAAGGTTTTCATCTTATACAGGACACGACATAACATGGAGCGGGAGCAGCGATCACTATCGGAGTTTGCAGTATGACGCGTACTCCACCACCCCACCACTACCTCTTAGAAGGTATAAAGGATCAAGAGGAAAAAAAAAATCGTGAAATAGTGCATGAAATTTCGATTTTGTGTTGACTTGATTATATTTATACAACTTTTTTAAGAAGTATCAATTACCCTTGATAATTATCATAGTATGTGAATTGTGATGGCCTCGGGAAGCAATAACAAGGATGGTAGGGAACGGAAGTTCGGTATCACATGGTTGGTTTCCGGGGTCGAGACGATGGCTAAAATAATAAAAACAAAGAATTATTTACGTATATATATCAATTTTTCCGATAACTGAATTAAATGAATGAATAATCTATAGATATTTATTTTATTTTATTTTTTAATAAATCTAAGGCATTCAAATTATAATATTATATATTCAGAGACATTGCATTATTCATCTTATAATGGAAGTATCAATTATAAATTAATCAACATGAAAACGTAGTATCTTGATGAATCATCGGTGGTGCGCGAGGTGTCCACTCTCGTCTCTCTGCCCATGTGAAGAAGCCACCAATTGCCTAGGTTTCCTCCCCCCGTGACAGACAAATCCTGTTCCCAATTGGTGAAGGCATTCAATCTCGTTCTGAAATTAATTGCAAGAAGACAAAGAGAGGGAATGTTCAGCCGCTAGGAACCAATCGCATCTATGATTGGGCATGGCCATGCAACAAATAACGAACGAAACGTGAAGCTGCCAGGCGAGTTACTTGACCGATTTCGCTGCGATTTTGCAGAGCAGAAGGCTCCACCGGCGGCGGCCTGAGATCATCCATAAGGTGGCCAAGCTACCAGCGACGGCGGCGGCCACACCCGGCAGCCCAAGTTGGTTCCCGAACCAGCACCACCACCTGCACACTGTTGATGTTTATAGATTAGGTTAGATTTTAGGGAGAAGAAGAAGAAGAAGAAAGGAGAAGAAGATGAAGAACGAAGAACAAAAAGAGATAAACACTACGGAAATTGTATTCAATCTAAGATGATATTTGTCTCTTACACTGTAGACATATATAGACAAAGCTACAGAACCAAGGACAGGATAATTGAAATATGGTCCCTATAACTAACGATAATTGTAATTGGACACATAAACAACGACAATTACGAAATAACCCATGAACATAAGTGTGTGACACACTTATAACCTAACATTCCCTATACTTGATCTTGATTTGAGTTGACCATCCTTTCTTCTTGAGATTGCAACAGCCAGAGTAGTCTGTAGGTGACAGTCTTTTCCTACAAACTGAGAACTTTCTTACCTTCTCAGTACATCCATTAAGTTGTTCTGTTGTAAATGGTCGGTTTCACTGCAATGCACATCTGGTTACAACTGCATCACTAGCCTCTTCACATATCATGGACTCATCTGTGCTCATGGCGTTGATCTTCACTTGACATCTTAGTAAGGCATATGAAAAAACTAACAGTTCAGCAATACCAGGAGATAACACAAGCATATGTATAAATCTCCCTATACCTGATTCTTTATGATTGCCAAAGTGCATCATACACAGACATATTTCAGAAATTCCTTGCATTAAGGTATGACTCCAGTATTTGCAGTATGACAAAAAACTAAGATACAATCTGTATTTTTCTTCTTTTCTCTTTTTTTTTTTTGTTTTTATTTGAATCTGACAGAGGAGTTTGAGCTCCTATCTTACCAGCATGATTGCAATGTTTGAGCCTTGATCTTTTCATCCTCAAGGGTGAAACCCGAAAGTATCATGACGTTTTCTTGCAGAACCACCCTATTTTTGGACTCAAATCATGCCCTATGCCATCTAGACTTAAACTAACAGTTATCATACCCAATGATGAGACTGTGATGATACACAAAGGCAATGACTAGATTCAAGTATGAGAGGATAGACAGATGACATGTGAATCTTCCGGATTTGCTAAACAGGATAAGTTGAGCATATGCATACCATGATGAGCAGAAAAGATCAGATCAATGAGTAAGATGAGCAAGAGTGTGAGGAGACAGGCTGCAATTAATAACCAAGAGGCAAGCAGCAAAACCAGCATATATCCACAGAACTGCATTAAGGATGTGAGAGATAAAGAGAAGCACCAGTCAGAGAAAGAAGATGAACTTACAGACTAGTCTGAGGCTCTAAACAGAGTCGGTTGTGCCTTGGAGGAAGGATGAGACACCGTGGTCTTCCAGTTCTTCGAGTGAAAAAACTCCAAGTTTCTTCCTGCAAGGGATGAAATGTTTTTCAGTTAGGGGCTTGGTTAAGATGTCAGCTGTTTGTTCAGATGCTGGAATGAAGTTAACTAAGACGTCTCCTGAATGGACTTTTTCCCTGATAAAGAAGAGGTCAATCTCGACATGTTTCATCTTTGAGTGGTGAATGAGATTTTCTGAAAGTGCAAATGCACTTGTGTTGTGTGTCCATATCACAGGTGTAGTGGGAGTTTGCAGATCAATTTCTTTGAGTAGGGACTGGACCCACATGATCTCACACATTGCATTTGCAATGGCTCGGAATTCAGCCTCTGCACTGGACCTGGACACAACTGGCTGTTTCTTAGAGCTCCACACTATTGGATTACCATTTAATAACAGGTAATGACCTGAAATAGATCGGCAATCAGTGTAATCACCCCCCCCAGTCAGCATCAGAAAATGAAGTAAGAGAAATATCATTAATAGGAGAATGAGTAGTTCTAAACAAAAGACCATGATTAAGAGTACCCTTGAGGTATCTAAGTATGTGAATAACAGCTTTCCAGTTGCTGGTATTAGGAACCTGCATGAACTGACTAAGCTTGTTCACAACAAAGTGAATATCTGGTCTTGTGACACAAACATGCTGAAAAGCACCTATTGTGCTTCTATAAAGAGTCTCATCATGGAAGGGTTCATCGCAAATACTCATACCAGATCTGGACAGACACGTACCTGTCATCGGTGTGGGAAAGCTTGTTTGATCATTGAGGCCAATCTTGTCCAGCAGATCCAGAATGTATTTCTTCTGGTTGAGAAGAATGAACTCATCCCCAGATACTACTTCCATGCCAAGGAAGTAGTTTAGGCTGCCCAAATCCTTGAGCTGAAACTGCGCATTGATGGAATCAACAATGTTAGAGACAAATGATGAAGAGGTACCAGTTATAACTATATTGTCAACATAAACAAGTAATAGCACAAAAGAATCTGAGGTAGATTTGATGAACAAGCAATTGTCAGATGTAGAGACTTTGAAACCAAGTGAGTTGAGAAGAAAGAATTTGAGCTTTTCAAACCATGCTCTGGGTGCTTGCTTAAGACCGTATAGTGCCTTTTGAAGTTTGCATACCAGATTGGGTGAAGCAGAGGACTAAATTTCAAAACCTGGAGGCTGCACCATGAATACGTCTTCATGAAGATCCCCGTGAAGAAAGGCATTGTTGATATCTACCTGTCTGATACACCATTTGTGAGTTAGAGCCAACGATAAAACTATACGAACTGTTGTCGATTTTATAACCGGACTAAAAGTTTCCTGGAAGTCAAAACCTGGTTTTTGAGAGAAGCCTTTGGCCACAAGGCGAGCCTTGTACCTGACAACCTCCCCTTCAGCATTTCTCTTGATAGTGAAGATCCACTTACAGCCTATAGGGATTCTCCCTGCAGGAAGAGGAACAAGATTCCATGTGTTGTTGGAAGAAAGAGCACTGAGCTCTTCCTGAACAGCCTGGAGCCAGTGTGAAGATTGAAGAGCATCATGAATGGTGCGAGGCTCAGAGTTGGTGAGGTCATCGGACAGGGCAAGAGACATAGTGAGCCCTTGAATGGAAGTTTTTGATCTGGTTTGCATCGGATGCACATTGGTAGAAGATTTTGGACGAGAAGGGTGAGAGGAAGTGGAAGGGTGAGCTGGTGGAGAGGTGGGGAAGGACTGATCAGAATGACCAGGTGGTGGAGTGGATGGGGAGGGAGCAGAAGAAGCAATGGGAACTAGGGTGGATCCAGAAGGGTCATACCTGCATACATCAGTAGGTGAAAGCAGGTCTGGAGCTGAGTCAGGTAAAGTAGAGACGGGTACCTGAATAGGAGGTTTCACTTGTGACTGAGTAGGTGTGGTGGAAGGAAGACTGGACTCACCAGAGGTGTGAGCATGAGCAGGAGGACCAGAAGAATGAGAGACAGTAGAAGGAACAGATGTGGGTTGTTGAAAGAAAGGGTCACAAGGAATGAAGAAAGGTTTCGAAGGAGCTGAGATTTTTGGGGTGTGAGAGGCAAAGAACGGGCATGTGATGTCAGCAAAAGGAAATGTTGTTTCATGAAAAATGACATTTCGAGAGACATAAACTCTACCAGAAGAAGACAGACATTTGTATCCATGATGATCAGAGCAAAACCCAAGAAAGACACGGGGTTCTGACCTGAAGGATAGTTTGTGAGAACGATATGGTCTCAGATGTGGGAAGCACAGACATCCAAAGACTCTTAGAAAAGAGTAGTCAGGTTTGGACCGAAAGAGGAGTTCATGAGGAGAACAATTGTTCAGAATTTTGGAGGGTATGTTAATGAGGAACACAGCAGTGAAAAATCCATTTGTCCAGCAGTGAAGTGGGACAGATGATTGAGCAAGGAGGATGAGGCCAAGCTCAACAATATGACGGTGCTTACGCTCTACCATACCATTTTGCTGACTTGAGTATGGACAAGTCACCCTATGAACTATGCCAAATTGAGAAAGATACGAAGTAAGAAAATGTAACTCACCTCCTCCATCGGATTGAACAGCCTTAAGTTTAGTTCCAAGCTGTTTTACTGCCAACACATGAAACTCACAAAATACCTTAGCAGCATCAGATTTGCGATGTAAGAAATAAATCCAGGTATAACAACTAAAAGCATCAACAATACTGAAGTAGTAATTGTTGTTGCTAGAGGAGAAAGGGGCAGGGCCCCATAAGTCTACCTGAACCAGTTCCAAAGGATGAGAGTAGATGGTGTCCGAGGAAGAGTAGGGCTGGGATTAGCTTTTCCCAACTGCACAGGTAGCACACTCAGAAGAAACATGGTTAGTAGGAAGATTTTTAAGCCTAAGGAAATTAACAAGAATGTTTTTAGAGGGGTGACCCAACCGCATGTGCCACGGATTGGATGAGTCAGTGCTCTTAAGTGTGGAAATGAAGCAGCTGAACTCAAAGTCAGGTAAAAAAGAGGTGGAGTGGTTGTTAGATCAAGCAGTAGAAGGACATTCATCAAGAACATCAGTAAACTAGATAGATAAAGACGATAAAGACCTCCTGATTCAAACCCCTTGAGCAGCACACTGTTGGAGATGGAGTCCTTAACCAAGCAATGTGTCGTATGAAACTCAAAATAAACCTGATTATCCTTTGAAAACTGAGATACAGAAAGAAGATTTTTAGTAACAACAGGTGTATAAAGCATGTTATTAAGAACAAGTTGTTTTCCAGAGGAAGGTAAGGATGAAGAACCAATTGCAGAAATTTTAAGTGAAGAGTCATTACCAACTAGAACCTTACCCGGGCCAGAGTATGGAGATGACATGTGTGGAGCAAGTTTGGCTTTGCTCAGGTGGTTCGTAGCACCAGAGTCAGGGAACCAACCTCCATCAGTTGAAGCTGTGTTTGAGACATTGGCCAGGTTAGCCTAGAAGGGTGTCGGGGATGAAGGTTGAGGTGAGATATTGTCTGCTGGGAGCTGTGGGTTAGGGAATGCAGAGTATGGAGGAGATGGATTAACAAAGCAGGGAGGATACATCATATAAGGATAGATGGGTGGTGCAGGATGAGGATATAGTGAGTATTGCAGCATTTGGTGAGACTGAGCAGTAGGAAGGGATATGGTGTTGGTCTGAGCAGATTGAGGATGAACTTGAGATTTGTTCACGTGAGGTTGTGGGTAATGGGATTGTGGTGATGATGGTTGCTGGAAAGGATCAGATTCATAGTCATAGGAGGCAAGGTTGGCAGAGGGTACTGAGGATGTGGAATTTGGGTATGTGACCCCTGTGAAATGCACATTAAACCGATGGAAACATCTGTGCACCAGGTGGCCAAACTTCCCACATAACTGGCACTGAAGCTGGTTATTGCCAAAACCATGACCACGACCCTTGCCCCTATCAGGCTGCTGACTGCCAAATGTAGGAGGGTGGTGTTGTGGTGTGGGTAGAAGGCCAGTATTGGCAGGCATCACAGACATACTATCCTTAACCCCTGAACTACTTTCTTCATAAGCAATGACAGGTTTAGCAGCAGTAGGAATCTTAGCAGCAGCAACATTGACAGAAACTTTCGCATCAAACAACAAATCTATGTGCCTAGACTCAGCATCAAGGAGAACATAACTCACTGAGGCAATGGTTGTAAGGTTTCTGACTGGCATGAATAACAGCTATCACATTGTCATACTGACCCTTAACACCATTTAAGACTATCGATATCTGTTGCATTTCTTCTATTGGGTGACCACAACTAGCTAGACTATCACAAGTGGTTTGTATCTCAGTGAGATAGTCACGCATGGACTGATGGACATGCTTCCTAACTTTAAGCCTATCATACAGATGCATAATCCTAGTGGTTGAGGATGATGAGAAATCACGGTACAGTTTTTGCCATATAGCAGTAGCTGTCATGCAACCGATTAAACCTCTACTGACCTGTGAGGAACTGACAGCAAGACCTGCTGCTTCCATGACTGGAAATTTTCTTCACCGACCAGCTGAGCTACTTTCTTGTTGGCGAAGGCAGGTGATGTTTCTTCCATGAAATCAAGCAAGAAATAGGACTGGGTTTATGATTCAGACTCGATTTAGCTCTGATACCATGTTGATGTTTAGAGATTAGGTTGGATTTTAGGGAGAAGAAGAAAGGAGAAGAAGATGAAGAACGAAGAACAGAAAGAGATAAACACTACGGAAATTGTATTCAGACTAAGATGATATTTGTCTCTTACACTGTTGACATATATAGACAAAGCTACAGAACCAAGGACAGGATAATTGCAATATGGTCCCTATAACTAACGATAATTGTAAACTGACACATAAACAACGACAATTATGAAATAACCCATGAGCATAAGTGTGTGACACACTTATAACCTAACACACACTTAGAGGGAACCAATCGGACCCAACACAGCCGAACACCGCCACGCCTATAAAGGAACCAGCACACCCAACCGTCTTCACCCCCTTCCCCTCTGTTTTCGTGTTTACCTTGTCTCTTGCAGGAAGCTTCCAGCCACGGTGACGACTCGGCCCCTACATTCAGCGTTGCGATGCAGACCGAGGCCAGTTCCGGCGGCTCGAGCAGACCCGGCAAGCCCGTGGTCGACTTGGACTTCAACGATAAGGTGAAGAACGAATAGTGGTATGTGGGCAAGATCATATCACAAAAGCCAAGCAAACTCAACATGGTTAATTGGTTACTATGGTCGGCGTGGGCGCAATATGGACCTGTCACAATATCGGAAGCGGAGTAGGGTATACTATTGTTTGATTTCGAACGAAAGGAGAATGCGGACCAAATACTAGACCGGTCACCATGGGCCGTCAATGGACATATTCTCAATATCAAAAGATGGGATCCAAGCCAGGGAGTTAAGGAGGTTGAATTCAATAAGGTAACCTTCTGGATTCAAGTACATGACATAGGGATTTAGAAATTTAGTGATGTCAATGCTTGGAAGATAGGAAACATGATAGGAAATTGCCTTGAGATTGAAGAGCCTGTTGGGAAAATAAGTAGAAGTTATATGAGAATGCGTGTAGATGTGAATGTAGAGATGCCCCTGATGGCGGGGTTCTTGTGGAAGAACTCTCAGGGAGAGGATATGTGAGCCTCAATACGATATGAACGGTTATCTGATTTCTGCTATGGGTGTGGGAATTTAGGCCACACAACACAATCATTCAAAGTGGAAGTACAGATGGCCGAAAATGATCAAAATGTACTAATGTATGGGTCGCTGCTCATTGGCGTAAGGCCAAAACAAGGTAAGAGTAGACACTGTGTGGGAGGTGATGAGACACAAGGACTGAAACAAGGTTCGGGTGCAAGGAGGTCGTGGTTTGATATCATGACCGAGGTGTGGGGACGGAACAAGGCACATGAGAAAGCACAAGAGAAAACAAGGACAACACATGAGCAAGGCATGGGCGATACGGGCATACCCAATGGCCGAACAAGTGAGACAAGGGATCAAGATCCCATGGAGACCGACATAGCCCCCGACCAAGGGGGCAAACCAGCCCACGAATCGACGAACCAACAAACCCAATGGCGTTAACCATACATGCTGCCCCTAGCCAAGCCGACCGAACCGATATCCCTAAGCCACAACCGAACCACATACCCATATGGATCAAAGCCAAATCGAACTGAGGCTACCTCCATCCAACCAAAGCTGAAACCATACCAAGTCTACCCCCATCCATACCATGTCGAACCCAACAATCCATAACCCATGAGAACCGAGCCAAGCACACACCAAAACCGAACCTACCCCTGATCACATACCTCCCCGACAATCCAACCCACCAACACCTCGAAGATGACACAGCCCCACTCCAAACATACATAGTAGAAGACCTACCCGACACACCACCCGACAGACCACCGAACTCCCCAAAACCACTGAACCACAACCCCACGTCCGTCCTGAGCCCATACATTGATAAGATGACTTTAAAGCTAACGGGGAAGGAGATGGAAGATCAACCGGGAACAATGAGAATGAGGAAACAGGTGGATGACCAAGGGTACCAAGGTACGATGATAAGGAAAAGCTCATGAAGGAGAGTGAACAAGTCCAACACTAATCGCTGGAAGAGGACCAAAACACACAGATGACACGAAACGAGATGGAGGAATCAAATGAGCTGAACATGGGTTCTGGTGGCTCTCCCAAAACAGCCACGGGTGGCCAATGAATGTGATCTCCTGGATCTGTCAGGGATTGGGGTCTGCCCTAACAGTCCAACACTTCCAAGACCTCAACAAAAGGTATCACCGAAGCATTATTTTCTTAATGGAAACGAAAAATGGGGATACCTACTGCTAACGGATACAAACAATAATGGGAATGGAGAACAAGTATTATGTGAGCCCAAATGGGGCATCAAGAGAGTTAGCATTATGGTGGACGCTGGAAACGAGAGTCTCAATAACATATGCCGACCCGAAAATCATTGATTGCGAGGTACAATTTGCTAGGCATACTGAAACAATGAAGGTCACATGGATATATGCGAGCTCGGAGGCGCATGAACGAACTCAAAACTGGAACATCCTACGAAACATAGGGATGGGCCGAATGGGTGCTTGGATGGTCGTAGGAGATTTCAATAGTATATGCAACCAACATGAGAAGCAAAGTGGAAGGAGAAAGTCGCAACGTCAAATGTATGAGTTCAAGCAAATGATTGAGGACATACACATGGAGGATTTTGGGGCGCATGGACCCCCGTACACAATGGTGTAACAACCGTAGTGGAACCGAGCACATCAGTGAACGTCTTGACCGTGTCCTCACAAACGCGGCATGAACAATGCAATATCAACAAGGGAGGTGTATCAACGAGCTTGCCATTGGGTCGGACCATACCCCGATGGTGGTCCAACTCAAACAACCGAAGAAAAGAGCAAGGAAGAGGTTCAAATTAGAGGCAATGTGGTTAGAAAACCCGATGTGTAAGGAGGTGATAAAGGATGCATGGGAGAGACCTACAACACGAAGGGAAACGCAAGAGGTGTACACCAAACTAAACAAATGCTGCAAGCAACTCACGACTTGGAGCAAAGTCCACTTTGGAAACAACATGCGAGACGTTGCCAACATAAAGGCAGCCCTAAGACAGAATGCTCGAGGGGTGGTGGATGAGGAAGCGATAAGGGAGGATAGAAGGCTAAAGGGAATCCTCAAATCCCTTTGGACACGAGAGGAAACTTATTGGAAGCAACGATCGAGAATCAAATGGCTTAGGGAGGGGGACCGTAACACTACATTCTTCCACCAAACAAATATAGCGAGAAGAAGGTGTAACCAAATATGTCGATTGAGGGGTACAAATGTGGAATGGATTGAGAATGAGGGGCGAATTGAGAATGAGATATACCGTTACTATGGGGACATGTTTACCTCGGAACAAACCAAATAGGGGGAAAAGTTTTTTTGATGTATACCACGCCAAGTGACAGCGGAAATGAATGATAAACTAACACAAGAGGTGACGGATATTGAGGTTTGGTCGGCAACATATCACCTAGGTGGATCGAGGGCGCCGGGCCCGGACGGGTTTCCGGATCTGTTTTACCAAAGGAACTGGAACATCGTGGGAGCGGACGTCATCACCGCGGTCAAGACTTTCTTCAGAACAGGTATCATCCAAAACACCCTAAATAATACTGATATTGTACTTATTTCAAAAATGCAAAACCCGACACAACCCACTGATTTTCGGCCTATAAGTTGTTGTAACTTCATATATAAGATTATCTCGAAAGTCTTGGTGAACCGATTGAAGCCTTACCTATCAGAGCTTATCACCCCTTTCTAGAGTGCTTTTGTATCAGGTAGACATATACAGGACAACATCATGGTGGCGCATGAAGTTTTCCATCATCTACAAATGGGCCGAAATGGAGGAAAGGGGGAATGTGCGTTAAAGATCGATATGCAAAAGGCATATGATAGAGTTGAGTGGGATTTCCTCCTCAACACACTTAGAACCAGAAGCTTTGCGGAGAAGTGGGTGGGATGGATAAGGGCTTGCATATCAACGACCACATACCAAGTGGTGGTTAATGGGGAAAGAACTGAACTCATAAGACCAACACGAGGTATCCGCCAAGGTGATCCACTATCACCATACTTGTTCATTTTACTTGCGGATGTGCTATCTAGGAGGATACTCAATGATGCGAGGGAGGAAGAGATAAGGGGGATAACCCTAAAGAGACAATGCCCGTAACTACACCATATTTTCTTTGCAGATGACTCGCTCTTCTTCATCATTGGTGGGACCACACATGTCGAACACCTCCGGATGATACTAGATAAATACTGCAAGGTGTCAAGGCAGCGGATAAACAGGGATAAATCCACCCTCTATTTCAACAAAGGGGTGGATCACATCGAGCGGGGAGAGGTGGATGAGGCACTGAACATTAAGAGTACGAGTGATCCGTGCAAGTACTTGGGACTAACTTCGATTTGGGGACGCTCAAAGAAGGAGGCCTTGGCTTTCCTAAAAACCAAGGTAAAGGACAAGCTCCAAGGATGGAGGCCGAAAACTTTAAACCAAGCGGGAAAGGAGGTCCTCATAAAGGCAATCATCACTGCGATACCTACATACGTCATGAGTATATTACGATTACCAAAGACATGGTGCTCGGAAATAGATGCTCTCATTGCGGACTTTTGGTAGGGACAAACTGTTGAGGGGAAGAAAACTCACTGGCGGAGATGGCAGATCCTAACTAAGACCAAGGAGGTGGGAGGCCTAGGATTCAGAGAACTACAAAGTTTCAACACGGCCCTACTCACGAAGATGGCGGGACGTGTGCAGACCGAACCGTAGAGCCTTTGTGCACAGGTCCTAAAAGGACTATATTTCCCGAGATGTTCATTCCTATAGGCGAAGAGAGGGGGGCGAGCCTCGTGAGGATGGAGTAGCATACTACATGGCCAAGAGGTGATGAAACGGGAAGGGGTATGAATGATAGGATCGGGGGAGAACATCCGAGTGTATGGAGACCCATGGATCTACACAAAGGAGACTTGACGAGTGAATGTCGAGACTATGGTGGAGAACGGAGAGCAATTACTAGTATGGGACCTCATACAACCGAACGGGGCTTGAAACGAAGGATTTGTACGTAGAATTGTAAACCACGAAGATGCCGAACACATACTTAACATCCCTCTACCGTAGACGGGGGAAGTGATAGGTACGTATGGCCACACACAAGGGATGGAATGAGGCCGAATGCATCGGCACAAAGTGCGTTTTGGAAGGGCATTTGGGCAACAAAGGTAATACCCAAGGTAAAGAATTTCGCTTGGAGACTTGCAACGAATGCACTTGTCGTTAAGGCAAATATGGTAAGACGAGGCATGAATGTGAACCTAGGGTGCCCAATATGTGGAGAAGTAGAAACAAAAGAACATATGATGCTTGATTGTGCATGGACCGAACGGGTGTGGCTAGACGTGCTAGGTCATAGAGTGGTCCGACCGAACACCTTGGACATGGTTAAATGGCTTGAAGAGAGGAGAACAGAACTAACGAGCCAAGGACCAAGCGGCGAAAGGAGATGGACAATTATGTTGATCACGTGTTGGCAAATATGGAAGACAATGTGCAAGGCGGCCTTCGAATCCAAGCAACCTTGCCTACGGACTGTCATAGAGGAAATCAAGAGGGCATATGAGGAGCAATCAAGTAGTGGACGACCCATGCAAAAAGCAACTGAAGGGAACCCAACCAATGAATACCGACCGCAACAAGAGTGGCAACCACCGGCGCCAAACATAATCAAGATCAATTGTGACGCATCATGGTGCTAACAATCTAGAAGAGCAGACATAGGAATGGTAGCGCGGGACAAACACAAGAAAGTGGTGGGAGGTATAAACTAACGGTACCAGAGCGATGATGTTGAAACAATGGAGGCATTGGCGGTACATGAAGGTGTACGACTAGCACTAGAAGCGGGATGGCAAAACATTATCGTAGAGACGGATTCACAAGTGGTTCACGAACAAATAGAGAATGGCCCAACACATTGGCGGGTATCAACCATCATCACAAACATACGAGCATTAGCAAGGCAAGTCGAGCGAGTGCAATGGCGAGCTATTCCAAGAACGGAAAATGAATGTGCGAATTGGATAGCAAAGCAAGCAAGACTGAGAGTGAGTCTAAATGATTGGGTTAAATGACCACCACTTCCATTTATGTGTTTAGTAGTGATTGATTGTATGTACGAATAACCGTGATCATGTATCACGACGTTTTATTTCATCAAGTAAAGCGATAATTTAACCCAAAAAAAACAACATGAAAACCTGTTTCAAAAATTAGACTATAGAAATAAGTTAAAATTGAGCTCCTACGAGCTTCTATGAGAAAAGGAGAGTGATGAATGTGTCGGTAAGTTTCCCGATATGTGGAATGATTGAGGATAGGGAATACATGTTGTATAAATGCAGGTGGACAGAAGGGGTTTGGGCTGAATTGCTTGTACTCGAACCGCATCACCACGAGAACATCCAACTTGACGAATGGATGTGGGAAAGAATGGAAGATACAGGTATGCCAATGATGTTAAGGGAAACTCGATGGAGAATATGTATGGTTATTTGTTGGACAATATGGAAGGCGCGGTGTAGGGCAGCCTTTGAAGGCAAGATGCCGAACAGCACGACCACGGTGGAGGAAGTACGGTGTACCAGGATGAGTTGATGACCGAACCAAGAGCGAACCGAGGAGATGATGCTCCAGCATAGACCGAAAGATGGAGTGAACCGAAACATGGAGAGGTCGAGGTGAATTGTGACGCATCATGCTGTCCTCGAACAAAGACGAGAAGAATCGGTGTGGTCGCAAGGGATGGGGAGGGCCGACTGATAGGGGACGAATAGGAGAATGCAAGGAACGAATGCAACAATGATGGAGGTCGAAGCTGTCATGTTAAGTATGAAACTGGTATTAGAGCAAGCATGGGATCGGGTTGTGGTCGAATTGGACTTGGAAGTGGTGATCAACCAATTGAACAACAAGGCATACCACTGGAGGATCGAAACGATATGCGATAGCATCAAAGGCTTAGCAAGAGAAGTGACAGTGTTACAATGGAAGAAGATTCGACGATCCGCGAACGAAAGTGTCAATTGGATCGCGAAACAAGCAAGATTAGGAGTGCGACTAGGTGATTGGGTTGAAAGACCTCACTCTTATTTAGTAACATTTTGAGTACGGATTGTAACCGAAGTGAAACCATTTTGATTCCGGAATGAAATATGCATATTTTATGACAAAAACAAAATATGAGACTGACAAAACATGTACATTGTTTTACATTAGGCATGTAAATTGAGTTCTATTAGTGTTCAAAATCATCCTCAAGTAGATAAAATATGTATTTTATATATTTTGAATTAGTTCTATTAATATTCGAATATACATTTTGGATATACTATGTTAGAATGATCATATATCTCTTATATAATATGAAATGTTGACGAGTCACTATTAAAAATTTCATTCATGTCATCCTAATTTCATATGAAAATATTGTATATGCAATATGAGTAAATTGAAATAGTTAAAAAAATTGTGTAAATAAATATAGCGTACTCATAAATTCATAATATGATTGATCGATATTTATGTAGAATATGTTCGTAAGAATAAGGATATATATTTTTTAGTAGATAAGTTTGATGTATAGTTGCATATATATATATTGATTTGGCTAAATCACATACAATGTTGACAAATAAGTTTTTTGTTATATTTTCTCACTCCTAATGTTAAATTAACATATTCTAACTGGTCCATGTCAATCATAAATTTCTCAATCTTAGGTGGTATGTCATGTAAATCACTTTAAAAAATTTCAAAGTCTTTCATTCATTCTCAAGATAAGTTACAAAACTCACATCATTTCTCATTCATTCATAAATTATGATTTTTCATTAAATATATTTTATGAGGTGAAATTTATATAATAATAAATACATAATATTATATTTTATGAATATCAGGTATGCTCATATTAAAATTTACAAATTAAAATATAGATTAATTAAGGATCATTTCATATATCACATACTACTCTTATTAAAATAAGACATAAGTTACATATAAATATCACTTGCTTCATTACAATAATATCACAATAAATTTTAACAATATCAAAAAATTAACTATTATATATTTATATACTAAATATAATTTACAGTTAACAAATAGATAAAATATAATATGTAAACTAAAACATTAGAGATTGTTACTATTGCTAGAAAAATACTAATATTTTTATATGTATATCGATAGAAGTAGTAAACCATATAAAATAAATCAAGGGTATTATATG
Source organism: Chamaenerion angustifolium (assembly GCA_946814005.1). Lineage (NCBI taxonomy): Eukaryota > Viridiplantae > Streptophyta > Magnoliopsida > Myrtales > Onagraceae > Chamaenerion > Chamaenerion angustifolium. The sequence continues at coordinate 33,515,525 of OX328266.1, read as the reverse complement.
GACATTAACATATTTTTTACATTTTTGTGAAAAATATATTTTATATATTTATAACCCAACCTATTTTTTAATTATTAAAATACTATTTATATAATAAAAATATAATATATTATTATTACTAAAAAAAATTAAAACTTACTAATTATTTTAATAGTCTTTTGTAAACGTATGCACTTTTTAATATTAATTTTAAAGATTGACTCGTGCACTTTTAACTAATTTTATGAAGAAATGCACTTAATATAATATATAATTTTTGTATTTCATAATATAATTTATAATAACTTATCTATATAATTAATTATTTCATGCATTTTTAAGTTTTAATATTTTTATTGTAAACAATTCAAACTTACAACAATGAACTTTTTGAAAATTTATTATAGTGTATATTCACTGGATAAAAATAACTCTTGGAACCATATAATAGTAAACATATTATTTTATTATTTTACACTATATTCATTTAAAAATAATTTAAATATGTTATACTATGTGCCATAAGAAATAAATGATAAATATAAATAATAAATATATTAAGAAATAAAACATACTACTAATTGCAAAAAGTGCATATGAGATATCTAGTACAATAAATAATTTATAAGAGATTTAAAATTACAGATGATAAATGCATTATTGTTTTTTCTGTAAATTGCCTAGAGTTTATTCAGAATATAATTCAATTTATTTATTATTTTATTTATATAGAAAAATAAATTGCAAAACTCTTCATATTGCAAAACCTTTTGGTGGGACCTAGTCGTCCAATCAAAACCCACCACACTTTATGATTTTATTTTTCAACTTTAACTCTAAACGCTCATGTCATCAGTGTTTATGATTATTTTCCCAAAACGTTGACCGCGTCAGCGTTCACTTAAATGTGAACGCTGACTGGGTCAGCGTTCATGACTTTTCAAACTCAAAAATGATGATTCCGTCAGCGTTTTGTATCATTTTTATATATTTGAAAATGTGTTGGTTAGTTTGATAATTAATTATTAATTAGAATTACATTTTTAAAAAAAAATCAACTCTTCAAGTCTATTCTCAAAGTAAATAAGCCTTTTGTAAATTGGAAGTCTGTTCTGCACAATTGTAACAATGTTTAAATTATTATCATCCGCGCTTAGAAAATAATTTCAAAAGAAACTAAACCCCAAATTAATATACATATATATATGAAAAGAATTTTAAAAAAAATGATAACCAAAAATATATATCAAATATATAAAGTATCAAGCGGCGGGATCACTCCCTCTTATAGAATATTTTACCAAAATATACCCCATTTAATAAATATATACAAAAATGTCCTCCATTGGAAAATAAATACAAATCTATACCTACTTGCGACTCCCATTTGCGGGTGAAAACTTCACCCGCGAATGGAAGTCGCTGGTGTTTTTTTTAAGCTATTTTCAGCTCCACCCGGGACTCCCATTCGCGGGTGGAGTTCTTCTGTTAGCTCCACTCGCGATTGGCAGTCGCGGGTGGAACTGGACCGTTAATTAGTTCCACATGCGACTGGTAGTCGCGGGTAGAGCTAGAAATTAAATTTTAATAAAATATGATTAATTCAATATATTTTTTAGAATATATTTTAATATCCCCAGCTTCAAAATATTAATTTAATATCATGTAAATCGATGATCTACATACCAAATATTAAACTAATAAAAAATAAGACTACACTTGATCTTAGTGAAAACGCCAAGCAAGTTATGAATTGTGATGAGTAGAAGTTTGAGTTTTATAGAAGTTGAGAGACTCTCTTTGTTTAGAAATACTCGGTGTGGAACTTGAGTAAAACTTACCTCCTTATTTATTTAATGTATAATACCAAATAAATAATGCTTGGGCTTATTTAATGTATAAGGCCTCCACGGAAAATCTTAAGTAGGGCTTGGGCTTAATTATTAGGCCTTATAAATTAAATAAATAAGGAGATCAATTTTACTAAGGTTTTTCAAGTCTCATACAGAGCATTTATAAACAAGGAGAGTCTAAACTTCTATAAAAGTCAAACTTTTACTCTTCACAGTTCATAATTTGTTTGGTGTTTTCACTAAGATCAAGTGTAATATTATTTTTTATTAGTTTAATATTTGATATGTAGACATCGATTTACATGATATTAAATTAATATTTTGAAGGTGAGAATATTAAAATATATTCTAAAAAATATATTAAATTAATACTTTTTTTTCTAAATTTAATTTTCAGCTCTACCCGTGACTACCAGTCGCGGGTGGAACTAATTAACGACTCAGTTCCACACGCGACTCTCAATCGCATGTGGCACTGACGGTGAACTCCAACCGCTAATGGAAGTCGAGGGTGGAGCTGAAAATAATTAAAAAAACACTTGCGACTCCCAATCGTAGATGGAAACGCCACCCGCGAATGAGAGTAGCATGTAGGTATAGATTTATATTTATTTTTCAATAAAATTATAGTGTATATTTATCAAATGAGGTACATTTTGGTAAAATATTCATATCTTATACGGCATGAAAGACCATACATCATAATAAAGTAATGAACATTTAGTTTCACATGAGGCATGGACACGTGTCGGCATGCAGAAGCAGACACTCCACTAATTTAATAATAGTGATACTAAGAATTAAAAAGTCAAAGAAGAATTCATTTTCTAGTCAACGGCCAAATTCAGAAAACAGAACGTCTGAACGTGCTTTTCAACTGTATATTATTGAATAGCATGATAGCGTATCAGACTATTTCACACCTTTCCTTACAATACATTGATACACCATGATATAGACGATCTGCTACCGCACGGATCTGAAACACTTTTAAGGTATTTTGTCTCAAACAATATTATAATAATGAGAAAATGATCATCATCATAATAATATCTTAGTAGCCGTTCCACCATTTTTTTTTCTTCGTATTTAACCCTTATTTTAAAATTAAATATCAAAATAACTCCGTCATTTTTAAAATTACAGAAATAACTCAGATTTGCAACTCAGGTTCGCGTTTACAACTAAATAGTTGTAACCGTGAATAGAGGGATGAAACAGAGACTCTTCCCCTACCTCCACCCCCAACTATTTCCCCATCATTCGCGTTTAGGAGGGGTGATTAAATAGAAACTTCGTCTCTTCCCACCCCCACCCACTTCCCCACTCCATACGTATCTTCCTCCTTCCTTTTACAAATTTGTTCGACCGCCGAGTAAAGCCACCCATCCACTTCAGACGTCGCATCTAGCCACCCTCCCGCATCAAGCCCGACTCCCACTGACGACAACGTCCCGAACGGATTTATGGAAGAGTTCTGTTTTCTTCCACAAATCGGTTTCGATGTCGCCACCGCTTGAACTGTCGCCGCCGTAGTCTCCACTGCAATAGTTTCGTCACGACCTTCCATTGTCGATGTCACATCCCACGGTCCACTACCGTCCCAAATCATGTGAGACCGAAAACCCTAATTTTTTGAATTTGGAGTAAATTATTGAATTGGATAAAATTAGATAGAATTTGTGGATAACATATGTATCTCACAACTGGAAATTTCGTTTTTGTCGACGATATTTTTTCGTCGGTAAAAGTTAAAATTTTGTCGGAAAAAATAATTTCCGTTGGTAAGTATAGAATTTTGTCTATAAGACTTTCGTCAGCGAAAGTTTAGCGACAAAATATGTCACAAATATTTCGTTGGCAAAAATAAGTTTTTCGTCAACAACTTATATTTTTGCCGATAAAATCAGTTTGTCGGTAAAGTCAATTTCGTCGGCAAATATCTTTTTACCAACGAAATAAAATAAAAAAATTGTCGGTAAAAAGGTTTTACCAACGAAAATGTGTTTGTCAGTAAACACATTTTTACCGACAAAACCACTTTCATCGTTACTCATACAATGTCGACGGAAAATTATGTCGGTAAAAGAAGAACTCATTTTTTAAAAAAATAATGAATTTACAAATAGAAGAATTTACAGTATTAGAAACAAGATATGCAACAAGTAAAACTTGACAATGCAAATCTAAGAGGTGCAGTGATTCAATAGATTAGTTACATGTTCAATCATCTTGTGCTTCAAGACTTTCTCCTTATCGAGTATCTTAATCGCCACGGGCTCTCCATTCTCAGAATTCCTTGCAAACTTCACTTTTGCAAATGCTCCCTTATCAATTGTCCTCCCCAGTTCATACTTTCAAACACAGCGCTTAGCTCTACCTTGACTCACTCAGTTCTCAGCTTTAAAGGAACAAACCTCACAATCCTAAGTTGAAAAATCCATGAAATATATTGAAGTAATCAACAACCACACAAAATCAAAACTTATCTATTCCGAAGAAACTAAATCTAGATCTTGTGCAACCAAGCCCGTTCTCTTGCATCAAATGGAAGATCTAAATAAACATGTTAAAATAAGTGAATGTGAAACTCTCATCCAAGTGAATTAGGTTTGTTCATGAGAAACTCAAAAGTTCACAAGTCTCTTTCATGAAATTTGTTCTATTCAATCTGTTTGAACAGACTCACGTCTCCTGAACATAAACATGTGATTGCAGCAACAAAGTTGCTTCCAAATATCAACATTGGCAAGATATATAAGGCACATTATGTTTTGTCTTTGAAACGCAACTAATATTTTACCAAAAGTATAGCAAAGAAACAACCAGATTCTTAGGTAGCAACCTTAAAAAATCGTCAAAAGCAACCAAGAATCACAATTCGAATGTCTTCTCTTTTTAACATTATTTTCCATTGAATTGAAAAGAACAGACAAAGGTGTTACAAAGCAACAAATGATTAGCTAACTAGTAGTGGTAGTACATACCTCGGAAAAGCATCATCAGCGGAGCATCTTTATGATGATGAGACTCCTTGATTCTTTCAAGCACCTCTACTAATCATTCATAAAATCTAGACGGAAAGAATGCATCAGAAGATCAAATTCTATTCTGATCATCAACTAATCAAATAATAATAAGAACGTTGGGGATATTTGTTAGGTTGTGGAGCTTGATTAATATGTGAACGGTTCATGTTGACGGTGTCTAACAAGACAACGCATTGGGTGGTGCACATGGGCGGCTGGACGGTGTCACATGTTGCACATGGACAGCTCGGTTGGACGGTAGTTAAACGGCGGCTCGGTTGGACGGTGGTAAAACACGGGCGGCTTGGACGATGTATGTTTTCCACATGGAAAACGTGTTGATCTTGTAGTTTCACACAACCAACATGTTCAAGTTGGAGTCTTGCACTTAGTCATAGTTTTGCCTATATATACTTATCCATCCATGTATTCTACACAACAATTTGTAAGAGAGTTGAACAATCAGCAATACATTGAAACTGCGGTGGAGGTTACCTGGAAGAGGTGTTACCACATAAAATCTCTCTCAATTCTCGTTTTTCTTCATCAGTTTCTGTGTGTGTTGCGAAATCGATCCTAACAACTGGTATCAGATCTAAGGAGATTCAACATGACCACTGAAGATGGAGAGTTCGAAGTTTGGAATCGAAAAGTTTGATGGATCCGATTTTGGTTTCTGGAAGATGCAGATTGAAGACTATCTGTACCAGAAAGATCTTCACGTACCCTTGCTCGGGGTGAATCTGGAGTCCATGACGGAGGAACAGTGGAAGCTGAAAGATCGACAGACCCTAGGGTTGATCCGGTTGACTTTGTCGAAGAACGTGGCGTTCAACATCGTCAAGGAGAAGATGATGACCGATATGTTGAAGGCAATATCAAATATGTACGAAAAGCCATATGTGATGGACAATGTATATTTGATGCGTAGATTGTTCAATTTACAGATGTGTGAGAATGGATCTGTTGCTGACCATATAAATAAGTTTAATATGATTGTGAGTCAACTAAGTTCTGTAGAGATTAGTTATGAAGATGAAATCAAAGCCTTGATTTTGATGCCATCTCTGCCCGAGTCATGGGATACTGTCGTTGCTGCAATTAGCAGTTCCCGTGGTTCTGAGAAACTGAAGTTCGATGAAATCCGAGATGTTGTTCTTAGTTAAAGTATTCGCAAATGAGAAATGGGAGATTCATCGGGCAATGCTCTCAGCATTGACAGGAGGGGGAGAAGCAAGTCGAAGGGCCAAAATCCACATGGTCAATCAAAATAAAAAAAATGAGGAAAAACTCTTAATAAAACCAATGTGATTGGTTGGAATTGTGGATATAAAGGGCACTATCGGATAACCTGCAAGAAACCAAAGAAGAAGCATAATCAAAAATCTGGAGATGATTCTGATTCTGTAAATTCAGCATAAGGCACTGGGATGCTCTAATCCTTAGTGCGAATAACCTGGTTTAATCCTGGATTTTGGATTCTGGTGCATCCTTTCCTTTGTCTCCAAGCAAGGAATTGTTTCAAAATTTCAAACCTGGAAATTTTGGAAAGGTATACCTTGCTGGCAACAAATCTTTGGAGATTGAAGGAAAGGGGTAAGTACGCATAAAGACCCCATCGGGAAACCAGTAGACATTGTAGGATGTCAGATAAATTCCTGGACTCAAGAAGAATATGATCTCTATTGGTCAGTTGGATAACACATGCTATGAAGCAGAGTTTGGTAAAGGTTCGTGGAAGATTGTAAAGGGTGCTATGATTGTAGCTCATGGCACAAAATATGGAACCTTATACACCACTACAGAGTGTATATACATGGTTGTTGTTACTGATGGTGCTTCTGGTTTGTGTCTGTGGCATAATAGACTTGGACACATGAGTGCAAAGGGAATGAAGTTGTTGATTGCAAAAAGGGCTTTAGAGGGTCTGAATTATGTTGATATGGGTCTTTATGAAAACTGTGTTATAGGCAAACATAAGCGAGTTAGCTTCACAAAGACTCCGAGAGAGACGAAGAAAGTGCGGTTGGAAATGTCCATACAGATGTTTGGGGACCATCTCCAGTTTCATCACCTGGAGGATCCAGGTTCTATGTCTCCTTGATTGATGATTTCAATAGGAAGGTATGGGTTTACTTCTTGAAGCACAAGTTAAATGTGTTTGCAACATTCAAGATGTGGAAAGCTGAAGTTGAGAATCAATCCGGATTGAAGATCAAATGCCTAAGGTCTGACAATTAGGAGAGTACGACAAGTCAGAATTCAAAGCATTCTGTGCTGCTGAGGAAATCAGATTAATGAGAACAGTTCCCGGCAAGGCTAGGCAAAATTGAGTTATTAAGAGGATGAACAGAACATTGAATGAGTGTGTGAGGAGCATGAAGCTGCATTGTGGGCTGCCCAAGATGTTCTGGGCAGACGCGGTGAGTACAGCTGCATACTTGATCAACTGGGGACCATTAACTCTCTTGGGGTTCAAAATTTCAGAAGAGGTGTGGACACGAAAGGATCTTAAGTACTCAGACTTGAGAACCTTCAGCTGCACGACGTATGTTCATGTTGATCTAGAGAAGAGAGATAAACTTGATGCTAAGGCTGTAAAGTGTTACTTCATAGGCTATTGTTCTAACATGTTTAGTTACAGGTTTTGGGATGACAAGAACAAGAAGATTTTGAGACACTGTGATGTGACGTTTGATGAATATGTCCTATACAAGGACAGAGAACGGAAGATTTTAGAGACTACGAAGCAAGTGAGAATTGAGTTTGAGTTGCAGAATACTACACTTAGAGAAGATACTCAAACAAATCCAGAGACTGTTGCTGAAGAACCCGTATTGGAGGAAATGACACATGAGCAGGTGTTGAGGATATCATGCAGAACCATCATAGCACCATATAAGTATTCACATTCATTACATTATATGTTGTTGACTGATGAATGGGAACCAGAGTCTTTTGATGAGACCCTACAGGTGGAGGATTCGATCAAATGGGAGCAAGTCATGGATGATGAGATGAGCTCACTTGAGAAGAATTACACGTGGGTGTTGACTAAGTTGTTTGTATGAAAAAGAGCTTTGTTGAACAAGTGGGTGTTCAGGATCAAGGCTGAATCATATGGCAAAAGACGGTTCAATGCTCGGTTAGTAGTTAATGGGTATTCACAAAGGAAAGGTATTGATTACGCTGAAATATTTTCTCCTGTTGTGAAATTAACTACTATCTGTATTCTATTGAGTATTGTTGCATCGAAGAATTTGCATCTTGAGCAAATGGATGTAAAAACAACATTTTACATGGAGATCTGGACAAGGAGATCTATATGCATCAACTAGAAGGATTTGTTGTTCCAGTCAAGGAACACATGTTGTGCAAGCTCAACAGGAGTTTGTATGAGTTGAAGCAAGTACCGAGGCAATGGTACAAGAAGTTTGAATCCTTCATGAGCAAGAATGGCTTTTGTAGGAGTGAAAAGGATCAGTGTTGTTACTTCAAGAAATACATTGATTCTTATGTATTTCTACTCTTGTATGTGGATGATATGTTGATTGAAGGATCCAATATGAGAGAGATAAATAATCTGAAGGCAAGCATGTCTTCAGTGTTTGAGATGAAGGATTTGGGTGCAGCGAAGCAGATTCTTGGGATAAGGATATCTCGAGATAGATCTGCTTGCACTTTAAGTCTATCCCAGGAGTAGTACATTGAGAAGGTCTTGGCCCGAATCAGGATGAGTGATGCTAAGCCCAGGACTTCTCCTTTGGAAAATCACATAAAATTGTCAAAGGAGCAATCACCCAAGACTTCTGAAGAACGTGAGAAAATGGTGTTGGTTCCATATGCTTCAGCAGTTGGGAGTTTGATGTATGTTATGGTCTGTACAAAACCTGACATAGCACATGCAGTATGAGTGGTTAGCAGGTACATGGAGAATCTGGGGAAAGAGCATTGGGAAGCTGTGAAGTGACTTCTGAGATATTTGAAAGGTACATCCAATACTTCACTTTGTTTTGACAAAGACAAAGTGATTATGCGGGAAATTGATCCTAACAATATTCAACATAAAATCTGGGAGGAGAACCTTAATCAATAACTAAGTCTAAACTTTGAGCGGAATCCATAAAATTAGGTCAGCAGAACCACAAATTGAGACTTCGTTTTCACCAATGTCAAGCAAGCACAGGCAAGATCTGGCAATCGAACCAAATTTGAGGTTCAATCTAGCAAATCGACAAGGAATCGCACCTTAAAGGAGACAAAGTCGCGAATGACGAAGCGGTAATCAACTGACACCACAATGTAGCGCGAGTTGGGAGACAAGAAGCAGGGCCCTGAGAAGTAAGCGGCGGTAGACGACGGTACGAGGACAACGGCCTGGTCCTGAGAAGTGAAGACTTGTCGACGCTTACCTGCGCGTCTCTCGCGTACCTGCGCGTCGGGCAACCATCGGGAGAGGATTCGCACTGGGAAGAAATAGGCAGAGGAAAAAAAACTGATGAGACAAATATGTTGTGCCATTCAAATTTTAAACATTATTGAGAGGTGGCGACCAGAGTCTCACACTTTCCACCTACGATGGGGTGAAATGACTGTAACTTTGCTGGATATTCAAGTTCTACTCGGTATAGGGGTTAGTGGACCATCGGTCACATACACCTATTATTTGGGAGTGGACGAAGTTAATTTGCTTGATTTTTGCCCACGATTGTTAGGACTCATACACACCTGTGATGATGGTAAAATAACACACAATGAGGTACAACTATCCTGATTGAGAAAATTATTTGAGAGGAAACCAGATGCCCCAGATTGAATACCTCAATCGGATGAAGAAGCAGTGATGAGAGCACGAGGATATATCTTGCACATGTTAGGTGCATTTTTGTTTCCTAGCACAACTGAAAACAAAGTCAAACTGAAGTATCTTCCACTACAAATATGAAAAAAAAATATCATACTAAATTATCAACTGTTTAAAATTCGATGTATCCGTTAACATATTTAAAAAATGACATAATTTATGATAGCAATGTATTCTTCTTATTTATACAAAAGATGAATGACCGACATCTTTATTAGAATATGTAATGGTGGCGAGATCCATAAGAAATAATTAGACATATTAATATTATAAATAAATAAATAAATGATTTTAGATCATTCAACTGGGTCAGGTCAAGTTAGCGCCGAGACGAGACTTTTGCTTCCGATCATTTTAGAGATTGTATTGTCATTACTTGGTTAGAGTAAATGAGTTTTACTTTTACAGCCAAAAAGTATGATTTATTGATAATAGCACTTCGACACAAGAAAGGACAGCATCTGCTTCTTTTTCCCAAAAGCACACATCCAAACTAAACTTCACATGTTCGTTCCTCTGCCATTCTACATTCTAGTGACTACCTACTAGCTAAACTCTCGTATCTTCTTCCTCCATCCTTCCTTTTCTTTGCTGTGATGACATGACAGACAAAGAAGATGATGCTGAGGCGGAGGCGGAGGCGGAGGCGGAGATCGAGAAGCTCCTTCTGTCTTCATACATTACACACACACATATGACATATATGTATATGATCCTCATTCATTCCTCTGATAAAAAACAAAGAGGATCTGCAGCTCAGTCTCTCTCCAGTGCTTCTCTCAAGACAAAGCTTGTTATACACATAGCAACTTGTAGACATGACTACGCTCTCTCTATGTACATAAAACATCTTCTCTGATATAAACAACAGATTATTCTCATTCATTAGTTCGACATCGGACTGGTCGTTCCTCCGCTCACAATCCATGGGTGTCCTGCAGATGGACAAAAAAAACACTCATGAACAACAGCACACTTACAAGAACTTCAAAACAACCTCATTTCATTGATGGAATGTTTTGACAAATGCTCTAATTGAACAGAAAATCTGCAATTGGTTCGTGCAATGGACTACAAAAAGAAGTAAATTGTGGAAAAAGGGAAAAAAATGAACCAGATCCTCACACATAAAACCCTCAAATTCAGTTTAGTCTAAACAAAAAACTGTTTTTCTATGATTCGAAGAGGAAGACAAAGAGACAATAGAGGATAGGAAATTACTCAGGACTTGTTCTGCAGATAATCTCCTCGAAACATCCTTGCACATCATCTTCCTCAGAAGATCCTTCGCCGGAGCAGACACAGATCTGAAAAGACGAGGGGGGAACCGCAGATTCCCTCTCAAAACGGACTCGAAAATATCCTTTGCCGAATCGCCGTAAAACGGAGGCATCCCCGACAGCATTATGTACAGAATCACGCCGCAACTCCAGACATCGACTTTATCGCCGTAATCCCTCCCCATCAGGACCTCAGGCGCCACGTAGTACGGCGTCCCAACGATCCCCGTCGCTTCCTCCGCCTCTTCGCCACCCATCCACACGGCAGATCCGAAATCCCCCAGCTTGAGGGTCCCGCGCGAGTCGAACATGACGTTCTCCGGCTTGATATCACGGTGAACGACCCCGATGCGGTGGCAGTGGGCGACGGCGAGCAGCAGCTGTTTCATGTAGGCGGCGGCTTCGGTCTCGGACATGACGACACGGGCGGCGATGCGGTCGAAGAGGGTGTAGGGCTCGCAGAGTTCCATGACAATTGAGAGGTAATCGGAGTCGTTGTCGAAGACGTCGACGATGGAGACAATGTTAGGGTGTGGGGAAACGAGGTTCATGATCTTTGCCTCATTTTCCAGGCATTCGCAGTCGGTGGCGTCCAAGAGGTCCCTACGGTCGACGACCTTGACAGCGAAGAAGTCGTTCCTGGCGGGAGAGAAGCAGCGCGAGATGGTTCCAAACCTTCCGCTGGCGATCTCCTCGAAGAGCTGGTAGGAGTGGGTGAATGTTTCACACATGAAGATGGCCTGTCTGTGTTTCCAATGGAGGGTTGGGTTTTACAGGTGGAAAATGGAGAGGAAGTTGGATTATAAAGACGGACTTCAGGTGAAAAGAAAAACGGCATAACCTGGACGAATATTCCTGAGCTAGGCCCACCATTCAGATGTTACCACGTTTACACACAAAGTGGACGGCTGGGATGTGTTCTGGTCTGACCACGTTTAACCCCTTCTCAACTGGGACCGTTTCGGGTCAATGGTCAAGTCGTTGCTTCTAATCTCTGATAATGCTACTCTAGCTTCCACATAACCGCAAGGAGCAAACGTATTTATATTAGAAGTAGATATACATTGCATTACATTAAATTCAATAAATAAATATAATTCTACTTGATAAATTAGATAATGATTAAATTATTAATTATAAAATTTAAAATCATTTCAAAAATTTCTGAGATCAAATTTTGAATATGTTGAAGATCAATCAATCAACTCTTCAGGGTCTACTTGATCAGATCTGAAATAGAAAGTGTTATTATATTTTTATCATAGTTCAGGGTTCTATCTGCTATTTTGTTATTTCTGTTATGTTATTGTTTGAGGACTTTATTGTAAATATTCATTATCAGTATTAATATATATTACGGTGATGGGGTGCCTAAGAGCACAGAACCCAAATGATCATTTAAAGAAACCCTAGCAGTTTCTATCGTCTTCTTGCATTCTTCATATTCTGATATGGTATCAGAGAGTCTGATGCTTTGACTGCGTCCCTTTCCGATTCCTGTTTCTTGTTCTTCCGTCTGTTGCTCTGCTTCTTGCGACTGCGATTGACTCTTGCCGATTCTTCCGATGGAGTGCCCAAACCCTAAAGAAGAAGAGGTAAAGGATCCTGCCCAAGAAGCGAATCCCGCAACCACGGTAACTGTAGATGTGAATCACCCTTTATTTCTTCATGCTTCGGACACCACAGGTGCTTCCTTGATCTCGTTTCAACTTGTTGGTCCGGAAAACTATGGTTTTTGGAGTCGGGCCATGTATATCTCCCTTGTTGTCAAGAACAAACAGGGTTTTATAGATGGATCCTTGACTAAGGATTCTTTCGATCCCTCTATGCATCATCTGTGGGAACGTTGCAATGCGGTTGTTCTGTCCTGGATTATGAGTTCTGTTTCCAAGGATATTATGAGTACTGTCCTCTATTCTACCAGTGCTTTTCTTGTGTGGGCTGATCTTAGAGAAAGATTGAATAAGGTGAATGGCTCTAGGATCTTTCAATTACATAGGGAAATCTGTCTGGTTCAACAAGGTGTAGACACTATATCTGTTTACTTTACTAGACTTCGCATGATGTGGGAAGAATTTGCTGCGATTACTTGCCTTCCTTGCTGCGGCTGTGAGCTTTTTAAGAAACACCTTGAGCATGCTGATAACCTGAAACTGTTTCAGTTTTTGAATGGATTAAATGAGTCATATTCCACTGTTAGAGCAAATCTTGTTATGCGGGAACCCCTTCCGTCTATAAATCAGGCATATGCTGTTTTAATCCAAGAGGAAAATCAGAGAGGTATCACTTCTAGTTCCTCAGTTTCATCTGTAGATGGCTTGGCTGCTTTCTCTAGTTCAGATTCAAGTAAGCCGCCAAACAGAAGAAACTGGAACTTGATCTGCACCTACTGTAAGGGTAAAGGTCATGATTATGATCGATGCTTTAAAAGAAAAGGATATCCTCCTGGTTGGAAATTTAGAAATAAACCTGATCAAGCTAACTCTGCTATTAAGACCTCCATGTCTTCAGGTTCATCTACGCCTTCTTATGTCCCGTCAAATTGCTCAACTCCGAATGAGCAAAATAGGCCTACGATGTTAACCAAAGAGAACCTGGAGCACATTGTGGAAATGCTCTCAAAGGATTCTAAAACTGAGGCAAAGGCAAACACAGCAGCAGCAGGTATAAAAAGCATCTCTTCCTTTAATAATTCTTGGATTATTGATACTGGTGCTAGCAATCATATGAGTTCTAGGATAGACTGGCTATCGAATGTTAAACGTTCTATGACAAAAATTCACTTGCCTAATGGAAATTTGTCGAATGCTGATGCTGTTGGTGACTTTGTGATTGGAAAAGATCAGAAACTTTCTGATGTGTTATTTGTGCCTGAGTTTAAATACAATCTGATATCTGTGAGTAATATGATAAAGGATCTATCCTGCTCTGTCACTTTTTACCCAGATCATGTGGTTATGCAGGACCTCTCCAGTGGAGTGGTTCTGGGGACTGGTAAGGCAGCAGCTGGATTGTTTTTCTTTGATTCTTCTGTAAATAGCTGTAATTTTTCTGTTCCTCTGTTGTGGCACAAACGATTTGGTCATGTACCTTTGCAAGTGTTGTGTAAAGTTCCTTTACTGAAACTTGATGATGTCTCAAATAGAAATTTTTCTGATTGCATGATTTGTCCTATGGCTAAGCAGTCTAGACTTGCCTTTCCTAGAAGTATTAGTTCTACTTCTAGGCCATTTGATTTGATTCATATGGATGTGTGGGGTCCTTATAGTGTGTGTACATATGATAACAAAAGATATTTTTTAACCATTGTGGATGATTACTCTAGAAATACCTGGACCTATTTGTTATCTCTGAAATCTGATGTGATTGTGATTATCAAACATTTTCTGGTTTTAGTAAAAAATCAGTATGATCTTTCTGTAAAAAGAATTAGATCTGATAATGGTAGAGAATTTTTGAATGAAAATTGTTCGGATCTGTTTAAAGAAAATGGGATTGTGCATGAAACTAGTTGTCTATATACCCCTCAGCAAAATGGAATTGTTGAAAGAAAGCATCGCCATCTGTTAGATATTGCTCGTGCTTTGAAACTTGAAAGTGGTGTTCCATCTCAATATTGGGGTGAATGTATTTTGACTGCATGTTACCTGATAAATTTGTTACCTACTGTGGTTCTGGATAACATGTCCCCTTATGAGAAATTAAATGGGAAATCTCCTATTATTGATCACTTGAAAGTGTTTGGGTGTTTGTGTTTTGCTAAGGTGCTTAATAGCCATGATAAGTTTCAGTCTCGATCTGTTCCTTCTGTATTTATGGGGTACTGTCTTACTCAAAAAGGGTACAAGCTTTTGAATCTTGAAACAAAAACCTTTTTTGTTAGCCGTGATGTTCAATTTAAAGAGGATGTATTTCCTTTTAAATTGAAAGACAATATTGAGCCTCCTGTGTTTGGTAATAGACCTGCTGATGTGTTAGATGATGACCCTTTATATGTTCCAATAAGTTCTGATAGCACATCCGAAGCTGAGTCCCCAGGAGTTGAAGCTTCGCTACCTGATAGCCCTATGAGAAATGATGTCCCGCAAAATACTGATCTCAGAAGGTCATCAAGGATAAGTAGAGCTCCTTCGTGGCATCAAGACTATATTATCTCTTCAAATTCGGTAAGACAGGTATCTACTTTATATCCAACTAGCAATTTTGTTTCCTATGAAAATCTGTCAGATGGATACAAAAGTTTTGTTGGAAATGTTGGAAAGATAGTGGAACCTGCTAATTTTAAAGAGGCTGAAAAAGATAGCAAGTGGATAGAAGCAATGAAAGATGGAATTAATGCCCTTGAGGGAAATAAGACCTGGACTATTGTTCCCTTACCTGAAAATAAAAATATTGTTGGTTGTAAGTGGGTGTACAAGGTTAAATACAGGTCGGATGGTTCTGTGGAACGGTACAAGGCACGATTGGTTGCTAAAGGGTATAGTCAACAGGATGGAGTCGATTTTGTTGACACCTTCTCTCTTGTTGCTAAGATGGTTACGGTAAGAACTATTTTAGCCATTGCTTCTATAAGAAACTGGCCTATATTTCAGATGGATGTATATAATGCCTTCCTTCAGGGAGATTTAAAAGAAGAAATTTATATGGCTATTCCTCAAGGTTTTTGTAATCAGGAGGAGAATAAAGTGTGCAGATTACAAAAATCCTTGTATGGTTTAAAACAAGCTCCTAGACAATGGAATATCAAGCTGACTGATGCTTTAGTTTCCCATGGTTTTCTGCAAAGCAAGCATGATTATTCTATGTTTTCAAAACAAAAAGGGGCTGACATTGTTGTTATGTTAGTATATGTGGATGATTTACTGATTACAGGTAACAGTAGTACCTTGATTGGTGAACTGAAAGATGTTCTTCAGATTCACTTCAGAATGAAGGACTTGGGAGATCTAAGGTATTTCTTGGGTTTGGAAATAGCTAGGTCTCGAGAAGGTATTATTCTAAACCAACATAAGTATGCGCTTGAGTTAATTTCAGAGGTTGGCTTGCTAGGTTCTAAACCTAGTAAAACCCCTATGGAATTAAACTTATCTCTAACCTCCGTTGCATATGATGAGTCAAAAAATGATATTTCTACTGATACTACACTATCTGATGCAACATTTTATAGGAAGGTTATAGGTAAGTTACTATATCTGTCTGTTACCAGACCTGATATTTGCTTTGCTGTTCAGAAATTAAGTCAGTATATGCATGCTCCTAAACAATCTCATCTAGATGCCGCCTTCAGGATTGTTCGCTATATTAAATCTCAACCTGGTCTTGGCTTATTCTTATCTGCTTCTAGTTCTCTTAATCTCAGTGCTTTCTGTGACTCTGATTGGGTTGCATGTCCAGAAACAAGAAGGTCTGTTTCTGGTTACTGTATAAAACTAGGAGATTCCTTGATATCATGGAAGGTAAAGAAGCAGAATACTATATCTAGATCTTCAGCCGAGGCTGAATATAGGAGTATGGGTGTTACAGTAGCTGAAATTGTTTGGTTAAAAGGGTTGATATCTGAGCTTGGCATTATTCATTCTGATCCTGTTTTGCTATTTTGTGATAATAAGGCTGCAATTCAGATTTCTTCTAACCCTATTTTTCATGAAAGAACTAAACATATAGAAATAGACTGTCACTTTGTAAGAGAAAAAATAAGTGCAGGTATTATTAAGACCCATCATGTTCGCACTGGAGAACAGGTTGCTGATCTTTTTACAAAAGCGTTGGGTGGAAATCAACATGGATATTTGCTAAAGAAGCTTGGACTTAAAGACATATATGGAGTTGATAGATTGAGGGGGAGTGTTGAAGATCAATCAATCAACTCTTCAGGGTCTACTTGATCAGATCTGAAATAGAAAGTGTTATTATATTTTTATCATAGTTCAGGGTTCTATCTGCTATTTTGTTATTTCTGTTATGTTATTGTTTGAGGACTTTATTGTAAATATTCATTATCAGTATTAATATATATTACGGTGATGGGGTGCCTAAGAGCACAGAACCCAAATGATCCTTTAAAGAAACCCTAGCAGTTTCTATTGTCTTCTTGCATTCTTCATATTCTGATAGAATACTTTTCTATATTGTATTACAAATAATTACGAATCGTATCCATAAATATATTTATTTATTTTGTATGATTCAAATTTGAATATTATAATTAAAGATTCATAGTCTATTTATAGTGTTATGATTCACAAATTATTTTTTCTAACCTACAAATTGATATAGAATTTTCTAGTATACATATAATAGCATATATTTCTATACAAATGAACTATGAATAAAACACACAATTTTTTATATACTAATTTAAATGAAATTATCGCACATAAAAGTATAATATGTTAATAATTTAACATAGGGTAAAACACTTTTACCTGACATTGTTACCTAATGTTTGACCAGTTCTTTAGTTTTAGTTCTTCTCTAAAGTTTTAGTCTTAAAATTTCATTATCTGATATTTGGAAAAAGTGCAAATGTGTCCCCTCCATCAACGTTTCCATCCAAATTTAATAGAATTAGTTTCAAAAATTGTAAAAATAAAATAAAACTTTTAAAAATGTCATAATTTAACATTTTCAAATGTTACAATTGAGTCCTGATTCGATTGGGGCTCAGGCCTTAGTTTTGACCCATACTGACCCCCCATGTGTGGGGGACCTGGTCTGGGACAAGACCCAGACTCGAGCCCCCTGATTGAGGCTCAATGGAGTCCCAATCGAAGTGGGATAAAACCAGCCCCCAATTTGATTGGGGCTCATGTCTGAGTCTTGACTCAGACCTGGTCGCCTACACATTGGGTGGTCGGTATGGCTCAAGACCCAGATTTGAGTCTTTTTGATTGAGCACTGACCCCCCATGGGTGGGCGATCGAGTCTGGGTTTTGATCCATACCTGGTTCCCTACCCATGGGGGGTCAAGACCCAAACCCGAGCCTCAATCGAATTGAGATTCAATTGTAACATTTGAAAATGTTGAAACAGTTAAATTGTGATATTTTTTAAAGTTTTCTATTATTTTTGTAATTTTCGAAACTAATTTTGTTATTTGGATGGAAAAGTTCACGGATGGATCAAACTTGCACTTTTTCTAAACATGAGGGAATAAAATTTTACGGTTTAAACTTTAGAAGAAAAACTGAAAATTTGCTCAAATATTAGATGATAATAATAATGTCGTATTTTATCGTTTACATTAACTTCTCATCTATTTATTCTCTCTAGTGCGTCATATGTCATGAGGACGACCGAAATGTATTGAGAGGTGAAAGAAGTGGAGCGAGTAACCCCGATGATATCGTAACTTTTCTGCACCAAACAAATTCTTGTTTATTGAAAAACAAAAACTAAAAGGAAGGGATAAGTATGAGAGACTGTAAAATATTTTCCTAAAATTATTTTCAATATAATATGTTCCTAATTTTACATTATTAATAAACAATATTTCATTATATTAATTTTATATAAAATCGTTATATTTTTTTGTCTACAAAACCGTTAAATCATGCATCTCACATGCATTGCACATGCTTTTTTATTTATCCTTTGATCCATTTCTTTTAAACGAACATCTTATCTACCTCTATAACTTCTTAGTATAAGAATAATTTTCTCATCATCGCGATCAGACTCGAGCCCTCTGGGTTATGAATCCAAGAGTCGAACGGACCTTCCAGCCAGCCGACCCACCAGTAGTAGCATGAGCTCCTCCGACCCACCCGTTTCCGGGCTTCAAGCTCCACGGTTGAGTCATTCGAGCCCTCCCTTGTGCAAGTTTCATAATAACTTAATACATTTTTTTAAGGCAATAGATGAGATCCAATTAAAATTAATAAAATAAAACGTACTCTAAACTAAATAAGGTCCACTTTATTATAATTTTAATCAAATATAATTATTTTTACTTTTCCCTATAAAGAATGATAGTACCTATGAGAAACTTTCTAATTGTTTTTGTAAATTAATTAATACTAAGAAGTAACCTGTGTGTTTTGCGCATATTATAAAAATTATTTAAGTTATCGTTATATTACTTTAATATAAAATTTAAATTATTATATGAATAACCAAAAATAAATAAAAATAATTTTTATTTTCAATTTAATTTTAATTAATATTATTCAACTTACTTTATAAATTTTATAACGTTTATTATTTATGGTATAGTTTTATGAGCTAGTTAGTATTTATCTATTAAATATTTGTCAATTATTTTAATAGTTTTTTATTATAATTATACATATTTTTAAACTTTTATATTGACAAATTAATTAGAATGAAATACTTTAAATATATTTAGTATTTATTTAATTAATGAAAATTTCTTTAATTATAAAATTAAACAATATTGAGAAAAAAAATTATTTTGTATGACAATAAATTATAATATTTTGATGCAAAATGAATATAATAAATGAGGAGGTGAAAAAGAATTTGTAATGTATTGTGAGAATCGATTAGAAGTTTTGGAAGAATTATAATGTTTCTAGAGGTACACATGGCGAATCTACGTCATTGAATGTTACAAAATTTATTTATCAACCAATAAAATTTATTATTTTAGACAAGTACGCATGATAAAACGTTAATAATAGAGGTTGTAGTCAAATAAATAGATAGATAGATAAATAGATAGATAGAGATACTTTCTCAACTAAAATTCTTTATATTAATTATGTGGTCCCGACATTGGAAATGAAATATAGTATTACATATGCAGTAGTTAAAAAAAATATATTTTATAAATTATTTTGTTGTATTATATCGCAAAATTTTAAATACGATTATATCGATTCAACGTTTCATCTATTTTATTTAGATATAATATACTACAAATATTACACTCTTAATGAAATTCTTTTAATACTTCTCTAAGAAAATTAACAAAAAAAATGTCCAAAATTTAGTAGTTTGCATCAATGTTTTCAGACGTGGACCGGTGGTCCGACCAGATCCAACCCGGAACCGGATTTTTGTCCGGTTTGGTTCAGCTAAAAGACCGAAATATATATGAACAGTATGTGAATCAGGTTGGACCGACTGGTTTTTGGAAAACCGTCTGATTTTCGGTTCTAGTTTTTTTGAGGTGATTTGAATTTTTTGAGTGGTTATCTTCGGTTCGACCGAGCAACTTCTTCGGTTTAGAGGTATGTTTAAATTTTAGACCTATTGTGTTTGATTTTGAAACTATTGTGTTATGTATGTTCAAAGTTTGATTTAATTATGTTGTGTTATATTGTGTTTGAGAGTAATGTGTATGTTTTAGACTATATAGTTTGTGTGTGTTTGAGGTAATTATGTGTATGTTTGGGACTCTGTATTTTGTAATTGTATTTTCAATTTTTTTTTTGTTTGTAAACAGTGAATCACACGTCAAACCGGATCCAACCAGATTGGACTGGCCAAACCGGGAATCGACTCTCTGTCCGGTTCAAGTGTCAGTCCGGTTCTGATAACACTGTTTTGCACTTAAAATCCTCCCCTGTCCTGTCGGTAAGTAGATCATAGTCTCAATAGCATCCATGGACAAGACAAAATAGTTAGTACAAAATAACATAATCGACGACGGTAAGTGAAATCAGATCTGCAAAAGAAAATTAGAATTTGTTCTACTTGTATTAAATACAATTTTAAAAGAGTTAAATACCTTCATTTTTTGTTCTTGAAAAATTATAGGCAAGAGTTAAATAGTTTAAAATAATATGTAATTGAATTGAAAAGTTAAATACTTTCCTTTTTCATGGAAAATAGATAGCCTAAAGTTACACAATATACATATACATATATAATTGGAGAATTAATTTAACTTCGGTGTATAAAAGTTTATATATAATAAGTGAAAGATCTATATAAATACTTGTATAACACTTTATTGATATAGACTGATTTTATTATTATAAAAAATGCATATAGTTAAGCATTAATCAACTAAATTATAAGATTATACAATATAAATATTGTGTACATTTATTCATAAATTAATTAAAAGTTACATGGATCGATATGAAAAAAGGAAAACCTATATTAGCATGATGCTAATTAATAATTTTCAATCTGTTTTATAATAACGCATCTTATATATATAAAAAAAATTAAACATATTAGTAAGAATATACTTATTTTTATAATGACACTTGGCACTTATATATATTTATTTGCTTAGCTTCTTTAATTCACAAACAAATGTTTAGTTTACAATAATTACACGACAGAAATGTTCCACAAAATTGAAAAACGTAGGGTACATAATGATAACACTCGATTATTATTATTATTATGAAATTCATTTATACTATACAAATTGTACCATTAATATAATCTTCAATTTAATCTATAATAGAAAATGCGTTGTTTTTTCAAAAATATACTCCAAATCTATAATTAAACTGTAATTAGTTGTAATTGCTATCTAGATTGCCTAATTGTTTGTAATTGATGAATTGTTATGTGTTTTGGTTGAATTGTAATGTATTGTTTTAATAATTGTAAAACCTTTTTTATTTTTTAATTTTTGGAAAAAAATTGTTAATTGGATTGTAATTAGTTGTAATTGTTATCTCGAATGTCTAATTGTTTGTAATTGATGAATTTTTATGTTTTGGTTGATTTATAATGTATTCTTTGAATAATAGTAAAATCCTGATACGTGTGTTATGATATACGTATGAATGTATCAAATAAATAATCAATTTGCAATCAAGTTGTCTATCATGATGAATAAAATTTGCATTTGTATAGGAATGTTGAGGGCCTATTTTGGTGATCTCTCAGTTTCTCATTTTCTTCTGCGCTCCTCTTGAGGACCAAGAACAGATACCACTGCTCTTATTAACACACTTAAATGTACTACTGTTGGTCTGAATTCTGCAGTGGTGCATTCACGTGAATTACTAATATGCCACATCTTGACATGGTATTAAAGTACAATTTTATTCTCATATTTGGAAATCATGTGCATCCGTAGAGGATTCACCGTGTGTGACCATCCAATCGATACATTCAAACTCATCTTGTCAATCTTCCTATGTGAACATAAAAGGAAACTTTAGATAGGTAATTGGTTGACTCAATTGTGCATCAATACTCGTGTCATCATCTGAAAACGGTAGTGCACATTCAACCAAATTTATTGGAGATTCAACTTTTGTGTCATCTCCAACTGAAAAATCTCATATTTTTTTTTTGTTCTTATGGGACTTAACTTTCATCTTTTTCACCTACTTCATCTTCAGCTTCTTCATGGACTTCAACTTTTGGGATCACATATACTTTCATTTATTCATCACATATTTTAAAAACTTTATCCAGTGATTTTTTTTATCAGTGATTGAATACAGATGCTTATCTGATTTTCAAAGTAGGTCATAATCAACTATCTCAAATTAAATCTGCAAACTACGATAACAAGTTCATTTAACTATGTCATGGTCATTGTTATTTCAGTGAAACTAATTGCGGATTGACCGCTGATATAATTAAGAACTTATTCGTCTAGTGTAATTGTACCACCATAACGAAAGATGATAGTCACCATTTTCAGAAGAGTACAAACACATAGTTAACAAATAATAGAATTAGACATATTTCATGTTATCTAACTATTGAATATCTCTATATTAAAAATTTTAAATAGCATTTGTCTTTAATTAAATTTAAATAATCAATTATCAAAAATAAAAAATAAAAAAGAAGAGTTTCAGACTACCTCAGGGGACGACATAGACAACTTACAACAAATCGATTGATAATACTGAGGTTAATCCCATATAGGCACGACACAGGGAGGATACCAGGAGGCTAAACGTGGTTGACCAACCCCGATGACGGTGACTGGGGCAGAGCTGGGAGTATGACTTGGGTATGACTTATCTGACATTCTACCCGCGAATGACATTTATGGGTAATGATATTTATGGGGTAATGACATTTATGTGTAAAAGTGAATACACTTCTCAAAATTTGTCTTTTTAATGTTCAGTATATTGTCGTTATTAATGGGAGAAAAATTATTAGAATTAGGCCTACACTAGTGCTAATCCATTTTAGTGCTCGTCCAATTGGACATCCATCAAGTGGTGGGAAAAAGTAATCATTATTATTGCAAAATAATAAAAAATCATCTATATTTTATTAGGGTTAAATATCACAATATCTCTTAATATATAGTCTCAATTTTTCCTCTTAAAATTTAAATTGTTTCATTTCTTCATGAAAATGTTTGAAAAAAGTTAAATTGCAACATTTTTAACAGTTCTATGTTATTTTTGTAATTTTCAAATCTTATAATCTATTAAATTTAGATGAAACAGTTGATGGAAGAGATAAATTCGAACTTTGACCAAACATAAACAAATAAAATTTTTACATTTTCAATTATAAGGGGAAAACTTGAAATTTGATCAAATATTAGGGGGTAATGTAATATTAGGAGGACACTTACTATTCCATGGGTTTGGCTAAGAAACATTGAAAGTATAGTACTTTGTATAATGAGACCCATCGATTAGAGTAAAGTGTTAATTTCTTAGAGATACTAAATTAAAAGAACAAAATACGGCACCGTAACAACTTATATAATTATAATTTTTTTTAAAACCAAAGCATAAATAAACTTAATTAACCATCATCAATTTCATATATTAATTGACATCAATTTGTTATATTTTTTGATTTTTTGATTTTTCATCATACATAGGACCTCCATTGAACAATTTTTTATTTTCGTACGACCAACATCAACAAATTTTAACCCGATATCATTTATATGCCAATTAAGATAAGGTAACTATTGGACTGAAGTTTTATTTCTTATCCATATACAAAATAAAAAGTGCATCAGAAATTCTCATATAACATGTAGTTATAGTGAAGGTGAATATATATATATATATATATATATATATATATACATCACAAGGCTTATATAAATCACTACCATCTATCTATTTTTTACTGCATTTTGTTCTTCTCCACTAGTATGTCGTCGCAACTTTAGAGTTATTGTATTGCAGTTTCACATTGCTTTCGTAAATAATTGGTGAAAAACATTGATATTCTAAACCAAATTAGTTGAATCGATATATCAAATGTTTGAAGTGTATTCTGAACTACAAAACAACATGTCTCTTGATGATAGTGAATTCATTATAATTAGCCTAACAAGAATTGTACTATAGCACACCGATGGCTGATTTTTATTTAATTTAATCAATATTTTTTGTTATTGAATTCTAATTACTAATCTTTTTTAGCAGTCTCTTAAAGAATACAATAAAAGAGAAAAAATGCATATAGAAAATAGAAAAATTTATGAAATTTAGCAAATAATGATATAATAGTATTTTGTATATATATATATAATGAAAGATGTAATACCTTTAGAGATAGGAACATAGAAGTATAACATTCGGTTACGGCACTTATCCAAATATTATATTATAATAATAATATTTGCAAAAGTATAATAATTTGAAAGTGTGGTAGTGACTCACTATTATTCTATTTAGGGGTGTTAAAACGGGTAATGGATCGACCTATGAGTCGTGTCAGCCTTGCGTTGTGTCAGAGACCGTCTGACCCAGGCACGACCCATGTACTGGTATGAGTAAGTTTTTGAAACTCAAACTTGATCCGCGGGTTGGTGGGTCGGTCAACACACGGGTCAGAATGACCCGTTAAGAATAGTAAGCCTTGGTCAGAATGACCCATTCAACATTCAACCTCCATGATCCGTGGGTCAGTCTGATCCGTTCAACCCACCATTTCATAAAAACCCAGAAACACTCTGAGCCAAACAAAACTAAACAAAGCCAAACAAACTATCATACTAGAATTGATGCATGCCTACCAGTCCAAATGTATCAATATCTCAATGATTCATCAGTCTCTACTCTGAACAATTAACACTGCACATCAACAAGGTTAGCCGCAAGCTCGCCGATGGAGAGGAGAGGTTGGTGAATCGCCATGGGTGCACCAGGAGAAGAGAGGCTTAAAGAGGCTTTCCTTCGACTTGGAGAGGAGAGAAGAGGCTTAGAGAGGTCTTTGACTGCAGAGAGAGACAATCTAGGGCTACCTTCGGCTTGACACCTGTTAATTAATATTTGATATAATATTTAATTTGGTACGGGTCACGGGTTGATTCATGGTTCAAGACTACTGACCCAAACCTGACCCGTGTTTTCACGGATCATCCATGGGCCGTGTCAAAATGACCCGTGGGTAAAAAACACTGACCCAAACACGACCCGTGGACGGGTCACCCATAGGTCACTTACGAGTTCAGTCAATTTTTGACACCACTAATCCTATCCATGATTATGGGGATTCTAGATAAGATTTCCCCATAAAAATAATCGATTTTAAAATCAAATACCAAAAGAATCGATTTTGAAAACTATTTACTAAATTATACATAATTGTGACTGATAGTCATAGTGCAAACTACTTTAACTTCTACCCATGATTGCTAGTCGCAGGTCAGAACTTTTGTTCCTATCTGTGACTGTCAATTGTTGTGTGATAGATTTGATGACCCAACATTGGGTCAATTTAGTTGGGTTTGGATGAGCTTCAGATGTATCCCGGTTGAAAATTGATGTGTGATTACTGTATTCTCTTCCCAAGAGGTGACACTTAGAGACTCATACATTTAACTTCTCTAGAAGTGAATGGTCGTAACCTTGAGGGATATCCAAGTTATATTAAGTTTATGGGTCAACGATCCACCCGTCACCGATGACTAGATATTGGGTGATGAAGAGGTCAATTACCACATTCCATTAATTATACCTGTTAAGTATCACGTGGAAGTCATGTGCAATCGTTTATTTTGAACCGATGCAATGTAAAAAGACATTTGTACCCCAAATGAAGTACACACATGAAACAAGGGTAAACGAAGGTGGCAGGAAAAGTTAGCTCTCTGAGGAACCCTGCAAGGCTGGAGAGAAGGGAGAGCTACACCAATTACGAAGTTGACGAACCCATAGAAGATTCTGAACCCTGATTGAACCCAGATCGAACACGACCGGTTTGTGCGTCTTATGTAGCTAGCCTCAAAGCCGTCAAAGATAGGCATTGAGTATATCTGGAAGCTGCTTAGGCAGTTAAAGACGAAGATAATGAAAGTCATGACAACGAGTCCTAATGGAATGTCGTGCATGTGGAAATCCTAAAGGGCATTCAAAATCCCTCCTGATGGCATCTGTCATGTAGAAACCAATCCATTGACACGAAAATAAACATGCTTCATTCAAAGAGTGGAGGAGAAAGAAAAACTTACAAGGTTTCCATAAGCCCAATATCCACCGATAGCGACTGGGAACAAGTACATAGCAATGAAGAAGTAGGCCACTTTGGCTCCTTTCCACATTGGAACATGGGCAAGGTACTTTAAGGTTGAATGCATTGTAGCCTATAACAAAGCACCAAAATTTGCATTATGTTACAAATTGGTGAAAATTTTATATGGTTTACAAAATCAAACATACATCATCAGAGTCATTCATTACCTGAATCTCCATAACTAAATTGTGGCCTCGGAAAGCAAATGCAATGATCCCAAGAGCATTAATCACAGAAAAGAAGGATGCAGAATATGAAGGCAAGGAAAACAGTTCATAAGAGAGGGAAAGAGGCTTCTGTTGGCTCAGAGAAAGCACCCAAGCCATGGTGGAGTAAGTAATGGTTGTTACTGCCCCAACAAGAGAGAGCCCAACAATGGAGTTGAGGTTCGGGAGCTGGGACAGGACACCAGTAGGGTGAACACCAAATACCACTCAACAGTGGTTAGAGGATTCTAGGCCCACACACAATCTGAAAAAACAGCTTCATGGTCTCGCTTCCTATGAGAATCAAGGTTGTTGCAGTTCCTGCTGAGAGGTACACGATCGGGAACAAGGCAAGCCATAGACCTAATCTCTCCCCTGTTAACTTAGTAAAATCTGTCCTCTCTCAATATCTGGCATTTCACATAATTGCTTAATTGATTTCAGCTCAACTACACATATACTTATACAACTTGTCTACCTATTTTAGTAGCCGCAGAATGATTACATTTGACCATCTAATGTCAACATTACTGTTTTACTTTTAACAATATTACTTCTACTTTTGACTCATTGACTTGGTAATTCTAACACTACCCGTCAAGTTGAGTGGTCGAATCTCCGATACTCAGCTTGCCCAGTACTTCCTTGAAAACTTTCGAGTTCACTGCTTTGGTCAGTATATCTACTAATTGGCGTTCTGAACGAACAAATGGCAGTTTGATGTTTCTAGCTTCGAGGTTCTCTTTTATGAAGTGTCTGTCCACCTCAATATGCTTGGTCCGGTCGTGTTGAACTGAATTTTCTGAAATACTTATTGCGACTTTATTGTCACATAGTACATGACTTGGTTGGTGGAAAACCAATTTTTGTCATTAATTTCCTCAGCCACAGCACTTCTGTTAATCCACTAGCTATCCCACGAAATTCTGCTTCTGCACTTGAGAGAGACACCAACCTTTTTTTTGCTCCTCTAGATCACCAGATTATGACCAATAAAGGTGAAATATCTGAATGTGGATCTCCGATCAACTGGGTTGCCTACCCAGTCAACATCTGTGTATCCTTGAATTTCCAGATGATCATTCCTTCTGAACAAAACTCCATGTCCTGAGGTGCCCTTCAAATACCTCATAATTCTCATGACTGCTTCCATATGCTCAACTTGAGGTTGATGCATAAATTGGCTTATCACCCCAACCGCATAAGCTATGTCTGGTCGAGTATGTGAGAGATATATAAGTTTGCCAACCAGCTTTTGATATCGTTCTTTATCTGCTAGTCTCACTCCTTCTGATAGTCGTGATTTACTACCATTGGAGTTTCAGTTGGTTTGCATTCCAACATCCCTGTCTCTGTTAGAAAATCCAAAGTATACTTCCTTTGAGATATAAAGATACCCTGTCTTGATCTCAGTACCTCGATTCCAAGGAAGTATTTCAACATCCCAAGATCCTTCATTTCGAATTCTTCAAACAGGTTCCTCTTGAGCCTGAGCATTTCTTCTATATCGTTCCATGTGACAATCATGTCATCAACAAAATGATCAAACAGGTTATTAGATCTCCTATTTTTTTTCAAGAATAAGGTATGGTCTGAGTTGCTATGCTTATACCCATATTTTTTCATGGTTATAGTGAGTCTCCCAAGCCATGCTCTAGGAGATTGTTTTAGACCATAAAGTGCATTTTTTAGTCGATACACCTTTTCTTCTTGAAATTCATTTATGTATCCTGGTGGAATTTCCATATACACTTATTCTTCAAGGTCTCCATGAAGAAATGCATTCTTCACATTGAACTGGTGGATGGGCTAATCTTTAGTCGCGGTTATAGACAACAATACTCTGATTGTATCCATCTTGGCTACAGGCGAGAATGTCTCATAATAGTCAATCCCGTATGTCTGAGTGTTTCCTTTTGCCACCAATCTTGCTATGTATCTATCAATGGACCCGTCTTGCTTGTACTTGATAGTATAAACCCACCTGCAACCTACTGGTTTCTTTCCAACCGGTAGCCTGCAAATCTCCCATGTCTTATTCTTCTCTAGGGCCTCTATTTCAACATCCATAGCTTGTCGTCAATTCTTGGATTGTTGAGCCTCTTTGATCGTACTTGGGACTTCTTATGCGAGAATATACATTGTGAATGCCTTTGCCACCTTACTTAGTCTCCCTCTTACTGCATTGGCCACCAAATACCTAGATCTGCTTGACTCTCTATCCGGTGTGTATCTCTTAGGCCTCCGCCCTCGATTCTCTCTTAGAGGTAATTTGTATCCTCCAGTCATTACCTCATGTTGTTCTTCTGATTCTTCAACCATAATATTTTCATCTTGGGGTTCCGATGAGCTTACTGGGCTTACCTCGGATACCTCAAATGGTGGAGTATCATGTGTGACCCTTAGTTCACTAGTCGTGACCGGCGTATCAGATGTTGGCCTGATAGTTCGATTTACTAGCTCTGTTGGATCATCATAGGAGAGGTTTTGTCTATCATAGGAGATATTTGGATGACACACCCAATCCAGTGGTCTACTGTAAGACTCTCCCCCTGAACATTGAACTGAGGATAAAAATACTCTGTTTCAAGTAAATCAAAGTTCATTGTGGTGAACATGTGACGGGTTTTAGGATCATAACACCGATACCATTTTTGATTAACTCCATATACTATAAATACACACTTGACTGAACATGGATCAAATTTGGTGCGATCATTTTTAGGCATGTGTACAAGTACAGAGCACCCAAAGACCCGATTAGATAAACTGAGTGTTGAGAGTACTTTGGTAATTTCAGAGAGAATATCAAGTGGAGTTTTGAAATTCAGGATTTTTGTAGGGAGACGATTAAGGAGATATGTTGCCGTGGCAACGGCTTCAGGCCAGAATGTTTTTGGTACTTTGGACTCAATGAGGAGGGATCTTGTCATTTCAAGGAGAATCCAATTTTTTCTTTGGGCCACACCATTTTGTTTTGAAGTGTGAGGACAAGAGGTTTGGTGAATAATTCTTTTTTCTGAAAAGATATTTTCATATGTTGATTGACAAATTCCCCCCATTATTAGACCTAAGAACTTGAATGTTTTTCTCAAACTGATTTTGGATCATTTGGAAAAAGTGAGTGAATTTGCCAAACACTTCAGATTTTTGTTTAAAAAAATACACCCACGTTATACGAGTGAAATCATCGACAAATACAATCCAGTGGATCTACTGTAAGACTCTCCCCCTGAACATTGAACTGAGGATAAAAATACTCTGTTTCAAGTAAATCAAAGTTCATTGTGGTGAACATGTGACGGGTTTTAGGATCATAACACCGATACCATTTTTGATTAACTCCATATCCTATAAATACACACTTGACTGAACATGGATCAAATTTGGTGCGATCATTTTTAGGCATGTGTACAAGTACAGAGCACCCAAAGACCCGATTAGATAAACTGAGTGTTGAGAGTACTTTGGTAATTTCAGAGAGAATATCAAGTGGAGTTTTGAAATTCAGGATTTTTGTAGGGAGACGATTAAGGAGATATGTTGCCGTGGCAACGGCTTCAGGCCAGAATGTTTTTGGTACTTTGGACTCAATGAGGAGGGATCTTGTCATTTCAAGGAGAATCCAATTTTTTCTTTGGGCCACACCATTTTGTTTTGAAGTGTGAGGACAAGAGGTTTGGTGAATAATTCTTTTTTCTGAAAAGATATTTTCATATGTTGATTGACAAATTCCCCCCATTTTTAGACCTAAGAACTTGAATGTTTTTCTCAAACTGATTTTGGATCATTTGGAAAAAGTGAGTGAATTTGCCAAACACTTCAGATTTTTGTTTAAAAAAATACACCCACGTTATACGAGTGAAATCATCGACAAATACAATCCAGTGGATCTACTGTAAGACTCTCCCCCTGAACATTGAACTGAGGATAAAAATACTCTGTTTCAAGTAAATCAAAGTTCATTGTGGTGAACATGTGACGGGTTTTAGGATCATAACACCGATACCATTTTTGATTAACTCCATATCCTATAAATACACACTTGACTGAACATGGATCAAATTTGGTGCGATCATTTTTAGGCATGTGTACAAGTACAGAGCACCCAAAGACCCGATTAGATAAACTGAGTGTTGAGAGTACTTTGGTAATTTCAGAGAGAATATCAAGTGGAGTTTTGAAATTCAGGATTTTTGTAGGGAGACGATTAAGGAGATATGTTGCCGTGGCAACGGCTTCAGGCCAGAATGTTTTTGGTACTTTGGACTCAATGAGGAGGGATCTTGTCATTTCAAGGAGAATCCAATTTTTTCTTTGGGCCACACCATTTTGTTTTGAAGTGTGAGGACAAGAGGTTTGGTGAATAATTCTTTTTTCTGAAAAGATATTTTCATATGTTGATTGACAAATTCCCCCCATTATTAGACCGAAGAACTTGAATGTTTTTCTCAAACTGATTTTGGATCATTTGGAAAAAGTGAGTGAATTTGCCAAACACTTCAGATTTTTGTTTAAAAAAATACACCCACGTTATACGAGTGAAATCATCGACAAATACAATCCAGTGGATCTACTGTAAGACTCTCCCCCTGAACATTGAACTGAGGATAAAAATACTCTGTTTCAAGTAAATCAAAGTTCATTGTGGTGAACATGTGACGGGTTTCAGGATCATAACACCGATACCATTTTTGATTAACTCCATATCCTATAAATACACACTTGACTGAACATGGATCAAATTTGGTGCGATCATTTTTAGGCATGTGTACAAGTACAGAGCACCCAAAGACCCGATTAGATAAACTGAGTGTTGAGAGTACTTTGGTAATTTCAGAGAGAATATCAAGTGGAGTTTTGAAATTCAGGATTTTTGTAGGGAGACGATTAAGGAGATATGTTGCCGTGGCAACGGCTTCAGGCCAGAATGTTTTTGGTACTTTGGAATCAATGAGGAGGGATCTTGTCATTTCAAGGAGAATCCAATTTTTTCTTTGGGCCACACCATTTTGTTTTGAAGTGTGAGGACAAGAGGTTTGGTGAATAATTCTTTTTTCTGAAAAGATATTTTCATATGTTGATTGACAAATTCCCCCCATTATTAGACCTAAGAACTTGAATGTTTTTCTCAAACTGATTTTGGATCATTTGGAAAAAGTGAGTGAATTTGCCAAACACTTCAGATTTTTGTTTAAAAAAATACACCCACGTTATACGAGTGAAATCATCGACAAATAACACAAAATATCTAAGACCTTGACCCCCAGATATAGGTGCTAGACCCCACGCATCAGAATGTACTAAGGAAAACATGGAATTCACACGAGTACTATTTGACTTAAACGTTTGCCTATGACTTTTTACAAGAACACAAGTCTCACAAAAACGATTATTACTCTTATTAAAAAACAACTTAGGAAATAAAAGTTTTAGATAACCCGAGGATGGATGACCCAATCTCCTATGCCATAGCCAAACCTTTCTTTCTGAAGATCTGTGAGCAAGTAACACCGAACCTTGTTGAGCCACTTCATCAACGTAGTACAGAACAACGCGTTCAGTACCACACCCAATAATCACTCCCGTTTGGATATCTTGCAGTATGCAAAAATTCGAATTCATCACCATAGTACAATTCATTTCCTTAGTGACATGAGATACCGACAATAATTTATTCGAGAGATTTGGAACAAGTAAACAATTTGATATCCTCAGGGTTGGAGAATTTATAGTGTTCCCATTCTCGTCACTTGAACCTTCGCCCCATCTGCAGTATTAATATATTTAACCCCAACCTTAACAATATTGCTAAGATCACATGCATCATACGTCATAGTGTCGATTGCCCCACAGTAAAAAATCCACTCGTTGTTTTTTAATATGTGTTTATTATGGACTGAATATGCACGTGTCACATGTTCAGGGACTGAACTGAAATATTTTTGGGCAGTTTCATAACTTTTCATAACTTTCGATCCAAAATAGCTAGGGTTTGAAGTAGAGGACTTGTATGCAATTTCCAAGTCCCTATACCTGATGGACAAACGTTCTCCTTCTTAAGTCTCAGTCTCTCCAGCTTCGTCCAAGCTCAACTCCACCAACCACCGATCGATGGAAGCAACAATTCCAACCGACAACAGGAGCCATAGTAGTTGGAACTCAGAAGTTTCCATCACCTGCATAAATAAAGTTGCCATCAATCAGATGATACTTTTAACTACCATTTAGTATTTTTATTGAGCACTGAACCAATTATTGCAGCAATAACACTTCTTAATATTGTAGCATAGTATTGTTTTCGAGTTTACCAAATGCTGCTTGTGCAAGCTCACACATATCAGTTGTACCACTTTCCGGGAACTGGTTCATGCAACTGAACTAAAACCCACAAAGTATAAAGTTGCCAACAATAAACTATTGTTAAAGACAGAATTCCCCAGCTCCTGTAGAGTGATCAAATGGTAATACAAATCAATAGTCATATATTTGTTGCTTTGTTTTGATGGATGTTGTCACCGCGATTATTGGTTGGATGCTTTGTTTGATGGCTTGGTTTTGTTGAAGACAACAAATGAAAGATGGAGGAGTTGAAGACTTAAAGAATAGAACATGCTAGGGGTATTTTCGGAATATCAATTTCTATTAAATCACAAAACGATACGTGATGTATATTTGACGAATAAAAAACGACAATGGATGGAAAAATGCAATTACAAACAAAATGAAACATATGGGTGTGATAACAAACAATATGGGTGCAATTACCAATTGAGGCAAACATCAGGGTGTATTTTCATACTTTCCCCTTATTTTTAATATTCACTGTTTATTTTCTCTGTTAAATTACTATTCTAATAGGTAAAATGACTAAATTACCCCTTTTTATCTCCATACTTTTCCTGATCAAGTGCAAAATGCAAAATGCAGGCTACCCTCTTTCACACTACTATCCTGATCAACATTCAAGAGATTCCTGGCAGATGATATTTCTTTTGTCTCATTTTCTTCTTTAGGAAGAGGAGATTCATCATAAAGTTCACCTTGAAAACCCATCTGTTTCTCAGCATCCACCAGCAGTTGAAAGAAAGGTCCGGAGTCAGAATCAGAAGGACTAGGACCATCACCTTTTGATCTTGACATCTCAGCTTCTCCCAGATTTGGTTGACTATCAGAACCATTTGAATGCTTTCGATTTTCAATTTCCTACGCTCAAGCTTCTTTCACACCCTGTTATGGCAGCACACTGCTCTAAAACGTCTCCTCAAGAACTACACCCGATTTTTCGTGTTTGACACCCGATTCTCCGCCACGCCACCTCCGTGCTGGTGCATCCCCAGACGAACAAGAAGACCCATTCACATATCAATTGAATAAGAATAGTCCTTCACAGCCTCACAGATTCCATCTCATTCGTCTTGAGAAATCCGACCCAGTGGTCTCCTTGAAAAATCCGGCAATGAAATTCTCCGATCTGGAGGACGTTTGTCTGTTGTTGTTAAATGCACAACTATTAGTGTTCTGTCATTTTTCTCGTTAAACATTAATGTTTGTTGTAAAAAAAAACAAGTTTACCATCATGTTCATTTTCATCTCATCTTCAACACAAAATCACGAATCAAATAAAGAAAAAGCAGATTTGAATGTGAAATCGAATGACAAAATTCATTTTTGGGTTCAAAATCATCCCAAAAATGTTGTTTCATATTCAAAAATATCCTAGAACAACATTTATGGGTTGATTCGAACCTAATAAATGATGTTATGGGTTGATTTCAAATAAAAAATGTTATTGTGGGTTCGAAGTTGGGTTGATTTTAAAATTTAATCTACATTTTGGGTTTGATTTAGCGTTGAAGATGAATAGGATGACAAAATTATCATTTTGACGTATTTAACAACAAAAGTTGATGGAATAAAAACGGTGATTCAAATAACAACACTCTAAAATATCTAGGTGCACAAAATAACATAGATGATGCATTGGTGCATTATAGTTATTTACCGAATAATCATTAGAACTGATTCTTTTGGTATTTGATTTTCAAGTGATGTGTTTCAAAATGAAGAGACTGAATTACTTGGAGATAAAAAAAAAGCTTTAAAATGAGGAGGTATATAACAGGAAAAAAAATCGTCTAAATAAAGGTCCAATAAAAAGACATCCTTAATTCATCTCCAATTTGTATTTCCTTCACCACATTCCATCCAAACAACTTTTGCTAGGCAACCAATACTTGGGTTATCCATTGATGTTTGGAGTAGAAAAGGAAAGATTTCAGTATGAGTAATAATTATTTTAAATAGAAAATATGTTAAAAGAATTATTTTTCGACTAAAAAACTTTTAATATATCCACCTCATTGAGAAAAGAAAACCCCGACATGAACGCTGCATGGAAGCCTCTCCTCCATATTCTTCTTCAAGTAGTATGATCCATCACCCGTTTTAAGAAGAAAATAAAAAATAAATATAAAAGTAATTTCAAACCAATTAACGTATGACGACTCATTAGTGATTTTTGTAACCGCAATATGTAAATTGACACAAATATCATTTAATAATCTAATTAGTTTATATTTATCATGAATATTTTGGTCATTTAAATGTCTTCTCAAAAAGGTTATAAAAAATTATTTCCACGGAGACTCAAACTTATGACCTTATAACTTGAAAATATACGTATTAATCAGGTACACACTTATGCAACATTACAAATTAAACAATATGATAATTATATTTTCTTTATCACTATCTCTTTCTTTTTTCTCATGCACCAGTTTTTAGATCTATATCTATTTATATTATCTATATTATCACTATCTCTTCCAGTTCTTTTATAACCATCGCTTGTAAAATGACACAAACACCCTTTAATAATCTAATTAGTTTATATTTATCATGACAATATTTTATATTTAATAATCTAATTAGTTTATAGTTTATAAGGAAGAAGTTAATCAAATATCTAATTTTATCTTTTGGTGCAAATTTTACTGATAATTTATTGATGTTGTAACAATAGATTTTTGAATGTCGTCGTTTCATGGACATGGTAGTTTGATTGTTAAGATATATTAAGAGTATATTAAATGTCTTCATTAACATGTTCGGAATTATGAGACAGTTGGTTAAGGCATACGTCTGAAATCATAGATAGTAACAACACCCAGGTTCAAATCCCGGGGATTTCGGGAGTACAATACTCAAAGAAAGGTCGTATATCGGGAGTATAATACTCAAAGAAATGTCGGATGTTAGGAGTATAATACTCAAATAAAGGTCGGATGTCGGGAGTATAATACTCAAAGAAAGGTTGGATGTCGGGAGTACAATACTCAAAGAACGGTCGGATGTTGGGAGTATAATACTCAAAGAAAGGTCGTAGATCGAGAGTATAATACTCAAATAAAGTTCCGATGTCGGGGGTGTAATACTCAAAGAAAGGTAGGATGTCGGGAGTATAATACTCAAAGAAAGGGTGAAGGTGTCAGAATGCCCAGGTTTTCAAATCCTGGGTTTAGGGATGTCAGGTGTAAAATACTAAAAAAAAAGGTCACGAGGGATTTGCCTCCTGACTATAAACAAGGTGCAATATCAATTTTGTCCAAATATCGACATATATTTTGATCATATTCTTAGAAACAAATATGATAAATATTTATCGTGCGTGAGGTGTTAAGGTATCTTAAAAGTATATTGAATGCATTCATTGACAAATTCTAACTTATGAGCGTACGTCTTATATTGAATGCATTCATATACAATCTAAAATAAAATTAAAATGGAAGTTCTAGAATCCACTTTAGTGCATTTTCCTAATGGTTATACTAGACTCCGACACACATGTCGTGCACGTTATCGTCGTTTGTCTTGCGTGAGGTGTTAGGAGGACATGTTGGAAATCGAGATACATGCATGAGAAATAGCATGTTAGAACGAAAACAACGTTATACGAAATTATACTTACCTCGTTCGACGTGTAATAGCGATAGCATGTGAGATCGTCGGCGGTTCGGAGTCACGGTGGGGGCGTGCCGGTCAAAAGGATACGTCACGTAATCGGAGCACACCTTAGGTTTCCACGGAGGATTACCCAAATATCGGACTAGAGCAACTTCGTAGGGTTTTCGGGGGTGTAACAATCTCTATTGTATATATTGTATATGTGCAGCCAAAGAGGTCCTTTTATAGGCCCCGGGGAATTTACAACATTTGTAACTTTACACTTTAGTCCCCGATCCTTTTACGGCTTGGATTTACCACCCCATATGGGTGCCAATTTCCTACATCTCCCACTCATACATAATGCGGGTGCTCATGTGTGCAAGAAGACATACTCTATACACCTCGTCTGTCTTTTTTACAGGGTCTCCTTTGTGCGACTGACATACTTCGTGAGAGCTAGTTGCTATTTATATGTTAGTAGTATACAACCTCTCATTGGGATCAACATGCAATAATAAAGTATGCTTGTACCCTAGATAGTCGAACCTCATTTAGGTATCTTTAAGGATCTCATTAGTCAGACCTTGTATTCACAATCATAATGCTAAATCATGATTGGTTAACCGGTGAACACAAATCTTAAAAGAGATTCCGTTGACAATATTCCTCTTTTCACGATCCTTCAAACACTAACTCGACTCACTTTTCTAGACATGTTCCTCCCGAACGAATATGTGAACATGACCATCGAGCAACTTACTAAGCTAGCGAACATCGTGTCAGGTCTCAGGTCTCTGATCGGAGTCATGAGGGCACATAATTTGGAACCTTTCAAGGATCCTTGGGTCTCACACTACAACAAGCTGATATCGTGTTTGTGCAAACCCGTGGTCGTTTAATAGCACACGTAGTATGAAATACGTGTCACAACACCCTTCTCCTTTTCTCATGGAGTGTATGTCATTTGTCATAAAGACGGTGTTGTGGAGATGTTTGTCTAAATACCGTATGCATCTAAACCAGAGTTCATCAACTCCCATCGTGCTCATAAGTAAACTACTTGGAAGTAATATTCCATAAACATTATCAATGATCTCAACTCAATGGCCAGAAGTTTACCGATGATCTCACTTCAATGACCGACTTATGAATTCGAGTAGTTAACTCTCAAATCATCCACTTGACAATTTTCGACTCAAAATCCTGTCTCATCTCCATTTTTCACATAGACGCGACATTACTAAGACGCGGAGGCGGTTACTCGTGTGAGTGAGTTAACCTAAAGTTTACTCGACATACATTTCTAATACAAATCATGAATGCACTAAACAATCATTATAAACATGTGTGTATTCAAACCAAATTTATTGATAAAAAATGAACAATGTGATGTGATCAATCTCATTGGTCTATGCAATAGTCGTTACCATTTGCTTTATCAAGACAAAAATATTGGATGAATGCATCCCTACATAAGGGTTTTCACAGGCTTATCCGTTTTATACATCTTTTGTCGATTACCAATTCACATCCTTTTTCTTGCATGTCAACATGCTTTATGCATAGTAATATTGGTCTTTTGAATGTTTTATCATCAATAGGATCCTTTTCGAAATATATGAAAACACAATTATCAGTAGATAAACACTGGATAATTAATGTGCATCATCTACAATACTTGTAGGAATCCATTGGACCAAACTAAATTCAGTTGTTGGTGCGAGAGCCACTCGCTTAGGTTCAATCGCCTATAGTGAAGTTCTTACTCATTATCGCTTATCGAATTAGATGACCATCTCTAGTAAGAAACCTTATCCCGAAAGGTCTTAACTCTCACTAGGAAAAACACTTCACAACATTCTATCACACGCATATACACAATGCTTCAACAACGATTAATTATGTGATCCTTGAGCATCAAATCAAGTCGAGTCATATGCCTGATTTGGTAGTTGGTCTAGTACATGTCACAACATGCATACAACTTCTAACTTAGCTCATCTTTAAGACACTTGGCGCATTACGTGATGAATTTTAGATACAAGAGTTTTAAATGAGTAACACTTTAATTGATCACTTAGGGACTCAATTTTCAAGATACCTCTCTCGGAATCTTAATTCCAATAATATATTACTGTTTACTCTTTAATCATCAATTAGGTCTTATCCTTCTTTGATCAACTCAGTAATTTCCAGCATATACTATGTGTCATGACACTTGTACATTGCAAGATCTTGTGGATATTTCACTAACGAACTTATTCCATAGTGTCTATCACATTCCATATGAACTAATCACGTTTGACATGTATAATATTGCCACTAGAGAAAACATAGAGTTCTAAGGATCACTAAAGTCCTAAAGTTGCATTCTCATACTCAATATAGAGAAGCACTTCGCTTTATACTCCTAATACTTATTGGGCAACATTTATATCCAAGATATACATCTGGGTGTATACAAAACTGATATTCGTAATCAATTGAAACACAATTCTCAAGATGAGTCATGACATATAGGATGCATTTGATCCATTTATGCTTGACATTTTTCATCGTATCCTCCATTTTGTTTTAACAGGGTGAAGTATAAGAAACCACAAAGGCTCCCACTGGGATCAAGAACATTGTACACGCTCCCACTGGAACGATATCGTTTGATTACTAACTTAGAGTAACCTCATCTTGCTCCCACTTGAACTAAGGTGGTAAACCAAGATCATTTGTATTCACTCTTGATGATGAATAAGAGAATCTGTGATGAGAAACTAATTCAACATCTGCATAGAACTCCTTCGACTTGAATCAAGTTATCTTGGTGGATCTAGGCGAGAAACTAATTCATCATCTGCTAAATCCTCCCACTCGAATCAAGTTATCGTGGTTCACCTTAGTGCAAGAACTTGAAAATGGGCGTAATCCACTTTTTACCCTTATAAAAATATATTTCACTTTGACACATTTCATTTGAGAAACATTCGTAAACCCCCATTCAGACTTTTTTCGGTTCATAACTCATATGAAGGGGTATGTGATTGATATTTTAGGCACTCGATCAAGTTGATAAACATTCGTACCGAACATAGTGGGCGTTGTTAATAGAGCGACCCTCACATTACCGTGGGCAAGGTACAATTGGACAATGTTATCACTTAACTACCTGTAGAAGTTTTGTTCACAACTTCTAACAATAAGACTAAGTTGTATGGTGCAAAAAATATAGTCAATGAATGAGTTATCCTCTTTATCTTGTATCTTATTAAGTCGAGTCGATGATCTTAATCAATGTCTCAACATATCTACGAACTATAAGTGTGAGAATACTATATAGATTAGTCTAATGTTTTCTAGTTTAATCAATACTAGTCTAGGTGTTTACTTATCATGTTACCTATATTAGTTTAGGGTTTTACCTAGCTTGCTCTATATAAGAGCCTTATCTCCTTTGTATTGAAACAACTTAAGCAATACAATGTTTTCTCTTTCAAAGGCATTATCTTCATCTTTCTCTCCACACAATCACGAAACCTAACATGGTATCAGAGCCACTCAGTTAGGGTTTACATTTCCGCTGCAAATTTGTTATTTTTGTCTTCAATAATCTTGGACAACATTCAACAAACCGACTGCAGCCTCACCTTCATCTTCGTCATTCTGTTGGTCTTCAGCATCTTCATCCTCAAGAAGCCGACTGTTCTTCACCTTGAATCTCCTCAATAATCTTCACGACAGCATCAGATTTCAGCGACCAAGCGAAGCTTCAACCAAGTGACTCTGATTCCAGACACAGCATCTGCGCGTTCAATCATCTCGGCGGTCTTCAACCTCTTCATTCATCATCTCAACAGCATCTTCAAGAAACCGACAGCATCCTCAATCGCATCTGGAGCCTCACCTGTTCCGTGATTTTCAGAAGACCGTGATTTGCAGAGGACATCTTCATCTGCTCTGCTCTGTTTTGTTATGCAAATGTGATGTTTTTTACGCAGAGGACATCTTCAATCTTCAATCTTCAGACTTCAATCATCACCACAAAGAAATTTTGATGCTGATATGGTTCTGTTTTACTGATATGCTGCTCGGTTCTGCTGCCCCCTTAAGCTGTTGATATTGGACTGTTTTAATGCTGAAATTTTCTGATGACATCGTGGCCGACATCTGTGGAATATGTGCTGAAATTTTTATGTCGTTGGGTTGGAATCTGTGAAAAACACAAGAAGCTGATTAAACAATGTTGAGGAACTTGCTCTAAATGTCCGGAATGCTGATTAAAAGTGTGAATTTGCTGATTAAAAAATGCTTTGATTAAACAATGCGTTGATTAAACAATGCTTTGATGCTGGTGATTAAACAATTCTCTACTTCTATGCTTTGATGCTGATGATTTAAACCTTTGATTAAATAATGCTGGTATGGTTCTCTGTCAATGCCATGTGAGCGTGGAATATCCTTCTTGTTATCCTATGCAGAGATCACATGCTGGTGCAGTGAGCGTGGACAAGTCTTGACAATCCACTGCTCTACTGCATTAAACAATGGCCATATCTTACAATTTAAACAATGCTGTCGGTGCACTAACAGGGTTGCATTAAACAATGCTGTAAACAATGTATGAACGTGAGCTGCAACGCTGTGCTCTGAAATTCTTTATGCTGCGTGAGCTGCAACGAAGAGGAATCTGTGATATGAAATTTTTTATGCTGCAACGAAGTGGATTTAACATGTGCCAACTCAGGTTATTCTATTCATCAGTGTTGTTTGCAGACCAGATTGAATACAGAAGCTGACACCCCAACTGGAGCAAGAGTACATTCTGCTCAATTATTTCAGTCACCTAATCATGATTGCTGCTTTGAGGTTTGTGCTGTCCCGTTTTGTCTCCAGTAACCTGGTTCTTTACTGAATTTTACTGGATTATTTGCTCGGTTATTTGCTGGTTCTATGCTGAGATTTGTTGAGTCAATAC
Source organism: Chamaenerion angustifolium (assembly GCA_946814005.1). Taxonomy (NCBI): domain Eukaryota; kingdom Viridiplantae; phylum Streptophyta; class Magnoliopsida; order Myrtales; family Onagraceae; genus Chamaenerion; species Chamaenerion angustifolium. Next base: position 33,474,007 of record OX328266.1, on the reverse strand, counting down.
CCCTGCGACCAATGCTGATTTATTTGTTTCCGAATTACTGGTTTGGTGACGTTACGATATGTGATCACGTTGAGTTTGGGCAACTAAGTTTTGATGATTTACAATGGATTTGATACAAGCTTGAAGTGTTGAGTTCAGATTTTAGTATTAGTTTCTTCTTCAACGGCATGACCACGACGAGATGATCGAGATGGCACCGCGATGGCATGACTGAATCTTCCTTCTTCTCGTCTAGATATCAACTTGAAAATCTTGTGTTTGAATGTGGAGTATCTCACCGAAGATGAAGGTGTGCAAGCTCAATTAGGTTGGAGATTTGATCGAGATTGAACTTGGGATTCGTCACGAGCAAAGGAGCATTGGAAGTTTTGGGGTCAAAATTCAGCAAATCAAGAAAAACAAAGAACTTGGGTGTATGTGAGAATACTATATAGTTTTTTCTAATGTTTTCTAGTTTAATCAATATTAGTCTAGGTGTTTACTTATCATGTTACCTAGGTTAGTTTAGGGTTTTACCTAGCTTGCTCTATATAAGAGCCTTATCTCATTTGTATTGAAACAACTTAAGCAATACAATGTTTTCTCTTTCAAAGGCATTATCTTCATATTTCTCTCCACACAATCACGAAACCTAACAATAAGTGAATTATTTATTGAATTTATACACAAGACTCGCATAGCCATTGTATAAAAATCAAATAAATATAACTGATACGAGCATAAATATACTTTTCCATAATAAAGATGGAGTAGTACATGTCTAAGTGAATTATTTCTGGTTGCCTACGTGAAGGCTTCCTGTTAAACACACAAAATAGAGTAAATGAAATATACAAATATATTGATATCATATCAAGAACAAATCATGTAATGTTGATATTCAATAAATTCACCAGAACTGACCATATATGACAAACTCAATAACATGAATACAATAAATGAAAAACTTAGGTTTAATAGAAACAAAACAAAGTTGAAAAACAGCTCATGAATTAATTAATAAAGTATTGATGACTCGGTTGTCACATAGACATAGCTTGTGAACACCGACTCCTTCGGTGACAATTCTTGAGTTTTCCACTTCATCATGCTTAAGCTGATTTTCAGAGAGTAATGATAATGCTTCATGTTTGTGGCTCAATTCCGAAGTTTCGGTGCAGTGCAATCTTTAGAGTTTTGACCCATTCGGTTACAACTATAACACTTCCTTTTAGCCATCTGGACACGACGCGGTCATTTCCGCTCGCCAATTTCATTAGTATTTTGTTTCTGATTGGACATAGCAAGCTCATTTTTCTTACCATGATCCTGCCTTTTAGGTCTCTGTTTGGTCTTGAAGGAAGTTGCCATACGCAACTCAGTCGGAGTTCGTTTACCCATATGCTTTTCCTCATTGAAATTTAGGAGCCTTTGGACTTCTTCCAGTGTGGTGCCCAATCAGAGCGGGGCAACTACATTCTAATATGCCTCCAAGAATTGTTTAATGAACGTATCACTACTTGGAGTTGCTGTTGTTTAGTGAGAACATAGCCAGCGTGCTTCAGTTCAGCTATCATATCGACCATGTGTCGAACATGTAACTTCAAGGAGTGTTTAGGGTGTCTCTGGTAGGAGACTAACTTCATAGTCAGGAACTGTATCCTTTCTATGGAATAGAAAATAAATTTCTTTCTCAAAGCTTCCCAGAGCGTCTTTGAACTTTGATAATCTTTAAATTTCCTAAACACATCTTTATCCATTACCTCTTTTTCTCAAAGTCTCTGAGGCCTTTTCCTTATTGGGCTGTCACTATCAATGCCCACCATTTGCCTCCGAAACTTGAGTGTTTCTTCGGTTGAGCTTGATTATTTGATAGGGTTTGAGATAGTGACACTTGGATTGAATCTTCTTTGTCCTTTTCTGCTATTTGTACCCTTTTGAACACTTCATGCTCTTTGGCGATCAATCGTTTGGTCGCCCAGAGTTTATGGAATATTCGACCTTTTATTCATTTTTGGCGAACGCTCGGAGTTGCCAGGGTTTATGGATGTTTATTCTTCACTCTTTGGCGAACACTGCATTTCAGAGGGTTTTTCGAAAAGTCTTAGCAAAGCTTTGGCGATCACTTTATTTGTATAGGATCTTGAGCATTTAATGACTGAACGGTTTTCCAGAAGTTGAACGGACACTTGAGGCACACCTGTCGTTTATTCTTCCGTAACCCAAGGGTAGGCCGACAGTTTTTGTACCATCCGACCGTTTGTCTCCCCGAGGTGTCTCTTAGAATTCTGACATTGCTTCGATTTTTACCCAAAATGTGTAATCATTCTCTGAGTCGTTTCAATTATGTATGTGGCGGTTACTTCCATTTTGTCTATCTAAGGAACAAAACCTCCACCCTTTTGTTTTTTTACGCGTTCCAGTCATTCATATTCCAGAGAGTTCTGTGCTTCTTCATTTTATCAGTGTTCTGTTCCTCAAACCTTGTCCTTTCCTCTTTCGATTTCCAAAACTCCTTAGCATCAATGGCTTCTAGAAATCAATCCATAGGAAAGAGCAAGGTACTAGCCCACATGTCTTCTTTTTCTTCTTCCAACCCGAAGGTGTCCACAAAGGCCACCAACGCTCCCCTGAAAATCAAGGACGGTTCCTCTCCGGCTCCCAACCAAAGGAACCCTGCTTCCGGGTCGATTTCTGGACAATCAGCGGCCACACCTGTGGTGGTGGATGGGCCAGAGACCAACATGCCCCTATTTTTCCCAAAAGGTAAACATCGATGCTCTCTGCTCACATCTTTTCCGATAATGCCTCATGCTTTTTGTTTTTATATTGTTCTTGCCATACCCTGATTTTCTGAGTATATATCACGCACAACGAATTGAAGCCGACTCAGTTTAAGGCAGTGGTCGCCGTAACTGGCCTGAGCGAAGCTGATGCCCCCAGGTATCCAGGCTTAGGGCTGCATTATCCTCGTGGCGGAGAGGTTTACGTCTATGCGGCCCAGATCGATTCTGGATTGCATTTTCCTCTCAGCGAGAATTTCCAGGAGCTATGCTGCTATTACGGGATATGTCCTACGCATCTAGTACCCAACACCATTAGGATCTGGGTTGGGTTCAATTTCATGTGTTGACATCAAGAATGAATGTATTCACTGGCTTTGTTTCGCTATTTTTACCGTATGGCCACCAGAGCGAACGACCTCCACCATTTCCAAACACGATGACCCAAGTTTGAAGAATGGAGAGGTAAGGCGTGGAACAGGAACGTCCACTTTCAGTTGGTGGATGACTTCCGCGCCACCAACTCCAACTAGAAGAAGTTCTACTTATTCTGTAAGGGGAGCGTGACTTGGGAGTTATTCCAACCGGAAAGGGATACTCCTCCTGTCTTTGGGGAGTTGACAGGAAGCGACCGGAATGCCATCAACGATTTCTTCTGGTTGCATAAGCAATCAGACTTCTGTTCAATCCGTTCGGTGGCGTAAACCACTGAGTCGATGCTAGAGCTGGCGGGCATCCATCAGGCCTCGCCAATTTCTATTGACTGGGTAATTTTCTAACCTTTTCTTCTGTTGATTGTAGGCGCTCAGAGACACAAACTCATTGATCTTTTTGATGATCAGGGTGAGGCGGGGCTATCTCCGGACTAGGCGTCACTGAGCCTTCCCCTTCCTCCTTCCAGGCATTCCTCCAAGCGAAAGCTAGAGGGGGATCACCCCTCTGTCACTGCTGGTTCTCACCAGCAAGGTATACTACTGTCTTTTTTATTTCATTTTCCTCTGTCCTAATCTTAGGTTTCTAATACCTTTGTTAATCTTTTCAGAGCAGACCACTACTGAGGTGGATCTTAACCCCACTCCTGCGAAGAAGGCCAGGAGTTCGGGTGAAGAGCGCCCAACTCCTCCTAAAGGTCCCGCCGCCCCCAAGGAGAAGGATTTGGTGGTGGTAAAGGCCACTCCACCTCTTTCCGATCGACCTGCTCCCAATCCTCCCAAGGAGACCGGGGCTCGGAAGAAGGGGCCAACTACCCCAAGTTCATCGAAGACTTCCCTCGGGGAGTATTGCCCCCTGGTGGGCTTGTTCCAGCTGCCCAAGTCTGCGAACCCCAAGGGCGTCTGGGCCCCTTGGGGGAATCTCCAGAACGCGTAGATTTCCGATCAGAAGACTCTCCGATGTAACCCGAACTTGTGTATGCATCTCCTCGAGGGGATTGTTCCTCCTTAGGACAGGGCCTTGATTCCCTCAGAACTGCCCGCCATTGAGGGGCTCATGAGGTCGCATTTCGAGCGGATCACCCTGGTAAGTTATTTTGTCTTTAGTTATCTTCAAGTTGTATGTTTATTTTTCATTAAAGTAACGGTACTTTGTCCCCCTTTTCCTTGTTGTCAGCTCATTCGAGAGGAGCTGGTGATCGGTCGGGTCGTCGGGGAGCTCGCCGATAAGCAGACTGACCTGCTTATCGAGTTGGAGCAGTACAGGAGTCTAGGGTTCTCCCCTGACCAGATGGAAGGCTTGAAGGATACAGCCAATTCAGCTGTTTTCCTGGTGGAACATGCTCGAGAGGAGTATTTACGGAACGAGCAGAGGCTCCTTGCCTTCGTTCAGAAGAAGGAGAAAGAGGCGACCCTCGCCAACAATAAGCGGGCGAGCACTGAGCTCCAACTTAAGGCAGCTGACAAGTACTCTGCCGAGGTGGAGGCTGCCAATGCTCGTCTTAAGGCGGAGCTAAAGGAGGCTGAAGCCCAGAGAGCTGCTGCTGAGGCTCAAAGGGTTGCTGCGGAGGCCAGGGGGAACGCCCTGTAGAAGGAGAAGGAACAACTCGCCATGCAGCTGAAGTATGTTCCATCCACCCAAAGCGTAGTCGAGGACTTTAAAAGGTCCTAAGAATTTACCGACTATGCCTTGGAGGTGATCAAGGCTTAAGTGGCTTCATATCTCCAACTCCTGGTCGAGTCAATCCAGGCAAACGACCCCAACTTTCCTCTTTGGGAAGTTAAGTCCCTCAAGCCTTTCCTCAAGAGCACCTTCCTCACGGAGGCTCCTCTTGTTGCTGTCATCGAGGAGGTTGCCCCCGAAGTCAAGTAGAACGCCTCCGTCCGTGAAGAGCCCAAGGTCTGAAGTCTCCAACTCCTCGGCGATCATATCTTTAGTTTGGATTTGGATAATAGTTTTTTCTTTATCTTCCTTTGTATTTCGGGGATGCCTCGTAATTATTTTTCGATTTCAGACTCGGTTATTTTTTATAATATTGAATGCCTTTTATATTTATAAGCCTTTATCTCTATTTGACTTTGAATGTATTGGCTATTCTTCTAATGTCTTAGTCATAATTACCGTCGATTTTTTCTTCGCTTTATAGTGGTCTCGACCCTTAGGGTCTTGGACCTTTCTTTAGGCTTTAAATTGATTAGTCTTTATAGAGTTATCTATTCCCCTCTCCAAGTATAAACCTTTTAAGGAAGACTATCATCTTCTGAGAAGATGTGTTACCATGTTAAGGGTTAGACCTTTTAGGGTGTTCGCCTAATCTTGAGAATTCTGTTACTCAAAGCTTCTTCACCTATAGTGATCGCTTTAAGTTCCTTCTCAACTTTCTTAAATTTTGCCCAACTTATAAGAGAACAGTCCTGTGTCTGACTTTGGAGTCAGGTCTTTTGCCTAACCTCAATGTTAGGTCTTTCACCTAATTTTGACTTTAGGTTTTTATTTTGCCTAACTTTGGCGTTAGGTCTTTTGCCTGACTTTGGCGTCAGGTCTTGTGTCTGACTTTGGCAACAGGTCTTTTGCCTAACCTTGATGTTAGGTCTTTTATTTTGCCTAACCTTGGCGTTAGGTATTTTGCCTGACTTTTAGCGTGAGGTATTTTGTTTTGCCTAACCTTGTTGCTAGGTCTTTTGCCTAACCGTTGGCGTCAGGTCTTTCGCCTAATTCTGATATCAGGTCTTTCGGTTTGCCTAACTTTGGCGTTAGGTCTTTCGCCTGATTCGATCATTAGGTCTTTCGCCTGACTTTTGGCGTCAGGTCTTGCACCCAATTTTGTTATCAGGTCTTTTGTTTTTCCTAACTTTATTGCTAGGTCTTTTGTCTGACTTTGGCATCAGGTCTTTCATTCAATTTTGATATCAGGTCTTTCGGTTTGCCTAACTTTGGCGTTAGGTCTTTCACCTAATTCGGTCATCAGGTCTTTCGCCTGACTTTTGGCGTCAAGTCTTTCGGTTTGCCTAACTTTGGCGTTAGGTCTTTCGCCTGATTCGGTCATCAGGTCTTTCGCCCAATTTTGTTATCGGGTGTTTTGTTTTGCCTAACTTTGGCGTTAGGTCTTTTGCCTGATTCGATCATCAGGTCTTTCGCCTGACTTTTGGCGTCATGTCTTTTTCTTCGATGCCTGATTCGGTCATCAGATCTTTCGCCCAATTTTGTTATCGGGTCTTTTTTCTTCGATTTGATTCGAGTAGCCATGCTTTATGAAGGAATGATTTGCATTTATTGACATAACATTTTGATTACAAGCTATGTATAAAACCTCCTTAAATGTTCGGAGTTGAATGGACGGGGTAACCTTTCGCCTTATGTGGTTTCCAAATAGTAAGATCCTGGGGAGGCGATCTCTACTACTTTGTATGGTCCTTCCCACTTAGCTGAAAGCTTGTTCTAGCTGTCCAGTCTTGTAAATCCATTCCTTCTCATAACCATTTCCCCCATGAAAAATTGTCGAGCGCTGACTTTTCTGTTGAAGTATCGAGCGGTCGCCAGTCGCATTTTGGCTTGTGCTTTCTCTGATTGCCACCTCTTTTCTTATGCCAAGTCGAGGTCTGTTCTACGCTCGATTTCGTTCGCTTCAGCGTTAAAATGTAGGATTCTGTGGGTAGGCACCGCTATTTCGGCGGGTGCTACTGCTTCTGATCCATACACTAAACTGAAGGGGGTTTCTCCAGTGTCTGCTTTAGGTGTTGTTCGGATAACCCATAGTATGTTTTCTAGTTCTTCTGCCCAGTTTCCTTTAAATGGTTGAACCCTCTTCTTGAGTCCTGCTAAAACAACTTTGTTGGCTACTTCAGCTTGTCCATTCGTTTGAGGATGATGCACTGAGTTGAACCTGTGATCGATATGGTATTCTTCGCAGAGCCATTTAAGTTATTTTCCTACGAATTATGGACCATTATCGCTGATCAGTATCATGCGAACGCCAAATCGTTAAAATATGTTGTTCTTCAAAAACTTGATCACTTGGAATTCCGTTGTAGAGGCCAAAGCTTTCGCCTCTATTCACTTGGTGAAGTAGTCGATCGCCACTATGATGTGGGTACGTTGCCCAGTATTGATGGGAAAATGACCCAATATGTCTATTCTCCATTGAGCAAAAGGCCAGGCGCCCGCCATTGGGGATAGCAGTGTTGGTGGTCGACCTAATCGTGGTGCGAACTGTTGACAAGTCGCGAACTTCTGTGTTAATTCAGCCGCATCTTTGCCCAAGGTTGGCCAATAGTAGCCTAATCTGAAGATTTTCCGCATCAATGAGCGTGAAACCTTCATGGCATGCGACAACTCCTTCATGAGCTTCACGAAGAACCCTTTCTGTTTCGGGATGAGAGATGCACCTTAGATAGGGAGGCGAGTAGCCTCGCCTATAGAGTTCTCCATCTATGATCAAGTAAGTGGCTGAGAGGCGTCTTATCCTTATGGATTCACCTTCGTCTTCTGGAAGAATTCACTCTTTCAAAAAGTTATGGAATGGAGTCATCCAGGTTACTTGTCCTTGAATGTTGAAGACCTCTGCTCGGTTGTCGAGAACTGAATATAAGACTTTTTCCAGAAACTGCACGTCTTGAATTCTTCTTCCTCCGAACGTCAGCTTGCTCAAAGAGTCTTCCATCTGGTTCTCTTGGCTATGAATAGACCCAATCACAAAATTTGGGATTTCGGCGATGAGTTTCTTGGCAATGTCGAGGTACTTCTTCATCTTTTCTCCCCTTGCCTCATAAGTGCCATTAACCTGATTGACGATTAGCTCGGAGTCGCTTTTTGCCCTGAGTGTTGTTATGCCCATTCCTTTAGCAAGTATGAGTCCAGTAATAAGAGCCTCGTATTCTGCTTCGTTGTTGGTCACTTGAAATGTTAGGGCAATCGCATACTTCAAAGGCTCGCCTTCATGGGGGATGAGAATTAGTCCTGTCCCCGAGCATTCTCTTGAAGAAGATCCATCTGTATAAAGCTCCCAGTTGTGGCTCGTGTCTGCTGATTTACTCAGCCTGTTTTCTGCTTCTGTCAGACCATTGCTTGTACTTTCTACTATAAAATCAACCAATTCTTGACCTTTGATGGCCGTTTTCTGCACAAATTTGATCTTGAACTCGCTGAGCTCGATCGCCCATTTGACCATTCTTCCTGAAGAATCTGGTTTCAGCAGAACGTTTTTGAGAGGCTAATTGGTGAGAACTGTAATGTCGTGAGCGTGAAAATAAGGTCTTAGCTTTTGAGCAGCAATAACTAAGGCATAGAGATACTTCTCAATCTGGAGATATTTTATTTATGCAGAATTAAACATCTTGCTAACAAAATACACTGGAATCTGGACATTTTCTTCTTCCCTTATTAAAACGACACTGGTTGCTACGTCGCTGATGCTTAAGTAAAGGAAGAGCTGCTCGCCAGGAATAGGTTTCACCAAAGCCGGAAGTGTTTGAATATGCATCTTTAAGGATTGGAAAGCATCCTCGCAGTGTGGCGTCCACTCGAACTTGCGGTTGGCCCTGAGAGTCTTGAAAAACGGCAGTGACCTGTCGCTCGCCCTGGAAAAGAGGCGATTGAGTGAAGCCAGGCGGCCATTCAGACATTGTACCTCCTTATGGAAAGTTGGCGACTTCATCTCCTCAATGTCCTTAAGCTTTTCCGGGTTCGCCTCAATGCCATGTTCCCTTACCATGAATCTCAGAAATTTCCCAGACTTGACTCAGAATGCACTCTTTTCTGGGTTTAGGCGAACACTCTGCCTCCTCATGCGCTCGAAAATTTCTTGAAGGTCCGCTGTGTGAGGACTTCCCTTGATTGTTTTGACGAGCATGTCGTCCACATAAGCCTCCATATTTTGCTCCAGCATGTCTTGAAACAGGCGGTTTACCAATAGGTCACCCCGACATTGATTAGACCGAAAGGCATCACTTTATAGCAAAGAATGTGCTCGTCTGCATAAAAAGCTGTGTGGGCCTCATCGTCTGGGTGCATCCAGATCTAGTTATAGCCTGGATAGGCATCCATGAAGCTCAACATCTCATACCAGAAGTTGCATCGTCCAACTGATCAATTCGGGGAAGGGGATAGGAATCCTTCGGGTAAGCTCTGTTCAGGTTGTGGCAGTCGATGCACATCCTCCACTTGCCATTCTATTTTTTGACAAGAACTGGGTTGGCGACCCAGCTCTGAAATCTCACCTCTCTGACAAAATCAGCTTCTATCAGCCTGCCTACTTCTTGTCTGATTGCCAAACGCTTGTATGACCCGAATGATCTCATTTTTTGAGCGATTTGCTTGATGGAGGGGTTTATCCTCAGCTCGTGAGAGATGATGTCAGTGCTAATACCCGACATGTCGCTGGGTTTCCAGGCAAAAATCTCTTTGAATTCCTCGAGGAGTGCCGTCATGGCCTGTTTCTGGTCATCGTTCAATGTGGTCCCAATGCGCACCTTCTTGTCTGGACCGTTAATCTCAACCTCCACTAACTCCTCCATAGGTGCTGGTTAATCCAATTCCTCACGAGGGTCGGCCTCTGTCTCGATGGCGATGGTTTCCCTTTGATTTGTTCTGCGCAGGAAGTTCACGTAGCACTGTCGTGAGGAAGGTTGATCGCCAAGGAATTCTCCAATCCCGTTGGGTATGGGGAACTTCATCGTTTGGTGGACTGTGGAGGCCACAATCTTATGAGGATTGATTGTGGTCCTCCTCAGGATGACGTTGTACGATTTAGGCAAGTCGACAACTAGGAAGGTGATCGATACCTTGATGCTCTTCCATCCTTCGCCCAGAATCACCGGCAGGGTTATTGCTCCTAGCGGATAAGTCGCTCTCCCAGCAAAACCGATCAATGGAAAATCGACCCTCTTCAGGTCAGGCTTGGACTTTCCCATCTTCTCATAAGCGTCCAAAAACAGAATATCTGTCGAGCTCCCTCCGTCGATCAGAATTCTCTTCATGTCACAACCATCGACGTCGGCTGTGATAACCAGGGAATCATTGTGAGGGATGGTGAAATGTGCTAAGCCATCTTCGGAGAATGAAATGAAAATGCCCTCTTCAGGTAGAGGTCGCTTTCCAAGCTGGACCGCTGTAGAAATCTGAGTCGCATAGACCTCCCTTGCATGTGACCCCTCGCCTCCGGCACCAAGCCCTCCAGCAATCAGGTTGATCACTTTCCTGCTCTGGGATGGGCCGGATTGCTCAGGTGGAGCTGGCGAGTGGTTTCGACGTGGTGGCGTTCTACTTCTATCTCGTCCCGCCATAAATTCTTTCAACATTCCCCTTTGTATCAACTTCTCGATGTCGCGCTTGAGGATACGGCAATCATCAGTCTTATGGCCCTTGGACTTGTGATATCTGCAATAGCTCTCAGTGTCTTTACCTATGGGCTGACCACTCATTCGAGGCATCGGTGGCCTTGCCAGAGACCTTCTTACCATCTCGACTAGTGCCGTCGAGATCTGCCTATTTAACGGCGTAAAATACTCGGGGACCTCTGGATTTCTAGGCCCTGGGTTCTCTGTTCAAGGCTTGCTGTCTCAACCCTTCTTGTCCTTCTTACCATCACGTTGGGGCTCAGGAACCACCCATAGCGAGGTAGTCAGGAAATTGGCTTCGGTGTTCGCCCTCTGAAGGTCTATGAAACCTTTCGCCCTCGCTCTTCCATCGTTTCAATTTCGTGCACGTGGTAGCTGTTGCACATCTTTCTCGAGGTTTTGTTGGCCACGTCTAGTCCTCGGTAGAAGGCTCGAATAATCTCCCCATCTGCGACCCGACGATCTATCTCTGTGACGTTTTTATGAAAACGTCCGTAAAAGTCGGCGAGTGACTCTCCTGGTTGTTGCTTGACTACATCTAAGGCGACCACGCTTTTCATAAGTTGGCGCTCTCCCATGTATCTTTCCAGGAATTTATTCGTGAGCTCTGACCAAGTCCCTAGTGATCCTGCAGGGAGGCTGAAGAACCAGGACGACGCCGAACCCGAAAGGGTCGACGAAAATAATAGAGCCAAGTGATTCAGATCGTTTGACTTACCCAACAGAGAGGTTTCATGCTTGTTGACATGGATAATGGGGTCGCCTTCACCACTGTATTCGGCGATGACCCTAGCGACGACATCCTTTGGGATTTTGATGGCGACCAGGTCAGTGGTGAAGGGATGAGTTGATCGCTCCCTGAAGGGAGCTGCGATGGTCGTTCACCATTCCTGGAGCATTTTGCTGATAAGCTCTTCCACCTGGTCAAGAGTGCACTGGTTTGGCTGCCCTCCATTCGGTATGGAACTGGATGGATTGACATAATAGGTGGCTGCCTGCGGCTCAGTGGACGCCGGGGGTAGGGACTGGTGTCCCGATGTCATCTCTTGCTCCTCCTTGGGGGCTGTGGTGCCCAGATTTTCAGTTTATGCTGGCCTGGGCCCTGTGGCTGCGGGGCGAGAGTTTTCCTGAGGAGTAGGGGCTTGTCTGCGAGCCTGCCCTAAGATGTCCTCCAGAAGCGATATCATCTCCGGGGTTAACTGAATGTTTTCCCCAGCGATGTGGACGGTTTGCGGTGCTGGAGTCTCCGTGGCGTTGGGAATGGGAGCCAGTCTGGAATTGCCGATGTGTTTTCGGGCCGGCCTCGCGGGACGACATTAGGTGCTGCTTGGCTAGCAGGTTCTTGGTGGAGCGGCGAAGGTGCGGCGGAATCAGAGCTGTCTCAGGACTGCTCATTGGCCTGGTTCCGGCAATTGCTTCTTGATCGAGTTTGCATGGTTGTTTTACTCGAGCCCCATGGTCGGCGCCAAATGTTGGATCTTGATTTCCTGAATGCTGACTTGGCACTGAATTGAATGCCACTGGAATTATGAAGATTGCTCTCGCCTTAGCTCCAGTGAACCTGCAGGAAGGGGATCGCAACAAAGGGGGTGTCTCTGGGTCCCTCTCCGATGCTTAAATGAGTATATGTGTGTATATGAACTCAACAAGTAACTGAATGTATGTAAAGCAAATGTATTTATGGAGTAAGGAGACCAAACCGCTAAAGGCAACAACATATCTTAATGAATATTGTGTTGGCGAATATTAGGATAACAGATATTACGGTTATGGCGTAATATTGCAGTTACCATATGTAATCTTTAGAGAATATGTGCCCGAGATATGAGAGGTCATATCTTTAGTGACAGTTGGCAGGACCAGAGATGAGAGGTTAGACTTTCTTGGGCGAACCCTCCTATGGCGAGCAGTAGGAAGTTGCAACCTTGGCTAATGACGACTAGTAGTGGAGCCTTTGGCGTCCACTTTGGATTGGGTTTGATACCGGACCGCTTTATGAGGGCCAGATCAATCTTAACATGGGTCAGCCTGGTTCGAATGGCATGGGTTTCAACCCTGCAAAGTTATTGGGCCTCTGAGGTCTTTTCTTATTGGATTGTCACTATCAATACCCAACAGTAATCATGCTCTTTATGTACAAGCACATGGAGTTGAAACAAATAATCAATAATTTTTCAAGCTAGGGACACACAACAAACATGGAATATATTCAACATGTATGCATGAATAAATTGCACATAGATGATGTATCATCACTTATTTTATCATACGTCCCTATACATGGATACTAGATACTAAATCAAAGCAACATGTATAACGTGTAATAAAAATTGAGCAAGCACACATGATGTTTCTATACATGAAAATAACATACATTAACATGTATCATCTTTGATAAATAACAAAACATCATGTAACATAATATGTACTCAACAAACATCAAAGTTCCTTTTCGAATTTGACAAGACTAAGTTGTACAAAATTCTACTTTTGAAGACTATAGGGACCAAAATGTAATATTCTCAAAGGTTACGTTTAAAAAAAATCCCAGGCAGACAGAAGGGTTTTCTTGACGGGCCCAAATCCTCCCATTTCTTAGACAGAACACGTAGTTTCCCAGGCTAGGGAGGAAGGGGCACGGTGTCAAATTTCCACTTCTAGCTTGTTATTTCTAGACAGAATATTTACTCAATTTAAACTCAGGAATATCACAATTGAATCCCTTAAGACTTTAGAAAAACAAATTTGTGTATAGTTCAAACAAATTAAACTATAAGGGTCATCATACAGTTTATTAAAAATAAATTATTATAGATTATAGTCTTCTAAGCATGATACTAATAAATATAAATAGCAACTCATTACGTTTAAAAAGATTAGGGACCATTTTAAAATAAATAAAATTATTTTATCCCTAAATAAAGTTTGAGGACCTAATTGAACATTTTCAAAAATTAAGGGTCCATAAAAAAAATTCATCAGTGGGCCGGGGCACGACCCACACATTGCTAGCAGCTAGGCCGCAACCCATAAAAACATTTGGGCAAGGCCCAATCGGCTGGGGTAGCCCAGCTACTGACTGAGCCTCTGCCCAGATTCAGCTGGGCGTTGTCCAGCTAAAGGGTTTTTGGCCAGCCCGGTTTGGGCTGTTCCCCAGACCGGTCGGGCCAATCCCCAGACCGATCTAAAGAAAAAAAAATCATTTTCTCTCTACAAATTAATTGTTCATCTTCTCCAACTTCCACAACACATGTCCTCCTTCATGGCCAACTTCCCTCAACAATCCTCCTGGCTTTGTACCATTTTTCAACTGCTAGGTAACCATCTTTCCACCGGTTAATTTTACGGAAACTGTCGTCAGAAACTCGTTTCCGAGAACAACATCTATTCCCACGATACAAATCCTCCATAGGCCTCAGGGAAGTTACAATATTTGTAACTTTACACTTTAGTCCACGATCCTTTACGATTTGCATTTAGCACCCCATATGGGTGCCAATTTCCTACAGGACATGATCGATCTAATTCCTATGATAGTACAAGAATTAAACACTTGATTAAAACTATTAGTGGAATTGTAAAACTAAACTTAAATTACCTAATATAATGAAATAAAATTAATTTGGTTGTAAATATTTTTAAGAAATTGCTCGAGCATTCAGGAGCAATTATCCTAGGAATCAGGCTGATCATGTCCTCCAAACACCTCACGCAAGGCAAATGACGACAACGTGCACGCGCGCGTGCCAGAGTCTAGTATATATAATGGTACAAGTATCGTACAATATATTGTGGGGTTTTAAGTAGCAGACGAATGCACCACACACAGTCTCACACACACACACACATATATATATATATATAAGAATTAGTTTAATAATAATATTTAAATAATTATAAATAGGATACAATATAAAAACAGAATAATTTTAGAATTTTTTTCAAAAAGTATAAATGAAAGATTTATTTTTAAAAAAATATATATTCAAAAAAGTATTTAGAAATCTAGGCATACGCGCTACCGCGAGTAGCACATATTGTTTTGGGGCAAAAAACTCTACCCCAGGTAATAGCGCCCTATTCCAAAATGAAATTAGGCAGATTATGCTTGTTTGTTTGTTTTTAATAATTTTGACAACTCAATGTTTAATTAACAAAAATTATGTATCTATTAAAAAAATTTATAGTAAGTATATATTTTAATTACGATTCAAATGATGGAAAAATATTAAATTTGGACTTATAGGTTTGACTGTACGCTCTGTCGTAAGTTAATATATGAAAATTTAACTTACAAAATATAACTCATACCCTGTAAGTCCAAACTCAACATGGTTAACATCATTTATGACGAAATTCAATTATCTACATACTCTATTGTTTTGGAATTTTTTATTAGATATATATTTAATTTTATAATCTAACATCGTTTGTCCTATAATTTAACCGAAATAATAAAATAAATTAGGTGAAAAATTTAATTATATACTTACTCTAAGAAAATAAAAAAAATTACAGTGTGGAGATAATTTAATTACGACATAAATAACGCTAATTAGACGTTGATATTTTTCAAAAAAGTCCATCATTTTAAGTTAATACTTTTGCATTTGAATGTGGAGACTATAAATTTTAAGTTTTAATGAATTGTATCATTTATTTTGCTGAATTTAAATTTGCAGTGTTAAAATAAATATTCCAAACTTCCATACAATATTTAATACTATAACTCCCTAGATTCGCCGTATACCACACGACATGAACTTCCTGGCATGCATAGACATGCTACATATATAATAATAATAATAATATGCACTCTGATAGTTCCATTATAATTTTGTATTCTTTGATTGATGACGATATGAAACATGATTATACTTTAGTTGAAATCTGGTAAAGAAGTTTGGTCCTGTATGCAGTCGTAGTCCCAGCTGGCTGAATATTATCCACTTTTTTTAATTGACAGAATTAAACATAAAAATATTGATGAGATGACGACGGTTCATACGTTTTGTATTGTCAGGGTGGAACCCCATAATTGTCTGATTATATGTCATAGGTTGAATTTAGGGCGTGCTTGATGAGGAATTTCTAACGTCATTACTGTCCCTATCATGAATTTTACTACATATTTATATATATATATATATATTTTTTTTGGTCTCAAAACTTATACTTCATTCGATATTCAAAACCGCGCGGTTACAATGAGAATCCGCAAGAATGAGCTGTAAAAAAAGGGTTGGGGGTCGGACGACCCAATCAACAAGACTCAACCCCGTAACTGCCTGTTTTGCTAACCAATCCGCACAACAATTTGCGGATCTAGGTATTGCTATAATATCAACACTATAAATGGCTTTCGCCAACTCTAATACATTAGACAAAATTGTGTCGACTCGCCAATAGAACTCACCCCGATTCAGCTGGTCGACCACCACCGCCGCATCCGATTCAACGACAATGTGAGTCCACCTGTTTCTCCGAGCAAGCCTAAAGGCTTCCAAAATTGCATGGGCCTCGACCTCCTCCGCCGACGAACCCGCTACCTTCACGAGCCATCCGTCCAAGATCACCCCTCCATGATCCCGGGCGACGACTCCTACGCCTCCAACTCTCGAGGCCTCGTCCCACGCACCGTCGACGTTCAGTTTGACCGTCCCCCGCGCAGGGGTGGTCCATGGTTGATGAGGCCTACGGGGAGCAGCATGTGAACCAGCTGACACACTCCCCACACCCTCAGCAGCTATGGACCGAACCTCCTTGGTCAGGAAGTCGACCGAAGGAGCCCTGTTCTGGAACACCGCATTACACCGAGCACGCCACAGCACCCAACACACAATCATACAGAGGTGCCACCTTGACTGCCCCCCCTCACCAGCTCTGTTGTTCACAGGACCCGACCAGCTCACGAGCCACTGGTCCAAGTCCTGAATGTCGTCTGTGATAACCTCAGGTCCGAAGACCCGCGCCCATACAAGCTTCGCCCAAGGGCACCCCATCACCAGGTGTTCCCTGGTCTCCACAACCTGGCACAACTGACAAAGAGGATGTACCTGAATACCGCGCCGCTGCAGGTTAGCCCGGACAGCTAACGCATTCGAGGCGAGGCTCCACACGAATGCCTTGACCTTTGGAATGACCCGCGCCTTCCAGATTGCCTTCCAAATTTGCTGAGGAGCCCCCCCTCTCGAGGAAGATATCCACTATGGATCGAGTGATAAGCTGTCCTAACGGACAGCTTCCCGGATCGTGTGTGCGGCCACCTGAAGGAGTCCAGCCGCTGAACCATCGGGAGCTCCTGCTGAAGCACGGTCTCCACATCCTCATGGTGGACAGCCTCGCGCACCAGCTCATGACGCCAAGACCCCGAGACTGGATTAATCCAGTCCGAGACCCGAGTCTCAGGTGCCTGAGCAGCCAGTGGGTTCGGCCTGACACCCCGCTCCCATGAACCTGGCAGCCAATGGTCCTGGAAGGCCCGGATACATATTTATATTAATAAGAGATTTATTACATTTTTTCATTGGAGGATCTAATTGGATAATACTTTCATTTTATCAAATACATTCTTATGTTTTAAAAGCTTCTTAGTAAATTAACTCAACAATTACTTACGTTGACACATGTGTTTAAATAGTTAAAACTTGTACTGAACATTTACTTATATTTTAAATGTAACTGAACGGTTACAAAATATGTTTATTCGAAAAAATAACTAAAATACTCCTCTCCTTATTTCTTTCATTTTCAGGTTCTTCATCATCAAGTTATTCTTCATCGATTCGAACCCGAAGTCTAATTTCAAACTCATATTCGCATTTCTAGGTTCGATTCGAACCTAAATATGCGCAAATACGTGTTCACAAATTATATTTCGGACATGGCCAAGAAGAAGAAGATTAACGTGTTGAGTAAAATCGTCATTTTAGTGATCATTTAGTTACAACTGCAAAACATAAGTAACTGAATGTGACAAATTTAACCAAAAGGTTATATGTTTGAAATGTAAGTTATAGTTTTGCTACAAAAAAAATAATATAAATAACCATTTATTCACATAATGCCAAAATAAGTTACTATTTAGTGATGTATGATTTTGGGGTTCGATTAGAATGGTCAAGTCAACTGCTACACGGAATAACTTTTCAATGAGGTATCATGTATGGATGTTCATATTTCTAGATTAATATTTTTTTTTGTCTCTAATTTAGTGTTAACATTTTAGATTTTCGAAATTTAGTTTGAAACTCTTTTTTTAGTAAAACTATATATTTAAATTTAAGTGTCCTTAAACCACATCTTTACTTCTAAAAGTCAAATTAAAGTGTCTTTAATTGTCTTGAAACTCCGGTTTCACCCACAAACATTCCAATTTGCGTGTCTCTATTTTTCAGCCATAATCAATCATCCAATTCATAAGTAATTTGGTTGAAACATTATTTTATAATAATGTCAGCATGTGTAGTGAGAATGCTGGATGAGAGTTATTTTGTTGATAAGATCTCTTTATGTGCTTAAAAAAAGCGGTAAACAAGATTGAAGTAATGGTGTGCTTTTACACTGATTTGGGTGCTAAATTGGTGAAGTTGGTTGTTGCACTAGTTGTTGCTTTTATATTAGATTGGTTACAAATTGTCTAGTTTACAATATAAGTGTCTTCAGGGTAATTATAATGACTGATCAGAGTTTTGGAGAAAAAAAATCATGAATTTAGGTGAGAGGTCTTTTCTTGTTATAGTCTTTTCGCTAGTTTGTGTTGTAACTAACATGTTGGTTAATGTACATTGGTTGTTATGTAATTTGAATTGTAGTACAAATTCTCTATTTTTAAAAATATGATTGCGGTAAAAAATAGTCTTATATGTCAATTCCTTTATTTTCCACTTGTAACTGAATGCATAAGTATTGATGGGTTATGAATATTGACTATGTTATTTCTAGCATTTGACCCAATAACACTTCGGAGTTCATTTATCAAAAGCCCAATAACGTTTGGGCGTCGCCCTTGACGTGTGACCCCCTAAAGGCGTCACCTTTAGGGATGCGTCAAAGAGAAAGCCAACTCTGATTTAGTGCCTGACACCGCACTCACTTGTTATAGTCTTTTCGATAGTTTGTGTTGTAACTAACATGTTGGTTAATGTACATTGGTTGTTATGTAATTTGAATTGTATAACAAATTCTCTATTTTTAAAAATATGATTGCAGTAAAAAACAGTCTTATATGTCAATTCCTTTATTTTCCACTTGTAACTGAATGCATAAGTATTGATGGGTTATGAATATTGGCTATGTTATTTCTAGCATTTGGCCCAATAACACTTCGGAATTCATTTATCAAAAGCCCAATAACGTTTGGGCGTCGCCCTTGACGTGTGACCCCGTTAAGGCGTCACCTTTAGGGATGCGCCAAAGAGAAAGCCAACTCTGATTTAGTGTCTGACACCGCACTCACTGACCACCTTAGTTGGTGCGCCTGTATACCTAAAAATTAGGCTGGTTGCTTTTAGTACGCCTAGTATTAAACAAATCAAAAGGATAGTCTATAGTGGAGTAGCCACTACCGTAGAATGTTCTTTAAAGTAACTATGGTCAGCTTGCCTTAGGGATAGTTCGGATAACCAGAGTATGAACTAACTCGACTATGGTTACAGGTATGAAATATTATAAATAGTGCAATACCACATTCATTCAGGGGTAAGGATTCTCTGAGACCAGAGCATTTTATACTATCTACATACTACATACAAACGAACCTCCGACTCACTTTGTCATCAGAGGGGAAACAACGGGAACACCCCGGGCTTTCCTTTGTGCAGGTCAACGAAGCAAACACTAGGAATGAGAATCCGGTTAATGTGATTCAATGGACAAGTGGAGGTGGCGAATTAAACAGTGTTGAATGGTTTAAAAAAAAGACTGGGTGCCTTGGGAGAAAAGTGGACCAACAGAGAAACACCTTTTGGATTGGTATATGGGTCTGAAGCGGTTGCTCCAACAGAGATAGCAGTAGAATCCCACAGGGTAAAGCATTATGATGCCTTGAATAATGAGGACCAAACGCGTTTGCAATTGGATATGGTGGATGAAAAGCGATGGGCCTCAGAAGAAATTAAAGGGCGGATGCGTTTAACTACAGCGATATACTATAATAGGCGAGTATCCTCTCGCCAATTTTTTGTAGGGGAGAAGGTATGGTGAAGGCACGAATTCTCACATCAAGATAGAGTAAATAAGTTGTCGCAAAAATGGGAAGGACCTTACAAGGTCATTGTCATTCCTCACCCAAACGCATATGTGCTGGAGGATCAAGAAGGGAAAGTATTGAAGATTACTTTTAATGCAGAGCATTTGAAATTTTTTTATGCTTAAACAAATGGTGTATGTTGTATGAATGTGTATTAAGGTCGAAGTGATTGTATATCAATACTTATTCGCGATGGTTTAAGTTTGAATTAATGCTTATTGGTGATTGCTTAAGTTTGAATTAATGCTTATTGGCGATTGCTTAAGTTTGAATTAATGCTTATTGGCGTCTGCTTAAGTATGATTAATTGAATAATATTGGCGATGGTGTTGATTACAATCATTTATGGTGGCTTGTTTGTTTACAGTTATGAACAACAAGTATGATAAAACATACTTAGTCCAAATAAGGCTAAGTTTAAAACATGTTTGGTGATGTGGTTGATTAGTATGGCGATTTGTTTGTTGAGATTATGAACAATTAATATAACATCCATACTTAGTCAAAATAAGGCTAAGTATAAATTAGTTATCAAAACAAGGAAATGGGAAATTCATAAGTATGAATAACAACGACGAGGCGTTGTGATAAGTTCTTACAAACCCAAAAAAGACTAAGTATAAATAAAAAAGGAAAAGTCTATGAGCTTGGCGGGGTTGGTTGGCTTGATGGGGCGTCGACAGCAGAGGCCACTTCAGAAGTTGTCGCAGTAGGTATGAAGTCAAGAGGCGCCTCTATTGGGGCGGATTCTCCAGAGGAAGTGTTTACATTTTCAAACTCCTCTTCTTCAGCTTCCTTCAACGCCTCAGCTTCTTAATGAGCTTTAAGGGCGAGATAACTCTTCAAAAAATCCAACTTTTCCAGAGGAAAGTTGGGGTCGACCTTGTGGATATCATTGGCCGCCTTTTTGAAGATGGATATCACCCCTATACGATTCCATTTAGCAGCAGCTTTGGAGAACTCCGGGATGGTACGAAAAGACTTCACTCCCTCCTCTAATCGTTTAGGGAGTTTAGTCTTTAGGAGTTCGACCTCATGGTCTGACTGCGTCGCCTCCTCTAGGGCTTGCTCCATTTATTTTTTGGCGTCCTTTGCCTCTTTTTGATCCTCCTTGGTTTCCTTCTGGGGCTTACTTGGCCAGCTCCTGGGAGGTCGACGCCTCACTCTTGAAATGGGCGAGTTCTTTTTGAACTTTTTAGAGAGTTACGGCAAGGGCGTTCTCTCTTTTCTGAGCTTCCCTCATATTGGTGGCGAGTTGTTTCTTTTGGACAAGCTCAACCTCCAGTTCCTTATGAGCTGCTTCAGAAACGGCGAGTCGCTATTGCAGCTTCTCCAACTCAAATTCTGACTTTTTAGCCTTGCGAATGATTGATATGTTGCGCTTTCTCTCCTCGGTTAAATCTAGGATGGTGGCGCCCATCTTTAGAGTAGCAGGGATAATCTGAAAGATTGAAAAAATAAGTTAGAAAAAATATAAGTATGAAAAGAATGAAAGATAGAGAAAGGCGTACACCTGACTCTGTATCAAAGAAAAGGAATGGCGAACCAGTCCCTCCGCAGTTTCGGTTTCCATGCTAAAGGGTCCCTTATCAGCAGGATGACATGCGCCTAATAGGCTGAAGATCCAGGTTGGGGTGTAGGCTGGAGTTGCCAGCTACTAAGGGTACTCCCTTTAGTTTGGTGCAGGGCTCCCATGGTGCGTGAGGGTTTGGCGAATCTACATTCGACAGCAGCTCTCGCCTCAGGTCGAAGGTGGAAACCTGGTAAAAGGGAGGACCTTCATAGCATTGGCGAGCCAACGTGGAAGAGGGATGAGGTGGCGCATCCTCGACATCAGGAAGGTTGTCGACCAAGATCACTTCTTGCGACTCTGGTGGAGGAGTTCGCATGGGAGTTGGTGTCTTGGATTTGGAGGCTTCAACAGGCGCCTCTCCTGTCGGATCAAAGGAAGGGTCAAATACTCCCTTCTTAAGGATGCCATTATGATATTCGGTGTAGGTCCACATGATGCCGCCATAGGCCAAGACAGGGGGACCCCACTTTTTAGTGAATAATTCATTATTCCTATTACTAATGACGTTGTTATTAACCCAGTAGGACTTAGGAATCACACCTTTGAAAGCCACAACTACTTCGTTGGTGGCGTCGCTAAAGAGTTTGGCTGGGGCCTTAAGGGGATCTAGAGACTCCTTCATAGGCTTCACCTTTTTCTGACCTTTGGAAGAGTGATGACTCTTGCGTTTCTTGGAACCTTCAGGGGCATCGCCTTTAGGTTCTTTCGCCTTCTTCTCCTTCGACGCCTTTTTCTGAATAGGCGCTACAAGGTGAGAAAATAGAGCAAAATCCTTATCTGCAAGAAAAATGAAAAGATAAGTTTATTTACCGGAATAAAGGGCAGAAGGTGACGATCTACAAGGGGGACGTCAGCTTCCTCTAAGTTAGACTCACTGATTTCTTTGGAGATTATCTGCGCGCGCCCAGCTTGATGATCTAAATAAATGGTCGCCAAGGCGTTCATGTCGGCTGAGGACAGTTCCTTAACGACGGGGACAGGATCTTTGCTGGCCTTGGACGACATCAGACACTAGGGAACACCTCCTTGAAAAAAGAAATAGGCGTTCTTCCAATTCGAATTACGGCTCCGAAAACCCGTGACTAAGGGACGAGAGGAATCGCAAGTCCAATCTTTGAAAGGAGGAATACCATGTCCAATCCAAACGATAAAAGCAAAGAAAAATGTTTAAAGAATATTCCCACACATGACAGTAACAAAGGACACGGAAACCTATCCGAGTGTGAAGACCATTTGGAGAACGTTGGGTGGGAGAAATGTCATAATGGCGACATAGTTCGACTAAAGGAGGACAATAAGGAAACCTTATTCCCGCATCAATTTGATGTGGGAATATGATTTCCTCGCCTTCCTTAGGATGACATATGGGGTGAGGATTCTCAGGATCCGCATCATCAGAGATGGGATACCTGGGAGCATGAACCTTGCTCATGCCAGCCTCAGCCACTGCTTGTTCGAAAGTGCAGAAAGAAAGGGTGTTGGGTTTAAGATCAACAAAAGGCGTAGGGAGGAATATGTAATTACCGATGTCAGAGTCGGACGCCATTCTTCCATATGATCGAATAGCGTGGAGATGATGGGCGTTAAGAGCGAGGGGAAACTACCGAGCAATGATTAAAGGCGACTGGAGTTTTGGTAAAAGGCGATCGAAGTTTTGGTCGGAATTCTAGAGAGAGAAAGCTCCGGAAATAGAAATGAGAAGTAAAAGTAATAAATGAAGGAGGGTGGGCGTATTTATAGAACCCCAGAAGAAATCGAACTATTTCATAGGGGGAAATTACAATTGTACCCCCCTAAAGTAGAGAAGTCGAACGGTTATAAGGGGTAAAATTATGATTTTGCGTTCGAATCTGAAAGTGGTTCTTCGGTTCCCGAAGCTTTTAGAAGATCCCGCCTAAAATTTAAAATTTGAATTTGCAATAATGGCAGGATATGGTATGATCTTGCTTAATGGACGCGTGGAAGACACTTACGAAGGAAGAAATGGTTTTGGCGACGCCTTAGTAAATGAATTTATTCCAAGAAATTTGATTAAAGCGTTGATCTATAAGGCAAGCATCGATTTCAAGAGAGGAAATGACTTGTAAGAAATACTAATAATCCTCAAATGAGCGTCGCTCATTTAAGGCTTCGGGGGAAGATGATGGGTTATGAATATTGGACTAGGCCATTTCTAGCATTTGACCCAATAACACTTCAGACTTCATTTATCAAAAGCCCAATAACGTTTGGGCGTCGCCCTTGACGTGTGACCCCCTAAAGGCGCCGCCTTTAAGGATGCACCAAAGAGAAAGCCAACTCTGATTTAGTGTCTGACACCGCACTCACTAACCACCTCAGTTGGTGCGTCTGCATACATAAGAATTAGGCCGGTTGCTTTTAGCACGCTTAGTATTAAACAAATCAAAATGATAGTCTACAGTGGAGTAGCCACTACCGAAGAATATTCTTTAAAGTAACTATGGTCAGCTCGCCTTAGGGACAGCTCGGATAATCAGGGTATGACCTGACTCGACTATGGTTACATGTATGAAATGTTATAAATAGTGCAATGCCACCTTCATTCAAGGTTAAGGATTCTCTGAGACCAGAGCATTTTATACTATCTACATACTACATACAAACGAACCACCAACTAACTTTGTCATCGGAGTAGAAACAACAGGAACACCCCCGACTTTCCTTTGTGCAGGTCAACGGAGCAAACGCTAGGAATGAGAATCCGGTTTATGTGATCCAACAAGTATGTTTATGTAAATGTTGTTAAATGGTTCACCATGTTACAACATATGCTGTATATAGAGTACACTTATATTTGTCAAAATGTTAAATGGTACACTACGTTTACAAAAAGTTATTATGTGGTTCATAAAGTTATGTCATAATTTATAGTTCACAGACAAAAAAGTTATCATCCACATAGACATAATAAGCGATCACAACATCCATTTTAAGTAGTAATAAAAGTCAATACATTCTCTTTAGAAAGCCATATAAGTTTGAAAAAAATAATAAAAATGCAAAGATCGACTATATAACAATGAGAACATATATTTTAACAAACCACCGATACTAACGATATGTTTCTTTCATGGAATAGGCGATACAGATTCCGTATGAAATTGTTTCTTTTGCGGATTGGAAAACTTCGGAATACGGATTCCTAGAGAAGTAGTAATACGAATTTCGTACAAAAAGCTCGGATTGCGTATGAAAGGTGCGCCCGTAATACATAATAGGTGTACATCTTACAAAAATACCCTCCATTGTTCTGGGTAATTACAAAAAAATCATGAGTAATGTTTAGGGTTCAACTGATTCATTCTCATTCCTCATTTCACGCTCCTCAATCTCTCCTTCACGCTCATTCGGTTATTCCTTTTAGGTATGTGTGTTCATCCTGGATTCTTCTGTTTCATTGTTGTTCATAATGTTGGTGTGTTCATCCATGAAATCTCGGTTTAGTCGAACCCAGAAATCATGGTTTCTGGGTTAGGCTAAACCCAGATTTCAAGGGTTCAGTCGGACCCAGAAACCATGATTTTTGGGTTCGGCTGAACCCAGATTCATGAAGACATGTTTAGGAGGATCCGATGCTAACCAGGTTTCGTATTGTCTTTCCAACTTGATCTTTCGAAATTGATAAGTTATTACAATGTTGTTTGAGTTGGTTCTGAGTTACATTGTTGGTTGAATTGATAAGCTGGTAAATGTTGGTGATAAGCAAATGTTGATTGAATTGATAAGCAAATGTTAGTGATGCAGGACACAGAGTATTTTTGCAGAACTCAACAAATGTCGATGATGCATGACCCACCATGTTAGTGATCCATATGCAAATGTTGGAAAGATATTTTTTTTTGGTGTTTGCATGTATAAGAATTTGTTAATACATATATACCATAGGTTATGAGGATTGTATACTGTGATTTCAGTGTATAGAATGTAAAGGACTAAGATGTGTATATATTCAATACAACTACTATACAATTATACATATGGTGAGATGGAAGATTTTGGTATTCGTAGACTTGTTTAGTACAAAATATAGTTTTCAGATTTGTATAAAATTATTTAATTAATTTAAATTTTTTTACAATCATTAATTAAATATATTACAAGTTTTATTATTCTTAATTTTTAAAATTAATTAATACAAGTTATTTGTATTATATACTATACATATGAAAGCAAGAGCATATATATCATTTTATCATATTCCATTCCATTTCCATATACCATTCCATCAAAGAAACATTGGAATTCCTTATTTCATTTCATTTCATTCTATTCCAATCCACCAACTTCATATTATTATCTTCTATTCGTATTTCGTATTCCTTATTTCGAATTCCAACAAGTAACTACACCATAAGAGTTTCAACAGTTTCAATAGACAACCACGAACTATTTCAATAGGCACAAACATAAAATAACAATAATTTCTTATACAATCCATTGCACAAAATAAATCAATTACCCACAATTCACTAACCATAATGATGTATCATCTTTGGTAGTTTTAATGTCATTTGTTTCATGTGTGTCCACTACAAGAAAATACCCCTACAACTACGGTTAAAAATTGCCATAGAAGGCCCTTATGTCACCATTAACTTTTTAGTGACAAAAAAGTGCTTGTCCCAATAGGGTCCACAACTAAATTCTACCATAATTGTAGATAATATTAAGTGAAAACTATATGTCTATAATGTTGTCATTGTATACACTGTATTAACAATAATAAAATTATCACTACAGAGACCAATATATTGTCACTAAACACACTTTTACTAGTAAAAATTTAGCAACCCATCATTAACAACATATGATAGTGTCAGTTAATGAAATTGCAAAACACAAGCTTTTGTGGTAACAAATATTGTTAGTCATTGCTAAATACAAACACTTGTAGTGTATTTTTATTAATTGTCAGGTTACTGTTTATAAGATCTGAATTTGTCATTACATTAAAAAAATATAATGTATTAATTTTCAAATTATCATATACATCTTAATACAAACACATCTCAAACAAATATTTGCAGGTATTAGCAAAAGAAATAAAATAATGTCCTAAATCAAATCAAAGCCTAAAAGTATTTTGAATTTATACTTAGGATGGGTTACTGTTGGGACAGGATCCTCTCGGATGCTGACTAGGCAGTGATCTGGATGCACGTTAGTTGATTATCGTGAATTTTTGCCTAAGCTCCGATAAACCTGCAGGAAGGGGAGCGCAACATAGGGGGTTCCTCTGGGCCCGACTCCGATGCTTAAATGAATATACTCTGTGTATGAACTCAAAATATAAAGTAGTATATGTAAAGCAGAAGTATTTATAGGGATACAAGACCAAACCATTTTGGTAACCGAATATCCATAAATATTGTGTTGTTGTAGATAATGCTTTTCGTTCTAATTATTTCTTGGGACCTTTATCAGCCGGAGCGTGATATTCCCCCGAGCTTTGGCGAGCTGTCGGGGCATGACAGGAACACGATTGATGACTTGTTCCAATGTCACAAGCGGTTGGGCTTTTGTTTAGTCAGCTCGGTCGCGGACACTTCAGAGTTCATGCTTAGGATGGCGAACATTTAACAGTCATCGCCAGTCTCTATTGATTGGGTAATTTGTAACCATTTTTTTTTTGCTTTTTGTGTTTTTGGCACTCGAAAACTTAAACTTCCCAGTCTCTCTTCCAAGCAGGCTAAGACAGGGTTGTCTACAACCCAAGCAACCATGAGTCCCCCTCACATTCTTCAAGGTACGCGACCAAACGCAGGCCTGAGGAGGAGCAATCTGGGACTATCTCTGGCGATCACCCAAGATGTATTTTTACATTTTGGCTTTCGCTTGCATATTATTCTTAGAATTTCTCCAAGGATTGACACCTTTGTTTTCTTGTTTTCAGAGAAGGTCCCAAGCATTGCGGCTCTTGCTTCAGATCCATCTACTAAGGCGAGGAGTTCTGGTGAGGGTCGTCCTTATGTTGTCGGGGGCTCATCTGCTCCCCGAAGTGAGGCTCCTGCCCCCAGGCCGGTTATTGCCCCCGAGGGTGACTGTGCTGCTCCTAACCCCTCTAGGGAAATTGGGGATCAGAAGAGGGTCCCGACTCGTGGCTCTACTATGGAGACAACCTCCGGGTCTCCCTTCACTAAGGAGTATTGCCTTATGGTGGCTCTTCACCAGACACCTTCAGTGGCTGACCCAAGGGGCTTTTGGTCTCCTTGCCTTAGTCTCTAGGAGACGAAGATTTTTGAGAAAACAGTGTTGAAGGGTAACCTGGACCTTTGGATGCACCTGTTGAGCGAGATCCTTCCCCTCGGGATCGGGGGAGGTCCCTACTGAGTTGAAGCACGTTGAAGTCGTGATGAGGACGGACTGTGAGCTCCTGGCCCGGGTAAGGTCTTCTTATACTTGTTCCTTTATAGACTTCCCTTTGTTTATTTTTTATCTGCTTGCTCTTTTAACTCCTTAGTCTTTTTTAGCTTGACCCCCTTTTTCCTTTTATCAGCTCGTCCGCAAAGAGAGGCGATCATGCGGATTGTAGGGGAGCTCTCGATAAATAGGTTGAGCTGTTTATCGAGCTGCAGCAGTATCAGAGCTTGGGGTGTAACCCTGAAGACATTGAGGAGATGAGGCATAGGATCGACAAGAGTCTGCGGAGCAGGATCGACAAGAGTCTGCGGAGAAGGAAAAGCGTTGCTCACCTCGATCAAGATGCAGGAGGATAAGGTGGCGCTCGCCGAGGATGGAACACTTCGAGTTGAGCTTCAAACCAAGGATAGTGATAAGTACTTCGCTCAGCTGGAGGTGGAGGTCACTCGCTATTAGGGCGAGTGGAGAGAGGCTTGGTCTTAGAGGGATGCCTTTAGAACCGAGAACGAGCATCTCGATCTTAAACTTAAGGATATCCTGTCTAGGTAGAGCATGGTTGAGGACTTCAAAAGGTCCGAGGAATTTACCGACTGCGCCTTAGTAGTGTGGAATAATGAGGTGATTGACTATCTCCAGGTGGTGGTCGACGAGAACCAGAGGATATACCCCAAGTTTCATCTCCGGAAGGTGAAATCTCTCTAGGACTTCATCAATAGTGGTTATGCTAAGGAAGTTTCTCCTGCGGTAGTTGGCGAGGAGAAGGCTGGCCCCGGAGCCGAGGAGACTGCAGTCCCCGAAGAGCCCATGCCTTTATGCTCTTGGCCTCCAGGTGATTGAGTTGATGCAGAGGTTCAAGTCGAAGGAGCCTCCTATGCTAAGAAAGATTATAACATCGCAAAGTCGTCTGGTCTCCTGATACTTTCGCTCTTCCTCCTCTTATGTATTGCCCATTCCCTTAATGAAAGTTAGTTTGTTTTTCATTTCTTTTAGGAACCTTGTAATTATGTTTTTCTTTTGATAGTTGACTCTAATATTGAATATAATATATGCTTTTTTTCATTCTATCAGCCTTTGTTCTGTCTAACTTTGAATGTATTTGGCCATTTCCGATGTCGAACTTGCTTGAAAACTTTAGAAAATTTTACCATATTTGTTTTCAACATGACTCTAGCCTTTGTCGAATAGTTTTGCCTTCTCATTTCAAGGTTCTTGGCCTTAAGGAGGAAACGTTGCCTTTGAAGGTTCTTTCGCTCCTTTAGGATTTTGGGGGAGGGACTGTTGCTTTTTAGCTCGTCCGCTCCTTTCGTCGAACTTCTTAAGGGAATTGTTACCCAAGGATTAGCCTTGTCATTAAGGTAACTATTATCCTTAATAGATTCGTTCGCTTTTTGGGTACCAGATCCTTGGATTCGTTCACCTTTGAGGGAACTGTTACCTTAGATTCACTTGCCTTTAAGGGAGCTATTACCTAAGATTCGTTTGCCTTTTTGGGGAATTGTTGCTTTAAATTTGCTCGCCTTTAAGGAAGTTGTTACATAAGATTCGTTCGCCCCTTAGAAGGTCGTTCGCTCTTTCAAAATATTTAGAGGAACTGTTACCTTAGGGTGTTGATTAGCTCTCTTAAGCTTTTCTTGGAGGGACTGTTACTTTGCTAGTTTATCCACTCCATTTTGCCTAACTTAAGAAAATGTTACCCTTGTTCAGGATTCGTTAGCCTTTTTATATTAGGTCTTTATTTGACCTAACTTAAGGTAAATGTTACCCTTGATGTGGGTTTGTTCGCCTTTTTATCTTAGGTCTTTATTTTGCCTTTTTTTTTTTGGGGGGGGGGGGGGCGGGGGGGGGGGGGGGGGGAGGGACTGTTAGCTTGCTAGGTTCGTTTGCCCCTTGTTTATGTCTTTTTGAGAGTGGAACTGTTATCCTTGATGAATTCGTTTGCAATCCTCTATTTGCCTAACCTAGGAGACTGTGACCTTGGCTGGTTCGTCCCCCTCTTTGCATTATGTCTTATTGTCATTAGAGGGACTGTTACCTCATTGGTTCATCCGCTCTTTGAAGCTTGGTTCGTATTTGTTCGAGTGACTATGCATTTTACGAAGGAAAGTTGTGCTTTATATACTTTGATTACAAGCTATGTATAAAACCTTCGTAAATGCTCGGAATTAAAAGGGTAAGCTAGTCTTACACCCTCCATGTTTTCCAAGTAGTATGCACTAGGTGCCGCGATTTCTAGTACCTTGTACGGTTCTTACCACTTGCTCGAGAGCTTGTTGTGTTGGTCTAAATTTGTAAATTCATTCCTTTGCATAATCATCTCCCCCATTAAAAATTGGCGAGCACTGACTTTTCTAATGAAGTACCGAGCGGTCGCCAACCTCATCTGGGCTTGTGCTTTGTCTGATTGCCTTCACTTTTCTTCAATGAGATCGATGTCTGTGAGTCGCTCGAGGTTGTTAGCTTCAACATTAGAGCGTAGGAACCTAGGGGTGGGCACTGCTATTTCGTCTGGTGCCACTGCTTCAAATCTGTACACTAAACTGAATGACGTTTCCCCTGGTGATGTTTTGGGTGTTATTTTGATAGCCCACAACACATTGTCCAACTCGTCTACCCATTTTCTTTTTAAGGCTTGGATCCTTTTCTAGAGTCCTTCTAGGACTTCCTTGTTGGTTGCTTCAGTCTGTCTATTGGTTTGGGGATGATGTACTAAGTTGAACCTGTGATCAATGTGGTATTCTTTATAGGGTCATTTGATCTCCTTCCCCACGAATTGCGACCCGTTGTGGCTTATGAGTATCTTGTGAACGTCAAACCGTGAAATTATATTTATGTTTAAAAACTTGATCACTTGAAATTCTGCTGTAAAGGCCAAGACTTTCGCCTCTATTCACTTGGAGAAATAGTCAATCACCACGATATTGTGGGTTCTTTGACCATTACTTATAGGAATGGGTCCCAAAATGTCGATTCCCCATTGGGCGAACGACCATGCGCCCGCCATTGGAGAGAGCAATGTGGGTGGTCGACCGACTCTTGGTGCAAACGGTTGGTACATCTCACACTTCTTTGTTAATTCTTCTCAATGTTGACCAATAATAGCCTAGTCCGAAGATCTTTCACGTTAATGAGCGTGTGCCTTAATGACTTGCGGCGACCCCTTGATGAGCTTCACGCAGGACTCTTTATGTCTCTGGATGTGAAATACATCTCAAATAAGGATTCGAGTATCCTCGCCTATAGAGTTTCATATCTATGAGAAGATAGTTTGAGACTATGCGGCTTATATTGGTAGCCTCGCCTTCGTCTTCTACAGGGTCTCATCTTTTAAAAAGTTATGGAACAGTGTCATCCAGTTATCCTACTCTGGAATAATGAAAATGTCAACTCGGTTTTCAAGGACCGAGCATAATACTGTTAGAGTATTATGTAGTCTAGATTAGTCTTTATATTTAGTCTATCTATACTAGTTAGTTTATTCTTTCAGATTTAGTTTATTATATATATAGTTAGATAGATAGTATGAGTATCTTTATAGATAGAATAAATATATATAGATAGTTATCTCTATACTATATATATCTAGTTCTCTATGTACTAAATAACAAGTTTCTCAATAATGGAGGCAGATGTTTTTCTTATTCATCTCCTTCATGTCTCCATGTTCTTTTAATCCTAACATGGTATCATAGCCTTCTTTCCAAGGACCGAATCATTCCTGCTGTTGATCTTTGATTTGCTGATCCAATGCCTCTTCAACAATGCTGAATTAATTGTGCTGAAATCCTGATTTGGTATCGTGAAGATGTGTGGTCAAATTGAGTTTGCACAACCAAGTTTTTTGATGATTACAATGGATTAAATAGAAGATTGGAATGCTGGAATTCAGATTTTAGATTAGTTTGTTATCTACTACGGCATGACCACGACGAGATGACCAAGATGGCACCGCGATGGCATGACCGAAGTTTTTTTTTTCTTTTTTTTTTCGCTCCTTTTCATCTGGATTTTAGCTTGAAAAACTTGTATTCGAATGTGGAGTATCCCACCAATGATGAATATGTGAGAGCTCAATTCGATTGGGGATTTCATCGAGATTGGATTTGGGATCCGACATAAGCAAATAAGCATTGGAAATTTGGGGACCAATTTAGCAAATTTCAAGAAAACAAAGAACATGGGTGAATGTTAGAGTATTATGTAGTCTAGATTAGTCTTTATATTTAGATTATCTATATTAGTTAGTTTATCCTTTCAGATTTAGTTTATTATATATATAGTTAGATAGATAGTATGAGTATCTTTATAGATAGAATAAATATATATAGATAGTTATCTCTATACTATATATATCTAGTTCTCTATGTACTAAATAACAAGTTTCTCAATAATGGAGGCATATGTTTTTCTTATTCATCTCCTTCATGTCTCCATGTTCTTTTAATCCTAACAAATGCTTGTTCGAGGAAGTGTACTTCTTCCATTCTCTTTCCTCTGAACGCCAACTTTCTTAGAGAATCTTCTAGGTGGTTGTCTTGGCGAGGGATCGACTCGATCACAAAAGTTGGTATTTCGACGATAAGTGCTTTGGCAGTGCTGATGCACTTCTTCGTTTTCCCCCCATTCGCTTCATAGTTTCCATTAATCTGATTGGTGAGGTTATACCTATTCCCTTAGCGAGTCGCAAACCAGTGATAAGTGCTTCGTATTTAGATTCATTATTGGTCGCCTTGAATGTCAGGGCGATCGCATACTTGAGGGACTCACCCTGAGGAGGGATGAGGACTAATCCTGCCCCGAGCCTTCTCTTGAGGAAGTTCCGTCGACATATATTTCCCAACCTATCTCTTCTACCTTGGGTTGTTATTGTTCCATTTCAGTAAGACCTTGATTGATACTTTCCACTATAAAGTAGGCCAGAGCTTGACCTTTAATAGCCGTTTTCAGCGCAAATTTTATTCTGAATTTGCTCAACTCAATCGCCCACTTGACCATCCTTTCTGAAGAGTCTGGCTTCATCAGGAAGTGATTGAGGGGTTTGTTGGAGAAACTGTGATTGAATGGGCATGGAAGTACAACCTCAATTTTTGAGCAGCAATAACAAAGGCATAAAGATGCTTCTCAATCTCGATATATTTTATTTCAGCATAATAGAATAATTTGCTTACAACATAAACTGGACTCTATCCACCCTCATCTTCTCTCACTAATGCTGCAGTAGTTGCGACTTCGCTAACACTTATATAAAGAAAAAGTATTTCATTGGGAATGGGTTTCGCCAAAGCTGGGAGTGTCTGCATATGTTGTTTGAGCGACTAATAATTACCTTCACACTCCTGTGTCCACTCAAACTTGCGGTTGACCCTAAGAGTTTGAAAAAACGGGAGGGACCTGTCGCTCACCTTGGAGAGAAAGCGATTAAGTGCGTCCATGCGACCGTTCTGACTCTGGACTTCCTTGTGTAAAGTTGGGGACTTCATATCTTCAACAACCTTGACTTTTTCGAGGTTTGCCTCAATTCCTCTCTCGCTAACCATGAAACTCAAGAATTTGCCTAACTTTACTCCAAAGGCATACTTTGTTGGGTTTAGGCAAACACTGTGCCTTCACATGCATTTGAATGCTTCTCAAAGGTCTTCTATGTAAGGGATACTTTTGATGGACTTTACTAGCATATCTTTCACATAGGCTTCCATGTTTCATCCCAGCATCTCTTTGAACAGTCGATTCACCATTCGTTGATAAGTTGTCACCGCGTTGATTAATCGGAAGAGCATCACCTTATAACAAAGGATATTGCCGTCATCGTAGAATAATGTGTGGGATTCATCGTATAACAAAGGATATCGCCATGAAACTCAACATCTCATGACCAGAGGTTTCGTCCATCAGCTGGTCAATACGCGACAGGGGGTACGAGTCTTTTTGGCAGGCATTGTTTAATTCGTGAAAGTCTACACACATTTTCCGTTGACTTCTTGACCAACACAGGGTTGGAGACCCAACTATGGAAACACATCTCCCTTACAAACGTGGCTTCGAGAAGTCTCCCAACTTCATGTCTGATTGCCAACCACTTGTTAGATCTGAACGACTTTCTTTTTGCGCGATGGGTTTGACCTAGGGATCTATCCGTAACGCATGAGATATTATGTCACTGGGCTTCCAAGAAAATAATTCTTTCAATAGGGAGGTCAAGGCGTCCCTTTGTTCTTCATTTAAGGTAGCTTTGACGCGCACCTTCTTATCTGGATAATGAATCTCGACTTCAATTAGTTCTTCCATTGGGGAAGGTCGAGCTTTATCCTCAGGAGGGTCAACCTCTGTCTCAATGGTGAGTGACTCCCTTTGGTTCTTCCTGCGGAGGCAGTTCACATAACACTGGCGTGAGGATGATTAATCGCCTAGAACTTCTCCAATGCCAACTAGCGTGGGGAACTTCATCTTTTGGTGGATTGTGAAGGCTACAATATTGTTAGGATTGACAGTGGTCCTTGTTAAGATAACATTGTACGAGGCGGGTGCGTCGACCACTATGAAGGCAAAAGACACCTCTATGCTCTTCCATCCTTCGCCCAAGATTACTGGCAGGGTAATGGCTTCCAACGGGTTTGTTGTCCTTCTAGAAAAGTCGATAAGTGGGAAGTCAACTCACTTGAGGTCTCTTTTAGACTTGCACATCTTTTCAAACGCATCAGCAAATAGAATATCTATCAAACTTCCTCCATCGATCAAAATTCTCTTCATATCGCAACCAGTGATGTCAACAGTGATGACTAACATGTCATTGTGCAGGGTCGTGACATGTGTTAGCTATTCTTCAGAAAAGAAGATAACGATGTCTTCTTCAAGACAGGGCCTCTTTCCCAGCTGTGGAGATTTGCATGGTGTACACGTCTCTTGCATGGCTCCCCTCGTTTATGGCTCCAAACCCTCATACAATCAGGTTAATGACCATTTTGCCTTGGGAAAAAACGGATTAACAGACGAGTGAGCTCTACGTGGGGGCGTTTGACTCCGCTCACTTCCCGCCAAGAACTCTTTAACATGCCACTTTGATCGAACTTCTTGATGTCGCGCTTGAGAATGCGACAATCATCAGTCTTGTGGCCATTTAATTTATGATAGCGACAATAGCTCTTTGTATCTATGTCCATGTTGAGCATTCTTTCAAGGATTGGCGGTCTAGCCAAGGACCTCCTTTCCATATTTACCAGTATCGCGCGAGATCTGCCTGTTGAGAGGCGTGAAATACTTTGGAACTTCTCAATTACTTGAACTGGGGGCTTTGAATCTAGGCTTCTCACGTTCCCGCCTGTCCTTCGGGCCTCTGAAATAGCCTTTGGCGACGTTGATGCAAGGAATTTAACTTCACTGTTCGCTCTCTATAGGTCTATGAAACCTTTGGCCCTGACTACCATCTCTTCCAATGCCTCTATCTTTTGAACATGGTAGTTGTTGCGCAGTTTTCTGGAGGCTTTATTCGCCAAATTTAGCCCTCTATAAAAAGCTCAAATGATTTCTCCATCTGTAACCCGACGATCAATCTCCATGACGTTCTTATGGAAACACCCGTAGAAATTGGCTAGGGTTTTTCCGGGTTGCTTCTTGACATCATCTAAGGCGACCACACTCTTCAGCAACTTGAACTCGCCCATATACCACTCCAGAAATTTTGTTTTCAGTTCTGACCATGACCCTATTTATCCTGCAAGGAGGCCAAAGAACCACAACGAGGCTGAACCCAAAAGGGTTGACAAAAATAACAGGGCTAAGTGATTATCATCATTTGACTTACCCAGGAAGGAGGCTTCATGCTCGTTGACGTGGATTACGAGATCTCCTCCGCCGCTACATTCGTGGATGGGTCTGGCCACTACACCTTTTGGGATTCACACCGGTATGAGGGCAGTTATGAACGGATGGGAGGATCGTTCTCTAAAAGGGGTCATGACGGCTCCACGTTGTTCCTTCAATTTCTTTTTTATTAGCTCATCAACTTGACCAAGGGTGAATATGAGTTGTTGTTCTCCAGTCGGTGAGGCACTCGACGGGTTGAGAGAGAGGGTGATCGTCGGCGATGTGGTAGAGGTCAGAGGCATGGATTGATTTCTTTCGGTCATCTCTTGGTGTTCTTGAGGAGCAGTTGTGCAGGGATTGCATGTTTCTACTTCTGGTGGTCCTGCGAGGCGAGCATCTTTATAAGGAATAGAGATCTGCCTGCAGTTTTGCCCTATGATAGTTTCCAGGAGAGATAGAATCTCTGCGGTAACCTGGATGGTTTGCTCAGCCACTTAGACAGTTGTTCGAACTGTACCAGGTCTTGAGGTGCAGACGTGTTCCTCAGCCGGTATCGGTGAGACGGCATTGGGAACCATCTGGCGGGTAGGTTTTTGCTGCGGGAGCGATGAATCAATGATGAACTCGGAGCAGTCCTGGGACTACTCGTTCACGATTTTCTTAGGACGATTGCGGTTAGAGTGAGTATGCATAAATGTTTGCTCGATTTCCCATAGACGATGCCAAATGTTGGGATAGGGTCTCTCGGATGCTGACTAGACAGTGATCTAGATGCCAATTGGTTGATTACCGTGAACTTTCCCCTGAGCTCTGATGAAACTGCAAGAAGAGGAGTACAATAGAGAGGGTTCATATGGGTCCCATTCTGATTCTTAAATGAGTATATTATGTGTATGAACTCAAAACGTAAAGTAGTATATGTAAAGCAGGAATATTTATAAGGATGGAAGACCAAACCGTTTTGGTAATTGAATATCCGTAAATATTGTACTGTTGTAGATAAGGATAACAGATATTACCGTTATCACGTAATATTGCAGTTGCCTTATGTAATCTTTTTAGAATATGTGCCCCAGATACGTGGACATAACGGTTTTTATTCGGAGTCGATTATGAGACCAAAGTTGAGAGGTTAGACTATCTTGGCGAGCGCAGTGAGAGGCTTCAATTGTGGTTTTGGCGACCACTTCGGGTTGTAGCGATTACTTTAGTTTTGGGTTTGATGTTGGACCGCTCTGATGAGCTCCAGTTCACCCTGAGTGTGGATCGACCCAGTCTTGAATGGTTTGGGTTTATCCCCTCCAAAATGATATTGGGTCATGGAGGCCTAATGGGCGTTGTGTGGTATTGGGTTGTCACTATCGCAACCCAATAGTTACGAATTTGGAATGCCCAAACTCCGAACTTGATCTTCGTCTCGGGTTCATGATGCTTTTTTTAGAAGCTTCAGTAACATCATGTGTTCATAGTGAATGGAAACAAAAATATTAAGACATCAAATCGTTGACATGAGAAAAATTGTTTCAAAATCACTGAATTATTAGATATGCAACACAAAAATGTGAAAATATTTATTTGAAGCACCATATAGAGATTAAAAAAAAAACTGAATGCATGAATGTGAATATTTAACAATTGGAATTTTAATACCACTAAAACATATTGCTGAAGGGTAATAACTCATGACACAAGTAGGGTACGGTTCCAAACATTGAATCCTTCAAATGATGACTCGTAACTTAAATCAGATTCTTCTAACTTCTTGACAACATCTTGAACAAGCTTCATGTCTTGGTTGTTCATGCCGAAATTGGAACAGATTCATCTCTGTAATTTAAACGGATGTGTTAGTCAAACCGAAAAAGAGCTTTATGGTAATTTAAGCCGAGTAGAAAACCCAAGTAACTTATGTTCCTACCAACTTAAACGAGGCTCTAAAAATACATTTTCTTACTACAAGAAAAATGTTATACATTAACGGTCAAAATTCATTGCTGAAGGCCCGTTAACTGCCATTAAATGTTAACAACGACCATTTTCTCGTCCGAGTAGACTCCGGGCTAAAAGTAGGTGAGATGATAATATGTCGTCACAAAAGGTTTGCCACTACTAAATGATTTTGTTGTTCTACATTTAGCAACGACTTAGCGTTGTTGTTGTCATACGTGTTTAGTGGCAACAATTTAGTGCCACAAATAGTGGTTTCAACAACAAAATATGTTGTCAAAAACACACATTTGTACTGTCAGCAAGTTTTGCAATTCACCGTTATTACCACTTTATAGTGTTAGACATATTATTTGTTGTTGCATACAATATTATTTACTTGACAACAAAAATAAGTTGGTTGTTGGAGACCAAATTTCTTGTAGTGTTATTGGTACAAGAATTGCGCTATTCACGCTCACTCTAAGTATATGTTTAAGATGAAAGAACTATCCTTATCTGCAAGTGGATTAAATGCGGCATAAAGTTCATAATCTTGCGTAACCTCTAACAAAGATAAAAATAGAACACAATGATGACATATTTTTTATAATAAAAAAACTTAAAGGAAACTAAAAAGTTCTTTATGTGCCGAACGCTAATGGTGAATTCATGGTCAGCAAGCAACAACATAATATCCTGATTCCTGACTATAAACATGGACCTTTCCTAAACCCTAAACCCTAAAAAGGAAAAGAAATACATTTTTCCTTGGTTACAGTAGTTTTCATCTCTTCTGAACTACGTTTTTTTGACTCAATCTCTTAATTTCCCATGCGTGGATGAGTAAAATTTTTTGTAATCTCTATATAATCTACAATGATAGAAAATCCAATCTTCGATTGATCAAGTATTCTCATCAAGGGGCATTATAAATAATGAATATATAAAATGCCTGAATCTAGTTTTCTCACCAATACCTACATAGCGAGCAAGGTACATGGACTGCACCTCTGCATTTAAGGCTTTGCATTAGGCAAACGATTTATCCATTCACAGATCCCGAAACACGATCGTTTTGTCCTAAACCCTAAACCTAGATAGTTTAAATTCACAGAATCAAAGTTCTGGATTTGGACTGGGCCTAGAACCTTGATTCTGGGTTCGAAATCATACATGGTTGCACTGTAGAGCAACGGAAGAATTCATACATTGTTTTGGTTGAAAAATGCCTGTAGGTTTTATTTATAATTAATGGTGGTTCAACCGGTTTAGAAGTGGTTTGACCAGTTTAGTGGCGGTAGCTCCACCGTAATACTAAAGAATGTAATTTAGGGGCAAACATTAGTGTCAGAAAAAAAAAAAATCACCCTCAACCATTGTTTAGATGTTAAAGCACATTTTTTTTCAGTGATA
Organism: Chamaenerion angustifolium; assembly: GCA_946814005.1. Lineage (NCBI taxonomy): Eukaryota > Viridiplantae > Streptophyta > Magnoliopsida > Myrtales > Onagraceae > Chamaenerion > Chamaenerion angustifolium. The sequence goes on along the minus strand of OX328266.1, from coordinate 33,435,136 downwards.
ATATTGTTTAACACTAAACGAACTTTACAGAGATAATATTTTATTATCACTAAATTATATTATTTTTGTGATAAAACTAGTCGATACTAAAAAGATCTTTAAATGAATGTATACTTTTTTTTTTTTTGGCCAAAAAAATGAATGTATACTTACTCACATTTATATATCTATAACATTGATAATCATATTTATTGTTGCAAAAAATATAAGTTTAGAGAGAATAAAAAAGAAGTTAGGTATCATAGAGGTTTTGTTTTTTTTGTAGTGGTAGTCATTTGTGAATATTTCCTTTTTGTGTGACTGTTATGATCTGATTTAGGAGAAACCAAAGCGATATAGAACACCAACTTCCGATTTTTTTTAAAAAGTATATATGTTTTTTTTTTAGAAAAGTAAGTATACATTAAAAAAATTTCGAAAAATAGGTATACGCGCATTCCCGGGTAGCGCGTATTTGCAATAGGTGTCACACCAAGTGGCGCCTATTCAATTGGGCAACTTCAATTTTGTTTTTTTACTATTTTGTTGATAATGACGACTCGATATTGCATTTAATTATTTCGGTCAAATTATAAAACAAACGATGTTAGGTTACAAAATCAATGTATTTCTAATCAAAAAAATTACCCAAGGTAGATAATTGAATTACGACATAAATTACGTTAACCGTGGTGAGTTTGGACTTACATGGTCTGAGTTATAATTTTTTAAGTCAAATTTTCATATCTCAACTTACGGCGGGTCGTACAGTCAATCCGTAAATCCAAATTTAATATTTTTTGCATCATTGGAATCGGAAATAAAATATCTACTTACTATATTTTTTTTTAATAGATACATAATTTTATTTTTAATTAAACATCGAGTCGTCATTATGAACAAAATAGTAAAAAAAAAATTTGAAGTTGCCCAATTAAATAGGTGCGCGCCACCCTGGGGTGCGCGTATTGCAAATACGCGCTACCCGGGGATGTGCGTATACCTATTTTTCGAAATATTTTTTTTTATACTTACTTTTCTAGAAAAAAACATATATACTTTTTCAAAAAAATCCCAACTTCCTCAACAATGTTGGATCACTTGCCTTAATCACTTGGATTATCAACCACACAATCACACTCTCAATTGCAATCGAAACCGTGAAGAACTTAGCAAAGAGACAATGTTTTTTGATGCTCAACCGAATGCATCATTTTCTGTGTATTTTACTATATTACCAAAACCAAAACATAACTGTCTCTTTAAGTTTGTAACTACCTACAAACACAACTAATTCTCTAAAACTTTAACAAAACAAAACAAGTAAAACTTTTTTTTTTTATCAAGAACAAGTAAAACTTATGTAAACAACTAGCTTAACATTACAACAAACAACAACAATAACAACATGATGTTGTCCAACAACAAGTCTTTCGTCGTCACTACTACCAACCATCATCACACCATGTAACTCATGTAATCACAATATTACGTACTCACAATAAAGAATCCATGAAAAGACAACTCGTTCCATCAATATATATATATATATACCATAAAATCATTGCTTTATAAAATATAATAAATTAAAAGATAATATTCTAAAAAAAAACATGGCACCACATACAATTTACAATGTGAATATGCATTTAATTAAAATAACATTATTTCTATCTATATGATAATCAACATTCTTCTATCTCCATCAATTACTACAACAAACAATGAATCGGGTCCACGATATCGTGTTTTTCCCTCCACCCACTCTCATTTGCAATTGCGAGTAGTGCATGGTTCTGCATTCCTCATCATGACTACAAAACAAAGGTTCACTATCAGACCAATAAAGCAAAGACATCCTTTAATAACCCACTAATGCATGCCTTTAGGAAGACGTACCATACTCTTAAATTTAGGTTAAAAGAGGTTCAGAACTAATTAAGAAGCATAATGTATTTTTTAAAAATAAATATATATCTCATTAGTTAAATTAAATAATGACATGTGAGGAAATTAATCCTATGATTTGAAATCAATTCTAGTGCTTTTTTTTTTGCCAAATTCTAGTGCTTCTCTCTGCAAAGCCAAATTGTTTTGGTCATGAGTGACAATTTTGAATTTTAATACACACCACATTTTTATTTTATTTTAATGCATATATATATATATATATATATATTTATTTATATATTCAATTTTGTTTTAATTACTAATATTTTATTCTAATACCTATAAATATATTTATTTCCTTTTACTAATATAAAATTTTCTATTTTTTAGTCTTGTAAATAATATGTCATAACTTTATGTAAGGTACTCTGATTTACGTACGGATTGGTTTATTCATGCACCACGGCAGAAGTAGTAATTAACGACTTGAAACCATTTTTAACGGCTCATTTGTTGAGCCGTTAAATTTCCACGGCTCATCATAGATTGAGTTGATATAGGAAGTGTCGCGATATTTTTCACAACTCGAATTTAATAGAGTCGTGAAAATTAACGGTTCAATTAAATGAGCAATGGAAAATACTTTTATTTTTTTATTAATTATTTTTTACGGCTCGTTAAATGAGCCGCCAAAAAAATGTATATTTTAAAATATATATATACATTTGTTATGGTTCATTCCACTAGAGGTTCATCCACCGTCTGGAGCTCATCGGTCGGAGCTCTTCCCAGCTCCAGCTCGGTAGAAGCTTCACATTCTTCTTCAGACGTTGAGGGCTCCAGCTCCGAAACTTCACCTTCTTCTTCCTATCCTTTGGAGGGGAGAGATACTAGAGGAATGGTATGTGAAGCATCGAGCAAATGGGACGAAGACAGAGTCGTAGAGAGGGACCAAGAATAGAAGCAAAAGGTAGAGGATGGCTTGTCGAGGGAAGCTGGATGGATCTTGAAGGAAGAGGTAAGATGGGTGCCCATGGAGCTTCCCGGCTACACAGAGAAGGTCTGGAGCTGAGCCAAGATGGTATTAAAGACAATGGTGCACACAAAGATTGGAATAACGGAGATGAGGATTTTCACAGAGAATGGGAGTGAAAGATAAAGTTGAATTTAGAGAGTTGAAGATTACTGGGACAAGATTACGACCGAAAAGTTGAAATTTGAGAGGGAAAGGTGAAAAGTGAAGGTGAAAAGTTTTTTTTTCACGACCAAAAAAAGGAGTCGTGAAAAATAATTTATTATTCTTTTAAATAATTTCCACGGCTAAAAGTAGATTGACCCATCAAAAATATTTAAAGGAAAAAAATAATTACTTTAAAAAAAGGACGGCTCAAAAAAGGAGCCGCGAAAAATAATTTTGATTTAAAATCAATAATTTCCATAGTTGAAAGCAGATAGAGGCGTCAGAAATATTTAAATAAACAAAAATTAATTACTTTTTACGGCTCAAAATCTATTGAGCCTCGAATAATTAGCTAAATTATTTTTTTCACGGCTCAATAATATTTGAGTTGTTCCCTTAAGTCTTGAACTCCCACCATTCCGGTAGTGATGGATGAGAATAAATTTTCAATGACTTATAATATCTTATATTTCCATTGTGGGTACATTATTGTAATAAATTAGTAAATAATAAAACACATATAACAAATATGTTAAATTAGTATAGGATAAAATAGGTATTTACCTCCTTAATATTTGCACAATTCCAATTTCCGTGTTTGATTTCAATTTTTCCCCCATAATATTTAACTATTTGTTGAGTTTCTCCCTTCCGTTAAATTCTCCATCCAAATTTCACAGAATATGTTTTGAAAATTGAAAAGAAAATAATTTTTTTAAGAATGTCACATTTAAATTACCCTATAAATTTTTATTATATGTTAGTTTTAAGTCCCAATCGAAGGGGTCAGGGTTTAGGTCTTGACCTAAACCAACTTCCCCTTGGGTAAGGGACATATGTGGATCAAAACTAAAACCCAAACCCCAATCGATATGGGCTTTGGTTTAACCTAATCGAGTTAAGGCTCAATCAATTCCCCCATCAAATCGGGATTTCATTGTAACATATAACAAAATTTGAAGGGTTAAATTGTGACGTTAAGGTTATTCTGTTATTTTTGCAATTTTCAAAAGATATTCTTTTAACTTTGAATATAAAATAGGACAGGATGAGAAAACCCGACATGTAGTCAAACATTAAATAACAACAATTTCAAAAACTTACATTATGCGGGAAAGTCACTTTATGTCGAAATATTATGTGCCAAAGTCGAATTTTACCATGTTGGTAGATTAATTACATATTAAAATTTCTCATGCAAAGTGTATGGCAATAACTAATATAAACTCTCATTTTATATCTACTATCGCGAAGATCACACGAAGAAGGGTAATTGGAAACCCTTACTCTTGGCAGAGAGTCAATATCTCTATCTCACCTCTTTTTTCGCTGATGATTTAATCCTCATGGTGGAAAGTTATTTTTAAAAACTGTGAGACCATGGGAGAAATCTTGAAGAACTTTTGTGTTATTTCTGGGCAAAAGGTTAACTTCGAGAAATCTCAAGTTATGTTTTCAAGCGAGAAATCTCAAGTTATGTTTTCAAGAAACCTGGCCCCTGAATTTTCTAATCAAGTGGTGTGTTACTTGGGCCTCAAGAAAGTGTCTCACCTTAATAATTACTTAGGATTCTCAAAGACTCTTTCAAATAAAGATATAAAATCTTTCAAATTTAGTTTGGATAGAGTGAGGTCAAAACTTGCGGGGTGGAGATCCAAATTGTTTTCCATGACAGGTCGTACTGTCTTGATAAACTCGGTGATGGCCTCAGTGCCAGCTTTTATCATGCAATGCATATCAGTCTCGATTTCGACTTGTAATGCTTTGGACAAGCTTAACAGAGATTTTCTATGGGGATCTACGGATGAGAAAGAAAACTTCATGCTTTAATTTGGGAAATTGTCACTCTCCCAAAACAAAAGGGGGGGGTGAGTATACATATAACCAGAGAAAAGAACCAAGCTATGATCACAAATTTTGTGTGGAGGTGTGAAAAATCTATGTCCCCTTGGGCCAAAGTTATAAACTCTAGATATTTTAACCCATTAAAGACTACTCCAAAGTCCGGATCTTGTATCTAGAATGCCCTGAAACAATGAATGAAATTTTTGCAAGAGGGGGAGGGGTGGATCAATGGAGAGGGAACAGATGTGAGTCTTTGGGTTGATAAGTGGACTAGAAACTCGAATCTTAGATGAATAATCCAAGGACCTCTATCTTATGGAGATGACAAATGAACTGTGAAAAATATTATATGTGCTAATGGGGAATGGAATTTTGTGAGATTATGTTTTCAGGTTCCGGGAACTATCAAAGATTGCATTACTGCTATCATGAGAAGACAATTTCTGGGCTATCATGATAGAAGAATGTGGATAGGAGCTCCAAACGGTATCCCATTAGTCGCGGTTGTTCACCAAAGTATCACACAGAAACACCACCAATACTAAGAATCCCCGTAAGGTAAATGGGATTAAGTGTGGAAGTGTGAAATGATCCCTAGGATCAAACATTTTATTTGGTTATGCCAAAACGACCGCATTCCTTCGGCTCACGTGCTACAGAGAATGGGAATTGTTATCACCTGGTTTGTTAGATATGTATCTCTTTTGAGGAAAACACCATACACATCCTCCGAGAGTGTGAGGTTGCAAAACAAATTTGGACTGATATTGATATTCCAGGTGGTATAAACTTCAGCAGTAAGTCCCTCTCTACTTGGCTAAAATCAAATTGTATCAAGGATTTATCTCACCCCACTGGTATAGAATGGAGATTGGTTTTTTCATCTGCAATTTGGTTTATTTGAAAAAATAGAAACTCTATCATTTTTCATTCCAAACAAATAGGGTCCAAACAAAAATAGAAACTCTATCATTTGTACTTATATTCTCGCAGGCAAAGGATATTTCTGCAAATTTAGCAAAGCAGACAAAAGCCCAGCGTCAGAATGCCATTGAAGTAGGATGAGTCCCACTAGATTATGGATGGTCAAACTGAATACATACATATGGCTCTGTTATAGGAAATTCGGGTATGACTGCCTGTGTAGGTGTTCTCAGGAATCATTTAGTAGGATGGCTAAATGGATTCCAAGGAAGGCTAGGTGCGTTGAACATCCTTGTTGCGGAAATATGGGTGATACGAGACAGACTTTCTCTGGACAAGAGCATGAGGATAAACAACTTATATGTCGAATCGGATGCCCAAGAGGTTATAAATTTGATCATGGAAGAGGTTATCGAAAATACACCACTGATGTCCTTAATCTTTGATTGCAGGAAGCTATTGTTAGAGTTCAGGAGATATAAGATCAGACACATACTCCGTGAAGCGAACGGTGTTGCGGATCTATTGGAGGTGATCACAATGAAGGAACAAAATGTGTATTTATTAGACCCACCTCATAGTGTTTTGAATATTGTTAGAACAGACTTGATGAGTCTAACTAAAATCAGAATTATCACTTAGTGTAATCTTGTAGTTTGTACTCATATACCAAAATAATAATATTAATATTAATAATATACGTTATTTAATGATGTGAATTTTTCTTATGCTTGTTTAAAGTTTATAAACGTCAAGTATACCACATGGCAAAACAATAATAATTTGGGCTAAAAAAATCTAAAATTGATTTTAAACCTCAAAATTGTTGAGTTTATTACAAATCATTATCTAACTTAATAAAGGAGAATTGTATTTGTTTATATTAAGCATTTAGACACTTCTAGAGTAGCCATATAATTTTGGCAAAAAACAAAAGAGTAGCCATATAAGAATTTGTCATGTGATTATTTAATAATGTAATGTATATAAATATAAACAATTATATCAGTTTAGTAAACTAACGAACAAATTTAGTTTTGATCATATAACTTATAAAATATTGTCACAACAATTAGCTCCTTTTGTTAACATTCATCAATAACAATCATTTACTGATCAACTTATTTCTCTGTAGTGAAAAATCTTATACAGCTCAAATGCTCTCAAATTCTACTCATATCCTGACTACTGTTGAGACTGCAGAACTTTTGAATAGCAACACCAAACTGAAGGAAGATCAGCCACAGAATCCGCATAGCATGGAAGAGGATCCATCAAAGACAGCTACAAGTGTTATCTCCTACAAGGAAAAACTCACTGGGATTGTTCAGGGGGCTTATAAAAATGCTTTCTATCGGGAATGTTCGAATTCGTCTGAAGTTATACCATCAAGAGACCACAATGAGGTGGAACTGGCTGGTAAACTATCATATATCATATCCAAAGAGGAGAAAACAAGGATACAAAAAAGGTATGAACAATCTGTCATCATTAAAATTATAGGAAGAAGCATACCGTATCACCACATGGTGCTGAAAATTCGGAGTCTCTGGAAACCAGAAGGGGAAATGTCCTGCATTTTACTTGGGGAAGGTTTTTATTTAGTCAAATTTACTTGCTTGGGAGACATGGATAAAGTGTTCAGGGATGGACCTTGGTTCATCAATGGGCAATTCTTGTCTATTCGAATTTGGGAACCCAAATTCAACCCAGAAAGAACCAGTATCTCTAAAGTGGTTGTTTGGATCAGATTGCCCACTTTACCAATGGAATATTTCGACCCTATAATATTACAAGGTATTGGAAATACAATAGGTCCTCTATTGAGAATCGATAGCTATACCATTAATGCTGAAAGAGGAAAATTTGCCAGGCTCTGTATCCAGCTGGATTTGAGCAAACCATTACCTGCGTCAATCGAAATTGATGGATATTCCCAAAAAATATCTTATGAAGGTATTCAATCAATTTGTTTCTCGTGTGGCATGGCAGGGCATAGTAAATATCTATGTACTCAGATCATCCCAGCAGTTCCGGGATCGGAGGATCAAGATTCAAATCCAATCACCTTGGACACGACTAAACCTCAAGCTCCTACCACAGAAAACCAAAATGGAGAACGGGGACCCTGGATGTTGGTTACTCGCCGGAAAAAACCATCGGAAACAGCTAGAATATGGCGAGAAAATCAGGTCAAACAAATGGATCTGAAAATTCAAAATCAAATGGAAATCCTACTACCTCATAACCGAATGGGCAACCAGAAGAAAAACGACCATAACCCCGAAACCCGAGTTCCATCAACTACCGGGATAGCTCTCTCAGGCGAGACCGACCAGACCAGATCGCCGGAAAAGAAAGGCCGTGAGGAGGACGTCAGACCCGAGAGTCAGTGGAGAACAAACGGTAATGTTAGCAAAGGTGGAGACCACGTTCAAACGGTAAAGGGAAGGGAAGTAGGATATTACCGTTCGGGAAGTGGAGAAGCTAGGCGAAGTCTAAAGCATGCAGGCCAAAACTACGTGAAGCCGGTCGTCCACCTTGTTGTTGGGCTGAATAAAGGGACAATGGTCGGGGAAGATGCTGAGCAGGCTGCCAGGGAGGAGGATGCGCAGGTTGCCAAGGAGGAGGACGCGCATGTTGTCGGGGAGGATAGTGGAAGGACAACTACTCTCGGTCCGCATGATATCGGGGAGGATGATGTGCAAGGAGAAGAAGGAGACCACTTCACTCGGTCGGCTGAGGTGGAAAGCGTGACATGCAACGTGACAACAACTGTCGGTGAGGCAAGTGGAAGAACAGCATCAACCGGTCGTTCGCATGCTGTCGGGGAGGACGAACCGCAAGGAGAAGAGGAAGACCACTTCATTCGGTCGGCTGAGGTGGAAAGCTTGTCTGGAAAGGTGACAGCAACTACTAGTGGGAAGGCACGGGGCTTGAAGGGAGACACATTAAAGAATGCATTGGTGGAACAAGGTGGTGAGGCTGCAGCATTAAACAAAGGTGGCCATCTTGGGCACGATCCCTCTGTCACAGATTCCTGCAATATTCAAAGGAAAGCTGCTGGCGACGAAGGCAAGCCTCATGCTGCAGGGGACGGTTGCGCCGAGCTGGGCCAGGCTGAAGCTAAGGAGATGCTGGGCCTTAAGGGTCGGTCGATCCAAGGGAACAGGGAAGGAACATATGGTGGGCCGAGTTCAACTCCCATGCTGTTGGGCCGAAGTGGTGGGCCTCGGGCTGAAGGCCTGAACCAGATTGGAGAGCTGGACCGGAATGCGGAGGCGGGAAATTGGCCTATCAAGCTTAAGTCTATCAAGGAAGACCTAAACTTAACTGATAACACCTCGAAATTTTCTTTTATTACTCCTGACTATGATCATAATGAGAGAAACAATTTAACTACCTATGTGAATTTTTCTAATGCCAGGGACACAGGGAAAGTAGGAAGTCGTAAAGATGTTCCCTTAAAAGCCCAAGGAAAAAAGAAAAATGGGAAGGCGCGAACCCAATTGGATACGGTGGAGAAAGGAGCTATATACACAGCAAAGACTCCTACTGTGCACGGGAGTAAGAATGTTCATACTCAGGGAGGTAAGGGACAAGGTGAGGTAACTATCAACTGTTTAGATAGTACTAGTCCTTAGTATTTGATTTGTGTTGATGTTTTTTTTTAATCATATTTTTATGAATCAAGTACAACCTTCTAGTAATATGGTCCCAGAAAAAGCTCACATGAGATCCATTATGTGGAATGTTAGAGGATTCGGTAATCCTGCAGCTGTCAAGGCGGTTAAACATCTAATCCATATTCACAATCCTACTGTGTTGATCTTAATTGACACTAGGCTCAGTGGCCAAAAGATGATTGACCAAGCGGGAAAGCTCCCGTTCAACAAATTTCTAGGGGTGGAAGCAAGAGGGTTTAAGGGTGGAATCCTTGTGCTCTGGAATGATTTCGAGACTAATATTTCGAAGATGGCGTCTACAGAGCAGGAATTGCACTTCAAGATCCAGGTTATCCCTTCTAACCTGTCTTGGTTCATGTCTGCTATTTACGCTAGCCCCAATTTAAATGAAAGATTACTGCTGTGGGATAATCTTAAATCGGTGGCCTCTACTATTTCTTGTCCTTGGCTAGTAGTAGGTGATTTTAATGATGTCACTAATTGTGCTGAAAAATTGGGGGGAAATCGGGTTTGCATGAATAGGGTGTCCCTCTTTAATGATATGATCAGTGATTGTAATTTGATTGACCTAGGCTTTAGAGGGCCTAAGTTTACTTGGGTCAAGATGTGGAACTCAGATAGATTAATCCAGCAGAGACTTGATAGGATGATGGCTAATATGGACTGGAAATTTAGTTTTCCCAATGCATCTGTTACTCACCTTATGAGAACTCACTCTGACCACTGTCCGCTGCTTATAAACTCGGGTGGGGATGGTCACATCAAAGCAATTAGGCCGTTTAGGATGGAACCTATGTGGCTTGATCACCCAAGATTTGAACAAATGGTTCAGATTACTTGGAATGAGTGTAGTAATAGGATCACGCCTGCCATTAATCACTTCCCTGCTAAAGCTCGTGCTTGGAACAAAGAAATTTTTGGGAATGTTTTTCAAAGAAAAGAAAAAATCCTTCCGAGGATTTCTGGAGCTCAAAAGTGTATTGCTAATTCCCCAAATGATTTCATTGTCGCCCTGGAAAAAAATCTTCAGGCGGAGCTGTCTGAGATTCTCGACCAGGAAGAAAAACTGTGGGCTGCAAAATCCCGCACTAAGTGGATTAGAGATGGGGATAGAAATACCAAATTCTATCATATTTCTACTCTTGTTAAAAGAAGAAGAAATAAGATCTTGGCTATCAAAGATTCAATTGGAAATTGGATCTTCGAAGAGGGGCCCATTCAGGAGGAATTTCAGAAATTCTTTTCAACTTTTTCACCACCTCAAAGGTCTCCTCACCTTTGGTGGTTGAGCAGCCAGAGGCATGGAGAGCTTCTCTATCTGAAAATCAAATCCGGCGCCTAAACAACTCTATCACTTTGGAAGAATTTAGGAAATCTACTTGGGACCTTAAACCGTTTAAAGCTCCTGGACCGGATGGCCTCCATCCGGCTTTCTTCCAAAAGTTGTGGAACTGTACGGGTAGCTCTCTGATAGAGGCTATCAGTGAGGTGTTTAAAAGAGGATATGTTCCCACAAGTTGGAATGAGACGTTTATCTGCCTAATCCCAAAATGTAGTCAGCCAAACTCGGTCTCCCACTTCAGACCTATAAGCCTTTGCAATTCCACTTACAAGGTCATATCAAAAAATTTGGTGAACAGAATAAGACCAGCTCTGAAAGATATCATCTCCCCTTTTCAGACTAGTTTTATCCCGGGTAGAAGAGGTTCAGATAATGTCATTCTGCTTAGAGAAGTACTGCACTTTTCAAAGCACAAACAGGGCAAAACAGGGTGTATGATCATCAAAATTGATCTTGAGAAAGCTTATGATAGAGTTGAGTGGGATTTCATCAGAAGAACGCTCCTTTTCTTTAAATTCCCGGATAATGTCATCAAGTTGATTATGAGTTGTATCTCCACGTCTTCAATTGAAATTTTGTTCAATGGCGGGAAACTTGAAAAATTCTACCCGTCCAGAGGGATTAGGCAAGGGGATCCTCTATCCCCGTACATCTTTATCCTTTGTATGGAATATCTGGCGTATCTTATCGATGAAAAGGTTATGCAGGGACAATGGAAAGGAATAAAAGTGGGAAGAGGTAGCTTGACTTTATCCCATCTTTTCTTTGTCGATGATCTCATTCTCATGGGAGAGGCGACACCTGAAAATTGTAACTGTATAAACTCGGTCCTAAAAGAGTTTTGCGACATTTCTGGGCAGAAGGTAAATCAGGGGAAGTCAATCATGGTTTTCTCAAAAAATGTTCCAGCTACCAAAAGAACTCAGATATCTACGAGTTTACAGTTCAGACCAGTTGAAAACTTTGGTTCTTACCTTGGCTTCCCTTTGGATTTGTCAAACTCGAAAGTTAGCTCTTTTAACTTTGTCTTGGATAAAGTTAGAAACAAACTCTCGGGGTGGAGGGCAAAGCTGTTATCAATGGCAGGCAGAGTTACGTTAGTCAAATCGGTCTTGTCCACTATCCCCTCCTACTATATGCAATGTACTATGTTTCCTAGTTGAGTTTGTAAAGAACTTGACAGGATTAATAGAAATTTTGTTTGGGGATCCACGGACCAGAAGAGGAAAATCCATTTGATCAACTGGGAGGAAATTACAAAGCCGAAAAAACTTGGGGGACTTGGTCTGCAGTCGGCGGTTTATCATAATAAAGCTCTATTGGGGAGCTTAGCTTGGAGATTGAAGAAGGATACGGCCCCTTGGGCGGTGGTCATAAGAAACAAAACTTTTAAGCAGGATGGTACTTCTCTTACTACTTCGAATAAAACGCCTGGTAATTGGAAAGCAATTAAGGAAGGTATGAACACCCTTAAATTAGGGTCAGGGTGGGTGGTGGCAAATGGTAGAGACATCAAATTTTGGCACGATAACTGGGTGGGTAATCAACCCCTGCGAGCGGCAATCTATGGTCCTCTGAACTTTGAAGAAGACAGACTGATGGTAGGAGATGTCTTCCAAAATGAAGAGTGGAATCTTGATAGAACTTCCTTTATCTTCCCAAAAAAATTTATGGATTTGTTTCGAGGTACTCCAGGGGACAAGACAAATATATCCTCGGACACCCAAATCTGGAATGGCACTCACTCGGGGAATTACTCTACAGCATCAGCATACTCTCTGTTAGCCGGTCATGACACAAACAACCAGGTGATTGATCAATGGGATTGGGTTTGGAAGATTCAGACTATCCCAAAAATTCAGCATTTTATCTGGTTATGCCTTAACGACAGACTAGCCACCAGCAAACTATTGAACCATAGAGGCTGCAATTTGAGCCCTTTGTGCCAAATTTGCTACTCTGGGGTGGAGGACATTGATCATTTGTTGCGAGGGTGTAAGCATGCTAAAGAGATGTGGATCTCAGCCACGGGATCGCCTAATCTGGGTCAACCTATCGACTACCCTTTGAATGAGTGGATCAAGAAGGGTTGTCAGGAATCGGGGGTCAATATTCAGGGAGTTGAGTGGACGGTCTTTTTTCCTTATGCGATTTGGAACATTTGGAAAAATAGGAACTCTCTTATTTTTAATGATAAACCTGCTTGTTCTTCTGTTTTTTCTTTATCTTTATCTCAGGCAAAGTTTCATAAAAATGTTTATTTTGAGTCTGTCAGTGCTAATGAGTTCACTTCCATTGATATTAGTTGGGTTCCTCCTAAAGAGGATTGGTTTAAAATTAACACAGATGGTGCTGCTAAGGGAAATCCAGGTTTTGCAGGAGCTGGTGGGGTCATCCGAGACAGCAGGGGTCTATGGGTTGCAGGTTTCTCAAGGAATTTGGGTTGCTCAAACAGTCTCACTGCGGAATGTTGGGCTATCCGAGATGGACTGCTTTTGGCAAAGACACTCGGATTAAAATCTATTTACCTTGAGACGAACGCTCTCTTAGCCCATAAGGTAATCTCTGATGAAAATATGTCAAATCATAAACTAATGCCGATCATTGCGGATTGCAGGAGGCTTTTGATGCAGTTCGATAGAATGAAGTTCAGACACATTTTTCGAGAAGCGAATGCGGTAGCGGATACATTGGCGGGAATGGCTCTCAGACAGCGACACGTGTTTGAAATCCATAGCTCTCCTCCGAATGAAACTATTATTGCGCTCCGGAAAGACGCTGTGGGCTTTTCGGTTTCGCGGGTTGTTAAAGTTAGCTAGTTTTGGTTGTGTATTTTGAACTTGGGTGATTTATTGTCACCTATTGCGGTTAATTTAATCCATAATTATAAAAAAAAAAAAAAAAACTTATAAAATATTAAAATATTTCCTACATATAATGTTAAAACATATTTTATACAATTATAGAAATATTATAAAATATTTACAATCTATAATCTTACCGTTCACGACACTATAACGAAATTTTATGTTAATTATCGTGGATGCCCATGGCGTTGTACTTAACTTTTTCGACTGTACTTTTATTATTGTAGGAAGAACAACAGTTGTTTAATATATATACAATATATAACTATAAAAATAAATTTTGTGTTTGTCAATAAATTCAATACTTTTTATTCAAATAGAAATCACGCAATCAAAGCGATCACGCAGGTTCATTATTACAATCAACTTCTAAAAATTTACTAAGTTGGGGTGGGAGTGGGGGTTCTAGCTTTTAAGACATAATTATCTAAACGCACACCCAATCTGACTTGCCTGACTATCCAATTTGTTCTCTAATTGGTTGAACGTGAGATTGCTTTCCACTTGACATCTTGAATATGCTGCGCCATGTTCTTTATATTCTCGCATGTGACTTCCAATATCGAGTAGCTCGTCTTCCCTTGAATTTGCTCCACGACCCTCAAGGAATCAGTTTCTACTTCAATCTTCTGCCAACCTCTTTCAATTGCCAACTTGGTACCTTCCAAGACCGCTTGAGCCTTTAAGCATTCCACATTGTCACTTCATGCTCTTCAATTCAGTCCACCCACTAGCTGGCCATTCACGTCTCTTGCCACCATGACAATGCCCCTCGTTTCATTTGGTTGCACCACGACGCGTCGCAATTGATCTGAATCACACTCACTCCCGATTTTGTCCACCTAACCCTTCAACTCTCCCTTGTTTTTGTGATTCTCAGGGGTTCGACCCTTGACAGTTCTGAATGTGCTCCGTTTATGGCAAGAATAGTCTCCATTTAATTTGGTCTCTTCCCCTCAAAGGATGCTTTGCACTGAGTTTTCCATATATGCCAACAGGTCCACATACATAGACTTTGTCGTTATTCTCTTGCTCTTCCGGTTATGCCCCTTTCTGTCATTCTTTCTATGATCCACACATTAAGAGCATGATCTTGTACCTGAGTATGTCGGATTCCCAGTACACTGAACCGCACTGCCTCTGTTCACCCACACTCACTGGTCATGTGTTCTCTTGTTTCCTCTAACCCACATATAGGACACTCCACCTCCACGTCCATCCCTTTCTCTTGAGATTCCGTCTAACAACAACCACATTTGAAAGTAATCGCCACATAAAATTTTTAACCTTTGGAAGAGTGTTTACCTTCCATATCATTCTCAAGACATCATCATTAGGACCAAACTCTTGCGCCATGGCTCTGTCATTTTTTAACCGATGATAGACCGACTTCACCGTGACTCGCACATCATTTGTATAGGGTCATATAATTCGGCCAGGGCAAGATTCTGATCTCAGTGGCATGTTAAGAATACAGTGTGCATCTGTGTCATTGAAACTACCTCACATGACTTCTTCATTCCATGTCCGGTTCGGCCCAATCAGTTCTTGGACTCTCGTGTCCAGCGGTTGTCCTCCTTCACTTGGCCAGTCCACTATGAACCCTGGCTTTGTCACCACTCAAGGATCCTCGAAGATTTTCACATTTGTGGCATCTACAATTTGCCACTTCCCCTCCTTAAACCATATATCCCTACCGTTCATCAAACTCGTCCAGCCCCAAGGCGCCCGACCACCCTTCTTTGTCGAACGCAACTCGGTGTTGGAGAAATATAGTCCCTTGAGGGTTCAGACCCAAAGAGTTCCGGGTTCATTGAGTATTCTTGTAACCATCATTTTAAGAAGTAACTCATTAAAGATATCCAATTCACAGGAACCTAGACCCCTTATCAGTTTATATCTTGCCAGTACCTCTCATCTATTCCAATGAACTGTCTTTCCTTCATTCAACACATCCCACCAGAAGTCCGCAATCATTGCATTGATCTCCGAGCACCATGTTCTAGAAAGTTTAAAGACATTCGTCACGTATTAGGGAATAACTGTGATTACTGCCTTTATGAGAACTTCATTTCGTGCATGATTGATAGTTTTTGACTTTCATCCATGGATCTTGTCTCAAATTCTACTCTTAATGTAACCCAGAGCTTCTTTCTTCGACCAACCCCACATGGGGTTCAGTCCAAGATATCGTCTAGGGTTCGAAACACCCTGGATTTGCAGCACCTCTTCAATCGCTTTGCATCTGGTATCATTCACCCACTTATTGAAAACCATGTTCGATTTCACATTGTTTATTCGTTGTCCAGAGGCCCTGCAATACCTGGTCAATATCTCCTTAAAAACATGGGCATTTTCCACCATACCTTTCAAGAAAATGAGTGAGACACCTGCAAAAAATAGGTGGTGCAGTTCTGTACATCCCCTTTTCAATCTGAGTCCACGCAGCCTCTCTATCCGTATGACATCCTCAATTTGTCTTGATAGCACGTCAACCAATAGGATGAATAGATACGGTGAAAAGAGATCACCTTGCCGCAGACCCCTTGTAGGTCAAATGGTGTTTGTTCTCCTTCCATTGATCAAGACTCGGTATGATGTATGTGTTATCAATTGTCGCATCCATTCGACCCATTTCGCTCAGAACCCCCTCTTCTCGAGGGTTTTCAACAGGAAGCCTCACTCGACCTGATCATACGCCTTTTGCATGTCCAACTTCATAGAACAACCAATTATACCGCTTCCCATCTGATTCTTCAAATGATGGAACACCTCGTGAGCTATAAGAATATTGTCCTGAATTGCACGACTTGCCACAAAATCGCTCTGATAGGGGATGACTAGTACCTATAAGTAGGGTTTTAACCTATTCACCAAGACACCTTGGATACAATTTTATAAATGAAATTTCATAAGCTTATGGATCTAAAATCACTCGCTCTCGCTGGGCTTGGAATTTTAAAGATCAGGGTAATATATGTATTATGTAAAATGGAAGGAAAGACACTTGACCTGGAAAGGATTTGACTTCCGTGATTACATCTGGACTAACGGTGTGCCAATTCCTTTGGTAGAATACACCCGGAAAACCATCTGAACCTGGAGTTCTTGCCCTTCTCAACTGAAAGACCGCAAACCTGATTTCTCCATCTAACACATCCCTCTCCAAGTCAGCGTTCATCTCCTCAGTGATTTGTATCGGAACGACGCCCTTAATATCCCCTTCATTTAGGTTCTCCCCTTCTGACCGGCCTAAAATGCCCACAAATTTCGTCTTCCACTCCCATGTCCAAACTGATCGACTCTCACCGATGGTTCTGAATTATGATTATTCGATTCCTTCTTCTCCTAGCATTGGTTGTAAGATGGAAGAACATTTAATTTCGGTCCCCTTTTGTGAGCCATTTAACTTTTGATCGTTGCATCCAATATACCTCTTCATGATGGTGGAGTTCCTTTATTCGATTTTTTAGAGCTTCCTCCTCCACTTGGTTGTTTAGGTTCGGTCGGACACTCGTGGAACGCCAGAGTCGATCAGTTGCTTTTCTCAATTCAACTTGATTGTTCCCGACTTCTCCCTCCTCCATCGAGTTAATATATTATGAAAGCTCTCCATCCTCACATCAATGTCCACTTCTGTATCCTCACCATCCCATTCGGTCTAGGCATCTTTGATGACTTCTTTGCACTCAGTGTTTTCTAGCCACATTTCTTCAAACCGGGAATAATGTCCCCTTCTTTGCCCTCCTTGCACACAGTGTAGGATAAGAGGTATATAATCTGATCCAATTGCCATTTCATTTGTGCATTGGATGTTGGGATGTCTCGCAACCCAATCTTCATTTATATAGACCCGATCAATTCTTTATGATACTCTTTCATTCCTTTCACGGTTATTGGAACACATGAACCTGGAGCCCTTCATACCCAAATCTTCCATATGGATACTTTCTATCATATCATTTAACTCATCAATCTGTCATTGAGATTTTCATCGTCCACCTTCCTTTGCATGATGATGGCTTATTGCATTAAAGTCTCCCACACATGTCCATGCCTCCCTTTGCCCCCTTTCGATACCACGCAACTCATCCTAATTTTGTTTCTTTTTTGTGGACCCACATCCGCATACACCTATGTGATAAGGCAAGGGTTCAGTTGATCACTCAACTTTACCTCACAATCGATTATATTTTGGGTGGCCGATATAATTGTCACTCGAACATCATCCCTCCACCACAACGCCATTCCTCACGACATACTTTTCGGATTAACATAGTATGCACAATTCATCCCCACTTGCTCTCGTACTCTTTCGCAGATTGCATCCCCTTTCTTTGTTTCCATCAAGCATATGATATCCGACTGATCCACCCTGTTGAGGTCTTGTAGATGGCGAATTGTCAAAGAAAACCCCAGACCCTAGCAATTCTAGCAGATTATACTCATGGCCCTCGTGTGCATGTTTCGGGACATCCACCACAATCCGTTTTAGAAACATGTGTATCACATTCTTTACTTTCATTTTCCTCCTTCTTTGTATTTCTTTTGGTCCTCACCGTCTTTGATCTACTCCCCTTCTTCTGAGGCATACCTCTCGGCATGCTCACCTTCTCTTGTTCACTTTCAATTCTTTTTCTACTTGTATCATGTCCAACCTCATTCTTTTCCCTGAGATTCAACCCTCCTCCTCCTCCTCACACCTTCTTTTCAGAGTCATCCTGATTAGAATTGGGCTAAGGACGGTTATTTGAAGTGTCGGATCTAGGCTAGGGGTTCAGTTAGGAGGTTTTTTCGGTTCTTAAATGGGCATAGGCTGGTTTGGAATGTTCCTTGCAATAAGGATTATGGTTTCTAAGGGCATGTTTGTCGGTAGAGTCCGGGTGGTTGTTTGTCTATGTATAAGATCAATCCAGTTTCACGAGTGAATTTCATGATGGAAGGTAAAAGGGGTTCGACATAGGCTTTTTTGGGGGGGTAAAGCGTTTTGGATGACGGTGTGTTGTATGGTGGTCGATAGGATCATAAGCGGGTTTACTTCAGTGGTTGCAGATGGTGAGAAAAGGGTTTCTTGCTGCCTCAGATTTCTTTCACACACAGTGATCTTCATATTATCCATTCGGTCCTGGCTTACTGCGTTTATTTTATCCATCTGCATTACTTCAGTTTCGACTCTCTTGCTCCCAGTACCATGTGATTATGATTGGTCCATTTCCTTAAGTTCATCCAAATTTGCCTGAACTTTATCTTCTCCATCTCCATTCGCTTTGGTACCTCCTCTTTCATTCACATTCTCCTTTTTTTTTCATAGTTCTTGCCTCATTCATTATATCAAACCATGACTTTTTCCGCGTAAGGCTTTTTTGAGATGGTACCTCCTCCCTTTATCCTTCTTGTCCCAATCTTCTCAGTGTTTTCCAACTAGGGACCATACATTGGGTGTCCCGATTTCTCCTCCAACATCTGGACTTCCGCCTTACATCCTTGTGTTGTGTGTCCAAGTTTTCCGCATCCATAACAGAAGCCCTTTCATATTTTATTGATGCCCAACTTTCTTTCCCTTCTCAGTTCTTCCACCAATAACCAACCAGCAGAGATTGATTAACATCAACCTTCATTCTCAGATATCAATTGGCAACCTTCTCAGTATCCTTCTCTGTTTCAACAAACCTATCAATCTTGTTTCTAATCTCTTCTGCATTCCCAATGTTGAACATCCTCAACCCTAGGTCATGAATCTGGACCTAGAATTGAACCATTCTGAACTCGACTTTTGACATTCCTATGCCTGGTACCCATTTTTTTGCTCAGACAATGTCCTTGGACTGACCACGAGGGCATATCATATATACGCTTTTTGGTTTCCTCATCCGTAAACTCAAACATCACGATTCTGTCTGTTGCCTCTGTAAATTTTACTGCACTGAATCCTTCCCATGCCTTCTGTAGAACATTGATCATTGCCACTGTAAACACCTGATTTTGGCTCGGGATCAAAATACCGTATGCGAGGAATTGAGATTTGAAAAATATATGTAGTATATATATATTTGAAAACTAAAAAAAAAAAAAAAAACTTTTTTTTTTTTTAAATAATAAAAAAATTTAAAAAAAATAATAAAAAATTCAACGGTGGAAAATTGCCTCTTTTCCACCGATTTTATTTTTTTATTATTAAAAAAAAAAAAAAAAAGTTTTATTAATTAATTAAATAATATGCAATTTGTTCTATAAATACAAGGAATGCTAGGGGCTTCAAAGAGGAAGCTACGGTGGTGAGTTCAAAATGAAGAGAGAATGAGAGAAAAAAAAAAGAGAGAAAAAGAAAATAGAAAAAAAGAGTGAAAAATACCGATAATTATCGGACTCGGTTCCTCGTACGGTATTTTAGCCTCCCATGAGTTAGGTATATTTCTCTCATCTTCAATATCATATTTTGTATTTTCTAAATGTGAAATAAAATTGAGAGTTTATATACATATATTATCTATTTATGTATAATATACTTGTTAATATATATATATATATGTGTATATTATATATTTATATTATGTTTATGTATAATATATTTTTATATTATGTTAATACTATATATATATCTATATGTATAATATATATTTATATTATGTTTATGTATTACTATATATATATCTATATGTATAATATATATTTATATTATGTTTATGTATTACTATATATATATCTATATGTATAATATATATATATCTATATGTATAATATATATTTATATTATGTTTATGTATTACTATATATATCTATATGTATAATATATATTTATATTATGTTTATGTTATCTATTTATCTATATGTATAATATCTATTTATATTATGTCTATGTAATACTATATATATATATTATGTATTATGTATAATATATGTATATTATGTATATGTGAAAAAAAAAACAAATTTCAAAATTGACTTAGGTCATTCCCAAACTTTGATGAAGGTTACAACTCGGTCCTTAGACTCTCGGGTCATTTCTGGGACGTTATCGAGTGTTATAAACCAAACCGGAAAAGTTTTGGGCCATTTGTGCAAATTGTTTTTTCTTAATTCAGCTTTAAAAAAGAAATAATACAATTTGATTTCTAAACTTTTCTAGACATTCCATGATTTCTAAAAATGTTACAAATAAGTCTAGAATAATTTTCGGGTTATTTTTAGAATTTTACCAAGTATTACAAATAAATCTAGAATAGTTTAGGGTCAATTCTGTAATTTTAAAAAATATTTTCAGTTAAGTTATATTTTTTTTCGAAAATTACAATTTTTATTCTTAAATTTTTCTGGACATTCCATGACTTTTCAAAATGTTACAAATAAGTCTAGAATAATTTTCGGGTTATTTTAGAACTTTACCAAGTGTTACAAATAAGTCCAGAATAGTTTAGGGTCATTTCTGCAATTTTCGAAAATATTTGTCCAATTCAGCTCAAATTTTATAAATTGCATTTTGGTCCCTATATTTTTTTGGACATCCTATAACTTCTTAAAATTGGACAAATTAGTCCAACGAGCTTAATATTTTCAAAAATTATTCGTGCATGTTTTGACACGTTTAAAATGACTCGAGAGTTAAACCATTTGTTTTCGAGCACGATTAACTTTAGTTCTCTCTTGTTTATTTGAAAATAAAAAAAAAAAATTGTTTGTACATGATTTGTTTAATTTAAAGAAAGTGCATGTTTTTTTTTGGGTCAAACATGATTAAAACGGGCAATTCGGGCAAAATTGAAAAACATTTCAAAAGCAAATTAAAGTACCGAAAGGGCGGATTATAAGCTCGCGAGCTTTTAAAACGTAATCAAACCCCCGAACTCGATTCTCTGGACGTAGACCTTTTTAAGCCCTAGGATGTAAACTCCATGTACCCTAGGCAATTTTAGGATTCCGATTAGCCTTTAATTAATCGGTGACGACTCTTTCAAATTTTTTCGGTCCGGTTGATGACCCCACTCGACTGGACAAGTCGCTCGCCAAGACCCGACATTTTCAAAAACGAAAATTTAAAAATATTTTTCCAAAACGGCTCGGGAAAGTCGGATCCGACGTCCGACAATTTGGCGACTCTGCTGGGGATCTCTTTTAGAGGGTTTAGGCTTTGTCATGTTTGCTTTGCCATATTATATTTTGACATATCCGTTTTGACCGTTTGCTCATGCTTGCAGTTTCAAATTTTGTCCAAAAGGCGATGTAATTGTAATAAGTAAAAAAAAAAAAAAAAATCTTGTTTTGCACACATCACGCTGGTTACCATTACCCGCTCGGACATGGAGCACATTAAGAGCTTAGGGAGTTTAGTAGGGGAATGCGCCCGGAGCGGTTTGGACCGCCGGCACGCACCCAAACAACTCAACTCGATGATCGGAATGGGCCCGTGATCCTCTTTAGGGGGTGAGGTTCCGCTGGTTCAGAGGGCCTAGAAATTCCATCCATTTAGAACAAAAGCTCCACACCGTGTTTAGTCTTTACCAGTTTTGTGTGTATTTTCATTTTTGGGCTCAACTAATGTAAATGAGAATTCGGCCCATGTATTTGGATACGAGATTGGCCCACAACCCATGAAGAAATTTGGCCCATGAAGAAGTTTGGCCCATTGATGTAAATGTGTTTTGTTTTGGCCTTAGATCATGACATGTATAGAATTGGGCATTTTGTATTATATATTCCAGACTGTTGTAAATGTAATACGAGTCTTACTAATGAAGTTAAATTCTCGCACTTGCATTGCATTTTTCAAAAAAAAAATGTAAGCTTCGTTCATTCAATTTTGTATCCTTAAGACGTTTCACGCACCATCTTTGGTAAGGATGAAAAAAAAAATCATTGCCCTCACATACAGCCCCTATGGTCGAAATTGCCCGAATATGGAAAGTCATGACAAAAGAGAATCAGAAATACGTGAACAAGAAGATTGACGAGGTTCACGAGCTCGTAAACCACAAAGTCAATTGGATTCTCCTTAACGCCTTGTCTGAATTATGGAATATGGAAAAACGCATCTGCGTGATTAACAACAACGGAATATGTTCACAAATTCCATTCGACACCAGCGAGTCCGTCTTTCAACCCGGATGAGATAATCAGGGATAGGCTCCAACAACCACCGTCATTCTAGCAATGTTGGGGCACTTTGGAAAAATGTGGGGGCAATGTTGCTAAGTTGAATGACACCCTTGAACAGTTCATACGAAGAACGAGGCAAATAAAAAGATTTTCAAAATACATGTCCTCCACCTTCGTTCGAACCAACGAACAAGCAACAAATGCACTCAATGAGCTACGTCGTTGTGTGAAATGTCTTAAGAAGTAGATATCGATTGGCCAAATCCTTATAAAGTATTTTTGAAAAAAAAAAATTGCCATACATGCAATCAAAGTCTACGAATGGAATGAACGGAACATACAAATTTTTTGAAATCAATCATGCATGATCAATTGTGTATTCATCCTTCTTACTACAGTATTTTGGATTTAGGTTTCCGGAAATCCATGCGACATTCGATGACTCCAGCACCTCAAAAACACGAGGAGAAATTCATCAAGCTAAAGCAAACCATGCACACCATGAGTTCCCGCACAGTGCAGTCAATCATTGACATGACCTCCTAGGTCGAACGAATTTTGGCGGTCGTGACTACCACAGTATCCCCGACCTCGTCTTCCCGAGGAACACTGCTATCGTGGCACCTCATCAATCCATGTCAGACACTTTTGCCATCCTGACGAAGCCCCACCTCCCACATATGGCCATCCTGACCAAGGTCCATCTCCCACATATGACCATCACACACCCGGAAGGAAATATACACTTTTAGGATCAGGTTTTCGTCCTAATTTCAAAGATTATGAAGTCGTCTGGAGGAAATATCTAACCGAAAGTTCAGAGACATTGTTGTGTCCTTTCCTCGCCGTTCATTTCCAGGCCCACCACAAGTATGCTCACGAGGGCTTGTCATGCTTATTTTCAACCGGTATCACTAGTGGAGCTCTCCTCAATGAAGCTCACAGGGGCTTTTTCGTCCGTCCACTCGCTAATGGGGCACCCTTGCCGAATCTGACTTTATACATTACAGTGAATGATCTGTTGGCTCAGACGACATTGCAATTTGGAACACAAAATCAAGCGGATACCAAATTGTATCAATTCCTGAATGCAGTGAGTGAGGAGTATGATCAGGAAAAACGAGATCTACTCCGAGAAAAATCCGTTACCTGATGAAGAATCCACTTATGCAACTATCCGATCAAGGAAGGGACCAGAGATAAGTAATGGGTACCGCAGCAAAGAGGGACACCGAGGTTCATCATCATAATTGAACCCGTCTTCTATGTTACGCCTCGCTTAGAGAAAGTGGCAATCATAGTCAAATCGACCCACGCCACCAGACCACATTCGACCACCGGAAAAGGGAAGGTTGTTTTACAAAGTAAAGGAGATGAGAAAAACAACTCCCTTTCGTTTGATCGAGCTAAAGCATAGGCGACTTAAATAGAGATGAAAAGACGTCATTGTTGACACGGGGAAGACGTCATCAAGATGTCATTGTTGACACGGGACAGACACCGTTGTTGACCCCTGCAGAAGAGTCGCCATTGTTGACACGGGGAAGACACCGTTGTTGACTCCTGCATAAGATTCACCATTGTTGACACGGGACAGACGCCGTTGTTGACTCCTGCATAAGAGATACCATTGTTGACGCTCGTCGTTGTTCACAACAGGGGAGACGTCATTGTCGATGCATAGAGATGCCATTGTTAGCAACGTCGATCGGAAAGGCTTGAAATGTAGCCACTACGGAAAGTTCGTCACAGCAAGGCGAAGTACTTCCAACTGATCGGATTCCCTGAAGGGTGGAGAAACCCATGGAGGGACAACAACAATGACGCCAGCAGCGTCATCACCACGGGGATGAAAGCTGCGAAGAAGAGAAGCAAACCAACAATCACCTTGTGTTCTTATTTGCGTCTTTGCGTTCAAAAAAATTGGCAACGCTCGCGCCCATGAGTAAAATTTCTCCGGGAAACCAAAAACTGCCAATGGAGATCAAAATCAAAGAGGTTTCAACCTATTGTTGTACAATCGAAGAATCACACAGTCAACCATGACTCACTGATATAAAAAGATACTTGGCGTACGGAGTTCCCAGAGAACACCACAAGAAAATGTCTGAATGGTCATGCTTGAAAGGACTTGCAATTAATTACCCAGTGGCCCGACTATACCCATTTGAGATGCGTGAATGCTAAAGAAGTTGAACATCTAATGGAAGAAATTCATGAAGGTTGTTGCGGCTCACACATGAACGTGCAAGACTTGGGTACTTTGGGTTCACCATGATGGCTGACTGTATAAAACATGCCCAGCAATATCACATCTGTCAAGTATACGCGGACCAAATCCATGCGTCACTGCACGAGCTCTATTCCAGGAATTCCCCACAGGCTTTCTCAATGTGGGGCATCAATGTAATCAACATGATTTTCCCAAAGGCGTCCAATGGTCATCGATTTATATTGATTACAATCGATTACTTCACCAGGAGTAGAGGTTATTACCCTGGTGTCAATAACGGCAAAGACCATTGAATTTTTCATAAGCGAGGACATCATCATGTGTCATGGGATGCCGAAGTCAATCATCATCGGCAATGCCACAAAACTAAATTGGTCGAAGAGTTGTGATCAAGCATAAAAATTCATCTCCATATCACCCACAAATGAATGGCGTAGTGGAAGCATCAATTGAAGGACTGACATGATAAGCTGCTTTGGGCACTCAAGGCATACATGAACTCAATACAGGCACCAACAGGAACAACCCCATTCTCCCTTGTTTGCGGGATCGAAGTCGTGTTGCCAATTGAACTAGAATTCCTGTCATCTAGGATCCTCGCCGAGGCAGAGAAGGACGAATCAGAGTAGGCGAAATGCAGATACGTGCAATTGAACCTCGCGACAAAAGGCGGCTCATCGCGCAGTGCCACAGGCAATTGTACCAGCAACGCATGACTCGTGCATTTAACAGGAAAGTCAGTCCAAGAGAATTACAAGCAGGCAATCTAATTCTCAGAAAAGAAATTCTTAGAGTCAATCCAGACTCTCGGGGCAACTTTGTGCCTAAATATGAAGAGTCTTATGTCGCCAAAGAGACTTTCAGCAGAGGAGCCATGATCGTCACCGACATGGACAATCAAGAACTCTCCAGTCCAATCAATATGGACCCAGTCAGAAAATACTATCCTTAAAGAGTTCGTAACCATAAAGCGAACCTCCCAAAGTGAGAAAATTCCCGCTAAATCGAAAACCCGAAAGGGCGGTTTAGGCAAAATTTAGGGAATAGGGGCATGATTGAAAATCCCCAAAAGGACAATCATGGCAAAAGGAGAGGAATCAAATCCCTGCTAGGCGGAAAACCCAAAAGGGCGACCCTAGGCAAAAAATTAAGGGAACCGAGAGGTGCGGTAAAAAAAAAATATATATATATACCGCAGCAAAATGATAGAAAAGCGAGAGATAAAAAAAAAAAAAATCTTTCAAGTCAATCAAGATTCTCGGGGCAAGTTTATGCCTAAATATGAAGGGGATTATATCGTCAAAAAGATTTTCAGCGGAAAAGCCATGATTATTACTGACAAGGACGAGCAAGAACTCCACAATCCAATTAATGTGGATGAAAAAAAAACTCGTAACCAGAAAGCGAGCCTTCAAAAGTGAGAAAATTCCCGCTAAATCAAAAACTCAAAAGGGCGGTTTAGGCAAAATTTAGGGAAGAGGGGCATGATTGAAAATCCTCAAAAGGACAATCATGGCAAAAGGAGAGGATTCAAATCCCTGCTAGGTTGAAAACCCGAAAGGCCCACCTAGGCAAAAATGAAGGGAACCCAGAGGTGCGGTAAAAAAAAATACCGTAGCAAAATGATTGAAAAACGAGAGATAAAAAAAATATCCTTCAAGTCAATCAAGACTCCCGGGGCAAGTTTGTACCTAAATTTGAAGGGATTTATGTCATCAAGAGATTTTCAGTGGGGGAGCCATGATCATCACTGACATGGACAACAGAGATCTCCCCAATCCAATCAATGTGGATGCAGGAAAAAAAATCGTAATCAGAAAGTGAGCCTCCAAAAAATGAGAGAAATTCCCGCTAAATCGAAAACCTGAAAGGGCGGTTTAGGCAAAATTTAGGGAAGAGGGGCATGATTAAAAATCCCTAAAAAGGGCGATCATGGCAAAAGGAAAGGAATCAAATCCCGGCTAGGTTGAAAACCCCAAAGGGCGACCTAGGAAAAAATTAAGGGAATCGAGAGGTGCGGTAAAAAAAAAAAACCGTAGCAAAAGGAAAGAAAATCAAGAGATAAAAAAAAAAAAAAAAAAAGCTCAAAAGTGGACGACAATGTTTCCCACAATAGCAATAAAAAGAAATTGTGATCTGCATTAATTTGAGCTGCCTCGACAACTTGCATGGATACACCTTGTGAACATAGCATGAATAGATTTAGGGAACTCCATCAAAGAGGAATCCAAAGTCGATTAATGAGAAAACAGTCTGAGAAGTCCGCACAAGTAGTCAGACATCTCGAGAAGGGTTTTTTACCTCCAAAATGAATTACAAGCGGAGTCTTTAGGTGCTCAACCTCCGCAAGTCATCCCCAACTATCAGAACCTGTAGATGTCCAGCTTTTGAAAGTTACAAGCCGACGAACGGGGCCTTGAGATGCTCAACCTCCGCGAGTCATCATCAACGATCAAAACCTGTAGATGTCCATCTTCTGAAAGTTACAAGCCGACGAACGGGGCTTTGAGATGCTCAACCTCCGTGAGTCATCATCGACGACCAGGACCTGTAGTTATCCAGCTTCTGGGAGAAAAAAAAAACGACGAACGGAGCCTTTAGGTGCTCAACCTCCGCAAGTCATCCCCAACGATCAGAACATGTAGATGTCCAGCTTCTGAAAGTTACAAGCCGACGAACGGGGCCTTGAGATGCTCAACCCCCGTAAGTCACCCACAACAAAGCTTCTGGAAAAAAATGGCGAGCGGAGCTTTTAGGTTTCAGCCTTCGCAAGTCATCATCGACGACCAAGATCTGTAGTTATCCAGCTTCTTGGAGTCACAAAAAAAAACAAAAACAAAAACAAGCGGAGCCTTTAGGTGTTCAGCCTTCGCAAAATCATCTTCGACGACCAGGACCTGTAGTTATCCAGCTTCTGGGAATCACAAAGCCGACGAGTGGAGCCTTTAGTTTCAGCCTCCGCAAGTCATCCTCGATGACCAGAACCTGTAGTTATCCAGCTTCTGGGAGTCACAAGCCGACGAGCGGAGCCTTTAGGTGTTCAGCCTCCGCAAGTCATCCCCAACGAGTCACAAGCCGACCGACGAGCGGAGTCTTTAGGTGTTCAACCTCCGCAAGTCATCCTCGACGATCAAGACCTGTAGGTGTCCAACGTCTGGGAATCACAAGTTGATGAGCGTGTAGACGCTCAGTCTCCACAAATCATCGTCAACGATCGGGACCTATAGGTGTCTAGCTTCCGAAAGTTGGGTAATAATGTTTGTCTACTATGTAAATAATGAATAATGAGAAGCCAAAATCAGTTGTTTGTCTTTGGACACACACTCATGAGATCACTTCCATGAATGCGTGTCCAAAGAGGGGCAACTGTAAACACCTGATTTTGGCTCGGGATCAAAATACCGTATGCGAGGAATTGAGATTTGAAAAATATATGTAGTATATATATATTTGAAAACTAAAAAAAAAAAAAAAAAAAAAACTTTTTTT
Source organism: Chamaenerion angustifolium (assembly GCA_946814005.1). Lineage (NCBI taxonomy): Eukaryota > Viridiplantae > Streptophyta > Magnoliopsida > Myrtales > Onagraceae > Chamaenerion > Chamaenerion angustifolium. The sequence continues at coordinate 33,406,611 of OX328266.1, read as the reverse complement.
TTTTTTTTTTTAAATAATAAAAAAATTTAAAAAAAATAATAAAAAATTCAACGGTGGAAAATTGCCTCTTTTCCACCGATTTTATTTTTTTATTATTAAAAAAAAAAACGTTTTTTTTTATTATTAAAAAAACAAAAAAAGTTTTATTAATTAATTAAATAATATGCAATTTGTTCTATAAATACAAGGAATGCTAGGGGCTTCAAAGAGGAAGCTACGGTGGTGAGTTCAAAATGAAGAGAGAATGAGAGAAAAAAAAAAAAGAGAGAAAAAGAAAATAGAAAAAAAGAGTGAAAAATACCGATAATTATCGGACTCGGTTCCTCGTACGGTATTTTAGCCTCCCATGAGTTAGGTATATTTCTCTCATCTTCAATATCATATTTTGTATTTTCTAAATGTGAAATAAAATTGAGAGTTTATATACATATATTATCTATTTATGTATAATATACTTGTTAATATATATATATATATGTGTATATTATATATTTATATTATGTTTATGTATAATATATTTTTATATTATGTTTATACTATATATATATCTATATGTATAATATATATTTATATTATGTTTATGTATTACTATATATATATCTATATGTATAATATATATTTATATTATGTTTATGTATTACTATATATATATCTATATGTATAATATATATTTATATTATGTTTATGTATTACTATATATATCTATATGTATAATATATATTTATATTATGTTTATGTTATCTATTTATCTATATGTATAATATCTATTTATATTATGTCTATGTAATACTTTATATATATATTATGTATTATGTATAATATATGTATATTATGTATATGTGAAAAAAAAAACAAATTTCAAAATTGACTTAGGTCATTCCCAAACTTTGATGAAGGTTACAACTCGGTCCTTAGACTCTCGGGTCATTTCTGGGACGTTATCGAGTGTTATAAACCAAACCGGAAAAGTTTTGGGCCATTTGTGCAAATTGTTTTTTCTTAATTCAGCTTTAAAAAAGAAATAATACAATTTGATTTCTAAACTTTTCTAGACATTCCATGATTTCTAAAAATGTTACAAATAAGTCTAGAATAATTTTCGGGTTATTTTTAGAATTTTACCAAGTATTACAAATAAATCTAGAATAGTTTAGGGTCAATTCTGTAATTTTAAAAAATATTTTCAGTTAAGTTATATTTTTTTTCGAAAATTACAATTTTTATTCTTAAATTTTTCTGGACATTCCATGACTTTTCAAAATGTTACAAATAAGTCTAGAATAATTTTCGGGTTATTTTAGAACTTTACCAAGTGTTACAAATAAGTCCAGAATAGTTTAGGGTCATTTCTGCAATTTTCGAAAATATTTGTCCAATTCAGCTCAAATTTTATAAATTGCATTTTGGTCCCTATATTTTTTTGGACATCCTATAACTTCTTAAAATTGGACAAATTAGTCCAACGAGCTTAATATTTTCAAAAATTATTCGTGCATGTTTTGACACGTTTAAAATGACTCGAGAGTTAAACCATTTGTTTTCGAGCACGATTAACTTTAGTTCTCTCTTGTTTATTTGAAAATAAAAAAAAAAATTGTTTGTACATGATTTGTTTAATTTAAAGAAAGTGCATGTTTTTTTTTGGGTCAAACATGATTAAAACGGGCAATTCGGGCAAAATTGAAAAACATTTCAAAAGCAAATTAAAGTACCGAAAGGGCGGATTATAAGCTCGCGAGCTTTTAAAACGTAATCAAACCCCCGAACTCGATTCTCTGGACGTAGACCTTTTTAAGCCCTAGGATGTAAACTCCATGTACCCTAGGCAATTTTAGGATTCCGATTAGCCTTTAATTAATCGGTGACGACTCTTTCAAATTTTTTCGGTCCGGTTGATGACCCCACTCGACTGGACAAGTCGCTCGCCAAGACCCGACATTTTCAAAAACGAAAATTTAAAAATATTTTTCCAAAACGGCTCGGGAAAGTCGGATCCGACGTCCAACAGCCACATTTTTTACTTGCTTCTGTGCTATCAATCCTACATATCGATCAATCTTTTCAATGTTTTGAGCTAGAACAGGATTGAAAAAGAAGATAACTTGAGAATGAAGAAAACAGAACTAACTGAAATAACAACCTTTGCTTTCAAAACTTCTTATTCAAGTTACCAATCCTATAACACCTTACATCTATTTATACATGAACAATGATCTTCTAACAATAGAAATCATAAACGCAACACAACATCAACAATCTACACACTTCTAAACCTTTCTTACAACACACGGCATAGTAACTTGTAGAGTAAGTAAACTCTAAACTCATTCATCCTAACATTCCCTTAAGATGTTTGATTTTCATCTTTTTGTCTTCTGAATTTTTTTATCATCATACAGCATTACAACATTACTAATCTGAGCTGCAATCTGTAATACTCTGCACAACTGCTTTCACAATCTCCATCTACATACCTCATACACATGCAAACACTCAATGTTCTTGAGATTGATCAATCATACATACATAGAATTAACAGATTGAGTTTCCACATATGATTGTCATATCTTTCATCAACCTGAGTTTAGAACATCTCAACAACTCAACTAACCAATTTTGCAAAACCATCTTCTTTCAAAATAACCAAACCAAATTCTGATACAACATACCTTCATACCAGAAACAGAATTCTTGTGATCCTATCAGATAGGCATCTTTGACTTCTTTTTTTTTTCTTTTCTTTTTCATGCTTTTTTTTCATCAAGAACCACTCTTGCAATGACATTGCCATTCATATAACACATCCTTATCTTTTTTTGTTTTAATTGACAGAGAGGTTTTCAACTTCCTCTATCTTACCAATGAAGTTGGAAGGTTTTCATTTGCCTTCATATTTTCATCCTCAAAGACTCCTCAAAGTTGCTTGAATGTTCTCTTCAAGGAGTGTTATTTTCGGATTCAAACTTCACCCTATGCCAGTTTAGGATCAACAAGAATACCAATCTAGCTGAAGTACATTGTAACAGAATCCTATTCAGAAGTAAGAAAGAGACAGAATTTCAATAACCAGAAAGATATGAACAAGTTGAGAAATAAAACTCAACACTGAAAAAGACATCAAATCATAATAGGAATCACAAACTATCAAACCATGTAGATAGAAAAATCAACACAAGAACAATCAAGTGTAAGTAATGTACCAGAATATGTAGAGAAAATATAAAGAAGAAGAAGCAGAGACATACAAATCGAAACAGAGAATAGAACACTATATGCTGCAAGATAAAAGATCAAGATCAAACCACTTAAAGAAAATAAGAACAACCATATCACCACTAAACAATGCAAACATTACTAAAGATTACCACATAACAGCACACCTTACCAAATCACAAATCACCTCATTCAATATCAGATGTATCCTCCTTGCCATCATCATCATCTGCAGACGAAAACATATTAGTTAATTCTTGAAAGGACATTACCCCAAGTTTCCTTCGAAAAGGAACAAACTGTTTCTCAGTGATAGGCTTTGTGAGAATGTCTGCTAATTGTTCTGATGCTGGAACAAAATTCACCACAACCTGCCCATGTTGCACTTTTCCCGAACAAAATAAAGATCAATCTCTACATGTTTCATTTTCGAGTGATGAATTGGATTTTCAGTAAGAGCAACATCACCTGTATTATCACTCCAAACTATAGGTACATATGTTAGTTTAATATCCAGCTCAGATAACAAAGAGGTAACCCACATTACCTCACAGGCCGCATTAGCAATAGCCCGATACTCAGCTTCAGCTGACGACCTGGAGATAACAGGTTGTTTCTTTGAACTCCACACAATAGGGTTCCCATTTAACAAAAGATAATGCCCTGAGACAGACTTCCTATCAACTAAGTCACTGCCCCAATCGACATCAGCATATGACACAAGTATAACATCAGAGGAAGCAACCGAGTTAGCCTTAAACAAAAGACCATGTTCTATTGTCCCTTTAAGATACCTCAACACCCGAAGAACAGATTTCCAATGACATACCGATGGATGCTGCATGTATTGACTCAACTTGTTAACAGCAAAGTGAATATCCGGTTGAGTAACACAAACATGTTGTAAAGCACCCACCACACTTCGATATAGATGTTCATCAGCCCCATGAGCATCCTCATCTACCTCAGCAACCTTGGTAAGAAAATTACCTGACATTGGTGTAGGAAGAGCTGCAGCATTGGTTAACCCGGTTTTATGAAGTAACTCTGCTTTATACTTCCTCTGACCCAAGAGCAAACACTCATCAGAAACCTGAACATCCATTCCAAGAAAGTAGTTTAGGGAACCAAGATCTTTCAATTTAAACTCCTTATTAATATTAGCTACAACTGAATCAATAGTAGACATATCACTACCAGTTATAACTATATCATCAACATATACTAAAAGAAACACAGTACCTGCAGATGACTTCTTGACAAACAAACAACTATCGGCTAAAGAAATAGAAAAACTGAGATTGTTAATAAGAAAACATTTGAGACGTTCAAACCAAGCACGGGGTGCTTGTTTGAGACCGTATAGCGCCTTATTAAGTTTGCAGACAAGAACATTACCGTGATCATCCAGTTTTTCAAACCCCGGAGGCTGAACCATGTAAACATGTTCAGTCAATTCACCATGCAAAAATGCGTTATTAACATCCACTTGTCAAAGTTTCAACTTTTGAGATAATGCCAATGTAAGAATTATACGAACTGTAGGAGCTTTTACCACAGGGCTAAAAGTATCCTGAAAAACAAACCCAGGCTTTTGAGAAAAACCCTTTGCTACTAACCTGGCCTTGTACCTTGCAATCGATCCATCAGAATTTCGTTTGATTTTGAATAACCACTTGCATCCGATAGGAATTCTTCCATCTGGTAACTGAACTAGACTCCAAGGATGATTGTTAGCTAAGGCTTGTAGCTCATCTTTTACAGCAGACTCCCACACAGAAGACATCATGGCACTATGAATATCAGTTGGCTCAGTTTGAAGAAGAGCATCTGGATCAACTACTGAAGTGGTTAAAGCAGTTAAGTTCCATGTCTTTGATCTAGTCTGCATGGAATGTTGATTAGGCTTAACAGAACCATAACCAATATGAGAAGATAAATTACAGCCAGAATCATTAGGAATCAAATCGGTAGTAGGGGCTGAGCTAGCTTGATCAAGTAAAGGAAACATTCTGGAGTCTTGCAGAACATACCTGATAGTAGACAGATTATCTGTATTTGTGACAGGAGGAGAAAGTTGCTCCCCAGATTGTCCTGAAGATACCTGAGGTGGAGGATCATTATGAGATGAATCAGCATTCTCAGGAATAGAATCAACAGAGGAAACAATTTCTTGACTGATATGTCCTGAAGTATTAGGCACCAGTGGGCAGACACTTTCATAACTGATTCCGTCCCTAGACAAATCTGCATTGACATGATCATCAACAGGTGTACAGAGTGAAGAATTAAATGGAATAAAAAATGGTAAAGATGTAGCTGTGTTCTTGACAGCTCTTGACTGCATGAATGATCCTATTTTCTCAGCAAATGGAAAAGCAGCTTCATTAAAACGAACATGACGAGACACATATATTCTTCCAGAATCATCAAGACATCTATAGTCATGCTGGTTCGAACAATGGCCAAGAAACACACATGGTGTGGACTTAAATCTAGCTTATGCTTATTGAATGGTTGAATCAATGGAAAGCATAGACAACCAAAAACTCTTAAAAAACTGTAATCAGGAGTTTTGGAAAATAGCTTCTCATGCGGAGACAGATTATTCAACACCTTAGTTGGAAGTTTATTGATAAAAAACACAGATGTAAAGAAGGAATCAGTCCAATACTGTAAAGGCAGAGAAGCTTGTTTTAGTAAGGTTAGACCCATCTCAACAATGTGGCTATGTTTTCGCTCAACAATGCCATTCTGTTCAGATGTGTAAGGACAAGTAAACTTGTGATTGATGCCATGTTGAAGCAGATAAGAAGCTAAGGCTTTAAACTCCCCACCTCCATCTGTTTGCACTGATTTAATAGATAAGCCAAGCTGATTTTCAACAGCACGATGAAATTGAGGAAAAACAATCGACACATCACTCTTTTTCTTCAAGAAGTAAATCCAGGTATACCTCGTAAACACATCGACTATGCTCACGTAATATAGATTACCGTTAGATGATAAAGGTGCAGGTCCCCATAGATCCATTTCAAGAAGCTCTAGAGGAGCATGATATTCAGTCTTGGATTCTGCAAAGGGTAGTTTACAACTTTTCCCTACACCACACGCATTACAAGATGGTATATTAGAATTCATATTCAGCTTAGCATATTTTATTACAATTGACAAAGTTTGTTGAGACGGATGCCCAAGCCGTTTATGAAGAATATCAGGAGAAATTTTTATTTGAACCATATTGCATAATGTCTCACTAGTAGATTTACAAGCATTCAAACAACCAGCATTATTCTGCCTACTAGTCTCAGACAAACCAGCTTTATTTGATGAAAAATTACTGAAATCAAGCCTATACAAGCCTCCACTCTCTATTCCTTGAAGCAAAACTTGATGGCTAGATGAGTCCTTAACCACACAGTAAGTTGAGTGAAACTCAAAGTATACGCTATTGTCCCTGGTAAACTGCGAAACATAGACCAAATTTTTAGTAATCTGAGGTGTACATAGCATGTTATGTAACACTAGAGGTTTAGCAGATGTATTAATAACAAAGGTTGTAATACTAGCTATATCAATGAAGCTACCATTTGCTACCTGAATCTTACCTGAGCTTGAGTATGACTGCGCACCAGGAGGATTGTTATGCGAGAAATGATTGGTTGCTCCAGAGTCGGGGTACCAGGCCCTGTTAGGAAATTTATAAACAGATGGTGAAGCAGTCGAAATCATATGAGCTTGATGAGCATTATCCTGACTTGAAGCAATGGAATACGAATTAAGAGGAGCCGATGGTAATATAGATGACGGTAAGACAGTCTGATATGAAGTCATGAATGGTGGAATGGAAAGCATAGATGGCATCATAGAGTATGGCTGATACTGCAGTCCAGGCGAAGGTAAACAAGGAGAGACATAATTGTTTCCATAAGCATGAGATGGAACAAATGATTGAGGATTTGGTGGAAAACAAGAACCAGGATTTGGTTGAAATGACGGAGCAGCATTTGGATTTCCATAGAAAAAGTTAGGAGCAGCATTAGGATTTGGATGATAGTTCTGAAACTTAGAAGAACCAGAACTGGAGAAGGACATGGCATCTTCATCATGCCACTGAACAGATGCTAAATTTGCACTGGAATTCTCATTCTGTTGAGCGATAACTCCTTGATAATGGGCATTGAATCTCTGATAGCATTTATGCATCAGATGACTGAACTTACCGCAGAGCTGACACTGCAGCTTATTATTTCCAAAGCCTCTTCCCCTGCCCCTTCCTCGACCAAAAGCAGGTTGTCCAGGCTGATATTCTGGTGGTGAAGCATTGTGAGCAGAATGATGCTGCTGTTGTCCAGAATCTAGATTACTAGTCTGGCCAGAGTCCATCGGTTTTACAGCAGCATCATCAGATTTAACAACAACATTTGCCATTGTTAGAGGAATATCAAATAACATCTCCCTTTGCCTTGCTTTTGCATCAAGTAAGACTGAGAAAATAGATGTGAGGTCATATGGATTACGACTCGCATGTATAACAGCAACAATACTATCAAATTGTCCTTTTACTCCGTTCAGAATTATAGAAATCTGCTGCATTTCCTCTATAGGATGTCCACAACTTGCTAAGCTATCACAGGTTAATTGAATATCTGTAAGGTAATCTCGCACAGATTGTGTAGGAAGCTTTCCAACCTTTAACATGTCGTATAAGCTCATTATACGAGTTGTAGAGGAGGAGGAAAAATTCTGATGAAGCCTGTTCCATATCGCAACCGATGACATGCATCCTACCAGTCCTTTGCTTATTGGTGAAGCAATGGACGCCAATAGCCATGAAGCTAGAAATCGATCTTGTTGCGAGAACTTCACATACTCAGGATTCGGTACTTTGTTTCCATCTTCATCATCGATCAATCGCGGAATGTCTATCGTACCAAACAGATATCCTTCAAGATTTAATCCTCCTACAGCAAGGAGTACCTGATGCTTCCAAGATTGGAAATTGTCTTCTCCTTACAATTGGTAGATCCTCTTATTGAAAAATGCTGGAACTAGTTCCTCCGTAACAGCAGCTCACAGATGATCGAGTAGAGACGAAGGTGCGACAAATTTGATTCAGAGATTACAGCAGAACGATCGACAGAAATGAGAATCAGACTGACTCTGATACCATTTCAGTGTTTTGAGCTAGAACAGGATTGAAGAAAAAGATAACTTGAGAATGAAGAAAACAGAACTAACTGAAATAACAACCTTTGCTTTCAAAACTTCTTATTCAAGTTACCAATCCTATAACACCTTACATCTATTTATACCTGAACAATGATCTTCTAAAAATAGAAATCATAAACGCAACACAACATCTTGAACCTTCTACAACAATCTACACACTTCTAAACCTTTCTTACAACAAACGGCATAGTAACTTGTAGAGTAAGTAAACTCTAAACTCATTCATCCTAACAAATCTCATCCTCCCTTGGGTTCGAGTCTAGATTCAGTGTGGTTTTTCGAGTTTTCATCTTTCCCCTGCAATTGGCATGGCATCGTCGTCCAGAAGTCCTCACGGCAATCGTGTCCTCCTACAAACGCAGGTAAAACAAAAATGGGTACCACCATCTAACACAACTCACTTACAATCTATCTACATATAAAAAAACATAATATTTTTTCATTTGACTTATATCGTAAATTCTTTCACTAATTATAGATTAACCTATTTGCTTGAGTTTCTTCCATTCTTTCATTAATCATATAATTCTCCTATAATATATATAATATTTCTTGTAATAATTTTGGAACAAAAAATGAAGTCCTTAGTTCCCTTTGGTATATAGATAGTTAAAATTCAGATTTTCTTTCGTCTCTTCATTTTGTCGTCTTCATCTCTTACAAAATAACGACATGTGTGTTAAGACTCTCTTTCTATTCTAGAGGATTCATGGACGATCATCTGCCAGATACAACTGTGGCAGAAACTAGCACAAAGACTCTAACGTATGTCGACACAATCAGTGGAAGAGAATTATAGAAGAAATTCTATTTTAAGATTTTCTTCTTCTTGTTCTTGATCTATATAGGGTGAAAATCTTGATGAGATTGTGAAAATACTCAATGTTGTACGTACAATTTTCATTTGCCTTAAGGTTTTGTGAAATTTTGACATAATTATATAACTAACCCAAACTTACAAAATATTGAGAAAATGTTCATTTTTTCCAACAATTCCTCATATGAATGAAAATTGATGGATTCCCTAAGGTTACTCTAGACTTAAAGTTTGAGTTCAACGTTTGACACCTGCATAGGATAGGTAGGTGTGGCCCTTTGAACTTTCCCTTATCAAGTTACATTGAATTTACTGGCTAGTTAGTAGACGTGGTGTCTTTGAACTGTCTGTCGCTGGTGTAAATGATTAGATGGAAAGGGTAGACTTTACTGGTTAGTTAGTAGACACGGTGTCTTTGAACTGTCTGTCGTTGGTGTAAATGATGACATAACGCACACATGCATCTTCCTAATATTGTTCAATTCACGCGTTCATGTTCATTCTGGCCATGTACATTGCCTGATTCTGCAAACGTTTCTAAGAATTGTGCCCTCAAAAAATTCTTTTCAACGAGGCTAGTCTTATCACTTTCATAAGTGATTCATTGTTTCAAGTGTTACTCCAATACTCAAGATTTCATAATTTTTGAATCATTAAAAGCCTTTTCTTACCCACATCCACACGCATCCCTATTTCTCATCGTAAGAATTGATTCGGGGTTTTAAAATCAACCACGCACAGTGATCTATCTCACCCTTATGATTAGGTTGTCCCTTTGAATCTAGATCTTGGAATATCCAAATAACTAGGTTGGGTTTTGCTTCTCAAATGCGCTTACTACACATGCTTCAGTCCCATTTCTCTTGATGATTGACCAATTTGCTCTTTATTTAACTATTTGATTAATAAATCTGATATATTATCCTTCAAATTTACATAGTCGATCGTGATAATTCCAATTGAGAGAAAATGTCTAATGGATTCTGTCTTCGAGGAATATATCTAGACTTGCCATTATACATATGACTTTGTACCCTACCAAATTCAAATTGACTATCGCAATGTATGCAGATTGCAGGCACTAGTCTTGGCCACCTAGGAATATCTTCAAGAAAGTGGATTACTTATTTAGCCTCTTCATCTCATTTATCTAGTGCTATAAACTCAGATTCCATGATGAATCTGACTATAACTGCTTGCTTTGAGAATTTTTGTGATACAACTGCATGCCCTAGGGTAAACACGAATTCACTTGTGGAGTTCGTGTCTCTTGATGCAAATAGTCAATTAGCATCGCTATATCCTTATATAATAGTTGGATATCTTGTATAATGTAGCTCATAACTACGAGTATATCTCAAATATTTTAGTAATCTTATTATTCCGTCGTAATGATCAGTACTTGGATTGCTCATAATCTACTCAGCAAGCCAACAACGTGTGCAATATCAGGTCTAGTACATGACATCAAATACATCACACTTCCATTGACCCTAGCGTACTCTACTTGAGAGACACTTCTCCTGTATTTCTTGAGAAATACTGGTTTGGATCTATTGGAGTGCAGGCCTCCTTTTTGTTATCCTTGTTGAATTTCTCTAATATCTTATTTATATAATGAGATGGGTTAAATACCAAGTAGCTACCTGAACTTTGGACGTTTTGTAACGAGCTACCCGAACTTTGAAAATTCAAAACGGACTACCTCAACTTTGAAGAAGGTGCAAATAGCTACCTCCATCCAATTTCTGACGAATTTCCTACGAATTTCCAAAGTTCGGGTAACGCGTTGCAAAACGTCCAAAGTTCATGTAGCTACTTGGTACTTAACCCTAATGAGATTGACTTAGAATGATTCCTTCTAATGTATGATTAATCTTTATTCCAAGAATTACATCACCAAGACCCATATCCTTCATGTCAAATCTCGAATTCAACATATCATTTGTGGATTTAATCATCTTATCATTCCTTCCAACGATAATCATGTCATCAACGTAAAGACACAAAATGACATAAATTTCATTTGTATCTTTCACGTAGATGCATTTATCGCATTCACTTATTTTAAATCTTTTTTCCAGGATGACATTGTCAAAATTCTAATGTCACTGTTTCAGTGCCTATTTCAAACCGTACAATGATTTCACCCGTTACTGTCAGTTACTAAGGAAGTTGCTAAACCTTTTGAAGCAAATACATACTCATTTAGAGAAGAGTACAAAGTAATAATTTGTGTTGGTAAGAATTTGTGTTGGCACAACTGATTGTCGCACTATGTTATTTTAATCGTGACACCATTTATGATTGAGTGGAAATGTATACCGACAGATGGAGATGCCAGTTTTGGAAAGTGGTTCTGGGCTTACAGACCCTCAATTGAAGCTTTTCTAGATTGTTTAACGTTAATCAACATTGATGACACACATTTGTGCGGAAAGTACAACAGAAAATTATTAGTGACACTGTCAAACGATGCTGAAAAACAAAAGTTTACATTGTTATTCGCCTTTGCAGACTTTGAGAGTGTAGAGAGTTGAACATGATTTTTAGAGTGGCTGCATCAACACGTGATGAAGTATCAATGTTCGGTATGTATAATATATAATTGTCATGCATGCATTAAAAGAGTTGTTGCGATTCTTTTCCCATAACCCGACGGACTCCATAGATATTATGTCTGTCACTTGACCAACAACTTCAATAATAGTATCAAGGATAAAAGTATGGATAATAAATACTATGAAATGGAGTGGATAATATCAAAGAAAAAGATCAACAAGTTATGAAAATTATTCAATGGTACAACGAGAGCAAGTTTCGTCAATGGTTAGTCAATTATGGAGATTTATTATAGTCAATGGTACCATGTGGATATAGATACCGTCTTAAGACAATAAATTAGTCACTACCTGTAACAGTATTGGTCACTACCCGTAACAGTATTGGTAGATGTTATATTTAAAAGATTAAATATGTTTTGTCGATTGTAGGGCTTAGTATGAAAAGTAGGTAGCGATGGGAAACGACGTTCTTATGAAAATGAGATTGTTATTGGTGGCCACTAAAGAGTCTGGTCAACCTTTTGAAACATATACATGTTCGTACATAGTAAGAATGTGTATTGGTAATAACTATCGTGTAAACTTGCAACAAATGCCATGTAACTTCATTGAATGGACGTTGTTTCGACGACCATGAAACACGTCATGACAACGCTCCGATTCACAAATACGGATCTGAAGTCATACATTGATTCACATTTTGATGTTGATTACTACATGCAGACATACCTTCATAAATTTCACCCTCTATCAGAACCATATTGGTTGCCAGAGTTAAATGGTCCAAAAGTAAAGTTTGATCCGTAAATATTTATTTGTTCGTGTGAGTTTAATTTTTGCAAATAATTAGTTTGAAAATGATGACCAATATAAAGATGATTAAAATAGAATTTTTGAATGGCGTGACACTTTCTATTTGCTTAACATGAAAGTTTAAAGTTAGTTTTAGAAAAGATATGTACCGCAAATATAATGTACGAGACATACTTTTTGCACAGAGTAAAATGAAGAGTGCAACGGTTAGTCTGTTAGACTTATTAATACGTACGTAATTGCAGAAAACAATAACTAGAGGGCACAAGTACCATAAGTGTTAAATTGAGAAGGCATAGGTGCAATTTTCCAAAAATAAAATTACGCGCCAACCCAACCTACCGGTAACACGTGATGATGCCGGTCGGCTTGTGTCCTGTCCTCAACGGAGCCATCGTTTTCATAGGAGCCCGCACAGAACACAGGGCAGGGGAGAGAGCAGAAAAAAAAATAATGGAGTAACGTGATTTACTAAACTGTCCGAAGGAACAAACTAATTCCGAGAAAAATTCTCGCTTCGTCTCTCTCCCTTCCTCTCTGGCAACTCCTCCCCAGTTTCAGCTTTCTTCTCGCTTGTTTTTCGGATGTTCTGATCTGATCATTGTCGTTGCTTGTTTCTGTTCCCTCAAGGCCTCGTCGCGACAATTTTCTCAGTTGATTCTCTCCGTGGAGTCGATGTTATCTGCAATGCGGCTCAATTGATGGCACGTTAGGGTTTTGATTTTGAGTCCGCTGTGCAGATCCGTCATTCATTTTTTTTTACTGCTGCTCCTGTTTCGCCCACCTCATTTTTGGATACCATCCCAATTGTCCGCTTTTTGATCCTGACGATGATGTTTCTTTGATAATCCATCTTCGGGAAGTTGGGCGATGTGATGAAATTGTGAGGTTCTTGTTTAAGGAGAGTTGATTGCTTATTTGGGTGTTGAGGACATTCGATCATGGATCGAGTAATTGGGTCTAAGTTCAAAATGGGCAGGAAGATTGGCAGCGGATCTTTTGGGGAACTCTATCTCGGTAAGCTTTTCGTCGGCATACAGTATCTGAACGTATGGGTTGAATCACTAGAACATGATCGTATGGGTTAATTTGTCTCCGTTGGATTGATTACAGGGGTTAATATCCAGAGCGGTGAAGAGGTTGCAATTAAGCTGGTAATCTTCCCTGATTTCCTTGTTTATTGTTAATAACTGGGTTTGTGAATGTGTGTTTCATTTCCTAATGATGCTCAGGTTAGATCTACATTGTGACATAACTTGTGGAGCTCTTTGCGTTAGATGTATTGCTTGTTTATCATACAGCACTGCAAGTCTACAAGTGTAGCCTAATCATCTCTTGATCGGCTAGCAAGTCTTAGGATGTAATTTCTACTTGCTGAAATCTTCTGGTGCTTCCACGAGGCCTTCTGCTTTGAATTGAAACATTTGTGAATGACATTTTTTTGTTTCTCATGATTGAAGATTTTCTCTTTTTATCGATTAGCTAGAAATTAGTTGTCTTCTTAGTATAGTTTCCCTTGGTTTCGTACTCTTCAGGAAAATATCAAGACTAAGCACCCTCAGCTTCACTACGAGTCGAAACTGTACATGCTTCTACAAGGAGGAAGTACGTTGTTTTGCTACAACTCTTACAGTGATTGGATTCTTCTAAAATATCGATGTAGTTTTAGTGATTACCTACAGTGTTGGGAAATTTAAATATTAAATTGGTTGAATCTTCCTACTGAAGCGGGAATTCCACATCTCAAGTGGTTTGGAGTGGAGAGTGACTACAATGTCATGGTCATTGATCTCTTGGGGCCCAGTCTTGAAGACTTGTTCAACTACTGCAACAGGAAGTTCTCTTTGAAAACAGTGTTGATGCTGGCTGATCAATTAGTATGTCGACTAGTCTTACTGGGTAGATTGTCTAGTTGATATCGTAGTATACATCTTATTTAACGAGTTATTGATGCTATGAAATATTTCTCAGATAAACAGAGTTGAGTACATGCACTCGAGGGGTTTCCTCCACCGTGACATCAAACCCGACAACTTTTTGATGGGTCTAGGACGAAAAGCAAACCAGGTACTTATACCCAGTTTCAAATAGTGTACTTCCTCCGGTTGGAGATTTAGATTGATGAAGCATCCTAATAAAGAATCATGTTGTGAATTTCACATAACCTTTTAGGTTTCCTAAAGAGAGTTGCAGGATTAGATGTTGCTTAATTTTTTTAGGATAAATTGAAATTTCTCACACTTCCACTTCATTTAGAATGAGAAAATTCCTTCAGTAGAGGACTGACTATCTTGGTGAAGAGGGTGGCTACTATTCGTGGGCTGGTTCTTACTTCCTAATTGATCTTTCCAGGTTTATGTCATTGATTATGGCCTTGCAAAGAAGTATAGGGATTTGCAAACTCATAAGCACATACCATATAGGTAAGATGGTTATCTATGTCCATGTGAGTAACTAACTCATAGAAACTCATCTTTAATTTATTTTTTGGTTTCCTCTGTTAAGTATAGTATCAGAATACTTAGTCACCCTGTAAAGATCCATTCATGTCTTTTTGTCCCACTAAATGCAGTCAAGTGTCCTTTTCTTGATTTGACAATTTCTAATCAGTTGTATTTTGTTGAATATTTGCCTTGATAGATGATAACGTGGATTGAATGTACTGTAGATTTCTAGTGTATGCCAAGATCGTAGTGTGTTGAACTGAAAATGGTTTAATTGTATTATCTTTTCTGGTCATTTATTTTTGGGTTAACAACCAAATTGCTACCCCAACTTTGTACACTTTACAAATTACTACCTGAACTTTAATTTTTCAAAATCAGTTACCTAAAATTTGACATTTGGGTCAAATTGCTACCTCCGTTAAATTTTCTGTTAAATATGAACGGAAAATAATATGGCAACACATGATTGGTCCATAATTTAAAAACTATATTATTTTTTAAAAATACTAAAAAAATCTGAAAAATTACTTAGTCACCCTGTAAAGATCCATTCATGTCTTTCTGTCCAACTAAATGCAGTCAAGTGTCCTTTTATTGATTTGACAATTTCTAATCAGTTGTATTTTGTTGAATATTTGCCTTGATAGATGATAACATGGATTGACTGTACTGTAGATTTCTAGTGTATGCCAAGATCGTAGTGTGTTGAACTGAAAATGGTTTATTTGTATTATCTTTTCTGGTCATTTATTTTTGTGTCCTATTACTTTTCCAGATTTGTTTAGAATTTTTTTGGTATCTTTAAAAACTTATTTAGTTTTCTAAATTATGGAGCAATTTTGTGTTGTCATGTCATTTTCCGTTCATATTTAACGGAAAACTTAACTGAGGTAGCAATTTGCCCCAAGTCTGAAAGTACATGTAGCAAAATTTGAAAAAGCAAAGTTCAGGTAGTAATTTGTAAAGTACCCAAAGTTGTGGTAGCAATTTGGTTATTAACTCTTTATTTTTACAATCTAGTGTCATTCTTTCCTGAACTATCAACAAAACTTGACTTTCATGGTTAGCGATTGGCATTGTGTGTGATCTTTGGTCTGATATATCCTCTCTCTTCTTAGGGAAAACAAGAATCTTACTGGCACTGCTCGTTATGCTAGTGTCAATACTCACCTTGGAGTAGGTAAGGAAATTGTTTTTGAAACTATGAAACAATCATTTTTCATCTTACAGACCTTACTGTGTGTCATCTTATGTTCTCCATGCAGAACAAAGTCGGAGAGATGATTTAGAATCGCTTGGCTATGTTCTTATGTACTTCTTAAGAGGAAGGTAGTTCTGTCAGTATGGTTTTATCTCAATCTGGTCCATGTCATTTATCTTCTCCATCTGATGTTTATGCTTTCTGCAGTCTTCCATGGCAGGGTCTGAAAGCTGGAACAAAGAAGCAAAAATATGATAAAATTAGTGAAAAGAAGATGCTAACTCCTATAGAGGTATATGCTAGTTTCTTTGCTACTACAGTTGCTTCCAATTATTGTTCTCAAAGTAAAATGTTATGCAGTTATGGATCTTCTGTTTTTGCAATTGACTAATCTGGAATGATGATTAAGAGATTTAGTTTGATATTCATTCAGGTGCTTTGCAAATCATATCCATCTGAGTTCATATCGTACTTCCATTATTGCCGATCTTTGAGGTTTGAGGACAAGCCGGACTATGCATATTTGAAAAGACTATTCCGCGACTTGTTCATACGTGAAGGTAAAATCCTCATGAGCGTTAAACTTTTCCTCTTGGTTATTAGTCAACAGGCTGATCCAATTGCATTATGTGTAGATAGCCAATGCTGTAGCAATTCCTTCTACGTTTACATTGCACTTCCTCTCTCAAATGTTGTGGCTAAAAGTAACATTTACTGCTTTGGTATAACTTTATCCTGTAGTTTGCACTGTAATCTTTTGAAAGGCCTTTGTTTCTTCTAAGCCAGTGTTGTGATGACATTTGTGTTTCCGAGCTTCTTTCCTGCGGGTAGAAAGAATTTTCTTTTTGTGGAAATTTGAAAATGACATTGGATAACCATGTTTTCCGGGGGGGGGGGGGGGGGGGTTCTCCTTAAAGGTGGGTTTTGTCAAGAATGGTCTAGTTAAATAACACCTTTTATTCTATGGTTTTATAGGGATTCAATTAAGCAAAGCAAAGATTTCCATAATTGTAAGAACTAAGGATTTCATCCACGTACTAGCTAAGCTTCTGCATTTGATTCAAGCCCGATTTATTTCTAAAGCACTTAACTGAATTTCATATAGTATCTCTGTTTCAAGCCTAACTAGACAAGCCACATTAGTTACTGTAAAGGGATTTCATGGTAGTCACGAATGTGGGTCAAGCCCCAATACTATAGTTTATATGCACTTTATGTTAAGTTATGACCAATTATGGCGAGCCATCTGCATTTCCATGTGAGAGATGTGGGTGTCAAATGCTATTTTTCTTTTGAAAGTAGATGCTGAGCACATCAGTTGGAAAGGAGGGGAGGGGGGAGGAAATGAGAATATAAGTATAAGGTATCCAACTTCGCCAGTCTAGCGTAAGCTTTGATTGGACACAAATGTAGCTTCACTTTTAAGGGCTTTAATGATTTCATTTAGAACAGTATCAAATTAAATAAATCTTACCAACCAGAGATGGTTCTTGTTTTTGAATGATGTGTTGCATTATCAGTGGTTTGCTCCTCAATTTCAATTTTTACAGGTTACCAGTTTGACTATGTATTTGACTGGACCATACTGAAGTATCCCCAGATCAGCACAAGCTCCAGAATGCGGGTTAGTCTTGTTAATTTAAAGTATTGCCTGCTTTCTTTATTATGCATTGAGCTAATTCCCTATGCTTTCCATATCAGAATGCTACCAGAACGGGTCCATCAGGAGAAAAAACAGAAAGGCCTTCAGGTCTGTCAACTCTAAAGAAAGCAAACTCCAGATACCATGCTAAACCTATAGCTTTACTTCAGAGCATAATGTTATATAGGGGTGCTTCGCATTTGCATGATCTATTTGTATTAAAGTTTTATGTTCTAACACTTGCCAGCCACTCTTACTGCAAAGGAGTAAAAGATTTGAGGTTAATAAATATAATCGGCTAGAGAGACTTGTTTTTTAATTGCTAAAGTTTGGAGGATTTGACAAAAAAAAAAAAAAAGAAGAGAAAAAGTCCACCCACCCTTAACCAAGTAATTAATGTATAAAAAGCTTACTCCTTACTCTGAAGGTTATATTCTGTGTTACTTTTCACATTTGACTTCAATGGTGCAGGACTGCTTGGTGATCACTTGAAGCTTCAGGCTCAGGAAGAATCTCATGCCAAGGATACGGTATTTAATAGTCTCGCTAAACTATGATAAGGGAAATCAGATTGCACAAGATAGTTTAATTTATTATGCATCTCATTTCATAAATTTTGTTACTATTTGACACCGCCCATCACCCCCACAAAAACACACAAAATAAATACTGTTGATTTTATCTTCTCCTGATTTCTCAAATGTGAAGTGTATTTGATTTTGGTAACATTACAAAAAAAAGTTGACAAGCCTCTGCTTCATTATTAACGTAAGCGATTGGTTGATTGTATAATCATCAGGCGGATCCTGATCGAGTACAAGCTTCAACATCTCGCCATGGTAGCGCATCGAAGAGAGCAATTGCATCTAGTAGCAAACCGACCACTTCAGGGGAGCCAAGTGACGGCAGAATGAGCCGCCTAGTTTCGAGCAGCGGGGCCCGTTTTTCGTCGAGCCAGAGAATCCAAGCTGAATCGGAGCCCAAACTGAGCAGCCTCTCCCGGCCTACTTCCTCACGAGGCCTTATTGATAGTCATATTCGAAGCTTTGAGCGCTTCACCCTCAGCTCCGACAAAAGGAAGTAAATTTTTTATGTTTAATATGACTACTACATATAAAAATTGTTCTGTGTCGTCGGCCCCAATATTGTTCAGTGACGCGTCACCATTGTATCTGTAGTCTTTGTAATGAGGTTTGTCTAGATTAATGTTTGGGATGGTACCCAGGTTTATATTATATGTATGTATGTACGTAAAAGAGAATATGGAAGACGAAGCCTGAAAGGAGAGTTTCATGTGGTTTTCCATGAGAGAAAGAGAAGGGAAAGAAAGAAAGAAAAAAATTATAAATTCTGTTCCTCTCTGCTTAATATTCTTTGATCTTCTTCAATCTCTGGCTTTGAGAATTACATCACACCTGAGGCTTGCTTCTATTTTTTTTTTTCCATGATTTGAAGTTTTATGCAGTCTTATGCATAGATTTTCAGTTGATGTTCTCCTTCTTCTTCGTGTTAAACCCTAGCACTCCTAATTCATTGGAAAGATATTGCTAGCTGAGCTTTTGATATAGATAGGTGATTTAAATTCTAAAAAACGTTTTTGATATTAAGGTTCAAGCTTGTGTTTCCATTCCAATAAATTTATAAATCATAAGGGCTTCTAGATTTTGATCCTAAACAATTCTGAAGCTCAACAATCTTAGTAGGCAGTTAGTTAAAACATGTTCTTTAGGAAAATACTTCTTTTACTTACGGGGCGTTTCTTTCACGGAATTCGGAATAAGGAATACGGAATAGAGAATAGGAGTTAAGAATATGAAGTTGTTTCTTTGGTTGAATAGAATGGAATGAAATAAGAAATTCTGTTGTTTATTTGGTGGAATTGTATACGGAAAAGGAATGGAATGTGGTAAAATGACATATTTGCCCCTTTTTGTATATGTATAGTATATAATAAAAATAAATTGTTTTAATTAATTGTAAAACTTAAAAATATTAAAAACGTTTATTTAAATAATAAAAAAAATTAAAAAAACGAATTTTTTATTTATTTAATTTTTTTAAAAAGACCAAATTATTAATTTTTAAAAAATAAAAAATGTAAATTGTCATGCAAAATAATATTTCTTAAACAATCAATTGATTACATAATTTGTATATTTTGCCACTGAATTTTATAAAATATGACATTACTCAAAGATAAATATTTGATTTACAAAATAAAAATAAGATCCAATCACATGAATTGTGTCATTGTATTTACAGAAAAGACCAAACCAGTTCAGTAAAGAAGTTTTACAAAATAAAATCAAAATGCATGTTTTAATAGCATTCATTATAGTGTGCATAGTTAGACCAATGGATGTACTAACAGAGAAGAAATTTCACAAATATGAACTTTCAAATATGTGCCACAGCTGCTCAATCAAGAACAGGATACCCGGATATCATGGCATACAGGTAACTAAGCTGAAGGTTCCATTTGATATTTATACCCAAAATAGTGTTTATCAACAGTGAACTGCCACCACCAAATCTCTCAGTATAGTTATCATGTTTAAGTATCCACAATTAGACAATATCGACATGCAATAACTGCAGCAATTACTACAGAACGACATTGAGGTGGATATCAAACTAAGGAAAGTGAATCCTGATCAAAGTAATGATAATAGTTAAACAGAGCTCCGAGAATCTACAACTACCAAATGACACAAGAAGTTTACTAACATGAAAACTGAGGTCCTCTTTTGCTACATCCACGATAGAATCTCGAATACTTCGATTTCCATATATCAATCGGTTCGACGTAACCGCCATTCTGCAAATTCAGCGATTACGGAAGTTAATACCAAATAAATCAAAATCTTAAACAATAATAAGTTCTGCATAAGAACTAGATCTATAGGCATCTGAGCATCTCTACCAGTTTGGAGTTCAAGGTGCGTTCACGCAATCTATGATGATACCAGACAAGATCGGAGACGGCATGACCAATAATGAACGAAACCAAACCAAACCAAAAGCAAACAGAATCACACCGGAGATTAACGGAAACGAGATCTTCTTCTTCTTCTTCAGTGAGGTCGATGAAGCTGATCTCAACCAGTAGATGAAGTTACGGTAACTTCCGTACGCACTGAGCCTCCGCAATTTTGCTCCCGCCATCGATTACTAATGGCAGAAGAACTCTAATTGGACGCCATTGAAGTACTGAATCCTACTGGTCAAGTAGAGATACAGTGCTGGAGTTGTGGATTGAGCTGTTGCTGAAGCCACTTTGCTGAATAGCGATAGCTTAGAAGAATATCTAAATGCAGCACACAGGTCCTCCTTACTGCTCAGGACTCGTTAAAGCTTGGATTCCGGAATCTTGCAGAGAGATCCAGAACATCACATTTCAAGAACAGCATAATCGCATATCAAAGATCAAGAACATCACATTTCTACAGCATAATCAGCATAAGCGGTCAAGAATAAGCATAACAAGAACAAGAACCCAACAAAACAGCATTTCTATAGCATAATCGGTCGAACCCAGATTTCACGATTTCTGGGTTTGGCGATTGAAATCCAAAACCGAGATTGTAGAAAACGTACCTGGTCTTCTTCGCAGTGGGTTGGTGGCATCAAGAATCGGTCATAAAGATTCGAAGGAGATGGAGAAGAGGAAGAGAAGGCTCGATGCTGGAGGGAAGCGGGAGTTCTCCGGTGGAGGGTTTAGTGAGAATTGTAGTGAGGGTTAGTCTAGGAATTAATAAAAGGAATTGAGGCTAATTCCGTATTTTTTAACTCGATTCCTTATTCCTTGACCGCCCGTCTTAGCCAATCCGACATATTTGCCTGGAATCTCTAACACCACCCCTCTTGGATTCCATAAGCCAAAAAATTTTAATTCCGCGAAAAGAACAACTTCATACGGAATCCGTATCACCTATTCCATTCCAATTCTGCGAAAAGAACATGTTGTTATTGTAGTTTCTTTTCATTTAACTGAGTACAATTTTAGAAGCTGCTTTATCAGAAATTAGCGAAATGAAAAGTCATCTTAGTCGGTGCAGTGATTGATTATCACGCCAATAAAAATAAAGACAATATAAGAAGTAAAAAACTATTTCTCATCAGATCAATGAGTCATTACGAAAATTTGATAATGATATTATTAGAAGAACAAAAAACTTGAAATAATGATAATTGATGTTGACAAACTATTGTAGAAAATGAGTCATTCACGGTTTAATGTTGCAAAGAGATTGTCTTAGGACCGATATTTGGACTTCAATTTAGAATCTATCATATATGTCTTTATCTAATTTTCGAATTATGATGGAGCTATGATTTACTTGACTATTGAGATGCATGGATGATATATATATATAAAGGTTTTGATAGTGATTGTTGATAATACGACCGCTAATGAAGTTGATGTCAACTATTTGAAGAAAAATTTCCATTCATTTAATACAACGATCTTAAAGGGAAAGTTTTCTCATCTTAGGTACATTTCTCATATTCTCAGTTTAATTGTAAAAGATAGACTTCTTGAGTTATCTGAAAGCTTCTTAAGAGTATGATATGCAATTACTTTTCTTAGGACTATTTTCTGCTTGAATGCAAAAGTTTAAGTCTCCTTTGGAATAAGAAAGACTAACTTGGACAAGTAACCCATGTTGGGATGTTGAAACTAGATGAAATTATACTCTTCTTACAATAACTCAACTATTAAGTATAGAAATAGTTTTTAGTTTATGAGATGTACAAGTTGAATTCTAAATTTGTGTATAAGCTTAAAGATAGTACAATATTATCAATTGAGAATGATTGAGAAGAGTCTAGTGCTATTTTTCCTTTTCTTATAAATATTTAATAGGGAAAAGTCTGAAAATGGTACAACGTATTTGACGAAAATGGTTTTTCCACGATTGTGTTTTGGTCCAACATGTTTGAAAATGATGGTAATTGATACCTCCGTTACTAGACTGTTAAAAACTTCCGTTAAATATTTTTCATATTTGCAAAATTAACCAAATATTTTTATAAATGTTACAATTCACCCTACAAACTTACACTAATGTTTCAAACAAGTCCCGACTTGATTCAAGCCACACCGGGGAACCCCTAGCCAGGGTCCAAACCCCGACCAGGTCACCCAACCCTGGGAACTGGTCTGGGTTCGGACTGAGACCATAGAACCCCCGATTGGGGCTTAATTGGAGCCCTAATTGTTTGAACCAGCCAGGTTCGGTCCAGACCAGCCAGGTTCAGTCCAAATCAATTGGGGCTCTAATTGTGCCCCAATCGGGGGTCCTATGGCCTGGGTCCGAACCCAGACTAAGTACCCATGGTTTGGAGACCTGGTCTGGGTTCGGACCCAGACCATAGGACCCCCGATTGGGGCTCAATTGGAGCCCCAATCGTTTGAACCGAACCCAACCAAGTTCTGTCCAAACTGATTGGGGCTCCAATTGAGCCTCAATCGGGGGTCCTTTGGTCTTGGTCTGAACCCAGACCAGGTCCCCAGGGTTGGGTGACCTGGTCGAGGTTTGAACCCTGGCATTGGACCCCCGGTGTGGCTCGAATCGAGTCGGGACTTGTTTGAAACATTAGTGTAAGTTTGTAGGGTGTAATTGTATTATTTATAAAAATATTTGATTAATTTTGCAATTATGAAAAATATTTAACGGAATTTTTTAACAGAAAAGTAACGGAGGTACCAATTACCATCATTTTCAAACGTATTGAACCATTTACCATCACTAAAAAACAAGTTGCACCGAAAACCATTTTGTGCAAACATGATGGACCATTTTCAGACTTTTCCCTATTTAATAATGTCACTATTCGTATTGGATACCACCAGCTATAATTAGTGATTGCATGCTTGAGATTTGTAAGATCGAAATTTAGATTACCGAATATCTTCAAGGTCCTATGTTTAAGTCAATTGTTGGTAAATGAAGCCCAAGCATGACAAGTATTAGGGTAATGTGAAGAAGGTGAACTTGATATTTTACGTATATGTTGTACTTGATCCTCATAGAAAATGATTTTTTTTTTATCATTGGAGAATGCTAAAGACTCACACATCATTTGAATTAAAGAATGAATTGCATGCAACCTTGCAATCAATGTTTGAGTAATATGAGAGATCTTTAAATAGGCCGAACACCCAATGATAGTGTCCAAGGCTCAATTATGGTAGATCGAACTAAAGTGGAGTCATTAATGATCAAGTTGATTGGTTGAATTCGAGATTTAAGCGTAAAATTGGAATACAAGCTTATGATCTTTGAGAAAGTCTGAATTAAGAAAAGTAGTTGGAATAAGCTCTTAATAATAGTTTAGATTTTGAGAAATATTTTTCTTTGTGGAAGAAGCACAACTCACACTATCCCATTGTTGCAACGATTGAGAGACGTCTTGTTATTTTCGTGCCTATTGTGGCATCTAAAAGTAAGGGTGATCATAGCTGGGCCGGTTCGGTCTTGGAGGCAAAATTGAGAGTGAAATTTTGGTTCTCACTTCTGGAAGACCGAGACCGACTTTGGCCAAAATAAACCACCCGAGTCGGCTTTGCTTGACTCTGGCTGGTCTCGGTCTTGGACTTAAATGTTTTGTCAAAAAAATACTGAACTAGGAGCTTGATTGGCGGAAAACAAATCTCCATGAGCAAGTAAGCCACGATCGCTTCCTGGAGGGCGGAGACAGCACTGCTCTGGAAGTCTGGAACCTAAGATCAGTCTTGAAGTCCTAAGCAATCTCCATGACCAATCTCTGGAAGGGTAGCTTCCGAAATTGAAGTTCCGTGCTCTTCTGGTACTTCCTAATCTCCTTCAGCGCCATCGTTCCCACTGTTCCCGTCCTGAACCTGTGCGACTTCTTCCCTCACCAAAAATGAATCTGCATCGACTTCTAACAAATTGCTTGATTTTTCTCTTTTTTTTTGTTGCATTTTTACACATTGTTTCTTTTTCATTTCAATTATTTTAAGTTAATTACTTTATAAATTATTTTCTGATTTTAAAAATATTTGTGCATTTATCAGCAATTTTTACATTTTCATTTAATTCTTTAATTTTATTATATAAGCTTATATTCAAATTTAATATTGTATTGTATATGTAATTGACATTGATCTGACTAATATAAAGCTGTCGTATCATCGGTTTAACGCAATGTGTAGTCTTACTATTTAATAACGAAACATTAATAAATACTAAATAGACCAAATACATATATCTCATACGACATACACAATCACACTAAAATTCAAAACCAAATAAATATATTCTCACATGTCAAACTTAAGGTGCATTCTATGAACTTTCTTTTTATATCCCACTCTTCGGCCAGAAAAACAAAATTACACTTCGCACTCTGCATCTCCATTGATCCAAGAAGCTCTCGCGTTCCCACTCCCTCTCTCTCCGCATAATCATCTGCTTCTTATTCGAAGCACTTGACGATCCAATTCGATGAAGATCTAGGGTTACGGCAGCTCCGCGAGCTGCAAAGCGG
This sequence comes from Chamaenerion angustifolium, assembly GCA_946814005.1. Taxonomy (NCBI): domain Eukaryota; kingdom Viridiplantae; phylum Streptophyta; class Magnoliopsida; order Myrtales; family Onagraceae; genus Chamaenerion; species Chamaenerion angustifolium. Next base: position 33,381,167 of record OX328266.1, on the reverse strand, counting down.
TTTCATCTATTAGCATTTTCTCATGCTGTATTGTAAGATTTTTGCTGGCGTATATGGAATTAAGTTTAGAGCTGCAAATCGAATCTGAGAGTTGTTATCCTTTCTGTGCCGTGTTTAGTGTTCTTGGTGGATAGAGTTAAAAGGTAGGATCCGCAGGAAAACATGGCGGACTGTGTTGTTGGTGAAACGATGTATGTGGAGACTGACTTGTTGCAGCTCAATGAGGTCTCTCCTATTGCTTTGAAATCTAACGCTGATTTTGTTGACAAGATCTTCGAACAATGGCTCTCCCTTCCTTGCACCGATCGACTGGTATTTCTGTCACCTCGAGCTCCACAATTTAAATGCGCATCTAGTACGTGTTATTTATTCTGTACGGACTATATGTAGTTTCTGCACGAATTATGCTGCTGATTCAGTTACAGAGCGTTCTATGGGGTTATTATGTATTGAGATTAGCGAGTTTTTTTTGTCTGAGTTAACATGTCAACACAATACGGCGTGTCTGTATTCAAAATCATCTTGTGTTTATAAAGCACGGAACTTCCTATTCTCATAAGGTACATGTGCAGTTGCCAATGAAATCACGGGGCCAGTACTTTCTTGAAGATTTGATTTCTGGTATCTTAATGGTAGAAGACACTGATTCTAAGAATCGTACTTTAGTTAAGTATATGACTTGGCATGCTCTTTCTGACGCATTCAGAAGATTGTTAATGTTCTACTTAGTATTTGTTTTTGGTAAATACTCTATTTAGTGTTATTCCAAACCTCATCTGTTTTGCGGCTATTTTCTGTTCGTAAAGAACGTAATTGTTCCGTTTCTTCAAAGGATCACACATTAACTTCAGTGTGTTCCTGCTGCTTTGACTGTAGGTAAGATCCTTGGTTGATGATGCAAAGGCTGGTCTGTCTCTTAATGTCCCAGGAGGCTCTCCCAGATCGACTGCTGCAGGCAATTCCTTACCATCCATGTTTCTTGCTGGCAGTGTACCTCCACTTTCTCCAAGAAATATATCTGTATCTCCTCGTGTAATGAGACAGAAAAGCACTCTGTCGAATTTGGGCTCTTCTTTGAAAGTGGTCAATGAGCCAGATAGGGAAACAATACCTCAGGTAAGAGAGACAGAGATGTCTTTATGATAGTTACTTGGGTAATGCACCCATATGATTGAACATGTTATTTGCACCGTTGTTGTTCCGCCCATCTTACCTATTAGATATTACATCTCTATGCTAAAATGACAATTTTTCCATCTTGTTCATCTTCATCTCATTTTCACTTTACTTTAACACTAAATCACGAATCGAACTAAAAAAACTGTTCTGGGTTTGAATTCAACCCCAAAATACTGGTCTGGGCTGAATTCAAACCCAGAAAGACGATTTTGGCTTTGATTTACACCCAAATCTGTATTTTTTTTATTCGATTCATGATTTAAGAGTAAAAAAATGAAGATGAGATGAGGATGAATAGGATGACAAAATCTGTCATTTTGACAGAAAATAATAATATTTAACGGAAAAAATGGATGAAACCGTAACGACAATCCAAATAACAACATTCGGCAAACATGCATATACACCCAGGTTATTTACCCTAGTAACTTGGATGTGGTCAAGATGTATTATTATTCTCTACTTATAATCAATATTATTTTTTAATTGTTTCAGTTCTATTTCCAAAATGGTCAGCCACCACCCAAAGAACTGAAGGAGCAGTTTTTGTCGAGTGTTGACCAGATTTTCTGTGGTCATTCAGAAGGGCTTCAGATAGATGGTAGGTAACATTTATGATCATAATTTGTTTAGTAGGAAAAGTCCTGTCACCTCTGAGATGTTCTAACCTGTATCCTGTTGTTTCCTTGTCCTATCAGATTTTAAATTAGTTACTAGAGAAATTTGCAAGCTGCCATCATTCTTCTCAACATCCCTATTCAAAAAACTAGATGTCAATGGCACTGGTTTGGTAAAAAGGTGTGTACTTTTTTGTAATGTCTGTATGTGTGTAATATAGCCTATTAACTGAGTAGATATAACACTGACAGAAGATCTTAGACAGCTCGAAGCATTTTTTAGATACCTGGATTTCATCACTAATCAAATATTCAAATTGAATCTTTGTTAGGCTACTCTTCCCCAGTTCCCATGGATATATTATTTACTTTTCCCCAATATTTTGTATCTGTAAACAACTCTTGTTTCAGTGTTTGTGATCATGATTCAAAGGAAAAAGGGTAGCAAGTGTGCTCATGATCATAATTTTGACTATTATCAAGTGTGCTCGTGGTAATAACTTTGACTTTTGAACAAGTGTGCTCATGCTCACAATAGATATCTTAGCATGTCTATGAATCTTTTACTGTACTTTTTTTGCCACATCTGTAAATGAGTAGCACCCACTTAGTGCTGAGTTGTGTTAATGACACATTAACCTTTAACTTTCAAAAATAAAATTCGAGTCTTTCTTCTTCTGTTAGTTCTGAGATAGATTTTGATTGTTACTTTTTCTTGTTGATAAGATTTGATTATTACTTTACCCAATTATACAATAGGGAAGCATTTGCTGATTACTGGAGCAGTGGCAACATGTTAACAGTGGATACAGCAACCAAAGTCTATCGGATCCTAAAGCAGCAAGATAATAAGTACCTTAGTCAGGTTTGGTCTCTTACCTCTTTCCTTCATTTCTATTCTGTTTTTCAAACAATAAAAGATCTTCAATAATAAAACAATGTTCCTTTGTCATGTCTGTTATATATATATATCAAGAAAGACCTGCTTGACTGCAGTCTTATCATACCTTTTGCTCTTCTATCCTCTTCTTTTAGTGTTTAACTGTTTCCACTTGGACTCAACGTCTGTATCAAGGTTTTCCAAGTTTTGTAGTGTCAGTTTCACAATTTATATTCAGGAGGATAGAAGTGCTCTAGCAGTTTCACATAACCAAAGGTGATGATGGAGGCTGCGAGTATATAGTTAAGCTTGCTATTGCTGACCACCAGACCTGAGCTAAGGTTTAGAAGTAGTGGCAAGGATAGGCAGGATTAGGGGACCACTCTTTGATGATTGAAATCAAAACACAAATAGGTTATTTTTTTAGCAGTAAAGAAATGGTTGGTTTCAGTTATATGTAGTGCTGGTCTGCTGGACTTTTCTGATTGAAGTTCTTAGGTAGTGTTCTGGATTGGTTTAAAGTTGAGGCCGGTTTCTCTGCGAAGATCCCTTCCTCGCCCTTATAATATTTTGCCTGGGATGATATACTGTCTTTGTGTTTGTCTGGTATCTAAAGATCTACGTGGAGGAATTTGTATACATTCCTTCAAAGTATTTTCTTGACAAACTATCTTAACAGGCAATAATTTTGCATGAAATCATGGAGCGTAATTTATTTATACTTTAAGGAATGGTCAACATACTTTAAGTCTTTGACGTCTATGAAAACTTAATTTTTTTTATTTTTTTTTAAAACTTATTGAGACAAGATTGCAGAAGATATGTATATGATTGGACCTTCCTACTAACAGGAAGACTTCAAGCCTGTGCTCCTAGAACTTTTGGCTACTCATCCTGGACTAGAATTTTTGCAAAACACACCAGAGTTTCAGGAAAGATATGGTATGTTCCTTAACCATTGCATGTGTTTATGTCTTCATCCTAAAAGACACTTTTGCTGTTTAGATGTGACAATCTCTTGAGACTAAACGTACTTCCGATATTATATGTACAAAATTTCCACCATATTCAAAGGTTGTATTAGATACGTTTGTAATGGTATTCATGAAAATTGAAATTGGCCGTGATTGATAGTACTAATTTCTTTTGGGTTGTCAATCGGTAGTGTCAAAAACAATTTTGAAAAAAGTGCTTCAGCTGCTAGGCGAAATTTCTAGTTGACCAGTCAACCAGACAATGAGTGCTTTATTGGTTAAGATAGAAGCAAACGTTTTCTGTTATAAATAACTTCAGTAAGGTGTTCGGTTTATCTAACATGACCTTCATCGACATGAATCAGCTGAAACTGTCGTATATAGAATCTTTTACTACATCAACAAATCCCGGAACGGTCATATTACCCTGAAGGAACTGAGACGTAGCAACCTGATTGATGCAATGCAGCACGCAGAGGAAGAGGAGGATATCAACAAAGTTCTGAGGTAAATAGTTATTATACACAATTTTCATAGTTGTACTGCTAACTACCCATCCAAGAATGCCATCTCTCCCCTTCTGATGTACTGGATCCCATTCGAACTTGAAAGTGTGGCACACCCTAGTTCTGAGTTTCTGTGAATTTTAGTTAATGATCTCTAGCCATCAATAAGATGGCTATTTCAATCATATATACGTTGTCTTTGCTGATACTTTTTGTTTTTCTGTTAATTATATGTGATGCCTGTACCTCACCCAAAATTCCTGTTTCAGGTATTTCTCATATGAACACTTCTATGTCATTTACTGCAAATTCTGGGAGCTGGATACGGATCATGATTTCTACATAAACAAGGAGAATCTTATCAAATATGGAAACCATGGTCTTACTTACAGAATTGTTGATCGGATCTTCTCTCAGGTGTGACAGCTGGTTATTGTCTTATCCTAGTTATTGTCTTTTATCAATCTCCATTTTGTAATGGGGAACTAATGCCTAATGGTATTTTCCTTTTTCTTCTTTTGCTATCTCAGGTTCCTAGAAAATTTACCAGCAAAGTTGTAGGAAAGATGGGATATGAAGACTTTGTCTATTTCATACTGGCAGAAGAGGATAAGTCCTCTGAGCCTAGTCTTGAATATTGGTAAGCTCTGGGTACTCTACTAACTGAAACTTATCATTTATAAGATGGAGATGTTGATGAGAATATGTGAACCAATTTAAGGTAGCTAGTCAACAATAAATTACAATAATATGCAACGTGACCCTATATGTTAACGTGCTGTGAACTTCATTAAATTGCTAATTTGTTGTGATGTCTTTTCAGTATCGACTTGTACTATTTCATATTTTGCCAATCGCTGCGATACTACCTTTTACAGGTTTAAGTGCATAGATTTGGATGGGAATGGAATTTTGACGCGGAATGAGTTGCAATATTTCTATGAGGAGCAGTTACATCGAATGGAATGTATGGCCCAGGAACCTGTTCTCTTTGAAGATATCTTGTGCCAAATGATTGACATGATTAACCCTGAGGTAAAATACTATGAGCATAAGAAGGTGAAGCATCTGCATGTGTGTATACCCTTGTTCACTTGAACAAACCGGGATAAGTTACAAGTAATTCAATTCGAATTTTGATAAAAAATATAAAAAAAATCTGCTCAAGTGAAATACATTAATTTGTGGTGATCTTGATATTTGTTCATCTGTAACATTGCGTATTTTCTTGATTGCAGAATGATAGCTATATCACGCTACAGGATCTCAAAGGTTCTAAACTGTCAGGAAGTGTTTTCAATATTCTTTTTAACCTCAACAAGTTTATGGCTTTTGAGAGTCGTGATGCCTTCCTCATTCGCCAGGTTTCATCTTCTCTCTCTCTCTCTCTCTCTCTATCTATATCTCTCTCTCTATCTATATCTATATCTCTCTCTATATCTCTATCTCTATCTCTATCTCTATCTCTATCTCTATCTATATCTATATCTATATCTATATCTATATCTATATCTATATGGGCTTGATGGTTGTTCATTTGATGTCACAGGAGCGAGAGAATCCAACTTGGACAGAATGGGATAGATTCGCACACAGGGAATACATTAGGCTATCAATGGAAGATGATGTTGAGGATGCTTCTAACGGAAGTGCGGAAGTATGGGATGAGGCTCCCTTTTAGTACTAAATCTGTAACGCGTAAGTTCTTGATAGATACAAACACCTAGTATTTTATTTTATTTTATTTTATTTTTGCACTCTATAAGCTAGCTTCTATAGTAATAGGTGGGTATTTCTAGCATTATATTGCAATTGCGAAGTGGGTCACGTTATATGATGATTTTTTCTTATATGTTATAGCAGTCGCCAACAGATCATTCACTGATAGCGTGTCTGTTTGCTGAAACTTTTCATTTTCTCATTGAAGGCTTCGTCCGGTGAAGTGAAATCTTCGGTGATATGAAAGGCAATGAGGAGGAGGCAAGGAAAAAGGAAATGAGGAATAAAGTGGTCGGAGTCTTTCAATCTTCCACTTATTATCTTCTTTGTCTGAAAGTAGAGACCAGTCACTGACCGGAGAAAGGTTTTGGTGGAAGGTGGACTAACCTAACTACCCTGGTTTCCTCCTGATTGTTGGATTTCGTTCATAAAATTAATTTATCGTGTTGGTTTTATTCATTATCTCTGTATTTTGAGGCCAAAGTCTTTTTTCTTTTCTGTTCGTGGCTCAAATTTTGTAATGCTCTCTTCTAATACAGAAGTTTACCAAGTCTTGAGAAATAGGTGTTGATGAAGCTGAGGGCTTTGTCCTCAGAAATAAAAGAACATTCAATAATCCAGAGATCATTATTCATAATTTCTTATTCACGACACATTGGTGAGTACTTTGGATCGTTCGTTAGTGATGAATCTTGATTTTTTTGGGGGTAAAATGTGATGAATCTAGATATTGCTTGAATTGTCAATATCTATTTAACGATTTTGGTATACAGTAATTGATTTTCAATCAATGGGTTATAATGAGAAGGGAAACTGTATATATATGTATGTATACTAATTTAGGCACCTCTAAACCCAGCAAAAATGCCAACTCAGTGTGTATTTCTTATATTGTAATTATATAGTTAAATAAATATATATATATTAGTATCTATTTGTATATATAATAATAATTAATAAAAATTTCAAGTTTCAATGAGAAGAAAAAATCACAAAATATATATGCAAAAATTGGGAAGTCTTACTAGTTGAATCTCTTAGAAAAACAGAATAAGTTAAAAGTACATTTTTATGTTCAATAATAATTAGGGCGGGGCATGAACCGGTTCAGGGCCGAAGCGGTTCAGAACCGTACCTTTACCACATTTTAGGTAAGGTACGGTTTACTGCTCCAGTTTTTTGTAAAATCACCTTCACCAGCTTCGCCTTTACCATGAACGAACGACGACGAAGGGAAGAACCAGATGCGTCGATTGCCGATTGTTGATGCCCTGCTGCTGCTTTGGCTTAGTGTTGCTGCCTGCTGCTGCCCTGGTTCGCGTGCTGCTGCTACCATTTTGCTCGCCTCGCCTGTTGCTCGCCTCACCTCACCTCGACGATTGGAAGATACTGGAATGTCGAAACTGTGGAACCCTTAAAACCTACAACGAAATGTCGAAGATCTGGAATGGAATGACCGAATGAAAACTGAAGTGAAGACACTGAAGAGGGAGATGCCAAGTTGATTTAGGGATCGAAGTCGTCTGGTCTGCCGATCTGGTTTTGTGCCTTAGTGGTTTAGGAGTAGATATTTTAGTAAAATATTATATTAAAACCAGTACAAGAAGTGGTTCGGTTTACCGTTTGAGAACCAGTTTTTTGTACCTCTTCTGAACCGCTCCATATTTTTGCAAAAAACTCGTTTGGTTTGTGAACCGGTACGGTTCAGTTCGGTCGAACCGATTTTTTATGCCCAACCTTAAGTGTAAACACCTAATTTTGGTTCGGGGTCAAAATACCGTACGTGAGGATCCGAGCCGAGAAAAATTGAGCTGAAGAAAAACAAAACAAAATAAAATCTAAACCGCAAACCTTAAACCCCAAACTCCCAAGCCCTAAACCTTAAACCCCAAACCCTAAACCCTAAACCCTAAACTTAACATTAAACGACAAACCCTAAACCTTAAACCCCCAAACCCTATACCTTAACCATAAACCCAAAACCCTAGACCCTAAAAAACCTAAACCCTAAACCTCTAATCCCCTAATCCCTAAAACACGACCAAACCCCACTAATTGCCCCCAAAGTCCTCCCAAATTGCTAATCACCTTTGCTCCATTTGATGACTTTGATCACCCACCATCATCTTTTGACCAAATCCTCCTGAATCACACCAAAAGTCCTCCCAATCACCTTTGCCCAATTGCTATCACCTTTGCCATCCACTATGGTTTGTCCATGATTTATCATCAAGCACAAAAAAACAACATTAAAAAACTCCTATAAATGCGGAGAACCTACTGTTGATGAACGGGGGAAGAAGATAGAGAGAAAGGCCGAAAGAATTAAGGGAAATTGAGTGATTGAGTGAATTATTTTTTTGAGAGAAATTGAAAGAAGTATCAGTGATTATCGATTTCGGTTTCTCGTACGATGTCTAAACTCCAGATAACTTAGGTATATCTCTTTCATATTCAATATTGTAATTGTATTTCCTATTGTGAATGAAGTTTGTTTTTATCAATATTATGTGTTAATAGTTGTATTTCATATCAGAATCGTATTCGATTTAAAGTTCGGTATAACTTCAGTGTCATTTTAGACATCTGTGAAAGTTATGGGGGTTGTTTTGGTAAAAATAAATAATAATTTCGAAATGAATTAGGTAATTCCCAAACTTTGATGAAGGTTACGACTCGGTCCTTGGATTATCGGGTCATTTTGGGACTTTACCAAGTGTTATAAACCAAACAAATAAGTTTTGGGCCAATTTTGTAATTTTTAAAAGATTTTTCCAAAGTAGCTTGAATTTTTAAATAATTTCACTTTGGTCCTAAACTTTTAAGTACATCGCATTACTTCTCAAGGTGTCACAAATTAGTCCAATTTGTTTCGTAGTTTCAAAATCATTTGTGTATGTTTGACGAGTTTAAAATGCCCCTAACTTAAACCATCCATTTTGAGCACGATTATTTCAATTCTCTTTTGTTGATTTATTTTAAATTAAATCTAAAAAAAATGGTTGTATATTGTTAATTTAAAAAATGTGTATGTAATCGTTTTGGCGAAGCATGATCGAAACGGGTAATTCAGTGAAAATAAATTCAAAAACAAACTAAGTACCGAAATGGCGGATTATTAACTCGTGATCTCATAAGAAGTAATCAAACCCTGAACTCGATTATCTGGTTGTACACCTTCCCAATCCCTAGGATGTTAACACCGTGTACCATAGGCAAATTTTAGGATTCCGATTAGCCTTTAATTAATCGGTGGAAACTCTTTCATTTTTCAGTTCGGTTGATGACCCCGCTCGACCGGACCCGTCGCTCTCCAAGACCCGACATTTTCGAGCGAAACAAAAATTAATAATTTTTCAAAAAGGGTCGGGGAAAGTCGAATCTAACGTCCGACAATTTGGCGGCTCTGCTGGGGGCTGATTTTTAGAGGGTTTAGGCTTTGTCATGTTTGTTTGAGTTTTAGAGTTGCTAGCACTTACCTTGGTCGTCTGTATCATCTGAATTAATGAATAAGGTTTGCGACAGTTGGGTCAAGGATTGGGAGTATACGAAGCTGATCTCACAAGTCGAGCAAGGTCGACGTCCTTCCTGGTTCACATGGGTAGATGAGATTCTCAAAAGGAAGGGCAAGATCATAGTGGGAAGTAATAATGAGTTGCGTGCTGAGATTTTGGAGTTGTTTCTCGGGTCGACAGTAAGAGGACAATCTGAACTGACAGTCAGACTCCAAAGAGGAGCTTTAATCCTCTATTGGAAAAACCTTAAGAAATATTTAAGGCAATATATTGGTATACGTAATTTGCCAAAGGAACAAATATGGTCGCTCGACATACCCCAGTTTAATGCATGCCTCCCTAGTTCCGCTAACATTGTTTTTTGGATACTTCCTTTGGTTTCACCGGGTTTACCGAAATCACAAGGTAAATAGGTATTTTTTGTTGTAGTGGATTAACTCACTAAATACGTGCATTTCTTTGCACTCTCCCATCCCTATAGAGCCATGTCGGTAAAACAAGTCTTTGTAGACCATATCTCCTGTTTACACGATTTTCCCAATAATATCGTGAGTGACCGAGACCTGATGTTCGTAAGCATGATTTAGAAGGAGTTGTTCATACAACTATGTGTCATTATATGTCTATCCTTGTCATACCATTCGCAAACAGACATGCGAACTGAAGTGGTGAATTTGTGTTTGGAGTAGTATTTTCGTTCTATGGCGGGAGAGAGGCCAACTACTTTGGCAAATTGGCTACCGTTAACGGAATAACATGACTTATCATTCAACCATTCGGATGACACCCTTTGAGGCCCTCTATGGTGACATGCTTCCATTCCATATGCCATATTTTCCTAAGGTTTCCGAGAATGAAACTGTGGACCTTCTGCTTCAGGACAAAAAAGAGTCAATTAAACTACTTCGGTTCCCACTTCAGTTCCATCTCGAGCGAGCTCAAAACTAAATGAAGCATGGGGGTTAACAAGAAGATATTTTTCGAGGTCGGGTATTGAGTGTTCTTGAAATTGCATCCCTCTAGCTAACACATTCTGAGTAAGGACCGAGTTCACAAGCTACAACTGAAGTAGTTTGGTCCATTTCATGTGTTGGACCGACTGGACCTCCCACCTATGACCATGATCCATCACATCGTGCACATACCGAGCACACCCCTTTACAACTTGAATACCTAAATCGCCATATGTTGGAGAGGGTGCTTGGTTGCAAGATAACAATAAGGGGAAATCAGTCTGCCACCAAAGTGTTGATTAAGTGGGTTGGACAAGCAACCAAGGAGGCAACTTGAGAGTTCATGGACAACTTCAATAACAAATTTCCTAACTTTGAGCGTGGGGACAAGCTCAACGCGTTTGGGGGGGTAATAATACTGTCCAATAAGTTAGGGTTTTATCTTATAATAAGTTAGTAGTCTATAGTTTAAGAAGTATCTTGTGGATATAAGAAAGTAGCGGGCCATTACTACATTAGTATGTTTGGAGACTCCTATATAGAGGGAATTTCTTCCATTCGGCAATATATGATATAATATATACATATACATATATATATATATATTCTGATTATTCTTTCTCATCACTACTGAAAATTCCCTATTTGCGGACGAAGTTTGTTTTCGCCGGTAAATTTTATATTACCGACGAAATAAACGTTTTGTCGCTATTAATTTTTATTTGCGGACGAAACATTTTCTCGATGCTAATCCGTTATATTCCTCGACGGTTTTATAAGTTATTTTACCGACGCAAATCCTTAAATTGTCGGTAAAACCTCCATCCATAAATACCAACTAAATTATTTTGTCGGTAGCATTTGATTTTTTATCGATGAAAAAAATTACATCGGTAAAAAACGCTGCTGATTCAGAAAACAAAATGGTTGACATCAGTCAGGACGTGAATCGAACAAGTTAAAATTATACGTCTTTTCTTGGATTCGATGTGGACCCAATCGTTTCTTGTTTGAAAAACTCTTCCTTTTCTTGAAAGTGTTGATGAGGTTAGTTATAAATGGACGAGTGTTACCACAGCATGAAGCTGACAGGCTTGAAGTCTGGGCACAACCAACCAACAAGTATTTATTCATTAATTGAGATATTTTTGTATAATTTCGTATATGCTTGTGACAGTTTATGTGCAAGCCCTTTTTATGGTTTTGTTAAACTAATAAAGTATTTTCAGGGAACTTATTCCTTGGGAAAAACTTACTGGTGATAAATAGATTGAGCATGCAAGAACTGCCTTCGATGTGGATGCACAGATTGCTTTGTCCTTAGTTTCTAGATTTCGGGTAAATACACATCTAAAGAATGAAGTTACTCAGTTAATTCAGGTGTCTTCCCATTATTGAAAAGTTTATTATTGTTTTTCTTTAGTAGAGAACGTTTATGTTACATGCCAATGTGATCATAGAAGAGCAGAAGAGTACATGAATGCAGGCAAAGGGTAGGACTGGTGGTGTGAGCTGCATGTTGTTCCTCATGATTTGACACTTGTCTGGTGGTTTTTGGTTTAGAAGTTAGATGGTACACTTTATCATTTGGAGGTGCATTGTTTCAGTTATTTATTATACCATTGTTATCTTGTAAAATTAACAGGTGAATCAAAAACTGTCAAAAACTTTTATTTGGCTCTATAAGACATTCTTGTTGTTCTGATGGCAATAGAAGTATCACCACAGGCTCAGATCTCTGAAGCATTTCTTTCATTCATGGTTAATATGTTTAAGCATTGATTGCACCTATGGTTCTCTGTCTTATATATGTTAACATCTGTTTTTTGCGGTCAAATATGTTGGATGTCCGCACCATACCTGAAGCATTGCCATATTTTGTGACCCCAAGGCAGTTGATGAAAATTCTGTGCTTTTGCAACAACTTCAGTCCCCAAGCTTCGTTTACTTGTCCTTTCTCATTGCTAAGGTTAATTCAGAAAACAATCGGCAGTTAGATTCCTTGATAATTGTTTGACCCATAAATGTATATTTATGTTATCTCTACTGATTTTTACTCAATGAGATACTTCTTAAGAAAGTGCCATATTATTGTTTTTACAGTGGCATTCTCTCATCAATTGATTATTCTTATATATGTAAATTTATTTATTTGTTTATTTTTTTTAAAAATGAGTTCCTCTTTTACCGACGAAATGATTTTCGTCGGTAAATACCTATTTGCCGACGAAATCAACTTTGTGGGCAAACATGTTTTTTTTACGATAAAAAATATTTTGCCAACGAAAATTCTGTCGATAAAAAATATGTTTTTACCGACAAAATATTTGTGCCATTTTTCGTCGGTAAACTTGCACCGACGGGGCATTCGCCGACGATATCTTTACCAAGGAAAATTATTTTTGCCGACAATATTTACACTGTTTACCGACGAAATTTTCGTCGATAAATACCGAATTTTCAGTAGGGCATTTCTTGTCTTCTTCTCCCCATCCCTACCCCCAACCCACTCTTTGTTTCACGCCACTGCAATAATATGTCAAAACCAATCCATATAGGGAAGAAGTGCAACACTGCAACAAAATTTGGCAATTCAAATCTCACTGGCATCCTTTATCGCTTTCATTAACGTATTCTTTTTTGGGACTCTGTTGTTGTCAACCTTAATATCAGTGAATGAGAGACTTTTGAACAGAAGCAAATCAATTTTTCACAGTTCTTGAGTTTTTGTTTATTTAAATTTTGCAGCTAATCACATCATTGGTACGTAAACTCAATTTTGCATTAGTCTATTTGCACGACTCATTGAAAAACTAATTGTTACTTTTGGTTATTGGGTCGCTTATAAATGAGAACTCGTTCTAATAAAATGAGTTTTGTGATACTTATTCAAAACCATTCCCTCTATCTATTGTCATATATAAGAGTGCTCAAATTAGAAAACTTGACAATTTCATATAACATTTTTTAATAAGACCCTAGCTACCCACCACTTGAGATAGAGATTATTTTATGTGGAAACTTAGATCATTGTACGTTAACTTGTAAGGTATTCTCTAACCGATAGATTGAGATCCCATTGTCCGTTTTCGTTTCGGTCAAAATCAATAATAAAAAAAGGTAACTTAAATAAACATATTTATATTATGTCCTAAACGATTTCGAATTATTCCAAACCGAATTGAAGTTGAACACACCACCATAACATACCATGCTTTGTATCATTGGATTATTAAACAAGTGCGTTAATGAATAAAAACCAACCTGATTCTTATAGATATATAGCACAACTGGTCTTCCATAGACTCGTTTCTCCATAATTAACCAGAGACACTCTTCCGATCTCCACGAAACGCTTGAAAGGTTTCTTTTGCTTCTTCATGAGTTTTCTCTATTTCTTGGCTTTTTTCGGTTCTTCGCTTCCAAGTTTCAGGCTTCCCCGCAGCAAAACTTCCATTCCGTTTTCATTCTCCAGCAGACAACGACTTCCTCTCCTGTTAGGATGTAAGAATAGATTGAGGATCATTGTGCAAATATGATAAGGACTTAGTTGTAAATACAGAATTCTGATTCTGTATATAAACAGAGGAAATGTACCGAACTAACTAACTTTGGAATCAAGAATCAGTTGATAGCTTGAGTTGTAAGTTTGCTTCTTTTTCTCTTCTTATTTCTATAATCCTAGCATGGTATCAGAGCTCCTGTGATTCTGCGACCTGCGATTCGTTCTGCGTGAAGATCATTGCTGTCAAATGGAAGAAATTTCAGCCTCCTTCTTCAACAAGAAGGTGTCGCAATTGGAAGGCGAGGAAAACTTCCAGTCATGGCGACAACAAATCCTGTTAGCTGTTCGTGGATACAACCTTGAATCGCACCTCTATGGAAACAACACGATTCCGCCTCGCATTATAGGAACAGACGGAAATGAAGAATCGAATCCGGAGTACAACAGATTTGTGCAGAAGGATAGCTCGCTGGCGTCATGGATGCTGGCATCTGTGTCATCTCAGGTGAGTCGTGGACTCACTGGATGTATGTCTGTGACTGCAATCTGGCAGAAACTTCACAGAGACTTCTCGTCATCCTCCACAACAAGAATTATGCATCTATATGACAAGTTGAAGGTAAGAAAGCTTCCTCATCAAACAATGCGAGATTACCTAACTGCTATACAATCAGCATGTGATAGTCTCTCTAGTTGTGGTCATCCTATAGAGGAGATACAACAAATATCGATTATACTCAATGGAGTTAAAGGCCAATTCGATAATGTTGTAGCTGTAATACATGCGAGCAGAAATGCGTATGACATAGCCTCGGTTAGCTCTGTTCTTCTGGATGCGGAGGCTAGACAAATTGATATGTTATTTGATGCTAATGCAAATGTTAATGTAGCTGTGAATGCTGTGAATAATGTGAATGCTGGATCTGGAATCAAACCTACGGGTTTGGAAATGGTAGTACTACAGATGGTGATTCTGCAGGTCCATCAGTGACAGGGAATGGTGGATCTCAAGTCAGGATTGACAGTACACCTCAAAACTTAGGATACTCTGATTCAGCAGGACAGATGAACAACAACTTCAATGGTACAAACAGCTATGCTAATCAAGGCAGAGGCAGGGGACGTGGCCGAGGATTTGGAAACAATCGGCCACAATGCCAATTATGCGGAAAATTTGGTCATCTTGTTCACAGGTGTTACCACAGATTCAACGTGAATTTTACAGGAGTTACGGATCCTGGTAATTCACAATCACCGAATGTGAATCTGTGCTCAACACAGTGGGAGGATGCTGCTGACAATCAAAGTAATCAGCATGTAGGAAGTGTGTCCAATCTGCCTCAGCATCTTCAGAACAGTCAGTCTGCTTCAATACAGCATTCTTCAATGCCATTCAGCTATCAAACTCCATCTCCTCAAGTATTCTCTCCTCAATTGTACAACTTATCTTCGAGTTTACCAACTGGTATCTCAATTCAGCCTTACAATGTCTCTTCTGTTCCGCATATCTCACCATACAATTTAGCTGCATTTCAGTACTCACAACCTTTAGTTCCAAGCCATTACTTTCAACCGTCGTTCAATACTATACCTACTACACCATATACACCATCAATTGCAAGCTCAATAGCAGGAAACAATATGGATGCCCAATCTGTTGTTAACAATCCTCAGGCTCATACTGCCACGGCTTCTCTTTACAATCAACAAGATGCAAACTGGTTTGCTGACTCAGGTGCCACAAACCACTTGACAAATGCATCTACATCTCAGTTCAATACATGCGTACCATACAATGGCCAAGGTAAAGTCACTGTGGGTAATGGATCAACTTTAAATATCTCGGCCATTGGCTCTGCTATAGTTCCTTCTGTTAATACCTGTAGTAATAATGCTTCTCGAAACTTATTACTTCATAATATGTTGTATACTCCATCTGTTACTAAGAATCTTTTGTCTGTTTCACAGTTCGCCAGGGATAATGCAGTATACTTCGAATTTCATGCGGGATATTGTTCTGTTCGTGATGAAAAATCGCACATTGAATTACTGCGTGGTTACGAAAACTCGGGTCTTTATAGACTTGATCTGTCAAAACTTAAAAGATGTCAGTTTGTTACATCTAGATGTAGTTCTGGTCTTGTTTCAGAAGTTTTTGATATGTCGAATAACTCAAATTGTAATAAGTTTGATACTGTCATTGCTCCAGCAGTGTCTGATAGCAAAGACTGCAGTAGTACTCTTGAAAAGTCATGTATTTCAACTTCTGTCAATGAAATAAAAAACAATGATTTCATCTCTATTCAAGTTGATGATTTAAAGGAAGAGTCTGCAATTATAACAGCTGATCCTATTGGAAACAAAGACCTTGAGTGTTTTGTGTCTGCATTAGAAACAGGTAAGGAGTCGCAGCTATGGCATATGCGTCTGGGTCATCCCTCAAATAAGATCCTGGTTAGCTTCCTAAGACTGCATAATCAGCCTACAAAACATGTATCAAAGGAATGTACAGCATGTGCAATCGGCAAAAGTAAGAAGCTTCCTTACCATATGTCAGATACAGTTTATACTAAACCTCTAGAACTAGTGCAGGTTGATCTCTGGGGACCAGCAGCTTGTTCCTCAAATGGTTCTAACTACTATCTCAGTATAGTGGATGCATTCAGCAGATACAATTGGATCTATTTTCTAAAGAACAAGTCTGATGCAGGTCAATGTTTTATAGATTTTCATAAGCTTGCGGAAAAACAATTGGGACATTCTCTCAAAGCAGTACAATCAGATGGAGGAGGTGAGTTTCGTTTCTTGGCTACATACTTATCTCAGTTTGGCATAGCTCACAGGATTACATGTCCCTATTCCTCAGAACAGAATGGAATAGTGGAACGCAAACACAGACATATTGTAGAACTGGGATTAACATTGTTAGCTCAGTCATCTGTTCCTTTACATTACTGGACTGACGCCTTCTTCACAGCTTCCTTCTTAATAAACAGAATGCCTTCATACAGCTTAGCAAGAATGTCACCACATCAGAAGCTTTTTGGATCAGAACCGGACTACACTTTCCTTAAAGTGTTTGGCTGCTTATGTTTCCCACATCTTCGTCAATTTAACAAACATAAACTTGCGTTTAGATCAGAACCATGTGTGTTTCTTGGTTATTGTTCTAAATATCATGGCTACAAGTGTCTATCTTCCTCAGGTAGAGTCTATACAACTCGAAATGTTGTGTTTCATGAACAAACATTTCCATTTGCTGACACAAAAGGGAGTTTTTTTACATCATCTTCACCAACTCAGAACTACACCTCTAAACCTTTCTTTTTACCGTGTGATTCTGATTTTATTTTACCAGAGGTTCAGGTTGAAGATCATGGATTGGGTCATGCTCATGAGCAGGACATTACACCACCATCTATCATTCGTCAGACCTCATCATCGTCTAATCATCAGTATCCATTACCAACTGCTGCTAACTCTCAGGCGCAGGCTATACCCAATGAGCAAACGTCTTCGCATAACTCTGTTCCAAATAATAGTTTGTTGCAATGCAATCAGGTTCCTATTTCTTCTTCTTCTTCACCTCATATAATCTCGTATAGATTAAGTAATGATCAACTTGTTCCTATAGAGTCTATTAATGTCAGTTCTAATCCTCCTACTATGTTGACTAGTTCTAGAAACAATCAGTTGATATCTCCAAAGAAAAATTGCCATTCAATGCAAACAAGATCAAAGGCCAAAGCAGCTCAACATCATTCCATTCAGTCTCTTCTTGCAACAGTAGATGATCAAGAGAATCTTCGCTTTGAAGAACCAAAATCTATCCATCAAGCAATACAATGTCCACACTGGAAAGCAGCTGTAGATGATGAGTATTCTGCTCTTCAAACTAACAAAACTTGGTCTGTGGTTGAGCTACCTGCAGGAAGAACTCCAATAGGTTGCAAATGGATATTCAAGATAAAGAAAAATGCTGATGGATCTATAGCCAGGTACAAGGCAAGGTTAGTAGCAAA
Source organism: Chamaenerion angustifolium (assembly GCA_946814005.1). NCBI lineage: Eukaryota > Viridiplantae > Streptophyta > Magnoliopsida > Myrtales > Onagraceae > Chamaenerion > Chamaenerion angustifolium. Next base: position 33,363,297 of record OX328266.1, on the reverse strand, counting down.
GGGCTTCTCACAGAAAGCTGGATTTGACTTCCAGGAGACGTTTAGCCCAGTGGTAAAATCTGCAACGGTACGTGTAGTCTTATCTCTTGCTTTATCTCAGAAATGGAATTTAAGGCAGATTGATATAAACAATGCCTTTCTACATGGAGAGTTATCTGAAGAAGTCTATATGATTCAACCACCAGGCTTTGAACAAGCTTCGCAGTCAGACAAGCCGCTTGTCTGTAAACTCTCAAAAGCTCTATATGGGTTAAAGCAAGCACCACGTGCTTGGTTTGAAAAACTCAGATCATTTCTTATTACAAAACTACAGTTTAAAGCCTCAGTAGCAGATAGTTGCTTGTTCATAAAACAAACTGATAAAGGTTCTGTGTTTTTACTGGTATATGTTGATGATATTGTGGTAACAGGTCCGTCGTCTTCTGAAATCAGTGAGGTAATCAGTATAATAAATAATGAGTTCAAGCTTAAAGATCTAGGGAACTTGAACTATTTTCTAGGTATGGAAGTAACAGCTACTGATGAATTCTTACTGCTCAATCAGAAGAAGTATGTGCAGGAACTGATTACCAAACTCGGACTTGATACTACAACTAGCTTTCCTACGCCTATGACAGGCAACTGCTTATCAAAGACAGGTATCATTTCATGTGATGAACCATTTGAAGATATAACCTTGTATAGAAGCACAATTGGAGCATTGCAGCACATATGTGTTACTCGGCCAGACATTAACTTCTCTGTTAACAAACTGAGCCAATATATGCAAAATCCATCTGTAAGTCACTGGAAAGCGGTATTACATGTAGTAAGATATCTGAAAGGTTCTATTGAGCATGGTTTAATGTTTAAAAACAATTCATTTCCTGTTAAAGAGATATCGTTAACATCCTACTGTGATGCAGATTGGGGAGGTGATCTTGCAGATAGAAAATCCATATCCGGACACTATCTGCTCTTGAATGGGAATCCTATCATTTGGAGTTCTAAAAAGCAATCAGTAGTTGCTAGATCAAGTGCAGAGGCTGAGTTTAGGGCAATTGCCAATGCTGTTTGTGAGATAGTTTGGGTAAAAACACTTATTACAGAAATGGGTCTTCAGGTATCATCTGTTCCTAAAGTCTGGACGGATAGCACTAGTGCAGCTGCAATTTCTGAAAATCCTATTCAACACTCAAAAATGAAACATGTAGAAATTGATCTGTTCTTTGTAAGGGAGAAGGTTCAGTCTGGACAAGTATTGATTAACTATGTTCCATCGAGTGAACAAGTTGCGGATATATTGACAAAACCATTAACAGAGAAGTTATTTCTTCCTTGCAGAAAAAAACTGGGAGTGTGCTCGATAAATGAAATGGATAGGAGTCTTATTTCTCAGGAAGAATAATTCAGCTGTGTGTTCATTATTTCTGCAGGGTTGCTTTGGGGATAATCATCACTTCTGAAATCAGTGAAGTCTTGCAGATGGTATGTCTTTAACAAGCTGGCTAGTTCATACTGCAATATACAGGTGTGTTTGTCATTTGCAATCTGCTACATTAGAATGTCTAGTGCAATTATTCAAATTTTAGTTCATATTATATAGATCAGAGTTGGCATATATATAGATAACATGATAGAGCTGTTGGAAGTCATGTCTCATTTTTTCTCAGAACAGAGTACCTGTGCTTGCGTACTTGTCACATGAATGGGTTATGTGTTAGATGTTATCTGGCTATGAGTGATTCTGTAAGCTTTACTTGATGATCAGAACAGCTTCTTAAGCTTTATGTTACTGAGTTCATATTGGCATAAGACATGGCTTGATTCCAAAAACAGAGTCTACACCAAAGAAAACGTAAAAGACACTTTGGGGTAACTCTTGAGGAAGAAAAGATGAGGACTGAAATCCTCCAGTCATTGTTGGTAAGATAAGGGCTCAAACCCTTCTGTCAATACAGTAAAAAAAAAAAAAATCAATAAAAAAAAAAAAGAGAAAAGAAAGCAATTGATAGACTCAGAAAAAAAAAAGAAAAACTTGAAATATAAGCTGATCATCATAGTAGAGTTTTTCAGTTGATCTCGAGCAGATTAATTCTACTGTAAAACTCATCATGTGATGAGTATGAAGTAAGGTAAGCTGATCTGATGGAGAAATGAGATGAGATGTGAAGATAGCTTTAATTGTTTCATATATGCTGGCAGTGATCTGTATGAATATGAGTTAGAAAGTGAAGATGTGCATGGGATAATGATTCTGTCAGCAGATGAAGAATGATGAACTCAGTTGTATATCAGCAGAATGAGAAAGTTGTGCTTGTGGTAAGAATCAGATGCAAGACTTATGATTACAGTAGTGAATGATCAACCAAAAGCAATTTTGCAAGAAAATGTTGATCTTCTTGATTACATTGGTAGTTGAAGATTTGGCGACCACATGTGCACAACACAAGTTCAGTTGGCGAGTTCAGTTGGCGACCACATGTTTGGCGACCACAATGACTAGATCAAGAGCATTTGGCGACCACATGTTGGCGACCATAATATCAGTAGTGAATAATCAATCAAAAGCAATTTTGCAAGAAGATGTTGATCGGATCAATTCTTGCGAAGGAAGAAAGAAAAAGGGATGTGATCAAGAAAAGAAAATAAGTTGAAGAAAGTAGATCTTGATTGGGGAATGTTAGGATGTAAGAATAGATTGAGGATCATTGTGCAAATATGATAAGGACTTAGTTGTAAATACAGAATTCTGATTCTGTATATAAACAGAGGAAATGTACCGAACTAACTAACTTTGGAATCAAGAATCAGTTGATAGCTTGAGTTGTAAGTTTGCTTCTTTTTCTCTTCTTATTTCTATAATCCTAGCATCTCCTTCTTGGCTTCTTGCATGTTTCTCTCTTTCAAGTTTCAGACTTCCAAATCAGCAAAACTTCCATTCCAAAGAAGCACAACTGTGAATCTTCAAGTGCTTTATCAACGGATTCAGTTGCAAATTTGTTTATGTACTTTTTACAAAAGAAAGTGCAGCTTTTTTGAACCTATTCAAAGGTATTATATGAAATTTCAACGAAAATATAGAGCGGTTTAGAACTATAGGATAAATCATAACTTTATCACATTTTAGGTAAGATCTAGGTTCGATCTAAAATGGTTTATGTTCAGACCAAATATATACACGTACACTTCGTTCTTATAATTTAAATTGCCTGATATTTTTTTATTAAAATATCATATTAAATCATTTCAAATTGATTTATAATATATTAATTACTTTCAAATTGACTTATAATGAATTTGAACTGCTCTAAAATATTTGTAAAACAAAAAAAAAAGTTTCCCTAAACAAAGTGACTAATATTGAATTAAATTCAATAACAAGAAATTTATGTGGGAAAAGTAGGTAAATGCACCCGGATGTTTACTTTTTTTTTTTTTGTAATTGGACTCATATGTTTTTTGACGTATGTTATGACACCCGTATGTTTTAATTTGTTGGTAATTGGACAAAACGTTAATTATACTCATTAACTGTCACGTGGTAATCATGTGCGAACGTTTATTTTGAAAGCACAGATGTAAGAAGACATGTTTACCTTTTTGACATCCCATCACCTTTTTTGGAAACCGATTGCTTTCTTCCATACCCATCACCTCCTTTGACTTCTTCCCCCCATTTGAGAAGTTATCAAACCCTAAACCTCCCTTTGCTCCGACTCCGACGTCTCCCCCGTTCTTGTGACTGCGACGAAGTGGCCCGGTGACTCTGACGAAGAAACTCCCTTGCGGCTCCAGTCCGACCTCTGATTGCTCCGATTTCGTCGAATTTGCAGAGAAGCTCTGTCTGCAGCCAGGTTTCAGTTTTGGACTCCGACTCCGATTATCTATAAAGCAAGCAAGGTTTCTCCAGGTTTCAGTTTTGTAGGTTTCAGTTACTCCAGGTTTCGGTTTTTGCAGGTTTGGTTTTTGCAGGTTTCGGTTCGGCAAGGTGAATGCTTCTAAGTTTCGAATTGATGGGTTTTTTAGATATTGATGAGTTCGTCGATTTGTAGATATTGCTGCAGTAGTTGATTGATTGGATTTGTAGATATTGAATTTGTTAGGTAAGTTATGGACAAGGATAGTGGGCAAAACCGAAATTACATGTTGACGATTCACCACAACGGACAGTTTATTGATGGAAATTGGGTTGGACAAACCGAAGTCACTGATTTAGGGAGGGATATACTTAGTTATGAGACAATGGAAGTGTTCATGGAGTATTACGGATTAGTCGCGGGTGGGTGTATTTGCTATCTCCCTCCTACTGGTGATTTGAAGACAGATTTAGAAGTGTTGAAAAGTGATGAAAACGTTTCTGAAATGTTGGAGAGGCAGGCTGGAAGTTTGGATTTGTCGTTGTATGTGTTGGCACCCTTTGATCCTGATGTATGTACGAATGATCCATTTATGGAAGCCATTCAACTAAAAGCCATGCAACGGATAGCAAAGGCATTGGAGAGTCAAGTTTCGGCAGATAAAGGCAAATGTCCCATGGAAGAAGTCTACGCGTTGTCTTCATTAGAGGAGACATATTCACTATCGGATGCTATATCCGATCCGAATTGGAAAGCCGGTAAAGATGACAATGACGAAGATGATTTACATCCCGATGTTAATCTGTCCGTGAGGAAGAAAAGTAAAGATAAGGGCCCTGATTATGAGGCTGGTGCAAGTTGAGGTATCCACCGGACATGATTGAATGAGTATGAGTTTGAAGATTTACTAGACGGTGGAAACATTGAAGATTGTCTAACTAGGCAAGTTCATGTTGTTGAACCAGTGGAGGTATGAGAAGGTCAATGCAGAAGTGACACCCTAACTACAACCGTTGGTTCTGACGTTGAAGGCGACATCACAAGTGCACGAACTTACCAAATATTTGATGAGGCTCTGAACGCGTAAACGATAGGCAATCAAAGACCTAAACATGAACTGAAATTAGGGATGCGGTTTATAGATGGTCATGCATTCAGGAAGCATGTCGTCGAACACAGTATTGAGGAGGGGTACGAACCAGATTTCAACAAGAAAAACAACGTCGACCGTGTAGAAGTTCTTTGCAAGCAAGGTTGCGGGTTTGTCGTTGTGGGTGCCAAAATGAACTGAGAGCACGACTAAGATGATAAAGCATGGGTTAAAACAGTTTTGCTTAGTTTGCCATGAAACGGGCCACAACAAGAGAGGATGTCCTAGGTCAAACATTGGTGGATCAACATGCACAAGAGGTACAAGTCAGGCGACTGAAAAATTTGCAACACAACAATCTCAGTCTACTGCATCGAAAATAAAGGTACATGTTCGTTTAACGCAACCAAATTAATGCCCTTATCGTACATATTCTAAACATTGTTTGTCTTTTCCAAAGAAACGAAGGGGGCCTGTTCGTCGAAAGTTGAACACCGACCATGTCGGACCTCAAACTCCAATGGATGACACACAAATGGACTCACCAGAACCGCCAATGGTCGAGCCACAAATGGACCCACCAGAACCGCCAATGGCCGAGGTAGAAAAGAACCCACCAGAACCGCATGTGGAGCCTCAAAAGAGAAGAAGATGGGTTAAGTTGTCAGTGAGACGAAGCAAACCAAAGGTATATAAATTGGGTATTCACGATAAATTTAGATATGGACAACATCTTCAACCTTTCTAGTTATGTAGGTTGATCGAACATCTTCATCGAAGTCAGCACCAATCAACATAGAATCGGACAATGATTTTCAGACGGTAAGATCAAGTGCCCCAGAGTTGTCAAGTTGTCGTGCATTAGTGTTATCTCCCCAACCACTTAAAAAGGGAAAAACAAGAAAGAAGACTACGGTACGCGGTGCCCGCACTTCACCCCGTTTGTGCGATGATCTACTCAGTGAAAGCACTTCACCCCGTTTTGTTTAAATGGATGTTGTGACCGCAATGTTTTGTGGGATGTTAGGTTCGGTCATGTGTTCTGGTTTGTTAGGTTTGGTGAGTTCATTTTGTTGGATATTATGTTTGTTAAACTTTTGTGTTGATATTATCTAAACAGGCTGGTCTCATGGTTTGTGTTGAATGTTCTGTTGGATAATGTGTAAACCTTTGTTTAGGTGGATTTCTTTAAACAAGTTGCTTTGTGTGTTCTGTTGGATAATGTGTGTTCTGTTGGATTTTCATGTCGATACATATGGGTGCTTTCACCAATATTGTCCAAACATAAGGGTGGAAACACAAACTATACAACAAACATAAAGTACAACTGAATAACAACGTACATAACTTGTGGGTCCACAAAGTATTCATTAAACAATCATCAAGTACAACTGAATGACAACACACATAACTTACACACTATACAACAAACGTTTTAAACGTAGCGACATCTTCAGCATAAGTCCAGCAACAATGAAAAGTAAAAACACTATAACACAGCTGTTGTTGATTTCTGCTACGCAATATAGAAATTTGATTGTTCAGTTCAGATTCCTTTGACACAAATTTGGCCATGGCTAGCCTTCCATACACACACACATCGGTGGATTTGCCCAAGCGAAGAAATCACAACCCCTTTTAAATGTCTGAATAGTGGTAAAAAGAAATTAGGGTTTCCAAAAAAACTCATTTTTTCGGAATACACTAATCGACCATATCTTCGAAATTAACTCAAGGAATTGACAGCATTACCTGGTATCTCAGACATGAAAAGAACAAACGACCGGAATTTTTCATGGTCCAAGCTGTTCTCGCACGAGTTTGTAGACCGCAATAGCACAGTGGTTCCTCATAGGTCATATTCGGGTTAGATGCGAAAGGGGAAGAAAAATCGGAAGAATATTCACATTACTTACCAGACCTCATCTTACGATGGAGAAGACGTAGCAGAGGCCGAACGAACGAGGAAGGGAGAAGACAAATGAAAAAGGGAAGAGATACAAAGACTTTATCAACAGAAAATGTCTAGGGTAGTTTAGGTATATACATTTATGAGTCAGACACATGACAACCACGTGAGCCTAATTTAATGGAAAACGTTTCAGAATGGACGGAAAAGTCAAATGACCAACAAACGTAAACATCCGGGTGTAATAACAAACATCATGGGTGCAATTACCAACATGTGAAAACATCCGGAGTGCAATTTCCTACTTTTCCCAAATTTATGTAGATGACCAAGTTTTCTTATAATAACCTTACTTTATACAAACATTCTGAGCATGAGAGTTTGGGGATTCATTATGCAAGAAGTTACCTCTTTTGCATAATGAAGCTTTGTCCGATGATCAACAATGGAGTCTCCATTTGGGAGTGTAGTTGACACAGAGCAGAGGCAATGGTGGAGAGGTGACGACGAATCACTCGAAGAGTCAGCAAGAGACGAAATGCAATACAGGAATTCAAAGAAAAAGAGATGGAGAAAGTGTAAGAAATAGGAGGAGCGAGGAATAAGGCTTACATCACGTGCATTAGATATTAAGATTGACAAAATAGTCGGTGATACCTTTATACAAATTATAAGTCAATATCCAAATAAATTATTTAAGAAGCGATTGTGTGATTTTATAATTATATAAAGAGATTTATTTGATTACTGTAAATAATTGTGAATGCAAGTACATAAGGCACAAGCCATTTCAATTTTATTAAAAAACAGATTCTTATTTCAAATCCACCACTATATTATCAACTACTCTCTCCTCCCATAAGAACCCATCTTTTGAAACAGCTTCCCTATGAATTCGCGATTACCTCTGTCGTCCTAACAGAAAATCTGTATTTTAAGTCCAAAAGCTAATTCCTTAATTGATCCTAGACCAACATTTTTAGTATAGCTCATCAACCCCAACAAGGGTCAACCATTAGAGAGAAAGCGTCACCTCTGAGGGTCGACCACCTCGACCCCGATAGCTAGCTCTAGACCTCATGGCTCCTCAAACTCCCATCGGGAAACTTCTAGAGCTTAGCCTCATCTCGGCCAAGGACCTCGCTCCTGTTTCCAAGTCCATGCGGCCCTACGCGGTCGCCTGGGTCACCCCCGATCGCAAGCTCACATCACGCGTCGATGAACAAGGCAATGCGAACCCTACTTGGAACGAAAAGTTCGTGTTCAAAATAGACGAACAAACTCTCCAATCCGACACAGCCGTGGTCACGATCGAGATCTATGCACTGACGTGGCTCAGGGTCGTCCTCACAGGAACGGTGACTGTTCGCATTGCCGAACTTGTCCCGCCTGAATATCGAAAACCAGATAGGGCCACTTCCACCGCACGTTTCTTCACCCTTAAGATACTCCGACCATCTGGACGCTCTCAAGGGACCATTAATGTCGGTGTGTCTCTCATCAGCGGTAGCCTTCGGAGCATGCCGTTGGAATCGGAGGTTAGCGCTTCCACTTACGATGGCCAGAGAGGAAACCATAACGACGAGAAAATCAATTTATGGAAGTCGAGGAGTGAGAGAACCGATGATAGATACTATCCTCACTACCCTGGTTCGGTCTGTAACGACTCCATTGTTAACGGAGAGCAAGCCGGACCGAGGAAACAGGGCGGCGCAAGCAGCGCAGTGGGTGGTGGTTCTCTCATCTCTGACATCGGTCCGTCAGCTTCTGTGGTGGCTGAGGCGATAGCAAAGGGTATATATAAACGGAAAGTCAAGAAAAGTGTTGTGGATGATGGTGCGAGCTCTGTGCTTACGGAGCAAGATAGTGTTGAAGGTCTTAAGACGAAGATCGAGAGGTGGCGGACGGAGCTTCCACCCGTGTACGATCGTAAGAGCGGCGTTCCAAACCCAAAGAGAGTGAAAGGAAAGGCTGGAGGGGATGGCGGTGGTCTTTTTTCGTGCTTTGGCAGCGCTATGGGGTGCGAGTTCTCTATCAGTTGTGGCGGAGGCGGAAACAAAAAGAAGAATAGATGATTAGAATTGTCTATGTTGTGTCTACCTGATTCGCCATGGACCGACGACGCACCGTACGGGAATGGAAGCAACTTATCCAAAATAATGAGACCATTGGGGTGGGCCTTAATTTATATATATGGAATACTTTCATATTTGTATCGTTTCGTTTTATTGTTTGTGGAATGGAATTGTAAAAATGCGTCGGGTCAGTCTATAGTTTGGTGACCAAATTACGAAGGGTAATGAGAAATTAAAAGCTTTCTAATGTGGTGCATGCCATGTTACTTTATTTCCTTCATTTATATAAGAAATGTAGTAGTATGAAAAAATAAAATACACTTACATTGTATAAATAGTAATATCGATATGTATAGAGTAAATAAATTCCAAATGAAGTTAAAAATTCTCTCCATACAATCCGGTTTGTACTAATGATAATTCGTGCGGGTCGTAGCGTGTTCGTGGCGTGACAGATTCGTATCGCATTACAGTCAGATTATTTTGACACAAACACAACATGAGAAAAAACACGACACGACACGGTCCACGCAGTTAATGCAGAAGACTGTTGCTACGGTTAGACTTGAAGAGAGCGAAGAGTCACTGGAATTATGGTGGAAAACATGCGCAGAGCATGGGAGAACTGTGAAGACTGCCTATGGAAAAGATCAAGGAAATAAAGTGTAGGAAATTGACACTCATATAGGGTGCTAAGTGCAAGCCGTAAAAAGATCGAGGACTAAAGTGTAAAGTTACAAATATTGTAACTTCCCCTGGGCCTATAAAATGACTCATTTGGCTGCACATATCAACACAACACAATACATACAATAGAGATTGTTACACTCCCGAAAACCCTATGAAGTTGCTCTAGTCCGATCTTTGGGTAATCCTCCGTGGAAACCTAAGGTGCGCTCCGATTACGTGACGTATCCTTTCGACTGGCACGCTCCCGCCGTGACTCTGAACCACCATTTATCTCGCACGCTTCCGCTATCATACGTTGAACGATGTAAGTATAATTTCGTATAACATTGTTTTTCGTTCTAACGTGCTATTTCTTGTGCATGTATCTCGATATCCAACATTGGTATCAGAGCAGAAGTTTCGTCTCCGGCATCGTCTCCGTGACGATTCTTTTCCCCACTGATGAACGTTTCGTCGCCCGACGAACACTTCGTCGCCCATCGATCTCTTTGGGCGTTCACATGACACCTATGCTTCGGTATGTGTTGCCGACTTATTGTGGCCATGTATGGCCACTTGCCGATGAACGTTGTGTTCTTCGATGAACCGTATGTTGTCCTGGAGATGAGGGGCGTTGGTGAACCGCATGTCTCCTCTCCGTTTGTCCCTTCCTTGTCCTCATCGGTGTGTGTTTCTTGCATGAACCGAACGAGAATGCCACATGAGTGTACTCCATTTACGTCGGCCTTCGTCCTCCATCATGGCCTCCATGCATGGACCGACCAATGCTCCTCCATTCCTCCATGCATGAAGTTTGTTTGTTTTGGGCCGAAAGTGTTCGCGCCGTGGCTTTCATTCTCCTTGCTTTGTCTTTGCGATATGAGTTTTCGTGGCCTTAAGTTACTCTTACATGTGCATGTGTTGCCTTGCATTTCGAAATTTGTGTTAGTTGGAAGAATAGGTCTTCTTTGGTCCAATCATGTGTGACTAAACAGAGTCCGGAAAGAATAGGTCTTCTCCAAAAACTTCCTGAACCCCACACAATCAATCATTTATGTTGGTCATGTGGCTGGTTGCTCCTGTATCTAAGACCCAATTATTCTTTTCATGAAAAAAAACATAGTTTAAAGAGATACCAGGCGTGTTCGCATGCAAATCCTGAGGGACGGTAGCACCTGCCCCTGATGCAATGCTTCCTGCTCCTCGCAGGGTCTGCAGAAACCTTTCGACTTGATCTTTTGAGAAAGTAGTCTAACTCTGCATACCAGAACTCAAGCACGTATCATTAGTCAAACCACGCATAGTACGAAGGTCATTGTCACCAGTCCTTGCGGAGGCAACATTTCCCTTAGCATTATTACATTTTGCCATTACAAACTTCTTGAACTTAAAACAATTATCGTTGGCATGTCCCTTGTTTTTACAGAAGCCACATTCCTTGGTATAACAACGATCGACTGTGTTCCCACGTTTATGACAATAGGTACATTCCAAATTTGGATTTCCTTTCGGTTTGTCAATATTCAAAGAGATATTAGCATACTTAGTAATTAAGGCTGCATTCATATTTGAGATTATACCTCTCTGACTTTCTTCCTACATTAACAAGTTACATGCTTGATTCACAGTAGGTAAGGGTGACCAGAGAAGTAAATGTCTTCTAACATTCAAATAGTTCTCATTTAGTCCCATCAATAATTTTCTTTGTGTTCTACATGCTTCTTAAAGTCATCATGATCAATATGTGGAAGTGTGCATGCAGAGTAATATTCAGCCCAAAGCATTACCAGTTTTGAAAAGAAAACAGAAATAGAATCAAGTCCTTGTCGGGTCATAACAATTTCCATATGCAATTGATAGGTTCTAGGACCACTAACTTTATCAAACCTTTCTTTTAGATCTTTCCATACCAAATAAGCATCCTCAGTATACATCATACCACTGGCTAAATCCTTATAAATAGAATTTGTTATCCATCTCAATACAACAACATTACATATATCCCACAAATGATAAAAAGCAGGTTCATATGTCTCACGAATACAAGTACCATTTAGAAAACCAAGTTTGTTCCTCCCTAACAATGTAAAACGAATAGCCCTACTCCACATTGCATAATTTTCGGGAGCAGTCAGAACAACAGATATCATATTTGTCTGAAGGTTATCACTCGAGTGCAAGTAAAGAGGGTGATGAAAATCAACAGTAGTCATCGCATCATGATCAACTTCAGTGGCATATTTTCTTGCCTCTTGAATAGGTTTTTCATCAGTCATTTCAAACTCAATGAATATAATAAAAAAATAAGAAAGATACTTGCAACAAGCTGAGGGTAACAACAGAGGAACTATCAAGCCGAGGGTAATAACAAATCTACAATAAGATGATGGTAATAATAATCCACAACAACCCAAAGGTAACACCAAATCCACAATAAGCTGAAGGTAGTAACAATCCACTACAAGCTGATGGCAATCATAGAGGCACAACGGAAAAAAACCAGGAATATCAAGGGTCACGACCAAAAAATCACAAGATTCCGGTTCGAGGCCAAGATTGTAAGGGTGAAGATAGCCCAAATACAGGAACGTATAAAAGAAATGTTCAAGATACAGAGATTACCAATGGTTGCGATGAGAGAATCACAACCAACTTCCACAAGACTCCGGCACAAGAACAAGAAAACTCAGGCAACCGAGGAATACGAAGAGTCGCAACTGAACACCGAACGGTTTCCAGATAAAGAAGGAACCACTAATCACCTTTAACTAATCTTGAGGAGGATGAGAATGAAGAACACACCAATGATCGAAGTGAGGAAAGGAACTATTCACTCCACCCGCTCTGATACCATGTTAAGAAAGGGATAATCAAAGTAAAAACGGAGTGAAGGCTACAGAACCCTAAAGGCGGAAACAGAAGAAACAATTGAAGATCATAATGAGTTGTTCCTTCATTTGGAACTCCTCCACCCTTAAATACTAAAACTGTTGGGTATTGATAGTGACAACCCAGTAAGAAAAAGGCCACAGAGGCCCAATAACTTTGAAGGGGGTGAAACCCATGTCATTCGAATCGGGTCGGCCCATGTTAAGGTTGATATGACCCTCATGAAATGGCCCAGTATGGACGCCAAAGGCTCCGTCACTGGTCGCCATTAACCCAAGTTGTAGACTCCTACTGCTCGTCATAGGAGTGCTCGCCTAAAGAGAGCCCAACCTCTCATGTCTGATCCCGCCAACCGTCACTAAAGCTATGGCCACGATATCCCGCATATCTCAGGCACATATTCTCTACAGATTACATATGGTAACTGCAATATTACGCCATAATCGAAATATCTTCTATCATAATCTTCACCAACACAACATTCATTAAGATATGATGTTGCCTTTTACGGTTTGGTCTCCTTACTCTATAAATACCTTTGCTTTACATACATTCAGTTACGTTTTTTGAGTTCGTATACACACATATACTCATTTAATAATCGGAGAGGGACCCAGAGACACCCCCTCTGTTGCGATCCTCTTCCTGCATGTTCACTAGAGCTAAGGCGATAGCAATCTTCATCCTTTCATTAACATTTAATTCACTGCCAAGTCAGCATTCAGAAAATCAAGATCCAACATTTGGCGCCGTCTGTGGGAATCGAGTAATACAGCCATGCAAACACGATCTAAAAGCAATCGCCGAAACCAGACTAATGAGCAGTCATCTGACAGCTCTGATTCGGCAGCAGCTTCGTCGCTCCACCAAAAACCTGCTAGCCAAGCATATCCCAATGTCGTCCTCCCGAGGCTGGCCCGAGAACACGCCGGCAATTCCATATCGGCTCCCGTTCCCAACGCCACGGAGACTCTAACACCACAAACCACCCAGGTGGCTGAGGAAAGCATCCAGAAGACCCCGAAGATGAGAGCACTCCTGGAGACCATCTTAGGGCAGGCCCGCAGACAATCCCATGCTCCTCAGGAAAACTCTCGTCCCGCAGCCGTAGGGCCCAGACCAGCAGAAAATGGAAATTCGGGCACCACAGCCCCCCCAGGAAGATCAGGAGATGACATCGGTACACCAGTCCCTACCCCCAGCATCCACTGAGCCGCCGACAGCCACCTCAATCCATCCAGTTCCATACCGAATGGAGGGCAGCCACACCAGTGCACTCTTGACAGGTGGAGGAGCTTACCAGCAAATGGCTCCAGGAACAGCGAACAACCATCGCAACTCCCTTCAGGGAGCGATCAGCTCATCCCTTCACCAATGACCTGGTCGCCATCAAAATCCTGAAGGATGTCGTCGCCAGGGCCATCCCCGAATACAGTGGTGGAGGTGATCCCATAATCTATGTCAACAAGCATGAGGCCTCTCTATTGGGTAAGTCGAATGATCCAAATAAACTTGGCCCTATTATTTCCGTCGACCCTTTCGGGTTCAGCGCCGTCCTGGTTCTTCGGCCTCTCTGCAGGATCAATAGGGACTTTGTCAGAGCTGAAGAACATATTCCTGGAAAGATACATGGGCAAGCGTCAACTTATGAAAAGCGTGGTCGCCTTAGATGCAGTCAAGCAACAACAAGGAGAGTCACTGGCCGACTTTTACGAACGTTTTCATAAAAACGTCACAGAGATAGATCGCCGAGTCAGAGATGGGGAGATTATTCGAGTCTTCTATCGAGTACTGGACGTGGCAAACAAAGTCTCGAGAAAGCTGCGCAACGGTTACCACGTGCAGAAAATTGAAACGATGGAGAAACTGGAAGCGAGGGCGAAAGGTTTCATAGACCTTGAGAGGGCGAACGTCGAAGCCATTTTCCTGACGACCTCGCTAAGGGTAGTTCCTGAGCCCCGACGCGATGGTAAGTAGGAAAAGAAGGAAAAGAAGGAAAAGAATGGTCGAGACAGAAAGCATCGAACAGAAAACCCAGGTCCTAGAAATCCATAGGTCCCCGAGTATTTTACGCCCTTAAACAGGCAGATCTCGACGGTACTAGTCGAGATGGAAAGAAGGTCTCTAGCAAGGCCACCGATATCTCGAAGAAATGGTCAGCCCATGTGGAAGGACACTGAGAGCTATTGCAGATATCACAAGTACAAGGGCCACAAGACTAATGATTGTCGTATCCTCAAACGCGACATCGAGAAGTTGATTCAGAGAGGAATGCTGAAAGAATTTGTGACGGGACGAGACAAGAGTCGGACGCCACCACGTCGAAACCACTTGTCTGCTCCGCCTGAGCAATACGTCCCATCCCAGAGCAGGAGGGTGATCAACTTGATTGCTGGAGGGTTTGGTGCCGGAGGCGAGGGGTCACATGCAAGGGAGGTCTATGCGACTCAGATTTCTACAGCTGTCTAGCTGGGAAAGCGACCTCGGCTTGAAGAGGACATTGTCATTTCATTCTCATAAGATGACTTGGCACATGTCACCACCCCTCACAATGATGCCCTGGTTATCACAACAGACGTCGACGGTTGTGACATGAAGAGAATTCTGATCGACGGAGGAAGCTCGACGGATATTCTGTTTTTGGACGATTTTGAAAAGATGGGCAAGTCCAAGCGTGACCTGAAGAGGGTCGATTTTCCATTGATCGGTTTTGATGGGAGAACGACTTATCCGCTGAGAGCAATAACTCTGCCGGTGATTCTGAGCGAAGGATGGAAGAGCATCAAGGTATCGATCACCTTCCTAGTGGTCGACTCTCCTACATCATACAACGCCATCCTGGGGAGAACCACAATCAATCCTCATAAGATTGTGGCCTCCACAGTCCATCATAAGATTGTGGCCTCCACAGTTCTTGGCGATCAGCCTTCCTCACAACAGTGCTACGTGAACTGTCTGCGCGGGGAAAATCAAAGGGAAACCCTCGCCATCGAGACATAGGCCGACCCTCGCGAGGACTTGGATTGACCAACACATATGGAGGAGTTAGTGGAGGTTGAGATTGACGTTCCAGATAAGAAGTTACGCATTGGGACCACCTTGAACGGCGACAAGAAACAGGTCATGACTGCACTCCTCAAGGAATTCAAAGAGTGTTTGCCTGGAAGCCCAGCGACATGTCGGGTATTAGCACTGACATCATCTCTCACGAGTTGAGGATAGACCCCTCTATCAAACCGATCGCTCAGAAAAGGAGGTCGTTCGGGTCAGACAAGCGTTTGGTGATCAGACAAGAAGTAGGCAGGTTGATCAAAGCCAATTTTGTCAAGGAGGTGAGATTCCAGAGATGGGTCGCCAACCCAGTTCTTGTCAAAAAATCGAATGGCAAGTGGAGAATGTGCGTCGACTTCCGCAACCTGAACAGAGCTTGCCTAAAGGATTCCTATCCCCTTCGCCGAATTGATCAGTTGGTCGATGCAACCTCTGGTTATGAGATGTTGAGCTTCATGGATGCCTATTCAGGCTATAATCAGATTCGGATGCACCCAGACAATGAGGCCCACACAACCTTTTATGCAGACGGGGACATTCTTTGCTATAAACTGATGCTCTTTGGTCTAATAAATGCCGGGGTGACCTATCAGCGGATGGTAAACCGCCTGTTTCAAGACATGCTGGGGCAAAATATGGAGGCTTATGTGGACGACATGCTCGTCAAAACAATCAAGGGAAGTTCTCACACAGCGGACCTTCGAGAAGCTTTCGAGTGCATGAGGAGGCACAGTGTTCGCCTGAACCCAGCAAAGTGTGCATTCGGAGTCAAGTCTAGGAAATTTCTGGGATTCATGGTAAGCGAACGTGGCATTGAGGTGAACACAGAAAATCTTAAGTCCATTGAGGAGATGAAGTCTCCAACTTTCCATAAGGAGTTCCAATGTCTGAATGGTCGTCTGGCTGCACTCAATCGCTTCCTCTCGTAGGCGAGTGACAGGTCGCTACCATTCTTCAAGACTCTCAGGGCCAATCGCAAGTTCGAGTGGACGCCAAACTGCGAGGATGCCTTCCAATCCCTAAAGCAGCATATTCAAACACTTCCGGCTTTGGCGAAACCTATTCCTGGCGAACAACTCTTCCTTTACTAAAGCATCAGCGGCGTAGCAGCCAGTGCCGTCTTAATAAGGGAACAAGAAAATGTCCAGAGTCCAGTGTATTTTGTTAGCAGGATGTTTAATTCTGCAGAAATAAAATATGTCCAGATTGAGAAGTATCTCTATGCCTTAGTTATTGCTGCTCGAAAAGTAAGACCTTATTTTTACGCGCACGACATTACAGTTCTCACCAATCAGCCTCTCAAAAACTTCCTGCTGAAACCAGATTCTTCAGGAAGAATGGTCAAATGGGCGATCGAGCTTAGCGAGTTCAAGATCAAATTTGCGCCGAAAACGGCCATCAAAGACACAAGTCAAATCTGTGAACTGTATAGAGATGGATCATTCTCAAGAGAAGGTTCGGAGGCAGGACTAATTTTCATCCCCCCCCCCCGAGGGCGAGCCTTCGAAGTATGCGATCGCCCTAACATTTCAAGCGACCAACAACGAAGCAGAATACGAGACTCTTATTACTGGACTCAGACTTGCTAAAGGAATGGGCATAACAACGCTCATGGCGAAAAGTGATTCTAAGCTAATTCTCAATCATGTCAATGACACTTATGAAGCAAGGGGGAAAAGATGAAGAAGTACCTCAACATCGCTAAGAAACTCATCGCCGAAATCCCAAATTTCGCGATTGAGTCTATTCCTCGCCAAGAGAACCAGATGCCAAACTCTCTGAACAAGTTGGCGTTCGGAAGAACAAGAATTCAAGACGTACAGTTTCGGGAAAAGGCCTTATATTCAGTTCTCGACAACTGAGCAGAGGTCTTCAACATTCAAGGACAAGTAACCTGGATGACTCCATTCCAGAACTTCTTGAAAGAGGGAATTCTCCCAGAAGACGAAGGTGAATCCACAAGGATAAGACGCCTCTCATCCAGTTACTTGATCATAGATGGAGAACTCTATAGGCGAGGCTACTCAACTCCCTATCTAAGGTGCATCTCTCATCCTGAAACAGAAAGGGTTCTTCGTGAAGCTCATGAAGGAGCTGTCGCATGCCATGAAGGTGCACGCTCATTGACGCAGAAAATCTTCAGATTGGGTTATTATTGGCCAACCTTGGGCAAAGATGCGGCTGAATTAACGCAGAAGTGCGTGACTTGTCAACATTTCGCACCACGATCCGGTCGACCACCAACACTGCTATCCCCAATGGCGGGCGCCTGGCATTTTTCTCAATTGGGAATAGACATATTGGGTCCTTTTCCCATCAGTACTGGGCTGCGTACCCACATCATAGTGGCGATCGATTACTTCACCAAGTGGATAGAGGCGAAAGCTTTGGCCTCTACAACGGAATTTCAAGTGATCAAGTTCTTGAAGATCAACATATTTTCGCGATTTGACGTTCCCAAGATACTCATCAGCGATATTGGTTCACAATTCGTAGGAAAATAACTTAAATGGCTCTGCGAAGAATACCATGCCGATCACAGGTTCAGCTTAGTGAATCATCCTCAAACGAATGGACAAGCTGAAACAGCCAACAAGGTTGTTTTAGCAGGACTCAAGAAAAAGGTTCAAGCATTTAAAGGAAACTGGGCAGAACAGCTGGAAAACGTACTATGGGCTATCTGAACAATGCCTAAAGCAGCCACTAGAGAAACATCCTTCAATTTAGTATACGGATCAGAAGCAGTAGCACCCGCCGAAATAGTGGTGCCTACCCACAGAATCCTACATATTAACACTGAAGAGAACGAAATCGAGCACAGAACAGAAAATAAGTGGCAATCAGAAAAGGCACAAGCCAAAATATGATTGGCGACCACTCGATACTTCAACTGAAAAGTCAGCGCTCGCCAATTTTTCGTAGGGGAGATGGTTATGAGAATGAATGAATTTACAAGACTGGACATCTAGAACAAACTTTCAGCTAAGTGGGAAGGACCATACAAGGTAGTAGAGATCGTCGCCCCAGGATCTTACTATTTGGAAACCACATCAGGCGAAAGGTTACCCCGTCTATTCAACTCTGAACATTTAAGGAGGTTTTATACATAGCTTGTAATCAAAATTTTATGTCAATAAAAGCAAGTCATTCCTTCATAAAGCATGGATACTCGAATCAAATCGAAGAAAAAAGACCCGATAACAAAATTGGGCAAAAGACCTGATGACCGAATGAGGCATCGAAGAAAAAAGACATGAAGCCAAAAGTCAGGCGAAAGACCTGGTGACTGAATCAGGTGAAAGACCTAACGTTAAAGTAAGGCAAACCAAAAGACCTGACGCCAAAAGTCAGGCGAAAGACCTGATGACCGAATCAGGCAAAAGACCTAACGCCAAAGTTAGGCAAAACAAAAGACCTGATATCAAAATTGGGCGAAAGACCTGACGCCAAAGTCAGGCGAAAGACCTGACGCCAAAGTCAGGCGAAAGACCTGACGCCAAAGTAGGCAAAAGACCTGACGCCAAAGTCAGGCAAAAGACCTAATGCCAAAGTTTGGCAAAACAAAAGACCTGATATCAAAATTGGGCGAAAGACCTGACGCCAAAGTCAGGCGAAAGACTTGACGCCAAAGTCAGGCAAAAGACCTAGAAACAAGGTTAGGCAAAACGAAAGACCTGACGCCAAAAGTCAGGCAAAAGAGCTAGCAACAAAGTTAGGCAAAACGAAAGACCTGCCGCCAAAAGTCAGGCAAAAGACCTAGCAACAAAGTTAGGCAAAACGAAAGACCTGACGCCAAAGTCAGGCAAAAGACCTAACGCCAAGATTAGGCAAAATAAAAGACCTAACACCAAGGTTAGGCAAAAGGCCAGACGCTAAAGTCAGGCACAGGACCTGTTATCAAAATCAGGCAGAATATCCTAATGCAAAAGCGAACAATCCATCAAGGAAACCGTTCTCTTATAAGTTGGGCAAAATTCAAGAAAGTTAAGAAGGAACTTAAAGCGATCACTATAGGTGAAGAAACTTTGAGTTACAAATTTCTCAGGATTAGGCGAACACTCCAAAAGGTTTAAATCTTAACAAGGTAACACATCTTCTCAGAAGATGATAGTCTTCCTTAAAAGGTTTATACTTGGTGAGGAGATTAGATAACTCTATAAAGACTTATCGTTTTAAGCCTAGAGAAAGGTCCAAGACCCTAAAGGTCGAGACCATTATAAAGTGAAGAAAAGTCTAAGGTAATTATGATTAAGATATCAGAGGAATCGCCAACACATTCAAAGTCGAATAAATATAAAGGCTTATGAATATAAAAGACATTCAATATTATAAAAATTAAACCGAGTCTGAAATCGAAAAATAATTACAAGGCATTCCCCAAATACAAGGGAAGATATAAAAATATATTATCTAAAGCAAAAATAGAGATCGTCGAGGTGATTGAGACTTCATGCCTTGGGCTCTTTAGGGACAGAGGCACTCTGCTCGCTTTCGGGGGCAACCTCCTCGATAACAGCAAGAGGAGGAGTCTCCTTGGGGAAGGTGCTCTTGAGGAAAGGCTTGAGGGACTCAACTTTCCGAAGAGGAAAGTTGGGGTTGATTACCTTCATCTCCTCGACCAGGAGTTGGAGATAGGAAGTCACTTCAGCATTCATCACCTCCAACGCACAGTCGGTAAATTCTTCAGACTTTTTAAAGTCCTCGACTACGCTTTGGGGGGATTGGAACAGACTTCAGCTACATGGCGAGCTGTTCCTTCTCCTTCTCCAGGGCGTTCCCCCTGGCCTCAGCAGTGGTCATTTAAGCCTCAACAGCAGCTATCTGGGCTTTAGCTTCCTTTAGCTCCGCCTTCAGACGAGCATTGGCAGCCTCCACCTCGGCAGAGTACTTGTCGACCGCCTTAAGCTTGAGCTCAGTGCTCACCCCCTTATTATCGGCGAGGGTCGCCTCTTCCTCCTTCTTCTGGACGAAGGCAAGGAGCCTCTGCTCCTTCTGGAAATACTCCTCGCGAGCATGTTCCACAAGGAGAACAGTTGAATTGGCCATATCCTTCAAGCCTTCCATCTGGCCGGGGGAGAACCCCAGACTCCTGTACAGCTCCAGCTAGATAAGCAGGTCAGTTTGCTTATCGGCGAGCTCCCCGACGACCCGACTGATCGCCAGATCCTCCCGAACGAGCTGACAACAAGGAAAAAGGGGAAAAGTACTATTAGTCTAATGAAAAATAAACAGACGACTTGAAGATAAGTAAAGACAAAATAAAACTTACCAGGGTGATCTGCTCAAAATGCGACCTCATAAGCCCCTCGATTGCGGGCAGTTCCGAGGGAATCAAGGCCCTGACCCGAGGAGGAACAATCCCCTCGAGGAGATATATGCATAAGTCTGAGTAACCCCGGAGAGTCTTCTGGTCGGAAATCTCCGCCTTTTGGAGATTCCCCCAAGGGGCCCAGACGCCTTTAGGGTTCGCAACCTTGGGCGGCTGGAACAAGCCCACTAGGGGGCAATACTCCCCGAGGGAAGTCTTCGATGAGCTTGGGGTGGCTGGCCCCTTCTTCCGAGCCCCGATCTCCTTAGGAGGATTGGGGGCAGGTTGATCGGAAGGAGGCTGGGCGCTCTTCACCCAAACTCCTGGCCTTCTTGGCAGGAGTGGGGCTAGAGGCCACCTCAACATTGGCCTTCTCTGCAAAAGATCAACAAGGGTGTTAGAAACCTAAGATTGGGAGGAGTATCCCTTTCGGTCGCTTCCTGTCAACTCCCCGAAGACGGGAGGAGTATCCATTTCTGGTTGAGACAACTCCTAAGTCACGTTCCCCCTACAGAAGAAGTAGAACTTCTTGTAGTTGGAGTTGGTGGCACGGAAGTCATCCACCAACCGAAAATGGGCATTCCCGTTCCACGCATGGCCTCTCCATTCTTCAAACTTGGGCCATCGGGTCTGGAAATGGTGGAGGCGGTTTGCTCCGGCGGCCAATCAATAAAAACAGCGGAACAAAGCGAGTGAATACGTCCATTCTTGACGTAAACACATGAACTTGAACTCAATCCACATCCTAATGGCGTTGGGTACTAGCTGCGTAGGACCTATCCCGTAATAGCAGCATAGCTCCTGCAAATCCTCGCAGAGAGGAAAACGCAACCCAACATCGATCTGGGCCGCATAAATGTAAACCTCTCCGTCACGAGTATAATGCAGCCCTAAGCTTGGATACCTGGGGGCATCATCTTCGCTCAGGCCAGTTATGACGACCACTGCCTTAAACTGAGTCGGCTTCAGTTCGTTGGGCTTGATATCTACTTAGAAAATCAGGGTATGGCAAGAACAATATAAAAACAAAAAGCAGGATGCATTATCGGAAGAGAAGTGAGCAGAGAGCATCAATGTTTACCTTTTGGGGAGAAGAGGGGCACGTTGGTCTCTGGCTCATCCACCACGACAGGTATGGCCGCCGATTGTCCAGAAATCGACCCAGAAACAGGGTTCCTTTGGCTGGGAGCCGGAGAGGAACCGTCCCTGATTTTCAGGAGAGCGTTGGCGGCCTTCGTGGACACCTTCGGGTTGGAAGAAGAAGACATGTTGGCTGGTACCTTGCTCTTGCCTGTGGATTGATTTATGGAAGTCATTGATGCTAAAAAGCTTTTGAAATCGGAAGAGGAAAGAAGATCTAATCGAAGTGTGACTATCTCATACCCTATCAAAGAATCAAGCTCGACCGAAGAAACTTCACTCAAGCTTCAGGGGCAAATGTTGGGTATTGATAGTGACAGCCCAATAAGAAAAATGCTCAGAGGCCCAATAACTTTGAAGGGGTGAAACCCATGTCATTCGAACCGGATCGATCCATGCTAAGGTTGATCTGACCTTCATGAAGTGGCCCAGTATCGAGCTCAAGCCAAAGTGGATGTCAAAGACCCCGTCACTGGTCGCCATTAACCCAAGTCACAGACTCCTACTGCTCACCATAGGAGTGCTCGCACAAAGAGAGTCCAACCTCTCTTCTCTGGTCCCGCCAAATGTCACTAAAGATATGGCCACGATATCCCGCATATCTCAAGCACATATTCTCTAAAGATTACATATGGTAACTGCAATATTACGCTATAACCGTAATATTTGCTATCCTAATATTCATCAACACAATATTCATTAAGATATGTTGTTGCCTTTTACGGTTTGGTCTCCTTACTCTATAAATATCTTTGCTTTATATACATCCAGTTACGTTTTTTGAGTTCATATACACACATATACTCATTTAAGCATCAGAGAGGGACCCAGAGACACCCCCTCTGTTGCGATCCCCTTCCTGCAGGTTCACCGGAGCTAAGGCGGGAGCAATCTTCATCCTTTCATTGGATTCAATTCACTACTAAGTCAGCATTTAGGAAATCAAGATCCAACAAAAGCCTAATGAAAATAATATTATATTACATCGTAAAACAAATACAAAAGAAACAAATAAGTCCATACGGAAAACGTTTTTTTTTTTTTTACCAAAATACGGAAAACTTCAATAATCAACATTGTTGATCAAACCACGGACGGGCCAACAAAGCTGGATCATATATGGATGGGTCAATCAACAAGAATAATCAAGCCCAGACAAGAGTAGTCAAGCCCAGACGGAGAGGCAAGCAAACTGGCAGGCTTTATGCTTCAATCTTCAACAATTACGAGGCGTTTTTTTCACGGAATTCGGAATAAGGAATACAGAATAGGGAATAGGAATAAGGAATAAGAGATAAGAATGTGAAGTTGTTTCTTTGGTGGAATGGAATAGAATGGAATAAGGAATTCTGTTGTTTCTTTGGTGGAATTGTATATGGAAAAGGAATGGAATATGGTAAAATGACATATTCGCCCCTCCTTATATATGTATAGTATATAATACATATAATTTGTATTAATTAATTTTAAAAAATATTAATAATAAAAACTTAAATATAATTAACTAATAATTAAAAAAAATACTTTTAAATAATTTATTTAATTATTTAATTAAATTTTAAAGAACAATTTTTTGTATCTCATAAATTCTAACAATCCACAATATATCAACAAAAAAACTTGATAACTATTTATTCATATCCTTTGTAAATTTCTATATTTGCATAAACAAAACTGTAATTACAACATCCAAAATTTCATATTCCATTACAAATGACCATACACGTACAATCAATGACTATACACCTACAATCTCTTGTAGTCATTGACTCGTGTCTCAATCCTGACCTTCACAAACGAAAGCAACACTCATAACCCTGCCTCTATCTGATGACAACAACACAACCACCTCACACAGAAGCAAAAATAAAAAAATTAGATCCCGACAAAAAACTATGTTAAATCAGCAATACAATGATCAGAGCCACCATGATGGTCTTTGAAGTGATTCAACATGACCACAAGTATGAGGTAGGCCTACAAGTATGAGGGCTAACATGACACTCAACGCAGGTTCCAGGACCAAAACAGAAAGGCTCATTACATTGGATTAATAGTAGCAGCGCCAAAGGGTACCTCAAGTTCTTGCAATGATCTTCTTTATGAAAGGAAACCGACCCGACCACCGAGAATACCCTACAAAATTCAATGAACATGTCTAAATTCGAGAAGCAATAAACAATTTTATGATACATAACCTTCGAATTAGTTCAGAAATTTGATCAATTCATACTTACCATAAGCAACAATCTCGTAAAGGTCGCTTTCGTCCACACTGTCATCGCGCATTTCCTGCATAAATAACCGGAAAATATACATCACAAAAATATGTTTAGAATGAGTAAGGATGTGATAAAGATGATGTACTAGATGCTGTGTAGCCAAGCTCTTTGCGAGAAGTCTAGAAAGCTTCTCTAGTGTAGCCTGATTAAAGCCTGGAAATTTGCCAAGACGGGCTTCTGATGTGTGATCCAATATCAATGAACATATACTTGAAGGCATCATTGTGACAGATTGGTCCTCAGCATTTTCTGAATCATACAAAATCAAATATTCAGTCTACTGTTTACCAAACTATATTGAGACCAAACACAGATATATGAGCAATTGTCCATGGGGTCTTGGTCCTCTTGGACCAACCAATCACAACTCTCTAAATATATACATCTCACCCACAGTCCCTGGCCTTACAAAAGAGCATATGGGTCCAATTTGAATCTCAAACTGTGACTGGGTGAAGAACAACGCATCATCCGTGGTTTAAACCAACAATATAAATCGAGAGCAGCTATTTTCAGCACCGTTGAAAAGAAAATTCCTAAGAAATAAGCACAAACAAGAATAGTAGATTATCGATGTACCTGCAAAACAAGCCAATGCTTTCAGCAAATCAACAGAAAGTGACTCCTCCAGAGAAAATTGTAGCTAATTGAGCAATTAAGCTTGTCCTTGCGCTGATTGAGCAATTAAGCTTGTCCCCAGCTTTATCGTAAGGCAACGATAGGGCTGAAACCGGTGCCGATTTCCGCGACAATGCTGTCTTGGCCACCAGATAAGTGTAGGTGACGTTGAGAGTGTCTAGCTCACGGCGGATGAGGACGCTGGTGCTGTACTCTTCAAATCGGAGTTCTGGATACTCATGGATTTGTCTCCTAACAGACACCAACCAGTCTTTATCTTGCTTCGCCGAGTTAATGAGGTCGTCGGCGTAGGTCCGATCATAGTCACCTTGGATGGTACAGAGGTAGCAGAGAATCAGCACGAACCCAGCATACCTGAGCCTGAGCAGGGAGGGCTGAAGACGAGGATTAGAAGAGGAAGAGCTCCAGTGAAGACAATGCGAAGAGCCTCGGTCCGAACGAGGAGTAGCGAAGAGAAGGGTAGTTATGTCCTTAAGTAAAGCTTATGAGGGCATTTCGGTCATTTTGACTTCTATTCCTGATTCCTAACGCGTCCGGCTTAGGAATTCCGAGGTTTTGGGACGGAATCCATAAGCCTACCCCGCCCGGAATTCGTAAGCCAAATTTTGGCAATTCCGTGAAAAGAACAACTTCTTACGGAATCCGTAAGCCAAATTTCTTTTACATTATGTGAAAAGAATATGTCATTAAGTGTTTTAAGAAAATGACGTAAATGCACAGTGTGAACATGTTCTAAAAAAGCATAAGGAGCTAAAATAATTCAGTTCTTTTTAAAGCTCGCAATTTTGGTCCAAATATAAGTTACTTATCTGACACGGTTCCTTTTAGAAAATGGAGTTAAAATCTGTAAAATTTCTCAAACATTAAACATTTTGTACCCACTTTTCTGAAATAGACTGTGAGATTATAATTTCCGAACATCATTTTTTTCATAATCAGTGTCATAAATTTTGATCCATATTAAGAAATGAATTTAAATCAAAGCATAATTTTAGAAACCATTATTATCTATTACACGTCGTAATTTTTATAAAACTGTTCGTGCAGGACTATAATTTGAATCGTATGTATGTACCACAGAATAGCTCCAGCACTTCAACTTTCCGAGAAACCACCCTTGTCACAGAATTCCGTAGTGTTGCTTGGCCTCTTCCTTAGAGGACAAACCAACGTCTTTGCCTCCTCAAAGCTCCTCTACTTTGAATTTATTATAAAAAATTAGTGGAGCCAACTTGTATTGCTTCTTCAGCAGTGTAGTGGCTTGCATTATAAATACGTCCTGCTATGGTTTTCCTTCTTGTATCCACACTTCTATTCCTTGTGCAATGTGCTACTATATATCATTGGAGTGGACAACGAGAGCTAGAGAAGATTTCATTGGGTGAAACAATATTTACATTTCAAAAATGTTTCATAAATGTCGTTGTTGCTTCTGGAAATGGAACCGAGTTGCAGAGTTCGATAGCTCGGTCGAGGCCGAGCCCTTCTCTCTTCCATCACCCCTCCCACAATGGCCCCAAGGTATATCGACTTTCATTGCCTTTTGTTTTTTTCCAATACGGTTTTGTTGGTCTGAAAAATATCCAAGACAAAGTAGAGTTGGGGCATGCCAAAACCATCCAACCCTAGAAGGGCAAAATCATCACATTTTTTACAAGAATTTCCAATTTTGAAAGTTCGCCAAGAGTTGATAGTACTACTACAAGACTATCCTCTTGTTAGTAAATTTTCTTACTGGTTTCTGATTGATCTCCTACAAAACTGGTCCATTATATTCGTAGGATATTCTGACTCATCCACTGTCGGAATGTCGGATATTAATGATTGAGTCGTTAGATATGTTAACAAAATATTGAAACCTCAATACTTACTATATATGATTAATTTCTGAATTCAAAGGTGGGGCTTTTTCTACCGGGACAATCCGTCTTGGAGAAATTGAAGTGTCCAAAATCACCAAGTTCGAGATGGTTTGGTGCTTCAGTCCATTGCGCGGAAAGACGGTCTCCTTCTATCGACCGGCTGAAATCCCTGATGGCTTCCATTGCTTGGGATATTATTGTCAAGCTAACAGCAGGCCTTTGAGAGGGTATGTTCTCGTGGCTCGTGAGGCTAACACTGCTGCCGATGATGGCTCTGAGTCAAGTCTTCCGCCTCTGAGCAAGCCGCTTAGTTACACCTTGCTTTGGGGTGAAGAAGATCAGGATGAAGATGTTTCTGGGTTCGTATGGATGCCAAAAGCTCCGGCAGGCTATCGGGCGACAGGAATTGTGGTTACTGACAAGCCGGAGCAGCCCGAACTTGACGCAATTCGGTGCGTAAGAGAAGATCTTACTGAGCCTTGCGAAGCTTTCGATCTTATATGCAGCATTGAATCGAAGAACTCGAAAGCACCATTTAGGGTTTGGAACACGAGGCCTTTGATAAGGGGAATGTGGGAGAGCGGGGTATCGGTTGGGTCGTTCTTTTCAAGCTCAGAAGAAGGAACTGAAGATATCGGCATCGCTTGCTTAAGGAACAGTCATGAGTCACTTCATTCCTCAATGCCAAATCTCGACCAAGTCCACGCGATGATCAAACATTACGGGCCTAGGGTTTTCTTTCATCGCGATGAGGCCTACTTCCCGTCCTCAATCCAGTGGTTTTTCAAGAATGGGGCGGTTCTGCACCGAGATGGCGATTCCAAGGGCCAGAAGATCGATCAGGAGGGGTCGAACTTACCCTCAGGCGGAGTCAATGACGGACAGTTCTGGTTGGATCTACCCGACACTGATGATGAAGATCGAGAGTTTCTCAAGAGAGGAAACTTGGAAAGCACTGAACTGTATGTGCACATCAAGCCTGCCCTAGGTGGGACATTTACTGATCTTTCAATGTGGGTCTTTTGTCCCTTCAACGGCCCCGCAACCCTAA
Organism: Chamaenerion angustifolium; assembly: GCA_946814005.1. Taxonomy (NCBI): domain Eukaryota; kingdom Viridiplantae; phylum Streptophyta; class Magnoliopsida; order Myrtales; family Onagraceae; genus Chamaenerion; species Chamaenerion angustifolium. The sequence goes on along the minus strand of OX328266.1, from coordinate 33,335,493 downwards.
AAGTCGGCCCGGTCAGTGTCACGATGACGAGGATCGGGGAACATGTTGGTGATTGGGAGCACTTCACGCTTCGAGTTAGCAACTTCAACGGGGAGCTCTGGGCTGCCTACTTTTCCCAGCACAACTGCGGTCGTTGGGTAGATGCCTCAGACCTTGAGTTCGTTGATGGGAACAGACCCGCCATCTATTCCGCCAAGGGCGGCCATGCGAGTTTCCCACACCCAGGTTCGTACCTTCTAGGTTCCACGAAGCTCGGTGTCGGGGTTCGGAACGATGCAGTTAAGAGCAGTTTCTTTGTTGATTCGAGTGCAAGGTACGAGGTTGTTGCAGCGGAGTATCTTGGTAGTGAAGTTGTGAAGGAACCACATTGGTTGCAGTACATGAGGCAGTGGGGACCGACGGTTGAGTACGACTCCAAGTCGGAGCTAAATAAGGTTGCCATTCTTCTCCGCTTGTTTTTGAGGGTTTCCGTTCAGAATATATTCGACTTCTTTCCAACTGAGCTTTACGGAGAGAAAGGTCCCGTCGGGCCGAAGCAGAAGAATAACTGGGTGGGAGACGAAATCGAATAGATATAATGATGTTGGAATGTTAATAAGACATTGTCAAGAAATGACATAATCAGCACTGCCAAATAACTAGAATATATGATCTAGGCAGATGCATGATACGAGTGGCATTAGGGATAATGTTATCTATTGTATTTTGTGGACTGTACTACACCACCAGTTAGTCTTCATTAGTTGGTTTCCTTTATGGTGATGGAAATATATAAACTGTTACAAAAATGTTTTATTTTTTCAATACAAACAAAACTTAGACGACCCAGTCTAAGTTATTGATTGGATATAGGGTTAAATATCAAATGGTACCCAAATTATAAACATTTTACAAATAGTTACCTGTTTGTTTGAGAACCAAAAATTCAGCATGAGAATTATCTTTGATTGAAGAAGTATGCTACAGAATATAACATATTGAAGCAAGAAAACTGAATACATTTACTTCATTAACCATTACAAATTATATGCAAAGTAGAAACACACCACTAAACCCACTAACATAATGATTCTTGGTCATGACACCGACAATAACATAAAAATACAGATTTGAGTGTTTCAAATTAGGTACACTAACATGAAAGTGATCTTCAGTGCTTCAAGTTAGGTTGAGTGAAACTCTTAAACAATTATTCAACATTAATTACCTCAATTTTGAATTTTAAAAAATGGCAACCTCAACTTTGGACAAAGGTGCAAATATTTACTTCAGTTAAATTGTCCGTTAAATATGATCGAAAAACAACGTGGCAACACATAATTGGTCTCATATTTTAAAAACTAAATAATTTTTTAAAAATATCAAAGAAATAAAAAAACATGGAAAATCAATAGAGAAAATAAGAGTTTTTAATATATTACTTTTATTGAAAATATGAAACAAAATAAAAAACTAATTATTTATTATTATTTTTATTATTTCATATATTTAATAAAAGTATTATATTAAAAACTCTTATTTTCTGTATTAATTTTTAGATTTTTTTGTATTTTTAAAAAAATAATTAATTTTTTAAATCAGAGATCAATCATGTGTTGTCACGTCATTTTCCGTCCATATTTAACGGAAAAGTTAACTGAGGTAGCAATTTGTCCCAAGTGTCAAAGTTTAGGTAGCCGTTTTTGAAAAACTACCAAAATTTTGGTAGTTATTTGGTATTTAACCCTGGTATATACGTAGGCTTATAGGAAACTCAATTATCTTAAAAACAAATATTGTTACATAAAATTAATCATAATTTAATATATATATATGTATCTCATTTACTTTGTAAGCTTACTTAATTTTTGGAGGAAAAAACATAAAACTACATACCTAACCCGCACCGTACAGATGGCCAAAAAAAAAAACTGCACCCTACATTTACAAGCTTAGTGAGTATAACCATTAAATTAACCTTAATTCCATGCTTGTCAAACAACCCTTAACTTTGCAATTTTTTCAGACTGTTTAAATCCTTATTATACGTATGTACAGTGAAATCACTATTTAATTTTTTTTGTATAGTATATGTATAGTTTTTTACGTATTGTATTATACAATCAGCCTGAAAGTAAAAAAATTAACGCATAGTTAGTGTCATTTAATTCGTAATTAAATTATCTACGCACTGTAATTATTTTGATTTTTTTGAGTAAACATATAATTAAATTTCTCACCTAATGCATTTAATCATTTCGGTCAAATTATAAGACAAGCGATTTTAGTTTAAAAAATCACTGTATTTCTAATCAAAAAAATTACCATTGGTAGATAATTGAATTACGATGTAAATGTTGCTAACCGTGGTGAGTTGGACTTACAAGGTCTGAGTTATATTGTTTTTAGTCAAATTTTCATATCTCAACTTACAACAGATCGTACAGTCAATCCGTACGTCAAAATGTAATATATTTTTTGCATCATTTGAATCGCAATTAAAATATCTACGTACTATATATATATTTTTTAATTTTTTTCAATAGATACATAATTTTATTTTTAATTAAACATCGAGTCGTCAAAAATTCTTTAAAAAAACTTAATGCGTTTGTGTAAAAACGCTACCCCGGGTAGTGTTTTTTGTCAAAACAAACACTAAGGGAGAAGCAGCAAATAACGGCTAAATCTAACGGCTCAATGTATATTGAGTCGTTACAAATTAATTTAAATTGAATATCACAGTTCAATTAACATTGAGCCGTTATGTAATTTTTTTACGGCTCAAATAACTCAGTTGTTACCTTTATATTACTTTTAACGGCTCAATAACAAGTGTCGTTAATATTTAATTATTTTTTCTATAATTTTCCCGGCTCATTTAATGTTGGGCCGCAAGTTTTACATACTATATCAAGGCTCAAAACCAAATGAGCTGTGAGTTTTTTTTTTTATTTTGCCCATTTATCGCAGCTCATTATTTCTTCCAACCGTTATTATTATTTAATTTTAAAGATTGATAACGTCTGCTTTGGTTTGAGACGTAATAAATGGGCAATAAAAAAACAAGTATTTTCACGACTCATTTGGTTTTGAGCCGTGATAAATGAGCAAAAAAAAAGAATTTCCACAGCTCATTTGGTTTAGAGCCGTGATAAATGGGAAAAAAAATAAGTATTGTCACGGCTCATTTGGTTTTGAGCCATGATAAATGGGAAAAAAAACAATATTTATCACGGCTCAATTGGGTTTGAGCCGTGATAGAGGATTAAAATCCACAGAACAGAACTCTCGTTCCATTCTGTAGGATTCCGCCGCTTAGCCTTGCCCCTTCCGCCAGTCGCTCCACCTCCAGGAAAGTTCCATTCGTCTTCTTCTAATTTTTTACTTCAAAATTTTCAAAATCACACTTCACTCTCACCTCACCTTACACCCACTCACCTTTCCCGCTCACATTTCCCACTCACCCACTTCACTTTCCACGTTCTTCACTACACACTACACTTGCTTCAAGGAGCTTCAAGCTGTTTTGTAACGGAGAGGAGTACGCCGATAGAGATTCAAGCTCCAAGCTTCACAGAGGTGACCGACGGAGGTGCGCAACTTCATTCAGGTGGTTGGACAGCGGGGAGGCGAGGAGGGGTACGTCGTGGTTAGACAGTAGGGAGGCGGGGAGCTTCATTCACTTGGTTGGACAGTTTCCTGTGCGTCGTCCCTGTCCGCCTGTTTTGTAACGGAGAGGACAGGAGTACGCCGACGGAGCTTCAAGTTTCATAGAGGTGGCCGACGGAGGTGCACAACTTCATTCACGTGGTTGGACATCTTCATTCTATGCTTCATTTACGTGGTTGGACAGCTTCATGTCGCCGGAAGCTTCATGTCGTCGTTTCGGGTTTAGGCATCGGCGTCACAAGCAGCCCCACAAGAACTGAGCGTCAATTTTTTTTTTAACAGATTTTTAGCATCTTAACTGAAATGAGACGTGAAAAAAAAAATGTTTTTCACGGCTCAACCAAAAGTGCTGCCATAATTATTTTGGCAGCACTTTTGATTTTGGGCTGGGAATTATCACGACTCATTTTATATTGAGCCGTGATAATTGTCCCGACGCTTCATGTCACACCTCAACTTCATTTGAGTCGTGATAATATAACGACTGAATTTTTCAGCCGTTAAAAAATTTGAGCCAGTAAACGCTGATTCTTCCATAGTGAAAATTTTGCACTACCTTAGATAGCGCTTATGCATAGTTTGCTAAATATTATTTCTGGATATATACTTTTCTAATTTGTTTTTTTTAATATGTTTACTTTTTGAAAAAAATCTTAACTTTGTCGAGCATGTTACCTATTGGTGATCTTTACTTGAATTTGTTTTACCTATTTATACCTTAAAACAAAATAAATTACGGAAATATTCTAGAATGAGATTCGTGGGTAGGGCATTTAAACGCCACTCGCAAATGGCGTTTAAATCATACACAAACTCGTAGTTTGGTGATTTTTTATTACAATATGTCACAAAAACTGACAAAAGAAAATTGTCACAAGATTCTGCAGAAAAATTCTTCAACAAAGAAGAAAATTTGACAAAAGATATTTGAAATGTTTTCTACAGACGCTACCTATCTATACAAGTCGGTCTTTTTTGCAGAAGAATCGGACACAAGATTTGAGTTTGGCCAAATTTTCTAACACAGAGTGAGATTTAAAAAAAAAATACTATGAACTTGTTCAATCGAACCGAACTTTACCTTTTCTGAATCGGTTCGGCCAAACCGATTCACAAAACAACGATTTTTAAGTGAAAATATGGAGTGGTTCAAAACAGTTTTTGTGTGAAAGTATTATCGGATGGTACTTTTAAGTTTTTTTTGTGTGAAAGTATGGTACCTTATATATGTTTGAGAGTGTTGTCATTTGGTCTCTCTGTTAGTCTACCGTTATATTTTCTGGTAAAGGGTCACGTAACTTGAACATGTTATGTCAAATTGGTATCACACCAACTTTATGTCATTATCACGTAGATATATAATATAATATTTAAATTTCAAAAATATTTAAATTTCAAAAAAAAATCCTAAAATAAATTTAAAATATTCTAAAATAAAATTTTAAAATTAACTAAAAATTAAAGAAAACAAATGTAGATAAAAAAAACCTGAAATTTTATTAAAACCCATCAAATTATAATATAAATCCTAAAATTTAAAAAAAAAAAAAAGCTAGTCTATGCATTTGGGTCCAATTAATTGACCAACCGAAGGTCAAGCCCAAATTTGGGTCTGACCTAACCTGTTAGGTTCAACCCTCGGTCAATTGGACCCAAAGATCCTAGACTGATTTATTTAAAAATGAATTTATAAATACTATATTTTAGAATATATATTTTAAAATTTTGAATTTAGGTTACATTTTCTGAATTTTAAATTTACTAAAAAAGTTATTAAGTTTTTTTAGAATAATATATATATTGCTTAAATTATTTTTCAAATTTGTTTAGATTTTTCCAATTTATTTTTGACCCGTCAAATCACTATTATGTTAATCAAACTTGACGGTCAACAATAATTTTGATTAAAAAACAATATTTTGAAAAAATAAGGTATCATTAAACAACATAAGGGTACTAACCAATAACATGGGTCATCCATCAGAAATTCTCGAGTCAAGGAAAGACAAATCCACTAGAACTAAGAAGAGAGGAGGACATAAAAAAAAATTCAAAGATCCATAGCAATATCTGTAAAAATAAACATTAAAGAAAGCCAATGTTGAGGGGGACTTTTAAAATACAACATTGACTTGGGTTATAAGTTAAAGAAAAATCTAGAAAATAAGAGATGAAAATATGTGTCGACTAGTTATGTGTCTGTTTTGGTCATCATGAGGGAAACAACATGGTTTGGAAGGACATGTCACATCTTACTTGATGATGCTAGAACTTGTCTCTAAGGATGTGTGTCGCGATACGAGGGATGAAAATCCTCGAATCGTGACAATATATAGTATGTTCATTACGCTTTGATGCAGTATTTCCAATTCCATGTTGGCTAAGTTACTTGTGTTTAGGGGTGTCAATTTCTCGGGTTGGGTCGACCTGTGGGTCGTATCATTACGGGTCGTGTCAAGATTTGCTAAACCCAAACACGACCCATCAGTATCCACGAGTCAATTCTCGTGACCCAAACACGACCCACGGGTCGACGGGTCAACCCGCGCGATCAAAAAATTACATTGCAAATTTATAGGTCAACCCACGATCCATACGACCCGCATGACCTTCTAGGTTTAGGGTTAATAATATTTTTTATTAAAATTATTCAACATGTCGATATTATTTATATATTACTTAATACTATATTATAAATTATTCAACATGTCGATGGGTTGATCCGCGCATCGAATGTATATTGTAAATTATTCAACAGGTCAATGGGTGGACCCGTGGGTCGAAGGTTACGACCCAAACACAACCCATTTTTTGGACGGGTCAAACGGGTTATGTCAAAATGAACTGTGGATCAAAAATTTCGAAACCAAACACGACCCGTGGACGGGTCAGCTGCGGGTCACCCACGGGTCGTGTGAAAAATTAACACTCCTACTTGTGTTGCTGAGATATATGAATCCGTGTAGTAAAAGGTGCTCACCTCATCTCCTAGGTTCTTGAGGCGAGGCACACAATGGGGTTTACGCCTCGTCCATGTTGAGGCATAAACCCTACTACGAGGCGCTCACCTTGCTGCGCCTCGACTCGCCTAAACTCGAGACGCGAGGCACGCACCTCCTGCGCCTTTGTGTTGAACTATTTCCTAACCTGAAACTTAAGAAAACGACCCTCTACGACAGTTTTAGCAACTCTCCTCTTCAAAAAAATAAAACTTCACGCCTTCTGTTTTAGCAACAAATTTCCTCTCCGTCAAGGAAGCAATATGTTGTGGTGGGTGCTTTTTGTTTCAAAATAAAATCTGAATTGATATTCCTTCCCTTTATTTATAGATATTCAATTTATGGTTCCCTTCCCATTTGGTTTATAGTTTGGCCTACAGCGATTTTCCTGTCGGAGTTGTCTTGCTCTTACTTTAGTTGTCCTTAGCTCTTCCGAGTGTAGCTTTGTAGTTGTTCTATTAAAGGTCATGTAGTTGTCCTAGTATCCTAGTGTGTTGTGATAGTGTATTTTGTATTTGTGAAACACTTTAGTTTTGTTTCTACCGTGTAGTTGTCCTAATATTATGTGAGAGTGTATTATGTAGCATTGCAGATGTACTGTTCTTGTTATGTAGTTGTCCTCCTATCATGTGTATTGTCACTATTGTGTAACGTGTATTGTGTAGCACACAAACACTGCAGTCGTATTGGTCTATATGATGATTATTTTTTATTAGAGTATTATAAATAGTATTTTCAGTAAATGTTATTACCTTTACTAACAATATTATATATGGTTTTGTATATTAGTTGCGCCTCATCGAATGAGGCGTGCGCTTTATGTGCGCCTCAAAATTGAGGGAACATTTGACTTTTGCGCCACAAACTTTTTCAAACATTGATTTGAATGTTGAGTGCCCCTTTTCAGAAAAAACAACATTGTTCTTAGATAATGAACCTAATAGTAATTACTTAATTTGATGATGTTAAGCGGATTAGAGTGTAAAGTATCACACACCTATTCTAATTGCTAAGAATACCCTTCCATTTAATGTTAAAACTGAACTGTGTCTTAAGCCAAACTCCTTGTTTATATTTTGCTTTTTAGTTTAAATCGGAAAAAACAAGTCAACTTTCTTTGAAAATAAATAAATCTATGCTCCTAGCAAATTAGCAATATATATATTTATACTTCCTCTCATCCGCTTTGCATACATTCCTTTGCAGAACTCCCTTGAATCAATTATTCATATCAACCAAGTGCACATTGCATGTTGCGTCCTGTCTGAAAACAGACATCAACACCGACAATTCCACTCTCCTCACCCTAAAAGCTCAACTCATCATCCCCAGTAATTATGGGAATGAATGAAACCAGTATAACCACCCAAGATTTTAAGGTACTGCAAATCCCTTCTTATGAATGAATGTTAACCTGTTCCACTTCCATCACAACATCACCTTTGCCTCAGCCACTGCCTGAACTCGTTCATGCCTCTGCTCGACCCTTCTCTTTGATGAGTTGTGGAGGCGATTTCTTGGGTGCTAGCTGCAACTAGATGGAGGGAGGATGAGCGTAAGCAACGTGGGACTCATTGAGTTTCCCATGGGGCAAGTCCGTGCAACTGAGCTGGACAAGATAATAGACAGCACTCTCCCATGAGTCTTCTGTGCTTCCTTCCTCAGTGCACTCACTCCCTGGTGGTGCTGCTGTGCCTGCTCTTGTTGCTGGTCCCTAGGCCATTGCATATCACAATACAATACCATTGAAATTTGAATGAATGTCGCTCTAGCTATGCTTTGTTTACCAGGATATATAGAGAGTAAAGTGTGGTAATTAAAGAAAGATACTAATTAATAACTGACTTATTTTAACTTGTGCTTTAAGTCATAGATTGATTGTTGCTGAGGAGGCACTATTTCCCTTGTTCTGTTCATTGCAGCAGACTCCGCCTCCGGTGCACATGGCTACTGCACAGCATGAGTGCGTATTATGTTGTTTATGCAGACAATACAGTGAACCCACACGGGTTGAGTTGGTGGTCATTAGCGGCATTGAGTCTGGTCTCTGTCATGTTCTTTGTGTGGTTGGGGTTTGGAAAGATACATCATAAGCGAAATAGTCAAGCCAACCCACCACCGAGAAAATCTTCTGTAAATGAAAAGAGTATGACAAGATCATTTCTTGCGATGCCGAAAGCTGTTCTCTTTTCTTTCTTCTATTTTTTTTTTATGAAATGCAAAGCTAAAAAGATCTTTGTTTTGGAACTTGAATATGAAAATCATTCGTGAACCAATCAATATATGGTGGTGAAGGAACACACTTTAATAAAATAAAATTTGTAACCATCAAAATAACTCTCCATATTCAAATAAAAGAAATATCAGAAAAGAGAGGAAAGCGAGAAAATATAGGCGAAATCAGCAGAGGTTGTTAGGTCATCTACCAAACAAGTTTTTTCTCTCTCATAATTGTTTGTTGTTTCTGTTTAAGGATGATTCTAAGTTACCTTGAGTCAATGCAGCTGCTCTGCCACAGACCACCACATCGTGGTAATCAAATAATTCATTGACCATGGAGTCAGATTCCTCTCCACCAACCATTTCATTGTCCTCCAAAGCATTCTCGGGGTCCAAGCAGAGTGTGGCAGCGGCATCTACATCTAGCATTCCTGTTTCTTTTTATGATGTTGATGATGAAGCCATGAATGGATCACTAACGCAGCAGCAGGTATGTATGTCAATGAAAAACTTTGTATATTAATTTAAGAGAATCATCAACAAAGAAAAGAATGAGATAGTACCATTGTCTCCACCTGTAAATGAGATGTTCCTGACATGTTGCTATTTTGACAATCTTGTTTCGATTATCAAATTCGTCTTAACCAACAATGAGAATGCAGAAACAAATGCAAGCACAATTAACGGGTCTCGGACCGAGCGACCCACCAGCGATTGCCAATCCATCTGTGAAACGGCGGAGCTGCCAGATCATCTTCTACACTCAGTTCACTCTCATCTCCATTCTCACTATCTACCTCATCCTTTGGAGCCAAAGGCAAACCCATTTCCGTCAAGAAAAGTGGTTACCACCCATCCTCACTGCAGTCATAGCTGCTGGAATCTCAGCTCTTGCTTGGCAATGGCTTACCATGCACCACCCATCATGGATCCTCAAGGCGGCCTTCAGTCTCAGCCCAGTCTTAACGTGTGCTGTTGGGCTTATGTTTTTCCACGTCAGATCTGAAACAAGCCATCTCCTAGGAATCTCCTGTATATGTTTCACTGCCTGTCAAATTTTACATAGCTGTTGGGTGTTTTCCCAACTTCCATATGCCACCAGTGTGATCGAAGAGTCAACAGAACATGTCCCTCCCAATGTCTCGCGCCTGGTGCAGTTAACCATCTTAGGAGCAACGATATACTCTTGTTTCTTAGTTTGCGGTATTGGTGGGGCCACTGCACTCAAGACTACGCCCAACATGGTATATATCGGTGTGATCCTTCTGAGTCTGACATGGACCATGCTTGTAGCTATAAATGCAGTCCAAGTTTTGGTGTCACGGCTCAAGTACATCCATTTCACATGTGGGGTCCAAATGGGTTTGGTTGCAATTTGTATCGACATGATTCGGCACATGATGGGCAGTGTTACATTTGGATCAGCCATGATCCCAATCTTTGGGCTCCTTCGTAGCGCTGCTAAGGCTATTACTTTATTAATTTGTAGAAATGATGGAGCGCGTGTTTCTGCAGCACTACTAAAGCGTGCTAATTGGTGGGGTCTTGTCCATGTAGGGGTCCAGAACATGGACTTCATACAGTCATCAACCCATATATGGGAACACTTCCACGATGCTGAAATGGACATGGTCATAGAAACTGACCTTACAGAAGTATTATGCTTCTTCTGTGGATTAACGGGTGGGTCCGTAGCAGCTCTAGTTGCAGGTCTCATGGCACTGTCATTTCATAGAGACTATGCCATCGAACTATCACTATTCGCCGCATATATTGGCTATTTAATGGTAAAAATACTTAGATTGGACATTCCATTAATGGTAATTGCTAAGTTTAATTCTTTCCCTTTTTGGTTTGGTGCATTATTGCAGTGTCGGATTTCTCTTGCATGGGTTCAAGCAAGCATTGCTGCCTACTATGTTGCATACGCAGATAATACAGAGAGCCCTCGCATCAGCTTCTTAGTCCCATCCCGCATTGATGAACTAAAGATGCATCAACCACTTCTTTCCAAGTCAACAAGCGAGGCCTGAGAGATGTGATAAGTACTACTGTACTCCACTGAGGAACTGAACTGTAGGATAAACAAGAGCATAATATACATTTATTTTATCAAGTCTGTTTTTTAGGTCAAATAAAAGGATAGTTTAGTGATATATTGTCCAGAAATTAAGGCTGTTTGGTTAACACAAATTTGTTTCTATTTTGATGGAATGGAAATTCTAAATAATCTCATGCTCAAGAATAACGTACTATATGACTGTTGCTGCTTCAAGAGGTCTATAACTTTCAAGTGTTCTTCTACAGATACATAGATTCTTCAAACTTTTAGGTTTTTAAGAATCTTAACATAATCTTGTTAGGCCCACCCATGGGGTTCTGGTTTCCCTTTCACATTCAATAATAACTCTCGAAATAAGCAGCATCAGAGCATAATGTTATTTTTTTTTTTTCATATTTAAGACACTCGATGATGTTGTTCTTTAATCAAGAGAAATTGAAGAAGATGAGATTCAACATGGAGTTGAATCACACAAATACAAATCTTATATGTGTTGAACAAACTCTCTTAAACTCTTATAAAACTCATACAACTCTCATACAAAACATACAAACATAACCACATATTTATACTAATACATAGTAGTACTTTGTTGACAAAGTTTACAACACTTTGTTGACAAAGTTTACAAGGTTGGTGCAGTTTTTTCAATAGTAGATATGCAGCATTTTCAATAGTAAAACACATGTTGGAGTAGCAGCAATTTAAATAGTAAAAACTGATTTATACCAACACTCCTCCTAAATCAGGTTTGCTGCAAACTCCCAATCTTTCTCTAAGAAACCCAAATCGTTTATCCTAAAAAAACCTTCTTAATTGCAACTGTCTTTCCTTTTTCATTATTCTCAATCATGGCAAGCTCCTCCTTCATTGCAGCTAGCCATTTCTCATCAATCTTGGCCTCCTCATATCCTCCAGGTTCAAGAACTTCATAGTGCTTCATACGGAGTGTATGAACATCCTGATGTGCATACTCTGCATGCTTACTCTGCATGATTTCACACTCTGCAGCTCTCCCCAACTGGACTCTCGACTTCTTTATATCTTTCAGAGAGGGCATTCTTTGTGGACCTGCAATATTCGTGTGAATTAATTGCAGCTTCTTTGATGCTCTCCATGTTGTTTTGGGAAATGTTTTCCTGCTTTGCTTTCTATACTGACGTGCTTCACAGCTTGGAATGTGATCATCAAGTTCAGGTAGGTCCTTCACCATCATCTTGGCTTCGATTTGCATCAGCCCCTGATGATGATAATGCCCATGCCTCTTATGCCAACCTTCTTTGATTGTGAAAGCAGATTGCTCCTCCTCCAATGGATTGAGTGCAAAACGCTTTCCCTTCATCTTGACCGTGAACAGTTCTTGACCTACTTGATCCTTTATCACACATACTCTGTTTTCGAAAATCACTTTAAAACCTTTCTCTATTAATTGACCAACACTAAGCAGATTTCGATCAATATTTGGCACATAGAGAACATTAGTGATTAGTATTTTTCCAGAACAACTTGCGATAGCTATGGTTCCTTTACCTTTGACTGCAATATACTCACCATTTCCAATTCTGACTTTGGAAAGAACTGACCTGTCAAGTTGTTTGAAAAGTCTCACATTACCAGTCATGTGACTAGTGCAGCCACTGTCAACCAACCAGCCATCACTTGATGCTCCAGTTGTGAAGCAAGAAGCCGCAAATAGATGCTCCTCTTCTTCTTCATGGACAGCAGCTTGAGTTTCTCTTTTCTGTTGATCGTACTTTTCAGGGCAAATCTTTTCGACATGCCCCATCTTCTGACACCTCCTGCATTTTATGTCTGGTCTCTTCCAACATTTGTAGTGAAGATGGTTCTCCTTTCCACAATGCTTACAAGGAGGGAGAGTTCCTCCTTTTTGGCTCTTCACTGCCGCACTTGACTCACCATCACTAGAATTAGGCTTGCCTTTCCACTTCTTCTCTTTACTCTTCTGGTTTAAGTGCAGCTTGGCCTTCAAAGCACCTTCAATTGCCCCTTCATCACGCATCAATCTTCTTTGCTCTTGAGCTTGAAGAGCACTAAGGAGCTCTGCCAATTTGAGAGTTGACAGGTCCTTGGTGTTCTCCAATGAAACAATGGTTGCTTCAAATCTCTCAGGAAGAGAGACTAATATCTTTTCCACAATTCTGTTATCCTTCATCTCCTTACCAAGTATTCTAACCTGGTTTGCCAGTCCCACCAACCAATCTGAGTATTCTTTGATGGTCTCAGATTCCTTCATCTGCTCCTTCTCGAATTCCCTTATCAAGTTCAGAGATTTCATGCCCCTTATCCTCTCATCTCCTTTGTATTCATTTTCGAGGAAGTCCCAAATTTCATTGGCTGACCTTATGGACATGATTCGACTGAAAATTGCAGGTGAGACAGCCGAATAAAGGCATGACTTGGCTCGTGCCTTTCTCATCTTCTTCTCCCTTTGAACCTTGATTTGAGCAAGTGAAGGGTTGGGTGGAAGAGCTGGAATTTCATAGTCTTCTTCAACAGCTTCCCACAGATCAGTGCCCTCCATGTAAGCTTCCATTTTGATAGCCCAAATTTGGTAGTTTGAGCCGTCAAATTTTGGTGGAGCAACGCCTGAGAAGGATTCTTCCATTTGATGAGAGCTTAGAGTGTTTGTAGGTGGATGATCTCAAGAAAACGAGAATCAAACAACCTCACAAATCCCTCAAGAAGTTAAGCTATGGGTGGATGATCTCAAGAAATCGACAATCACTCAACCTCACAGATCCCTCAAGAAGAAAGCTCTGATACCACTGTTGTTCTTTAATCAAGAGAAATTGAAGAAGATGAGATTCAACATGGAGTTGAATCACACAAATACAAATCTTATATGTGTTGAACAAACTCTCTTAAACTCTTATAAAACTCATACAAAACATACAAACATAACCACCTATTTATACTAATACATAGTAGTACTTTGTTGACAAAGTTTACAACACTTTGTTGACAAAGTTTACAAGGTTGGTGCAGTTTTTTCAATAGTAGATATGCAGCATTTTCAATAGTAAAACACATGTTGGAGTAGCAGCAATTTAAATAGTAAAAACTGATTTATACCAACAGATGAACATTGAGAAACTACACAATAGTAGTCTCTTTCGAAGATTCTTCTTGCTTTTTGGATGCAATCAATCGAATTAAACACGTCTATCTTCCATTAGAAGGAATGAGGATGTTGTAACATATTGTAACATGCTTTTAATAGCAGTGACAATGATACTGTTTGTGTAGTATACCACCGCACTTTCTCGTAGGTGCAGAACTCTACCTCCACCTCGATTTTTTATGGTTCCGGGACAACTCCTGCATCTGAAATGATGTGCCATAAGTACTCAATTGCAGACCCTAATGTGGTTGAAGAAACACCAAAATATGGTTGAAAGGTGGCATTCATCAAAGTTAGAAAAGTAGAGCATTCCGCAAACCAAACGGCATCAAAATCTGGTGAATGAGTTCATACGAATCTGGTGATATCCTGACTCGAGATCAATTTTCGAAAAAACTGCATCACCACACAATTCATCTAACAATTCTTCAACGCGTGGAATAGTAAATTTGTTTTTGTTAGTAATAATAGCAGATATAAATAATAATTTTCGAAATTAAAAATGCATAAAATATTAAATGACATGCAAATTAATGAAATGACGAAATTGCCAAAAAAATGGATATTTGTCCAAAAATTACTGAGTCCTGTATCAAAATGGTCTCCTTAAGGCAATTACCCCCCTCACCATAAATGGTTTGTGTACGAGGAAAATTGAGATGATTACCTCCCAAGATAAAACAGTGTTGTTAATGCGAAACAATCACGGTGTTTCCCTTAACCAAACTGAACAATACATGAACTCTGACTCACTTAACTCTGGAGCAATATATCTGTTGGTAATCTTTGGATTTTTTCGGGAGTGTATGGGATTCTTTATTTAAATGAGAAGAAACAACTCTATTTATAGGGTTCAGGGTACTCATTGTAATTAAGGTAACCCATAAATTAATTAAGAAAACTGAAGCTAAATTAATTGTTAAAAGAATCAAAAATACCAACAACTATATTATATTAGGAAACATCACAATAGGAAACATATTATTAAGAAATATTTCATTAGAAAATGTTCCATTAGGAAATATATTATTAGGAAATATTCCATTAATATTATAATATTTCCTAATATATCATACCAACAATCATATTTTCTAATATTGTTTCCTTACTCATTTACCATTTACAAGTAAGATTGGGTCGGTTTAAGAGTTAAACTGGACCAAGTCGAATCAGACTGGCCCAAGGGTTGTCCACGGCGAACAATCCCCCACATGAATGGAAAAATGAGAGAAATCCTAGACTCTCTAGACTCGGAAAAATAGTTCAACGGTTGACACCTACATAGGATAGGTAAGTGTTACTCTTTAAACATTCCCTCGTGAAATTACA